>JARQAD010000004.1:10010000-11285000 GCA_029955455.1 Quercus agrifolia | reverse complement strand
ATTATTATTTATAATTTGCCATTTTATAGATAGGATAGGATTTCAACTTATGTCGTCTAACCCATATTGATTACTATTTATCACCAAGTTAAAACACCAATCAGTTTTTAATGTAGATAGGTAGAGTTTAAACCTCACATATTTTATTTAACGGCATCTACATTTGTACTAGAACCACATTTTCCCTACCTTATGTGTATGCTTTTTTTTTCTTTCTTTCCCTTAAAAAAAATGTGTAATTTCATATTACAACTTTGACATAATTTGTTTTTCATAAATTGTTTTCAATACACTTGAATCACAAGATTTAATTTGCGAACAATACTCTCACATGGTATCCACCATTAATAGTATTTTTATTACTTTATTGCACACGACTTATTCACATTTATGAACAAAGTTGGTTAAAACTATTCTTCACATGAAGAAACATAGTACCGAACTAACAATTACTTTAACAACACATCATTTAACTATTATAACTTCTATTCTAGATGCTTTGTTCGTGCACTAACGCGGTTTATAGTTGTAAAAAGGTCAATCTTTTTCAGCTTCTTTCGTTTGCATGTGCAATAGGGTTAAAGTTGCAGGACCCACGCGTGAAGGAAGCAAAAGAGGGAAAAGTATTGATTGGATTGTAAGCAAGAAAACGAAAAAAGACATCTTATTGAAGGGAAATGCTGTATTGACTTCAATGGATTATATTGTCAATGATAAGAACGAGTCAGTTTGAAAATGGAATGCAACTGTCAAATAATCTTTTGTTTTCTCCTCTTCTTTTTTTCCTTAATATGTAGTATGTAAAATTCTAATTTCACATAGTAAATCACTGTTGAAATTTGCTAAACTTTAGGACGTTTTCATTAAATTGTAAATTCCAGGACTTGATTTCAAGTGCCCTTAATTAGTAAATCAACAAACTTCGAATTGCAGAAATGCAGATAACAAAAATTTAGCACTTGACACACCTAATGTTAATGCTCTTACTTAATATATGCTGTTTGCCTCTCCCTAATATGAAAATTAAAAAGGCGGGTTAAATCTCATTAACTTTTAGTAACCACATGTTATATGTGATCTAAAATATATCATTCACTAATTTAGTGCCGAATATGAATTCAAATACACCAAATTTGGAAAATTGTGAACGGGGATCCACCGAATTTGTCAATATTCCATAGATACAATGTATCTCATGGAGGGACGATCCCGTGGACATGCATCCAATGAGCTAAGAGACATTCTCGATTTCCAAAACAAAAAAAAAAAATCTAACAGTTCATTGTACTATTTTTTTTCTTTTATTTAATTCAGATTTTGACACCTTTAACTACAGCTTCTCAATTCCTATCTTCCTTACAACAGAAAAAAAAAAAATACAATTACAAATTCTCACATTAAAGATTTTAAAACTCCCAGTTGCTCCTCTTATAGAAGAATCATTAGCCACAAATGTACAGTTACAACCAAACAAGATTTCACCCAGTCATTCCATGCATCAGATAATAGCTTTTGGAGTGAACATACATAAAAAATTACTCCCCAAAGGAATACCATCAAGGCATTAATCAATAGCCTCATATTAATAGTTATACAACAATGGAAATCAACCGTGTCCTTGTAAGACCCAAATTACACCTCTTATGAAATCATTGTTACTGTAATCAACCATCTCCTCAACGCAACCCCAAACCACAAGGACCATATAGAATTAGAGAAAATACAACTCTTTATAATAATGGATTACCACTGAGCAGTTCAGCAAGAAAATCTGTGTTCTTCAGATACAACATCTATGAACTACATCGCATTAATATTTTGTGCATTCTTAGTTATCATCAGCAGGTGATAACAAAAGAAATTAAAAAATTTACAGTGTGTTGGGAGCATGCATCCCGAAAAAGGAAGTTGTGCAACTGGAAGGTACAAAACAATAATATCACAAGGCACAAAAGATTGCAAGATGCAGAAAATGCTGCTCTACTCATTCACCACATTCAACAAAACGAAGGACAAATTTGAAAAAGAATTTGACTCACTCATTTCGCCGCATCTTTATGTTAAGTGGAATTTCCTTGTAGGAATGAACCTTCTCAGCTGCTCGTCGCAATGGCCTTCCAACTGAAGATCTTCGATTTTCTTGAGCTTCAAATCTTAGGGCAGTATTTCCTTCATCTTCTTCTTTGACCGACAATCTAGATAACATTTGACCACTTTCATGCACCAGATCGTCATGTACGGGAGAGATGGGAAATTTGGCACTGTCTATCTCAAACAAGTCTTCAGTTTGTTCTGGCTTTATAGATTTAAACCTTGCAGATTGCCTTCTCAAACAACGCCTGTTAAAAAATTGTTGAAGTACACCTAAGAATCCTTCAATTCTCTGGATCATTGGTAAAGTCCATTGGAAAGACTAACCTAGAGTGATAAAGCAAACATGCATAAACAAACCTCTTATTGCCAACATTCTCTTCAGCATGGACTGTTTTAAGACTAGTAGGGCCCAAAGCCTTATCTATCTCAAACAAGTCTTCGGTTGGTTCAGGTTTTTCAGAGTTAAACCTAGAGGATTGCCTTCTCAAACACCTGTTGGAACATCAAAGTATATGAAAGGATCCTTTAATTACCTGCATCATTTGTAAAAATCCATAGGAAAAATTGGCCACAATCTCACACAAAGCAAAGAAACATGCATGGACAAACCTCTTCTTTTCAACATTCTCTTTAGCATGGACTGGTTTAGTAGTGGTGGGACCCAGAGCTGTCCAAAAATCATATAAGAAAAAAGTTGATATCATAAACAGATTCAGATTTTCAAATGAAATGCCTAGTATGCTAATTACATTGTTTTTTGGATTGCCTTCTCCGGTTTGTATTACAAGGTTTACAGTCCCCCTTATCTGCTTGAGAGGATTCCCCTGCCTGAGCTGCCTCATCACACTCAGTTAAACCTACCTTAAAGGAGTGAAAGAAAGGTGTAAATAACACAGGGGACAGAAAAATACCAATTGTTAACTTTGTTAAGAACCACTGAGGTGATTTGTATAGGTACCTTATTTCCTTTATCCTGACAAATTAACATTTTCTCTTTGACCTTGGAAAAAAAAAAAAAAAAATGTCAAGTCAACGAATGATCTTACATGGAATGATGGAACTGATTTACATGGATACTAGTTAAACTGACCTTTTCCAGTTTTATTGCTTTGAGCAAGCCATTTTTGCATCCAAGCTCATGATAAAGTGCTTTTAGCTGAAAAGGAACAAAATTACAGCTGTCAATTTATAAGAGATAATAACATAAGGCATCAAGGCAAAAAGTTTTACTGCTTTCTTGCAACATAAGTTAACTTACCCTATCTTTACCTGAATTAAGTTCCTGCAAAGATGCAAAACACGTTAGTTTCAACAAGGCACCAAATACAGTCTCTAAAAAGTTGCTACCAGTTTTAATTAAAAATATATAATAGTAAGTTACACATGCACCCATTGATTTTTTAATCAACAGTCTAAACCACTCCCATTATCGTGGGAGGAGGAAATACCATTTGAGCCAGAGCTCATAGGCACTGCATGATTTAATAAAATTGTACAACTAGTTATTAAAAGATGTGAAGGTACCGCCAACATCTGGCTGTTTGCTTGGGCAAGTTGCAAATTCTGTTGCTGCACTTTCTGCAGATTGAGTCTAAGTCTCTGTAACTCCTTGCCACTCAGTTCAATAGTTTTACTGTCAACCAACATTAAGGAAAGCCAAAAGGCACAAAGTAAAAACCCCAGAACCATATCACAGAAACCAATTTAGGAAAATAAATAGATAAACTAAGTTGATCGTGAAGGATACTTTCTGTCAGCAAGAATCTTCATCAATGTCAAGTTTTCCTGAAAATCAGATCGAGAAATACCCGGGTGAGCTAAACTGACAATATAGACATAAGGAACATGGATATTCACACACATGTAGTACACATAATAAGGAACCACTTTGAACATACCCTCTGTAGCTTTTCAATGTACTCCTTAGTTGTAAGTGATACAGGCAGTTGTTTCACCTCTTGGTCTACTGGTCTAGGCCGCTGCTGCAAGTTGCTTATGTCAGCAAGCCTTTTCCTCGGCGCACTTCCAATTTTTGAACCGTTTACCATTCCTTTTGTTTTATCATCTGCCACCCAAAAAAAAAAATTTCTCAGTAATTGAACAACCCAAGTACTACAAGAACCAAAGCCCCACTTAGGTACAAAGAAAACCAAACAACAAAAACTTAGTCCCAAATTTTAGGGGTTGGCTATGGATTCTCAACAAATTAATCAAGGTCGGCCATTTCTTTTCTATCATTGTATTCAATCTGAAGCCATACTCTCTACTATTTCTTTAACTAACATATCTTTTTTTACTACTTCTATTGATGTAATTTTTAATCTTCCTCTATCCTTTTTTTGTTCCCTCTACTTGAATCTACTCACTCTTTCTCACCGCTGCATTATTTGCTCTCCTATGAATAAGGCCAAGCCATCTCAGGTAAATATCCCTCATCTATCCTAACAACTCACATAAACTGAACCCAATAGCTGTATTAGGTGGAAATGGAGGTCAAACCCATTTTGATTTACTTTTTTTTTTCCACACATTTTCTCAGCAACCAAACAAACCATATTACAGATTCCCACTTCCTACCTCAATTCCATGCTAAAATTCCAATTTCCAAGTCACTACGAAAACCTAACCCTAGGAAAGTCAATGTGTAATTCCAAATCCCTCACTGCATCAAGTAAACCCTAACTCTATAAACCTAATAGGTAATCAAGAAACGAAATCAACACTAAAAAAAATCAAAAATCAAAATGTAATTTTACTTAGAATACCACAATATATATAGGGGTTTAGAAAAGAAGTAAAGGGAAAATAAATAAATAAAAATGAGGGCAAGTAGGGATTTAGTTACCTCGAGCAAGAGCAACACAATTTTCTGAATCAAGAACCATGGCAGCGTCCATGGTGGAACTCGAATCCGAGCTAAAAACCCTAATCTCTCACTCTCTCTCTCTCTCTCTCTCTCTCTCTCTCTCTCTCTAAACTCGCTGTGTATGTGCGCGAGGGAAATAGGAAATTGAATGTGAGGAGGGAAAAGAAAATGAATTAAATATGAAGGGTAAAATGGTAAATTGCTCTATGGTATGGGGAGCCCAACGGCTTTCCGAAGCAAATCCGAGCCTGTTTTAGATTTGGGAATTCGTGAGCAGAGATAGAGTTATATAGTCTGTCAGTCACAGCAATATGTGCAAGGTCAAATTGAATATGGACGCGTGGCAGGGGTCAGAGATGTTATAAGAAGTCTATTTTGGGCTTCATAGTGGATTGAGTATCATAATTTTGGTGATGGATAACTGGGCCTCGTTTTGCAGATTACAAGAAACATTTTTGAGATAAGAAACTTGGCAAACAAACAAGCTACTGAGTGTCAATGGCCTCCATTGCAGCAATTCCAATTCCTATGGGTTACTTAAATGACATTCCTTGTCGTTTCCAATCAAAATCGTTATGGTTCATATCCCCTCCCCCAGTTAGAATATATCAACAAAAAAACTTTTAATAATAAAATGTTGTGCCATCAACTGCCTTATTCCAGTCTTGAGCTATATAAGTTCAAAACATTAACATGAGCAATTCATCTTTTTTGCTCTAACAACATGAGCAATCCATTTTCATACATGGCAAAGTTTGTTATATGCTCTAAACAGTAGATGATAGTCTAGATTTATAGTCATCAATAAGTTGAGATTAGGGAAAGAGTGTGAGATCCACAAACTACAATTGATCATATTATGTATCCTCTAGTAAGTCATCTTTAACATCAATATTTGACCTTTGCATCTATTTGGAGTATTTTTGTGGTTGTGACATGTGTCATGTTTTGATGAGCTAATGGCTAAACTTTGGTTCTATTTGAGTAGTCAAGTCTAATACTCACGCCAATGGATCACCTGTTGGCCGCTATCATTGCGTTTTTTCCTAAGTGAAAATACAACATAATGAATGATGAAAATATCAAATTGATAGGAAAACTAGTTTTCTCGTATGTAAATATGAGGCATGGACATGCAAAAATGAAGGACAATGTTAAGTTATTGTAAACAAGGCTAAGCAAGTATAGTTGGTGGAATTGGACGGTAATATTTGTCTATGCCCAACTTAATATATACAGCTTTAAATCCATGTCAATAACTGTATCAAGCAACATCACTTGAAGATGTGTAAGTAACATGTTCATCTTTTGGCCGAAGTAGACATGAAAACATGTGCAAGGAGTTGAGCCCAAAGACTTGCATTAGCAAATGTAATATGGCAGCTAGTATAAAAGCTTGTAAAAATAACTCCAATGACTTGACAGAGTTAAATGTTAGTACAATGAAATAAGAAAAATAATGAAGGATGAGTAGAAGGAGAAAGGGGTATGCTAAAATTAAGAGCTGTGGCAGCCTTGCTTTAATGGTGATTGAATCTTGTTTTATGGAGGTAAATATGATGTTGGCTGATACTTTGTTAAACAGCAGGTATAACTTATAGTTTTTGTGACTTCCTTCACTTACACATGATATCAACATACGTGCAATGGTCTCACCAGTGTTCCAAGCTCCCTTGTTAGACTTTGAGTGAACTTAAATTGATGTGGCATTTTGCCTTCCAATCCACTGCTCCTTATCTTTTCCTTTTATTGAGCTTGGTGGTTCACACAATGGAGGGGAAATTTGGATTTTAACTTGATGCTTGTCATTTGGTTGATTCCTTGTTATTTTTGCTTCAATTTAACCCAAGTTAACTTAGCAAAATAGCCATGGTTTCTTTCGTATTGGCATGGTCATGCAACAGCTTTGACCTTCTTGGGCTTAGTTGAGAGTAATGTCATTTGCCCCACATACCAACTACTTGAGAAAATAGTCCCACGACTTGTAGGTTTTCTTTTCGAAACCACAAAATTTTTCATAACTTTTTGCCACAACTATATGGCAAAATACGATCGGTGAAAAAAAAATAGTGAGTTCATGTGTAAGGGATGGTTAACCACTCAATCTATCATGTCAAAGTTGTGATAAAAAATATTGTGGAATAATTTGTAGTCCTATAATTACTCTTTGTTTTCTTTCATGGTTGATGTATTAATCCATTTGGGATCTGCTTATTTTACTAAAACTGAAAAAATTTTGCTAAAAATACGGTAGATAAACGTAAAAGTTAGCAATAATAATACAATGAAACCCATGAATAATATCAAAAAGTGTAGCGAGATTCATGAATAATGACAAAAATAAGCTGAATAATAAAATAAGGGTCTATTTGGATAGGACTTATTTTGCTGAAACTGAAAATTAATTTAAGAAATCACTATAGAAAAATAATTTTTAAATGTGTAAATAGTGCCGTATGGCCCATTTTTAATGAAAAAATTGATAAAAAATGAAATTTGTGGGTCCGTGAACAGTGTACTGATGCACTGTTCACGGAAAACTGGTCAAAAGTTGCGGTTACTGTTCATGTACCGTACATGAACAGTAGCCGCTTGTGAGGAGAAAACGCGTGAAAAAAAAAAAAACAAAAAAAAAAAGAAGGAGAAAACGTAGAAACTGAAATGCAACGCAGCAAACGCCAACCCACCCAAACACACACTAATAATCTTTACGAGACAGACATGTATTATTTAATTTATTTTTAGGACCACCTTGGACCGATTTGAATAGGCCTTGAGCTGGAGATTTAATTATTTTAATGAAAGATCCAGTGGGCCTTGGGGACCCATTTTGTGATCCCAATTTCACCCAACTCGAGGTCCTTTTTTACAAGGGTTATGGACTACCAAAAAAAAAAGTGTTTTGGATTAGTTTTATGGGCTTTGGCTTTTGCTGATTTTGTGTCCAAAAAAAAATTGGCAATGTAAATGGTATATGTAAGAAAAATTTAGCATAAAGGAACAAAAAGAGACCAGTAATCGGAATTATAAAATCTTATAATTACAATTATTTTTGCAATTGTGTTACAGTGTCATCCTAAATGTAGGATGGTATTGTAGCACTTTAGTAAAAATTATAATATATTTTACTTGATAAAGTGGGAGAGAGATAGGGGAGAAGAAAGAGAGACAGTTGTATTAAAATATATTATATTATTTTAGTAGGTAATATATATATATATTATTTTAATGAATAGAATAGGAAAATAAAAGTTGGGATGTTGGTTGTGTTGTAAAATGGTATGGTATAATTGATAAAATAATTTTTTAAGATGGTAAAATAGAATAGGAAGGAAGTTGCAGATGCAAATGCTCTAGACATCATCCATCGATTCCATCCAATCTGCATGAAACCGAAATACAATCTTAATTCTTGTGGGTCTCACTTATCCTCGAGCAAACTTTTCTTCCCTACTAGTTGGTTTAAGAATCTATGTTATCTACTTTAAAAGGTTTTTCTCTTTATTTTATTTTATTTTTCAACAGTATGCTTCCAGGTTTCAACAATCTTTATCTCAAAGTTTGTTCCTTTGGTAAAGAGATCACCTTATCTTAATCTGCATCAAGCTTCCTTTCTGCTAATCCTCTATTTTCTTTTTCTTTTTCTTTTTTTCATTTCCCTGTTTGCATATTTCTTAAAAATGCATTTTGTTATCCCTTTTCACAAGACTTTCCAAGTGAGGCAGAATTGCATAGCAAACAAACAAGCCTAATTTTCCTTTTTTAAATTCCACAAGTTTGGAACTTTGGAACCATGCTTTTAGCTTCCATGTTTGATGTTTAACTTTTTCTCTCTCGAGGCAATGTATCGGAGGCTTTTCTTCTGACCAAGACAAAATACACGTAGATTAAGCATCACAAGTCTCCCATTCCTTGTCAAAAAAACTATTTTCTATTTTCTATTCTTTTTTTTCTCCCTTTATGTGTCAATAAAACCCGAATTGTATTCATACGAAGTACTAGGATATTAGCCTATATTAGAGTACTTATTATAAAGTGCATAATTGTTAGGGCAACAAGTCTTGCAAATTGCAAAAAAGTATACAGAGCAATTGAATTATTTACATAATTAGTCTATTAGAGCCTTTGATCAAATCATTAAATTTTGAAAGATTGTGTATTAAGTTATGTGAAATAAAGTACAACAGTTTACTTTATATATCGATAGATAAGGTGTATTATTATATAAATAACCTACAACTATGGGCCAAAACCCACTGGGTTTATATTCTAACAGCTCTCCTCAAACTTATGTTGGGTGAAGTGATATCAACTTGAGTTTAGAAGTTAAAACATGAAAGCGTCCTAGTGAAGGAGGCTTAGTGAAAACGTCAACAAGTTGATTGACTACAACTGTAGAGCACTCTGGAGTAGATAATGACAAATAAAGTGACTGTCAATTTTAATATGTTTGATACGCTCATGGAAGATGTTATTGTGGCAGTTGAGAAGTTAACTCCAAAATCCTGTAGCAACCAAGCCACAGATGCTCAACTATGGTGTCTACAAGAGCGTGATATTCAAACTCAGTACTAAATCGAGTAACAACATTTGTTTCTTACTTCGCCAAGAGATGAGAGAGTCACTAAGAAAAAAACAATATAAAACAAAAATGAAAATGCTATTAGGTTAGATTTCCCTTTCTACCATGTGGGGTCTTTACTCGAGCATGAGCTTGACAAAGATTCAGCATAAGTTGCAAATGTTTATCTAGTAAAATTGAAGCAAGCATGATTAACGGACCTTTTGTTTTGGGGTCAAGGGTTCCCATCATTCCATCAAGATGGAGGCAGTTCAGAACTCGTGCTTTAGTGCCCTACTAGCTAGTAGTTACTACCCCTTAAATTAGATGTTACCTTCACTGAATTTGTGGCAATTAGAATATAGAGGGAAGTGCAGAATTATGTGTACGAGGGTCTATCATCAAGGCACCAAATGGTCCAAAACTCCAAATTGTAAATTGGAAAGATTTTAACGATATAACTAAATAAAACAATGTTTAGAGTTTTTCTGATCCACTATGGTATAACTTAAAGGAATATATATATATATATATATATATATATATATATATATATATATATATATATATATATATATAATTTTAGTCAAATGAAATATCATATTTAAGATATATGTCACTTATTTAAATAATTTTACGAATTAGTAATTTAATACACGTGAAAAATCTTATAAACCATCATATAATACGACGGAATAGATTTCTCAAACCTAGTTTTAGAAGAAAGCCTTGTCCCAATTGAAAAAAATGGCATGTTAGGACGAAGCATTTGAGGACTCCGGTTGACCACAAGTTGAGGTAGTTTGCATCTTAAGAAATTCCAACCACAACACCCTTACAAAAATATAAGAATTGAATCTATGGAGCTATAAAGTCTATTGGCATCATAGGCACCTTTTTTTTAGTTTAATAATCATCGGTTGCTTTTTGATCTTTTCATAGTGGAGGTGAATCTATATTCCAACGAAAAACGTGAAAAAGAAACATAAATCAAATGCTAAAGTTACCATTTCCTGGATTCTTAAAAAAAACACCAAAGTTGACAACGACCCTAACTTTTAAAAAATAATATAAATTTTTTTTTTATGGCCAATATGGGTGAGGGGTGAACATTATGGTGGACTCCACGAATGTAATCATTAGGGCACTGACCCGCTAAAGAATGTTAGATTGAGTCATTATTACTATTGTTTAAGGTAACAACAAACCTCATCTTAGTCCCACAAGAAGGCTAGTACTATTGGGGTTCGAATCTGGGACCTCAAGCAGTGCTGCAGTCTTGCGTTCACGTCAAGACCACTAGACCACCCTTCTCGGTGGTTAAAAAATAATATAATGATAATAATAAGATTAATATAATATATGCGGGCTCAAACCTACAAGCATAAGCTATTTGATTAAGTGCTATCTTTGTATAGTATATTAAGAACTTAATTGAAATCTTCCCAAAATATTATCTTTCTAATAAGTGATAATCGAACTTATGGTGAGGTAGAAATATTATTAAGATCTAGTTGGATGAGGGACGAGTATGTATACTTGGAACCCAAACAAGTTTACATCACAATATCACATAAGGCAAGCCAGCATAGCTCATATCATAAGATTCACATACGTTGTCTTGAAGTTTCAATTGAACCATCTTTGAGATATTATCCCTCACATTTAAAACATTCTTCTTTAAGAATACCTAATTTTATCACCGATAACAAATTAAAACTTATGAGTTTACAAAAAATTGTGATTTAGATATTTTGTATGTGAATTTAATTCTAATGCCTATATCACATACAATATATCTCACGGACTATTCATCAAATCAATGCATAATGTGCCATGATCATATAATCTCATAAAATAAAATATTTTATTAATTAAAAAATGTCATACAAATTGAATTTTATGGCACAAATCCCCACAATTCCAATATTGTTTAAGGTGTCTTAAATGTTCTTTTTTTTTTTCTTTTTCTTTTTTAAATAAAGAAGACAAGCACTTACAAAATTATCAAGAAAAAGAGTAGACGCAGAAAATTATATTTTTCTTCCCAAAAAAAAAAAACCTAATGATTAAAGAATAATAAGTATTTCTTAAGATCACTCTCTCACACAGCCGATAACCTTTAAATAAAAAGTAAAAATAAAAACTAATTCTATTTTAATATTTCCCTCTCACACAGCCGATATTATTGAACAAAGGATAACAGAGAAAAATAGAATGAAAACGAGATCATTGTTTTTCTTCTGCCTTATGGTGAGAGACTAAGACAGATTAGAATTTATAACATATTGTTTTGTTTAGTCAAAGTGTCTATTAATAACAATGTTTCTTATTCAAACATTTCATTGTTTAAGAGTAGCATGCGTGTATGTATCGAGGCTGCGCAGTACCCAAGTCAGATTTGAGGTTAAAAATTTATAGCCACTTTAATTCAAAGACATTGACGCTAGAGAGAAAAAGTGTACTGTCAAAGAATTGCACTATTGCAGTTTCTTGTAGAAATAGCAAAATTACTTGCTACTGCCATAAGGGAAATGCAGATTCTTTCTGCAAGTCATTGCTCAGTTTGAGTATGAATCCTATGGAGATGTGTAATTTAGATTTTTTGGACCTAGGCTTGATTATTAAGCTGAATATAGCATTACAAGTATAGCATTTTTTTATTTATTTATCCTAACTCGAGTCAAATGCCACTTAATTATTAGGCTAATTCTCGAGTGATCATTGAGAACAAGAAGGAAAAAAGACATACAGGTATATAAAAATTTAAGGCACGAGAGAGACAGGTGAGTGTACAAGTGAATATACCTGGGTTCTTTCTTAGTCACATACGTATTAATCAATTTTCGTATCAAAGTCAAGTTTGTTATCTTCACTAGTCTTCACTGTCGCTTCTGATTTCAACATCAATGCCCAAACCCAAGATCTAGCTAGATCCATGAAATTAAATCCCATTTTATATCTACACTCTCCTCAAATCTACATCCGAGTCCTCTCATTGTCGTCTCAGTGTCTCACACACCCTCATGCATCGTCTTAGTCCCAATCATGTACTTAATCACAGTTGCGTGCTTTTACTCATGCTTTGAAGATACCCTTCATGTGTCTCACATTGTGCTCAGAGCCCTCATGCACCAGTTTTCTCTGGATGATGTGCTCTATGCTCCACATAGTACATGTGTTGGAGACGCACCAGGGCTCTAAACTGTTTTTCATGCGCATCAACAATCAAGTATTTCACCAGCTTCTACTCATTGGCAATTATCTATTTTAGAAATTTCTTAGTAGTTCCATTTCATTCAATTAGCATTGAAGACCTTCCTTACATTACATACTTACCTTCCACACTCAAGTTTTCGTCAAACCACCTTGAGTTCAAGAGATAATTATACAATACTCTGAAAGTACAATAAAATTCTATAGTGAGTTTTATTAATTAAATTATGATGAAATTTAATACTGTATGCAACAAGGGAGTGCGACATTATTGTAGTCCCAAAATATTGTATAATTTTCCAAGTTTGAGTGAAAACATTAGAAAATAGTAGATATTATCATAGTGTATAATCAACAAAATATATTTATTATATTGTTATAAATGTGTAAGTATTGTTTTATAGAATACCATAGACTATAGCAATTTCATAGTTGCCAAGCCAACTAATAAGTAATCTTTTTTTTTTTTTACTCCAATAAGTGATCTATTTGTGCGTGTGTATATTGGTTTCTTTATAACACAATTATGAATAGTGAAAATATAGCTGCTATGTGCTTTTTAACGTGGACATAAGTTGTTAAGTTGAAGTATTTTCTTCTACTTTTCTCTCTTATTTCTGTATTATTCTATTTTCTTCTTTATATTTTATCAAACTTTTAAACTGATTTTCATTTGTTATCTCCTTCTTCTTCGTTTTACTTTTTTTCATTTTTTTTTTATTGATGTTCTATTTGATGGCATGGTGCGTGATAACTTTTTCTGCCTATACAGCTATGCCTATGCCTCTGCTTTTGTGCGAAAACTTGAAGTTAACCGTGAGAGTTTATTTAGAATCCTCTTATTTTACTAAAAGTAAAAATTTTTTGCTGATAGTACTGTAGATAAATGTAAAAATTAATTGAAATAGTACAATTAGGTTTATGAATAGTACCAAAAAGTGTAATGGAGCCTATAAATAGTTGCAAAAATAAGCTGAATAATAAAATAAGTTAGTTTTTTAATTTGAAGCCAAACGCACACTCCATTGAATTGAATTTTCTTTCAAAATCTATCCACCGACCTTGAATCACTAAGTGTCTGTTTGTTTCAGCTTTCTCAACCCATAAAGCACTTTTTGAAACCATAAATGTAATATATGCGTTTGGTGGAAGCTAAAAAGCAACTTTAAAGAAAAAGTTGCGTTTAGCTCATGTGAAGAGAATGCGCGTTTTCTTAATGGAGCTATGAGGTGCATTTTCCAAAAACCCGTGCGCGTTGAGAAATCCTACCATTGGACTCTATGTGCAGTTACCAAATTGCCCTCACATTTTCATTGAAAATCTAACTTTACCCTTTGATAAATCAAAAGATGTTCTCACGCCAGATTCCTCATTCCTCTCATCTCTCTGCTCTACCCTCTCTAAAGCTCACTCATGCTAGATTCCTTATTCCTTTTATCCCTTTATTTATAACACAATTTTACAAAGGAACCCAATAATGAAATCATAACAAAAAAAAAACCGATCTAACCCATTTCTACCGCATGTTGTTGGTAGTGGGGAAAAGATCAAGCAACGGTGGGGAGGAAGATAAGCAGCGGTGAAGGCAAAGCAAATCAACAGACGACGGAGGCAAAAGGCGAAGACGACTGATCAGCAAACCCATCTCTCTATCTTTGTTTGATGAGAATCAAATGGTGTGGTTGTGTGTGTG
Source organism: Quercus agrifolia (assembly GCA_029955455.1). NCBI lineage: Eukaryota > Viridiplantae > Streptophyta > Magnoliopsida > Fagales > Fagaceae > Quercus > Quercus agrifolia. The sequence goes on along the minus strand of JARQAD010000004.1, from coordinate 11,270,570 downwards.
ATCTTTAAGTTTGTGTGTTTTGATGGGATAGAGGGAAAGAAACTTGCAGATGAAGTGGCAAGAGATAGCTGAGAAAGGAAGAAAGAAAATAAAAAAAGAAAGAGGAAGAAAGAGAGCTCTGTGTGGAATGTTCTGGAGTGTGGAGGAAGTGCTGGGGAAAAAAGAAAAAAAAATAAGGGTACGTGTGTGGAGGAGAAAAAAGGAGGGGAAAAAAGAAAAGAAGGAAAAAAAGAAGAAGGAAATACTTATGAAAAGAAAAAAAAAAAAAAAGGAAAAAATATTAAGAATAAGAAAAAAAAAAAAAATTTTGAGAAACAGAATAAGAAATTAAAATTGAAAAATGCTATCATAATATTTTCACAATACTTTCACAATAAATCTTAAGTGGTAGGTTATTATTAGCTAATATTGGTGAGAAAAAAAATAATTTTTTTAGAAAGAGAAAAAAATAATTTTAATAGTACATTCAAATTAAAATTAATATCAATTATCACAATATTTTTCACAATACTTTCATAATAACTCTTAAGTGGTAGGTTATTATTAGCTAATATTGGTAAGAAAAAAAATAATTTTTTTAGAAAGAAAAAATTTGATTTAAGTATTATAAAGTAGTTGATTTAAGTATGAAATAAACTTCTTTATATATACATTGTTTTTTTTGGTAATTTATCACTCATACCACCACTTTTACAAGTACTAGCCAAATACTCTACTTTTTAACAGTTTTTACCAAACACTCAGTTTTTATAAAAAACTGAGTTTCATACCGCACTTTTTAAAAATCTCACTTTTTCAAAAAGTCCAATTTCAAAAAACTTAACCAAACTTACTCTAAATAGTGTAGCAACCCACATCACATCGCAAGGATTGATAAGGTAGGTCTTTAATAAAAATAGCAAAATATTTTAAACAGAGCAACGAAAGTTAATAATTTAGAAAGAAAAAAAATACTAAACGAAGTAGCTAATACTAATAATGTGTTTATGACAAGCTCCATATTAATTTTTGAACCGACCAACGACGAGAAGTCATGTGTCTGTGACAAGCTACATATGTAGTAGACTTTATTTGCTTACTTTGCTGCTATATATTTTTTAAGAGAGGTGCTACGTTTACAATAATTTTACAACATTTTTACAACAAATCATGAGTGGTTAGTTATTATTGGTTCAAGTTTGAATTTAGTACTGAGATTACTTTTTTAACCCAACAATAACAACCAATAACAACCTGCCACTTAAAATTTGTTATAAAAATGTTGTAAAATTATTGTAGACGTATCATTTCCCTTTTTTTAATGGGAAAGGCCAGTGTTCCGTGAAAATTTTCACTTAATACGGCATGACCCTTTTTTAATATTCATAAATTCATCCTTTAAATGGAAATGAGACTCTGAATGGTGACTTAGTGCAGCAATAATGATATCTTTTATTATACTTGATGAATGTATTTCAAACCACAATTCTCCAATCCTCTACCGCCTACACAAAAAAAGAAAAATAAAAAGGTGGTGATCTTTTATTTCAATTCATAAGCTCCATTCGATGTTGGTTATACAAAGTATTTGTTTGAGAATAACTTAGAGTGTGTTTGGATACCACTTATTTTGTTAAAAACTAAAAATACAGTAGCAAAATAATTTTTAAATATGTAAATAGTGTTGTGTGACTCATTTTTAATGAAAATTTTGCTAAAAAAAAGAGGTTTATAGGTCCCATAAACAGTGCACGTGAAACACTCTTCTAAAAAAAAAAAAGTGAAACGCAAATGCATGCTTTTTAGCACTATCCAAATGAAAACTTATTTAACTTTTTGCTTAAAGTTGCAAAAATATACTTAGATTTTTAAAATATGAAAACTTCCATTTAAAAAGTTGTACATAAAGCTAAAATAAATAAACTAGCTTATAAACTAGTCCGAACACATAAAACATATCTTTGCAACACAAGAAGTCTTGTATATTAGAAATTTAGAACTTTTATTACTGCCCGCTCTATTTAGAGCACCAGCATTAGATGTGCTATCTATACACCAAACACCAAAATTTGACCTCCAACAGATGTGCTAATTTTTTTTTAAAGGGATAAAATCTATTTTCGTCCCTACATTTTCATGCAATTCCCACTTTGGTCCCTAACTTTTTTTTTCACCGCTTTTAGTCCCTATCCTAGAAAACGTGTCTCGTTTTTGTCCTTGCCGTTACATCAGAGACGGAATTCGCACAGCTGACAAACGGAAAAAATTAAAAATATTAAAATAATGCCCACTGTGTCCACGTGGCTTTCCATGTCAACCTCTAAATTAAAAAAAATTAATTTATTAATTTTAACTAAATAAAAAAATTAAAAACAAAAATAAAAACCAAACCCAAGAACAACAAATTTAAAACTCAGCAAAAACAAGACCAACAAAACACAAACCTAGCAAATTTAAAACCCAAAAAATTAAATTCAAACCCATATTTCAAACCCCCACACCACAAAACACTCTGGAATCCACCATACCCACGGCTACATCACTCCCACACTGACATCAGAAGATTGGAAGTGTGTTCGTTTACCCATCGTTGCAATTCAAGGGCTTCCAATCGATTTTGAGTCGGAAGATCAGAATATCGCGCCGCACCAGTTCTCGGTCTACCTTGACGCCGGTACAGGTGGAGTAGGAGGAGACGGCGAAGAATGCAAAGCCGAAGAGAGCTTCACGAAGACGAAAACGAAGAACAACAACAACAACAACAACAACAACAACGCTACAATTCTTCTTCTTCGATGAGTTTCGTACAGAGAATGAGCTAGAAACCCAAACCCACCAATCTACAAAACGATTTCCATGACCAAAGACCCAAGACCCACGATCTCCACCATGAAATCACCTCCATGCAAACCCACATCCCAGGCAAACACGAGCAGGAGATGTTTTTGTTCTCAGGTGAGTTTGATTTTGTTTGGGTTTGATAGTTTTGAATCTGAGGTTGGATGTGGTTTGGTTTCAACTCTAAGGTTTGGATCTGAGGTTTGTGTTTGGTTTCTCATAAAGTATAAGAAAATTTCGGTTTTGAGTTTTGAGTTTGGGGGCCGAAAATCTGGATTTGATTTTTGTGTTTGATATTTTGGTGGTGTGGGGTCTGAAATATGGGTTTGAATATGGGTTTAAATTTAATTTTTTGGGTTTGTGTTTTCTTGATATTGTTCTTGCTGGGTTTTAAATTTGCTGGGTTTTAAATTTGTTGTTCTTGCTGGGTTTGGTTTTTATTTTTGTTTTTAATTTAGTTAGAATTAATAAATTAATTTTTTTAATTTAGAGGTTGACATGGAAAGCCACGTGGACACAGTAGGCATTATTTTAATATTTTTAATTTTTTCCGTTTGTCAACTGTGCAAATTCCGTCTCTGATGTAACGGCAGAGACAAAAACGAGACGCGTTTTCCAGGATAGGGACTAAAAGCGATGAAAAAAAAAGTTAGGGACCAAAGTGAGAATCGTGTGAAAATGTAGGGACGAAAATAGGTTTTATCCCTTATTTAAAATAAGTTCTCTCTCCTCTCTACTAACTCTCTGTTCTCTCTTTATTTTTTTATTTTTTTGAAAATTGTTCTCTCTTTATTATGGGTTTACTTTTTTGTTTTTTAATAAATGGTGGGTGTTGTTTAAGATTGTTTTAATGGCTGATGTATGTAAAAGATGAGATGCAAGTACTATTAACAATTAATTTTTTTTAAACTCTTTTGCTATAAAAAATAAATAAATTTTTTTTAAACTCTCTCTCTCTCTACACACGCGCGCACATGTGCGCGCACACACACAGCCCACAATAACAACTCCCTTTCTATAACAAAAGCTTTTTGGGTGTATTGATATTTATGACCTTTTTTTGGGGATTATGGGGGGTAAAAAATGGAATGAACACAAAATTGAAAGGCTTAGAAGTAAAAATTAGTCATTTTTTAGACAATGATTGCCTCCACTCAAATAAATTTCTAAAGAATTAGGGTTATAAATGAATTAAGTCATTCATAAATAGCTTGAGCCTTAATTGTTTGCTTGTTTAATAAATGAGTTAAAGCCAAACAATTTTTTTTTTCCATGAGTGGGCTTGTTAACAATAGAGCTAAATTAAAACAAGAAGTTGAGCCTAGACTCATTTATAGGCTTGGTAATAAGCTTGCTACTGGCTTTAAAAATCAATTCATACTTTACTAAACCTTTAATTAAATGAAAGTTGAGACAATTTGGTAAAACAAAATGAGTTTGATAATATGCTTAATATATGTTTAATATTGTACTTGTGTTGCGTTTCAAGCTTAAAAGCTTGATATTGAGCTCAGACTTAGCGTGGCTATTGATTCAAGCTAAGCTCAAACTTTGGGATGTTTTGATGGGCTTAAGTTTGAACATGGTTCGTAGGCTTGGTTTGAGCTTAAACATTTTACTTTTATTGTCGACCTTAGCCGAACATTTAATACTCAACAAAAGTACACATTTACAACCCTTGACAAGGCAGGTGTGTCTATAATATTAAGCTTGCCCTTTTGTTGGAAATTTGATTTATTATATTATTTTGAGAATTAGTATGATTGAATTTGGATATTTAGATATAATTTAATTATATTATGGGAATTATAATAATTTAATTAAAAAAGTTGTTAAATTTTGATGAAAGCCAAAAAATTTAGAAGAAATAAAACAAGTAAACATAACTCACTAACCTAAGCTTATCTATTCAAGACTAAGAGTTTGTTTGGATACCGTTTACTGTTGAAAATTAAAAATTAAAAATAATTTTTAAATATGTGAATAGTATCATGAGACCTAGTTTTAAAGTTGATTTTGCCATATTTCGTACTTGCGGGTCCCATGAACAGTGCATGGGACCCATTGTTTAAAACGCAAATGCAGATGCAGATGGATTTCAGTGCAATCCAAACTCGCACTAAGTCAATCCCTTTGTTACTCGTTAGCTAATTCTGTTAAGTCGATTTATATACAAATAAAACTTCAGTCTATTGTTATAGTACCATCAAATTAATCATTTGACATAGACATACAATTTCTGAAACAGAAAAGAGGCTGTTTTATTTTTTTTGGATCTCTCTCTACCTTTTTATTTTTATTTTATATATATATATATATATATTTCTCTCTTACCTTTTTTTACTTGTAGGAGCACTTTATAAAAACTAAGGGGGTGTTTGGTATATGTACTTAAAAACTGAAAATTGTTGTTTAAGAACATGTGTGAAAATATGTGTGGATGAAAAAGTGTGTGGGACCCATTCAAGACTAAGAGTCTGTTTGGATACCGCTTATTGTTGAAAACTAAAAATACTGTAGTAAAATAATTTTTAAATGTGTGAATAGTGCCGTAAGACCTAGTTTTAAAGTTGATTTTACCAGATTCCATACTTGCGAATTCCGTGAACAACACACGGGACCCACTGTTTAAAACGCAAACACAGACATAGATGGATTTCAGTGCAATCCAAACTCGCACTAAGTCAATCCCTTTGTTGCTCATTAGCTAATTTCGTTAAGTTGATTTGTATACAAATAAAACTACAGTTTATTGTTAAGAGTACCATCAAATTAATCATTTGACATAGACATACAATTTCCAAACAGAAAAGAAGCTATTTTTTTTTGGATCTCTCTCTACTTTTTTTTTTCCTTACCCTTTTTACTTGTAGGAGCACATTATAAAAACTAAGAGGGTGTTTGGTACATGTACTTAAAAACTGAAAATTGTTATTTGAAAACATATGTAAATGAAAAAGTGTATGGAAATACGTATAATGTTGTTTAAAAACTGAAAACATATGTTTGAGTGGGTGTACTAAACTGGACCTAAGGACGCTCGTGTCTCCATTCTCGTCGATTTACTTTTACTTTTACCGAAACCAAAATTACCTAAACCTGGCTGGAATCTTGATTTCTACTGTAAACCTTCAATCTTTTCTCACCAAAAAGGTTTTTGTCTAAATTCGAGAATGATTATTGTAATAAATCCTTCCCTTAAAGATTCTTAACGCGCAGACAAAGCTGAAAAACTAGTTTTACGGGAGAAGAAAGGGCTTCAACGTTTTGTCTCTCTTTCTAGTTCTCTCTCTCATTATCTTTTAGAATGTTATCTTTCTACTCTCCCTCGAATGATTACCATGCAAGATAGGAATGTGAGCTACTGAGGGAGTGTATGGAAGGGACAATTTGAAAGAGAAAGATCCATTCTCCATGATACCCTGGCTATATATATATATCAGAGGGACAGCCAGCTCGCCTTTCTCTTCCTATATTCCCTGTTAAATAGAACATTAAACCCTCCAAAACCCTAACCACATTTTTAAATTATAATTATTGCCACAATTTGCAGCAGTAATTATTTATTATAATTATAAACCTGTTTTATTATATAAAGACATCACATTTTCCCAAAATTTGCATCCGAAGTTGTTTGCTGCTGACTCCTAGCTGTGCATTCAAGGGCAAGCCTTTCAGCCCTTGGCCAAGCCAGACACATCTCAAAGAGTCTGTTTTACAGAAGCTACCAACAAATCAAATAACCCCCCACACACCATTATTATTTTTCCTTCAAGATGCTTCGTCCCACCTGCATTTTCTTTATATGTTTTCTCTTGAGCTCTTCTCCTTCTTTTCTTACCAAAGCCATTATCTACAATCTCACCCTCCCTCACCAACACCCTGACCCTGAAGCTGTTGTTCAACATGTACAAAGGTAATAACCATGGTAGTAGTACTACACTACACCCATAAACACAAAATCCCCCACATGGGTTTTGCTCATTTGCTTGTTTCATTGTCTTTGCATTCTGGGTTTGCCTCATTTTCCAAGATTTTCGTCTCAAACATGAAACATCCCCACCCACCTGGATTCTCCCAATATTATAAATCCAATCTTTTCTCGTTACAAAGTTGAGTTTTCACAAAATTTCAAGCATTTGAGTCCAAAACAACAAAAACCCCCATCTGAGATTCTGAGCAACCCTCATTTTTCTCTCATTTCAACATTTTTCACAAACAAAATCCTTTCCCTCTGTCTCACCCTTCCTTTTTTGTTTATTTTGCTTTTGCAGTAGCGTCAATGCCTCTATCACACGAAGGCAAATGTTGTCTCTCCAAGCAAAGGACAACCAACCAGCATGCCTCACCGGCAACCCCATCGACGACTGCTGGCGCTGCGACCCAAACTGGCAAAACAACCGCCAAAGACTCGCGGACTGCGCCATCGGCTTCGGCCGCACCGCACTCGGCGGCAAAGGCGGCCGGATCTACGTCGTTACCGACTCCTCCGATCGTGATGCCGCCAACCCCATCCCGGGCACTCTCCGCCACGCTGTTATCCAAGACGAACCCCTCTGGTGATACTCTCACTTAAAAACACAAACAAACTCTCTCATACGCATTTTATCAAACACATAACAATCAACTTCTCTTTTGTCTCAAAAAAAAAACAGGATTATATTCTCTGCGGACATGACCATAAAGCTCAAACACGAGCTCATCTTCAACAACTTCAAGACCGTCGACGGCAGAGGCGCGAACGTCCACGTCACCGGCAACGGCTGCATCACACTCCAGTACGTGTCCAACATTATCATCCACAACATCCACGTGCACCACTGCAAGCCCTCGGGCCACACCATCGTACGGTCCTCCCCGACCCACGCAGGGTGGAGGGGCGTATCGGACGGCGACGGCATCTCCCTGTTCTCGGCGCACCAAATCTGGATCGACCACTGCTCCTTGTCGTACTGCGAGGACGGTCTGATCGATGCGATAATGGGGTCCACAGGGATCACAATCTCCAACAATTATTTCTCGCATCACGACGAGGTGATGCTGCTGGGTCACAATGATCAGTACACGATGGATTCGGGGATGCAAGTGACGATTGCGTTTAACCACTTCGGTGAGGCGCTGGTGCAGCGTATGCCTAGGTGTAGACGCGGGTATATCCACGTGGTGAACAATGATTTCACTCAGTGGAAGATGTATGCGATTGGTGGAAGTGCTAATCCTACGATTAATAGTCAGGGTAATCGTTACACTGCTCCCTCTGATGAAAATGCCAAAGAGGTAATTTCGTTAATTTTATTTTTATTTTTGGGTTTTTTTTAATCTTTGTTGTGACTGGTTTGTGTGTGAAAGGGAGGTTTGTGGTTTGTGAAAAGCGGAATGATTGTTTAATTATACTTGTGATCGAGTGAGACCCACATGGTGAACTTTTTGGGTTTTCTGTCTGTGCTGTAATTGGGTAATGAGCTGGGGCTGGATTATCCCAATTGCAGAGGTGGCGCCTGTGTTTACGCGCCGCTGGTTGTCGTTACTACATTATTTCATTGGTTAGTTTGCATAGAGAGGCGGGTCAGTTGGATTTGCGAGAAGATTTGCGTAACAAGTATTGACCACTTGGACTGGAAAAAATTGAGCAGTTGACTAGAAGGTCTTACCTTTTAAGGTTTTTGAGATTAAGGCGTTTGTCGCTATGAAAAATGTTTAAAGTTTTATAATGGTTTAGATATAGTTATAAAAATGATGTCAATAATCAATGGTAGTGTTTAATAATGTATATAAGTTTTTTTTTATCCCAAAAAAACGTATCCCCATAATATGTCAAATATTATATATTAGAAATTTGAAAATTTTGAAAAACTGTGCCGTTTTTGGAACTGGGTCCGTTTTTCTAAAAGTGTAAAATATCTGAGTGGACTGGAGCCTAGGAGCTAAAGTGAGGGTAAAGCGGGATTAAGACTGAAACAATGTCAGTGTATACACAGTCAATCAAGTCCATTCCCATTGATAGATTTCGTAATTGATAATTCATTTCTTTTGCTTCTTGGAATTACTTGCAACACAACAGTACTGTAAAGCGCGTGGACCATATTTTAACGACATATTATATATGCTGGCTTCATGATGATTTTGATTTGGTTAATTGATAGGTGACAAAGCGAGTGGACACAGACGAGGGAGAGTGGACAGGGTGGAACTGGAGGACAGATGGGGACATAATGGTAAATGGAGCATTCTTCGTACCCTCAGGAGCTGGGGCTAGTATCCAGTACGCCAGGGCATCCAGTGTGAATCCCTTTTCCGCTGGACTCATTAACCAGCTCACCATGAACGCCGGCGTCTTCGGCGGACCCAGGTACACGCTCCGACTACCCCACCACCACCACCACCACCACCACCACCACCAACCCGCCACATCCCTTTTCCTTTTGCTTTCTTTTTCACCACTATTTTTCCTAAAACAGAATCAACTGCAGTACCTGTCAAAAGCAAGGGCCCGTTTTTAGTAAAGTCGAAACAACAGTTTACGGGTTCTTAAGCGCTGAAAACTGCGGGCTCAAAAAGGAAAAAAAAAAAAAAAAAAGTTTGATAAAGAGTGGTTAACAAAGCATGGTTGATGTTTCAAAAGTTAAACGCTAAATCGACAGCCACGTGATGTTGACCTCATAAAAACAATACAATCAATCACTAATAAGACCATTCATATCGTACCGAATATCATATCTAATCACCCAAAGAATTCCGTCAATTTTAGTACAGAATTTTTTTTTTTAATTTATATGTTTTTAAAAAATTTTAATTAAATTATTTATTTTACACTCTATTACATTAAAATATTAATTTTTTAAATTATTTTTCTTCATGCACAATAATTACGTTTTACTCTATTTCATCAGCATTAGGGTACGTAAAAAAAAAAAAAAAAAAGCTATATGAATGAATAATGTCACAATAAATTTACACTCTAGCTATATGAAAATTTTCATATTCTTCTGTCAAAAAAAAAAAAAAATTTATATGCGTAGATAGGAGTGATTTTGGGGATTTTACACAAATTGATATCTTTTTCTGTTTTACATTGATTGATGCAAATACTTTAAAAATGTATTTTTAGTTTGTATGAAGGATTAAATCATCCAATTCAAAAAAAAATTCAAAAAAAAAATTCAAAAAAATTAGTCTTTTTTTTTCCAAATCTTTTTTTAAAAATAATTTACAAATATAATCCTTTTATAAATACCGAAAATAGTTAAAATACACTACTTTTACTTCTTCTCCTGCTACTAATAGACAAAGCCCTATGGTCTTATTTTGGTACTGAATTTCGAATTACAAACATACCCCTTAAACATAGTTACTTAGGGCCCGTTTGGTATGTGTGTTTAAAAACTGAAAATTATTGTTTAAAAACATTTGTGTAAATACGTGTGGGTGAAAAAGTACATTGAAATGTGTGAAATGTTGTTTAAAAACTGAAAATTGTTGTTTGAAAACATAAACCAAACACCCCCTTACTGTCCATCCTTTTTGAACTTTTGTTCTTGGACATTGTCAGAGAAACATGTTGTTTTAGTTGGAAATACTTCCAATTATTTTATAATTTTAATTTGGCTCTTTTGCTTTTATCGCTTTCATGACCTGGGTTTTCGCTAGAAAATCACTTTAGCTGCACTAAAATAAGGATGTGTACGTCATTAAAAAAAAAAAAAATGAAGTTACAGTGTGTGGTTCTTTTCATCGATGCACGTGATGTTTCAGGTATTGGGAATCTAGCTGACGAAGCAGCCTTTTGTCTCTTTTTAGTTTTTAGTCTTTGCCTTTGTCTTCCCCAATGCCTACATGGTTGCTTAGCAGTATAGCACCAAATCTCTTTTCTCATTGGTAAATTCATTTTTTTTGCGTTTTGTTTCGACTCTTTTGACCTAAGCATGTTGTGTGGACACTGGTACCCACCAGGCTGTCAAAAGCCTTTTTCTAAAGAGAAAATTTTGGATAATTTTGCCAAAAATTTAAACAGTTTATTTAGCTTTTTAATGTGTTTTAAACTGTACTTTTACTTTGATAAAAAAAGAAGAGGTTTTAAAAAATTGTATATAAAAATTATAAGTTAAAAGTTAAGTTTATAAGTTGTAATCGGACAAATACATGAGTAGTGAAAAAAGAATAATCAACGGAAAAGTAATGAGCTACATCTTATAATCTATTATATCAGAGTTGTAGTCTAATTGATGTAGCAAAAATAATTAATGAAAATAACAATTCGTTTTTCAGGTCCCCACTTATCTTTAGGACAATACACTAAAGTCAAATTTCCCATGTGGTATATAAATACAAAGCATCTTTTTTATTAAATATATATATATATATATATAAAAAGTTGGGAAAGGGAGAGAGGTGGGGTATAAGTATACCTACGTTACTAGGTATCATAAAAAATATCATTATTATATTAAATTTCAAACAAAATTAGTTTGGTTTAATTTGTTGTCTTTTTTAATTTCGAAGTTTAATTTTCTATTTTTTGAAATTACATTTTGAAATTATTGATTTAAATTAAAAATATATTTCTAAAAAATCACGAAGTTTTTACATTAAAAAAAAGACACCAAATATATCTGCAATATAATATTAATGTGCTCAAATAAAAAAATTATTAAAATTATTTTTTTATTCATTAATAATAACCAGTAATAGGCCGGGTTTGGTGTGGAAATCATTTCTTAAACAAAAAAAGGTTCAGCAAGTGGGTGCATGTGTGGAAACAGGGAAAATGTCAGTTGAAATCTGAGACTGTGATCAGTGACTAGGACAGTCACACCAGGCCATGTTCCGGTACATGTGTTTGTAGGGAGAGAGGTCAGTGAGTTTGTTCTTTTCTTCTTTTCCAGCCCGAAAATGTGGGGCCCTTGTTATATATTTATCAGAACTCTTGGGGGCCCATTCTGATTTTGATAGAAACAAGTAAATAGACAACTACGCTAGCTGCATCAATATTGGGAAAAGGGCTTTTTCTGTGAATTTATTTGCTGTATCCCATTGCTCTCTACTACTTGTCTATTTTATTATAAACTTTTTCTTCTCCTTTTTTTTTTTTTTTGGTTCGGCCGGAAATTTAGGTTGCTGGCTACTAATTACTACTAATTAGTGTACCATGCTCACTACCAATTATTAGTAATTAGTATACAAAATCCAGCAACATTTGAATATGGAAATTCATTATTATGTTGATTCAAAACTCAAGTTGTGGAACAATTGGTCACCATTTATGTTTCCTTGTTCCTAAATTATAAAGTTAGTGTATATTATATCTGTTTGGCATTAGGTTAAAGTAGATTTTTAACTGTAGAGTTTAGTAGTAGAGCTTTTGATTAAAAGCTCCAAATCTCAGCTTTAGCTGAAGGACCCATTAAAGCTATTTTTTAGTGGATTGCCAACTTTTCCGAGTTGGAGCTTTAGTTCAGTTTGAAGGATATGGGCCCATTAAATTTGAAGCTATTTGTAGATTACTGCCAAGTTTTGTAAAGAATTTTGGAGCTCTTAAAACTCGATGCTACCTTTTCTTTCATTGGGTAATTCATATCTTCAAATAGAATTTTCGGCAAAAATTGATTTGTTGCCATGTTTAAATAAAATTGTATTGTGATGAAACCAATGATTCTAATAGCACTGTAGTAACTTTAAAGGTCTTCTTCAAGAATCAAATATTTGAATGATACTTGTACAATTCTCTGAGTATTTCTTAGAGAGTAATGCTCTCCCCTCTCACATGAGGGTTGGGCTCCACGCATGAGTCTCACCATAGAGCCCACTCTAACATAAGGAGGGAGAAGCATCTAAGTTTTTTCCCAATTCTATACACTTTTTTCAGAATTCAGGCCCACAGAGCACCTCTTTATCCCCTATGAGGGCCCATTCCTTTTCCTTCAATTTGCCTATTTGTTTGCTCATTGGGACACAAGGCATGGCTTCATGGATTTTGATTGGACTTTTGAACCAAATTTTGATAGTCAAGAATTGGTTGTGTCCGGGGAATGTAGGACTTGAGGAAGGCTAATTCCCATTTATTTTATAAACTCTCAACAAACTCTCATCATATTCAATTACTTTTTGTTGAATATTTGATATCCCAACTACTCACAACTTAATTCTCATTATTACACAGAATGTTGTATTTTTATATGTTGTGTCATATATATTTACTAATTTGTATTTAAAAACATTGTGCAGAGATGGGCAAGATAGCAGTGAGCCTATCTCAAGTGGGACCAGCCCCGGTGGCACCAGCAATGGGGATGGTGGGTATAGTGACGGAGGGAGTGGTGGCTACTTTGACATGATATTCAAGAACGCGGCGGCACCGCCCGCGTCATCTACTATTACTACTACAATCTTCTTGTCCCTTCTCATTATTTTAATTTTGTACACTACCACCAACCAAGGTGTCCTATTATCCTTACCATTATTGTTATCATTATAGTTGAAAGCAAAAAGACAAATTATATATAAATGATTGAAAAAAAATGAAAATTCGGTGATGATATATTTTTTTTTTTTGGTCCCACATATTATTATGATTATTATTCATGGATAGATCCTATTAATATTATTATTATGGTCTGGGTAATGTAGGTCTTAATGGTAGACATGGCAAATGTTTGGGTAGGGTCAATTGGGTTGTGGGTTAAACAGGCTGTGTTAAAAAATGAGTCATTTTAAACAGGTTAGCCAAATTTTTAGAGATAATGAATCAAATCAATTAAGGAAACAAATTGCATATAATATCTTCTTCTTCTTCTCTTTTCTTTTTTATTTTTTATTTTTTTTTTCATTAAGTGGGCGCCTACTATTAATCGATTATTTGTGTTACTATTATACATGTGAAAAAAAAAAAAAAAAAAAAAACTTTCCATACCCCTTCCAATTCTAATAGTTTTGTGTATGACTAAAATTCTTTAAAGTTATGATAACAAAATATTCCATGTTAATAACTCACAAGTATCATGTTTATAATCACAAATTTACAACTTAAGAGAGAGAGAGATTTTAAGGAGTACAAAAAGTGTATATTTTGGGTCCATTTGGATAAAACCTATTTTACTAAAATTGAAAACTGATAACTGAAAACATTGTAACAAAATAATTTTTAAATGTGTGAATAGTATTGTGAGACTCATTTTTAATGAAAAAGTTACTGAAAAGTGAAGTTTGTGGGTCCCGTGAATAGTGCATGGGACCTACAAACTGATGAAAAGTGGTTGAAAAGTCAGAAATATACGGCTACTGTTCATGAACAGTAGCCGTTTGTCCCCCTAAACGCAATAAACGTAACGTGTATCCAAACGGATATTTTAAGTTTACACATTTCAGATTCAAAGTTCACTAATGATATGGACTTTAGGATTTTTTTTTTTTTTTTTTTTTTTTTGGGTGCTAGTGTTAGTAACTTAGTCCTAGTATTTAACTCTACTACTCAGTGTTAGACATTTAGTAGTGTAGACACGTAATTAGGGGAATGGCCATGGCCAGGCCATTTCATGTAATCAATCGATAGGGAACATATTGTGACTTCAGCTTTGATTACTAGTCTAGTTCTCAATAATTCAGTTTCTACATTTTCTCTCCAGATTTTTAGATATTTTCATATTTACTTTCTCAAAAATGAAAAACAAACCAATCTATCTGATCCGGCTTTTAAGATCTTGGTGTGAAATCATCATTATAATAAGATCCAATTCCTTTTTTAGCAATTATGTTGGCTTTCCCACACATCACAATAACTAACAAGCTTGGTTTCTTTTTGACTTAAAAGCCGCAAATTCTGACTAATAAGTTGATCTTTGGCTCTACTATTTTTTTTTTTTTTTTTTGGGGGAAAATCAGTTTGATGATATTTGGTTTCAGGTAATGCATTGCACAAAGGTAGACCTCGTTAGGGGATAGCAAAATTGAAAAAGAAAGGTACGAATAATAAATGGGATAGGATATGTGTGGATAGTGTTGGCATTTTCGGCTGCCAAGTCAGTTTCAAAGGCCTATTTTTCGCTTTCGTTAATCAACGTTTTGTGTCATTTTGATTTTGTGTGGTTCCTAAGTAATAATAATGTAATTCAACATGTCATGTCTCCAATGTCGGAGAAAATTGCCAAACCGTCCACTTTGGCCTATGCATTTTTATAATTCATTGTGCTCTTACAATCTCTCTCCCATCACATAGTCTATTCTCTCTCAAGCACGCTCATGTCTGCGTGTGTCTTTGACTATTTTGTGCTTTGCACCAGAGCATATGATTATATGAACGTTAATTATTAGAAAAAAGAAAGTGGGAAACAGTAATTTAAGATTTCTAACATGGTGGACTACTAAGGTGCTGTTTAAGATCCGCTTATTTTGTTAAAACTAAAATTTTTTTGCTGAAAATACTGTAGATAAAGGTAAAAATTAGCTGAAATAGTACAATGAAACTCATGAATAGTACCAAAAAGTGCAACGGAACCTATAAATAGTAGCAAAAATAAGCTAAATAGTAAAATAAGATGGTTTTTTAAGCTGAGCCAAACACACACTAAGTAAAAGTTTGGATACAATTGAATTTGGGTTTGCGTCTGCATTTGTGATTAAAATAGTAGGTCATGTGCACTGTTTACGGGACCTACAAGTATTTTTTCCACCAAAAACAACTTTAAAATTGGGTCCCACCACACTATTCACACATTTAAAAATTATTTTGCTACAATGTTTTCAGTTTCCAAACAGACCCTAAATCGATACTCTGTCCTGTCAATCTAAACAGACCCTAAATCTTCTATATGCCCTGTCCTGTCACTCTCTAAATTTTAGTAGGAACACTGCATTGTTATTAAAGCAATGTAATATTGGATTTTCTGACAAAAAATGCGACTTTATGTAACATGTCCGTGTAACCCAAGTATTGATACAAACTTTCCAATAGAAATGAGCATCTTGGTGACTTGTTCCAATGGCTCTAGTTGGTGATTCTGACTCATATGGCCAATTGGAGAGTAATGGTATTTCATTTTGAAGGCATAACATCCTAGTATATTCTGTTTGGAAAAATTCCTTTGGTTGTAATTTGCATACAAGCCGAGAGAGATGTTAGTGTATAATAGTGACGATTGATCATACCATAATATGGTTGTACACTTGTTCCTTAACTTATGCAATAATTCTCACTTGGTAAATGATGTTGCTACATCAATCTACAATAGGGAATAAATATAACATTAAACTGATTCTTAAATAAAAAGGTATATATATTGGTTAAATTTAGGATTGAGATCAAGTGCAATACTCACCTAATGCAATTGTTATGAATGGCTGAGATTTAAAGTTGCAAAAAACAACTTTAAGTCTCAACCATTGAATAAAAAAAATGATAAAAAGTAAGAAAAGTAAAAACATGTTGTGAGAGTGAGAGGGTTAATTATATCATATCTCAATTCGTTAAACTTATCTTTTCACAAATATATGTCTCTTACCAAGTGTACGGGTACAATCTCAGGCCCATTGAACTTTGGGCCCTGACCTTATGGTATAGTACGTAATCCCATGCCCATTGGACCTTTGACCTCGGTCCAGGCACGCTTTAAAGCCCAATTTAGGCCCAAATGACGTAATAAGTCCATCTTGTCCTGAACATATCAGAAACAGGCCCGTGCCGATCAAGTACAACCTGATCGAGATTGTAGTTCTCAAAATCCTGATATTGCCTTAGGGAGTATCGCTGCCAAACATTCTTTTGGAGGCTGGAACCAGTTCCAATGCCATTACCACCGTTCTCAACAAAGCATCTTCTTATCAGAAATGATGAGATTGGACCCCATCCACACGAGTGAGATCAGGAAGTAATCATAATACCTCCACCCATCTCAAGCTATAAATAGGAGAATAGAATGAGAAGAAGGGGGTTGGCATTTCTAGAGAGAAAAAAGTAAGAAAGAAAGAGAGAGAAAGCAAATAAACGATACCCTGGAGTGAGTAACACTAAGAGGAGAGTAAGGGTGTTCACTAGGATTAAGGAGAGCAATAGAGTGATTTGAGGTGGAACTGCCCTTAGTAGGAATCACTAGACCCACTATACAAGTAGATTGTGAGCTCAATTCTAAGCCCGGTCCACATAGCAGAATTTGGATACGCACATCAAGAGTTATGAAAAAGTCTATAAATACTAAATTCCTCATTTATTCACCAAATTAGAGTTTCTCTCTCTATTATTGTGTTGGTGATTCCTCCCTTAACGGAATTAATATCCACGCCATTGGGACCAACTAGAGAGAGAGACCATGAATTAACAAGAATTACATAGGGAGGAACTAACAAGATTTTGTCTTGCTTGTTAAACGTTAGAGTGGTTGCACTATCAATACTCATGAGTGAGCCCATTATATTCTTGCATTAAAGATTACCTATTGTCTTAAAATATTTGAGGCATATGGACCCTAGTTTATTGGTGATCCGCTATATTTTATC
Source organism: Quercus agrifolia (assembly GCA_029955455.1). Taxonomy (NCBI): domain Eukaryota; kingdom Viridiplantae; phylum Streptophyta; class Magnoliopsida; order Fagales; family Fagaceae; genus Quercus; species Quercus agrifolia. The sequence goes on along the minus strand of JARQAD010000004.1, from coordinate 11,253,272 downwards.
AATTCTGAATTCTCCGCATAAGACATGTTTCAATGAGTAACTTCTAGGGGTTCAATCAATGTTTGTTGGGCCACAGTTAACATTAAGTTACAATTAATAATACAATAATGTTAACATTTAATGGGAGTTTATGCAAGTTTCACTGACTAGGGTTGCTGGTTGCAAACAAACATGGTTGTTTATAAAACTTTTGGATTTGGTTAGAGGGAAACAGTTGTGTATCTGACCATATTCATTTTTGGGTTTAATTATCGTAGAAAGCCACCTTAAACAATGAGTTCTTGCACTTTGCACCTAAAATATAAACTTATACTCCCCACCCAAATCATAACAAATGAGACAAATAAGGTGGTTGTTTAGCAAAAACACAAAACAAACCAAATGAGACAAATTACACCCTATAGAAAGTAAATTGTCTGTTTTACCCTTCCATTAGTTAATGGACTACATTAACCTTACAAAAAAATTTACTTTGACTAAAATGCCCTTAATTTTAATTACTTCACCCAAACTCATAATCATTTCTAAAAAATTACTCTCCCTCTATCTCAAAGTCTCATCTATTGTTGTGTGCTTAACTTGATCCTCACTGAAAAAACTCCATACAGTGATATATTACCAACAATACAAACCCAGAGAGACATCAATTTCAATGACAATCTCAAACCAACTTTGATGCCTTAGGGCTCAGTATAGATGATTATATTTCAGTGTGGTTGGAGGATGTTCCTCCACATTTTAATGCTGTAATCTCCGCTGATTTGTCTGCTGATTTGGCTGCTCTTGCTTAATAAAATTACGGCTTTCTTCTCAAAAAAGAAAAAAGAAAAAAAAAAATTGCATTTATCGAATAACTTGGTACAAGCACGAACCAAAATAATAAATTTTAACTACATGGGCACTTCCTCCTACACAAATTGAACCAAGTATTTCACTATGTCATCTGGTTGAAAAAACCATCAATCCCAACTTCATCAAATCCTAGCTGCACAGCAACGAAGGAAATGTTTTACAGAGCATTGAAATCACACAATCAAAATTAAATTATTAAAAATTAAATTTATAAGCATACTCAAAACAAGAGCACAATAGTAAATAATAATAATAATAATAAAAACTAAATAAATTAATTAATTAAATAATAAATTGTAACTATCAATTAAACAATAATAGCTATTATCTTGAAGGACTCCAATAATGCTTCTATACAGAGATGGTCCAGATGGATTATGAAATGTAGTAAAGACTATAGTAGAGGACTTCTTTTAAAGTGAATTGGAGAAGAGTATGGCTATTATGCCCATTTATTTTAGGCAGGATTGAACCCACCCATTATACACGTTCACAACCATAGTTGAAAGTTGAAACCTCCAACAAGACACTCTGAAAGTTATTTTTATTTGATTTTCAAAACATTTTCTATTCTCTCGATAATTGTAAATATTTTACTATCGATCCTTTAAGGGTAAACATTTTCAGTCCCAAAAAACTTGTTTTTCCTAGTCGATCGAATTCAGATTGACAACTTTTTTTTTTTTTTGCCACACCAAACTTCCATAATCGAGGAAAAAAGACAATAAAAAAGAAAAAGCGTTTAACACCAAAACAAATAGAGCCTAAATTTTCAAAGTTCCATATGCAAAGAAACAATAGTAAAATTGTATCATAAATGCAACCAAAAGGGGAAAACCAAAAAGCTTTGAATGGAAATAATCAAATCACTTTTTAGGCCTAGGTCATAATTTTAAAAAGGCCCTCTAAGGGACTGTGGGGGTGTTGGGAAATTACAACCTCTAATAAAATGTCACAGAACTATTGATGTGACAAATTCTAATAACCCCTCGTAAGAGAGATAGGAGTGAATAAATAAAAATAACATTAGACTTTAGAGAAAGCACCAACGGCTCTTTGGAGTTTGGACTATCACCAACCTGACCTTTTTGGTAGGAATCCCTCTGAGTTTGATCCCCAGTATCTTAAACTTACAACAAACAAAAAAATCCCTCTAAAGAAAGCATTATATTTAATTCATAAACATACAAGAAACAAAAATACAGATTGGTTTTGGGAATTCTTGTGAACCACTTTGGGTTTATTTGTCTTCTGTAGTCCCCATGGTGGGTTCAGGGTTGGAACACAAGACAACCTCCTTGGTCATTTGGTTTGAACCATGGTGCTGTCACATTGGGGTAAGTTTTTAAGCATTAGGCTGCATTAAGAACACCCCACAAGAAATGCACACCCATCCGCACTGCAGATTATCTTATAAAGTAGACCTCTCACAAGCTTGAGTCCCAAGCACAGAGACTAAAGATCATATATTCCCCAATCCTTCTTAACAAAATAAGGCATTTGCGCACACATGCATACTCACACACGCATACACATATTCTGTGCATTTCAAACTCATTAGACCACTTAGTAGCTAGCACCTGTTATATAAGATTAAAATAACCACCAATTGCACAACAATATCTGTACATTAACATCTAAGGTTCATACACAAATATAGCATCAATATATTATACCAGCACCAGCATGCCATGCACAAATTCTGAGAGTTTCAACATCAGCCCAAGTAGTCAATATTGGTACATTAATATCTAAGGTTCATACACAAACAAAAGCTATAGCATCGATATATTATACCAGCACCAGCATGCAACACACACACATTAATATCTAAGTTCCTTACACATTAACAAAAGCTATAGAATCGATTAAATTATACCAGCACCAGCATGCAACACACCCAAATTCTGAATTTCAAACTCCTTAGACCACTTAGTAGCTAGCACCTGGTATATAAGATTATAATAACAACCAACTGCACAACATCAGCCCTAAGTAGTCAATATCAGTCAATGTCTCTCACATAGGAGTACATTAATATAAGATTCATACACATAAACAAAAGCTATAGCATAGACATATTTATACCAGCACCAGCCTACATGAGCAAATTTTAAAACCAAGGACAACTTGCATCTTTTGATTAATTCCAACCAGATGACTGAGTCTTACCCCCATTACCTGTTCCTTTGTTCCAACCTGAACCCTGGCTATTCCATCCACTAGATTGATTAGTTGTTCCACCACTTCCTGCATTAACAGCTTGATCTCCATTCCCTGCATTATCTGAACCTGTTCCTTTGTTCCAACCTGACCCCTGGCTGTTCCAACCACCAGATTGATTGCTAGTTCCACTACTTCCTGCATTCCAACTATGCGACTTGTTCTTATCACCACTTCCACTGTTCCAGGTTCCTGCACCATCTTTGTTTTTCCACCCCTCTCCTGCATTAACAGCTTGATCTCCACTCCCTGCATTATCTGAACCTGTTCCTTTGTTCCAACCTGACCCCTGGCTGTTCCAACCACCAGATTGATTGCTAGTTCCACTACTTCCTGCATTCCAACTCTGTGACTTGTTCTTATCACCACTTCCACTGTTCCAAGTTCCTGCACCATCTTTGTTTTTCCACCCCTCTCCTGCCCCTTTGTTCCAGTCAGTGGGCCTATCCTCACTAGAGTCATTTCTGCTGTTCCAAGTTCCCGCACCATCATTTCTGCTACTCCAAGTTCCTGCACCATCGTTACTGTTGTTCCAACCACCACTTTGATCCCTCCTTCCACGGCCTCTACCTCCAAATCCTCCTCTGTCTGATCTACCTCTACCACCAAAACCACCCCCGTCTCCACCTCTACCACCAAAACCACCCCCTTCTCCACCTCTACCACCATAACCACCCCTGTCTCCACCTCTACCACCAAAACCACCTCTACCTCTAAAGCCTCCTCTGTCTGAACGGCCCCTACCTCTACCTCCAAAACCTCCCCTGTCTCCACCTCTACCTCCAAAACCTCCCCTATTACCAAAAGTCTCAGTTTGGTCTTCACTTGCATCGCCAGATCCAGAGTTCCAATTACTTTTGCCCCAATTAGAGCTCTGGTTCCCACCTCCATTCCAATCACTTTTTTTACCCCAACTAGAATCCTGGTTTCTATTGGCATCACTTGACCCTGCGTTCCAACTACTTTTTCCGCCATCCTGGTTTTCTCCAACATTTGATCCACTTTTCCAACCAGAACTTTGACCCCATCCAGTTGCTGAACCTTGATCTGAAGTTTTTCCACTGTTCCAGCCACCCCCTTGATTTTTATGCTCACCCTCTTCTCTATTTTCAGTGGTCTTCTTATTCCAGTCAGAGGACCTGTCTCCAGACACTCTGTTGGTATCCAAAGTACTCCATCCAGATGATTGGTTTCCATCCATATTATTAGCTTTACTGGTCCACCGCGTGTTTTGATTTTCACCAGGACCTTTTCTTTTGTTCCAACCAGCTCCATCATCCCCAGCACTACCAGCTCCTTCATTAGCAGAAGACTTATTGTTCCAACCAGATGACTTGTCATCATTTGAAGCTTTTGGTGCACTCCAATCACCACGAGAAGGTTTTGAATTGTTCCATTGGTCACCGCTTTCACCAATCTCCTTACCTGCTCCCCATCTTTTGTTCCATCCAGATCCATTATTATCATCAGGTGCATTAGCATTCTGACAACCATCATCTTTTTTACCCCAATCAGAAGCTTTGGATTTAGCCCAACCACCTGTTTGATCATTGTTCCAACCAGAAGGATTCCCTGTTGACATTCCATCACCAGTCCAACTATTTCCCTGACCACTGTTCCCACCAAACTCTCCCTGATTCGATGATCTTCCCCTGCCAAATTGATCTCCACGCCCTTGGCTTCCTCTACCCCTTCCTCTCCCACCAAACCCACGACCCTCACCAAATGCTTTTGGCCTTGCCCAACTATCTTGCTGTTCTGTATCCTCTTTATTATCCACCCAACCCTTCCTCTCCACATTTGTATCAGCTTGTTTACCCCACGAAGACCCTCCAGCTGATTTATTCCAAGATTTTCCATTATCCCCAACAGCATCTTCACTGGTATTTTTCACATTACCGCAGTTTACATTTTGACTTCCACCAGAAGATTTGGCTTTATTCCATCCTGCTTCATCAGTTTTTTCTGCATCATCAGCTTTGCCCCAAGCAGATCCCTCACTAACAACTACATCTTTGCCTTTGTCCCAAGATTTCTGTTGATTCCATGACCCAGCTTCAACTTTATCTTTACCTTTGCCCCAAGAATCTGGTTGATTTTTTCCACCAGTTGGGCTTGCACTAACACTCTTACCCTTGTTCCAGGGTTCCTCTGATGTTTTCCAACCATCTTGATCATCAGACACTGTATTCTTTTTCCAGGTGGTCGCAGCATCATTTGAAGAATCAGTTGGAGTTCCAACTTTAAGGTTTCCTTTGCCCCAATTGTCTCCAGTAACTTTTGAAGAACTTCCCAGATCTCCATCAGGTGTAGATTTACCCCAGGATGATTTCTCGTTAGCTGCAGCGGCACCCCAAGATGAATTTTTATTAGCTGTCCCAGCACCCCAGGATGATTTTTCATTAGATGCTGCAGCGCCCCAGGATGATTTCTCATTAGCTGCTGCAGCACCCCAGGATGAACTCTCATTTGGAGCCGCTTTGGTCTCCCAAGCAGCATTTTCCACATCTATTAAATTATAACAGAGAAACAATGAACCAAATTGACACAATTGATGAACTAATTATAAATTTCATAGCTTATACAGACAGTGTTCTACATACCTTTTTTGGCATCATTGGCCTCAGAACTGAAAGGATTTGCTGAACTGGACTCTGGCTGAAGCTGGTATCACCAGAAAACTTTTGAATTAAGAAATTGCCACAGATGAATTAAAAACTCAAACACACAAACACAAAGATGAACTGAAATATTTAGAGGAAGTTCAGAACCAACCGAAATTCCTGAGGTAGGGAAACTAGGCCAAGAGCTACTGCAAGAAATTGCTCACCAGGGTCAGAATATAAATAAAAATGATGAAGAAAAAGAGCATGATCTCCTGCAAGAAATTGCTCACATAGACATAAGATATCTTTTTTCTAATATTACTGTTATAAGTTCACTCTCAAATTAGAACTGTGTTTTAGTCAATGTGTAGATCATGAGTTAATGCATCAGGTGCAGTTTGAATGCAGGGCTTGCCCCTGAAAGAAAGGCTGAACACCAACAGGCCAGAATCATTTTTTGATAAATATAATAGGGGACTTTGAACACATGATGTCTGTTACAAGACGATTGTTCTTTACCATCAAGCCAAGACACTAATAGTTTTCTTTTTGGTGTAGGTGGGATTTAAACCTAGTTCACCCGTTCAATGACAAGAGTCTTTATTAGTTGAGCTTACTAGAACCCACACCACCAAGCCAGAATCAATAACAAAAGAAAAAAAAGAAAAGATGCATAGAACAAGAAGAAGTCAATAATTCAGTTTCATTGTTATGTACATTATATACATAATCTACACAAAACCTACATGTAGAACCATCCTCACCAAAATAGGAAACCCAATTATAGCCCCCAAATTATTAAATCTTCTAGTGATTTCTAGAATATTCAGCAATACTACACACTTCCATTTCAAATAAGTATTGTCATGGTTAATCCAGTGAATTTGAGCAGTCATTCAGGTAAAAAGTAAAAAAGCAAGTATTTCAAATAATCAGATGAAAAAATCAGTCCAAATTTTATAACACAAATAAATGTGAATAAAGAACAGTAGGCATCCAATTAGAAGAGCTTCAAATATACATTTTCTCAAAGTGAAGTCATACAGCAAATACCTAACATCCTGTCATTCATAAGTGTTTTAATTAAAAGGGTGAACCCCCACTTCCACACTAATCTTGCCTAATTAATGGAACATTTCTCATTTAAAAGGCTCGGCAGGACCTCCATTATATTCAAAAGACCAACGAAATCAGCTCCTACAATTTAATTGGAAAACTAAAAGTAGAGCACAGAAGTTCAACCATGTGAAATCTACTTTCCCACACATATCATGTGGTTTTTGATTCACTCAATCCTAGACCATGATCAATGCTTATGCATGACATTCTTACCCACATTTAAACAAATATATCTTTTAATAATTGCACAGGTTGCATAAATATTTTTTTTTAAAAGAAGCATAGGTTGCATCAAAAAAGGTTCATATACCAACAGAGCAAGTGACATTGAACAATTAGGCAAATCATTTATGGATGGTTTGGTCGTCCTAAAAATTTGGCATCTCCATTCACATTTTGTATGGTTCGAGAAGAACAAATCCAACACTGAATGGGGAAATTCAAGAGTCACAAGCTTGATCGTGAAAAGTTTGAAAGTGATGGCTTTTGATAAATATGAAAAGATGACAACAAGCCCTAAAGCCAAAAAAAAAAAAAAATACACAACATCATTATGCAAGGTCCAGTAGCCATCTCCAACATATGCTTTAAGATTATTTTGGAAAGTTTAAAAGCATGAATTGAAAGGGAGATACAAGATATCACCAGAATAGTACCTTCCTCCAGAATTCCACCCAGAACTCCCTGCTGACGTTCCTGCTCCATCCATCCAATCTTATAAAAATAAAAATAAAAATAAAAAACAGAGGAAGAGAAATTCCATAAATCACACTCCATAAACATTAAGCTGAAAAACTAGAAGAAAAATATATATCTTAAATGAAACAGAAATGCAAGGTAAAATAATAAAACTAGACCTTTGTGTTACAGAGGGAGAATCTTCTCCAATGTGCAAGTTTGAAAATATGCCAGTGCATATTTTCATGAATATACTGTTCCAGAATTTATTTTCAAACTTTTGACAAATAAATAGATCCCTACCTCTAGAGCTGCCTTCAGCTCCAAGCAGATCAAATGGTTTTAAAGAACCGGACTCCGGATCCTCACTTTTAAGTTTGTAAGAAGCAAGTTAGAATGGATATTGCATAAAATTAATCAAAATCATATCGAGAAGAATCATTATGGTTGTAAAAGTGTACCTCATAGGTACGGTAGAGCTTTTCCCACGAACCTCAGTAAGATGCTCACTTTTAACTGCAGGAATAACAACACATGGAGATACGTCATACCAGTGACAAAAAAACCAAATCCAACAGAGTAAGAGCTGACCATCATTAACAAACCTGTAAGAACCTTGTGCTGAGAATCAAGTTTCACCATAACATCAGAATGGCGTATAGCTAAAACCCGGCAGAGGTATCCCTTTAGAGGACCAACACGGATTCTCAAGGTTTGACCAATGGAGAACATTGCATCTTTATCCCCACGATTGACTGCATTGAAAAACATTTGTTAAGTAGGCAGGCATAAGTCCAGGCATCCACAGCTGATAGCTCAAAAACACCAATACATACATTCCTGACGGTTTTCTCTAGCTTGCCATGGCTTTTTTGGTGAAAGAGGTGACTTAGGAGATGATGGGAAGTCTTCAAAACCAAAGGAAGCTGATTCACCACCCTGAATGAGGGAGAACAAGGATTATTAAAAAGAACACTAGGAACACCTCTCCACCTCCCCCTCTCCCCCACCCAAAAAAAAATAGAACTGTAAAAAAGGAACTATGGGTGCTTTCTCACAACCTTTTCAACCTTTTCATTGCACACATCACTAGATAATTTGACTTTCTCACACATTTGAGACTTAGCACACAAATAACCACCATTTTCTGCTTCATTCTCATCATATAAAAAGATGGTGCCCCTGTAGATTTGCCTAACAATGCCTTGCCTACCCTGCAAAGTGAGATAAACAAGCATACAAAGTTTAAGTCTTCAAAGGTTACCATACTCCAGAAAACACATTTAAAAGACATTTCAATTTGAAACTAGTTTCAAACCTTAGATGGTCCGTCCAAAACCTTGATAGTATCACAGGCAGATATGGGCTTCATGTGCTGATCTAAAGCAGTAAATTTCATATCAAAGGGCCCACTCTTTAACTCTTTCAGTTGGACATACACCACAACAGGTCCTTCTGGACCCTCTTTCAAAATCTAGAATATTAAATAGGAGGTAAGTGACCAATAATAAAAGAATAAAGAAAATTAACTAATTGCATACCTTGTAACTATCATCTTTCTCAATGCCTATGATAATTCCAAAATCTTTCCGGCTGAGGTAGCAAAAAGAACAAATACAAAGAAGTTAGCTGAGAAAAAGGAATAAAAATGGATAATGAATGCTATGTAAGTTTGTATAGGACTCACCCAAAACAAACAAGATCATGCAGGTCAAAGCTGTTCACACCACTAGATCCTGAAGAGCCTTCTCCTTTCCCACCACCTTTATCACTTCTTATAACCCGTTTTTTCTTTCGCTCACCATAAAGCTGTGTAAGCCACTCCAAATCATCAGTTTCATTATTCTCAGAAGATTTAAACTTCAGGAGCTCCTCTTCAGATGGCATAACTCCCGAGCAGCTTAAAGAATCTATTGATACTTTCTTGTATAAATATCCATCCTTGAGCATCAGACCATCAAGAACCTCAAAAAGCTTGTTGGTGTCACGATCACGTCTGTACTGAATGAGAGGCCGGAACTCCCTACAAAGGTTTAATATGAACACACACACATAAGAAGCTGAGACATCCAAGATGAACTATAAAAAAAATAAAAGACAAGATCATGCATATTACTCAAGTTCACTTGTGCTGATCAATCTTGGTGCTGGAGTGGAATTTTTCTTGAGGCTAACTCCCCCACCCTGTAAAAAAAGGATGTTCTGATTTTAACACACACGGCACCACAACTTCTAAACAACTAGATATCCAATTAAACCAACATCTGATTGTAACAAACTTAATTGGAATCTACTTATTTATAGTGATAAGAAAAGGGATCTAGCAAATAAAAAAAGGCAAAAGGGTTCATGTTTAAAGTGTTGCAAAGACAATGAAAGACCCAAAAGGTAAACTGGTTTAAGAAAGGCCATAGAACAGGGTTGGCGATAGAACATGGCTGTCTAGTATCTTTGAGAGGCTCAGTTCATAGTAGAGTAGGCCAAGTTCAACTGAATATCAACACCCAACATTTCTTGGTTGCATGGAAACTAAGAAGAATATTTACATGACAACACATATTTGGAATTAATTATTTATAACTATTAATGAATTGGCAAACCATAATTTTGAGAACATCATCTACACATCCTAATTTTCCCTCACAGGGAAGGGGGAACTATAATGGTACAACTCTACTGTTTAAAAAAGCAAGAGATGATATACAATTATGGTAAAATATAAAAAAGTTAACATAAAATGCAAGTTTTTGCCTAGGAAATAGCCACTGACTCTGAGACTTGTCATTGCCAATTCCATAAAACCCATCATTTAAGAAGGTACACAAATTTGATGCAGTCATTTTTTTATATCAAATGATACTGGCAAAAAACATTAATTATTTCCACGAAAATAAAAATAAGGAAACTACTGCGGGAAAAAAAAATTGGCATTACAAATTTTGCAGTCATTGCTTGTAGATCAATTCTTGGTATAAGCTTCACTGTTGCTCTTTTTCGTGCATCATTCACAGCCACAATCTACAATAAAAAAACATATGTATATAAGTAAAAAATGCAGCCAGAGAGCAACAAAGTCAAATTGAGTACACAGTACCTGCGCCAAGTCTCCCTTGTATTTCCCATTCTTCACACGAGCCCATGAGCCCTCAGAAACTTCATTGCGCGTAATTCGGGAAGATAACAAATGAGAAACTTCATTTTTTGGGACTATAGCTATTCGAGAGGAGTATATAGTAGTAAGCCCTTTACATGCCTGAATACAAATTCATATCATAGCCATTAGTCCACTAATAATAGCATTGGATATAGGAGAAATTATACTAGCACTGGCAATCACAATATCATCAGATTATCCAATATGCAAAAATATATTACCTCAATAATATCAAATTGCTTGTCAGCTTCAATGTAAATACAACCCTTTATATGATCAAGAGCAAATGCAGATATTATCTGAAGTTTGGTACCTAATGATTTCAAGTCTACATACTTCTGCATAAGACAAAAAGCTGAATTCCTCTCACGTCCAACCTACAGTCAACGAGTTTCAATTAAACACAACACAATGGAAAGCTGAACATAAGGGAAAGAGAAGTTTTAAAATAGGCATTGTGAATTATCAAAACAATACTCCGAGTACTATACCATGCATTTAACTTTCCAGATGGTTGGATCTCTAGCTGAAGGTATAATATTATTTCTATCAATCGATCTTTTGTTCTCAAAATCATCCTCGGCATATCTGATGAAATTAGAACCATCCTTGTAGCGTTCTTCCATCATTTTATCAAATTCTTCCTCATTCATCTCCTCCTCTTTGGGAAAAAGGGGAAGGCTCTGGGCTTTTCCTGGTTCCTTGTCAATTTTTGACTCTGTATCAAAATCTTCTTCTGCAAAATCTGTTCCCAATGATTGGAAAAGGAAGCGGAAGATAAATTAAACATGCCCACATTGATCAAATTGCAATGTTAGAATTTTTTTTTTTATTATTATTATTTGGGTGGGGGATGGGGGGGGAGGGGTGTTAATGAACAATAAATCCAAGTAAAATTGATCAAATTACATTGTGCCATCAGCACTACTGTTCTGGTCAGAAATCAAAATCCAGACTGAATAACCAGCCAGAAGACCATGCTCTTCTTTATTTTATTTTGGTAAGTCACAGATGCTCCTGATGGGTCTTGAACCCAAGCCCTCCACCCCAACATCCAACCCCCACCCCCCCCCAAAAAAAATAAAAAATAAAAAACCTTGCTCTAACAAGTGGAGGTAACATTTGAGCTAGACCTCATTGGAAAATCATGCTCCTTCATCAACAAATGTTTTTAAGTTTTTAACATCAAGTGGAGCAAAGCATTTATCTTCACATCAAAATCTTTGGTGGCACCCTAAATTTATATATAAAACAATATGACACAGTTGTAGACTAAATGCAATAAAACAGTGTGATAGAGTTGTACTCTTAATGCATGTAATGTGCAATCAATAGGCGAATTCACTCATGACAGCACATGCCAGGCCAAAAGGATTGAGCACAAGAAACCTTATTTCATTTCAAGTTGTACACTAAAATCATAGAGCATGACCCATCCTGGCATAAGTTACATAGAACAAAAAAAGCCTCTAAATTCAACTCCATTAACTCTAACTAGTGTTATATCTTCTATTAAATCTTTCTATTCTAGTCTATTCTCAAATTGATACATGTCATCATACTTTTCATGCCAGCATATGCATTGAAATAGGTCATAGATCGAAAAGTCATATTAGACCAGTTCCCCTCATTCATCCAAACAAATAGATATTAGCAGGAAATTCTGGCTCAATCTCTCCCTCAGGAACAATCGATCTAAAATTAGATAAAAGGCCTCTTTTAGGCATAGATTTTCACCACAGCCCGGTTCTACTCCTACTTTTACCAATATGAGGTGCCACTTACCTTTTCTCAACCAAGTTTCACTAACAAAAACTATATCTGTAGCAAACAACATGCAGCTTGGCTGGGACATCTCCCCAAAAATGCTCAATAAGCTTATGACAAATGAGACAAGATAAAGGTTTGATGTTGGTTTGTGGCTTTGATGTCCACAATATCCAATTATACTCAAAAGTCTGAACCATGAAAAAAACCCAGCTACATAATATTAGCCCTTGCATCCGGCCTCATTATAACAAGAATAGAAACCAACCATCTAATGGGGCATTCAAAGAAAGAAAAGTTACAAAAAAAAGTAAAATAAATCAAATAAATGAACCATTTATGTATATCGTATATATTTGCTGCACATAATAATCAAAGCATGGTTTTACAGGCATTACCACAACAATTCACCAGAACTTAGTCTGAGGCCAGCAACCATGGCGAAAACTAGTACATACACGTGCAGTCTTTCAAGTATATCACATATATGTCCGTGCATACGATGAGAGAGTACAAATTACATCATTTCTATTTTGTACTATTACTACAAAGAAAAACATTTTAACAATCACATCCTAAAAGCCAATAACCTGCATGCAACTAAAGCAGCAGAAATTCAACAGCATTGCTAAAAAATCGAGCAGCGTAAAGGCGTAAACCTATTACTCAATCCATTGTCCCAAATCATCCAAACAAAATCCCAAACCAAATTTATTTTTTTTTAAAAAAAAAAAAAAACAGAGACAAACACCCACATTTTTCAGTCAAAACACACAGAACCCTAAAACACTATGATCAAACACATTTCAAGCTGAACACCACAAAATTCAAATGAAAATATTTAAGGAATTTAAAAAATAAACCCCAATTTTAGCTCCGCATAACCCTAAAATCCAACTTTTTTTGTTAAAATTCAAAACCATTTTCACTAATCAAGCTCCAAAATTGTCCCCAAAACCCTAAATATCCCCACCAAAAACCTGAACGCAAACAAAACGACCATCCAAAGCACCAAACATAGAGAGAGAAATTTTGGAAAAAAAAAAAAAAGTAGGTCCATTTCAGAAAAATCACTCCAAAAATCCACCTCAAAACCCTAACCTAAACACACACAAAGATAAAGAGCGATCATACAAGAGAGAGAGATGGAAATGCATTATATACCAAAGTCATCGTCGAAGTCGAAGCTGGAATCGGAGTCCTCGCCAGCAGCGTCCTCGAAGAACTGAAGGATCTCGCGATTCCTCCGCTTCTTTCCGCCGGTCTTGTCATCGTCACCGCCCTTTCCTTTCCCGGCGGTGGTTTTTCCGGCAACGCCCTTGCCCTTACCCTTCTGCATTTGAAGAGACGAACTGAAAGAAGTGAGATAGAGGGAGAGAGTGCAGATGAGAGTGACTGGTGACACTGGACCGAAAATTTATACGTGGAATCTTATGTGAATTTACAGTCTTGTCCTTTCTGTCTTGGATTGTGATTTTTTTTTTTTTTTAAATATTTGGGGGATAACCGTTTTATATTCGTTTCTCAAAAAAAAAATTATTACAGTATATAATTCATCAATATAAATTATCCCATAATTCTAACGTTTTCAGTTAAATTCCATACTTTTTATAAGGTTTCTAATGAAACATTCTATTAATTTTCCTATACAATATCGTTTTTATTTGAAATTCAACAAAATAGTGTGGATTTCTTCAATATTATTATAAAATAAACTAATTAATGGATTAAATTGAAACTGTTTTAGAAAATATGTGTTTTAATTTGAAAATTTTGAAATTATAGGTTTAAATTGAAAACCACCCATATATGTTTAATCTCTAATAAAGTGAAGAATTTGGTTAATGATATTTTCTTTTTGGATTAGTAGGCTTGTTGCTTTTGACATTTATATGGTTGTGAATGGTCATTCAAATATTGTTTTAAAGGCATATGAGTAGGATATATTTTAGACATTTTGAGTTATTCTAGAGTGCTTTGATACAAGTAAGTGAACTATTTGTGTAAGGACCAGATTCGACTTGGATCCAAAACAGGAATGGATCCAGGCCCACGTAGCCCAAACAATGAATTTGTAGAGTGCAGGAAAAAGAGCTAGTCTGATCTTGGGCCAAAATATTGGGTTTTAGTGTAAAAAAGGTCTAAGGTACGAACGTGGTATCTCACCCTCAATCCTCTTCGGACATGCCCTAAAGATATGATTTTTCTCTTTCCGTTTTTCTCTCCACCTATTTCCGATCCCCCTTCCTTCTGTCTTTCCTCGCCTTATATATCATAGCTTTTCTGCCTTTTTTTCTCACCTTCTCTTGAATCTTCCATCCTTAGCTGGAAAGCTGCTCCTTCACTGTTCAGGTATCACCTCCACATTAATGCGGCCAGAAGGTTAGCTGGGAGACATTTAATGCGGAGGTGACAGCACCACTAGATATTTGCCATTTTCTACCATTACTTTTTGTTGGATATTTTCCCCTTTGTGCCGTTATAAGATTGTCCTGGGCACTGTTCTGAGTGATCAACAAGTTAACCAGGCACCTCGGACAAAAGTTCCGAGGTGACCATCATCTTCGGACACAGTCCCCACTCCTTGCTAACATGCTGCACCTCTCCTCGGATGGTAATTTTATCCGTTCCTCGGCTGGTCGTCCTCGGATGTTCGTATCTCTTCATACAAGATATTGGGCCGGGCCTTTCCCTTTACACTGTTGGAACCCAGGGCAAAATTGGCCCACACAATTTGTAATCTGTAATTTCTTTTAAATTATTATATCTCTAACAGAATGAAACTGATCCTATTAATCTTTTATAGGCAGGATTTAAAAATAAAAAAATAAATAATTGATACTTAGGAAATATCAGAAGATTAATATGCAACAAATAAAAACTTGTGAAGTATGTTTGAAGTTTTAGAGTACTAGTCTCAATATTTTCTTTATTTGCACCCAGGAAATATCAAAAGATTAATATGTAGCAACTACCATGTTAGATAAAAACTTGTGAAGTACGTTTAAGTGCGTGCAATGAAAATTCGTACATTACATGTGATTTTTTTCAAGTATATTTTTTAGTCAAGTAATCTCATGACTAAATATTAAAAGGAGAACCTAAAATATAGCACCTAAGATACTGTACCTAAATTTTGTCATTTACATAGTATTTATCAAAATATATAGTTTTAATAACTTTTATATTAGAGCATTCACATCAAAGATGTGAAAAATGCTAAAAACTTATTTTAGCAACTCATTCCACAAAAAAACACACTACAGCAAGGTTGCTATACTCAAAATTTTTGGCAACTCAGCTAATAGTAGACTACCATAAATGATAGATTACTGTGGCTCAACACTTAAAAAAGAAAAAAAAAATTATTACTTCTCTCTCACTATTCTCTCTCTTTTCTTCTATCATTTTTTTTTTTTCTTTTTTTACCGGTCTCACTTTATTCTCATTTTTCTTCCTTCACCAGCCTTTCTTTCACTTTCTTTTTTCACCCCAAGAGGAAAACCTCAAGATTTTAAGGTTGGGTCTGAGCAAAATCAAAAGAAAGGAAGCGAGATAGAGAGGATGGCCGGAGCAAGGGGCTGCTGAGAGAGGATGACCAAAGCGTGGGGTTGTGGGTTTATGAAGGTGGCCTTGTGGGTATGTGGGTTTGCTTCAAACAAGAAGAGAAGAGATTCATACAAAGAAAAAAAGAGAGAGTGACACTGTGACAGAGAGAGAAAGAGAGAAATTAATAAAAAAATGAATAGTTTTTAGATAATGTGAAAAAATAGAAGTTTTGATATTTGGTGTATTGTAAAGTGTGTTGTTAAAATAGATAAATTTATTTTTTGAGTTGATAAATGTTAAAAATTTTAACTTCTTTGCTGTGAATAATGTAAAACTAAAGTAAAAATTTTTAAAAAAAAAATTGAGCAAGAAATTAAAAGCTATGAGCTATCTTGTTTTCAAAAAAACCAAAAATTATCTTATTGACAAAAAACAAAAAGCTAATAGGGGCCGTTTGGTACATGTGTTTAAAAAATGAAAATTGTTGTTTGAAAATATTTGTGGAAATACGTGTGGGTGAAAAAGTGTGTTGAAATGCGTGAAATGTTGTTTAAAAACTGAAAATTGTTGTTTAAAATCACAAACCAAACACCCCCTAAAAATCTTTTCCCAACACACTTTACTTTTTTCTTTTTTTAACACACTAGACTATAGTCTCACTATTTTGTATGTTTGATAATAAAAATTAAAGTTCTACCAAAAAAAATCTTAATAATAAATTAAAGACTCACGTCACTAACTAGTATTAAATAATTGGAAAGGAGAACAAAAAGTTTTTTTTTAAGAAACGACAACAAAAAATTATGATTGGGTTAATATTTATACTACTTCATTCCACATTCCACAATAAGTTCAATTGTGGTCCTTTCACATTCCACAATAAGTTCAATTGTTATATATGCTAATTAGCAATATCTAGCACAAGACGGTTCATATACGACACAATCAAAATTGTCAAGAGATTTTTGTAATTCAACAAGTTTGTTTCTCAAAAGAAAAAAAAAAGTTTCTATCTCAACAAAAATATCCAAACCCATATTCTCGCTTTTTGTTATAACTATTGAATTATAACTTTTTTTTTTAGTTGATCTAGCTTTTTTTCTATGATCCAACTTACTCAAGAAACTTGGATCATAAAAATTGTGGTTGTTCTAAATAAATATCTTACCTAATTATCACATGTACAACTTTTAAAAATAATTTTATTATAAATTTTTACTATTAACTTTACTATTAATTTTTTACTAACATTTTTTTATTTAAAAATTTCAGCCTATGGCGTCTGCTTCTAATGATAACTCTTTATTATCAGACCAAGATACCAATCAGTTTTTGATGTAGACGGGGATTGAACCTCAAATCTCTTATACAACCATTAAAGACTTTACTAACATTATTTAATAGATGAATGGTTTTGTTCTTATCAACTTTTCATTATTCTACTATTTGGTTTTATTTTTATTTTTTTTAACTTAGGTATACTTTTGACCCTTAAATATTGGGGCTGTTTTCATTTTTATCCTTTACATTTCAAAATTTTTTTTTTTTTTTGGGCCTACATGTTTGATTCATTATCGTGTTGGCTTTTTACTTTTCAAAAATTTATTCTTGTCCATTATGTTTTTATTTTTTGTTTAGTCCTTTATATTTCAATATTATTATTTTCCTGAAGCGCTAAAATGAAAGGTCAAAATAAACGTAAAGGACCAAATAGAAAACTAAATCAAGTATACTTTTGGGGCAAAAGTATACTTGATTTATGAAGGGCCAAAATGAAAATTTTGAAACTTAAAAAACTAAAATGAAAACAATTTTAAACTTTTAAGGCCAAAAATATACTTTAAGCTTGTAATATACAACTTTTTTTTTTTTGTAATATACAATTAATTTTTTTGTATTATTGTAAACACTGGTTTAAATGTTACACTAATAGTGTATCTTACTAGCCATGCGCCAATACCATATGTGTTTCTGAGTGTTTTTTGACAATTACCTATAGGTGTTTCTAAGTAAAACAACAAGATAGTGAAAACAAAATTACACTAACAATATTTTATATGATTTATGCAGGGACGGAGCTATGACTTGGAGTTAGGGGGGTGCAATTCTATTGTTAGCTGCATGTGGTGGCTTCAGGTTTTGGTTCTACTATTTAGCCAGCAAGAGTTTTCTTTTATTATTATTTTTATGTGTGTGTAAAGCGTGTCTTTTGTTGACAAAGACGAAATTATTTTGTTTAAAGTTTTTTAAAAGGTGTTGTTTGTTTTTTGTAAAATTGGTTGATTAGTCTCAATTGTTTTTAGCTTTGCTATTACCTATCAGTAATTTTCTTGTTGGGTTAATATTTTGGGCTTGTAAATATATATATATATATATATATATATATATATATATTAGATTTTAGATCTATAATTTTTTTCATGGCCTTTAAAATGAGGAAAATACTAAATTTACAAACCTTTTTACAAATTGTTGTTGTGATTAGTGGTTATTAGTAAGTAAAAAAGTGATGTAAGTGGTGGATCTAGTTACAAACCAGTAAAAATTTGCTACCTCAATAGTTTGTAAAAATGTTGTAAAAAAGTTTTTAGCGGTAGCATTTCTCTTATAATGATCAATGATATTATTAAGAGGGACAAAAAATGTAATTTTATTGAATGAAGTGAATATATAATTATATAGTTATATTTAAATAAAGGCAAAAATGCAAAATTGACTCTCTAACTTTCACATTTTTCAATTTCAGTCCCCTAAACTTTAAGTTTTTGTCAATTCAAGGCTTCCTTACAAATCTATTACTGTTGCCATTAGAAGTGCCAAAACAACACCCTTTTTCATAGTTTTTTTTATTTTTATAAATTCAGAATTAAAAGAAAAATCTAGAACCAGTGCCTTCACTCACCAACTCGGTCTCTAAACCAGTACCTTCACTCTCCACCCTACTCAACACCACGCCTTCTTGCTGGTCCATACTCTGTACTGGGATCACGTCCAGCTCTTCCACCATGGAGTTCACTATCACTAGCAAACTCAACTTCTTCGTTTTTTTTTTGTTTCTCGAGAAAAGTGGGGTGGTCTGGGAAAACTTCAAGATGGGTTTGGACCTGGGTTTTAGTTTTGATAGGGGAAGCAGGCTCTAAGGTGATATGGAAGGTACGGATGCCCCTGCTTTAGACCTCGCCACCCCTATTCGTCGTGTAAACCACCACCACCCTTGCCGTGTGAACCTCACCGCCCTTGACTGAATCAGTGATGGAGTTCTGAATCGGTGATGGGTGTGCCATAAAGAATGTGATGGAGTTTTGCTTCATCAATTCATTCATAGATCTGAATTTTGTAATTAGCTTTTTTGACTTGGCATCTTTGAGGAAATTGTATGTAAATCATGATTGCAAATGTATACCTTTTATAAAGCTCTTCTTTTATACAAATATGTGGAGATTTTGACATCTGAATTCTATAATTCTTGAATCCTTTTTTTTTTATTCAGGGAAGGGGAATGACCCTTAATTTTTTTTTCCAACTTTTTCTTTTAATTCCAAATAATAAAAAAAAAAAACCATGAAAAAGGGTATTGTTTTGGTACGGCAATAGTGACAGATTTGTAACAGAACCTTGAATCGACAAAAATTGAAAGTTAGACGGCTGAATTGACAAAACTGAAAGTTAGAGGACTGAAATGAAAAAATGTGAAAGTTAGATGGTCAATTTTACATTTTTGCCTTAAATAAAAATAAAATAAAATAAAATAATTTAGGAGGGACCGTTGCCCCCCCTAGTCCATGAATGGCTCTGTCCATAGATGTATGTCCGAATGTTGCATCTCATTCTCTACCCATGGTCTCCTTATCATATAATTTATAGGTTGGTAAGAAGTCATAACTTGATTACCATTTCAAATTCTTCATATAATGGAATTGTAAGTGCCACTAATGAGTTGACATAATAAAAAGAAGAATACTAGTCTTTGGCCAAGGTCCAAGGACAAATACTCATATTAAATTGCTCTAAAAAACTATTTGCCATAGTATTTCTCTCTATGGGATTCTCTATGAACCTCCCCCTCCTTAACTTCTTTATGGAGAATCTCTTACATTATATAGCCTCTTTTAGCTGATATTGGCCCTTCATTTGTTGGTCATGTAGGCCACTACTCGAGTGCTTGTCCCATTAGACGCCTTCCCAAATCTTTTGTGAGTTGCGGCAACGAAGATAACACTGTTTAAAGGTCTTCTCCACATAAATGCGGTTAAAAAGTTTGGTGGGGTGCAATAAATGTGGTGGCAGCTACCTTCCCCTCAAACATGTCAAGACTAATCCCCTCTCTAAAGCTCTTCCTCTACAGTGTGACCTCCTTTGATAATGTGTCATCGATGTGGCCGAGACTCGCCTCCCTGGCCTTGTCGTCTGAGGGTATAGTCTCCTCGGAACTGCATCAACCTCCTCAACCTCGGATATGACACGTGGTATTATTACCTTATTAAATTTCTGTATCTCACAGGAATTCCTTCAAGTTTATATATCCTTTATCTTTCTCTATAAAGCATAATTCACCTGAATCAATTTACCTCTTCTTTGCTTTCAAGGACAACTGTTCAATTTCCATGTGAGTCTCTATTTAATTAACTTTACTTCTAATTTTTTTCAATGTTTAGAAACTTGGATTATTATGATATTCTCAATTATTTGAATTGAGGTTTCCACATAAATTCTTCTAAAAAAAAAAAAAAAGTTTCCGCTTAAATATGCTATAGTTTTTAATTGTCGAATTTATAACTTTTTTCAAAAGGAAAATAGAGTAAAATGAATTACTTTTCTTTTTCTTTATCTTTTTTGAGTTTGTAAAATGGATTACTCTAAAGTCTAAAGTCCGAATATCAGTGAAATTCAATAATTTTTTGGGATATAAATGATATTCAAGAACTCAAACCATTAGAGGTGACGTGTTCTTGATTGTGCAAAAAAGCTTGAAATTTGGGCTTTTTTTGCGCTTAAATCTTTTCGATCTGGGCTGGAATTTGGTCTTATCATCAATTTTTCACAAATCCTGATTCGATTCAAAGAGAGCCCAATTGACCTTTCTTTTTGGTTTTTAATGATTGTGGGGTGTGGGCTCTTGGGCCTAAAAAGATTTATCATTGTTCCTTCTAGATACGTATATTTCATTTCAATTTATGCAATTTTTCTCCGAACAACTTTATTTGCTAGTTTGGATTGCGCTGAAAACATTTTTCAACACATTTGTGTCTAGGTCCTATCACAGAACTTATAAGTTGTCTAATTCAGTAAAATTTTCATTAAAAGTAAGTTCTACAATACTATTCACATATTTAAAAATTATTCTGCTATAGTGCTTTCAGTTTTCAATTTTTAGTAATAAGCAGTATCTAAACAAACCCATAGTATTAGTTTGGATTGTGCTGAAAACGTTTTTCAGCGTATTTGCGTTTCTATCAGTGGGTCTCGTGTACTGTTCACGGGACCCACAAGTTGTCTAATTGAACAAAATTTTCATTAAAATTGGGCCCCACAGTACTAATCACACATTTAAAAATTATTTTGTTACAGTATTTTCAGTTTTCAGTAATAAGCAATATCCAAACAGACCCTTAGTATTAGTTTGGATTGCACTAAAAACGTTTTTCAGCGCGTTTGTGTTTTTGTCAGTGGGTCCAGTGCACTATTCACGGGACCCACAAGTTGTCTAATTCAACAAAATTTTCATTAAAACTAGGTCACACAATACTATTCACACATTTAAAAATTATTTTGTTACAGTATTTTCAGTTTTCAGCAATAAGCAGTATCCAAATAGACCCTTAGTATTAATTTGGATTGCACTAAAAACATTTTTCCACGCGTTTGCGTCTTTGTCAGTGAGTCCCGTGTACTATTCATGGGACCCACAAGTTGTCTAATTCAGCAAAATTTTCATTAAAACTGGATCCCACGATACTATTCATACATTTAAAAATTAGTTTGCTACAATGTTTTTAGTTTTCAATTTTTAGCAATAAGCAGTATCTAAACAGACCCTTAATGTTAGTTTCGATTGCACTGAAAACATTTTACAGCGCGTTTGTGTCTTTGTTAGTGGATTCCGTGCACTGTTCACGAGACCCACAAGTTGTCTAATTTAGCAAAATTTTCATTAAAACTAGGTCCCACGGTACTATTCACATATTTAAAAATTATTTTGCTACAGTATTTTCAGTTTTCAACAATAAACAGTATCCAAACAGACTCTTAAAGTTAGATTTGACTATAAAAATGAGCTCAATTATATCACTGAGCGACCAACCTTGTACATGGAACATATTATTTTAAAGTACAACAACAAGTTTAAAAGTTGCTAAAATAGTTTTATTGGCATGTTAGAAACCTTTATGACATTGTTATTGTAATTCTCACAATGGAACAAACTTTAGAATTCTCACAATCCCAATTACTTGATAAAACAAACATATAAGGATTTTTTTTGGCAACCAAAATTCTCTCAATTTCATCCTATTAGAGATATTCAAGTAGATCTAAACATCAATTGGTAAAGAAATTGAAGCCATAGCCTATAGCATTTACTACAAACTTGCTGCTGTGAAGAAAATCTTCAAGAGACTCTTGGAGTTAGTCGAAGGGTTCCAATCGTGATTATGGGTTGTAATTTGTCGAAACAATTCTTATGGTTGAAAAGTTCAAATTATGTTCTGGTGCAGTAAAAGGTTTTCTCTGTAATTGGCTATTAGATTATAGGGTTTAGGAAAAAGTTTTTCCTTGATTATAAAACTTCTCCCATCATAGTAAATTTGCTTCATTGGATAAGGTTTTCCCATAGTGGGTTGGGGTTTTCTACTTTGTTACCATGTCACCGTCGTCATTGTGATTGGTGACACATTTGCATACCATATGTGCTTTAATTGTTTACACATAATTCATAAATAGACATAATCAAATAATTTGTTAATTCACTCAATCATAATCAACAACCATGGTATAAACCCTAACAAAACTCATTGGTTGTGGAAACTTATTTCACTTAGCTTTTGGATCTCCCTCCAACATTAAGCATACTCCAACACACAAATGAAATTAGTTTGCGAAAAATATTTCTCAAAATATGCAATACAAGAAAAAAGGCTTAATACAACGAAAAAAGTAGTTGCAATAACAACTAATGTCATTGTAATAGGTGTTATTGCAACGACAAAAAAGTCGATGCAAGCCGTTGTAATAAACTCTGAGGCAATAGGTTTATGCAACACTAAATTTTCGTTGCAATAAATTTCACATATTGCAACGATTTGCTTTCAAAACCTCATTGCAATAGGTTGATTTTTTTATTAAAAATAAATAAATTTTTTTAAAAAAATTTTAAAAAATAAATAAATCATTTTTTTAAATAATAATTTTTTCATTAACTTGTTTTGCAATTCAAAAACCATATCTAGGAACTATACTAACAAATTAAAGATATGCATAAAAGATGAAAAATTTGAAATACTTCATTTCAATACGTATGTCAAAAAACACAAATATATACACAACTTGTTGAGTTTACATTCAGTCACATAATTTCAAAAAGTATGCAAAAATCAATACAACATGAAAGAAAAGTTTCTTCCCAAAGTTGTTATCCAAGCATGCTTCACGACCATTTCATTAACTTACCACCTATTTTGGAAAAAAGAAAAAAGAAAAAAGAAAAAAAGTATAAAGTTGAAAAACATCACATATACAACACAATGACACCAATATACACCATCATTGATTCTAAAAAAAAACTTATAAAAAACAATACAACTTGAAAACTATGCAATTAAACAAAGAAAAATCAAATTAAAATTTAAAGAGAACCAAAAAATTACCTGAAAGTTAGAGAGAAAATCTTTAAACTAAGAAAGAGTCTCTCCAAGGAGACTATGAGTTAAGAGAGGCTGAAATTTGAGAGAGAAAATTTAGAGTTAGTAGATATGAGAGTGAGATGGAAATTTGAGAGATAAGTTTTGTAGTTAGTAGATAAATTTGAATTTTGAGATATGCTTAAGAGAAAGAGGGAAAGTGAAATGAGGAAAAAAAAAAAAAAAAAAAGACAGGCATTGGGGGGAAGAAATTATATAGTCCCCACGGTGGACCACGTCATTTGTCTACCATTCTAGTAAAAGACTCCCATATATTTAAAATTGCTGAATCAGTATTTAGTTTTTATTTAAAACTCCACAATTTTAAACAAGTGGAAGTGTTTTACTGGAACGGTGGACCACATCACTTGTCCACCAGATGACCTTATAATTTTTCGTTTAGGGGGGGGGAGGAGAGGGAAAGAGAGAAATTGAGATGAGAAAAACATGGAGATAAATGTGGGTGAGAGAAAAAGGGAAACTAAGATGAAAAAAAAAAAGAAAAAAAAGAGAAGAGGTAGGCGTGAAATAGAGAGAGAAAATTTGAGATTAAAAAAATAAAAAATAAAACAAAAAAATAGGAGATGGAAGTGGGTGAGATAAAGAGGGAAACAAAGATGGGAAAAAAAAAGAAAAAGTTAGGCATGGGTGATAGTTAAATTTGAGATGAGAAAAATATAGGAAGATAGATATGGTGATAGAAAGTGGAAAATTGAGATGAGAAAAAAAAAAGGAAGACATGTGTGGGTGAGAGAGAAATAGTGAGATGAGAAAAAAAAAAGGATAGACATGGGTGAGAGAGGAAATTAATGAAAAAAAATAGCGCAAATTTTCCAAGTTTTACTGCTACTCAATTACTCACCTCTATTACATCAACAAAATTTGTTGTGAAATAAAGATTTAATGTATTACAACAATATAGTTCAATGTGAAATGAAAGATTACTTATTGCAACATTATATCTCAATATAAAATAAGAGTTACCTATTACAACAACACATTGTTGCTACAATCTCATATTGATGTAATAAATTTAAGTTATTATTACAACAAAAAACAACCTAGAGATGCAATAGTATATATATTACATCAATTATTTTTTTCATTGCAATAATACTTGTTATATTATGTCTTTTTTTTTTCTTGTAGTGATGGCTTTGTTCATATGGTCTATCTTCAATTTCTCTCCCATTGACATACTGTGAGGGTCCCTTTTTGGACAGTGTCCAGGCCCAAGCTGAAGCAAGGACCTTGGGCCTTGTTGTTGTAGTTTGAAGGGTCTGAGCTTGGTTCACCGTAGCTAAATGGGCTGTTTTCAGACCAAGTGGCGCACAGAGCAAGGATCCTACAATATGTACATACTAGCAAGCAAAAATATATGTATTGAACAACAAGAAACAGTAAAGGAAGACAATGTAATAAAGAAACATACAAAATAATTGTTAAGGGTCCTCAAATTAGTATGAAATATTTCAGTATTTTTTCTTAATTGTGAATTGCAATGTGCTCACTAAGATGTGTTACAAGGTCCAAATAAGCTCAAAAATTACAAACTTAGATGGCTATCTAAGCCTATAAGACTTGCAAAGTTTGAATCCCTTTGAATCCAAATATATTCTATAATGGTTGTTCTGGAATACCGGGTGCTGTTTTTCTACGTTTTTTGAGTTTTAGATAGTGCTTTCTCAATGATTTTGTTATGATTCCCTATTACTGAATGCCCCCTGATGTTGGTTGCTTCCCCCCATTTTATAGTGTTATTCTAGGGTTCGGGATACCACTGATTCTCCCCCCTTGGCACCCTGGGTACCAGAGCCCCTATTATGCTAGCCATTCTGATGGCTAGTTCTTTCCTCGTTTCTCATAGTTTTCCTTTTTTAGTGTTGTTTCCCTAAAAGCTACTTGCTAATTTTTCATTTTGAGGTGTCCTTGGAGAGCTAACCTTCAATTTCTCTTCTTTCAAGGTTTCTTACCTTTTAGCCTCAGCTTTTGGCTATCTCTCCTTTTTGTTATTTTTCCCAAGTGAGCTGAATCCATCCCTACCAGGTTGAAGGTTTTTCCAACTACTTCCCCTTATGGTTCTTCTTCCTAGGTTCCCCGAGGTACCAACCTTTTGTTCACGAGTTGTTGCTCTCCAT
The DNA here is from genome assembly GCA_029955455.1 of Quercus agrifolia. Taxonomy (NCBI): domain Eukaryota; kingdom Viridiplantae; phylum Streptophyta; class Magnoliopsida; order Fagales; family Fagaceae; genus Quercus; species Quercus agrifolia. Next base: position 11,227,291 of record JARQAD010000004.1, on the reverse strand, counting down.
GCCTTCTGGTTCTTTGCTGCATCACTGAGTGCTTGAGAAGGACATATCTACCACTCGTTTCTTATGTTTCGTGGCACCCCTTTAGAGTTGTCTCAATCCCACTTCAACTGTGCTGCGCGTCTCGAGAATCCCGAACCTTTGGTAGCCTCTGGAGATCTTGGCCTAGTCTGTTCCACTGGACTCTTTCTTTTTTATCCTCTGATCTTGGCAGGCTGGACCTTTTTCTTTCTTCCTTTTGTTTCATGGGCTCTCAGGCCTGTCCCTTCATGGATTTTGGGCTTCAAGTCTTTTGGGCTTGCCATCCTTTGTCCTTGTGGTGGGCTCAACCTTTTTAATATTACTTTCCATGGGATTGGCCCATTGTGCTATTTCTTTGGGCCTTAATGTTATGATTTTTTAGACTCAACACATACAAAAATATAACTTCAATTCTTTATTTATTTTTGTTATCAATCAAATGGAAGAAGAAGAAGAAAAATTGTACTCGCATGTTCCACATGATAATTACTCTATATATTTTCAGCATTTTTTTAATGAATAAAAATGATTATATAAATAGCAAACTACACTCCAAGTGTAGTTTCTGTTCTTATATCAAATTATATAATGAATATATATTCATTTTATCATTAATTTGTCATTTTCTTTGTGTCACGCAATGACAATGTTTTAGTCATCATCATGTTGCTCCCCCAGATGTAATGACTACTATGGTTTCTTTTATTCCTCGCCACCGCCACCCCTCTTCTGTCTTACCATGTCATGATGATGACTCGTTTTGCATATATGTTTCCCTTTCATGGGGCTGGATATCGATGTTATAGTTTATACCAGTATAATTGACATAGTTTATGCAACCCAAGTTAGATATATATCAGACAGGCACTATATATGCACTAAATTCTATATTGAATTCATTGTTTTAAGATTTAACATAAAGCTCTTGTTTTAGGTTTCACTTTCTTGATCAATAAATAATTGATTTCATCATCATATCATCAATGAGGCAGCAGCAAAAAAGCTTTTTATTGTTATGAATAGGTTAGATAATTGTTATATATAGTCATGAAACGTTGACTAATTAACAAAAACCAACTTATACAGTCTGTTCTCAGGCTAAATTTATATTCGAAGAAAATCAATGAACTTCAAATCTTTGTCTAGTCATGTCTACGTTATATACTTATTAAAAATTTCAGAAGAAAGTTGACCTAAAAATGGTTTTGGTTGCAGGCCAACTTCACTTTCGCAATATGCTAGAAAAAAGTGCTAAAAGATTGTAAAACTTATTGATCTAACAGATGGCTTAATTAGCTTTATTTTATTTGTGTTTTTAAATCGTTATCTTACTAAACAAATATAAACCTCAACTTCTTGTGTATTTCGGGGGTTTACTTCATGTTCATCATCATGATAAACAACAAGCACGGAGACTTGAATGTTCTGGTACATCATCATGGTAAACAAAAAACACATAGAAGCAAAAGAAAAAACGTAAACAACATGGTCGGCTTCCATTAGCCAAATATCAACGTGAACCATAAAGTTGGTTAATTATGTGAGACTTGACAATTTCAATATAAACGTGATCTGATAAGGTTATAATTACGGTCAACGTATGTGGATGCGTGTTTTGCTGACACGTACACTGTGTTTTACACGTACTGTGATCACCGCCCTATCAACATTACAACAACAATAAAGGAAGTGATATATGTTTACTTTCCCAAATGATCGAAGTAGAATATTACAATGCGTGTATCCTAGTTTAGAGTATGTTTGGATATCATTTATTGTTAAAAATTAAAAATATTGTAGTAAAATAATTTTTAAATGTATAAATAGTATCGTGAGACTCAGTTTTAATGAAAATTTTGTTAAAAATAATATTTGTAGGTCTAATAAACAGTGAATGAAATTCACTGACAAAGATACAAATATGTTGAAAAGCGTTTTCAGCGCAATCCAATCTAACACTTAAGAATTAAGAAAGATAGCTCTGTCCAGTCTTGGTTTGGTTTGCGAGTGTATGAACGGAATGAGTTCTTCCTCTTTCTTTTTCCGACATATCGAGTACTCCCTTTCCTTTATATAGTTATTTATTCACTATTGATTACCAAAACTACAAAAACAAAAGGTGTCGTTTTGGAGTACCCCCTTTCCTTTAAATTACGATTTTCTCTTCTTCTTCTTCTTTTTTATTTTATTTTATTTTAAGTTTACCGAAAAGTTATACTTTCAAGATCAAGAAAATAAATATAGACAATTTAAAATTAAGTATAAATTTCTAGAAGTCTGGTTTGAAAATGTTTTGGTAAAATGTGGTTCAAATTATTATTATTATTATAACCAAAATCCAATTGTAACATGTTTTTTATTTATTTATTTTTCTTTTTAATTCTCTACATAGATATGCCTAATCATTTATTACTAAAGTTTTTGTTGAATGTATTATATGTAGTATAACTTGTCTCACTCTCCTTTAAAAGTTACCATGATTTTTTAGTGGAATTTGTAGTATGTCTTTGTGTTAAAACTCATTACCCTTTTCCTTTTGTGTGTGTATTAGTGTATGTTTGATTCTCCAAAAAGGACCTTTTGTCGAATACTCTAGTGCATCGGTGGAGATACGCAAGTGCCACATGGTTCTTTTTTTTCCACGTATGTATCACGTCCAATACATTAAAGAAACAGGGATAAGCCAACCTCATCTTTGATGATGTAGATCATACAACTAATTACTAATTCCCCTTCCTTGACTTGGACATTCACGCAACAAAACTAGTTTTCAATCTTTTCGTCTCCTTTGATAATGATTTGAGATATAGTTATTTAGGAAACTTGTGAAAAGAATAGTTGGTTTTTTCCTCTCCTATTTGGATAGAAAAAGATAGAGTTTAAGGTTTGAAAATAAATAGAGGAATTACATATACAATTTAATTCCTACCAAAACTACGAAAACAAAAGGTGTCATTTTGGATCTGGACTATTTGGAGTTCCATTGGGCCCCTCATGAAATCCAAAATTTTGAGTCACTACTAGTGGAATAATACTTGATTTAAATTCTTGCCTTCTTCTTTTTTAAAAGAAATTTACCTAAATTTTTTTGGGCTTTCAAGATCAAGAAAATAAATATAAGCAACTTAAAATTAAGATATAAATTCCTAGAAGTTAGGTAAAATGTAATACCAAAATCCAATGTAACATGTTTTTTCTTTTTCCTTTTTAATTTTCAATATAAACATGTCCTTATCATTTATTACTAAATCTATTGTTGAATATCTAGTGCATTGAAGGGAATACATGAATGATACATGGTTTTGTTTTTTTACACGTATCATGTACATGTCACATCCAATATATTTTATCAATAGACATAAGCCAAATTCATCTTTGATGACGTAGATCATACAACTAATTCCCCTTCCTTGACTTAGACACTCACACAGCAAAACTAATTTTTCACTCTTCCTTCATTTGATCATGAATTGAGATATAGTTATTTAGGAAATTCCTGAGAAGAATAGTTGGTTTTTACCTCCTCTATTCGAACCTGAAAGGATAGAGTTTAAGGTTATGAAAATAAATAAAACAAAGAAATTAAATTTACAAATTAATAATATTAAGACTGTATTTTTTAACCCAATAGTTATAATAATATAGAAGAAAGAATTCAAACTATAGTTTTCCTTGTAAGGGAGAGTAGACAATATTACTAACTTACAAAACTCCTATGAATTGAGGTCAATACTTATCAAACCAAAATTAGACAAATGAATAAATGAAAAAGAATGTATATTTGATGCTCAAGTCTAATATAACAGTATCTCAGTAGATCAAACTAGACACTAGGGTCCATTTTATACATGTGGGCATCAATGTTGCAGAGGTTAAGTGTGCATTTGGATAGTGCTGAATGTACATTTTCTGCATTTTGCGTTTATTCTGTGGGTCTTATGGGTACTGTTTACGGACCTATGAAAGTCATCCAAACATAGATTTCTAACAAAATTTGGGTTTCACAGTACTATTTACATATTTAAAAATTATTTTGCTACAGTATTTTTAGCAATAAATTTTTAATTTTTAACAAATAAACAATATTCAAACACATTCTAAACAGATGTTTTCAAAATAATGGAAAAGAATCAAGGATGATAGGCATGGTAATTATTATTTTTTTGTTTTTCAATTGTTTGCACGGTAAAGAAATTGCATTGGTGAATAAATTAAACCGCAACTATATGGTTAGCAATCCCAACAAGAAATGTCCAAATCAAAGTTATTAAAAAATAATAATAATAAAAAGAAAGACAAATAAACAAACAAACCCAAAAGGAGGTAGTTATTAATGGTACCCTACCAATAAACCAAACTCATGAGTCACGCCATTTGATGGATGAGTTGGTAGTGGAAGCCAACAAGCCACTGATGAGAAAAGACCTGGGAAAACGAGAATGTAATGTAAGGTTGATCAAAACAGCTGACACCTCGGCAAAACAAAATTGACTAATAATAAATGGCAAGAGCAGAGCACTCCAGCAAAGGCAATTTCATGGTATCTAATTTTCTGTTTGGCAATAAATATATTCTTGAAATCAGATTGGTGCACAATAGTCACAGCAGGCTCAGCACAATATTTAGAAACCACTTCATCCATTTTTAATCTCAACCCACAAGTTGGATTTGCAGGGTCAACGGTCCAAGAAACTGTATAAGACCCAATATAAAACGTCAAAGATAGACCTTGCTCCTTTAGATAGAATAACTTTCTAGCTTGACAACCAAGAAAAAGCCAACTAGAAAAGAAAGATTACACCACCACGAAGAAGAGAACACTAAAGATGAAGCTAGCTTGGTCCCCTGAGACGGCATCAAAGGCCTATATTGATACTGTTAAATTAGTAAGCAACTTTCTAAAACAATCTTTATTTTTCCTATTGCAAATAGCTTTCCATTTTGTTTTCCATTTTTAATGAAATCTATTATTGGGTTTTGTTTCGCAGTGTGAGCCTTATCAAGCATCAGGCGTGGCAGAGCTTGTTTCAGCCATGGCTGCAGGTTGGAATGCAAGCTTCATCGTTGAGACATGGTCAAAAGGTGGTATTATGGCCACAAGTATTGGCTTAGCCGTGGCGAGCCACCACACGGGTGGAAGACACGTGTGCATAGTCACAGATGAGCAGTCAAGGTTAGAGTATGTTGAAGGAATGGTTGAGGCAGGCATGTCACCAGAAATTATTGTTGGAGAGGCAGAGGAAGTCATGGATGAGCTAGTAGGCATGGATTTCATGGTTGTGGATTGTATGCGCAAGGACTTCACAAGAATACTTAGGCTGGCAAAATTAAGCAGCCGTGGTGCAGTTTTGGTGTGTAAGAATGCTAGCAGCTTAAGAAGTACTGCTTCGACTTTCAAATGGCGAAGCGTTCTTGATGGCAGTGGCGATGGTGGATCGCGGCGTCTTGTGCGTTCTGTGTTTCTGCCGGTGGGGATCGGACTGGATATTGCACATGTTGCTGCTAGTGGTAATGGAGGAAATGCAGGTTCAAGTTCAGGTTCAGGTTCTGTCAAATGGATCAAGCATGTGGATCAAAAATCAGGAGAAGAGCATGTTATCAGAAAGGTGAAATGAATGGTTTTCTGTGTCATTATCCTTTTTCATTTTAGGTTTATGTATGAATTCAACAAGTTAAAAAATTATTTGTACATAAGTTAATGAGAATTAATCAAGACATTCAAGTACTAGCCATAAAACTGATCATTTCATCCTTGTTTCCTCGACAAAAGATAGTTTTCATTCCATCATTTCTTCTCTGATTCCTGTCTTCTATGGCTAAGTTGTGCATATATTTTTTTTTCATGGGAATGAATAAGAAAATATCTCTTAACAAATCCATTTAAACAAGCCAATGTCTTCATTCACAGGAGTTTTCCATCCCTTTCTCCAGCACATAAAAAGGGAAACTTGCAAGGATAAATATTGCAATGTATAAAAGAATCAGTGCATTTTTTCTGTTCCTACAACCGCAAATATGCTCATTTTTTTAATCAAATTGTTAAATTTTGGACGGTAGATACTGCTGGCTTTTACAAGGCAAACAGGAAGACCCAATTAACAAGTCTCAAGTACAAAGACAGATTAAAAAAATCAAACTCTCAATTTGTATAAATCATCAGTGTATAAGTAAAACTCTATAAAACAAAGTAACTTACATCAAGAGACCATTATCCTCAACAAACATTTGGTATTTTTTACAAGACCACGTAAAAAGTACTCTCGACATCCTTCCAGCAGGCTGATCTCAGAAAGGATTTCCAAAGTGGCCATGGTTAGTTTCCCATCACTCAACTGATGTGCAACTACAGCTCCCCTCATCCCCACTCCAACTAATATCATGGTAAAGACAATCTTGTCCTCATTTCCTACATAGAACACAGTCTTGAAGAAGTAACCAAATATAGTCAAGCCCATTGAATTTCAAGTGAGCTTACATATTTAGCATGCGTTTGCCTAAAAATTATTTTGCGTTTTGCGTTTTTGGCTGGGTCTCATAGCACTGTTTACGACCTAGCCAAACTTGTGAAAAACGTGCATAAACAGTAAATCTAGTCCCACAGCACTATTCATAGTTTAAAAATTATTTTGCTAAAGTGTTTTCAGTAATAAGTTTTCAGTTTTCAACAAAATAAGTGGTATCCAAATAGATCCTTCATGGTCTCAAATTACTTAAATCTTGTAAAGTAGTAGATTAATCCCAGCTGTTTCAACTTCTTCTAAATGCCTTCTTTTGCGAAAGCGCCCTTTTGCTCTTAAGGCGTTTCTGCTCCCTTCTATAATACAGAAACAAATATAAAAGACAATTCCATGCCCTTTACAATAAGCCTAACAAAGACACAGGAAAAGGAATGTTGTACTCAATAAGAAAGACTTGGCATTATGAAAATGGTGTAACACCATTTTATTGGATGAATTAAATATTTGTGGCAAATTTATGTAGCACTTAAAGGAAAATATGGTTGAAGGGATTGCCGATAAAAACGGAATATAATTTCAAGAGGTAAACTCCAAATTTTGAAGTTTCAGAGTGTAAATCTAAAAACTCCTAAACTTTAGGGTGTAAACTGAGTTTGGATTGCATTGAAAAATGAAAGTTGGAGTGTTTGACGTTTTTTCTGTGGGTCCTGTGCATTATTCACAGGACTCGCATGTATGAAAAAACACAAATGTTAAGTTAAAACTGAGTCCCACAATACTATTCACACATTTAAAAATTATTTTGTAATAGTGTTTTCAGTTTTTAGTTTTCAATAATAAGTAGTATCCCAACAAACCCATAGTTTTCCCCTTAGCCTTCTAGAATTAACTTATGAAGCTATGATTCTAGAATACTCTATAGTATAATAGTAACGTGTCTGTTGGGGTAGTGGGTAGGAAAAAGTGGGGGCAAAACGAAGTGCATGAAGGGGCCATTTAATAAAGAGCCTTGTCGCTCATCAACATTGCGATATCTTCTTTATAACGAGAACCAAGGTTCAAATCCCCACTCCCCTTTCTCTCCCCCCAACTTTTTGTAACAACAGAATTATCAACATGCAGCAGTTCAACCAAAGAAAAGCACCTCAGTAAGAATTCGCCCTCCCTCGTCATCTGCCTAGGAAGAATGTCCTTTCCTAAACATCTCAAAACCTCTTAAATGAAATCAAGCTGTATCATGAGTCAAAGCCCAAATCTATGACAGCATGAGACTACAACTAAAAATTTAAACAGCCCATAATGCTTGAAACTCAAGTTTTCTCAAGCAAGACTATCATAATTATCTATGTAAAACATTTTCTCTCAACAAAGTTTTAAAAAATAAGTGAATTATAAACCCAAATAAAAAACAATCCATTTTCCACACTCACCACATTTTAGTGGGTTTTAATTAACTCAACAGGTAAAATATCTAATGGTTAAATAAAAAATTTAGAGTTCAATCTCCACCTACACCAAAAACTGATTAGTGTCTTGATCTGATGATAACAATGTATCATAAAAAACAGACGCCATAGGTTGAAACTGTTAAAAAAAAAAAAAAAAACCGCACCACCCTCTATTATCATCTCACTTTTCTAACATACTAATCACATTTTTAATATATTCCAATCTCCTTCCCTCTTATCTCTCAATTCTAAACATCTTAAAACAATTCAACTATATGTTAAGCAAAGACTCAACTTGCTTTCTACTGTAAAATACATGCCCATTTGCCTTTCTTTTAAAAAGCAAATGTTCGGTTTAAAAGGACCAAGCCAAGCGAAATCCAAGAAATATCAAATGTTGGGAAGAATAGACATATTCAGCATTCAACCTACATTCTCTTCCATGGGAAAATTGGACAGGTCACATAATTTTGACCATATTCATTAAAATTCATGATCATTGAAAGGCCATACATGTTTCATTTTTTACTTTACACATTCTCATGTTGTAAAACATCAACAAAGTATACAGCGTAGATGTAGTAATCACCCAATATATTAGCATTCAATGAAAGAGACCACTGAAGGTAACCAACAATCATTTCAGATCCCACTTGTAAAACATTACCAGTACATTTAACGCCAACGAAAAATCATCAGTATTATCTATCTTAAAACTTCAATAACCTGGCTGACCAGACGACAACATGAGCTAGTACCCTCTGGAAAAGAGAAGGCAAGAAGGGGGTTTCATGGACGTGTGTATTCCAACACATTGAGCTTTTGTCCCCGTCTCAATTTCTAGCTTTCCCCCTAGAATAACCACTTTTGTCTTTAACATCAGATTTCTTCCTCCCTGAGACCTCTGAGCGAGAAGATCCTCCCCTGTCCCTACCATCTGGTATCACTCTTCCCGAATGCTGTGCATGCTCTGTTGACGGCAGTGCCCAACCTCCCCTACCGGCCTGCCCATGTCCATTGCTGCTACCTCCTACAATACCCAAAAAAGAAAAAGAAAAAAAAGATTAAGCAATCTTACATCCCCTAGAAAACAGAAAGACAATGAATGTAACTATCACTAAGAAAAATCATGGAAATACAATTTGCATGCTCATACAACATTGAACATTTGAACCAGTTATCCACCCTTATTCATGAGAGAAAGAGATGCTATTTATTCTAGACCATAAGTATGTTGTTATGGGGCAAAACTTATGGGCCAGTACAATGTCAAGTCAAACATCAAACATCACAAGAAAGCACAATATCTACGTTTAAAAAAAGGGTGAAATAAGCTCATACTGAATTCCATATGCTTCAAATTCCTGACGAAAACTTTGGCATAATTATAAGAAATACTTCATGAAAATCAACTAATGTGCTAAAACCTATCCAGCAGAAGTTCCCAAAAAGCCATTTATGCTGCAAAGGAAATATAAGCCCATCCCTACTAATCCACAAGACATTTGATATGTGTACGTATGTGCACTTACACACTACAAACATACTAATGGCAGCATACTGGTTACTCATCATGCCACAAGACTTATTATGCTTAGTTGCCATCCCCATTTCTAGTTACACCAACCTCTAAAGTAGTTACAGATTAATTAAACCATTTACAACCATTTCTTAGACCAGTTGAAAGGCAAATAATTAGCATGACAATATGCAGCGAGTTCAAGAAATTTCCAACATTCCAGGCAGGTCAGGATTAAAAACAATATGGACTGTTTTGCAGTTGATTGAAAAACATGACTCAAAAGGAGGATTCATCAATTGCATCCAAAGCCAATGAAATATTACATTCCTAAATAGCAAGAGATGCACCTAAGCATATTACCATAACCAATAAGATTCTCAGACCAGCCAGGCATATGTTTTTGAGCATTTCCATTCCAGGCTTCTTCGAATCCCCCAAGCTCATCTGAAAATTTGCCAATCCAAAGCCTTTGGTTATTCCTCCTATATGTGTTAACAGATATTGAGTACATCTTAGTACACACACCCCAAACTATGCTACATCTAAATACCTTCATTCAGATTGTGTAAGATCTGCGTTGTGTCCACCTTACCATCTGAATTAAGCTTCCTCGTAACAGAATGCCCCTGCAAAGTGTGGTCTCAACGTAAGTATAATATTATCATCCCTCATGTTATTGGAACAGGAACATGACTGATAAAACTACATATTACACAACACAAATGGCCATTAAAAAGTTGCTCAACCAATAAAGACCTTATTGTGAAGTCCCCTAGATATCCTGTGTGATGCTTGCCTTGCAGCAATATCGGCTTCTTTGGCCTCTTCAACTGTCATCTGCTCCACAACAAGGACTACTTAGAAAATAGCATTAACCCAAAAAATTGAACCTGTTATCAACCAAAAAAATCACTTACTCCATCACTTGTCTTTCTAGTCCTGGACGAGGTAAAATATGGTCCATTGGCACCGCCATAAGTGACAGTGGAGCTCTCAAAAGTGAAGTTATGAGCTTGAGGTTGTGATTGATTATGATTCAGCCTGTTGTCGTCATTTCTATACAGCAAATGCTTGCTCTTTTTCTCTGCATTAGAGGGAGAGAGGGGGAAGAAAGCAAAAATGATAGCACTTTTAAAGGTTGACTCCAACAACAACGATCAAAACATAACATACAACCAATTAGTTGATGCACTTTACCTTCAATTTCATCATCAGGATCTTCAACATAGCGTTCACTCCTTGATCTACCATGCTTCCTAGGATTTTCTATAGTCTCTTTATTCACATCTTCTTTTTCTTCGTCAGAGATCAATTCCTCAATAATTGGGCCCCTTGGTCTTTTTGGCTCTGGTGCCTGATGCTCAAGTAATTCAGATGGATGCATGTTCATAAAAGGACTTCCACTTGAACCTTGATGCTCAAAAAATCCAGATGGATGCATGTTCATAAAAGGACTTCCACTTGAACCAAGGAAGCCTGGATTTGAATCAAACATGCCTCCTAAAGGGCGTGTGAAGAAAGGGTCATCAAATGGGTTCCTCCCTCCAAAAAAGTTAGAAAGTAAACTCCTGTGATCTCCAAAGCCGCCGAAGCCCCCCAAACCAGCAAAAGGGTCACCAAAATTAGAGAAAGGATCCCTGCCACCTCTGCCTCCCTGCATTTTCTAGGTGCTAAAAACCCCCACCGAAAAACTTAAGCCTTACTCTGCCAAGAAAAATATATGCTCTGCAACCATGAGATTCAGCATCACCGCCTCAGAACCAATTAAACAAACATTATATAAAACAAAAGCAACACAATACTTGTGTGGAAATTATCACCAAACTAATCATCTATGACAGCATTAGACTGCAACTAAAGATTCAAACAGCAAAACAATAAAAATGGCTGCCACGCCACTAAAAAAACATTTAGTGATAAGCTAAAAGTTCCACAAATGCAACCCCAGCCCTGGTAGACTCTCACAGTTTCGCCAAGAACTAGTTTCTTAATTTATAAATTATGAGCAGGATGCAAGTATAACTTTTGGAATTACAGCAGACAACGATCTTCACCCACCAAACTTACTTCTAGTTTAACATATTTCTCTCTCAACCACCAAGATCCCAAGGATGGACCCCCACAACAGATGCAAACCAAGAGAACGAAACAAAGAAGAAAATACAAACAACATATACTTCATCAAACATATTAAATTCCTAAGCTCCACTGTAACACCATGGTGATCAATGTTACAGTCGATACTAGGTAAATGCGAGCACAGAATCTACACTAAAATGGGTGGAAGATAATTTATCACCCGTATCAAACAGAACGTCTACTAGTAACAAAAACAGAAACTCTCTCTCTCTCTCTCTCTCTCTCTCAAATATATGGAAACCATGGCATAGCAAAAGAACATGTTTTGTGCATAAATTTTTCCATACTTACATAAGAACGATTCCAATTTTTACAATTTTCCCATCAACCAAAAATGAACATTAAACAAAAACTATGACACATATTAGAAAAAAGAAACATACCCACCTTATAATTAGGGCACTTTCATATACCAAAGCCTAAAAAATTAAAAATTAAAAAAAGAAAAGAAGAAACGAACCCTAAGCTTCGAAAGTAAGAGATTCTAAAAAGAACTATTCGATAATTTGCAATATGATATACCCTCTGATCTGATCAAGTTGTTTACACTGATTTCAGGGACAAAAATCGGCACGCACACGAAATTACACAATTATGTAAGAGATGAGAATTTATGTTTTTTTTTTTTTTTTTCCCAGATAAAATATGAAACAAAATTTGCATCGGAGAGAGAGAGAGAGTACCTGGGATTGAAAGGAAATCGAAACCCTAATAATGGCTCACGAAATGACGAAAAGGGCTTTTGCAGTTTTGAGGTATTGTACAATAATTGAGGTGCTTAAGATCAGAACGTGTAATCACCGACTCTTAATCTTAACACACAGAGAGAGAGAGAGAGTCTATTTTTTTTTATTAGAGAGAGGAGAGAGTCTAGAAGTCTCTAGTATATAGGCCAGAAATATCGCGATACTATTTGGCGGGTAATAAGGCTGCGTTTGGTAACAGCTAGAAAAAGTTATTCCGCTTATCACAAAAAGAAAAAATAAGAAACAAAAAAGAAAAAAAAAAGAAAGAAAGAAAAGAGAAGCTTATTTCATGTTGCCAACGTGAGACAGTTGATTATTTCTTCAATTCTCAAAGAAAAAAAAAATTTGGTTGAATTTCCGCTCCATTTGTTTGAAGTAAAATATTTTCTGTAAAATATTTTTCTATTTTCAAGTGTTTGTTTACATGTAAAATATAGTGAAAGTTGTAAAATATTTTTAGTATAACCAAAGTTCGTGCATAAAAACTTGTAAAATATTTTACCAAAAAATCAATGGTGAAACATTTTACAAAATGCTCACTCCCTCTCACCCGATCCTATCTCCCTCTTCTTCCTAGTTCTTTTCTCCCTTTGTCAAACTCTCTCTCTAGCCAAACTAGTGAGACTAGCGACAACACCCACCAGTGACAGACCACCGATGGTGTCACTCCCTACTGAATTCAATCCAGTTATTCAGTTTTGAAAATCACCCTTCAAGACCTAAATTGAAGAGATTAAAACCATTCATCTAAGATTGTTGAGTTGAGTTTCTAGAGGTCGGATTGTGGTGGAGCTGCTTTTGGTGGGTCGGATTACGGCGGATTTGGTGAATGGATGATTTTTGTGCTCATGGATTTTGGGTATGGTTTGTGTTTGTCGATAGTGGCGAAGGCAGAGTGATGGTGCCTTGACGGACATCATGGGTTGTTTGATGGGTTTCAGGTATGGGTTTCATTTGTCATAGTGGTGGGTTGACTGTGGCTTCACGGATGACTTGGGTTGTTTGATGGGTTTCGTGTATACTATGTAGCTTGGTGGGATCTGATGATTGTTGCAGTTTTTGTACTGGGTTATGACTTTGGATTTGCTAGTGATGCTTTAATAGCTCCAACTAGACAAAATTTTGCTTTGATTTGCTCTATTCTAGTTGGACTTGCAGTGATCCAGTGGGTTCTGTGATTAGAAAATTTTTACAAAATGATTTCAAATATTCTCAATGTAAAATATTTTATATCGAAACAAACAAGGCGTTCATGTTTTTAATATGCACGTAAAATTTGGTTCAAATAGGATGTTATTTCCTATTCGATCAATAAATTTACTTTTTATACCATAGAAAACTTGAAATTTAAATATTTGATTGATGAAATAGGTATGATTTTTTATTTTCTTGAAATTTTGTAAGTATAGAGGATATAATAAAACCATACAATCCAATGATTAGATTTTCAAAATTCACATTCAATAAAAATATATAGGAAAAGTTTGAAAGGTTTCTCTCTAAACGATTGAAGAGAAATCTTTTTTTGACTATTGGTTGAGTCAAAATTTAAGGAGACTGGTTAAGAGTTTAGATGAGCTGAGCTTTCAACAAAGATTATAGTGGGCCAGCTTTGATAGTGTCTCAAGATTTTATTGTTTTTGTTCTTATTTTTTTTTTCATAGTTACAATTCTTAATAAATAAGAACCGACTATTTCACTTGGTTGGAAGATTCTTGGCAAAGCAATGTATTCAAAATTTTGAATCAACACACCGCTTTATTTTGGAAGTAATTTTGGCTGTGTTTGTTTTGACTCAAATCACTTCCGAAAATGATTTTCCGTAAATGCGGGTGTTTGGTTGCGCATGGAAAATAAATTTTCCGGAAGTTATTTGAAGTTGACCGTGTAAAATGAGGCTTTGACCACGGAAATGGTTTGAAGCTCAAATTTTCACTTCAAACCATTTCCGGGTTAGACGCAGAGAGAGAGAGAGAGAGAGAGAGAGAGAGAGAGAGAGAGAGAGAGAGAGAGAGAGAGAGAGAGAGAGAGAGAGAGAGAGAGAGAGAGAGAGAGAGAGAGAGTGCGTGCGAGAGGAAGGAGAGGAAGCCTAGATCATGCCTTCGACGTCGCCGGTGAACCCCGAGCTCCAATCTGATGATCGCACGCACCAGATCTCGCTGATCGCACCGCACACCGCGCCGATCGCACCGTGCACCGCACTGACTGCAGCAACGCGCCGCTCGATCTCGCCTTCGCGTGATATCACCTTCGACCCATCGATCTTCGACCCACCGATCTCTCTCTGTGATTTTGATTTTTGTTGTTGTTGTGGTGGTGTGGTAGTGGTGTTTTGGTGGTTGTGGCTTTTGATTGCTGGAGTTTGCTGCCATGGGTTGAATTGGAGTTTCGGTGGTGTGTGGTGTTGGGATTTGGCTGTGATTTGTTTCGTGGATTGGGATTTGGCTGTGATTTTGAAATTTTCTATAATAAAATTTGTTTGGATGCTGAGAAAATAGCCAAGAAAATGTGAAAAATTTGTAGAAAAATAGCATTTTTAGAATAGAACTAAACACATGAAAATATTTTCTACAACAATTTTCATAATGCAACCAAACACTTGAAAATATTTTCTTTTCCGGAAAATATTTTACGGCAACCAAACACAGCCAAATTATAAATAAAAATTTCATGAATACATATCTAGCAAAAGTTTTTAGTTAGTTATGAACTCAATATAACAAGTTACTTTCCATTTGAAATTATTTCATTTTATAGCAAATAATAATAATAATAATAAATATTATAAATTTAAAAGTATATCTTTTTTTTTAATAATCAAATTTAAAATTATATCTAATGCAACATCATTTGAATTTTAACGAAGAGATACTAGTTCCCACTAAGCATGAACAATTTAATGAGATAGGATTATAGGAGAGTGACCATGTGTGGGCTTCATATTTTTTTTTTTTAGGGAGGGGGCTGGTTTATCTAGAACTTTTTTGGTCTTGTGGGGATGCAAAAATTGTCCCCTGTGGAGTCCTTCACAGATTCACACTCAAATTATTCAAATAGCCAACAAATAAGTAAACACAAAGGGAAAAACACTCCACAATGGGAAACTCAAGCAATTGATTTCTCTCAACTCAAATATTACAATTTCAACTTATATATTACAATAGATAACTCTCACGTTCTCGTGGTGTTACCTTTACTCTCTCTCTCTTATACTGATTTTTCTTCTCTCTGTTCCTTTTCCCCCCTCTTTTTCAGATCTCCCTTCATTTGCCTCTCCTTACCCTTTTATAACTTCAATCCTTACTCTTATCACTACAGTTGTCCTGTTGCTTGGCAGAGCCTCAGGAATATTTTTCTCAACTTTATTGGATTCCTCCCCTCCTTTCTGGAACTCTGACTTTTGGGGGTTGTTTGCACTGTTTAGATTGTTTCACTTGTATTTAATGCGGCAGAGGTGAGGTAAGAGCCCTATCATTAATGCGGAGGTAAAAATCTTCAACCTTCTTGCATGTTTCGGAACTTTCCTGTGATTCCAGGAATCTCTTGAAAATCACGTGTGGATTACTCGTGTACCATACCTCGAGTAAGTTGGCACTTTACCTTTTCCACGGGAACTAATCTCCCGTGTCACTCATCTTTTCCAAAATACTTGGGATGATCTAGTTTTCCTCATTTCATGGTTTATTACTCATTGAGCCTTCGATTCAAAACACAGGCCAGACCCAATTCTTTCCCGTACCCTAATTGCTTCTTGGGCCTAAACCCTAATTGCTTCTTGGGCTTTAGGCCCGAAAGGTGACTGTTCAACTCACCACAGGTCCCTTTTTCTAGAGTTGAAATTATTCTAAAATCAAGAGGTAATAATCATAGCAATGTAAAGTTTACTTGAGAAATGTAAAGTTTACATGGGTGATATATATCATCCGCTGCTTATCAGATTATTATTGTGCTCATTAATGCAGTCTTGTGCTTGTCCCTAAAACTCAACATGGGTGATATATATCATCATCCACTTATTATTGTGCTCAGTAATGCAGTCTTGTCTCTTAAACTCAATAGACATCCGAGCGATTTATAATTTTATATATGTGGGATTGTTTTATTGCAATTTGTAAAGAGTTATAATTTGTAACCACCTGAATACAAGTCTACATATATATTTTTCTTTTCTTTTCTTTTCTTTTGACTCTATTTTATCTATTTCCTCTATTTTATCTTCTCAAAAAAAAAAAAAAAATCCTTTATTTTATAACAGTTGGGACTTTTCAGCAGATGGGAAAATGTTAGCTTCAATAAGATACCATACAGGCCTAACTTTCTTCTAATGGATTAATCATTAAAAAAAAAAGATGGAAACAAATGACAAAATTTTCCAATTCAGTTTAAAATTTCATGTCCAACTTATGGTTTTTTTTTTTTTGGATGTTAAGTCCAATTTATGGTTGAGTTACATCTTCGGCAATACCTTTACATACAAATTTTCTTCTAATGGATTAAAAAATTTAAAAAAAGGATTAAAGATGAAAACAAAGGATAAAATTTTCCAATTCAGTTTAAATTTGAAATCCAATTTATGGTTGAGTTACATCTTCGGTATAATACCTTACATATGAATTTTCACAACTTCAAAAAGCGGTTAAATTCTATATAGGATAGTGTGAATTGTGAAACCTTCTATTTATACCCTTTAATAAAATATTATCACATAATTTTTTTTCAAATAGATAGTATCACACTTAGACACAATTTGATAGTACTTTAAAATATACTAGCCTCATCACACGCACTCCGCACATGCGATGAAACACTTTTTATTTTTGAGTTTAATGTAATTTTTCAGTTTGAATTTATCTATTGTTAGTAAGGTTACATAGGAAGGAATTTTTAAGAAACTAAAATTTATGATTTAAAATGTAGTAAATTGCTAGGTTTAGCGTGTGCTAGTTCTTAGGAAAAAATGTATCAAATGTGAGATATATTTAAATAGAGAGTGCTACTTCTTAGGAAAAAATTTATCACAACGCGAGATATATTTAAATAGAGAATGTGCTAATTTTTAGAAAACAAGTTTCTCTAATAGTTTTTTTTTTTTTTTTTTTTTTTTTTTTTTTGAATTACAATTTAACCACATTTTTTTTAAGAATAAAGATTATCTAATTAGATTAGAGATATTTTTGACATTTTTTGAAATCATAACTAATTTTTTGAATCCCAATTGATGTCTTAGTCTAATGATAAAGAATTATCATCAAGAGCGAACGCTGTAGGTTGAAACTTAAAAAAAAAAAAAAAAAACAAAAAAAAACAAACATATTAACCAGTAGTATATAGTAATTATAAAATTTAATGTTTAAACAAAAAAGAAGAAGAAGGTAGCAATGCAAGAAGAAAAATAAGAGCAAGAAGCAGCCATTAAGCTCATTGTCGGAAAAGGCCATCTCTAACTCTCCCATAAATCCCTCTCCCAATTCCAACGCCTCCACTGCATTTTTTTTTTTTCCTTTTAACTCTTCTTTTTTGATGAATTTTCTTTTAAACCTTCAATAATTGTGTACTCACTTCAAGTGTAGTCTCCATCCCACACATATTACAATAAATCTTTTGCCAGTGACTCCAAAATGTTGGCTAAGAAACATAAATTACAACCAATAAAAACCGACTTTAACAAGTTGAGGTTTATTTAGAACACAACTTAGAGGGAAACCACTTTTTATTAGTATTGTGTTAATGTGAGGTATCACTTGTCATTTTTTTTTTTTAATACAATATATAAATTATTCTTCAGCCAAATCTAAATGTATTTGTGTGAAGTTCCCTCATAGAGACTTAAACTCCGAACTTTGCTCCCCACACCCCATAAACACTTATAGTTGTGGAGTGACTATTGCACCAAAGGTGTGCAGTGGTACTAGTCATTCTATTTGAAAAACTTTGATGCAGATATATTTAATTGAAGGGTGTAAATTGGAAGTTTTACACTAGATCCTTGTAGAATTTAATCGCATTCATAAAATTTTCAAAACAAAGTGCTAGTCTTTGATCAGAAGTCCATATTGAAAGCCAGATTTCATTTACAGTGATCAAGAATGCTTTCCATATCACAATTAAAACCATTTCTTGCATGCTTGACTGTATGGTATTTATCGTATAAATGATCAGAAAGCTGATTATGATGACATATACAGATTCAATACACCAACATGAAGTTGCGAGTCCTCCACACTTCCAACAGGAATAAACTAACCGTGAACATAAGAAATTACCTCGATAGACATTCAACCTCCAGGCTCACAGATTCAACTCCTTCAAAAGAGCCAAGTAAAATGGCTACAAGGCTGAAGCTTATCCCCTGATGATGATTGCATTGTGGATGTCACTGTGCATAAAGTTCAACCCATATGGCTAAGAATGATATCCATGCATTTCAGTTGCAGGGACCGCATATGGTAAAAGAAACATCAACCTGATCCCCTGGCGTTCTCATCCATCACTAGAACTGCTGCCCATCCAAGTCAGGCCTTGTTGGATATTCAAGACCCTGAAGTGCTGGCATCCGTTTTAGATCCTCGTCTGAATATGCAGGGATTAACCAGTACTTCCTATCCATCCCAAAAACCTGAACAGAATATATTAGTTTCCCACGTAACTCAAGAATATATTAGTTTCCCACAAACAATCTGTATTAGGATTTTTTAAGGGACTTGGCAAAAGAATTTGTGAAAAGAAGAAATTGGTTTTGGGAATGCAAACATGAAGATTGCAATTGCAAAATTAGTTCAGTTTTAAATTATTGAGCTCTTAGTGGCGTGACATATACCAAAGAAAGGATGGTGGATTCTGAACTCACATGTAGTGCAGGAAGATCATTGTGATTCTTGCACCATGACAAAGCATATTTATTTAGAGTCATCCATACCCTTACCTTGAACTGGTGATGATTTAGCAATTCTAAGTCATTACTGGCAGGGGTGTTCTAACCATACTCAGTCTGCTACTTTTGAATTAATTGTCAGCCACCAATATAGTAATGCAGTCTATCATACTCTCAGGTACATAGGGACTTACAGCTTGATAATTTGTAATGGAAGGACCATAAGTTATTTCATTGTTTGACCCAGTTCGTTTAGTACAGAGAAGTGCAGACAAGAACAAGGACATACAAAGACAGGGAACAAAGACAGCATGGACATGTCCACAAACAATTGGAAGTATAAAACCAAATTTCAGGTACAAGGTCTTACATTCAAACATTGGATAAACTCAAACATGCTGAAAACGGAAGTTATTAGAGTAAATTTATAATGAAAATACCGAGTATTGCGTACTAAGCTTTTAGCCAGAACCTCATAAAATTATGTTTCATTAAGATGTAATTTAACATGCGGAAGTCTAAAATCAAGAACTAAATGAGGTTCTTTCTGCTCTATGGTCCATAAAGTACTATATCGTTTGCAATAGTAGGACCATAAGTTATTTTGTTTAGGCCAAGGCAATGCATCGGGCAAAACAGATGAAACGGAAATGGCAACATATCCATGATATTTGTAAACCACACTCGCAGACACATGTACACACAAACAGACAGACAGACAGAGAGGAGGTAACCTGTTCAAAATTTTTCTTCCATCCAAGGTCAAAACGCCATCTAGGATTGCTTTTCTTCTCATATGCCTAAAAACAGGAAATTCAGTGATCAAGAACTTTGCGTCAATCATTTATGAGTATGAATCCATTGATAAAGGCATTACCTCAATTGTGGTGGTATTTGACGACATCAATGATATGTGCATAATCAGAAAGCCCAATACACTCAGTGCAAACGATAAATTCAAAACTGAATAGATAAAACATTAGTGATTACAAGTACTTTAAGGATATATATGACAGATTAGACAAAGATTATAGGATTGAAGAACTTACTGAATGTGATAAAAGTCGCTGCAAGGGTGCCTGGTGCTCCAATTATCTCACCATCAGTGAAAAATCCAACAAAATACCGCAACAATGATAAAGTGACAAGAGTTGTCTCAAGAAATGTGTAAAACTGCATCAAGATTAGACAATACCACTCAGTCAGACTGTTGTTACTTTCTCTTCTTTTGTTTTATTTCTTCTTCACTTATTTTTAAAACATTTTCATATACACCACTTAATCATGATGTTCAATTGGTAATTAATTTCCATATAATAGAAAACTATGCTCAAGCATAAGAGTTACATGAAATCTAATATGAAACGTATCAAATACAACAGCTGTACAAAGTTTTCAATCGACACACAATTCAATGTACCTTAAGAAACTTCCATTACACCATTAGCAGAAAAGTACAAGACAAAATAGATAGATTGCACCCAATTAGTCATATAGGTTACAAAAAATCAGAGTTGGAAGAAGAGGTAGGTCAAATATGAAAAGTACTCTATCGGGGTAACTATGAAAAGTAAATTGCCTATAAAAAAAATGTTACGTGACCCCAGGAAAAAAAATTGCTACTTTATTCGATAGACCAGGAACAATAGAAAAAAAGCCAGACCAGTACGGTATCTCTTTCAATCCTGAATATGGTAATAGCCCAGATTGTACCAACCTACATATGTATCTCCCCCATCAATCGGTACTAGTTATTTACATTTGGATTCCTCTTGACTTGATTTGTCCGAGGACAAATGCGAAATGAAAGAAGGACCCTCCTGCTGGGAATTAGATTCTAAAACAACTTAAAAAAAGAAGAAGAGAATAAAGGTGTCTAGATGTGCTTGTGCTTCTCTTGGGGGAGAAGATAAGATCTGCATAAAGCATATAAACAACAGGAACAATTAAATAGTCTCCAGTCACCTTGGCAATCTAAAACAAATTCAGGCAATCAAAAGCATCATAAATGTTTATTGTAATTTGTAGGCATACATACACAGATACCATAGAGAATAAAAAGAAGGAAATGGCAAGTGTTTTATCTAATACCACGAGCATACAGTGTGTGTAATATCTTGCAGAAGAAGTATTCAAGAAGATCAAAATGGAACTTTATTTTAATTAACAAAACTGAAAGGAAAAACACTTCTTCCATTTTTTTCCCCTTTTTTTCTTGTAAGTTTTGACCCGACCAAGACCCCTTTTTTTTCTTTTAATTTTTTTAAAGTTTTGACTGTAGCCCTTTCCTCTCTAACATCTTGCAGCAAAACTGTGACTTGAACCATTTATGTTATTAGAGTATGTTGGGAAAGGGAAGGCATACAACATTTATACAATAACTCTTTTTGATAAGTATACTGTTGATAACATTATAAAGCACTCTTTCTTTAATTACAAATGCCTATATAGAAGATCCAATCCTAAGGCACTGAGATTCACATATAAACAAATAAAAATGAAAATTGTTTAGACAGAATGCTTTAGATTAATGCATAATCTTAACAAGCATACTTCCAACAGAACATTCTTACTGAAATTTCTTTTCTAACATCTGTCTCTCACTTTAATTTAGATGTTTTTCTATATATGAAATGAAATATGGGGTCAATTGCCATGCAAACCTGTTAAATGCAAAAACATATCTGGGTGAGTGTATACCAAAGTTTGTGTACCAATAAACTGCTGAAGCAGTATATCTGTAAGGTTTTTTTTGATAGGTAATCAAAGATTTATTTCATAAAAAGGACATCATGTTCACGATGGTGATTTATTTCATAAAAAGGACATCATGTTCACGATGGTGAACACTTTGAACTTAAAACGAATACAAGTTCCTCAAGAAGAGATATGAACAGAAAGAAGAAATTCAGAAATGGAAATACAATGTGTAAAACCCCAAATTCTACCTGACTGAAATAAGGTCCCAACTAGTATAGGCTTCAAAAGATCTACTGATCTCAATATCTTCAAAAGTTCGATTATTATGCTCCCACCAAATTAACCACGCCAAACAATCTTTCATTACATTACATTTTATTTATAATTGTCCTACAATGTTTCATTTTCTTTTGTACTCCATTGCAACATTGAACATCCTGAACTTGTAGACATGATGCATGTTAAACAAACATAGAAATTGACAATAACTATATCATGAAAATGATGACCATCAACAAATAAAGGGAAGACAATCCAATTGGAAATCATCCATCTTAACTTCCATACCCATTACTTGGCAACAATCCACTCAAGTTAGTGCATGAATATGTTTCCATCCAAAAAAACTGGAAAACCAATGAACTAGAATCAACATACCAGGAAAAGACAGAAGTACTTGTAGTTCAACGCCCCAACACAATTGACGACCCAAACACAATGATGGTCCATTTTCAAAATACACCTCCCACCTAAAAAAATGCATATATTAATCTTTTTTACATTGCATACAACAACATGATGAAAGTTTTGAAGACAGAATGTCATGCAAAGAACTCACAAACAGAACAGTGATGGCAACGCGGTGGTTTAAATTGGTTGCACTTTCGACAAAACCGTATTCTCGGATTTGCTGGGTCTATAGTTGACGTGTTTGTGCCTAAACCTGCTCCATTGTAGTCTGAAGCCACCAATGGATCCATTTCTCCTTTCTCTTCGTCCATTACAGGTCTCCAGTTCGGGGGAACACCACCCGGTTCCGTTAGAACAACAGAAAAGTAGCTCCATAATAGCATCACCAACTACATAACCAAATCAACTTAATAGAAACTTAGTATAATATATTATTTTGCACCACAACCAGTCATCATTGATCATCAAAAACACTCTATTCTTATGTTTGAAATGAATGGAAATGAAAAAATTTGGTACCTTCACCCTTCCTTTTTTTTCCTTTTTTCCTTCTAAACCCTCACAACTTTACACCTTTTTCCCACCTTTGATAACTAAACCTCACAACATACAATTGCTTCCCAATAAACAATTGGTTGCATAGCAGTAGCACACAAGCAAATTCAATTTTTCCAGCTCGTTGAGAATACAATTCAATATAGTCAAAGATAACCAGTTCACATTTAATTCAAATTCATAAAATAACTTCTAATAATAAAATAAATTATGCATGTATAACCTCGAAAAACCAATTGTCTCTTAGATGCAAAGGTGAAGTTTCCATTAATTGATACAACCTTTTTTTTATTATACCTTTTCCAATTAACCTAAACCCACTTACATAGTTTCTACAAATTTTCTTTTCTTTGAGAATACAATTTGATATTATCAAAGATACCCAGTTCACATTTAATTCAAATTCATAAAAGAACTTCTAGTAATAAAATAAAGTATACATATAAGTACAAACTCAAAAACCCAATTTTCTCTTTGCTTCAAAGGTGAACTCTCCATTAATTGATGCAACCCTTTTTTCTTTATACCTTTTCCGATTAACCTAGCCCCACTTACTTAGTTTCTACAATTTTTCTTTTCTTTGATTTTCTCGTTGACCAAACAAGCTCAATTCATAACATCTAACAAAATAATGACTAAAAAAACAAAAGGGTTTGTCTTAGTACATAGCTAATTGAAATTTAAGAAGAAAGAAAAAAAAAAACACAAAGATTGAAGAATAGGAAATGGGAAAGTACCAAGGAATGGAATAAGAGCAAAACAGCGAGAGCGAAGAGGGAATCGAGAAGAGCGCCGTGGAAGAGAGCAGGACCGTAATTGGCTATGACGAGAGTGTAATAAGAGAGACCCACAATGGCGAGAACCATCAAGATCATGATGGACCCGAGTCCACGCAAAGCCGTACAGAACTTGAACACGTTCCACGCCATTGCTGCACCAGACCTATGCATATCACTTCTTCTTGTTCTTCTTCTTCTCCTCCTCCTCTAGTTCTTTTTGGTTGCAAAAAACAAAAAAGTACGAGGATAATGATTGATTGGGGAATTTGGTGACTAGAATTGGAAATGTATTATCTGTATCTGTGAGCTGAGGTTAAGAGGTTTTGGTTTTGGTCTTGGTCTTGGTTTTTGATTTATTTTTTTAATAATATTAATAATAATAATAGATAGGTAGATACAAAATAGATCATATCCCATCAATCTCATCTTTTGTCCTCATCATTTTTAGGCCCAAAATCTCTATTTCCCCAACGCACCTGATTTTTGGTACAAACGAGGTTCAAAACCAAATCTTTTATTCAACAATTCTCTAATAAATTTATAAAAAGTATCATAAAAGGGTACAAGTTATGAATGAATGATTCTGTTCATAAATAGCTCGAGTTAGCTGGTTCATGTTTGTTTGTTCATAAACAAGTTAAACTTAAACCTTAATTTTAGGCTAGGCAACAAATGTTGTTAATTAATAAGTTCATGAAGAAAAAAAAAAAAAAAAACACAAAACTTAGGTTGGTTTATATGCTTTGTAATAAGTTTGACATGGGCTTGAACAATCAAGTATTTGTTTGGAAGCAATTTTAACTTTCTGCTGCATATAAAAGCTAAAAAAACAAAAAAACTATAAGTTATTTCCAAACACACACTAATTCAAATCTTACTAAACTTTTAATTAATTAGGTGTCGGGACTACTAGTCCAAACCAAATATGATTGATAATATACTTAGTACGAGCTTGATAATGTACTTTTTTTTTTGAGAAGGAGCTTGATAATCTACTTATATTGGATCTTGATTTCAAAATCTTAATATTAAGCTCAAGCTTGGCTTAATTAAAGAATCAAGTCAAGCCAAATCGAGCTCAAGCTCAAACATTATTTTTTAGGCTTGGTTCAAACTCAAGCTCAACCAAACTTAAACATTTAACATTTATTGTCGAATTTAGTTTAATCATTTAATACTCAATAAAGCTCGTTTCTTTGCAGTTTTTTTTTAACGAGTTTTTCCTCCTCTTTTGTCTATACTCTTATTATAAAGCCCTGGCTGGTGATTATACTCTCTTCTAAAGTTCTATGCGGTTTTTTTTGGTAAACAAAGTTGGATTTTGCTAATTTGTACACACATTAATTAATTATTTTTGGAAAAAAATTTATCGGGAATTGAAAAAGTATTGACAACTTTTTCGATTCTCAATAAAATGTTTCCAAAAATAGATGCAATAGTTTCATAATTTATTTATTTATTTTTTTGTTCTGGAATAAATGTCTTGTACTACAGAAGGTGAAAAGGGATTACAACTAGGTGGAATCCAAGCTTTTCGCCTTGCAAAAACTAGGGACTAGGAAGAGGTTTGTCACACCAACAACAAAAAAGGTTTGAAATGGCCCATTTACATGAGGAGTGAGGAGCTTGATTAGCCTCTCCAGGAACCTAAAAGAACACACAGCATGACTAGCCCATTTGCATTAGGTCCACAATACAAAATAGCAACCACTGTAGATGAGCATAATAAAAGCCCAAAAAATCTATGTAGGATAATACTAACAAGCAAAAGAAGTTTAAGTATAGCTGTGATTCAAAACCACAGGGATTCCAAAATCCATGCCTGTACAAAGCGGATTTCCTTTGGGCCGAGGCAAAGGCAGCTTAGGCCAAGAATCCTCTATTGTGGAATCTTTTGAATACAATTTAGTTAAGTGTTGTTTGAACTTTGAAGGGGATGCTTAAGGGCTCTTGGATGCCATCACTGGGAAAGTTGAGGAGACTCCTTGGGAAATTTCTAATATTGTTTGTGATATTTCTTCCTTGTTGATGATCCATGATCTTTTGTTCCCAAGGGTGCTAATGTATCGGCCCACAATTTGGCCTCCTAGGCCAGCTTTTGTAACTCCTCGGGCTTGCAACATTTTCTCTATCCCTTCTTGGTGTGTATACAACTTATCAACCCGGCAAAACTGACCCAACATTATCGTTTGTGTTGGTTTTCGTAGATTAATGGGTTGGATTGGATTAGGATTCTAATGTGAGACTCGGGCTAAGTTAAGTTTGGATTGATAGTTTTTTCAACACATTATATATATAAAGTTATTTTATTATACTTATTTTAATTTTTTGTGTGATTTATTTTGGTATTTTAAAAATTAGTTTTGATTAATTTGAAAATTTGGAATATAATTTAAGTATATTATGTGACTTGTAATAATATATTTAAAAAAAATGTTTAAATAGTTGACAAAAGTCCAATTTTTTACGAGGTATGAAATATGTAAAGCTTTGTGATTATTCTTTAATTTTTTTTTTTTTTTAAAGAAGAAGAAGAAGAAGAAGGAATATATATATATATATATATATATAAGAAAGCATAACCCACTGATTCATTTGGGTTGAGTTGGGTTGGTTTTTACACATATGATGGATTGGATTAGGTGGAGAATTTTTCAACCAGACAAGGTTGGACTTAAAAAAAAAAAAAAAAAAAAAAAAAACTTCCAACCCGACCCTACCCAACCCATGCACACCCTTACGTGGAGGGCTCCCCGATTTCTTCTTCCTTTTTGTTATCAATAAAATATCTCTTTAATTAGAATATATACACACACACATGGGTGGAGATACGAATAAAACATAAACACATTGTCCATAACACATCCCTATTTTTCCTAAAAAATTCTGCACAAAAATTTATTTCTTAGTATTTATGCTTGATTTAAAAAATTCAACTTTTTTTTTATTTGGGGGTACAAAGGGGAAATTTTATTTATTCAAACAGATAGTTTATGAGAGTACGTAGTTTGTTATATAGCACTTTCTAAGAGTGCCCATTTGACAAGCAACCCTAAGATACTTTTCATACACAAAACTCGGGCATGACTCACATACAAAAATTCTATCCATTTGCAATCTTCCCCTTTTAGCTAGTCCATCAGCCACTCCATTAGCCTCTTGATATATGTGAGCAGGAAGGATGATCCACTCGCGAGTGATAAGGGACTTGCAATCATTAATTAAAACATAAAGTTGTGGCATATAAGCACCATTATGTGTGAGTCATTGCATAGTTAGGGTAGAATCTATTTGTAAATTAATATGTTTAAACCCCAGATTCCTAGCTAGATTTAAACCAAGCATATTTCAAACTAAATGAGTGATGAGAGAAGAGTTATTACATACCACAGGTTATGGGAAGTACGCTTAGCCATGACCCACAACATGGGCCACTGTGTTAAGGAGGTTCTTGTAATCCAAGTAACATGGCACTTAACACGTCAGATTGTGATGTTTCATTCACAGGTTAATTCAACGACTTAGCATGTTATCCATTTCTGCAATAAATTCCACATATTTTGTGGTTAAGCCATTACAAATTGATTCATCCCTTAGGGTTTGTTTGGATTGAAGGGGAGTGGAAGCGAGTAAAGTAGAGTTGGCTGAAAATATTCTAATATTGGATCAAATCTATTATATTCTACTCTACTCCATCTCCCTCTCCCTCAATTCAAACAAACCATTAAAACCTCAACATTTTGCCACAACTAACCTTGTGATCCCAAATTCTTATAGAGAATGAGAAACCACAGTCCATTTTTCCTTGTTATCCCGAATGAGTTCCCTTCCCCTTGCTAGTCATGGATGGCTTCCAACCGACCCATCTGTGCTAAGTTTATAGAAACTTTTTGAGGGTGGAAGCCATCCTCTGAATTTCTAAAATTATAGTACTAGTTTGTACTCATAAGTCACACTTTTTACAATAGTTGTGTGTTTGAATATATTTTATTTTTGGTAACTTATTTATATCAGAGACATAAAAAGTTTAAAACTAAAAGTTTGATATATGAATTTATCATTAACATCACTTTTTTCACTTAATTATAATAATTCATCTCGATCAATCTGAGTCATGCTATAGCCATAAACTTTTTTACAATATTTTTATAAATTATTGATGTGATAAATTCTTACAAATTTTCATTTAAATCCAACCACTAATATCAATTTTTTATTTACATTATATTATATTAATACTAGTTTATTATATTAATACTAGTTTCTTTGTAAAAAAAAAAAGTAATTCTAACATTTTACTAGAGTATAAACCACTTCCTGAATCATAATATCATATTAGATCTCAAAAAATATCAACCCCATGAGTCTTTTTTTATTTTTTGAGAAAAATCAACCCCATGAGTCCAAGAGTCCAAGACCCCATTGGGACTCACATTTATTAACTTCACATGAAAACCAACATTTTTCTCTCTCTTACGTTAGACTTGGTCTGTGTGGATGTGGCTTGTGACTTGCGATCCACCGCAGCCGCAAATATTGGAGTTGGAGAATAAATGCGAGTAGTTGAGACATAAATATTGGAGTTGGAGAATTAAAGATGGCTATAAATGTGACAACCTTCCTTTTGATGTAGTCATAAATGAATGAGTTTGACACAGTCTAAGATTTTAGCTGCTTCAATAATTTCGAGAACAATACTTTCCCACTTTACTATCAACATTGTGATTCTTTTTTTTATTTTAATAATAATCTCACGTCGGTAAGATGCGATATTGAGAATGAGGTTATTATTACTCTGTGATCTTAATTGTCGCACGTAGTTTTGGTGTTGGCATATGAGTGAATTCCCTTATCTCATAATTCTTCTCTCTCTCTATATATATATATATATGTGTGTGTGTGTTTTAGATAGTATTGTTTATATAAAAAGATATATATCAAAATATTTGATATCAAATTGACAAATAATATAAATGATAAACAACAAATAAGTATCTTTATATTTTTCCTATTTAAAAAAAAAAATAAAGCATTCTTAGGGCTTGTTTGGCGAGTAAGTTCAAACTCATATTTTCACATTTTAAACAATATTACACACATTTTCACACACTTTTTTACTCACACGTATTTCAAAAAACTACAAACAATAATTCTCAAACTACTTTACCAAACACCCCCTTAATCTTTTGGTATTATATCAAAACGATCTTGTCCTTGATAATAAGGGTGAGCATTTTTCATTTATCAGAGACTAAATTGACACAATAGCAAAGAATTAGAAACCAAATTAATACAATACAACAGTAGTATGACCAAATTTATGCATTTAAAATATTAGAAACTAAATTGACATAGTGTAATGGTTCAAAAATAGATAATTTACTCAAAAAAGGAGCTTGTAAATATGATTAGTGCCTCACACCACTTAAACCTTGCATCGTGTTTTGATGTGTTACTACTTGGGCACTAATTAAGTTTATCATTACTAGAATCTAAAATTTTCCAATTCCCAGGAGTGATGGGTCCCAAAAATTTTCTAGTTTCTACTACTGCGCCACCTTGGTACTAACTTTTTGATCTTTCTCCATTATTATTTCCAATTCTTTTACCACCACCCTGACCCTGATGGTAGGTAGCGTTCAAAATGGATTCACATTAAAAGGAAGACTTAAATTCTTAATTAATGTGGAATGATATTGCAGAAGAGCAGACAAAGGCATTGAACGTGGAATGAATTGAATAGTTTTTTTTTTCTTCGGAATATGAAGGGGAAAACATAGTAGACTTAGTTTCATGGAACTTACAAAGAGTTTGTAAAGAAATACTATATATATATATATATAGAGAGAGAGAGAGAGAGAGAGAGAGAGAGATCATCTTACAAAGTCTACTATTGTTATTTGATTCTAAAAAAAAAAAAAAAAAATGTTATGGAGTAATTGATGATAAATGCAATTATTATACTTTGCACCCAAAGATACTACTAGTCGCCTACAGTACTACTCCAATATGGTACTAGCCTACTAGAGAGGTATACCTTAAATGGAACAATGTCCCTTAATTTGATTCTCAAAAAAAAAAAAAAAAAAAAAAATAGTGTTCTTAATTTGATTGGAAAAATTAACAGATCCTTTAAGCGTATTTGCTATAAGAAATATTTTTCAAAACTTTGTATGTAAAAAGAAAATTAATTTTTCTGATGATTTTTTATATTTCTCATAAAAATAATAAAAGTTTTCAAATTTTTTATTAACAAATACTCTAAAGACACTCGTTAATTTCACTCAAATTGTTTATAACAAGACACTAATTTCATATAAGCATTGCTAAGTTAATTTATTGATACGCTTCAGCCACAATGGCAGAAAAACATTCACACTTTCATACTTGCACCGAATACTTTTCTACAAAATGAATTTACTATGTGTACCACTGTACCTAGACAAAAGGTGGCGACTTTTCTCGTATACACATTACACACCATCCGTGCTCCCTCTTTGTTTTCAGACTAAAATGGCCATAACATAAAACCATGGGGATGTCAAGGAAATCTAATGGCTAAGCCAAGCATATTTTCGTTTCTAACCATTGATCAGTCTCAGTCCCTAATCTTTACTAAGTAATGTGATAGTCACAAACTATTTTATAATATTTTTACAAACTGTTGATGTGATTAACTTTTTATTGGTTTTCGTTTAGACTCATTATTAATATCACTTTTTTCATTTATTAATAATTATTCACTACACTAGCAGCTTGTAAGAAAGTTTATATCTCATTGTATTACTCATTTTCTCTAGGTAGGTTTTATCAAAGTAATGCAATATTCACATAATTTTCAACATGTTCATAAATATTTTAGGAACTTCATATCCACTTTCCATGTTATACTACAAAATAACATGTTTCAAGCATTTTTTTAAATCAAAACTAGTAGCAGATGAAAATTATGTTTATGCAGAAAAAGAAATGTTAAAAAGAGTTTTGCTAAACTGGTACTAATGTATGCAATGACCTTAGCAAGTTGCCTATCAATCCGTCACATGATTGATCCCTTGAATCAACATCATCCTTGACGTGGTCAATAGACAGACTCAATAGTCAATAGACCCATTGTTCCCCTATATATGGATCATCATGACGAAAGACAAAAATCTGAGCGTGTACCATGCACTATGTCTGATCCAGAACTCGTGCTAACAAGACTTAACTCCTCTACATACGTTTCTCAACCATGGTTGATGATTACAAGACGACGAAAATACAACCTAACAAGAAAAATGAAAGAAAACGAAAGGAGCTTGAAACAGAAAAAAGGTACACTGCCAACTAAAAGCACATGATAAATTTTTAAGGAAAATGCAAAGACAAACTATTTTGCAAGTTTTACGTGACATAAGTAAACAAATAATATTAGTGGTGCTAAGAAGAAAATTAGTAAGAATTTAATATATTAATATATAATTTGTAAAAATATTGTAAAATAATTTGTGACGAAAGTGTTACTCAAATTTTAATATCAATATATTAAAATTTTTTAAAATAATATAGTAACAAATATCTTAAGATAAAAATATTATCAGTATAATAAATTTTTTTTAAAATAATATTAACAAATGTACACTTTTATTTTGCCTTTTATTTATTTATTTATTTAAGAAGGACCCTTTTATTTTGCTAGATGGAACAAAAAGGCAACCCAAAAAAAAAAAAAAAAAAAAAACCCATAAGAAACATGGCTCAGTCTTCTTCTTCCTCTAAATCTCCTCTTCCTCCTCCTCACCTATCATCACACTTCACTCCAGTAAGTACACAAACATATATAAATATTAATTAAAACATTAACATAAAACAATTGGAAATTAATGTTTTATTTGATGCAGTTTTTTTTATGTTTGTTTGTTGTAGATTCAAGAATGTGAAAATGAAGATGGGTATAGCGATGAACAATGGCAGAGTAGAGAGAATACACCAAGTGCGCCAAAGCACCACCCTACTCCACTTCATCAGCCTCACAAAATTATTGGCAAACCCAAGAAGATTAAGCAGTCAGACTCTGATGCCAATGGAGTCGAAGAGGGTACTACTGCTGTGCGTTGCAACAAGTGTCGTCCACACGCGCGTGAGAAAATCTCTGTGGTTCCACTCGACAACAATGGCCTCAACAAGCACTCTACTTCTTCTTCTTCTTCATCGATTGCAAGTCCCAATGGCATATTCAAGTCCATATTTTTATCTTTAACGAGGAAGAGCCCGAGGTCTAGGCCCTCAGAGGCGGCGAGAGAGGATCAGTGGAAGAATATTGCAGTGGCTGAGCTCTCACAGAAGCTTATTCACGCTACAGGAAAGAGAGATGAGGCTCTTCTTGAAGCTTCAAGGCTTAAGTACTCCATGGCTGAGCTAGAGAAGAAGCTCAACAAGCTCGAAGTTTATTGCTATAACTTGAAATCTGGGCTTCAAGAATGTAGCACCACCAACTCGCCGTATCAAATGGGAATAAAGACTAGCCACAGTAATGGACACAACTCAATCGGGCTTAATGATAAAGTGATTGAACACTTTTTGGTTTCTGTTTCGGAGTCTCGGTCTTCGGTCAAGCTATTAAGCCGTTCACTCACTATGCAACTTAGGAACATGGGAAGCAAAGTGTACGAAAGAATTTCAGTTCTCCTCCAACCTTATGATATAAAATTCTCACTCTCAAAGAACCCAAGAAGTTTGGTGTTTTACCTGGAGGCTTTACTAAACAAGGCTTTTTATGAAGACTTTGAATCAATTGGGTTTCGAAGGAATGCCTCGAATCAAATCTTGGACCCGATTGATAGGTGCACGGCTAACTTCGAGTCCTTCAAGTTTCTTCGTGGTTTGAAATGGGAAGAAGTGTTGAACAAGGGGACAAGGCATTTCAGTGAAGAGTTTAGCAGGTTTTGTGACAGGAAAATGAGTGAAATTGTGGCCATGTTGGGTTGGAACAGGGCTTGGCCAGAGCTAATTTTGCAAGCCTTCTTTGTTGCTTCAAAGAGTGTGTGGTTGGTGCACCTTTTAGCCAACTCGGTGCACCCGAGCTTGCCTATATTTAGAGTGGATATAGGGGTGGGGTTTGATGGGGTTTACATGGAGGACATGGGTGGAGATAAGTTGAAAAGGTTGGTTCCATCTGTGGTTCGTATCATGGTTGCACCTGGATTCTACGTCTATGGCAGTGTGGTTAGGTGCAAGGTTCTATGCAGGTGCTATAATGACACCAACAACGATCAAAGTAAGGGTGAAGGCAAGGGTTTAATTGTATGAACTTAATTCTTAAACATTATGAGCATTCTGTAATACTTTTTGTACTTGTTCTGCTTAATTGTTACATGGGGTTGTTTATGATGGGTGCCTATGTTTCGAGAATTTGGGTTGTGGGGTTTTTGGGGAGCCGCGGGGGGGGGGGGGGGGGGGGGGGGGGTGGTGGTCAGAGTCTTGGATCTCTTTGTTTTATTCTCTGTTTCGTCTACTGAGATCTTTATCATTTTCACTCATTGGTACATGGGGATAATTGGATTCTGAATCTTTATGAAGTATGATCTAGATAACTTTTGATGGGTCCTAGCTATGTGGATATTATTATCAACTAGGGAAGCTGAAACAAAGGAAATAGAAAACAACCATGTGAATGAAATCAAAGGATGCTTTTCTTGTGAATGATTTTTGGATTTTATGAATTCAATTTATCATTTTATATGAGTATTGATCTTGTTATGGAACGACGGAAGCTAGTTCTCTGTGAGAGTTCAAGCCTCAGCTGGGAAGTGCCAACTCAATACACCAAAGAGGTACTAGTCTATTTGCAAGGACAAGGTGTATTTCTAATATATGTTTCCTATGCTATCCGAAAAAAAGGGGAGATTTGGCTCAAAAACTAGAGATTTCATGTTCAAGTGCAAATTATTACAAGCGCTAGTATAAGTATAAAAAAAAGAAGAAGAGGCAATCAGATAATCATGGGGATTTTTTTTTTTTGAGGAAAAGATATTCATGGGGATTGATTGTGAAGATTTTATGTTAAAGCTCAATATAAAGTATAATCCCAAGTTTGCAATTGATTTTAACTTCAATTATCCTTATTGCAGTGGTGCTGCCAGAATCTTAATATTTACTTACATTATGACGCAAATATTCAAAATTAATGATCGGATAATTCAAGAATTTAACAGCATAATGGTTTTCTGGAGTAGTTCTTTCGTTTTTGAATGACATTGAGGGTACCTTTCTTGTTTTTACATGAAAGGCCACTGTTTAACCTCCCTTTTACTTCTTGAGACTGTAGCATCCTTCGCGTACTCTATGATCGAATGGTGTGTTTAGATAGTAAGATTTGAAAATTTGAATTTGACTTTGAGTGATTAAAATTTAAATACTTTGTTTGGATAGTTTTGAAAGATTAAGGAGTTGGATTTAAAATAACATCTAAAATCATGGATTTGAAATCAAGGCATTTCAAATCTATTGATTTAAAATCAAAATTCAAGTTTCCAAAGCAACCAAAATTCTACTCCAAAGTTCCTGGGGAGATACTAGCAGGTGGGTCACCTATGTGTAGTAAAATTTTGGTTATGTCAAAATTTATCAGCATTTTTGTTTTTGACAGGATCATATAGACGGACTTGCTAAAAGAATATTTGGTTTTTGTCTGTCCTGTGCTTCGGTTGTTTCTTCATGCCTTGAAGGAAACTACAAGAACGATAAAAGTTTACATTTTAGGATTAAGATTCTTTAGAATTTTAAAGAACTTCTCTGATCCATACATTTGAAATGAGTAAACTGCATTTATTTTGTAACCAAAATTTAAATAGATACTGACTTCCTAACCGTAAACTTTTATTCATCTGTTGATGGGTGATAAAATCTAATCTCACACATATCAAAATAGATTGATAGGATTTTAGTAATCTCATGGTGAAATTACCCTAAGAATTCATGAAGATTCTAATAATTTTTTAATGATCGGATACATGTGAACTTAACAGACTATTGCATCAAATGTCTGGATCGTGAAGATACCGAAGGTTTGGACCACATACGTAGGACAAAATTGCCTTTTGCCCATTTCGGGCAAATTAATCAGCTTTTTGCCCTTCTTCCCAAACTAAATAGGGAAATACCCCTCTTTTGAAAATCGAGTTTCTCAAAATTGAGTTAAAAAAAAAAAAATTTCAAGGACCTATAGTGACATTTTTAATGACCTATAGTGGCGTTTTAAGAACCTATAGTGACGTTTTGTAACTTGATATCCATGAAATCGAGTTATAGGCAATAAAATTGCCTATAACTCGATTTCATGGATATCAAGTTACAAAACGTCACTATAGGTCCTTTAAAACGCCACTATTTTATTGCCTATAACTCGATTTCATGGATATCAAGTTACAAAATGTCACTATAGGTCCTTTAAAACGCCACTATAGGTCATTAAAAACGTCACTATAGGGCTTATCTCGATTTTGAAAAACTCGATTTTCAAAAGAGGAGCATTTTCCTATTTAGTTTGGGAAGAAAGGCAAAAGGCTGATTAATTTGCCCGAAATGGACAAAAGGCAATTTTGTCCCACATACGTATAAACAACAATGCAAGAATCCAACGACAATGGAAGGTCATAAGGAACAATGCAAGACACCAACAAGTCCTTAGTTGTTTTATGTTCCCAATTTAAAATGTCAACGATTTTGGGAGACTCTGATCATATCAAAGAGGCTTTCAAACGACCTTAATGTGAGAATTAACCTTCTCTTTTGCAAAATTGTTAAATGTTGTTTTGTTTTCAAGGACCCCAACCAGCTGACAGCAAAAGAAATATACAATATGAAGAGCAGAAAAAGGGCTCTGTTTATAGTACAAGTTAAAAACTAAAAAGTCACAGCACATCAAAGATTCAGATAGAACAACCTTGATCCCTAGAAATAATGTAGCAGCTATATCCAAAGAGACAGATAAAGACAACTGAAAACTCATATCTCTACTAAACATAACATCAATGTATAAGTTACTGTTTGACAAAACTAAAGTTCAAAGAACTAGCAGGGTTGGAACAAAATTACAGAATATCAAAATTTCATGAGAAAAGAATTTGGCCCATGGTATACAAAATGTGACACCCAATATGCTTTTGTGTGTCAACTTCAAAACAAGTGCAGATGGCCTCTTATGATAAACATTCTCCAAAGTTTCCTAGACTTCCATATTAATACAACCCTTTTTTTCACTGGTACAATACATGCTCACTAAATCTTGAATCCATGGCCTCACCCTCAAGGTCTTGACTTCACCTTTTACAAAGAGAGGTGTTAATTGAGTTAAACCTTATTGGCATATTCTACAAAAATGCCGTGTAAGACCAGGGGCAACTAGAAAAGAAGTTAATTTTGGTTGACATTTGATACATCATACAACACATTTATGATGCATCCAGTACTGTGTAAAGGTTGATCAAACAAATAGTGCTAGAGAGCTCCTACAGTTATCATGAAAGCACGACCAAAAGATAGTGGTGGATGAATTTTGTGAACTTCAAAATGAAGTCCAACCACCTCCTGGATGTCAATTCAACATAGCATTAGACAGCCCAGCATGTCCATCATGTGTGTGTGTGTGTGTATAACTTAATGTCCATCATATCCAGATTCATTGCAAGAAACATAAATAAATCAAAATCATCTATTATTTACTAGAAACAATCGATGATTTAATTTTTCAATTTTTTTCTTTCTTTGATAGGCAATCTAATTCTTCAAATCTATTAGTACATTATCTGAGAAATGCTTGGCAAGAGAAGATAAGTTAACTTTACCACTAAGATACAAAACTACAAGCAGTCATCCGCAAGATTGTGAAGAAACAGCATCAACATTAGAACCCAGATCTGACCAAGCAATGCTGTCTTCCTTTTGCATGTAATCGCCATCTACCCCGCTAACAATACCTTCAAAATCCCCATTCTCAGTCTCCTCAGCAACCTCATCCTCAAAACTACATACATTATTCTTCGACTCCGGGTTATATGTCCACTCCAATCTTTTCAATGATTGTGAAGAAACATCACCATCAGAATCCAGCTCCCACCAAGCCTTGTTATCCTCTAGTATATTATCATCAGCTACCCCACTAACAATTCCTTCAAAATCCACATTTTGGGTCTCCTCAACAACCTCATCCTCAAGATCATATACCTTTTTCTCTACCTCAGGGTTATATGTCCACTCCAATCTCTTCAAAATGTCACGGTCCTTCCATTTTCCAACGACTGATTCTGCCTCCTTCTTAGCCTTCCCCATCAAAATTTCACTCCATGAAAACCCTGCATCTGCAACCCTCTTCAAAGCCCCATCATTCACATCCCCTACAACAACCGTCTTCAAACATCGCAACTTTGCCTCCTTCAAAACATCCACAAAATCCGAATCATCTGACACAAGCACCATACACTCAACTCTCCTCCTATCCATCATATCCACCATATGATTCTTCAAAGCAACATCTGCAGCTTGTGGCTTATTCGACACAGTGTGAACCCAAAACCCTGCCCGCTTCAACTCATCAGCCAAACCATACCCCACCTTTGGAGTCAAAATATCCCTCGCAGCATTCTTATACTTCTCCATCTTCATGGAATACTTAGCCACTAACTTCACCCTCATCTTCCCCCTTGCTGACTCTATCTGATTCAACCTTTTTATCTGCTCACGCTCATGAATTTGCTTGAAATGATTTACAAACTTCTCATTTGAATAAAAATTCCTCCCACAAACCCGACAAAGGTACGGCTCAACTGTCTTAATCACACCCCTATTCTCCAAATGATTCAATATTTTCCTCTCTTTTCTTTGCTCCCTAACAACCTGTGGAACATGGGTAAATGCGTGATGATTTGCATATGCTACCATGTATCTAACAACCCCAAAAGATGCCATTGCTGCCTTTAGCTTGCAAGCAGTGTTGTATGGCGGGAATGAGTTTGGTGGTTTATTGTCCAAATCCCAGAAAATTGCAACATTGTTTTTGGTAATTTTTGGTCTCAAAGGTGATGATGGGTCCCAATAATTGAAGCCTGATTTCGATTCAAAGTGACAAGATCTACTCAGCAAGGTAAAAGGGTCAAGGATTCGTAACATTCTGAGTTGAGTTGTGCAGAAAAGTTTGAAGGATTTAAGTAACACAACCATAGGTAGAGTGTTCTCCTCAATGCAATCATAATCTAAAATATTGGAATAGAAAATATAGCCAAGAAACCTCAAGTGGGACCAGTGAAAAGGAAAAATGAATTGACTTTTACAAGGGTAGTTTATAGCCTCAAATTCCAACACACAAGCCGATTCACACCGTTGCTGAACTATAAGATCTGCAACCATAAATTATTTTAGTAATCCTTTTAAAAAAAAAAAAAAAGCCCATCAAAAGATTCAAAACTGGTTAGTGTATTACCAATTATAATATATTTCAAGCCATGCTAGCTTTCTAATGTGTAACATTAACATTCAGTCTACCACACATGTAAGTCCTTTAATTACCTATGGTTTGCATTGAGTTTTAATTTGTCAATATGTGGTTTAAAAAATAAACAGTACCCACTATGGGATCATATCCTTTATTACCCTTTAATATAAATCAAAAGCAAAGACAATTAAATCTCAGTGGAATCAAGTATATATAACTCTTTAAAATACCAACCCAAATGTCTTTCCTATAAAACTAAATATCACATAAACAAACCAATTATATGTTTAAAAACAAATGAATGGTAGCAAAGATGATAAAGAAATAATTGTACTTCTTAAAGAAAATCAATTATATCTTTACGTTACTTCTTTTAAAGTTGGGTTTGTAACTAAGAAAAAAAAAGTTCAAGCAAATGTTACCTTCATTCCAATCACTTAGAAAATTCCCATCTTGAACATCCCTCTCTCTCTCTCTCTCTCTCTCTCTCTCTCTTTTCTTTAAAAAAAAACCTTTCCAATACATATATTTATTTAATCTAAAACGTTTACTTCTAGGTCAAGGACTAAGTTCATCAATATCTTTTGGAAACTAGTTTTTTCTCTTAAATATAGCCAATATAGGCTTCAACAATAGAGACCATATCACTCACATTTCTACGCTATATGGCTAGCCCTTTAAGAAAAGAAAAAGAGCTATCATTGAAGCCCGTATTGGCTATATTTAAAAGAAACACTAGTTGCCAAAAGATGTTGATGAATTTAGAACTTGACCTAGAAGTTTTAGACTAAATAAATATATGTATTGGAAAGGTTAATTAAAAAATAAAAAAGAAAAGAAAAATAAAAGAGAAGGGTGTTCAGGATGGGAATTCTCTAAATGATTGGAGTGAAGTTAAATTAAAAGTATGGCTTAACAAAAAAATTTTGAAGTACAGAAAACTGCTACAAGCTGCATATACCTTCCAAGTTGATTTTGAATCCCCTGTTTGGACTACCGAAGCATTTCATGCAATAATTATATATATATATATATATATATATATAAGCGATCAGTCAATAATTTGGCCCAGCCTAATCTCTCTCCCTGATCTCTCTGTTCATATCAGAAAAATAATGCATGCCCACACGCACATATCACTTCATGATAACCAAATAACTTGAACAAACATCTTTTATACTAATCGACATTTAGTTGCAAAAAAAAAAAAAAAAAAAAGTTTCCACTAAAGAAAAGAACTATCTCAAATTCACCAGTAAGGGTGAGGTAATTATAAGTAGTTGATTGAGCTAGGAACGGACAGTGAGATTTTTAAAGGCCAATTCGTTGTTTTTTCACACATGTTTTAACACCGATTTGTCCCTATTCCAATATCATGAAACTGCCAATAGCTTAACCTATACTCATTTTTCCTTTACTCAACACAACTAATCAAGGCGGCCATGCACGAATGTCATAATCAATCGGTTGAACACGTATGCCACCCGAACCTCAATTTACTGGCTTACTCTAACTGTCTCAAATCCTAGTAATAATAACAACTATTGTTCAATAGTATGACCGTCGAAGCTACATATCAACAGGGCCGGCCCTTCCCTTAGGCGAGTTAGGCAATTGCCTAAGGCCCCCAAGTCCCAAAATTTTAGAAAAGAACCGGGTAGCAGAGGAAAAAAAAAAAAAATTTAGTTTCAAATGAATTACAAAAATAATCTGGCACATCCTTTTAACCAAAAAAACAAAAATTTTGGCAAATCCTATTAAACATTGGTTCTAGACAAAATCATTGACCAAAAATCAACCAGATAAACTACAAATCCGGTCTAAGAGATTAACCACAAAACAAAACAAATAAATCCACTCAAAACCCTAAAAATTTTACCTTTCTCTCTATTCTCCAGTCTCCATTGTTTTGTCTGTTCTCATCTGCTCAACAGACAACAGCTCAAGGCTCAAGCAAGGCAGCAAGCTTGAAGCTCCTCCGCCTCAGCCTCTCTCTGATTCTCTGCTCTCCGCCTCTCTCATCTCAAGTCTCAACTGCTCACCTCACCTCAGGAATCAGGTATAAAATTATAAATATTTGGGCCATTTTATTTGTTAAGAACTTAAGATAACTTTGTTTATTTGGGCCCTCCCTGGCTGCCTGGACCCTCCCTGGACTGGGCGTTAAGTTTGGACCTTCAAGAGTTTTTTTTTTTTTTTTTTTTTTTTTTGGGGTCTTATTAATAAGTTTTGCGTCAGTGTTATGGTTGTGTTTAAATTTTTGTTATGGTTGTGCTTAATTTTTTTTTTTTTAATTTATGCAGGTTGAGATTACTAAAAACTTGTTATGGTTGTGTTTAAATTTTTGTTATGGTTGTGCTTAATTTTTTTTTTTTTTAATTTATGCAGGTTGAGATTACTAAAAACTTGTTATTACTCAGTGAAACTACAACAATACTTTTTATATAAATCAGGTTCTATTTCTCATTTGCTCTACACTTGAAAGTTATTTTTTATTTTAGTCTTTATAAGAGCATTCACATCAGCTCATCTAAAAGATTCCGTCTAATTTACACCAAAAACCTACTTTTTTTATTTTACACCATTACTTTTACAAAACACCCACATCAGTTCATCTATTCTATCACATCTCTTATTTAAATAATCAATTTTCTTAATTATTTTATTATTTCTCTCACCTAATTCATTTTACCCGTTTTTATATGCTCTCTCTCTCTCTCTCTCTCTATCATATTTTCTGATTTCTTTCTCTCTCTCTTCTATCTCTCCATGCCCAGTCTCTCCCTCCCGGTCTATCTCTCTATACTCATCTTTCTCCCTCTCAGTCACAAACCAATCCACATCATCACAGCTCCGATCACAAGCATCGATCCACAGCAGCACCGATCCACAGCTCCGATCACAAGCATCGATCCACAGCAGCACCAATCCACAGCTCCGATCCACAGCACCGATCCATAGCTTCGATCACAACTCCGATCACAAGTATCGATCCACAGTTGTACTAATCTGCAGCTCCGATCCACAGCTGCAAATCGGCGGCAGATCAGTGGCAAATCGGGGCAGATCCAACGGGTTTTCCGGTGGGTTTTTGTTGGATTTTTCATATGGGTTTTTCCGATAGGTTTCCGGTGGGTCTGTGTGGTTGGCTCTGTGCTGAGTTGTAGCGATTGGGTATATTTGGGGTTTCTGTTGATTTTGGGTTGGGTTGATTTTTGGGTTTCTGTTGATTTTGGGATATTTTTTTGTGCTAGGTTGTGATGTTTGGTGGTGGTGCTGGGTTTGGTGGTTGGGTTTGTTGTAGTTTGGTGGTGGCGCTGGCTTCTTCCCCGCGCTAGTCTGTTGCAGTTTGATAGAGGAGAGAGAAAAAAAGAATTAAAAAATCGTTT
Organism: Quercus agrifolia; assembly: GCA_029955455.1. Lineage (NCBI taxonomy): Eukaryota > Viridiplantae > Streptophyta > Magnoliopsida > Fagales > Fagaceae > Quercus > Quercus agrifolia. The sequence goes on along the minus strand of JARQAD010000004.1, from coordinate 11,185,506 downwards.
ACACGGGGAACAGTAACCGTGTATATATTCATGGTTACTGTTCATTTTGCAAGACATCATGGATATTTAGACATTTTTACATGAACTGATGTGGAAGGATTTTGGGGTAAAATGTGTAAATTGGAGCTGTGGGGGCCAATTGATCCTATGTGTTCAAACTGCATTGGAAGAAGCCGAGCCCAATATCTAGTCTCATATGTACGGACTACATAAGAGAGGGCCAGGCCCAATATCCAGTCCGAGGATAAGAGAATATCCGAGGACGACCAACAAAGGAAGAGATGAAAAGTTACACTCCAAGGAGAAGTAAAGAATGCCTATGAAGAATTTGACCGTGTCCGAGGACAATAGCCACCTCGGAGCTTCTGTCCGAGGTGGCTGGAAGACTTATCAGTCTCTTAGAGTAACGCCTCGGACAAACCTTGCAACAAAACGAATGGGAAAATATCAAATAAAGGATAAGAGTGAGAAATAACAAATATCTGGGGGTACTGTTACCTCTGCATTAAATGATGCCCATCTAACCTTCTGGCCGCATTAATGTGGAGGTGATGCCTGAACAGTGAACACGCAGCCTTACAGCTAAGAATGGAAGATTCAAGAAAAGGCAAGAGAAGTGGAAAAAAAGGACTTTCAACGCCTGACCCACACGTGGATGGAGGAAATGGTAAAAAAGCCATGGTATATAATACGAAGAGGGAAAAAAAGGAAGGGGGACGAAAAAAAAGGGAGAGAAAAAGAAAAAGAAAAAAAAGTAAAGACTTGAGTACTCTCAAATCATAGTATTAGGGCATGTCCGAGGATACATTTTGTACAGATATATGCGTATAACTCTTTCCTTCTAACGCGATAATCCAATATCTTTGTCCTAGATTCAGACTAGCTTTTTCTCCCACATTCTACAAATTTATTGTTCGGGCTTTGGGGGCCTGGATCCATTCCTATTCTGGATTCAAGTCAAATCTGGTCCTTACAATTGGCGCCGTCTGTGGGAACTGCTTGATCTGATCAGAAAGAGATTTTGGTTTAGTGCACAAAATGGAAGAGTCAGCTTCGCATAAACCAACGATAGGGCCACATCAGGGTAATGACAATCCGCACCATGCGGCATCAGGAGGTTCGCAACATAGCCAATCAAAGAGGCTCATATCTAGGTCAGTGGAAAGATGTAGACCTTTCTTTCTTCTATTGCATAAATGGGAAGAGTTTCAATGGTCCGAAGAGTGCGTCACGGCATTCCAAGAACTTAAACGCTACCTGTCCCATCCACCCATAATGTCTAGCCCATTGGTGGACGAAGTCCTCTTTGCTTACCTCGCCGTTGCTCCACATGCCATAAGCCTTGTGCTCATACGGGTGGACAATGGTATACAACGACCAGTCTATTATGTGAGCAAGTCACTTAACGAGGCTGAGGTGCGCTATCTGCCACTAGAAAAAGCGATACTGGCTGTAGTGCATGCCACAAGGAAACTTCCCCATTACTTTCAGGCGCATACTGTGGTCGTTCTGACTCAACTCCCCCTCAAGTCAGTGCTTAGGAGCGTCGATTATACAGGGAGGGTAGCTAAGTGGGGTACGATTCTAGGGGCTTTTGATATAAAGTACATGCCTCGTACCTCTGTAAAGGGGCAGGTGCTCGCTGATCTGGTAGTCGAATTTGCTGAATGTCCAGAGGAGGTGGAAACGGGAGACGAATCAATGGATGAAAGGTTGGTAGGCGTGGCCTCTATTTAGGGCCCACCGCCTTGGGAATTATATGTTGATGGAGTAGCCAATCAATGGGGATCAGGAGTGGGGCTAGTACTGGTGTCCCCTGAGAAGATTACCATCGAGAAATCCTTAAGACTGAATTTCTCCGCTACGAATAATGAAGCAGAGTATGAAGCTTTGCTGAAGGGGATGGTGATGGTTCAAAAAATGGGGGGAAAGGCAGTAAGGGTTTTTTTGGACTCGAAACTGGTTGTGGGACAAGTAAGAGGTGACCTAGAGGCATGTGATTCAAGAATGCAGGAATATTTAGGTCAAGTCAGGAGTATACAAGAAAAGTTTGAAGTTTTTGACTTGTCTCATGTTCCTAGAAGTGGGAACACTCATACAGATTCGTTGGCCACCCTTGCCACGTCCTCGGCCCAGGATTTGCCTCGGGTAATCTTGGTGGAAGACCTATATACGCAAGCTTTGACGCATCAGGGTGCTCCACGGATACATCAGATCACGCTGGGTCCCAGCTGGATGGATTCTATATCACTGTTCCTGGAAAAAGATGTACTGCCTGTAGAAAAGTCTGAAGTTGATAAAGTGCGAAGGAAAGCTCCTCGGTTCTGGCTAGACGAGGATAGAAAATTGTACAAGCGCTCGTTCTCTGGACCTTATTTGCTATGTGTGCACCCAAAGGCATCAGAGTAGCTTCTAGAGGAATTACATGAAGGGGTCTGTGGAAGTCATACATGGGGAAGGTCATTGTCACACAGGGCTCTTACCCAAGGATATTGGTGGCCAAACATGCAAAAAGAGGTGCAGGAATATGTCAAGAAATGCGATCAATGCCAGAGGTTTGCACCCAATATTCATCAGCCTGGAGGGGTGCTCAACCCTCTTTCTAGTCCGTGGCCTTTTGCTTAGTGGGGCCTAGATATTGTGAGTCCTTTCCCCAAGGCTGTGGGAAACAAGAAATATCTCATGGTGTGCACAGATTATTTCACTAAGTGGGTCGAAGCTGAGCCTTTAGCCAATATCAGGGATGTGGATGTTAAAAGATTCATTTGACTCTTGATAAAAAAAATTAGGCAAAAATCTAAAATTGACTCTCTAACTTTTAATTTTTGTCATTAACTTTCAGTTTTGTCATTTCAATCCTCTAAGTTTCAATTTTTGTCAATTCAGTATTCTGTTAAACATTAGTTAGGTGTCTCCGTTAAGTGAGTCAAAACGACGCCGTTTTGGCTTAAAAAAAAATTATTTATAAAATTCGTAATTAAAGGAAAAAAAAAAACTATTATTAAAAATTAAAAAAAAAAATGTAAAGGGAACAACATTGTTCACCTTTTCCTGAAATCAAATACTCCAACATATAAACAGTCCTCCCTGACTAGAAACTCGATAAACCTAGGGACAATCCCAGATTGAATTACTTCCTTAATTGGAGGGCTTCTTTCTGTAATTCCAAAATTTCACCAATATACATATATTATCAATAACATTCATTATTTTACATAAAACATAATCAATGGGAATACATAAATTAAAAATACCAATAGAAAGTAGCTTCCGAAATTGAGTAGTGACCTCCAATTGCAAGTTGCTATCAGTAGACCAAACCCCATAAACCATCAAAGAAAGACTCTCCAACTGTACCACAACAATCAAAACCAAAAACGTAGCATTTTTAATCAAAACCCAGAAACCCAAAATCCCTAAAAAAGCTTAAAAGAACAAACAGTGAAAACCTAGAAAAGCACGGATCATCATCAACAACATTGAATTGGATGAGAGTAGTAGTAGAACTCGGAAGTAGAAGAAGTTACCTTCTTTTTTACGGTGGTGGTGGCGGAGGCGTGGAGAGAGGAAGAGAAGGATTGCTAGTGAGTGACTTGAAGACCTTCGTAGCGCTTCTTCTGCAAGCTCTCCTCGCGCTTGCTCTTGCTCTTGCAAATCTCCATCATGTTGTCCTTGCGTTGCTGGCGACCCTCATTGGCTTCCACCGCCACCTTGTATTAGTTACGGCGGACCTCAGTTCTCTTGTTTGGCCTCAGTGACATGGCTACGAAGCTTCCCTTACATGTCTTTTTTTAATTCCTTTAATTACGAATTTAAAAAAGAGAGCCAAAATGGCGTCATTTTGGCACACTTAACAGAGATATCTAACTGATATCTAACGGAATACTGAATTGACAAAAATTAAAACTTAGAGGATTGAAATGACAAAATTGAAATTTAGAGGACTAAAATGACAAAAACTGGAAGTTACAAGATCAGTTTTGGATTTTTTCCGGTAAATTACTAATTTTTTTTTAAAATATTTCATGTTCTTAGAACATTAGTTAACTTTTCATTTTTATTTTTGTTTCAATTAATTAATTTGCCGGGGTTTTTTTTTTTTTTTTAAATAGTGTGGGTTGGGTTAGGGACTTGCTTTGGTATTTTTTATAATTTAATTTGTTTTAATATGGCTGCGTTTGGCAACATGTAAAATATTTTCCGAGTGGAAAATATTTTTAGGTGAAAATATTTTTGGAAAAGGAAAATATTTTCAAATGTTTAGCTGTATTGTGAAAATTGTTTTGGAAAGTGTTTTCAGGTGTTTGGTTGCATTCTAAAAATGCTATTTTTCTACTAGTTTCTCACATTTTCTCAACAATTTTCTCAACAATTTTCTCAACTTCCAAAACAAATTTTATAATAGAAAATTTCAATATATAAACTTAAAGAAACAAAAAAAAAAAAAAAAACCATTCATTAAACTAAAAAATTCGATCAAACTGAGAGAGGGAGGAAGAGAGAGTGATCGAAAATTGAGGGAAAGAGAGAAGTAGATCAAGAAAGAGAGAGATCGGTCATGGGTGGGTCATGGGTGACAAGATTGAGATGACGAGATTGGTCAAGTGGCGGCAGGCTTCGGGCGGTGATGAGATTGAGACAATGAGAGTTCGATCTAGAGGGCGGCGGCGGGGAGCTTCAGGTTCTAGGTTCAAGCTCCCTCTCTCTCTCTCTCTGTGTTCGGATAAACACAGGAAATGCTCATCTAGTTCATTTTCGGGTTGACTGAATTTTTAGCCCAAATCAAATACTCTTCCTCATGTAAAATATTTTCCTAATTTCCATTACAACCGAAACAAACATAGCCTAAGTGTGAATGAAGATTTGAACATTGATTTTTCTTATGAAGAAAATCAAGTAATATCACTGAACTATAAAGTTCTTGGCTTTGAACTTGGCATCGATGAATAGATTTTTTGTGTTTGTGTGTGAGTTTTGTTTTGAGGAAAATAATCAATTTTGAATTACATTTACTAACAAACTTGTATTTATCTATTGGCAAAAATATAAAACTGACCCTCTAACTTTCAGCTTTTTTCATTTCAGTCCTCTAACTTTCAGTTTTGTTATTTCAGTCTTCTAACTTTCAATTGTTGTTAATTCGGTATTCCGTTAAACCTCAATTATGTCTTGCCGTTAACTAAGCCAAAACAACATCGTTTTGGTTTTTTTATAATAAATTTCGGAATTAAAAGAATTAAAAAAAAAACTGATATTAAAAAGAAAAAAAGGAAAAAAAAAAAACATTTAGGCGTAAACGCTCCGACCAGGCGAGAGCACTGCAAACTCACCAAAACTCTCACCGGGCTCCCTATCTCTCACCCTAAACCCAAGCTTTCTCTCTAATCTCTGAAACTCTCTCAAGTCAAGCCTCCATCGGACCTTCGTGGCTTGAGCTCGTCATCACAGATTAGCGCCGCCACCATAGGCGGCGGATTGATCCTCATTAAGAATCCTCATCGAGCTCTCCCTCTTCGAAGCTCTCTCAAAGTTCTTATCTCCCTCTTCGATCTAAACCCAGGTGGAGCTTCCTTGCTCCACCGTGACAAACAACGAACACCACGAGGGTGCTTCTCAATCTCCTTACAGGTCATCCCACTCTAAAATCACGACTGAAACCCAGCTCTCTTCTAAACCTGAACCAAGGTCTCACTGAGGCTCCTCCACTCTCAAACCCAACAACCACTCTCCGACCTACAAGCTAATAGCACCTTGAACAACGTGTGAACCACAAAGAGTGGGTGTGGAGGTGAAAGGCCTCACGGGTCTGCCGAACACCAAGACAGTGGTGGCGCGTTGGTATCGGAGATTATGGAATAGTGAGGAGGGAAATGGTTGTGCTAGTAACAGAAGGGGCATATCCAGATCTTGGTGGCGAAGACGACGCAAGCGTAAGGGTTAAGGACAGAGGCACAGGTTTTGCAGCGAAGCGGAGCGTAGGGGAGCATGGGGATGTCAGGGTGAGGGCGGATTGGAGAAATGGAGGCAGTGAGTGGGATTATGCACTTGCTCGCTTCAACCTTCGTTCGTGGCCACACGTTCCAACTCATCCGAACTCCGTCGATTCCCTCTGGATTTGTGTTCGCCATTTCTGAAATGTATTTTTTTTTTTTACAGCTTTTTATTTATTTATTTATTTTTAGTTTTCTTTTAACTATGAAAATTATTATAAAAAAAAGTCAAAACGGTGTAGTTTTGATCACTTAATGGAAAAAGATAACAGAGTTCTAACGGAAGACTACATTGATAAAAATTGAAACTTAGAGGACTGAAATGACAAAGTTGAAAGTTAGAGGATTGAAATGACAAAAGCTGAAAGTTAGAGGGTCAGTTTTGCATTTTTGCCTTATCTATTTTAAGGATAGGGTTAGAATGTTGGGTTTAAATTTTTTTAGGCGCTCAAGGTTATAGGGATTTTGTCTTAGGTAAAGTAACCACGAACTAAATAAAGTTCTTGTGTTTATGCATATTAGAACTATGGAATGAATTTTGATCTCTCTCTCTCTCTCTCTAGCCCATGAACATTTGATATCTTTTGCTTACCCATTTGAGAGAATATATGGCTTTTGGCATGTATGTATGCATGTAGTTATTAACGTTTTAAATGATGAGATTCATGTTTGTGTCAAAATTTTCTATGCAATAGAGAAGGGTCTGCATTAACAATATCAAAGATATTTCAGCTAAACTGCTTAAACTATCAGCATTCGGAACATAAGCTTGTACTGATATGTTAATAGACGAGCAATCAACAACTAAATAAGATGCTTTCATGGGTGACAATCTTCAAAGCTAAAAGCATTTTAAGTACCATTTTGTTTGTCACAAAAACAATATTGTGAACAACTACAAATTACTTGATTGTTAGACCTCTTGTATGGAATCAGTGATTTAGCATATAAGAAGTCTATTGCACAAAGAATAACAATATTAGTCCTCTGTAATTTATTGAATGGCCTTAGCTTAGCTATGTGCTGCTTCTATTTTGCAATGTTTGGAAATCATCATACACCTCATCGTCCTGTGTAATGTTTGTCCAGAAGCATTTATTGGACCTTAATATTATTTGAATTTCATTTGAAAGTGAAATCTTTTTCCTTTCCCATTTGCTAATTAGATTTTACCTTTTTTTTTCCACCTCTTCTTATGGGAAATTTAGTGGTTTAATAGGATGTGTGTGTAATGTCAAAAGCTTTTAAGCATTCTAACGAGTTTGAGCTTGAACACTATTTTTAGGCTTGGTTCGTGCTTAAGACGAACTTGAATATCTTATTTTTATTATCGAGCTAAGCCCAAACATGCATTATTTGATAAAACTTGGCTCGTTTACAGCCTTATAATTACTCGAGGTAATTTGCAGAGTAGCATGAGTTTGCCACACTATGTAGTTAGTTAGCAAGAATTGGAAAGAATTGAGGAGAATAACATCTCGAGCCTTTAAGGCTTGAGTTCGGTAAAGAAATCAAGTCTCAAAAACTCGAGTTCTGATTGCTGACATGAAGATGTTTTTGCCACATGGAACTTGAGTCTTATAGACTCGAGTTCCATAGAAGAAGAAGAATGAAGATGATGATAAAGATGAAGAACCAAAAATGAAGGAAGAAGCACCAGATTCGAAGACCTCTCTAGAGAACGCAGATACAAGAATCAGAATAGGGGAAGAAGAAGAAGAAGTACTAGATTCGAATACCTCTCTGGAGAACACAGATCTGAAGAAGAAGAATCATGGGCTGGAGGAGAGAAGAACATGGGAAGAAGAAGAAGCAGCACAGGCGTTGGGAAAGTAAATTGTAGAACTCGAGCCTTAAAAATTTGAGTTCCACGTGGATTTTTTTTCCATATTAGTTGCCACCACTTGCAACTTGAGTCTTAAAAACTCGTGTTCTATCTTGGAAATTGAGTTTTAGACACTCGAGATGCAAATTTGCTGAATGGTTTTGCAAACTAGACAACTAACTAAAATATTATAAAAATGAAGCTAAATGCAAAAAAGAATTCATAATTACATTGACTTCGACTAGGCACATTCTTCAATCAAGCCTCCCTGCTTGGTGATTCAAACCTCATCTCCCTGCCAATCTTTGTCTACCAAATCAGAAGGCACTTTCTTTTTGTTCCGCATATTTATAGGCTATTTAGTTGCTTTATTGTGTTTTAGGTTGTTGGCTACTTTTAATTAGGTTGCTCGGTTCGAAACTGATAGGGTTGCTTGTAATGCTCTTCAATTTTCAATTTGCAATTTGCAATCTTACAAACTCATAGGGACTGGTATGAAAAATGTAGCTACATTTATTAATTTTTTTTCCTGCGTACATTCTTTGGCATAGAGGTTTTTCTTCAAATTTTGATTTGGACATTACAGTTGCTTAGCCATGTTGGTGGAGCATGTAAGGATGATCATCTTTATGTGTTTCCCTATTTGTTTTAATTTCGTGATGATAGCGTAATTTTTATTACCTATATCTAGTGGTGGAGCTATGAATTTATCTTTGGGGGGCCATTTATAAAATTTTTTGTGTGTATGAAATCTAAAATAGTAATGTACAATACTTCATAGCTTAATATGTGCTATAAACAACAATTAATTAAATACATGTTAATTTTTTTTAAAGTGCTAAATACATGTTAATATAGTAGTATATACTTTATATTTTAATCAAACTAATCAAGTACATTTATAAATTATAATGTCATATGGTATATAATATATTGATTATTATAATAACAAATAATGTATTATAAGGAATATAAAAAAGAAAGCAGATGAAAAGTAAAGTAAAGAAATCAAAAGAAAGAAAATGAAAAGTAAAGTAACACGTACAGGAGCACTGTACATGGGTGAGGGACCTACGAAAACTTCAAACATGTCTTTCACTCTTTCTTGTTTAGTTTAGTCACACTGAACTTTTACTTTTATATTGTAAACACAAAACTATATTAGCATTAATATCACTTTTTTATTTATCAATAACTACTTATCACATCAGCCATTTGTAATATTTTTTTGTAAAATAGTTTGTATCTTTAGCATTATTCTTCTATTTAAATGAGAGTTATGTTTATTTTTAGACTTTCTTAAATATATATGTGTATATTATTGGGTATGGGGGCAAATGATAAGGTTCTTTTAAAAATTTTCAAATTATTTAGGATAATTCAAAAAACAAAAATATTCATTAATTTTTTTCAAAAATTTGGGGGGGGGGGGGGGGGGGGGGGGAAGGCCCCCTTCAGTCCTTGTGATGGTCCGCCACTGCCTATATCTGCTGAACATTTTCTTAGTTGCCATGCACTGCATATTGTGAACTTTTACTCATGTGAAAGATACACTATATGAGTATATTCCTCAAAATGCAAGGTGGCGGTGGTACAAGAATGGAGAGCGATGGTGGTCGTTATACGGAAGCAGTAGCACTCTTGGCTTTTTGAATCTCACACGAAAATTAGCTTGGTTGCGTATACGTTAACCAATAGGAAGAGAAATGTCCCCCAAAATTATATTCCACCTAGAAAAATAATTGAATTCTCATTTGATTGAAACTTGCAATGAATTCCTTGTATTACTTTTTCTTCCTTGAAATTCATAATATTGGACTTGAAATAAATAAGTTATATAGTTGGTTAACTTATTTATTTCAAGGGACTCACAATTGATGACTAATGACATTTTGTTGGCGTGTCCAATAATGATTTAATTGCAGATTTCTACCTCAAGGGCGATTGCTAGAGTCGACAGTAGACTCAGATTTTTAAATTAGTCCAAAATGGACCGAATAGGTTGAACTAGACTAAATGAACCAAAGTAGATCAACGTGAAGTGAAACAAATGGACTGATGTACATTGGATGGATTGAAGTAGACCGAATTGAACGACAAAATGATACTAATCCTCACCATATTGATACAAGTACAGCATACAATCTCACTCACGCACAAAATTGGGAGATTACATGCCATTTGGTGGTACCAAGGACAGTTTAAAGATCCAGGCGGAGTTCTTCGGAATCCCACACACCAGAATATTCTTTTCTTTGCATGAATCCATGTTCTATACGTTGATTCTAACCTTCACAACCACTAGATTAAAAAAAACACACAAAATTAAAAACAAACAAGCTCAAACTCTCTTATGAAAAAAAAAACAACAACAACAACAACAACAACAAGAAGCTCAAACTAAGCACTTTCTAAATAAGAATCTGTAGTAAATAACCCTAAAAATGTGGCCAAAAAAAAAAAAAAAACAAAAAAACTTAATCATGAGCTTCTCAATTAAATTTGGGGCCTCAAAAATGTCCAAATTAAACTATGTAACATGATTTTTTTTTTTAGGAAACTGACACAAAACATACGAATCACAACAGGTATAGAGCCCAGACTTGGAGTTAGAGGGGGTAGTTTTATTGTTAGCTATATGTAGTGGCTTTGGCTTTTGGCTCTATTACTTAGGTAGCAAAAGTTTTTTTTTTAATTATTATTATTTTTATGTGTGTGTAGAGAGTGTCTTTTGTTGGTAAGGACAAAATTATTTTGTTTAAAGTTTTTTAAAGGGATAAGTTGTTTGTTTTTGGTAAAATTGGTTGATTTGTCATAATTTTATTTATTTATTAATTTTTCACATTTGCTATTGCCTATTGGTAATTTTTGTTGTTGGGCAAATATTTTGGGCTTGTATATATATATTTTTTAGATTTTAGATCTATAAAATCTTTTATGGACTTTAAAAGGAGGAAAATACTAGATCTACAATTTTTTTTTACAATTTTTTGTTGTGATTAGTGGTTATTAGTAAGTTAAAAATTGATGTAAATGGTGGACCTAAATGTAAACTAATAAAATTTGCTATCTCTATAGTTCGTAAAAATGTTGTATAAAAGTTTGTAACTATAGCATATCTCTTATAATGATCAATAAGGGGGACAAAATGTAATTTTATTGAATGAAACTGCTAAAAGTAGTACCTAAATATATAGTTATATAATTATATTATTTTTTTTTAAAAAAAATTAGGGGATGGAGAATCCATAAATGGCTCCGTTCATGGTCCACAAAATTTTTATAACAAACCATAGATATTAAATTATTATTGATTTTTGTGAGGGCAAAAGCTTGAACTCTTATATTGGGCCTTAAGGCCCATTTACTAATGGGAATACATCCGAGGAGGAGAAAATGACTGGGGAGGTCTCAGAATAGATGGTCGCGTCAGGAAAGAGTGGAAGGCCGAGGTCCGAGAAGGTCATCCTCCTCGGACCGGACGAATACCAGTCAAGCAGGCATTCGGGTGATTTGGGTAATCTTCCAGGAGACTCCAATAATGAAGATAGACTTCAGGCACGTACGGAGACGATAAGGATACATAAATATCTTAAGAAAAAGCTGCCACCACCGCATTAAATGCATTGCAGCAACTTTCCTGGCCGCATTAATATGGAGAAGACCTCTGAACAGTATTCCCAACCACTACCATTCGCAGAAAGTCAGAGAGGATGCTTGACATAACACATACTTGAGTGCAGGGTTGGATGATGAACAAGTGTATGATGGGAATGGTTTGAAAAACTCTATATAATGTGAGAGACCTTCCATAAGAAGGGGATTGGAAAAATAGTGAAGAAAAATAGAAAGAGAATTACTGTAGCATTGCAACGAACAATCTTCTAGAAACAATTATTTGATCATAAAACCAACTCCTCGGGCATACATTCCATCCATAATTACGGATTCTTTCTTGCTCAGACACATTTGAAACCTTAATTTACCGTTAGTCAATCCGCTAAAAACCTAGTTCTTTTACTCACTCTCTACAAATTTATTGTATTGGATTCATTGGACTTGTAACCCAATTCTTTTGGGTTTGTGCTACAAATTGTGACCCTACAATTGGCGCCGTCTGTGGGGAGAACTAGTGCTTCAGTAGAGTATAACGGTTATGGCAGGATCAGGACCACACCAAACTAGTCCGCACCATGTAGAATCAGCTAATGTTCATCAACAGGGTGAGCTCTACGATCTTGAGTGTGAAAAGGACATGGACAACCAACAGGAAGGCAACTTGCAAACGCTCCACACAGGTGGAAGTGGTTATCAAAGAAGAGGTTATGCAATGCATGAGCAAGGTGATGAAAAAGCTATGTAACGAGAAATTGATGATTTAAAGAAGCAACTTCGTCGAGCACAACGAAAACAATCCCCTCCCAGCTCTGATGTTTCTTCTAATGATGAAGAAGATACAAGCTACAGACAACAATCAGGAACTCCACCTAGTGAGTCTTTTTCCTGTGAGGAGGAGCATCTTCACAAAAGGAGGCGCAAGAGTCCATCTGGGAGGGGAGTAGGAACTGATGTTATGAAAAAAGCCCTGAGCCAGATTTCTAAATCACCCTTCACCCGGGGAATAGAGAAGGAAAAACTTCCCAGGCATTTCCATCAACCAACGTTCGCCATGTACAACGGTCGAACAGATCTAGTAGAGCACGTAAGCCAGTTCAAACAGAAGATGACTGTCCATTCTCAAGATGAGGCTTTGATGTGTAGAGTATTTCCGTCTAGTTTGGGATTGATGCCGATGAGATGGTTTGATGGACTAAGGACAAATTCCATAAGTTCCTTCAAGAAACTTACCCAATCATTCTGTTCCCGATTCATTACATGCAGTAGGGTTCCCTAACCTCTAGACTCTTTATTGTCCATGTCAATGAGAGAAGGAGAGTCTGTGAAGGTGTACGCTGAAAGGTACTGGGAGATGTTTAACGAGATTGATGGCGATTTTAATGAAGTTGCTATTAGAACTTTCAAGGTCGATCTCCCATCTGATCATGGTTTGAGGAAGTCTCTGACAAGTAAGCCTGTCACTAGTTTACGCCAGCTAATGGACCGAGTTGATAAATACAAGAGGATTGAAGACGATCATCCCTCAGGAAAGGAGGGATTTCAGGTCGAACCGATATAGCAACAACTAGCCGAGAAGGGATTACGTAGATCAATCAGGGTCAAACAATACTCAAGTCGTCGGTGCAGTCTTCTGAGAGCCAGTGCATCAAGTATTAGAAAAAATAAAGAATGAACCCTTCTTTAAACGACCCAATAAGATGGTGGGCAATCCCGAAAAGCGAAACCATGACCTCTATTGCCAATATCATCAAGATCATGAGCATACCATAGAGGATTGCAGGAGCTTGTGTGATGCGAACCCCAATAGACACGCTTTGAGACCCAACAAAAATATTGGAATACTTGCCCAAGAAAACTAAAATTCAGATTTTGATAGAAAACCCTGACCCAACGTTTACAAGCGAAACGAGAACCAAAGGTATAAGTAACAGACCTTGACCTAATGATTATAATGGAATCGTGAACCAAAGGTATAAAATTTGAACGCCACAAGGAAGAATCCCTGATAAGTTCACAGTTCTTGAAGAACCAAAAGAAGAGCAAAGCCTCACCTTTTTTGATTTTTATTCAATAGCCGCCTCTATTACAATGAGTGCATGCTACTTATAAGGCATGACTAAAAATTAAAAATATGAAAAACGTACTAAATAATAAAACCCTAAATAAAAGTTGATTTGGTCTGAAATTAGCATATCCAAAATATGAAAATAGCTAAAAAACGTTCTAAATAATAAAAGCCTAAAATTAAGGTAGATTTGGTCTAAAATAATAAGTTTCAGAATAGGAAAAATGGCTATTAACTAATATGGGGCTGGAAAGTCAATCAGCCATTAATCCACGCCATAAATCATGTCCAATCAAAGCAGATCAGCCCTCAATAGCTTGGATTAAATTTATTACACCTTCATCTTCTTTTGGGCCAAGCTTGGAATGTCCTGTATTAGAATCAACCCAAATCTCTTGAATCAGCCCATTAAGTGTTTCTTTGATCTTCTTGGATCTTGCTTTAGTAATAGGCCCAACTGGAACATGCAATGGATCCTTGAATGCTTTGTGATTCTCATCATTGTGGGATTACTTAGACCAACTCGTCCAAGAGGGAAAATTAAAACAGTTGCTGCATCATTCTAGTGGTTTGGGGGGCCAAGCCAACCTTGGGACTCAGAGAGACGTTCTTTTAAGGCCCCCCTTGGGAACTATCAATGTTATCTTCGCTGCACCAGGTAGAACAGGATCATACCCGTCTAGGGTAATGTCTGTAGCTCGCCTATTTTCAGGAGACACTAATCAATAGTCGAAGAGAGCTAAAGTGGAATGCCCATTGGTCATGGGATTCTCGGATGAAGATAAAATTGGAACCATTCAGCACCACGATGATGCCTTAGTGATCACCTTCCGAATTGGGGGCTACGACGTGAAAAGCGTAATGGTAGATCAGGGTAGCGCTGCTGAGATAATGTACCCCGATCTTTACAGGGGGCTGAACTTAAAAGCTGAAGATCTAACGCCCTATAGTTCTCCCTTAGTGAGTTTTGAGGGTAAGATTATTATCCCAAAAGGTCAAATCAGATTGCTTGTGCAGACTGATTCAGAGGTGGTGGAGGTAGACTTCATAGTCGTAGATGCATTTTCTCCCTATATAGCAATTGTCGCCAGACCTTGGCTTCATACTTTGGGAGTAGTTTCTTCCACTCTGCACCAAAAGGTTAAATATCCGTCCGGGGGTCAGATTAAGGAAATATTGGGAGATCGGGCTCTGGCACGACAGTGCATGGTTGCTGCCATCTAGCATAAGTTAGAAGCTGAGCCCTCGGCTCATGGAGAAAAGGGTTTATAGCAGTTAAAACCCTCAGTGTTATCCATCGATAAGCCAGCCGAGGATGCAAAGTGTGAAGATCTTATAAAGGTTGTTATAGGGGACGACCCGGAAAAGTTTTTTCAAATTGGATCCCAGCTGCCTCATCAAGAGAGAGAAGAGCTGATAGAATTCCTTAAACAGAACATTGACATCTTTGCCTGGAATACCTACGAGGCCCCAAGAGTAGATTCAGAATTCATTTGTCATCATTTAAATGTTAATCCGTTAATCGCACCCAAGAAGCAGCCCCCTCAGCGCCCATCCAAATAACATGCCGAAGCAGTCCGAGAGAAGGTGGCTAGACTTAAGCAAGCCGGGGATATCAAGGAAGTTTTCTATCCTGAATGGTTAGCAAATACTGTGGTGGTGAAGAAAAAGAGTTGGAAGTGGCGAGTGTGCGTAGATTTCACGGACGTAAATAAATCTTGCCTCAATGACCCATTTCCTATGCCCAAGATAGACCAGCTGGTAGATGCTACTGTCGGCCATCCTTGGATGAGCTTTTTGGATGCCTTCCAGGGTTATCATCAGATACCTTTGGCCTTGGACGATCAGAAAAAAACTGCTTTTGTTACCCCTATCGGGAACTACCATTACAAAGTGATGCCATTCAGTTTGAAGAACGCAGGATCCACTTATTAGAGAATGATGACAAGGATGTTCGAGTTGCAATTGGGGAAAAATATCGAGATTTACATAGATGATATGGTGGTGAAAAGCAAAATGGTTTCGGAGCATTTGGGTGACCTTCGAGCTATCTTTGAAATTCTCAGAAAATACAAATTGCGCTTAAATGCTTTCAAGTGCTCATTCGGCGTAAGGTCAGACAAATTCTTGGGTTACATGGTCACTCATAGAGGAATTGAAGTTAACCCTGACCAGATTAAAACTATTAACAACTTGCGATCTCCTCGGAATCCCAAGGAAGTGCAGAAACTAACTGGAATGGCCGCCGCTTTGAACAGATTCATATCTCGATCAGTAGATAGGTGCAGACCCTTCTTCTTGTTGATCAATAAATGGAAAGGTTTTGAGTGGACTGAAGAATGTGCCACAGCTTTCCAGCAACTCAAAGATTATCTAGCTCGGCCACCGATCATGTCTAGTCCTGAGCTAGATGAAGTCTTTTTTGCCTACATTGCTGTGGCCCTATATGCTGTAAGCTTGGTACTGATACGAGTTGATGGTGGCGTACAACGGCCAGCTTATTATGTGAGTAAGTCACTGCATAAAGCCGAAGTGCGTTATCTACCATTGGAGAAAGCTATCCTGGCAGTAGTGCTTGGCACATGTAAGCTACCCCATTATTTCCAAGCACATACAGTTGTCGTTTTTACCCAACTTTCGCTTAAAACCATATTCCGAAGTGCCGATTACACAGGAAGAGTAGCCAAGTGGGGTACAATTCTAGGGGCTTTTGACATCAAATATATGCCTCGTACCTCCATAAAAGGACAAGTTCTCGCAGATTTGGTGGCTGAATTCACCGAACCCCAAATAGAAGAGCTACCATCGGTTGGAAACATGGATGAAAAATTGGTTGGCATGATCTCTCAATATCGCCTTCCGACTTGGGAAGTATATGTAGATGGGCTATCGAATCAGAAGGGCTCAGGGATTGGGCTAGTACTGATGTCCCCTGAGAAGGTTGTCATCGAAAAATCTTTAAGATTGGATTTTTTAGCTACAAATAATGAGGCCGAATATGAAACTTTGTTGGTAGGAATGGCTATGGTTCAAAGAATGGGGGGAAAGTCCATAAAACTCTTCTCGGACTCAAGGCTTGTCGTCGGTCAAGTAAGAGGGGAATTTGAGGCAAAAGATGAAAGGATACAGGGTTACCTGGGTCAAGTTAAATGTCTACAGCTAAAGTTTGATTCATTTGACTTGTTACATGTCCCCAGAAGTGGTAATGCGCACGCTGACTCTTTAGCTATGATTGTAACCTCCTCGGTACAAGATTTGCCTCGAGTTATTCTTGTTGAGGACTTGTACAAACCCACAGAGACAAGAAAGGAGACGGCTCAAATCCATCAGATTAGAGCAAGGCCGAGTTGGATGGACTCTATCATACGATTCTTGAAAGAGGATATTTTGCCCGAGGAAAGAATAGAAGCTGACAAGGTACGAAGGAAGGCCACTAGGTATTGGTTATCCGAGAACCAGAAGCTATATAAACGTTCCTTTTTAGGACCTTATTTGTTATGTGTTCATCCTGAGTTAACCGAATCGCTTCTAGAAGAGTTGCATGAAGATGAAAGGATGCAGGGGTACCTGGGTCAAGTTAAATGTCTACAGCTAAAGTTGGATTCATTTGACTTGTTACATGTCCCCAGAAGTGGTAATGCGCACGCTGACTCTTTAGCTATGATTGCAACCTCCTCGGCATAAGATTTGTCTTGAGTTATTCTTGTTGAGGATTTGTACAAACCCACAGAGACAAGAAGGGAGACGGCTCAAATCCATTAGATTAGAGTAGGGCCGAGTTGGATGGACTCCATCATACGATTCTTGAAAGAGGATATTCTGCCCGAGGAAAGAATAGAAGCTGACAAGGTACGAAGGAAGGCCACTAGGTACTGGTTATCCGAGAACCAGAAGCTACCACATGTGCTCTGGACGTATAGAACCACACCTCGTAGGTCTACTGGAGAGACCCCCTTTTCGATGACTTATGGAGCTGAGGTTGTTATCCCTTTGGAAATTGGTTTCCCCACGTCAAGAACCAGTTCATTTAATCCGAGTGACAATGATGAGCAACTAACAAAGAGTTTGGACTTGATTGAAGAGAAGAGGGAAAATGCGGTGGTTCAATTGGCTTATTGCCAGCAAAAACTGAAGCAAGGTTATGATGCCAATGTAAAATTGAGACCTTTAACTCCTGGTGATCTGGTGTTACGTAAAGTTGTGGGCACTGCAAAGAATCCAGCTTGGGGAAAGTTAGGACCAAATTGGGAAGGGTCCTACCATATCACCTCAAAAGATGGCATTGGAGCATATTTTCTAGAAGATCTGGATGAACATGTAATACCACATCCTTGGAATGTAAACAACCTAAAGAGGTATTATTATTAATCAATATTTTCGTGATCAGTTTATTCGTTCTTTATATGAAGTATTTGTACTTTTTACCTTTTAGTTAAATGTTTAAACTTAAACCCAATCATGCCTGAAGTCCTTAGACCAGATGATTTGGGTTAGTTAACACTCATTCCAAGTTCTCTTAAGTGTTTAAACTTAAACCCAATCATGCCTGAAGTCCTCGGACTAGATGATTTGAGTTAGTTAATACTCATTCAAAGTTCTCTTAAGTGTTTAAACTTAAACCCAATCATGCCTGAAGTCCTCGGACTAGATGATTTGTGTTAGTTAACACTCATTCGAAGTTCTCTTAAGTGTTTAAACTTAAACCCAATCATGCCTGAAGTTCTCGGACCAGATGATTTGGGTTAGCTAACACTCATTCGAAGTCCTTGTAAATGTTTAAACTTAAAATTCAATCATGCTTGAAATCCTTAGATCAAATGATTTGAATGGGTTAGTATCACAATGTCACGTTTATAGATATTTATACAACTTTTACGTTGTGCTTAAAGTCTTGAGCCTATTGATTATACTTAACTTATAGTGTGTCCTGTTTACACGATATGACAACATATTTTATTCAAGTTAAAATGGCAAAAGGTCGCCATACTTTGACAATGAATCTTGTAGCACATATCATGATGTATAAAACGAAGGAAAAATATCTTCATTGATAATAAAAAGGTGGTACACTTCTTTTAAAAAAAAAAAAAACATAATAAACATAATAAAAAAAAATATATACAAAAATAGCTAAGACCCCCTAGCCCAAACTTTCATCTTGGGAACCCTTGGGTCAGTAGTTTGGTCGGGCTGAGAGACAGCAGTATCTGAGGCCTTCTTGGTGGGATTGGAAGAATTTTTCTTTTTGTCCTTGCCTTTATCCTTGCCCTTGAGAGTTTCAACCTCCTTTCCTTTGCCAGCATCTTGGTGGGAGTCTTTTGAAACTTCCAAAGGAGTAGGAGGGATTTGGTCCACCTTTGGTAGCTCAGATACTTGGGTGGCTTGTTCAGGGTGAGAGGAGTTAGGATCTGAGAGTTTGCGAATCTCTGGGTCGTAGTAGATGCTCTCAGGTCGCTTCAAACCAGAGTTTGGAGGGACCCCAGCAACATCAAGGGCTTTACCCCAAGAGATATCACAGTAGTCCCTACATACAGCGGAAAACTCCTCTGTAAGTCTGGTTTGAGTCTCCTCCATCCCAAGCGTGTAAGCAGCTTGCTTTTCGGCCTCGATTGCCTCTTTAAGCAGTTGGGTAGCCTCCCTGGCTTTTCGAAGTTCTTCACGAAGTTTCGTCACCAGTTGATTCTCTGTTGCCAGGTTTATTTCAGTGTAGTGCAACTGTTTACAGATATCTTCAAATTGCTTCTCAGTTGTCTTCAAGCCTGCTTCAGCACTGTCTCTCGCCTTAACTACTTCTTTTAATTGCTCGGCCATCTTAGAATGATTCTCTTTTAAGGCGCCTAACTCTACCTCAACCTCGGATCGAGCATCAAAGGCCGCCTTGGCCTCGCTACGAGCAATCTTAACCCATTCCTCGGCAATGAAAACCTGTTGTGTAATCTGTGACAAAAGAAAAAAAAAAGTTTTACCTTTAATATAAAACAAAAAAAAAAAAAAAAAAATTGCGGAAATAGCCAAGTATTTGGATAGGGCGATGAATTAAATCACTTACCATGGCCAGATCCCTCTTAAGGGATAGAAAGAGCTCCAGTTGAGTGAAGCTCCTGTAGGACTCTATGTCTTTTGGGAGGAGAAGGGGCTGCTTCAAGGCCTCGACGACATGACCTGCATGCCCCCCACGGTAATGCCTGAGGGAGGAATCTCAGGCAATGGGTACACCGTCCACCTCCAATTTAGGGGACCAGATGCGTGTTGGACGGCATACTTAGGCCACAGGAGGCTCTTCTCAGCTGTCAACAGAGCCGGACCTCCTACTCCTTTGGTCCTATGACTGCCTCTGCTGTTTGCTTCCTTTTGGAGGGCCTACCTCACCCTCCTCAGGAGCCTTTGGGTGTCTCTTCCTCCTCAGCTCAGGATTGGGCTTTAGCCCGAGGTCAGCAGGAAGTTGAGGAGGGGGAGGATGAGGATTCACTAGGGGTTTAGACTTGCTAGCTTCTTGGGGGGAAGATGCTTTGTTCCTCCCCTTCATAAGTTCCCTCAAACTTGGGCCAGTGTTTGGAGCCATCTCTTCCTCGTTGTCTGAAGAGTCCTCCACATAGGTTATTATTGGGACAGGAGTCTGAACGCACGAGTACTCGTCTGTTTCTTCCTCGGCCTCTGATATGATGATGACTTCCTCTTCAAATCGGAACTTGTCAATTTCTTTCTCAAGTGAAAAGGAAGATGCAACTCCTTCCTCGGCTACAGCCTGTCCGAGGGGTACTTGCTGAAGTGGCTGGGCGGCTAAAGGAATTCCCTACGGAATGGGATGATCAACTGGTGGAAGATCTTGTGGAGCTAAAAAACCGGGCCTAGACAATTCTATACGAGCCAAACGATAGTCGTTTGCCCTAATAGAGTTGCCGACGTCTAGAAAAGTTCTCGAGATGGGTTCGTAGTCCAAAATTAGATGAGCGGCCCGAAGTTGTCCGTCGTCGTTCACGAAAATTTGAGACCTCAGCAAGTAGTTGAGCGTGGATACGTTGATTAAAATAATTCGAGGATTCACTTGTGTTTTATCTGTTAAATAAAAAAACCAAACAGTGAGAAACCTAGAATTGAATGTAAAAAAAATGAAAGAAGAAAAAAGAATATTTTTGATGAAGCGAAGCAAGACCGAGGACAAATAACTTAAATCTAATGTTAGAAAACTTAAATCTAAGGTACCCCACTTGGCTGTCTAAGCTGGGTTGGGCAAGGAAGATCGTCATGCCAAGGTCTTGATACAATAAGGTAGTCATCTTTCATCCATTTGTTAGACTTGGGAAGACACGAGATGAGCTTGACAGTATCGGACCGGGATTTAAGGTAAACCCCCCCCCCCTTTTTGCTGGTGGCCTTCGTATAGGTGGACTACCTCGTAACAGGTTAGCCCCAGTCCTAGGTGTCGGTCCAGAGCATCAACTGCTCCTAAAATCCTAAAAAAGTTAGGCGCGCATTGTTGGGGGCAAAGCCTATGGCTACGTAAGTAGTCCCTTGTAATCCTACCCATGGAGATAGTCATTCCTCCCTCTACGAAGGCAATCATTGGGATTATAACTTCTCCCACTTCTCGGTCAAACGCTAATCCCTTCGGGGAACAGTATCGTATTGATACCTCCTGGGGTATGTGATATTTTTCTTTGAACATTTCTATCAAGGCAGGGCTCTTAACTAAACGCTCAAACCTACCCATTCTGAATAAGTAGAAAAGAAAATGACGGGCCGAGGAGGTTGTCCGAGGAAATAAAGAAAGATTCGAAGTTAAAACTTACGTGAACTAAAGCAGGAACTGATCTTCGAAATTCTTGAGAGGATCTTTGAAGACTTTTTGAAAGTGTGACGAATGATCTGGTGTTTGGTGAGTTTGAATGTTTGAATGCTCTAAAGACTCTGAACTGTGATGAAGAAAAGAGAAAATAATACTCTTATGAGCCTTTATATAAGAGACTGAAAACGAGGGAGATTTTATCCCGCCTAAATCTTGAAGGGAAACACGGTCCGTTGGATCAAAATCCCTCCGTTGGATGCCAGAAGCATAACGCCACCCAAAATACTTAATGACGTTTCGCGAGTTCCGAAGCGTAAAAAACAATAGTAAAATGACTAAAATGACACTCCCACATGCATAAGTGTGAGTGTCTTTACAGTTTTAACCACGATTACATTGACAAGTTAAAATTCTATTTTTTCTCCTCGGGTAAAAGAGAAAAATTAAAATTTTAAGGGGCTATTGTGAGGGTAAAAACTTGAACTCTTATATTGGGCCTTAAGCCCCATTTACTAATGGGAATGCGTCTGAGGAGGAGAAAATGACTGGGGAGGTCCCAGAATAGATGGTCGCGTTAGGAAAGAGTGGAAGATCGAGGTCCGAGAAGGTCATCCTCCTTAGACCGGACGAATACCAGTCAAGCAGGCATTCGGGTGATTTGGGTAATCTTCCAGAATTCTCCAACAATGAAGATAGACTTCAGGCACGTACGGAGACGATAATGATACAGAAATATGTTAAGGAAAAACTGTCACCACCGCATTAAATGCATTGTAGCAACTTTCTTGGCCGCATTAATGTGGAGAAGACCTCTAAACAGTATTTCCAACCACTATCATTCGCAGAAAGCCAGAGAGGATGCTTGACAGGACACATACTTGAGTGCAGGGTTGGATGATGAACAAGTGTACGATGTGAATAGCTTGAAAAACTCTATATAATGTGAGAGACCCTCCATAAGAGGGGGATCGGAAAAATAGTGAAGAAAAATAGAAAGAGAATTACTGTAGCATTGTAACGAACAATCTTCCAGAATCAATTATTTGATCGTAAAACCAACTCCTCGGACATATATTTCATCCATAATTACGGATTCTTTCTTACTCGGACACACTTGAAACCTTAATTTACCGTTAGTCAATCCGCTAAAAGCCTCGTTCTTTTACTTACTCTCTACAAATTTATTGTATTGAGCTCATTGGACTTGTAACCCAATTCTTCTGGGTTTGGGTTACAAATTGTGACCCTACAATTTTGATTTAAATTCACCACTGATATTAATTTTTTGTCCACCAATAATTGAAAAGGTTACGAATAGTAGCATTTCTATCATTTAAAAAAAAAAGTTATCGATCGAGAGAGAGTAAAGTATAAGCAGTCACGTTGGTGTAAATGATAATGTGGTTACATTCGTCAGCGACAGCCAGTATTCACTCTTTATTATTCTAAGCAAACTGGAATAAAAAACGAAGGCCACATGTAACCATGGAAAACGCGTCCAGATTCAAAACAAGTAAAAAAAGGCTCTTTATTTCTTCTTAAAACGTTCATCAATAAGAAATACTACACAATATATAATGAAAATATATCCATCTATTTGCGCAAGTTTGCAACCCAAGTCAATGGGAATATAAAAGAAGTCTCCGTCCATATCTTTCTAATTTCAATCCAATCTTTTGGTTGTTCAGCTCAAAGCACCATTTGCCAGCTCCCACCAACAGCGAGCATAAACAAAGTCTAATGTCCTGCAGATGCCATCTCCTTCTCAGCAAGCTTTCCTTCTTCCCTGAACTTCTTGTAAATGTCACTCTTATAAAACTTCCTAGTCCTAAGGACTAGAATAACGGAAACCAGAGCACCAGAAAATGTTACAGCAGCAATTATAATGAAAGACATTCTGAAACACTGAACCCCAGTAATTCAAAGCTTGCCCAGCCTTCCTTGTGAGTCCCAAAGCAGCTAGTTGCTTTCTAGCTTCCCTATCATATAAATGCCCAGTGACTGTCACGTTGAGTACATACAGTCCAATTGGGCTAGCCACTGACCCAAAATTGTACAACGTTGAGTAGTACTTTAGGCCAAAAATTTCAGAAATTGATGTGAACACTACTGACCATTGTGCACCAAAACAAAACCCAATAATCACTGAAGCCACATAGAGACCCCCAGGGGGATGATATGCAACTAGAAGGTGACCAACACATGCAACAAGGAGGATTATAGTGAGCATGAGAGGGCGAGGGAACTTGTATTTCTTCAAAAGGATTTCAGATACCAAACCTCCCATTACTCTTCCAAGATAATTCCATATACTTACTAGTGACACAAAAGTGCTTATACTTCTCTGTGAGTAGCCGAGAGAAAGTCCCATTTGTCCCAAGTTGTCTATGGCTGTTAATGTGCCACCAACACCAGCAATCACTGTGTAGAAAATTATCAACATGTCAATGCTGAAGAGTGCTTGGAGTATACTATAGTCCTCACCGTGCTGTGGGGGAGTGAATACGTTACTCCAACATGAAACTTGCTTTTCTGTGCTTGGTTCAAGGGGCAAGTTTACTGAGACAGGAGAGGCTTGTGGCAGAGATGGACTAGCCTCAGTCTTTGTCTTGTCTGTGATAACTTGCAGCTGTGAACCACCACTTTGTGCTAGTTTCTTGCTCCTCCAAAGCTTAATCTCTTCAACGATAGCGATCCCAAGTGGGAGAAAGAGCAAGAAAAGCACTGCAGCTGCACTACCACCATACTGGCTTTGTGTGAAAGAAACTTTTTGCTCAATTACAATCATAATCAACAGAAACCCCGCGAGTCCAAATGTAAGATAAAGGAAATTATAGAACACTTGGAGCTCGTTTGATTGCCTAGCGACCTTCATTAACCGAATAAAAGGTGCAAAAGCAATACTTACCAGAGCCGGAAGCCACCCCACTAACAAAATCAAAGACTGGGGGTCGTTATAATAGAAAGCATGGTATAGTTGTGTGAGAATAGCACCACTAAGGCCAACATATCCCTTTAAAAGCCCGAGTACAATGCCTCGGCTTTCGGGGAAGTTCTTGATGCAAGTAACCATTGCTCCAGTGTTTGCAAAAGAAGTTGAATTAGCACCGAGGCAGATGTACAAGCACATCATCCACACATGGGGCTTAGCCATTTTTTGTGTCACGGCTAGCCATATCATCAAGTACCCAAAAACGCTCGCGACTGCACCGACTGATAAAACAAACCATGGGGGTATGACCTCGGCAAGGAGGCCTGCGACGACACCAACGTTGGTGCTAACGTCTTTGAAGAAGCTGATCGAATTGAGGGTACTTTGGTAGTAGCCAAGCACTGACTTGAGCACGTTGGAGTATAGTCCAAAGGCATAGGGTGTGCCCGCAGAGGACATGATTATGAAAGATGCGAATACCATGGACCATGGCCCTTTGAGGACATGGAGAAACAAGCCCTTGTTACTAGCTTCCATTCTGTAATAAGTCTTAGCAAGACTATTACGGGTTTGTTGTTCTGTGGGTTGGAAGAAATGTGAGCTACTTGATACAATATATAGACCGATAGTGGAGAGAGAGAGAGAGAGAGAGAGAGAGAGAGAGGATAGGCTTTCATTTCTCTATTATTTTAGTTCAATCAATTATACATGTTTAGTTATTTTATTCTGTTTTCTAAATTAAGATTTCTTATTCTTTTTTCTACATAGATTGAAATCAAAGCAAAAGGATTATAGACTTTCAATTCTTACTTCTATGAGCTTTCGGCCCATGCATAAATTAATGAAGATTCTATATTTGATATATTAAAAAACTTGAAAGAATTGATTCTTTGCAAGTATGTTTTAATGTAAAGTTCCAGGATCGCAGGGTCAATGCATCTTTTTTATTATAATAATAATACTACTAATAATAAAAATAAATAAATAAAAACAATTAAAAAAAAAGTAGGCGAAACTATAATATTGGTCCCTGAAATTTAATCTGTGTGTGCAATCGGTCCCTTAAGTTTGAAGTGAGCATAATTGGTTCCTCAAGTTTTAAAACTGAGTTGTATTAATCTTTTTACTAATTGTCGTTAGTGGTGTTACTTATGTGGCAAACGAAATAATGATTTGACATTTTTTTTAATGACCTGGCATGTTTTTTAATTAAAAAATTAAAAAATTTAGTTTCCACATTAGAAACAATATTCACAGTACCAACCATTAAAAAAAAAAGGGTATTTTCTACCTTAATTAGCTGCTACCCCTTGCTCATGTTGGACTATTTTGTTTGAGCTAGACAGTAGTAACCATTTTTGAACAGTTGTATTAAGATGACAACATCTCACATCAACAAAAATATCAACATCAACCACAAGAAAATAATCTGGGCGACTTTTGAGCATACATGGACTAGTAAGCCCAATTGTAAACAAAGCTAAAACCATGAAGTAGAGTCATATTATATGACAACATCTCACATCAACAAAAATATCAAACAAATGTTGCGGCAAATGTATTATTGCATAAGCTTCCTGTGGCATCAAATTGTTTTTGGTACCTCAACTATTCAACATCAACCACAAGCAAAGAATCTAGGTGACCTTTGTGCATACATGGACTAGTAAGCCCAATTGTAAACAAAGCCAAAACCTTGAAGTAGTGTCGTATTATATAAGACATTAGATTGTGATTATGCATGGTCTTGACACGAGATAGTACACTAACTAAAAAAAAAAAAAAAAAAAAAAATCCATGAATAAAAACACGTCCATGTACTCCTTCACATCACAATGTTTAGATAGCGTGCGAGAGAAGCAAGGATGTGACTGGCTGTCGTCGGCGGGGGATAGGGCTTGTGCTATCGCCAAGGTTGTCAAAATCAGGATCCTACGTATTATTGCATGAGCTTCTTGTGGCATCAAATTGTCTTTGGTACCTCAACTATTCAACATCAACCACCAGCAAATAATCTGGGTGACCTTTGAGCATACATGGACTAGTAAGCCCAATTGCAAATAAAGCCAAAACCTTGAAGTAGTGTCGTATTATATAATGTAACGTCCCACTTAGATAAAAAAAAAAAAAGAAAAAAAAAGAAAGAAAGTAAAAGTCAGCATTTTTTTTGTGGACCACGTGTGCCCCCACCTAACCTCACTCCCCACCACACATTTTCACCCACCTCTCTTCTCTCTTTTGGCCGGCTCTCTCTTTTCTTTCTTTTCTCTTTACTTAAACACACACACTCACTTCCACACTCACCTGCCGGCCTCCAGTCCAAACCACACCATCTCACCATCATTTTTCCGGCAAGATCACCGGAAAAATACTTAGAAACCTCAAAGCATCTTCATCATTTTATTTAAGGTAAAAGTTCTAATCTCTTTTGATGGGTATTATGTTTTTGTTTGAGGTTATTTTACCCAAAATTTTATAATGATATTCATGTGATTTAAGAACTTTGGAAATGATATTCATGTGCTTATATGTATGAGTTTTGGTCTTGGTGGATGTATTTGATGAGTGTGTTCATGATTTTTACAATGATGGCTATCTAAGGCTTGTTATGGTGAATATAATGTTTATTGATTATTTGGAGCTAGTTAAAGATTTAAATTGTTTGTCTTGGAGAAAATTATGATTTTGGTGTCATGGGTCACTTGATGATGTAATAAAAATCTTGTGGGAAGTACTTATAAAGTGTGGAGGTTTCGATGTTAGATATGACACCTTGAATGATTGATGAGTATAAATGGGAGTCTATGCCTTGCAAATTAAAGTGTTTTGAGAAATTTTGGAAGTGGAATACATTACATGTGAGGTAGAATACTAGGCTTGCCTAATTAATTTCTTACTTGGCAATTCCTAATTTGTAGTTAGATACAATTTCAAGCTTTGTGCTCATTGTGATAGGTTTGCTTGATATTGTTTAGGTTCTAGCTAATCTCCCTTGGAGCTTGGAGAATTAGGATTTTGCGGTTGTGAGGTAAGTAGCTTTTTAATGGAAGTTTGAAAAATAATCATGTTGTTTTTGGGTTAGACACACTTTTGAAAACTACTTATGGATACTATATTTTCCTAAAAACTATTGTGTCGTAACCTTTATGTATATATATATGAAAATGCATCATATTTGATATTGCATTTGGAGAATGCATGAATTGTTGATATTGAAAAATGAGCATCTTTTATTTAATCTTTGATAAGGAAATCTTGGATGTTATGGTATATTAGAAAATTTAAATATGCTTATTTTGTCTTGTTATGTGGAAAATTGTTAGAAAATCTTTTAACAAGAATGAAGTAGAAAACCTTACAACTATGTTGAAGTTAGATTATTTAAGATTTTTCTGAAACTACTTGGATATGAACTATGTGTTTTAAAGTAATGTAACCTGTAAGTTTATGTGTTTTAACACTATGCCATGTGTGATTTCCCGGTGATCACCCGATTTGGTTTCCGTAGTCTTTGTGACAACGGAATCAAATCAAGGTCAGTGCCTTTTCACTTTGGATGGCGCGTTCTTCCCTATTATCCATGGGGAGAAGAGGCTACTTGATTGTGTGTGGGTGAGGTTGTTGCCCATGGGGCCTAGAGACCACATGCAAGAGAGGGCCTATTTAATGCGCTCTCTCTGTTGTCCATGGGGAGAGAGATAAACCTTGAGGGTATGGGTGGGGCTACTGTCCATGGGGCCAAGAGTTTGCATACTAGAAAGGATAATATTATGCCAGTTGTGAATGGGTGGATCTCCTGACTGGTTTATGTGGTAGTATGGTATATTTGGGATAAATTACCGTATGTTAGATTTTATGGCTTTGGAAATTATATTGTTAGTACTCACAGATTATAGTATATAGTTTCAAAGTATTTACTTTGAGAAACTTTGTATTTCATTATTCAATCATTCTTGTCATATTATTATTTTTGAGGTTGAAACTCGCATTTCCCCCACTCCCATTAATTATGCTACTTATTAGGCTCTGTCTCGTCCCATTATTTTATAACTTTTTTAGAGTAGACAACAGTCTTTTGAGATCGCTTTTTGTTGGCTAACGGTAGTTAGACTAACTACTGATGGAGGCTGAACTTTTGTAATGGGTATATTAGATGATATACATCTTAGAATAGGTTTGACTCATTTCTTTTGTATATTATAGTGGTTGTGATGTTACTCCTACTGATGGGACAAGCTGATGATATGTAATTATTTATTCAGACCTCTATTCTTTTGTGGCCAATGGTCATTGTAATTATTACTTAGGGCTCGGACTTACTTTGAGAGTATATTCAATGGAATTATTATGATAATTCTTGATGTTGGTACTTGATATGATTTTATGGATTGGTTTGTCGAAAAGGAAAAATCTACAGGTACTTTGAGACGACTTTCTCATGCTTTGAACCCTTTGGGGTTTGGGGTGTGACATATAAGGCATTAGATTTTGATACTGGTCTTGACATGAGATAGTACACTGACAAAAAAAAAAATTTATTAATCCATGAATAAAAACACGTCCATGTACTCCTTCACATCACAATGTTTAGATAGCGTGTGAGAGAGTTAAGGATGTGAGTGGCTGTCACCGGCGGTGGATAGGGCTTGGACTATCGCCAAGGTTGTCAAAATCAGGATCCTACGTATTATTGTATGAGCTTCCTGTGGCATCAAATTGTCTTTGGTACCTCAACTATTCAACATCAACCACAAGCAAATACTCTAGGTGACCTTTGAGCATACATGGACTAGTAAACCCAATTGTAAATAAAGCCAAAACCTTGAAGTAGTGTCGTTTTATATAAGACATTAGATTCTGATATTGGTCTTGACATGAGATAGTACATTGACAAAAAAAAAAAAAAAAAATCCATGAATAAAAACATGTCCATGTATTCCTTCACATCACAATGTTTAGATAGTGTGCGAGAGAAGTAAGGATGTGAGTGGCTGTCGTCGGCGGCAGATAGGGCTTGGGCTATCACCAAGGTTGTCAAAATCAGGATCCTATGTATTATTGCATGAGCTTTCTATGGTATCAAATTGTCTTTGGTACCTCAACTATTCAACATCAACCACAAGCAAATAATCGGGGTGACCTTTGAGCATACATGGACTAGTAAGCCCAATTGTAAACAAAGCCAAAACCTTGAAGTAGTGTCATATTATATAAGGCATTAGATTGTGATACTGGTCTTGACACGAGATAGTACACTGACAAAAAAAAAAAAAAAAAAAAAAAAATTCATGAATAAAAACATGTCCATGTACTCTTTCACATCACAATATTTAGATAGTGTGCAAGAGAAGCAAGGATGTGAGTGGCTGTTGCCGGCGGCAGATAGGGCTTGGGCTATCGCCAAGGTTGTCAAAATCAGGATCCTATGTATTATTGCATCAGCTTCCTGTGGCATCAAATTGTCTTTGGTACCTCAACTATTCAACATCAACCACAAACAAATAATCTGGGTGACCTTTGAGCATACATGGACTAGTAAGCCTAATTGTAAACAAAGCCAAAACCTTGAAGTAGTGTCATATTATATAAGGCATTAGATTGTGATACTGGTCTTGACACGAGATAGTACACTGACCAAAAAAAAAAAAAAAATTCCATGAATAAAAACACGTCCATGTACTCTTGTTGACACCTCATTTTGCAACCCGCATTTAACCTCACATGGAGGGTAAAAGGGTAATTTCACACTGAAAATATGAATCTTGATTTTGGTCATTTGATCCTTAATCTCATTTCACCAAAATGATTTTGATGTTGTAACGATCAAATCGACTGGTCATGAGCCCTAATCGGACCATTAGATTGAAAGTTATTATCAAATCAAGTTTTAATGGCTGAGATGCACTATCACAAATTGAGTCCGACTATATGTGATTATGAAAAATTGATTTCAATTGATTATAAGTATAATAAATTTGAGATCAATGATGTGTCATAATTTGATTGGTTAGGACTATATTTTATGGTGATGTTGCATACTCCTAATTAATTAGATAGTTAAATATTAATTATTCAATGAGTAATTTGTGCAATTATCTTTTAATTAGAGTAAATTTAGAACCAATTAAGTTTGAAATGAGAGTGATTGGAGTCATTTAATGTTAATTGGGAGCTAATTTGGGACCTATTAATGTTAATTGTGCTGAAACCATTTTCTAACAAATGACCTCTACTTACCATTTCATAGATATCTCTCAAAATATTTTTAATTTATGAATGAGGTTAATTTTTCCAGAAACTAGACATCCGGGGCTTCAATTTGAGTATAAGAATGAGACAATTCCAATCAGAATTGAGTCAGATATGATTTTTTGAAATTAGCTCTACAGGCTGTTACAGCAGCTACGGGAAAACCGAACTTGGCTTGCTCCTCACTCTCACCAATATTTCCATTTAATGCACCAGATTTCCCCCAAGGCTAAAATGAGGTCTAGGTTCATGATTCTTTGTCAACCCTCATTAAATGGCATTCCATTAATATTTTCTCCACCATTACTATATAAACCTCCCTTCTCCTTCATTCCAAAACATGACAAAAAACCCCATCTCTTCTCTTCTCTTGAGTTCTAGTGAAGTTGAGTAGTCTTGTCATATCTTGGTCTTCCTGAGACTCAAGGTATTGAGTGAGATTAACTCTTCCTCTCCTATCTCTTCTTTTCCTCCACCCATACGACCTCCATCAAGAGTTCCCTCCTCCACCATATAGATCTTGCATGAAGGTATAATCCATTTCCCTAATTGTTTGTTTATGTTGCCATGATGAGAATCTAAGATTAAAGCATGATAATTTCATTGAATATGTTTGAATGTTTTTAATTGTTCTTATGTGTTCTTCACATGTTCTTGGTTGTTTATCATATGTTCATCATATGTTCATGCATATCACTAGATTTAACCTTAAATCCACATAAAAAATATGAAAAACATGTTTGTTTAATAATTCTTTCAAATTCTTGAATCTAGGTTATCACCATTCACACACATTCACTAGAGTTTATTTTTCAATCCAAATGCAATACTTAATAAATTGAATTAGGGTTTATCATATGCATACACATTAAATTCAACATGTAACTTGATTGACATATTGGATGATATGATATGAATGTTGGTCACCATAGTCTAGAAGACTGGTTTTACCGGGCAATGTGGGTGCCTAACACCTTCCCACCTTGTAGCATAGCTTCCGAACTTAGATCAAGGGTTAGTAGATCAATGCTTATCCATGTAATTTTTCAATTTCTAGATTGTAACTAGGAAACAAAGCCATGTACTTTATCTTAGATTGTATCTAGGACCAAAGTCATATAATTTTCCTATGATCAATGTAAATTCAATTTCAAATTAATAAAATGAGGAATCTTTCAATTATGGTTTTCTTATTTTTCCAATAATTAAATAAGTGGTGACTCCATTGTAAAACTCCTAATCTAAGGGGGAAAATGTAATTAGTTGAACCTCCATTTTGAGAGGCAATAACATAACTCCACCCATTCACGTAGGTTTGGCCCACAACATCCTATAAAAAGGGGCCGGAGGCACGGTCTCTCATAGTGGCGACTCCACTGGGAATATTGAGGGCTAAGCTTCAATTAGGTTATGGTGGCTAACCATGTCATTGTTTGTTTATTGTTTTTTATATATAATATGTCTAATATGTCATTATATTGCATGTCATGCATTATTTGCTTGAACGAAGTTTATTTTATTTGTGTGCTAGCCCGAAAGCTCGATAGTATTAGCTGTGGATTGTGGTCTTCCTGAGACTCACATACCCAGCGGTGAACCTACCACCTACCGCGACAAGGATCATCATGGTTATACCATGGTGGTTCATAGGGACAAACTGTACTGTTTAGACCAACGTGGCGCTCCTGGCGTCACAAGTTGGGAGGTACGACGTCTTAGCTTGTGGGGACCTCTAACCTACCTTCTACCCATGTTGTAATGACCCATAGAACCTACCTTTAGGTTGGTCCATGTAAATTGCATTTCATTACGCATGTGTTTGGCCGTTGTTTGGACCATGATAAGCTCAAGTCCAAAGCTTGGGCCTATCATAATTGTTTGAATCATGTATGCTATGAATGAATTCAAGCCTAAAAGCCTATGATTGAATTCTACTTGGCATGAAGCCCAAAATTGTTTCTTGAATGAGTCTAAACCCAACACTTGAGCCCATCAAAGGTGCATGAAGACATAAGCAACATCAAAGGCCAAAAACTCACAAGATGCATGCCTTCCAAGTGTAAGCCCAAGCCATTTCAAGCAAATACCAAAAGATCATAATCAAGGTTCAAGCCTTCCAAGTGCAAGCCCAAGCCATTTCATCATAATCAAGATTCAAGCATGCCAAGTCTCAAGCATCCTAAATGGATCAAGAAGAAGCAAGTGGCTCAACTTTGCCTCACTCCACATTTGGTTGTAACATCATGGTTAAGCTTAAAGTTTGTTTGTTTCTATGTTTCTATATTTCTTTGAATTCAAAAGTTTTATGTAGCATTTAATGAGCTTTGTTCATGTGTATATATATATATATATATTTCTTTTTTTTTTTAAATTAAAAAAATTAATCTTTTTTTCAAGATTTCCAAATCTTTCCCAAAAGAAGAGAAAAATTTTCAAAAAAAAAAAAAAGAAAAAGAAAAAAAGAGTCTTTGGACTAGGGGCATTGAGCCCTTAAGTCATTAAAAAAAAATAAAAAAATTCTTTGAACTATGGGCATTGAACTTCTTAGTGAATTTTTCAAAAAGGCTCATTTTTTTCTTTCAAAGATTTCAAGATTCTTTAAAGTCTTCTTTTCAAAATGGTACATGAGGATCTCTTGGACAAAACTTTTTCTAAATTGTGATGTTTAAAGGCTTGAACAATCAACTTGTACTAAGAAAGGATTAATTACATTTGATCTGTGTAAACACTTTTGCTAAATTACTTTGAATAAAAGAAGAAATGGTCTTACAAGGCAATCAAAGAAAATCTATCCATCAGAAAATTCAAAAATCTCATGCATTCATTCCAAATTTTTGATCACTTTGGTCTCCAATAAAGCATTCATACTTTTTCTTTTAAGAGGAATTTATTAAAAGAGCTCAAGTCACTGTGCCAACAAGCAAGCATTGCTAGGGATAGGAGGCCGTCTTTGGTAAAACAAGATTATACCTTAATACCTAGAATGATCATTATCCATTGTTAGCCCATTTGAGCCTTTAAACACTTAGCCTCTTTTTTTGCATGAACCCACTAAAATCTAAACCTAGGGTGGGAAAATTCAAAGTATGCATACTTAAATCTCATGTTGAGAAGGATTTGACCTTGTAGCTTTGAATCTAATTGATAAAGCTCTCCTAGAAGATATGAAAGACAAGTAGAAAATTCATTAAGCTAAAGATAAGAGATCATCAAAGAAAAAGGAGTTTTCACTCAATCAAGGAAAGAGAAATGAAATTCCATTAATGTGAGAGAAAACAAAATGTGCATCAAGTTTGAAGAACCTAAAATTCATCATGCCAAGAAGAGTAGAAGGTTCATCCAAGAGAAAGTTCATCAAAAAAGGAAAAGATTCATTAAGCATAGAAAGGTGCAAGTGCATTGAGGCAAGAAAGAAGTCTAGAGAGTGCATCAAAATGACTGAAAATCATTAAACTGAGAAATACAAGGAGGGCAAAAGGTCCCCAAAAGTTCATTCAATCAAGAGATGAAAGACAAAAAAAAAAAGAAAAAAAAAAACGAAAAGAAGAAACCCGCTAGGCTAAAAACCCAAAAGGGTAGTCTAGGCAAAAGTTAGGGCCAAAGAAAAGAAGAAGAAAAAAAAGAAAAGGGGGTAAATCCCACCAAGTTGGAAACTTGAAGATGCAACCTAAAAAGAAAAGGATTTTACAAGATGAAAGTCTAAATGTATGATTCAAGAGGAATGAGCATAAAACAAATGTTGATACAAGTGACCAATGAAGACTAATGAGAAGATGACAAAGAAGAAATGGGAAAACTCCTTAAATACTTGATTTTTGAGTAATGCATACTTGGGGGAAATAGCATAGGGAATTTTGAGCCTTTTATATCTTTCATTTTATAACCCAAACCCGACCTACATTACAACCTATAAATAAGACCTCCTTGAAGTCTTGCTAATTGTAGGCGCATTTTAAACTCTAATAATATTTTCTCTTGAATTAAAAAGGAAAAATGCTTAAAATTGTCAAACCCCACAGGATGATTTGTCCAAGGACAAAATTTCTCCAATTCTCAAATCCTCAAAATGACTCAAAAGAACTTCCAAACCTGGAGCACTCTCCTTGTTGCACCCAACAATGTGATTCATAAATATTATCACATTTCATTTCTTAATTGCCTTTGGAGACTTAATCTGACGATGTTCAAAAGGATGAAGCAAATTTGATTACATGAGTTTAATGATCTTGATCCTTTCTAATCAAAGAGATTTGTTTGATTCTTAAACAATTTGATTTGCCAAAATAGTTGTTCAAAGGATCACCTCTTGTTCATTAAGAATTTTTTTTTTTTTTTTTTTTTTTCAAAATCTAGTTCTCTTGAACTACGTCTTGACCTGATTCTCTATGAAAGAGGTACGTAGGTAGCCTTTCAAAGGGCTGGTCCCAATCACCCAAATAACCTTGGGGAACAAATTCAAAATAATGTGACAAATTTGTTTGGGTGCATGTTAGGCTAAGCTCATTTGTTTTGCATCAAGCGTGCTTAAACTTGGGGCATTGACCTATTTATATTGTGTGCAAATATGTTCTTCTCGCATGAAATCATGTTTTCATTTGAGGCACCAATCCATTTTTTTGGCAAGCATGTCCACACGAGGGGCATTGGCCAAAAATGTTTTCTTGATAATTGGTTTCGAATAAGCTAGAGAAAGAAAGCTATTTTGTAGGAACCAATGATTGTGGACTGTGATATTCTTTCATGTTCCCTAATGGTTGCAACATCAAATGAACTCAGATTCAATCTAAGCATGGGATATGCCCCAAACTAGGGGCATTGGGAATTAAGCCAATGACTTATCCAGCAATCCACATCAACTTCCAGCCAAAGTTGTCCTCATTCAAAGGATAGGTTTTTCAAAAAAAAAAAAAAAAAAAAAAAAATCATCATGAATAAATCTTCATCATTTCTAGTCCATCTTCATCTTCTTCACTCTGTGATCATAAAAAAAATCTCCATTTTCAAAAGGAAAAATATCCAAAACCATATTCCAAAGGAAAAATCTCCAATGAACAAATCTTCAATAAAAATTTCCAAAACTTCAATGGAAAAATCTCTAAGAATAAATCTTCAAGGAAAAATCTCCATGAACAAATCTTCATTAAAATTTTTTCAAAAGTTCAATCTCCAGAATAAATCTTCAAGGAAAAATCTCCACGAACAAATCTTCAAAAGGAAAAATCTCCATTTTTCAAAGGAAAAATCTCCAATGAACAAATCTTCAATAAAAATTTCCAAAACTTCAATGGAAAAATTTCTAAGAATAAATCTTCAAGGAAAAATCTCCATGAACAAATCTTCATTAAAATTTTTTCAAAATTGCAATGGAAAAATCTCCTGAATGAATCTTCAAGGAAAAATCTGCATATTTCAAAGGAAAAATCTCCATGAATAAATCTTTTTTAATTTTTTTTTTTCAAATGTTTAAAGGATAAATCTTCAAGATAACTCTTCAAAAAAAAAAAGAAAAAAAAAATCAAATTTTCAAGGAAAAATCTCCAATGAATAAATCTTCATAGGAAAAATCTCCAATGAACACATCTTCATTAAAATTTTTGAAAACTTCAATGGAAAAATATCCAGAGTCAAAGCTTCAAAGGATAAATCTCTTGAGCATAGCTTCAAATGAAAGATCTCCAAAACAAATGGCAGATTGTGATCTCCTTCCATATTCTCCAGTGGTCACAACAGCAAGTTAGCTATCCACATTCAGCATTCATCAAAACATGCAAGATGTCCCAAACTAGGGGCATTGGCTTGGTATGTCCAATTTCTTTCAATTAATAACTTTGTTACTATTGAAAATATTTATTTTGCAAGAACTAGGGTAAATGACCCATACACATTAGCATAAATATCACCTTCCACAAATCCATCGGACCTCTGGGAAGCACGTCCAAATTCAAATCCATGGACCTCTGGGAAGCACGTCCAAACTTCAATCTATCGGACCTCTAAGAAGCACGTCCAAATTTCAAATCCATTGGACCTCTAGGAAGCACGTCCAAAACTTCAAATCCATTGGATCTCTGGGAAGCATGTCCAAACTTCAAACCATCGGACCTCTGGGAAGCACGTCCAAATTTCAAATCCATCGGACCTTTAGGAAGCACGTTCAAACTTCAAACCATCGGACCTCTTGGAAGCATGTCCAAATTTCAAATCCATCGGATCTCTGAGAATCACATCTAAACTTCAAACCATCGGACCTCTGGGAAGCACGTCCAAAATTCAATTTCAATGGACCTCTGGGAAGCACGTCCAAATTCAAATCCATCAGACCTCTGGGAAGCACGTCCAAATTCAATTTCAATAGACCTCTGGGAAGCACGTCCAAAATCAAACCATCGGACCTCTGGGAAGCATGTCCAAATTTTAAATCCATTGGACCTCTGGGAAGCATGTCCAAATTTCAAATCCATCGTATTTCTTTGAAGCACGTCCAAAAATTCAAATCCATCAAACCACTGGTAAGCATATCTTGTACTCATTTTTTTTTTCTATTTTTTCTTTTCTTTTTCCAAAAAAAAAAAAAGAAAAGAAAAAAAAGTAGAAGAGAAAGGCTGCATGCATGAACTACGTTTAGACCTGATCCTCCCATTAAGAGGTATGTAGGCAATCTCCCTTGAGATTCGGTCCACATCCAGAACATGACCGTCTACATTTTTATCTACATGCATCATACATTCACCACGATTAAATACTGATTGCAAAGTTAGGTTTCTCTTTCATACATTGACATTCGCTTTTCAAGCTCTGCCAATGAAGGGCATTCTGATGACACCCTATTTTGCAACCCGCATTTAACCTCATATGGTGGATAAAATGGTAATTTCACACTGAAAATATGCATCTTGATTCTGTTGATTAGATCATTAATCTCATTTCACCAAAAAGATCTTGATGTTGTAACGATCAAATCGACTGGTCATGAGCCCTAATCGGACCATCAGATTGAAAGTTATCATCAAATCAAGTTTTAATGTCTGAGATGCACTATCACAAATTAAATCCGACTATATGTGATTATGAACAATTGATTTCAATTGGTTATAAGTATAATCAATTTGAGATCGAGGATGTGTCATAATTTGATTGGTTAGAACTACATTTTATGGTGAGGTTGCATACACCTAATTAATTAGATAGTTAAACATTAATTATTCAATAAGTAATTTGTGCAATTATCTTTTAATTAGAGTAAATTTAGAACCAATTAAGTCTGAAATGGGAGTGATTGGAGCCATTTAATGTTAATTGAGAGCTAATTTGGGACCTATTAATGTTAATTATGCTGAAACCATTTTCTAACAAATGACCTATTCTCACTATTTCATCGATATCTCTCAAACTATTTTGAATCATTGAATGAGGTTAATTTTTTCAGAAACTAGACATCCGGGGCTTCAATTTGAGTATAAGAATGAGACAATTCCAATCAGAATTGAGTCATATATGATTTTTTGAAATTAGCTCTACAGGCTGTTACAGCAGTTACGGGAAAACCGAACTTGGCTTACTCCTCACTCTCACCAATCTTTCCATTTAATGCACTAGATTTCCTCTAAGGCTAAAATGAGGTCTAGGTTTATGATTTTTTGTCAAACCTCATTAAATGGCATTCCATTCATATTTTCTCTACCATTACTATATAAACCCCCCATCTCCTTCATTCCAAAACACGACAAAAAACCCTTCTCTTCTCTTCTCTTGAGTTTTAGTGAAATTGAGTAGTGTTGTCATATCTTGGTCTTCCTGAGACTCAAGGTATTGAGTGAGACTCACTCTCCCTCTCCTATCTCTTCTTTTTCTCCACCCATAGGACCTCCATCAAGAGTTCCCTCCTCCATCATATGGATCTTGCATGAAGGTATAATCCCTTTCCCTAACTGTTTGTTAATGTTGCCATGATGAGAATCTGAGATTAAAGCATGATAATTTCATTGAATATGTTTGAATGTTCTTAATTGTTCTTATGTGTTCTTCACATGTTCTTGGTTGTT
The DNA here is from genome assembly GCA_029955455.1 of Quercus agrifolia. NCBI lineage: Eukaryota > Viridiplantae > Streptophyta > Magnoliopsida > Fagales > Fagaceae > Quercus > Quercus agrifolia. Next base: position 11,146,999 of record JARQAD010000004.1, on the reverse strand, counting down.
CATCACATGTTCATGCATATCACTAGATTTAATCTTAAATCCACATCAAAAATATGAAAAACATGTCTGTTTAATAATTTTTTCAAATCCTTAAATCTAGGTTATCACCATCCACACACATTCACAAGAGTTTATTTTTCAATCCAAATGCAATGCTTAATTGAATTAGGGTTTATCACATACATACACATTAAATTCAACATGTAACTTGATTGACATATTGGATGATATGATATGAATGTTGATCACCATAGTCTAGAAGACCAGTTTTACCGGGTAAGGTGGGTGCCGAACACTTTCCCACCTTGTAACATAGCTTTCGAACTTAGATCAAGGGTTAGTAGATCAATACTTATCCATGTAATTTTTCAATTTCTAGATTGTAACTAGGAAACAAAGTCATGTAATTTTCCTATGATCAATGTAAATTCAATTTCAAATTAAAAAAAATGAGGAATCTTTCAATTATGGTTTTCTTATTTTTCCAATAATTAAATAAGTGGCGACTCCATTGTAAAACCCTTAATCTAAGGGGGAAAATGTAATCAGTCGAACCTCCATTTTGAGAGGTAATAACACGACTCTACCCATTCACGTGGGTTTGGCCCGCAACATTCTATAAAAAGGGGCCGGGGGGGGTGGTTTCTCACAACTCCTTCATATAACAATGTTTAGATAGCGTGCGAGAGAAGAAAGGATGTGAGTGGTTGTCGCTGTCGGTGGATAGGGCTTGGGTTATCGCCAAGGTTGTCAAAATTAGGATCCTACGTATTATTGCATGAGCTTCCTATGGCATCAAATTGCCTTTGGTATCTCAACTATTCAACATCAACTAGAAGCAAATAATCTGGGCGACCTTTGAGCATACATGGACAAGTAAGCCCAATTGTAAACAAAGCCAAAACCTTGAAGTAGTGTTGATACTAGTCTTGACACGAGATAGTACAGACAAAAAAAAAAAAAAAAAATCCATGAATAAAAACAAGTCCATGTAATCCTTCATATCAGAATGTTTAGATAGTGTGTGAGAGAAGAAAGGATGTGAGTGGCTGTCGCTGGCGGCAGATAGGGCTTGGTCTATTGCCAAGGTTGCCAAAATCAAGATCCTACGTATTATTGCATGAGCTTCCTGTGGTATCAAATTGACTTTGGTACCTCAACTATTCAACATTAACAAGAAGCAAATAATCCAGGTGACCTTTGAGCATACATGGACTAGTAAGCCCAATTGTAAACAAAGCCAAAACCTTGAAGTAGTGTCGTATTATATAAGACATTAGGTTGTGATACTGGTCTTGACACGAGATAGTACACTGACAAAAAAAAAAAAAAAAAAAATCCATAAATAAAAAGACGTCTATGTACTCCTTCACATCACAATGTTTAGATAGTGTGCGAGAGAAGCAAGGATGGGAGTGGCTGTTGCTGGCGGCGGATAGGGCTTGGGCTATTGCCAAGGTTGCCAAAATCAGGATCCCTACGTATTATTGCAGGAGCTTCCTGTGGCATAAAATTGTCTTTGGTACCACAACTATTCAACATCAACTACAGACAAGTAATCTGGGTGACCTTTGAGCATACATGTACTAGTAAGCGCAATTGTAAACAAAGCCAAAACCTTGAAGTAGTGTCGTATTATATAAGGTATTAGATTATGATACTGGTCTTGACATGAGATAGTACACTAACCAAAAAAAAAAAAAAATTAATCCCTAAATAAAAACACGTCCATGTACTCCTTCACATCACAATGTTTGGATAGCGTGCGAGAGAAGTAAGGATGTGAGTGGCCGTCGCTGGCGGCAGATAGGGCTTGGGCTATTGCCAAGGTTGTCAAAATCAAGATCCTACGTATTATTGCATGAGCTTCTTGTGGCATTAAATTGTCTTTGGTACCTCAATTATTCAACCAGAAGCAAATAATCTGGGTGACCTTTGAGCATACATGGACTAGTAAGCCCAATTGTAAACAAAGCCAAAACCTTGAAGTAGTGTCGTATTATATATGGCATTAGATTGTGATACTGGTCTTGACATGAGATAGTACACTAACAAAAAAAAAAAAATTTAATCCCTGAATAAAAACACGTTCATGTACTCTTTCACATCACAATGTTTGGATAGTGTGCGAGAGAAGCAAGGATGTGAGTGGCTGTTGCCGGAGGCGGATAGGGCTTGAGCTATCGCCAAGGTTGTCAGAATTATGATCCTACATATTATTTCATGAGCTTCTTGAGGCATTAAATTGTCTTTGGTACCTCAACTATTCAACATCAACTAGAAGAAAATAATCTGGGTGACCTTTGAGCATACATGGACTAGTAAGAAAAATTGTAAACAAAGCCAAAACCTTGAAGTAGTGTCGTATTATATAAGGCATTAGATTGTGATACTGGTCTTGACATGAGATAGTACACTAACAAAAAAAAAAAAAATCCCTAAATAAAAACACGTCCATGTACTCCTTCACATCAAAATGTTTGGATAGCGTGCGAGAGAAGTAAGGATGTGAGTGGCCGTCGCCATCAGGATCCTACCGATTATTACATGAACTTCTTGTGGCATTAAATTGTCTTTGGTACCTCAACTATTCAACATCAACCACAGGTAAGTAATCTGGGTGACCTTTGAGCATGCATGTACTAGTAAGTGCAACTGTAAACAAAGCCAAAACCTTGAAGTAGTGTCATATTATATAAGGCATTAGATTGTGATACTGGTCTTGACACGAGATAGTACACTGATAAAAAAGAAAAAAGAAAAAATACAAATCTATGAATAAAAACATGTTCATGTACTCCTTCACATCACAATGTTTAGATAGTGTGCGAGGGAAGCAAGGATGTGAGTGGCTGTTGCCAGCGGCGGATAGGGCTTGGGCTATCGCCAAGGTTGTTAGAATTAGGATTCTTCATATTATTGCATGAGCTTCTTGTGGCATTAAATTGTCTTTGGTACCTCAAGTATTCAACATCAACTAGAAGCAAATAATCTGGGTGACCTTTGAGCATACATGGACTAGTAAGCATAATTGTAAACAAAGCCAAAACCTTGAAGTAGTGTCGTATTATATAAGGCATTAGATTGTGATACTGGTCTTGACATGAGATAGTACACTAACAAAAAAAAAAAAAATTTAATCCCTGAATAAAAACACGTTCATGTACTCCTTCACATCCCAATGTTTGGATAGTGTGCGAGAGAAGCAAGGATGTGAGTGGCTGTTGCCGGAGGCGGATAGGGCTTGGGCTATCGCCAAGGTTGTCAGAATTATGATCCTACATATTATTTCATGAGCTTCTTGAGGCATTAAATTGTCTTTGGTACCTCAACTATTCAACATCAACTAGAAGCAAATAATCTGGGTGACCTTTGAGCATACATGGACTGGTAAGCATAATTGTAAACAAAGCCAAAACCTTGAAGTAGTGTCGTATTATATAAGGCATTAGATTGTGATACTGGTCTTGACAAGAGATAGTACACTAACAAAAAAAAAAAAAAAAAATCCCTAAATAAAAACACGTCCATGTACTCCTTCAAATCAAAATGTTTAGATAGCGTGCGAGAGAAGTAAGGATGTGAGTGGCTGTTGTCGGCGGTGGATATGGCTTGGGCTATCGCCAAGGTTGTCAAAATCAGGATCCTACGTATTATTGCATGAGCATCCTGTGGCATTAAATTGTCTTTAGTACCTCAACTATTCAACATCAATCATAGGAAAGTAATCTGGGTGACCTTTAAGCATGCATGTACTAGTAAGCGCAATTGTACACAAAGCCAAAATCTTGAAGTAATGTCGTATTATATAAGGGATTAGATTGTGATACTGGTCTTGACATGAGATAGTACACAAACCAAAAAAAAAAAAAAAAAAAAAAATCCCTAAATAAAAACACGTCCATGTACTCCTTCAAATCAAAATGTTTAGATAGCGTGCGAGAGAAGAAAGGATGTGAGTGGTTGTCGCTGTCGGTGGATAGGGCTTGTTATCGCCAAGGTTGTCAAAATTAGGATCCTACGTATTATTGCATGAGCTTCCTATGGCATCAAATTGCCTTTGGTATCTCAACTATTCAACATCAACTAGAAGCAAATAATCTGGGTGACCTTTGAGCATACATGGACAAGTAAGCCCAATTGTAAACAAAGCTAAAACCTTGAAGTAGTGTTGATACTAGTCTTGACACGAGATAGTACAGACAAAAAAAAAAAAAAAAATCCATGAATAAAAACACGTCCATGTAACCTTCATATCAGAATGTTTAGATAGTGTGTGAGAGAAGAAAGGATGTGAGTGGCTGTCGCCGGCGGCAGATAGGGCTTGGTCTATTGCCAAGGTTGCCAAAATCAAGATCCTACTTATTATTGCATGAGCTTCCTGTGGTATCAAATTGACTTTGGTACCTCAACTATTCAACATTAACAAGAAGCAAATAATCCAGGTGACCTTTGAGCATACATGGACTAGTAAGCCCAATTGTAAACAAAGCCAAAACCTTGAAGTAGTGTCGTATTATATAAGACATTAGGTTGTGATACTGGTCTTGACACGAGATAGTACACTGACAAAAAAAAAAAAAAAAAAAAAATCCATAAATAAAAAGACGTCTATGTACTCCTTCACATCACAATGTTTAGATAGTGTGCGAGAGAAGCAAGGATGGGAGTGGCTGTTGCTGGCGGCGGATAGGGCTTGGGCTATCGCCAAGGTTGCCAAAATCAGGATCCTACGTATTATTGCAGGAGCTTCCTGTGGCATCAAATTGTCTTTGGTACCACAACTATTCAACATCAACTACAGACAAGTAATCTGGGTGACCTTTGAGCATACATGTACTAGTAAGCGCAATTGTAAACAAAGCCAAAACCTTGAAGTAGTGTCGTATTATATAAGGTATTAGATTATGATACTGGTCTTGACATGAGATAGTACACTAACCAAAAAAAAAAAAAAATTAATCCCTAAATAAAAACACGTCCATGTACTCCTTCACATCACAATGTTTGGATAGCGTGCGAGAGAAGTAAGGATGTGAGTGGCCGTCGCTGGCGGCAGATAGGGCTTGGGCTATTGCCAAGGTTGTCAAAATCAAGATCCTACGTATTATTGCATGAGCTTCTTGTGGCATTAAATTGTCTTTGGTACCTCAACTATTCAACCAGAAGCAAATAATCTGGGTGACCTTTGAGCATACATGGACTAGTAAGCCCAATTGTAAACAAAGCCAAAACCTTGAAGTAGTGTCGTATTATATATGGCATTAGATTGTGATACTGGTCTTGACATGAGATAGTACACTAACAAAAAAAAAAAAAATTTAATCCCTGAATAAAAACACGTTCATGTACTCTTTCACATCACAATGTTTGGATAGTGTGCGAGAGAAGCAAGGATGTGAGTGGCTGTTGCCGGAGGCGGATAGGGCTGGAGCTATCGCCAAGGTTGTCAGAATTATGATCCTACATATTATTTCATGAGCTTCTTGAGGCATTAAATTGTCTTTGGTACCTCAACTATTCAACATCAACTAGAAGAAAATAATCTGGGTGACCTTTGAGCATACATGGACTAGTAAGCATAATTGTAAACAAAGCCAAAACCTTGAAGTAGTGTCGTATTATATAAGGCATTAGATTGTGATACTGGTCTTGACATGAGATAGTAGACTAACAAAAAAAAAAAAATCTTTAAATAAAAACACGTCAATGTACTCCTTCACATCAAAATGTTTGGATAGCGTGCGAGAGAAGTAAGGATGTGAGTGGCCGTCGCCATCAGGATCCTACCGATTATTACATGAACTTCCTGTGGCATTAAATTGTCTTTGGTACCTCAACTATTCAACATCAACCACAGGTAAGTAATCTGGGTGACCTTTGAGCATGCATGCACTAGTAAGTGCAACTGTAAACAAAGCCAAAACCTTGAAGTAGTGTCATATTATATAAGGCATTAGATTGTGATACTGGTCTTGACACGAGATAGTACACTGATAAAAAAGAAAAAGAAAAAATACTAATCTATGAATAAAAACATGTTCATGTACTCCTTCACATCACAATGTTTAGATAGTGTGCGAGGGAAGCAAGGATGTGAGTGGCTGTTGCCAGCGGCGGATAGGGCTTGGGCTATCGCCAAGGTTGTTAGAATTAGGATTCTTCATATTATTGCATGAGCTTCTTGTGGCATTAAATTGTCTTTGGTACCTCAAGTATTCAACATCAACTAGAAGCAAATAATCTGGGTGACCATTGAGCATACATGGACTAGTAAGCATAATTGTAAACAAAGCCAAAACCTTGACGTAGTGTCGTATTATATAAGGTATTAGATTGTGATACTGGTCTTGACATGAGACAGTACACTAACCAAAAAAAAAAAAAAAAAATTAATCCCTAAATAAAAACGCATCCATGTACTCCTTCACATCACAATGTTTAGATAGCGTGCGAGAGAGGTAAGGAAGTGAGTGGCCGTCGCTGGCGGCGGATAGGGCTTGGGCTATCGCCAAGGTTGTCAAAATCAAGATCCTACGTATTATTGCATGAGCTTCTTGTGGCATTAAATTGCCTTTGGTACCTCAACAATTCAACTAGAACCAAATAATCTGGGTTACCTTTGAGCATACATGGACTAGTAAGCCCAATTGTAAACAAAGCCAAAACGTTGAAGTAGTGTCGTATTATATAAGGCATTAGATTGTGATACTGGTCTTGACATGAGATAGTACACTAACAAAAAAAAAAAAAATTTAATCCCTGAATAAAAACACGTTCATGTACTCCTTCACATCCCAATGTTTGGATAGTGTGCGAGAGAAGCAAGGATGTGAGTGGCTGTTGCCGGAGGCGGATAGGGCTTGAGCTATCGCCAAGGTTGTTAGAATTATGATCCTACATATTATTTCATGAGCTTCTTGAGGCATTAAATTGTCTTTGGTACCTCAACTATTCACCATCAACTAGAAGCAAATAATCTGGGTGACCTTTGAGCATACATGGACTGGTAAGCATAATTGTAAACAAAGCCAAAACCTTGAAGTAGTGTCGTATTATATAAGGCATTAGATTGTGATACTGGTCTTGACATGAGATAGTACACTAACAAAAAAAAAAAAAAAAAATCCCTAAATAAAAACACGTCCATGTACTCCTTCAAATCAAAATGTTTAGATAGCGTGCGAGAGAAGTAAGGATGTGAGTGGCTGTTGTCGGCGGTGGATATGGCTTGGGCTATCACCAAGGTTGTCAAAATCAGGATCCTACGTATTATTGCATGAGCATCCTGTGGCATTAAATTGTCTTTAGTACCTCAACTATTCAACATCAATCATAGGAAAGTAATCTGGGTGACCTTTAAGCATGCATGTACTAGTAAGCGCAATTGTACACAAAGCCAAAATCTTGAAGTAATGTCGTATTATATAAGGGATTAGATTGTGATACTGGTCTTGACATGAGATAGTACACAAACCAAAAAAAAAATAATAATCCCTAAATAAAAACACGTCCATGTAGTCCTTCACATCACAATGTTTAGATAGCGTGCGAGAGAAGTCAGGATGTGAGTGGCCGTCGCCAGCGGCGGATAGGGCTTGGGCTGTCGCCAAGGTTGTCAAAATCAGGATCCTACGTATTATTGCAGGAGCTTCCTGTGGCATCAAATTGTCTTTGGTACCTCAACTATTCAACATCAACCACAGGCAAGCAATCTGGGTGACCTTCGAGCATACATGTACTAGTAAGCGCAATTGTAAACAAAGCCAAAACCTTGAAGTAGTGTCGTATTATATAAGGTATTAGATTATGATACTGGTCTTGACATGAGATAGTACACTAACCAAAAAAAAAAAAAAAAAATTAATCCCTAAATAAAAACACGTCCACGTACTCCATCACATCACAATGTTTAGATAGCGTGCGAGAGAAGTAAGGATGTGAGTGGCCGTCGCTGGCGGCGGATAGGGCTTGGGCTATCGCCAAGGTTGTCAAAATCAAGATCCTACGTATTATTGCATGAGCTTCTTGTGGCATTAAATTGTCATTGATACCTTAACTATTCAACTAGAAGCAAATAATCTGGGTGACCTTTGAGCATACATGGACAAGTAAGCCCAATTGTAAACAAAGCCAAAACCTTGGAGTAGTGTCGTATTATATATGGCATTAGATTGTGATACTGGTCTTGACATGAGATAGTACACTAACAAAAAAAAAAAAAATTAATCCCTGAATAAAAACACGTTCATGTACTCCTTCACATCACAATGTTTAGATAGTGTGCGAGAGAAGCAAGGATGTGAGTGGCTGTTGCCGGAGGCGGATAGGGCTTGGGCTATCCCCAAGGTTGTCAAAATTATGATCCTACATATTATTGCATGAGCTTCTTGAGGCATTAAATTGTCTTTGGTACCTCAACTATTTAACATCAACTAGAAGCAAATAATCTGGATGACCTTTGAGCATACATGGACTAGTAAGCATAATTGTAAACAAAGCCAAAACCTTGAAGTAGTGTTGTATTATATAAGACATTAGATTGTGATACTAGTCTTGACATGAGATAGTACACTAACCAAAAAAAAAAAAAAAAATTCTTGAATAAAAACACATCCATGTACTCTTTCACATCACAATGTTTAGATAGCGTGCGAGAGAAGCATGGACGTGAGTGGCTGTGGTCGGCGGTGGATAGGGCTTGGGCTATCGCCAAGGTTGTCAAAATCAGGACCCTACGTATTATTGCATGAGCTTCCTGTGGCATTAAATTGTCTTTGGTACCTCAACTATTCAATATCAACCACAGGCAAGTAATCTGGGTGACCTTTAAGCATGCATGTACTAGTAAGCGCAATTGTACACAAAGCCAAAACCTTGAAGTAATGTCGTATTATATAAGGCATTAGATTGTGATACTGGTCTTGACATGAGATTTCTAAAAAACCAAAAAAAAAAAAAAAAAAAAAAAAAATCCCTAAATAAAAACACGTCCATGTAGTCCTTCACATCACAATGTTTAGATAGCGTGCGAGAGAAGTAAGGATGTGAGTGGCCATCGCCAGCGGCGGATAGGGCTTGGGCTACCGCCAAGGTTGTCAAAATCCGGATCCTACGTATTATTGCAGGAGCTTCCTGTGGCATCAAATTGTCTTTGGTACCTCAACTATTCAACATCAACCACAGGCAAGCAATCTGGGTGACCTTCGAGCATACATGTACTAGTAAGCGCAATCGTAAACAAAGCCAAAACCTTGACGTAGTGTCGTATTATATAAGGTATTAGATTGTGATACTGGTCTTGACATGAGATAGTACACTAACCAAAAAAAAAATTAATCCATAAATAAAAACACGTCCATGTACTCCTTCACATAACAATGTTTAGATAGCGCGCGAGAGAAGTAAGGATGTGAGTGGCCGTCGCTGGCGGCGGATAGGGCTTGGGCTATCGCCAAGGTTGTCAAAATCAAGATCCTACGTATTATTGCATGAGCTTCTTGTGGCATTAAATTGTCTTTGGTACCTCAACTATTCAACTAGAAGCAAATAATCTGGGTTACCTTTGAGCATACATGGACTAGTAAGCCCAATTGTAAACAAAGCCAATACCTTGAAGTAGTGTCATATTATATAAGGCATTAGATTGTGATACTGGTCTTGACATAAGATAGTACACTAACCAAAAAAAAAAAAAAAAAAATTCCTGAATAAAAACACATCCATGTACTCTTTCACATCACAATTTTTTGATAGCGTGCGAGAGAAGCATGGATGTGAGTGGCTGTCGTCGGCGGTGGATAGGGCTTGGGCTATCGCCAAGGTTGTCAAAATCAGGATCCTACGTATTATTGCATGAGCATCCTGTGGCATTAAATTGTCTTTGGTACCTCAACTATTCAACATGAATCACAGGAAAGTAATCTGGGTGACCTTTAAGCATGCATGTACTAGTAAGAGCAATTGTACACAAAGCCAAAACCTTGAAGTAATGTCGTATTATATAAGGGATTAGATTGTGATACTAGTCTTGATATGAGATAGTACACAAACCAAAAAAAAAAAAAAAAAAAAAATTTAATCCCTAAATAAAAACACATCCATGTAGTCCATCACATCACAATGTTTTGATAGCGTGCGAGAGAAGTCAGGATGTGAGTGGCCGTCGCCAGCGGCGGATAGGGCTTGGGCTATCGCCAAGGTTGTCAAAATCAGGATCCTACGTATTATTGCAGGAGCTTCCTGTGGCATCAAATTGTCTTTGGTACCTCAACTATTCAACAACAACCACAGGCAAGCAATCTGGGTGACCTTCGAGCATACATGTACTAGTAAGCGCAATTGTAAACAAAGCCAAAACCTTGACGTAGTGTCGTATTATATAAGGTATTAGATTGTGATACTAGTCTTGACATGAGATAGTACACTAACCAAAAAAAAAAAAAAAAAAATTAATCTCTAAATAAAAACACGTCCACGTACTCCTTCACATCACAATGTTTAGATAGCGTGCGAGAGAAGTAAGGATGTGAGTGGCCGTCGCTGGCGGCGGATAGGGCTTGGGCTATCGTCAAGGTTTTCAAAATCAAGATCCTACGTATTATTGCATGAGCTTCTTGTGGCATTAAATTGTCATTGATACCTTAACTATTCAACTAGAAGCAAATAATCTGGGTGACCTTTAAGCATACATGGACTAGTAAGCCCAATTGTAAACAAAGCCAAAACCTTGAAGTAGTGTCGTATTATATAAGGCATTAGATTATGATACTGGTCTTGACATGAGATAGTACACTAAGAAAAAAAAAAAAAATTAATCCCTGAATAAAAACACGTTCATATACTCCTTCACATCACAATGTTTGGATAGTGTGCGAGAGAAGCAAGGATGTTAGTGGCTGTTGCCGGAGGCGGATAGGGCTTGAGTTATCGCCAAGGTTGTCAGAATTATGATCCTACATATTATTTCATGAGCTTCTTGAGGCATTAAATTGTCTTTGGTACCTCAACTATTCAACATCAACTAGAAGAAAATAATCTGGGTGACCTTTGAGCATACATGGACTAGTAAGCATAATTGTAAACAAAGCCAAAACCTTGAAGTAGTGTCGTATTATATAAGCCATTAGATTGTGATACTGGTCTTGACATGAGATAGTACACTAACAAAAAAAAAAAAAATCCCTAAATAAAAACACGTCCATGTACTCCTTCACATCAAATTGTTTGGATAGCGTGCGAGAGAAGTAAGGATGTGAGTGGCCGTCGCCATCAGGATCCTACTTATTATTACATGAACTTCCTATGGCATTAAATTGTCTTTGGTACCTCAACTATTCAACATCAACCACAGGTAAGTAATCTGGGTGACCTTTGAGCATGCATGTACTAGTAAGTGCAACTGTAAACAAAGCCAAAACCTTGAAGTAGTGTCATATTATATAAGGCATTAGATTGTGATACTGGTCTTGACACGAGATAGTACACTGATAAAAAAAGAAAAGAAAAAATACAAATCTATGAATAAAAACATGTTCATGTACTCCTTCACATCACAATGTTTAGATAGTGTGCGAGGGAAGCAAGGATGTGAGTGGCTGTTGCCAGCGGCGGATAGGGCTTGGGCTATCGCCAAGGTTGTTAGAATTAGGATTCTTCATATTATTGCATGAGCTTCTTGTGGCATTAAATTGTCTTTGGTACCTCAAGTATTCAACATCAACTAGAAGCAAATAATCTGGGTGACCTTTGAGCATACATGGACTAGTAAGCATAATTGTAAACAAAGCCAAAACCTTGAAGTAGTGTCGTATTATATAAGACCTTAGATTGTGATACTGGTCTTGACATGAGATAGTACACTAACAAAAAAAAAAAAAAAAAAAAAATTCCTGAATAAAAACACATCCATGTACTCCTTCACATCACAATGTTTAGATAGCGTGCGAGAGAAGCATGGATGTGAGTGGTTGTCGTCGGCGGTGGATAAGGCTTGGGCTATCGCCAAGGTTGTCAAAATCAGGGTCCTACGTATTATTGCATGAGCTTCCTGTGGCATTAAATTGTCTTTGGTACCTCAACTATTCAACATCAACCACAGGTAAGTAATCTGGGTGACCTTTGAGCATGCATGTACTAGTAAGCGCAACTGTAAACAAAGCCAAAACCTTGAAGTAGTGTCATATTATATAAGGCATTAGATTGTGATACTGGTCTTGACACGAGATAGTACACTGATAAAAAAAGAAAAGAAAAAATACAAATCTATGAATAAAAACATGTTCATGTACTCCTTCACATCACAATGTTTAGATAGTGTGCGAGGGAAGCAAGGATGTGAGTGGCTGTTGCTAGCGGCGGATAGGGCTTGGGCTATCGCCAAGGTTGTTAGAATTAGGATTCTTCATATTATTGCATGAGCTTCTTGTGGCATTAAATTGTCTTTGGTACCTCAAGTATTCAACATCAACTAGAAGCAAATAATCTGGGTGACCTTTGAGCATACATGGACTAGTAAGCATAATTGTAAACAAAGCCAAAACCTTGACGTAGTGTCGTATTATATAAGGTATTAGATTGTGATACTGGTCTTGACATGAGACAGTACACTAACCAACCAAAAAAAAAAAAAAAAATTAATCCCTAAATAAAAACACGTCCATGTACTCCTTCACATCACAATGTTTAGATAGCGTGCGAGAGAAGTAAGGATGTGATTGGCCGTCGCTGGCGTCGGATAGGGCTTGGGCTATCATCAAGGTTGTCAAAATCAAGATCCTACGTATTATTGCATGAGCTTCTTGTGGCATTAAATTGTCTTTGGTACCTCAACAATTCAACTAGAACCAAATAATCTGGGTTACCTTTGAGCATACATGGACTAGTAAGCCAATTGTAAACAAAGCCAAAACCTTGAAGTAGTGTCGTATTATATAAGGCATTAGATTGTGATACTGGTCTTGACATGAGATAGTACACTAACAAAAAAAAAAAAAAATTTAATCCCTGAATAAAAACACGTTCATGTACTCCTTCACATCCCAATGTTTGGATAGTGTGCGAGAGAAGCAAGGATGTGAGTGGCTGTTGCCGGAGGCGGATAGGGCTTGGGCTATCGCCAAAGTTGTCAGAATTATGATCGTACATATTATTTCATGAGCTTCTTGAGGCATTAAATTGTCTTTGGTACCTCAACTATTCAACTAGAACCAAATAATCTGGGTTACCTTTGAGCATACATGGACTGGTAAGTATAATTGTAAACAAAGCCAAAACCTTGAAGTAGTGTCGTATTATATAAGGCATTAGATTGTGATACTGGTCTTGACATGAGATAGTACACTAACAAAAAAAAAAAAAAAAAATCCCTAAATAAAAACACGTCCATGTACTCCTTCACATCAAAATGTTTAGATAGCGTGCGAGAGAAGTAAGGATGTGAGTGGCTGTTGTCGGCGGTGGATATGGCTTGGGCTATCGCCAAGGTTGTCAAAATCAGGATCCTACGTATTATTGCATGAGCATCCTGTGGCATTAAATTGTCTTTAGTACCTCAACTATTCAACATCAATCATAGGAAAGTAATCTGGGTGACCTTTAAGCATACATGTACTAGTAAGCGCAATTGTACACAAAGCCAAAATCTTGAAGTAATGTCGTATTATATAAGGGATTAGATTGTGATACTGGTCTTGACATGAGATAGTACACAAACCAAAAAAAAAAAGAAAAAAAGAAAAATAATCCCTAAATAAAAACACGTCCATGTAGTCCTTCACATCACAATGTTTAGATAGCGTGCGAGAGAAGTCAGGATGTGAGTGGCCGTCGCCAGCGGCGGATAGGGCTTGGACTGTCGCCAAGGTTGTCAAAATCAGGATCCTACGTATTATTGCATGAGCTTCCTGTGGCATCAAATTGTCTTTGGTACCTCAACTATTCAACATCAACCACAGGCAAGCAATCTGGGTGACCTTCGAGCATACATGTACTAGTAAGCGTAATTGTAAACAAAGCCAAAACCTTGACGTAGTGTCGTATTATATAATGTATTAGATTGTGATACTAGTCTTGACATGAGATAGTACACTAACCAAAAAAAAAAAAAAAAAATTAATCCCTAAATAAAAACACGTCCACGTACTCCTTCACATCACAATGTTTAGATAGCGTGCGAGAGAAGTAAGGATGTGAGTGGCCGTCGCTGGCGGCGGATAGGGCTTGGGCTATCGCCAAGGTTGTCAAAATCAAGATCCTACGTATTATTGCATGAGCTTCTTGTGGCATTAAATTGTCATTGATACCTTAACTATTCAACTAGAAGCAAATAATCTGGGTGACCTTTGAGCAAACATGGACTAGTAAGCCCAATTGTAAACAAAGCCAAAACCTTGAAGTAGTGTCGTATTATATAAGGCATTAGATTATGATACTGGTCTTGACATGAGATAGTAGACTAAGAAAAAAAAAAAAATTTAATCCCTGAATAAAAACACGTTCATATACTCCTTCACATCACAATGTTTGGATAGTGTGCGAGAGAAGCAAGGATGTGAGTGGCTGTTGCCGGAGGCGGATAGGGCTTGAGCTATCGCCAAGGTTGTCAGAATTATGATCCTACATATTATTTCATGAGCTTCTTGAGGCATTAAATTGTCTTTGGTACCTCAACTATTCAACATCAACTAGAAGAAAATAATCTGGGTGACCTTTGAGCATACATGGACTAGTAAGCATAATTGTAAACAAAGCCAAAACCTTGAAGTAGTGTCGTATTATATAAGCCATTAGATTGTGATACTGGTCTTGACATGAGATAGTACACTAACAAAAAAAAAAAAAATCCCTAAATAAAAACACGTCCATGTACTCCTTCACATCAAATTGTTTGGATAGCGTGCGAGAGAAGTAAGGATGTGAGTGGCCGTCGCCATCAGGATCCTACTTATTATTACATGAACTTCCTATGGCATTAAATTGTCTTTGGTACCTCAACTATTCAACATCAACCACAGGTAAGTAATCTGGGTGACCTTTGAGCATGCATGTACTAGTAAGTGCAACTGTAAACAAAGCCAAAACCTTGAAGTAGTGTCATATTATATAAGGCATTAGATTGTGATACTGGTCTTGACACGAGATAGTACACTGATAAAAAAAGAAAAGAAAAAATACAAATCTATGAATAAAAACATGTTCATGTACTCCTTCACATCACAATGTTTAGATAGTGTGCGAGGGAAGCAAGGATGTGAGTGGCTGTTGCCAGCGGCGGATAGGGCTTGGGCTATCGCCAAGGTTGTTAGAATTAGGATTCTTCATATTATTGCATGAGCTTCTTGTGGCATTAAATTGTCTTTGGTACCTCAAGTATTCAACATCAACTAGAAGCAAATAATCTGGGTGACCTTTGAGCATACATGGACTAGTAAGCATAATTGTAAACAAAGCCAAAACCTTGAAGTAGTGTCGTATTATATAAGACCTTAGATTGTGATACTGGTCTTGACATGAGATAGTACACTAACAAAAAAAAAAAAAAAAAAAAAATTCCTGAATAAAAACACATCCATGTACTCCTTCACATCACAATGTTTAGATAGCGTGCGAGAGAAGCATGGATGTGAGTGGTTGTCGTCGGCGGTGGATAAGGCTTGGGCTATCGCCAAGGTTGTCAAAATCAGGGTCCTACGTATTATTGCATGAGCTTCCTGTGGCATTAAATTGTCTTTGGTACCTCAACTATTCAACATCAACCACAGGTAAGTAATCTGGGTGACCTTTGAGCATGCATGTACTAGTAAGCGCAACTGTAAACAAAGCCAAAACCTTGAAGTAGTGTCATATTATATAAGGCATTAGATTGTGATACTGGTCTTGACACGAGATAGTACACTGATAAAAAAAGAAAAGAAAAAATACAAATCTATGAATAAAAACATGTTCATGTACTCCTTCACATCACAATGTTTAGATAGTGTGCGAGGGAAGCAAGGATGTGAGTGGCTGTTGCTAGCGGCGGATAGGGCTTGGGCTATCGCCAAGGTTGTTAGAATTAGGATTCTTCATATTATTGCATGAGCTTCTTGTGGCATTAAATTGTCTTTGGTACCTCAAGTATTCAACATCAACTAGAAGCAAATAATCTGGGTGACCTTTGAGCATACATGGACTAGTAAGCATAATTGTAAACAAAGCCAAAACCTTGACGTAGTGTCGTATTATATAAGGTATTAGATTGTGATACTGGTCTTGACATGAGACAGTACACTAACCAACCAAAAAAAAAAAAAAAAATTAATCCCTAAATAAAAACACGTCCATGTACTCCTTCACATCACAATGTTTAGATAGCGTGCGAGAGAAGTAAGGATGTGATTGGCCGTCGCTGGCGTCGGATAGGGCTTGGGCTATCATCAAGGTTGTCAAAATCAAGATCCTACGTATTATTGCATGAGCTTCTTGTGGCATTAAATTGTCTTTGGTACCTCAACAATTCAACTAGAACCAAATAATCTGGGTTACCTTTGAGCATACATGGACTAGTAAGCCAATTGTAAACAAAGCCAAAACCTTGAAGTAGTGTCGTATTATATAAGGCATTAGATTGTGATACTGGTCTTGACATGAGATAGTACACTAACAAAAAAAAAAAAAAATTTAATCCCTGAATAAAAACACGTTCATGTACTCCTTCACATCCCAATGTTTGGATAGTGTGCGAGAGAAGCAAGGATGTGAGTGGCTGTTGCCGGAGGCGGATAGGGCTTGGGCTATCGCCAAAGTTGTCAGAATTATGATCGTACATATTATTTCATGAGCTTCTTGAGGCATTAAATTGTCTTTGGTACCTCAACTATTCAACTAGAACCAAATAATCTGGGTTACCTTTGAGCATACATGGACTGGTAAGTATAATTGTAAACAAAGCCAAAACCTTGAAGTAGTGTCGTATTATATAAGGCATTAGATTGTGATACTGGTCTTGACATGAGATAGTACACTAACAAAAAAAAAAAAAAAAAATCCCTAAATAAAAACACGTCCATGTACTCCTTCACATCAAAATGTTTAGATAGCGTGCGAGAGAAGTAAGGATGTGAGTGGCTGTTGTCGGCGGTGGATATGGCTTGGGCTATCGCCAAGGTTGTCAAAATCAGGATCCTACGTATTATTGCATGAGCATCCTGTGGCATTAAATTGTCTTTAGTACCTCAACTATTCAACATCAATCATAGGAAAGTAATCTGGGTGACCTTTAAGCATACATGTACTAGTAAGCGCAATTGTACACAAAGCCAAAATCTTGAAGTAATGTCGTATTATATAAGGGATTAGATTGTGATACTGGTCT
The DNA here is from genome assembly GCA_029955455.1 of Quercus agrifolia. NCBI lineage: Eukaryota > Viridiplantae > Streptophyta > Magnoliopsida > Fagales > Fagaceae > Quercus > Quercus agrifolia. The sequence goes on along the minus strand of JARQAD010000004.1, from coordinate 11,129,646 downwards.
TGACATGAGATAGTACACAAACCAAAAAAAAAAAGAAAAAAAGAAAAATAATCCCTAAATAAAAACACGTCCATGTAGTCCTTCACATCACAATGTTTAGATAGCGTGCGAGAGAAGTCAGGATGTGAGTGGCCGTCGCCAGCGGCGGATAGGGCTTGGACTGTCGCCAAGGTTGTCAAAATCAGGATCCTACGTATTATTGCATGAGCTTCCTGTGGCATCAAATTGTCTTTGGTACCTCAACTATTCAACATCAACCACAGGCAAGCAATCTGGGTGACCTTCGAGCATACATGTACTAGTAAGCGTAATTGTAAACAAAGCCAAAACCTTGACGTAGTGTCGTATTATATAATGTATTAGATTGTGATACTAGTCTTGACATGAGATAGTACACTAACCAAAAAAAAAAAAAAAAAATTAATCCCTAAATAAAAACACGTCCACGTACTCCTTCACATCACAATGTTTAGATAGCGTGCGAGAGAAGTAAGGATGTGAGTGGCCGTCGCTGGCGGCGGATAGGGCTTGGGCTATCGCCAAGGTTGTCAAAATCAAGATCCTACGTATTATTGCATGAGCTTCTTGTGGCATTAAATTGTCATTGATACCTTAACTATTCAACTAGAAGCAAATAATCTGGGTGACCTTTGAGCAAACATGGACTAGTAAGCCCAATTGTAAACAAAGCCAAAACCTTGAAGTAGTGTCGTATTATATAAGGCATTAGATTATGATACTGGTCTTGACATGAGATAGTAGACTAAGAAAAAAAAAAAAATTTAATCCCTGAATAAAAACACGTTCATATACTCCTTCACATCACAATGTTTGGATAGTGTGCGAGAGAAGCAAGGATGTGAGTGGCTGTTGCCGGAGGCGGATAGGGCTTGAGCTATCGCCAAGGTTGTCAGAATTATGATCCTACATATTATTTCATGAGCTTCTTGAGGCATTAAATTGTCTTTGGTACCTCAACTATTCAACATCAACTAGAAGAAAATAATCTGGGTGACCTTTGAGCATACATGGACTAGTAAGCATAATTGTAAACAAAGCCAAAACCTTGAAGTAGTGTCGTATTATATAAGGCATTAGATTGTGATACTGGTCTTGACATGAGATAGTACACTAACAAAAAAAAAAAAAATCCCTAAATAAAAACACGTCCATGTACTCCTTCACATCAAATTGTTTGGATAGCGTGCGAGAGAAGTAAGGATGTGAGTGGCCGTCGCCATCAGGATCCTACTTATTATTACATGAACTTCCTATGGCATTAAATTGTCTTTGGTACCTCAACTATTCAACATCAACCACAGGTAAGTAATCTGGGTGACCTTTGAGCATGCATGTACTAGTAAGTGCAACTGTAAACAAAGCCAAAACCTTGAAGTAGTGTCATATTATATAAGGCATTAGATTGTGATACTGGTCTTGACACGAGATAGTGCTCTGACAAAAAAAGAAAAAGAAAAAAAATACTAATCTATGAATAAAAACATGTCCATGTACTCCTTCACATCACAATGTTTAGATAGTGTGCGAGGGAAGCAAGGATGTGAGTGGCTGTTGCCAGCGGCGGATAGGGCTTGGGCTATCGCCAAGGTTGTTAGAATTAGGATTCTTCATATTATTGCATGAGCTTCTTGTGGCATTAAATTGTCTTTGGTACCTCAAGTATTCAACATCAACTAGAAGCAAATAATCTGGGTGACCTTTGAGCATACATGGACTAGTAAGCATAATTGTAAACAAAGCCAAAACCTTGAAGTAGTGTCGTATTATATAAGACCTTAGATTGTGATACTGGTCTTGACATGAGATAGTACACTAACAAAAAAAAAAAAAAAAAAAAATTCCTGAATAAAAACACATCCATGTACTCCTTCACATCACAATGTTTAGATAGCGTGCGAGAGAAGCATGGATGTGAGTGGTTGTCGTCGGCGGTGGATAAGGCTTGGGCTATCGCCAAGGTTGTCAAAATCAGGGTCCTACGTATTATTGCATGAGCTTCCTGTGGCATTAAATTGTCTTTGGTACCTCAACTATTCAACATCAACCACAGGTAAGTAATCTGGGTGACCTTTGAGCATGCATGTACTAGTAAGCGCAACTGTAAACAAAGCCAAAACCTTGAAGTAGTGTCATATTATATAAGGCATTAGATTGTGATACTGGTCTTGACACGAGATAGTACACTGATAAAAAAAGAAAAGAAAAAATACAAATCTATGAATAAAAACATGTTCATGTACTCCTTCACATCACAATGTTTAGATAGTGTGCGAGGGAAGCAAGGATGTGAGTGGCTGTTGCTAGCGGCGGATAGGGCTTGGGCTATCGCCAAGGTTGTTAGAATTAGGATTCTTCATATTATTGCATGAGCTTCTTGTGGCATTAAATTGTCTTTGGTACCTCAAGTATTCAACATCAACTAGAAGCAAATAATCTGGGTGACCTTTGAGCATACATGGACTAGTAAGCATAATTGTAAACAAAGCCAAAACCTTGACGTAGTGTCGTATTATATAAGGTATTAGATTGTGATACTGGTCTTGACATGAGACAGTACACTAACCAACCAAAAAAAAAAAAAAAAATTAATCCCTAAATAAAAACACGTCCATGTACTCCTTCACATCACAATGTTTAGATAGCGTGCGAGAGAAGTAAGGATGTGATTGGCCGTCGCTGGCGGCGGATAGGGCTTGGGCTATCATCAAGGTTGTCAAAATCAAGATCCTACGTATTATTGCATGAGCTTCTTGTGGCATTAAATTGTCTTTGGTACCTCAACAATTCAACTAGAACCAAATAATCTGGGTTACCTTTGAGCATACATGGACTAGTAAGCCAATTGTAAACAAAGCCAAAACCTTGAAGTAGTGCCGTATTATATAAGGCATTAGATTGTGATACTGGTCTTGACATGAGATAGTACACTAACAAAAAAAAAAAAAAATTTAATCCCTGAATAAAAACACGTTCATGTACTCCTTCACATCCCAATGTTTGGATAGTGTGCGAGAGAAGCAAGGATGTGAGTGGCTGTTGCCGGAGGCGGATAGGGCTTGGGCTATCGCCAAAGTTGTCAGAATTATGATCGTACATATTATTTCATGAGCTTCTTGAGGCATTAAATTGTCTTTGGTACCTCAACTATTCAACTAGAACCAAATAATCTGGGTTACCTTTGAGCATACATGGACTGGTAAGTATAATTGTAAACAAAGCCAAAACCTTGAAGTAGTGTCGTATTATATAAGGCATTAGATTGTGATACTGGTCTTGACATGAGATAGTACACTAACAAAAAAAAAAAAAAAAAATCCCTAAATAAAAACACGTCCATGTACTCCTTCACATCAAAATGTTTAGATAGCGTGCGAGAGAAGTAAGGATGTGAGTGGCTGTTGTCGGCGGTGGATATGGCTTGGGCTATCGCCAAGGTTGTCAAAATCAGGATCCTACGTATTATTGCATGAGCATCCTGTGGCATTAAATTGTCTTTAGTACCTCAACTATTCAACATCAATCATAGGAAAGTAATCTGGGTGACCTTTAAGCATACATGTACTAGTAAGCGCAATTGTACACAAAGCCAAAATCTTGAAGTAATGTCGTATTATATAAGGGATTAGATTGTGATACTGGTCTTGACATGAGATAGTACACAAACCAAAAAAAAAAAAAAAAAAAGAAAAATAATCCCTAAATAAAAACACGTCCATGTAGTCCTTCACATCACAATGTTTAGATAGCGTGCGAGAGAAGTCAGGATGTGAGTGGCCGTCGCCAGCGGCGGATAGGGCTTGGACTGTCGCCAAGGTTGTCAAAATCAGGATCCTACGTATTATTGCATGAGCTTCCTGTGGCATCAAATTGTCTTTGGTACCTCAACTATTCAACATCAACCACAGGCAAGCAATCTGGGTGACCTTCGAGCATACATGTACTAGTAAGCGTAATTGTAAACAAAGCCAAAACCTTGACGTAGTGTCGTATTATATAATGTATTAGATTGTGATACTAGTCTTGACATGAGATAGTACACTAACCAAAAAAAAAAAAAAAAAATTAATCCCTAAATAAAAACACGTCCACGTACTCCTTCACATCACAATGTTTAGATAGCGTGCGAGAGAAGTAAGGATGTGAGTGGCCGTCGCTGGCGGCGGATAGGGCTTGGGCTATCGCCAAGGTTGTCAAAATCAAGATCCTACGTATTATTGCATGAGCTTCTTGTGGCATTAAATTGTCATTGATAACTTAACTATTCAACTAGAAGCAAATAATCTGGGTGACCTTTGAGCAAACATGGACTAGTAAGCCCAATTGTAAACAAAGCCAAAACCTTGAAGTAGTGTCGTATTATATAAGGCATTAGATTATGATACTGGTCTTGACATGAGATAGTAGACTAAGAAAAAAAAAAAAATTTAATCCCTGAATAAAAACACGTTCATATACTCCTTCACATCACAATGTTTGGATAGTGTGCGAGAGAAGCAAGGATGTGAGTGGCTGTTGCCGGAGGCGGATAGGGCTTGAGCTATCGCCAAGGTTGTCAGAATTATGATCCTACATATTATTTCATGAGCTTCTTGAGGCATTAAATTGTCTTTGGTACCTCAACTATTCAACATCAACTAGAAGAAAATAATCTGGGTGACCTTTGAGCATACATGGACTAGTAAGCATAATTGTAAACAAAGCCAAAACCTTGAAGTAGTGTCGTATTATATAAGGCATTAGATTGTGATACTGGTCTTGACATGAGATAGTACACTAACAAAAAAAAAAAAAATCCCTAAATAAAAACACGTCCATGTACTCCTTCACATCAAATTGTTTGGATAGCGTGCGAGAGAAGTAAGGATGTGAGTGGCCGTCGCCATCAGGATCCTACTTATTATTACATGAACTTCCTATGGCATTAAATTGTCTTTGGTACCTCAACTATTCAACATCAACCACAGGTAAGTAATCTGGGTGACCTTTGAGCATGCATGTACTAGTAAGTGCAACTGTAAACAAAGCCAAAACCTTGAAGTAGTGTCATATTATATAAGGCATTAGATTGTGATACTGGTCTTGACACGAGATAGTGCTCTGACAAAAAAAGAAAAAGAAAAAAAATACTAATCTATGAATAAAAACATGTCCATGTACTCCTTCACATCACAATGTTTAGATAGTGTGCGAGGGAAGCAAGGATGTGAGTGGCTGTTGCCAGCGGCGGATAGGGCTTGGGCTATCGCCAAGGTTGTTAGAATTAGGATTCTTCATATTATTGCATGAGCTTCTTGTGGCATTAAATTGTCTTTGGTACCTCAAGTATTCAACATCAACTAGAAGCAAATAATCTGGGTGACCTTTGAGCATACATGGACTAGTAAGCATAATTGTAAACAAAGCCAAAACCTTGAAGTAGTGTCGTATTATATAAGACCTTAGATTGTGATACTGGTCTTGACATGAGATAGTACACTAACAAAAAAAAAAAAAAAAAAAAAATTCCTGAATAAAAACACATCCATGTACTCCTTCACATCACAATGTTTAGATAGCGTGCGAGAGAAGCATGGATGTGAGTGGTTGTCGTCGGCGGTGGATAAGGCTTGGGCTATCGCCAAGGTTGTCAAAATCAGGGTCCTACGTATTATTGCATGAGCTTCCTGTGGCATTAAATTGTCTTTGGTACCTCAACTATTCAACATCAACCACAGGTAAGTAATCTGGGTGACCTTTGAGCATGCATGTACTAGTAAGCGCAACTGTAAACAAAGCCAAAACCTTGAAGTAGTGTCATATTATATAAGGCATTAGATTGTGATACTGGTCTTGACACGAGATAGTACACTGACAAAAAAAAAGAAGAAAAAATACTAATCTATGAATAAAAACATGTCAATGTACTCCTTCACATCACAATGTTTAGATAGTGTGCGAGAGAAGCAAGGATGTGAGTGGCTGTTGCCAGCGGCGGATAGGGCTTGGGCTATCGCCAAGGTTGTTAGAATCAGGATTCTTCATATTATTGCATGAGCTTCTTGTGGCATTAAATTGTCTTTGGTACCTCAAGTATTCAACATCAACTAGAAGCAAATAATCTGGGTGACCTTTGAGCATACATGGACTAGTAAGCATAATTGTAAACAAAGCCAAAACCTTGAAGTAGTGTCGTATTATATAAGACCTTAGATTGTGATACTGGTCTTGACATGAGATAGTACACTAACAAAAAAAAAAAAAAATTTCCTGAATAAAAACACATCCATGTACTCCTTCACATCACAATGTTTAGATAGCGTGCGAGAGTAGCATGGTTGTGAGTGGCTATCGTCGGCGGTGGATAGGGCTTGGGCTATCGCCAAGGTTGTCAAAATCAGGATCCTACGTATTATTGCATGAGCTTCCTGTGGCATTAAATTGTCTTTGGTACCTCAACTATTCAACATCAACCATAGGCAAGTAATCTGGGTGACCTTTAAGCATGCATGTACTAGTAAGCGCAATTGTACACAAAGCCAAAACCTTGAAGTAATGTCGTATTATATAAGGCATTAGATTGTGATACTGGTCTTGACATGAGATAGTACACTAACCAAAAAAAAAAAAAAAAAAAATTAATCCCTAAATAAAAACACGTCCATGTACTCCTTCACATCACAATGTTCAGATAGCGTGTTAGAGAAGTAAGGATGTGAGTGGCCGTCGCCAGCGGCGGATAGGGCTTAGGCTATCGCCAAGGTTGTCAAAATTAGGATCCTACGTATTATTACATGAGCTTCCTGTGGCATTAAATTGTCTTTGGTACCTCAACTATTCAACATCAATCACAGGTAAGTAATCTGGGTGACCTTTGAGCATTCTTGTACTAGTAAGTGCAACTGTAAACAAAGCCAAAACCTTGAAGTAGTGTCATATTATATAAGGCATTAGATTGTGATACTGGTCTTGACATGAGATAGTACACTGACAGAAAAAAAAAAGAAAAAATACTAATCTATGAATAGAAACATGTCCATGTACTCCTTCACATTACAATGTTTAGATAGCGTGCGAGAGAAGCATGGATGTGAGTGGCTGTCGTCGGCGGCGGATAGGGATTGGGCTATCGCCAAGGTTTTCAAAATCAGGATCCTACGTATTATTGCATGAGCTTCATGTGGCATTAAATTGTCTTTGGTACCTTAACTATTCAACATCAACCACAGGCAAGTAATCTGGGTGACCTTTAAGCATGCATGTACTAGTTAGCGTAATTGTACACAAAGCCAAAACCTTGAAGTAATGTCGTATTATATAAGGCATTAGATTGTGATACTGGTCTTGACACGAGATAGTACACTGACAAAAAAAAAGGAAAAAATATTAATCTATGAATAAAAACATGTCCATGTATTCCTTCACATCACAATGTTTTGATAGCATGCGAGAGAAGCAAGGATGTGAGTGGCTGTTGTCGGCGGCGGATAGGGCTTGGGCTATTGCCAAGGTTGTCAAAATCAGGATCCTACGTATTATTGCATGAGCTTCCTGTGGCATCAAATTGTCTTTGGTACCTCAACTATTCAACATCAACTACTAGCAAATAATCTAGGTGACCTTTTAGCATACATGGACTATTAAGCCCAATTGTATACAAAGCCAAAACCTTGAAGTAGTGTCGTATTATATAAGACATTAGATTGTGATATTGGTTTTGACACGAGATAGTACATTGACCAAAAAACAAAAAAAAAATAAAATTAATGAATAAAAATACGTCCATGTACTCCTTCATATCACAATGTTTAGATAGCGTGCGAGAGAAGCAAGGATGTGAGTGGCTGTCGCCGGCGGTGGATAGGGCTTGGGCTATCGCCAAGGTTGTCAAAATCAGGATCTTACGTTGGATCATGAGAGGTAGGTGGGATCGTGAATCATAGGATCGGATTGTGGACCGTTAGATCTTATATTATTTGAGAAAAATTCAAAAAAAATACATTTGTATGTTAAATAATCACATGAATTATACATTCATTCATAAATTTGCATCTATTTGATGTAATTACCACACATCACCACATTCATTTGTAAGCATTATTTAAAGAGGCAAAAAATCTAAAAACGCGACACTTTATTGTGATGTTATTTTCATTTGGGTCCAACTAATACTCTCTCTACATTAGAATTGCAAAACTTGGTTTATTGGGATTCTATTTTTTATTTAGGTCCAACTGAACCTTCTGTTAAGTCAAAGAAGATTACAAAAAACCAGGATTTTTTTGGATGGTCAGAATCGTACAATCCTGAAAGATTACAAAGATCCTTGAAATATCTGGATTGTTTTGGGCAGGTGAGATGGTAAAATCGTAAGATCGTGAGATCCAAATGAAGATTTTGACAACCATGGCTATCTTCGGTGGCGGCTAAGGCTTTGGTCTCCATAGGCAGCGGGTCCATGTTTGGATTTCTTTTCTCCCCTTCTCTCTCTTGTGGGTGGGTTTGTGAATTTTTTTTTTTTTTTTTTGAAGCGGTGGGTTTGTGAAACAATTGCAAATACTGGTTTTAATTTGGTACTGGTTTTTGATTTTCTTCCGTGTAAATTTATTTTGTAGTTTTTAATTAAAAAAAAGTCACATCATTAAAAAAAAATGCCGAGTCATTGTTCCATTAACCACGTAAGTAATACTACTAATGGCAGTTAGTAACTAGGGGACAAGGCATTTCAGTGAAGAGTTTAGCAGGTTTGTGACAGGAAAATGAGTGAAATTGTGGTCATGTTGGGTTGGAACAGGGCTTGGCCTGAGCCAATTTTGCAAGCCTTCTGTCTTGCTTCAAAGAGTGTGGTTGGTGCACCTTTTAGCCAACTCGGTGCACCCGAGCTTGCCTATATTTAGAGTGGATGTAGGGGTGGGGTTTGATGGGGTTTACATGGAGGACATGGGTGGAGATAAGTTGAAAAGGTTGGTTCCATCTGTGGTTCGTATCATGGTTGCGCCTGGATTCTATGTCTATGGCAGTGTGGTTAGGTGCAAGGTTATATGCAGGGGCTATAATGACACCAACAACGATCAAAGTAATGGTGAAGGCAAGGGTTTAATTGTATGAACTTAATTCTTAAACATATGAGCGTTCTGTAATACTTTTTGTACTTATTCTGCTTAATTGTTACATGGGGTTGTTTATGATGGGTGCCTATGTTTCGAGAATTTGGGTTGTGGGGTTTTTGGGGGGGGTCAGAGTCTTGGATCTCTTTGTTTTATTCTCTGTCTCGTCTACTGAGATCTTTATCATTTTCACTCATTGGTACATGGGGATAATTGGATTCTGAATCTGTATGAAGTATGATCTAGATAACTTTTGATGGGCCCTAGCTATGTGGATATTATTATCAACCAGGGAAGCTGAAACAAAGGAAATAGAAAACAACCATGTGAATGGAATCAAAGGATGCTTTTCTTGTGAATGATTTTTGGATTTTATGAATTCAATTTATCATTTTATATGAGTATTGATCTTGTTATGGAACGACGGAAGCCAGTTCTCTGTGAGAGTTCAAGCCTCAGCTGGGATGTGCAACTCAATACACTAAAGAGGTACAAGTCTCTTTGCAAGGACAAGGTGTATTTCTAATATATGTTTCCTATCCTATCCAATAAAAAAAGGGAGATTTGGCTCAAAAACTAGAGATTTCATGTTCAAGTGCAAATTATTACAAGCGCTAGTATAAGATAGTCATGGGGATTTTTTTTTTGAGGAAAAGATATTCATGGGGATATTGATTGTGAAAATTATACGTTAAAGCTCAATATAAAGTAGAACCCCAAGTCTGCAATTGATTTTAACTTCAATTATCCTTATTGTAGTGGTGCCGCCAGAATTTTAGTATTTACTCACATTATGATGCAACTATTCAAAATCAATGATCAGATAGTTCAAGAGTCTAACAACATAATGGTTTTCTAGAGTAGTTCCTACGTTTTTGAATGACATTGAGTGTACCTTTCTTGTTTCTACATGAAAGGCCGCTGTTTAACCTTCCTTTTACTTCTTGAGATTGTAGCATCCTTCGCGTACTCTATGATCGAATGGTGTGTTTAGATAGTAAGATTTGAAAATTTGGATTTGATTTTGAGTGATTCAAATTCAAATACATTGTTTGGATAGTTTTGAAAGATCAAGGAATTGGATTTGAAATCATGGCATTTCAAATCTATTGATTTAAAATTAAAATTCAAGTTTCCAAACGCAACCAAAATTCTAATCCAAAAGTTCCTGGGTAGATACTAGCAGGTGGGTCACCTATGTGTGGTAAAATTTTGGTTATGTCAAAATTTATCAGCATTTTTGTTTTTGACAGGATCATATAGAAGGACTTGCTAAAAGAATATTGGGTATTTGTCTGTCCTGTGCTTCGGTTGTTTCTTCATGCCTTGAAGGAAACTACAAGAACGATAAAAGTTTACATTTTAGGATTAAGATTCTTTAGAATTTTAAAGAACTTCTCTGATCCATACACTTGAAATGAGTAAACTGCATTTATTTTGTAACCAAAATTTAAATAGATACCGACTTCCTAACCGTAAACTTTTATTCAACTGTTGATGAGTGATAAAATCTAATCTCACACATATCAAAATAGATTGATAGGATTTTAGTAATCTCATGGTGAAATTACCCTAAGAATTCATGAAGATTCAAATAATTTTTTAATGATCGGATACATGTGAACTTAACAGACTATTGCATCAAATGTCTGGATCGTGAAGATACGGAAGGTTTGAACCACATACGTATCAACAACAATGCAACAAGCCAACGACAACGGAAGGTCATAAAGAACAATGCAAGATACCAACAAGTCCTTAGTTGTTTTATGCTCCCAATTTAAAATGTCAACGATTTTGGGAGACTCTGATCATATCAAAGAGGCTTTCAAACGACCTTAATGTGAGAATTTTAACCTTCTCTTTTGCAAAATTGTTAAATTTTGTTTTGTTTTCAAAGACCCCAACCAGCTGACAGCAAGAAATATACAATATGAAGAGCAGAAAAAGGGCTCTGTTTATAGTACAAGTTAAAAACTAAAAAGTCACAGCACATCAAAGATTCAGAAAGGAATAACCTTGATCCCTAGAAATAATGTAGCAGCTATATCCAAAGAGACAGATACAGACAACTGAAAACTAATACCTCTACTAAACATAACATCAATGTATAAGTTACTGTTTGACAAAAGAACTAGTAGGGTTGGAACAAAATTATAGAATATCAAAATTTCATGAGAAAAGAATTTGGCATGGTATACAAAATGTGTCACCAAATATGCTTTAGTGTGTCAACTTCAAAACAAGTGTGGATGGCCACTTATGATAAACATTCTCCAAAGTTTCCTAGACTTCCATATTAATAAAACCCTTTTTTTCACTGGTACAATACATGCTCACTAAATCTTGAATCCATGGCCTCACCCACGAGGTCTTGACTTCACCTTTTACAAAGAGAGGTGTTAATTGAGTTAAACTTCACTGGCATGTTCTACAAAAATACTGTGTAAGACCAGAGGCAACTAGAAAAGCAGTTACTTTTGGTTGACATTTGATACATCATACAACAAATTTATGATGCATCCAGTACGTGTAAAGGTTGATCAAACAAATGGTGCTAGAGAGCTCCTACAGTTATCATGAAAGCACCACCAAAAGATAGTGGTGGATGAATTTTGTGAACTTCAAAATGAAGTCCAACTGCCTCCTGGATGTCAATTCAACATAGCATTAGACAGCCCAGCATGTCCATCATGTGTGTGTGTGTGTGTGTAACTTAATGTCCATCATATCATGATTCATTGCAAGAAACATAAATAAATCAAAATCATCCATTATTTACTAGAAACAATCAATGATTTAATTTTTCAATTTTTTTCTTTCTTTGATAGGCAATCTAATTCTTCAAATCCATTAGTACATTATCTGATAAATGCTTGGCAAGAGAAGATAAGTTAACTTTACCACTAAGATACAAAACTACAAGCAGTCATCCACAAGATTGTGAAGAAACAGCATCAACATTAGAACCCAGATCTGACCAAGCAATGCTGTCTTCCTTTTGCATGTAATCGCCATCTACCCCACTAACAATACCTCCAAAATCCCCATTCTCAGTCTCCTCAGCAACCTCATCCTCAAAACTACATACATTATTCTTCGACTCCAAGTTATACGTCCACTCCAATCTTTTCAATGATTGTGAAGAAACATCACCATCAGAATCCAGCTCCCACCAAGCCTTGTTATCCTCTTGTATACTATCATCAACTACCCCACTAACAATTCCTTCCAAATCCACATTTTGGGTCTCCTCAACAACCTCATCCTCAAGATCATATACCTTTTTCTCCACCTCAGGGTTATATGTCCACTCCAATCTCTTCAAAATGTCACGGTCCTTCCATTTTCCAACGATCGATTCTGCCTCCTTAGCCTTCCCCATCACAATTTCACTCCTTGAAAACCCTGCATCCGCAACCCTCTTCAAAGCCCCATCATTCACATCCCCCACAACAACCTTCTTTAAACATCGCAACTTTGCCTCCTTCAAAACATCCACAAAATCCGAATCATCTGACACAAGCACCATACACTCAACTCTCCTCGTATCCATCATATCCACCACATGATTCTTCAAAGCAGCATCTGCAGCTTATGGCTTATTCGACACAGTGTGAACCCAAAACCCTGCCCGCTTCAACTCATCAGCCGAACCATACCCACCTTCGGAGTCAAAATATCCCTCGCAACATTCTTATACTTCTCCATCTTCATGGAATACTTAGCCACTAACTTTACCCTCATCTTCCCCCTTGCTGACTCTATCTGATTCAACCTTTTTATCTGCTCACGCTCATGAATTTGCTTGAAATGATTTACAAACTTCTCATTTGAATAAAAATTCCTCCCACAAACCCGACAAAGCTATGGCTCAATTGTCTTAATCACACCCCTATTCTCCAACTGATTCAATATTTTCCTCTCTTTTCTTTGCTCCCTAACAACCTGTGGTACATGGGTAAATGCATGATGATTTGCATATGCCCCCATGTATCTAACAACCCCAAAAGACGCCATTGCTGCCTTTAGCTTGACAGCAGTGTTGCATGGCGGGAATGAGTTTGGTAGTTTATTGTCCAAATCCCAAAATATTGCAACATTGTTTTTGGTAATTTTTGTTCTCAAAGGCGATGATGGGTCCCAAGAATTGAAGCTCGATTTCGATTCAAAGTGACAAGATCTACTCAACAAGGTAAAAGGGTCAAGGATTCATAACATTCTGAGTTGAGTTGTGCAGAAAAGTTTGAAGGATTTAAGTAACACAACCATAGGCAGAGGGTTCTCCTCAATGCAATCATAATCTAAAAAATTGGAATAGAAAATATAGCCAAGAAAACTCAAGTGGACCAGTGAAAAGGAAAAATGAATTGACTTTTACAAGAGTAGTTTATAGCCTCAAACTCCTACACACAAGCTGATTCACACCCTTGCTGAACTATAAGATCTGCAACCATAAATTATTTTAGTAATCCTTTAAAAAAAAAAGCCCATCAAAAGACTCAAAACTGATTAGTGTATTACCAATTATAATATATTTCAAGCCATGCTAGCTTTCTAATGTATAACATTAACATTCAGTCCACCACACATGTAAGTCCTTTAATTACCTATGGTTTGCATTGATTTTTAATTTGTCAATATGTGGTTTAAAAAATAAACAGTACCCACTATGGGATCATATCCTTTATTACCCTTTAATATAAATCAAAAACAAAGACAATTAAATCTCAGTGGAATCAAGTATATATAACTCTTTAAAATACCAACCCAAATGTCTTTCCTATACAACTAAATATCACATAAACAAACCAATTATATGTTTAAAAACAAATGAATGGTAGCAAAGATGATAAAGAAATAATTGTACTTCTTAAAGAAAACCAATTATATCTTTAAGTTACTTCTTTTAAAGTTGGGTTTGTAACTAAGAAAAAAAAAGTTCAAGCAAACGTTAACTTCATTCCAATCACTTAGAAAATTCCCATCTAGAACATCCCTCTCTCTCTCTCTCTCTCTCTCTCTCTTTTCTTAAAAAAAAAAAAAAAACCTTTCTAATACATGTATTTATTTAATCTAAAACGTTTGCTTCTAGATCAAGGACTAAGTTCATCAATATCTTTTGGAAACTAGTTTTTTCTCTTATATATAGCCAATATAGGCTTCAACAATAGAGACCATATCAGAAAAAGGGCTATCATTGAAGCCTATATTTGCTATATTTAAAAGAAACACTAGTAGCCAAAAGATGTTGATGAACTTAGGCCTTGACCTAGAAGTTTTAGACTAAATAAATATATGTATTGGAAAGGTTAATTAAAAAAGAAAAAAAGAAAAGAAAAATAAAAGAGAAGGGTGTTCAGGATGGGAATTCTACAGAAAACTGCTACAAGCTGCATATACCTTCCAAGTTGATTTTGAATCCCCTGTTTGGACTACCGAAGCATTTCATGCAATAATTATATATATATAAAATCAAGTCAATAACTAAGTGATCAGTCAATAATTGGCCCTGCCTAATCTCTCTCCCTGATCTCTCTGTTCCTATCAAACAATAATGCACGCCCACACACACTTATCACTTCATGATAACCAAATAACTTGAACAAACATCTTTTACACTAATCGACATTTAGTTGCCAAAAAAAAAAAAAAGAAGTTTGCACTAAAGAAAAGAACTATCTCAAATTCACCAAACCCTCCAGCACCAGTATGTATGTAAGGGAGAGGTAATTATAAGTAGTTGATTGAGCTAGGAACGGACAGTGAGATTTTTAAAGGCCAATTCATTGTTTTTTTCACACGTGTTTTTAACACCGATTTGTCCCTATTCCAATATCATGAAACCGCCAATAGCTTAACCTATACTCAACACAACTAATCAAGGCGGCCACGCACTAATGTCATAATCAATCGGTTAAACACGTATGCCACCCGAACCTCAATTTACCGGCTTACTCTAACTATCTCAAAACTCAAATCCTAGTAATAATAATCACAAATCAAAACAAATAAAAAAACTCAAATCCCTAAAATTTTTAGTTTTACCATTCCCTCTGCTCTCCGCCTCTCTCATCTCATTCTTTCTCTGATTCTCTCCACAGCTCCACTGTTGCTGGCTGCCTCTCTCAACTGCTCAAGCAAGCTTTCTCCGCCTCTCTCAAGTCTCAACTGCTCAGTGCTCTGCTTCTGCGCCTCTGCTCTAGGTTTTGAGTTTTCTGCGTATCAGGTATAATTTATTTGGGGTCGCTTGGCTTTCAGCCTCTCTCTTCAAGTTCTTTTGTTTTCTGTTTGGGCCTTCCAAGGTTTTTTTTTTTTTGGGTGAGTGGGTGTTATTAATAAGCCATGTGTTATGGCTGTGCTTAAATTTTTATTATGTTTGTACTTAAATTTTTTTTTTAAATTTTAATCTTGTGTTTTTATAAATATATTTTAGTTAGTGGTAATATATTAAATAAGTCTTTATTTATGTAGATTGAGGTTACTAAAAACTTGTTATTATTCAGTAAAACTATAATAATACTTTTTATATAAATCAAATTTTATTTCTCATTTACTTTACACTTGAAAGTTATTTTTTATTTTAGTCTTTATAAATATATTGTTTGATTAAAAATGTCTACTAGAAAATATGTATATGAATATAAAAACTTAAAAAAAAAGAAAAATTAATTGAGTCTCGAAAAAGATCAATGGATAAATTTGTTATTAGTAATAAACAAAATATAACACAAAATTTAGATGAAAATATCACAAATGAGCAAGAAATTCACCAAAAAGAGTTAGAAGATAATGAAATGATACAATTGCAAGATAACAATAATGTTCAATTTTGCAATAAAAATATTAAATAAACATTAATTTAATTAATATATATATCCTCATTTTTAGTTTTCGTCTAAGGCCCCAAAATGTCTAGGGCCGGCCTTGGCTATACTATCAATTTGCTAATAGATGTATCATCCATTGAAATACATTGTTATAGTACTTGATCAAATGAAATCCTAATTGCAACTAATATAAATGACCGATTCATATTAAATTATTCACTAAGCTTGACTAATTAGTTTCAATTTCTTACTAATTACACCAAATTAGAAAGAACTAATTAAATGGAGTAAAAGATAAATATATTGTCATATCGTGTAAATTACACACAAAAATTGATTAATTAAGAATGAAAGTGTTCAGGGGCCTTTTTTGGTTGCCCAGCCACGTGTGGTCCGTTGGAGGGATGACTTTATTAGACCCGGGTTCTCTTTGGGGAGTTGTGTTCGGAACTCAATATTGGGCCACGTGGTCCAACGCCTACCGGCGTATTTTTAAGCTTACAAAATCATTAAGGCCAAAATTTAAGAATCACGATAATGGTTGAGTAAATATGTAATACGTGTTTGATATGATAGCTTTGATTAGTGGTTGTAATAATAGTTGAAACATAGTATTTATTTAGAGGTAAAGTAATCATGTACTCAATGATGTAAATTTAAAGATATGGAAGCAAAGTCACTTATCTTTGTATGGTTTATAGCTCCAGCTGTGTAGCATCAGTGAGCTGATAGGATTCCAGTAGAATGCCAACGGTAGAGGTTAGTTAAGCTTGCCATTCTTATCATGCATTTAAATGAGTTTAAGCCTTAGTTAATAGTTGTAATAGTAGTTAGAATAAAGTAATATGTATTTAAATGTGAAGTAATCATATACTCAATAATGTAAATTTAAAGATAAGGAAGTAAAGTCACGTATCTTTGTATGATTTGTAGCCCTAGTTGTACAGCTTCTATGAGTTGATAATATCCCAATAGAGTAACCCTAGCGATAGAGAGGCAATTTGCTATGATAACTTTAAGATTGAGGGGGAAAAATGGGTGCAACTGGAGGGAGAGAAAGTATGTCTAGCTGTGTGTAGGGGCTGGTTAAGTTTACTCCTTTTATCATGCACTTAAATGAGTTTTCCCTTTGATAATACTCTTTTAATTGTTGTAAAGCTATGAATAGTATTGTCTTCCATGAGAAAGACTTTTGTATGGAGTATTTGTGCCTTCTAAGAGAAGGGCTTCATGTAAGAAGTAGTTGTGCCTTCTAAAAGAAGAGTTTTTGTAAGAAGTAGTTGTGCCTCCTAAGAGAAGGGTTTTGATATAAGATCTTGGTGCCTTCTAGAAGAAGGGCTTTAGTAATAGAAGTTTATGCTTTCCATGAGAAGGGTTTTTAGTATGAGTATTTGATATCTCTTGAGAAGTGTAGAGATGGTAAAAGATATAGATGTTTTGTAGAATATAGTATTTGTAATATGTATGATATATGGAAGTATGAGAGATATGGAGATTAAAGATAGTAAAACTATAAGATTATAATCGCTGAAGAAGTTGTAGAGATTGCCTTCCAAGAGGAAAGATTTTGTAAGAGAAGAATATGGAGATGTGTTTAGGTATTTGGAAATGGAAGCAGTAGGATAGGTGTAGAAGAGTATTGAGATGTGTTTTTGGACAGCAAAACAGTAGAATTTCAGAGTGAGAGAGAATGAGAGTGGAGTTTAGAAGAGTTGTGGTGTGTTATATGTAATGGTGTAGTAAGTGTGTATGAGATTGTGTAAGAGAAGTGAAGAAAGAGATGAGAAGAGATATGGACAGCAAGATATATGTGTTTTCAAAATATGAAGAGTAAGATAATGAGTATAAGAGAGTAATAGTATTGTAGTGTGTTTAGCAAAACTGCTGGGATTTACTGCTGGGATGTCTGAGGGCTTATGAAGGGTATTTATGAGCTAAGAGCTGAAGAGTTTAGTTTCTAATTTAGAAACTAAAAAACTTAGAAGCTCAGAACTTCATTAAGAGCTTCAGAAGATTATTAGAGGGAGAAAGAATAGGGAAGTGTACGAGAGAGTTGTTCTCCATTGGTGTCCACCCTTGAGGTGTTGATCAATGGTCCTCTTTTAGAGCTGAGTTTAAGGGGGTATTTTAGCAAAGAATATCAACCAAAATCTGTCCCAAATAGCAATGAATCTTCAGAGAATCCATCTTAAGATTTGATAAAAAATGGTATGTTTAGCTTTAAGATATTTTGGCTATTTCGGGTAAGAGCTGCTCGGGAAAGAGTAGCAGAAAAGGAAAGTATTTTAGCAAGAAAAGGAAAGTATTTTAGCAAGAAAAAAGGTAGTTACAATAGTTGGTTTTGGTTTTAGCCAAATGTGGAAAAATCAGTAATGCTCAGGCTGATGGGTCAGCTGTCACAGCTATTCTGAAAAGGCTGTCCCAGCTGTCAGGAAAAGCTGTGACAGCTATCATGAAAAAGCTATCCCAGCTATTAGGAAAAGCTGTGACATCTATCATGAGATAGTTGTCACAACTGTCATAAGATAGCTGTTTGCTTTGGGCAAAAGCCAACGAGGTTAGATGGGTGATTTCAGACTGTTGGAGAGGTCATTTTATGGATTTGGCTGAAAAATGGTAAGATCTCTTTCAAGGGTATCTTGTTATTTTGGGTATTACAGTTGGTTGTTGGGATTTCAACATTAAATGGCTGATGATATCACTGCCAGCCAGGTGTCAAGTGTTGAATACATTGCTGGGGTTTAGTTGAAAATGTTTCCTTCTTTGGGTGTTTGTGTTTTTGGTCCAAGGTTTAATTACAACACATTTTTAGCAAGTAATAGAAGAATTGGTTGAAAGTTAATGAAGCTTTAGAGATTTGGTCAAGGCCTCATTGTGTTGTGACATAATCTTGGTGAGCAAAAAGAGTATTTAATGCTCTGTTCTGGCAGCTGGTAGAGAAATATATGGTCTAATTGTGGCAGACAATAGCTGGGTATCAGAGATATCATGAATATTTTGTATATATTTGGAAACAAAAGATAACCAATCAAACTAGACCATGTGTTTGAGTTGGATTTTAACTGAAAGAAGTAATAAGATTTATGTAGAATAATATAATGAAGTTTCTAAATTTGTATGGCAACAGCTGGGGATTGAATGAATAATTATATTCCCAGTAGTTAGATGGCTGGAGATATTAAGTATTTGTCACATAATGAATATTAAGATTTAGGAAAAGAGCAATGAGAAATTTTATCATTTTAAGTGCTACGTGATAAAAGATGCTTACTATATGTTACCTACCACACACAGACTCGTCAGAGTTTAGGGAGTTGGAGAAGACACGCCAAGCAACATGTTTTTTTTATCAACTTTAAACTGCTAGAGCTTTACTAAACATACCTCTTAGCCTGCCAAACCACGACTCCTAAAGTTTCCCCAAAGAGACTTATGAGTTTGGATCATAAGTCGAAGATGAGATGACGTACCTCGGGTTTTGTTGTCATTTTGTGTAAATATGAGCTCTTGTTGAAGAAGCCGCTTGCCATGAGTGTAAGAGAGGTAATATGGATTGTGAGTTTTGATTCATTGCTTAAGCCCAATCCATATGTTGATGTTGATGATATCGTGGAGTTACGATCCCAATTGATGAAGAGGAAATGTGGACCATGAATCCGCCTTGTGAAGTAAGGATCTTGCGGGCCATGTGAGCCTAATCCATGTAGTTGAATGAGATATGAGTTTATTTTGGGTTTTAAATAGATTTACCCAAAAAATTAATAATATGTTAATGTGGTATGGGTTGCCAATGAAGTAATGCCACGTGGGCCGAAAAAACGGTCCTCAACAGAAAGAAAGCAAAGTGAGTGAGAGAGAGAGAGAGATTGAACTCACGGTCGCGGCTGGTTTGTTTGAAATTATTATAGTCGGTGCCATAAGACTACGTCGTATTGGAATGGGACATCAACATAGTCTTCAAAGCCTCTGATTCTCAATGATTCTTACGTAATTGATCGCTCAAAAACTGAAATCTCAGAGAGAGAGAGAGAGATGGAGATTGTGAACTGGTTGAGGTTTGGGGTTAGAGAAGGAAGAGAAGAGAGCGTGTGAGAAAGAGAGAATATGGTAATTTTGTTTTATTTTAATTTTGAGGGTTAATTAATTATTTTAGAAAAAATTTAAAACAACCTTTTTATGGAAATTTAAAAAGTTGATAAAAAAATTTAATAATCTTTAAAAAAAATATTTCATGTTCTTAGAGCATTGGTTAAAAATTTAATAATCTTTACTAAAAATTTTTATTTTTGTTTCAATTAATTAATTTGCTTTTTTTTTTTTAAATAAAAATAGTGTGGGTTGGGTTAGGGATTTGCTTTGGTATTTTTTATAATTTAATTTGTTTTAAAAAGGCTGCGTTTGACAATATGTAAAATATTTTCCGAGTGTAAAATATTTCCAAGTGAAAACATTTTTGGGAAAGAAAAATATTTTTAAGTGTTTAGCTGTATTATGAAAATTGTTTTGGAAAGTGTTTTCAGGTGTTTGGTTGCATTCTAAAAATGCTATTTTCCTACTAGTTTCTCACATTTTCTCAACAATTTTCTCAGCTTCCAAACAAATTTTATAATAGAAAATTTCAATATATAATCTTAAAGAAACAAAAATCAAAACAAAACCATTCATTAAACTAAAAAATCTGGTCAAATTGAGAGAGGAAGGAAGAGAGAGTGATTGAAAATTGAGGGAAAGAGAGAGGTAGAACAAGAAAGAGAGAGATCGGTCATGGGTGACAAGATTGGTCAAGCGGTGGCAGGCTTCGGGCAGTGATGAGATTGAGACAACGAAAGTTCAATCTAGAGGGCAGCGGCGGCAAGCTTCAGGTCCCAGGTTTAATCTCTCTCTCTCTCTCTCTCTCTCTCTCTCTCTCTCTCTCTCGGTTTAGATAAACACAGGAAATGGTTTGAAGGTAAATATGAAGTGTAAACCATTTTACACTTTAGGCCCACTTATTTTACAGTCAAACTAGTTCATTTTCGGGTTGATTGAATTTTCTACCCAAACCAAATACTCTTCCTCATGTAAAATATTTTCCTAATTTCCATTACACTTGAAACAAATACAACCTAAGTGCGAATGAAGATTTGAACATTGATTTCTCTTATGAAGAAAATCAAGTAATATCACAGAACTATAAAGTTCTTGGCTTAGAACTTGGCATCGATGAATAGATTTTTTGTGTTTGTGTGAGAGTTTTGTTTTGAGGAAAATAATTAATTTTGAATTGCATTTACTAACAAACTTGTATTTATCTATTTTAAGGATAGGGTTAGGATGTTGGGTTTAAATTTTTTTAGGAGCTCAAGGTTATAGAGATTTTGTCTTAGGTAAAGTAACCACGAACTAAATAAAGTTCTTGTGTTTATGCATATTAGAACTATGGAATGAATTTTGATCTCTCTCTTTCTCTCTCTCTCTCTCTCTCTAGCCCATCAACATTTGATATCTTTTGCTTACCCATTTGAGAGAATATATGGCTTTTGGCATGTATGTATGCATGCAATCATTAACGTTTTAAATGATGAGATTCATGTTTGTGTCAAAATTTTCTATACAACAGAGAAGGGTCTGCATTAACAATATCAAAGATATTTCTGCTAAATTGCTTAAACTATCAGCATTCGGAACATAAGCTTGTACTGATATGTTAATAGATGAGCAATTAACAACTAAATAAGATGCTCTCATGGGTGACAATCTTCAAAGCTAAAAGCATTTTAAGTACCATTTTGTTTGTCACAAAAACAATATTGTGAACAACTACAAATTACTTGATTGTTAGACCTCTTGTATGGAATAAGTGATTTAGCATATAAGAAGTCTGTTGCACAAAGAATAACAATATTAGTCCTCTGTAATTTATTGAATGGCCTTAGCTTAGCTATGTGCTGCTTCTATTCTGCAGTGTTTGGAAATCATCATACACCTCATCGTCCTGTGTAATGTTTGTCCAGAAGCATTTATTAGACCTTAATATTATTTGAATTTCATTTGAAAGTGAAATTTTTTTCCTTTCCCATTTACTAATTAGATTTTACTTTTTTTTTTCCACCTCTTCTTCTTATGGGAAATTTAGTGGTTTCATAGGATGTGTGTGTAATGTCAAAAGCTTTTGGGTATTCTAACGAGTTTGAGCTTGAACACTATTTTTAAGCTTGGTTCGTGCTTAAGACAAACTTGAACATCTTATTTTTATTATCGAGCTAAGCTCAAACATGCACTATTTGATAAAACTCGGCTCGTTTACAGCCTTATAATTACTCAAGGTAATTTGCAGAGTAGCATGAGTTTGTCACACTATGTAGTTAGTTAGCAAGAATTGGAAGAATTGAGGAGAATAACATCTCAAGCCTTTAAGGCTCGAGTTCGGCGAAGAAATTGAGCCTCAAAAACTCAAGTTTTGATTGCTAACATGGAGATATTTTTGCCATATGGAACTCGAGTCTTAAAGACTCGAGTTCCATAGAAGAAGAAGAACGAAGATGATGATGATGAAGAACCAGAAATGAAGGAAGAAGCACCAGATTTGAAGACCTCTCTAGAGAACGCAGATCCAAAGAATCAGAACAGGGGAAGAAGAATAAGAAGTACTAGATTCGAAAACCTCTTTGGAGAATGCAGATCCGAAGAAGAAGAATCACGGGTTGGAGGAGAGAAGAACATGGGAAGAAGAAGAAGTAGCACAGGCATTGGGAAAGTAAATCGTGGAACTTAAGTCTTAAAAACTTAAGTTCCACGTGGATTTTTTTTCCACATTAGCTACCACCACTTGCAACTCAAGTCTTAAAAACTCGTGTTCTATCTTGGAAATCGAGTTTTAGATACTCAAGATGCTAATTTGTTGAATGGCTTTGCAAACTAGACAACTAACTAAAATATTATAAAAATGAAGCTAAATGCAAAAAAAAAAATTCATAATTACTCTAATATTGACTTCGACTAAGCACATTCTTCAATCAAGCCTCCCTGCCAATCTTTGTCTACCAAATCAGAAGGCACTTTCTTTTTCTTTCGCATAGGTTATTTAGTTGCTTTATTGTGTTTTAGGTTGTTGGCTACTTTTAATTAGGTTGCTCGGTTCGAAACTGATAGGATTGCTTTTAATGCTCTTCAATTTTCAATTTTCAATTTGCAATTTGCAATCTTACAAACTCATAGGGACTGGTATGAAAAATGTAGCTACATTTTTTTTTTTTTTTTTTCCTGCGTACATTCTTTGGCATAGAGATTTTTCTTCAAATTTTGATTTGGACATTACAGTTGCTTAGCCATGTTGGTGGAGCATGTAAGGATGATCATCTTTATGTGTTTCCCTATTTGTTTTAATTTCGTGATGATAGTGTAATTTTTATTACCTATATCTGCTGAATATTTTCTTAGTTGCCATGCACTGCATATTGTGAACTTTTACTCATGTGAAAGATGCACTATATTCCTCAAAATGCAAGGTGGCGGTGGTACAAGAATGATTCAAGAATGGAGAGCGATGGTGGTCGCTATACGGAAGCAGTAGCACTCTTGGCTTTTTGAATCTCACAGGAAAATTAGCTTGGTTGCATATACGTTAACCAATAGGAAGAGAAATGTCCCCCCAAATTATATTCCTCTTAGAAAAATAATTGAATTCTCATTTGATTGAAACTTGCAACGAAATCCTTGTATTACTTTTTCTTCCTTGAAATTCATAATATTGGACTTGAAATAAATAAGTTATGTAGTTGGTTAACTTATTTATTTCAAGGGACTCACAATTGATGACTAATGACATTTTGTTGGCATGTCCAATAATGATTTAATTGCAGATTTCTACCTCAAGGGTGATTGCTAGAGTCGACAGCGGACTCAGATTTCAAAATTAATCCAAAATAGATCAAATAGATTGAACTGGACTAAATGAACCAAAGTAGATCAGAGTGAACTGAAATAGACCAAAAAGGACTGATGTACACCAAATGGCCTGAAGTATACCGAATTAAACCGAAGTGGACTGAATTGGACCAAATAGACAAAATGATCCTAATCCTCACCATATTGATACAAGTACAGCCAGAGTCAAATGAATATCCAACATACAATCTCACTCACACACAAAATAGGTAGATTACCTGCCATTTGGTGGTACCAAGGATAGTTTAAAGATCCAGGCGGAGTTCTTCGAAATCCCACACACCCGAATTTCTTTTCTTCGCATAAATCCATGTTCTATATGTTGATTCCAACCTTCACAACCACTAGATTTAAAAAACACAAAAAAATTAACAACAAACAAGCTCAAACTCTCTTATAAAAAACAACAACAAAAGCAACAACAAGAAGAAGCTCAAACTATGCACTTTCTGAATAAGAATCTGTAGTAAATAACCGTTAGAATGTGGCAAGAAAAATCTTAATCATGAGCTTCTCAATTAAATTTGGGGCCTCAAAAATGTCCTAATTAAACTATGTAACATGATTTTTCTATAGGAAGCTGACCTAAAACATACGAATCACTATTCAATCTTTCTAACCAAACGAATTCAAAACTCGAAGAAACAATAATTTTTATAGAAATACTATGTCCACACATTTTCACAACAAATTATAGGTGTTAAGTTGTTATTGGTTTTGATTTAAATCTAACTGATACTTATTTTTTGCTCACAGATAACTGAAAATGTTCTGAAACATAACATTTCTATCATTTTTAACCCCTAAAAAAAAAAAAAAAGTTATCGAGAGAGAGTAAAGTATAAACAGTCACGTTGCTGTAAATGATCATGTGGTTACATTCGTCAGCAACGGCCTGTATTCACGCTTAATTATTCTATGCAAACTGGAATAAAAAAAAAAGGCCACATGTAATGTAACCATGCAAAACGCGTCCAGATTCAAAACAAATAAAAAAAGGCTCTTTATATCTTCTTGAAACGTTTATCAGTAAGAAATACTACACAACATAATAATGAAAATATCTGCGGAAGTTTGCATCCCAAGTCAATGGGAGTATAAGGAAGTCTCCGTCTATATCTTTCAAATGTCAATACAATCTTTTGGTTGTTCAAAGTCAATGGCTCAAAGCACCATTTGCCAGCTCCTACCAACAGCTAGCATAAACAAAGTCTAATGTCCTGCAAATGCCATCTCCTTCTCAGCAAGCTTTGCTTCTTCCCTGAACTTCTTGTAAATGTCACTCTTATAAAACTTCCTAGTCCTAAGGACTAGAATAACGGAAACCAGAGCACCAGAAAATGTTACAGCAGCAATTATAATGAAAGACAATCTGAAACACTGAACCCCAGTACAATTCAAAGCTTGCCCAGCCTTCCTTGTGAGTCCCAAAGCAGCTAGTTGCTTTCTAGCTTCCCTATCATATAAATGCCCAGTAACTGTCACGTTGAGTACATATAGCCCAATTGGGCTAGCCACTGACCCGAAATTGTACAAAGTTGAGTAGTACTTTAGGCCAAAAATTTCAGAAATTGTTGTGAACACTACTGACCATTGTGCACCAAAACAAAACCCAATAATCACTGAAGCCACATAGAGACCCCCAGGGGGATGATATGCAACTAGAAGGTGACCAACACATGCAACAAGGAGGATTATAGTGAGCATGAGAGGGCGAGGGAACTTGTATTTCTTCAAAAGGATTTCAGATACCAAACCTCCCATTACTCTTCCAAGATAATTCCATATACTTACTAGTGACACAAAAGTGCTTATACTTCTCTGTGAGTAGCCGAGAGAAAGTCCCATTTGTCCCAAGTTGTCTATGGCTGTTAATGTGCCACCAACACCAGCAATCACTGTGTAGAAAAGTATCAACATGTCAATGCTGAAGAGTGCTTGGAGTATACTATAGTCCTCACCGCGCTGTGGGGGAGTGAATACGTTACTCCAACATGAAACTTGCTTTTCTGTGCTTGGTTCAAGGAGCAAGTTTACTGAGACAGGAGAGGCTTGTGGCATAGATGGACTAGCCTCGGTAAAGGTCTTGTCTGTGATAACTTGTAGCTGTGAACCATCACTTAGTGCTAATTTCTTGCCTCTCCAAAGCTTAATCTCTTCAACGATAGCGATCCCAAGTGGGAGAAAGAGCAAGAAAAGCACTGCAGCTGCACTACCACGATACTCGCTTTGTGTGAAAGAAACTTTTTGCTCAATTACAATCATAATCAACAGAAACCCCGCGAGTCCAAATGTAATATAAAGGAAATTATAGAACACTTGGAGCTCGTTTGATTGCCTAGCGACCTTCATTAACCGAATAAAAGGTGCAAAAGCAATATTTATCAGAGCCGGAAGCCACCCCACTAACAAAATCAAAGACTTGGTGTCGTTATAATAGAAAGCATGGTATAGTTGTGTGAGAATAGCACCACTAAGGCCAACATATCCCTTTAGAAGCCCGAGTACAATGCCTCGGCTTTCGGGGAAGTTCTTGATGCAAGTAACCATTGCTCCAGTGTTTGCAAAAGCAGTTGAATTAGCACCGAGGCAGATGTACAAGCACATCATCCACACATGGGGCTTAGCCATTTTTTGTGTCACGGCTAGCCATATCATCAAGTACCCAAAAACGTTCATGACTGCACCGACTGATAAAACAAACCACGGGGGTGTGACCTCGGCAAGGAAGCCTGAGAGGACACCAACGTTGGTGCCAACGTCTTTGAAGAAGCTGATCAAATTGAGGGTACTTTGGTCGTAGCCAAGCACTGACTTGAGCACGTTGGAGTATAGTCCAAAGGCATAGGGTGTGCCCGCAGTGGACATGATTATGAAAGATGCGAATACCATGGACCATGGCCCTTTGAGGACATGGAGAAACAAGCCCTTGTTACTAGCTTCCATTCTGTAATAAGTCTTAGCAAGACTATTACAGGTTTGTTGTTATGGGGGTTGGAAGAGATGTGAGCTACTTGATACAATATATAGACCAATAGTGGAGAGAGAGAGAGACAGAGAGAGAGAGAGAATAGGCTTTCATTTCTCCTTTATTATTTTAGTTCAATCAATTAGACATGTTTAGTTATTTTATTCTGTTTTCTAAATTAAGATTGCTTATTCTTTTTTTCTACATAGATTGAAATGAAAGCAAAAGGATTATAGACTTTCAATTCTTACTTCTATTGGCTTTCGCCCCGTGCATAAATTAATCAAGATTCTATATTTGATTCTTTGCTAGTATGTTTTAATGTAAAGTTCCAAGATCGCAGGGTCAATGCATCTTTTTTATTATAATAATAATACTACTAATAATAAAAATAAATAAATAAAAACAACTAAAAAAGTATCCTTGTTGAGAGAGAGAGAAGCTTTGATCTTCACTACTACAGAATTAATTAAACTTTCCACGACATTTAATTGGTTTCCATTTTTAGGTTGAACAAACGGGAAGTAAATTACATTACAAGTAATGCTAAAGTTACAAACTATTTTACAATATTTTTACAAAATGTTGATGAGACCAACTTCTTATTGGTTTTCATCTAGGGCCATCATTAATATCACTTTTTCATTTACCAATAATCATTTATCACATCAGCAGTTTATAAATTTTTTTGTAAAATAATTTGTATCTCTAGCCTTATTTATTACATAAATATGACAATTTAAAATAAAGTAGTTATGCATCATTTTAAATGGTGTAATATTTAATTCCAACTTATTAGGATGACATCCTTGAACTATAACACTTTCTTAAACAATGCAGAGCTAACATCACCATTTGTCTCTTGGTGTTAATATAAAAGTAATAGAAGTTTTATTAATCTTTTTGATAATTTGTGTAATAAAAAGAAAGCTAAACCCACTGAAATATAAATTTGACTGAGTCCTATATATTTGATTCTCAATTACAATAATTACATCTTGATAATCAAATGTTTCAAATCCTCTAAAGAATATATCATTTTAATTTAATCAAACTGAATATTGGATCAAACCTTTACAAGGCTGGATTAGATATATATATGGAGATTCTGTAATGTATACATAACATTATATATATATAACTATAAGCAGAACCAACTAAGAGATCTTTTATATGTCATTTCTGGTTAATGACATTTTCAGCACTTTCTTCTAAAAAAAATGAAAATGAAAGAGCAAAAAAAAATAATCTAAAGCTCATGCCACACGAGTATAAATCATTTAATCTTTTAGGTCTATTTTGCATAGGATCTGGTGCCACAAAATCTGTCATCATAGTAATCAAATCTAAACACAATCATGCACGTTCCATAACATGTTTGAACTGGGATTCCTTTAGAATAATAAAACCACTAAAAAATAAGCTGTGTTTACTTTCGATAAATGATATCCTATAATTTATTGACAAATAACAGCTAGCTATGACTTTTGTGAGAGCGTGTATTGGACGAGAATTAATATAAGAAATAAATGTAATATTAAATAATTAATACAGCAGATATTTCTTAGGAGCTAGCATCATATAATAGAAAAAAAAATTGTGAATATACTATATTTGAGAGAGAGAGAGAGAGAGAGGACTTTTACACGTCTTTCTCATATCTGTCTCTAATAAGTCACATTTTCACAAGACTACGATTTTTAGCTTAATATTTTCCTTTTACAGAGTTTTGGTCATGCTCTAGAAGTCAGAACCCTTAATTAAATCATTATTACGAAAGTAGAAAATGAAGATATAGTGATGCATTTGGAGATGCCATTTATTCATACACAACAAAACTCAAATTCTTAGCAGGGTGTGCATTCTTATCATCGGTAAACAAACGCGAGAGGTTCGCGTTTTATTGTGCAGGAATGAAAGGTTTGAGTAAACTTCGAAAAATAAGTGTGCATTTTTATAATGTAAGTCATCTATCTCACTTTTGTGTTACTTTAGACATGTTCTATTAATTACAACTTATCTAATAGTATTTATTTGACTTTCTTTATGAAATCACCAAGTTAAAAATAGGAAAAAAAAAATCATTAAATGATATATTATGATTGGTAGAATATAAAGTAAAACATAAGTTGAGAATTTATATGCTTATTCTCAAAAAAGTTAATTGCCTCTCTCTTGGGATGTTTTTTATTTTTTGTTTTTTTTATAAATAAGATGGTATTTCAAGTCTATGCCATTTGCTCTATGATAATTACTTTTTACTTTTAAGTCAAGACCCTAATTAAATTTTAGTGTATACAAAGATTAAATCATACCTCTCTTATTTTACTGGGGCTAGGGACTCATTGCGGGCTGCCTATGGTCAACTATGGGCAGCCCTGCAAACCAAAAACTTTAATGAGTGGGCCTAGCAATACTTCTTATCTTTGAGAGATGGAGGAAATTAAAGCTACTGTCCATTAGGGTACCCTTCTTATCTTCAGTGCAAAATGTTCATGTCACCTAAAAAAAAAAAAAACCTTATAAATACTGTGTCGGTTGGGAAATCATTAACAAATTGAGATTCACTACTATCCGTGCTAAAAGGGCAAAGTGTAAAAGGATAAGGTACTCAATGAGTTAGTTATTTAGCACCTCATGCAACCCATACAATAGAGGTGTTTAACAATGCGAAGTAAAGCTTAAAAGAAGTGTAGAACAAAAGCAAAACACAGAGATTTTTTACGTGAGAATTTGTCGGGGATAATGGGTCAAACAATAGAATGAACAAAAAAAGAAAAGAAAAAGAAAGAAAGGTTTAGAGACACTAAGGGTCCGTTTGGTATATGTGTTTAAAAACTAAAAATTGTTGTTTAAAAACATTTGTGAAAATACGTGTGGGTGAAAAAGTACGTTGAAATGCGTGAAATGTTGTTTAAAAACTGAAAATGGTGGTTTGAAATCACTAACCAAACACCCCCTAATGAATCGGTTGTCTTTAAGAAATATTTTGTAAATTTTTATCTGATTTTTAGTACCGTATCTCCGAGGGATAGTTGAACGAGTGACTCATGAATGTTGCCGAATTGCATGGATGAGCAAATAACTCGAATGTGTCACGTGTAAAACTAAATGAAAAAGAAAAGAAAAAATTGAATATGGATGCGTAATATTTATAAACAATTAAGAGTTACCTTTGACTAGAGACTAATTCTCTCTTTTTCTTTTAATTCTACTCTACCAAATCTGACTATCCTCTTCATTTTCATCATTGACTTGCTAAACCAATAAAACAAAGTTAGGTTAGAAACCTGGTCATTTTAATAGATATCAAATTGTTAGATTTACAACTGAATACGATCGAATCCAATAATACGTTGATCTTAAATAAATATAATCAAACTCAACCCTATGATGTTACATTTTTCCCCATTATTAGGTAAAACTGCAACTAATATTTTGACCAAGTAGTCGAGAATTTTCATATGCATATCAGGCTTATACAACCCATGACGCAAGAGATGCCCTCCCCAAGCGGTCACTCACTCACAATGAGAAATGGATAGATACTATATAATGTAATGTGTAGTCAAAACAATTACTAGCAACTTATGCTTATTTTATTGAATTGAAGTGAACAAAGGTATTAAAATGAAATATAAACTGAGAACCTTTCTATACAAGCAACATTTAAGAATATGAAAAAAAGAAACATAGATGAATAAGAAAAACAACAAAATTCCGAGTTGATTGACTTGACAATACAAGAAAACGATAACGAAATTAAACATTGGACCTAGACAAAAGTTTGCTCAGGCTCAATAAAATTCTCTCAATCCGGATCTATATATGGGCCAATCAGAGGTCCAAGCCCTGTGATCATTTGGGTGATACTAGCTAGTATGAATTATGATAAGAAGTCTTTCTTCCATGACCATAAAAAATAGAAAATAAAATAAATAATTGTTCCAATAGCAAGTTGCTGTGGTGCGCGGCGTGGGCCTACCACCCTAAAAATTTAATTTAACATGTGTGATGCAAAGGGTCATGTATGATAAGATATTTGACTTAGGAGAAAATTTTATATATGTAACATATTATATTAAGTTTTTCAATTAAATTCAAATACTTAATGTTTTACAACAAAATATTTAAATTTAATTAGAGAATCTAATGTACTGTACTTAAATTTTATCATAAATGGAAAAATAGATTTTTATCTTAGTCAAAATAACAAAAAAAATATTTTTGTAATGTACTGTAAGTTTTATCTTAAACAAAAATAAGTATAGGAAGAAGTCCTATCAAATAGATATTTTTTCTTCTGACAATCTTTTTGCGATATTAGAGAATCACCATCAATACCTTTGCCGTGTAGGTTCGGGATAATCCTTTCCACAGTTTGGGGCTAGTTACAACTAATTCATGATTTTTTCTATAAAAAAATTCTAACAATTCATAAGATCAAATTTTATAGTATAACCCTTCAATTCAAATATTGAAATTTTAGAATGGTTGTTCCTACACCTTGGGAGGGACCAAACAAATGGCTACCCAAATCGGGGTTTTAGATTCTTATCTTAGTCAAAATGACAAAAAGATATCTTTGTATTGTACTGTAAGTTTTATCTTTAAAAAAAAAAAAAAAATTCTTATCTTAGTCAGAATGACAAAAAAATGTTGGATAAAGTTTGACTCCAATCATCAATAAGATTATACGAAGTCAATTCACATGACACACTTAAGCCACTCAACCAAGTGAGTTACTGTGTATTACACATGACGGGACATATGTTATCTTTCTATTAGTGATTTGAAACTTGAACTTCAAACATGTGGAGCCAAACCTTTTCTAAAAAGGTATCTTGGTAATTCACAATAAGTTTCAACATCAATCTCTTTTGGTCATCTTCCTATTAGCGGTGGAGGAACAATTCTGGATACCTTTTCCTAAAAGGTATCTTTGTAATGCACCATAAGTTTCAAAATAAACCTTTTTTTGGTAAAAATATAATTACATCCTTTAAATTTAGTTGATTGTCATTTTGGGCTTGTGACTTTCAATTTGATCATTTTAGTCCTGTAATTTTGCATTTGCTATCATTGTTAGTCTTTTTGTCTTTAAATTTTGTTAACTATTAAAAAAATAATTTTCAAATACTAACAAACTAGTAATAAAACTTATTTTTTAAAAAATAGGCAAAAATACAAATTACACCATTTAAGTTTGATCACTTGTTATTTTGTTCTTGTACATTTTATATTTGTCATTTTGTTCATGTAAGTTCACTTTTTTTTTTCTCACCATTAGTCCTTAATTGCGAATTTTTTGACAAAATGGTAGAATGGCTAATAGTCAAAACAAATGTAAATTTATAGAACCAAAATGATAAAATTGTAATTGTTTATTTGTTTAGACCTCTAAAACCAGATTGTTTAACCTATTATATTAACCAAGTGATTACTTAAATTAATTATTCAGATCTAGGTTAAACATAAATAAATCATATCATGCAAAGATGCGGAAAAGTAAATAACACCACGATATAATAACTCAGGAAAACCGATGAAATGAATTGTTTCAAGGTAAAAACCTGGAGATGATTTAACCTAACTATCCTTAAGGTAAACAAATCCACTATAAGAGAATTAAAGTTTTTACAATTAGATTTAACCCTAAATCTATTGCTACCTCCAGTATTAATTTACTGACATGACCACGTGCAAATTCCGAATTCACATACTCCTTCTTTTCTTGGATTTACACCAACACAAGCTATCTTACTTGTGACTTTGAGATCCCACTCAAAGGTTTCAAATCACCATTAGTAATGATCTTGATGCAGCAACTATGTTCTACCAAACGCTTAATTGTAGTTTTTGATTTGGTAGATTCTTGTGTAATTAGAAAGTACAAAACCTTTCAAATTTCACAAAGAGTAACATACAAGTCTTTTTAGCACATTCAAAATGTGGCTAGGGTTTCCCTTTTATATGTGGAGAATTTTAGATGAAACCCTAAACGTTTTCGCGGGCTTGGGCTTATTTAAAAATTATGCAAAAAAATTGTACTTGCGATTTTTGATTGGTCAAGCTTAATTCTCTATCGGTCGAGCTTGATAGAAAATTTCTTCATTTTTCTGCAGTCAGCTGAACTTGAACTTTGAAAAAACCACTTTTAAGCATTACCTAATACATGGACTAGACATGTTTTGTTCTAGGTTTGCCAACACACTAAAAACATGATTCTAAACATTTAAAACTAAATCTTTAGAACCTAACAGTAACTTACAAAACCAAAATGACAATTGACCAAACTTAAAGTATTTTTGTCAATAAATGGAGAGAGAACAAAATATACCTAATTGGGAAATACAAATCATTTGTCCCACTATTTGTGTTACACTTTATGCTCTACTAGTCACAACTTGCCTTGTAGTCTTTTGACCTTCCTTATAAAATAACCCAAAAAAAGAAAAAAAAAAAATCAAACATTTGGCATATACCATAGTTGGTGGAGTAAAAAGTACAGATGATTTGTATTCCTTAATTGGCTAATTGATGGTTGCTACTTATTGGTTAGGATATGGCGAGAGGGGGAAGAGGAAAAGAGGTTAGATGGGTCTTTGGGTATCTTAACTTGAATCAAAGTTTAGACTCAATTCATTGTAATTGGTGGACAATGACCTTTTTCTTTTCAAAAAATTGTTAAAATGTCTTAATCACTTTGAAGAGTGAGTTCATTGTAGTTGGGAATGAGTCTCATAATACTAAACAATTGGCAAATTTTTTTGGATAACAACCTATTTTAGGCCTATTTGTTTAGAAATATAACGTTTTTCAAATGTTTTGAGTGTAAAACTTTTAGTTATTTTATAAAATTTTCCCTTCATCCTAAATTCTTGAATACAAATTCTCTGTTCCATTTTGCGCTATGTTAATCATGGTATGCCACGTGTTTGATTTTTTTTTTTTTTTTTTTTCCAATTTTAAACTTTTAGTTATTTTATGAGGAAAGTTAAACTAATATATGGTAAATTGTGATTGTTAAAGCTTGAAATATAAAACAGAACACAAAAAATGGGACAAATGATTTGTATTCCAAACTGTTGTTTATGTTTAGGAAATCTAACTTTATAAGGAACATTGTTTAATACTTTGTCTTTTAGATAAAAATGTACAAGTTCTCAAGAGTGCCCTCATAAATTATAATTCTAGAAAAAGACTGATATTGATTTTTTAAATAAAGTAAGGGGAAAGATAGAACTCAATATTATTTATTGACTTCTCACAAAGGATTAGAGAAAAAAAGGAAAAAAGAAAAAAACACAAACATTAATTTACAAGGATCACAACTAAAGTTTCACAATCTTTTTTTTGGGCTGAAAGTAAAGTTTCATAATCGATCCCCATAAACATTTATCTTCATATCCATCCCTCATTGTTACTTAACTTCTTCCTCCACCTGGGAAAATTATTGAATATTTCGAGAGTACCATAAATGTGTACTTTCCATTCTCACATGAATTGTAAGTCCCACTATAAATTTAATTAGTAGGATCCACAGTTATGTGAGAGGAGAGATTATGTATTTATAGTATTCCGAGAGTACCCAATAATCACCCCTCCACCTGTGGCTCACGGAACTTCTTATAAATGTCAGTCTTATAAAACTTCTTAGTCCTTAGCGTCAAAATGAACGAAGCAATTGTGCCAAAAAAGGTCATGGCAGCAATGATAATGAAAGACAATTTGTAGCACTCAATCCCAGTACACTTCAAGTCCTCCCCTGCCTTCCTTACGAGCCCCAAGGCTGCCATTTGCTTCATAGCTTCCTTGTCATATAAATACCCAGCGACCCGCACGTTGAACAGATAAGACCCAATTGGACTAGCTATAGCCGCAAAATTGAATAGTGTAGAGTAGTACTTCAGGCCAAAAATTTCAGAAATCATAGCAAAGAGCAATGGCCATTGTGCACCGAAACAAAACCCAATAATCACCGATGCAAAATAGATACCATTGGGTACATCGAACGCGATTAGGAGGTGACCAACACAGGCTAGTAGGAGAGTCAAAGTGAGTATGAGAGTTCGTGGGGTTCTGTACCTATTAATTAAAATTTCTGAGACAAGACCTGAGACCACACGTCCGAGGTAGTTCCAAATGCTCACAAGTGACACAAAAGTGCTTATGCTTTTCTTTGGATATTGTAAGGAAGCTCCAATCTGACCCAAGTTGTCTATTACCGTTAAAGTTCCCCCTAGGCCACACATTGAAGCCAATAAAATCAGCCACATGTCAATGCTAAAAATTGCTTGTAATATCGTATAGTCCTCCCCTCTCTCTGGTGTCAGAAAAGCTGTTTGCCAACAAGAAAGTCTGACTCTTTTATCAGCACCATCACTTGGTTTTGTTACTGAAAATTGTTGAATCTCATTAGAAATAATTGCCCCCCCGTTTGTAACTTCTATTACTGAACGGTCGTTCTTTATGGCTTCTCTCTTGCTCTTCCAAGCCCTATACTCGTCCCTAATGACAAATGCAATAGGTAGAAACAGCAAGGAAAGTACCACGGCTGCACTCCCTCCGTATTGACTTTGTGTGAAGGTGGTCATTTTCTCTATTATGATCATAATCATCAAGAACCCTGCGAGACCAAGCGAAATATAGAGGAAATGATAGAGAAGTGTGAGCTCGTTTGGTTGCCGAGGAGCGTTCATGATCCGCATGGTTGGAAGAAAAATCAAACATACAACTGCTGGAATAACCCCTACTAACAAAATCAAAGACTTTGGGTCTTCACCATAGAGAGCATGGTACACCTGTGTAACTACAGCCCCACTTAGACCCGTGTAACCCTTCAAAACACCTATAAGAATTCCACGACTTTCAGGGTAATTCTTTATGGAAGTGACAAGGGCTCCAGTGTTGATAAAAGGTTGTGAATTTGCGCCAATGCATATGTATAAGCACATATGCCAAACCAGGGGCTTGGCTATTCTTTCAGTCACGCCAAGCCAGATCATGAAGTATCCAAAAAAGTTGAAAACGGCACCAATTGCTAAGACAACCCATGGGGGTGTGACCTCATTGATTAGGCCAGAGACGATACCGATATTGGCACCCAAGTCCTTGTAGAAGCCGATCAAATTGAGGGTGGATTGGTCATAACCAAACGAGGACTTGATTTCGCCAGAGTAAAGGCCGAAGATGTAGCTCAAACCAGCCGAGTTCATAATCAAAAGAGACCCGAACATCAACAATCTCCGCCCTTTGAGAATTTGGAGGGTGAGGCTGTTCATCTTCGTCATAGGGCCTCCCCTATCACCACCTCTAACATGCATTGTTTTTTTTTGTTTTTTATTTTATTTTTATTGTTGTTGTTGTTGCAATCTTTCGCTCTATAGGATGTAGTAAAAGTTGACAGGATTCTCATGGAGGTCCCGAGATGTAGAAGGGTGTTATTTATAAGAAAGTTACGTTGTTAACATTTCTAGAGTATTTTGAAATTTTATCACTTCAAGATCAAAAAATCCTGGCAACTATTTTTGTCACGAGTCAGTTGAGTAGTAAGTTGAAAATGTTGGGTTCACATTAAAGTAATAATATACAACCATTTATAGTTTGCCACATTAAAATTGTGATAAAATTGAAGCATAAAAAAGTAACTAATTTTGGTTCCACTGTTGTCATAAATTTAGAGTTATGCTATATATATAGATATAACAAAATAACAAAAAAATTTCACAACTTTCACAAATTAGTATCATATCATCTAATTTGGAGATCATGGTAGGCTTATCAGTGAGTTCGTATGCTAATTTTGAAATGTTTTGAAATATTTAACTTTTTTATTGTATCTAGTATTACCCTAACTTTTATCGATAAAAATCTGATGTCCCAAGTGTTCTATTTTATTTTAGCACAATAAAAAGTTTTTATTTTATTTTATTTTATTTTATATTCCATTAATATTACTTCTTTTTTATAGATATGATGATTTTCAAACTGACAAGAAACTTTTCTAGTTTTGCTAAGTGGAACATGCACACACACACACATATTTATATATATATATATATATATATATATATATATATATGTATATTCCACCACTTACTAAGTATGTTAAGTATTTATTTATCTTTCCCTCTTGATATATATATTAGTGGCTTATGATCGGTTGTTTCAAAGGGATTTGCTGTTACTGGCATACTTTTGTATTCTATTCTTTTGGTTGAGTGTTCACGCTCTTATAAACGAATTGAAATGAAGAGATTAGAATATAAATAAGTTTTCTACCAAGAAAAAAAGAAGATATATTTAAGTCTAGTGAGGATATTGGTTCTTAACGAACCACAATAAAGTTGCATGAAATTTACACAGATTCAGTCCAGGTACGTAAATGTTTTCCGGCCCTCGATTTGTGTGGATCTTAATTTAGCCATTCCAACCGGTTGAGGAAAAAACAATAAAAAGGATACACAACAACCAACAATAGATAAAGGAAAACTGCTATTGTTTATTTTGTCGAAACTGAAAGCTTATTGCTGAAAATACAACAGATAAAAAGTTAGTTGAAATAGTACAGTAAGACCTATAAATAATACCAAAATGTACAGTATGGTCATGAATAGTAGCAAAAATAAGCTGAATAGTGAAATAATTTTCATTTATAATTTGTATCCAAATGGAGTCTTAAGGCCATTAGTTTAGAAAATATTTTAAAATATTTTTATGAAAAATGAAAAATTAAAGTAACTATTTTTTTTTTTTTTTTTTGGTTGCAATCTTTCATATTTCTTATAAATGTGGTATCAAAATTTTCCTTAAATAGTTTATTAACAAATACATAACTATATCCGTTAACCGGACTCTTAAATAAAAAGGTAAGGAAAAACTTAGCAAGAGAAGAAAAAATGAGTGCAAGACAAAATTTTGAAATATTTGACTTTTTTATTGTCTTTAGTATTATTCTAACTTTTATCGATAAAAATCTTATGACCCAAGTGTTCTATTTTATTTTAGCACAATAAAAAGTTTTTTATTTTATATTCCATTAATATTACTTTTTATAGATATGATGATTTTCAGACTGACAAGATACTTTTCCAGTTTAGTTAAGTGAAACATGCATATATATATATATATATATATATATATATATATATATATATATATATATATTCCACCACTTACTAAGTATGTTAAGTATTAGTATCAAAAAAGAAAAAAGAAAAGACAGTATGTTAAGTATTTATTTATCTTTCCCTCTTGATATGTATATATTAGTGGCTTATGATCGGTTGTTTCAAAGGGATTTGCTGTTACTAACGTACTTTTATATTCTATTCTTTTCGTTGAGTGTTCACCCTCTTATAAACGAATTGAAATGAAGAGATTAGGATATAAATAAGTTTTCTACCAAGAAAAAAAAAATTTAAGTCTAGTGACGATATTGGTTCTTAAGGAACCACAATAAAGTTGCATGAAAACTACATAGATTCAGTCCGGGTATGTAAATGTTTTCCAGCCCCGATTTGTGTGGATCTTAATTTAGCCATTCCAAGTGGTTGAGGAAAAAACAATAAAAATGATACATGGCTACCAACAATAGATAAAGGAAAACTGATATCGATATATTTTGTTGAAACTGAAAACTTATTACTGAAAGTACTATAGATAAAGGTAAAAGTTAGTTGAAATAGAAAAGTGGGATCCATGAATAGTACCAAAAAGTGCAGTGGGACCTGTGGGGGAGTAAAATATGGGCCCATGATCTAGGCCCAGGAACGACGTTTCATCAATAATACGCCCGAGGAGAAGAAATCACAGAGGACCGTTGTAACTAACAGTAGAGCGCGTAAGGATCCAAGGAAGCTGGTCCGAGAGGAATACCCTCCTCGGACATGACGTCTGATGGTGAGAAGAACCTCGGCTTTCCCTTAGTCCACACTCCAGGAAGTTCCAGAGGTAAAGATAGATTACCAATGCATATGGAAGGGATAAGGATGCAGAAATATCTTGAGAAAAAGCTGCTACCACCGCATTAAATGCATCACAGCTGCTTTCCTGGCTGCATTTATGTGGAGAAGACCCCTGAACAGTGTTGAAAGTGATCTTTATCCCCAGGAAGTCAAAAAGCTGTAAGAAAGGAAATGGAAACTCAAGTACCGTGCTAGATGACAGACAAGTGGACGATGAGATCGGGCAATGAAGGACTATATAATGGAATAAACCCTTCATAAGAGGAGGGGGGAGAAAAAAAAGAAAGAACATCAAGAAACAATTACTGTAGCACCGGGAAAAATACAACCTAAAAGAAAGCATCTTATCCAAGATCATACCCCTCAGATTTGATTATAACCCATGAAAGTTACCCAAACCTTACTCCTCGGACGTAAAATCTTAACTCGCTTGTGTGTTTTAGCCTCCTCGGCCAAGTACCCAGATCCCAATAACTGTTGTAAAAATCACTGCTAGCCCAATTCTTTAACCCACTCTCTTACAAATTTATTGTATTGGGCTTGTTGGGCCCATTTCCTGTTTCTATTAAGGTGTGGGCTACAATTTGTGACCCTACAATTGGCGCCGTCTGTGGGAAAGAATTAGTGCTAGTAGAAAGTTACGGCAGTTATGGCAGGTTCAGGACCGCAACAGGCCAGTCCGCCCTATGCAGAGTCAGTAAACGTCAGTCAGCAAGATGGACTCCACAATCTTGAACGGGAGAACCACGTAGATAACCAGCGTGAGGGTAGTTCGCGAACGATCCATGCTGGGAAGAGCGGCTATCGACGAAAGAGCCATCTGGTGCAAAGGCACGCTGATGAAAAGGACTTGCAGCGTGAAATAGAAGATTTGAAAAAGAAGCTTCGTCGAGCACAACGAAATCACACCCCTGCAAGTTCTGATGTCTCCTCCAACGGTGAAGGGGATGACAGTTACAGGGATTCTTCAGAAACTCCCCCCAGTGAATCCTATTCCTATGAAGAAGAGCATTCTCACAAGAGAAGGAGGAAAAGTTCGTCTAGAAGGGGAGTGGGGACCAAAGACATGAAGAAGGCTCTGACCCAAATTTCTAAGTCCCCCTTTACTAGGGGAATAGAAAAGGCAAAGCTTCCCAGACGTTTTCATCAGCCTACGTTCTCTATGTACAACGGACGTACCGATCTTGTAGAACACGTGAGCCAATTCAGACAAAAGATGGCAGTTTACTCTCAAGACGAGGCTTTATTGTGTAGAGTATTTCCCTCTAGCCTAGGACTGATGCCGATGAGATGGTTCGATGGGTTGAAGACTGACTCCATCGGCTCCTTTAAGAAGCTCACTCAATCATTCTGCTCCCGGTTTGTTACATGCAGCAGAGTTCCTCAACCCCTTGATTCCCTGCTGTCCATGACAATGAGGGAAGGGGAGTCTGTGAGGTCATATGCCGAGAGGTATTGGGAGATGTTTAACGAGATTGACGGAGATTTTGATGAGGTCGCTGTCAGAACCTTCAAGGTCGGTCTTCCCTCCGATCATGGTCTGAGGAAGTCCCTGACAGGGAAACCGGTCACCAGCTTGCAACAATTAATGGATAGGGTGGATAAATATAAAAGGATAGAAGATGATCAACAACAGCAGCAACAAGGAAAAGGGAAAGATAAGCTTGTCCCTCAAGAAAGAAGAGAGTTTAGGCCGGACAGGTACAATAATAACCGGCCGAAAAGGGATTATGCCGAGCAACAGGCATCTAGTAACAGCCAAATAGTTGGGGTTGTATTCCGATAGCCTGTGCACCAAGTCCTGGAGAAGATAAAAAACGAGCCCTTCTTCAAGTGGCCCAATAAGATGATGGGAAACCCCGAAAAGAGAAACCAAAATCTCTACTGTCAATATCATAAAGACCACGGTCATACCACCGAGGACTGTAGAAGTTTG
Source organism: Quercus agrifolia (assembly GCA_029955455.1). NCBI lineage: Eukaryota > Viridiplantae > Streptophyta > Magnoliopsida > Fagales > Fagaceae > Quercus > Quercus agrifolia. Next base: position 11,088,913 of record JARQAD010000004.1, on the reverse strand, counting down.
TGGGATCACCTTGACCAGCTTGTCCAGGAGGGCAGATTAAAACAGCTGTTGCATCATTCCAATAGCTTGGGTAGCCTTACGGAAACTCGGTCGGAAAGGGGGAATCCTCCGAGACCTCCTCTTGGAACCATTAATGTTATCTTTGCGGCACCTGGCAGAACGGGGTCATGCCCCTCCAGAGTAATGTCAGTGAATCGGCTGTACCCTGAGGATGACTCGCATGAGTCGAAGAGAGCCAAGTCAAGCCGATCTTTGGTCATGGGATTCTCGGATGAGGACAAGATCGGAACTGTCCAACCTCATGACGACGCCCTAGTAATTACCCTCCGAATCGGAGGCTATGATGTAAAGAGGGTAATAGTGGATCAAGGCAGTGCAGCCGAGATCATGTACCCTGATCTCTTCAAGGGGCTGAACCTAAGAGCTGAAGATCTGACGCCTTATAATTCCCCTTTAGTGAGCTTCGAGGGAAAGACTATTATTCCGAGGGGACAGGTCAGACTGCCAGTGCAAGCCGGAGCAGAGATAGTGGAGGTCGATTTTATAGTGGTGGACGCCTACTCCCCTTATACGGCGATTGTTGCAAGGCCTTGGCTTCATACTTTAGGAGCAGTCTCTTCCACCCTGCATCAGAAGATTAAATACCCCTCTGGAGGCAAGATAGAAGAGATATTGGGTGATCAAACCATGGCGCGGCAGTGCATGATAGCAGCTATCCGACATGAGCCTGAAGCAGAATCTGAGGCTCAAAAAGAAGAGCTATAGCAATCAAAACCCCCAATGTTGTCCAAAGATGGGCTGTCCGAGGAGGCGAAATGTGAAGATCTTGTAAAAGTCATAATAGGAGATGACCCTGATAAATTCTTTCAAGTCGGATCTCAACTACCCCAGTCAGAGAAGGAGGAATTGATAGAGTTCCTCAAGCGAAACATAGACGTCTTTGCATGGGATGCTTACGAGGCTCCGGGGGTAGACCCAGACTTCATTTGCCACCATCTGAATGTTAATCCAGCGATGACCCCCAGGAAGCAGCTCCCTCGTCGGCCGTCTAAAGAGCATGCAGAAGCGGTCCGTCAGGAAGTGTCGAAGCTAAAGAAGGCAGGGGCTATCAAAGAGGTCTTCTATCCTGAGTGGTTGGCAAATACGGTGGTGGTCAAGAAAAAGACTGGAAAGTGGCGAGTATGTGTTGATTTCACAGATCTTAATAAAGCCTACCCTAAAGATCCATTCCCCATGCCCAAAATTGATCAACTGGTAGATGCCACAGTCGGCCATCCTCGAATGAGTTTCTTGGACGCCTTCCAGGATTATCATCAGATACCTTTAGCGTTGGACGATCAGGAAAAAACTGCTTTTGTCACGCCAGTAGGGAACTACCACTACAAGGTGATGCCATTTGGTCTGAAGAATGCGGGTTCCACCTACCAAAGAATGATGACGAGGATGTTTGAATCATTATTAGGGAAAAATATGGAGATTTACATAGATGACATGGTGGTGAAAAGCAAAAGAGCATCTGAACACCTTGAAGACCTTCGAGTAGTCTTCGAAATTCTCAGAAGCTATAAACTACGTTTGAATGCCGCCAAATGTTCGTTTGGTGTTGGCTCAGGCAAGTTCTTGGGTTATATGGTTACTCACAGGGGAATTGAAGTCAATCCCGACCAAATTAAAGCCATCATCAGTATGCGAACTCCTCGGAACCCAAAGGAAGTGCAAAAACTAACCGGAATGACCGCTGCGCTGAATAGATTTATATCTCGATCGGCGGACAGGTGCCGACCTTTCTTTCTGTTGATCAATAAATGGAAAAGCTTTGAATGGTCGACGGAATGTGATGCGGCTTTTCAACAACTCAAGGACTATCTTGCTCGGCCGCCTGTCATGTCAAGCCCTGAGCCGGACGAGGTCCTTTTTGCTTACATTGCAGTGGTCTCCTATGCAGTAAGTTTAGTATTGATAAGGGTTGACAACGGCGTGCAACGACCAGTATACTACGTGAGTAAGTCACTGCATGAGGCAGAAATACGCTACCTTCCACTGGAAAAGGCCATATTAGCGGTGGTGCTTGGCACACGCAAGTTGCCTCATTATTTCCAAGCGCACACGGTAATTGTTCTTACTCAACTCCCATTAAAAGCCGTACTTAAAAGTGCAGACTACACGGGAAGGATAGCCAAGTGGGGTACAATTCTGGGAGCTTTCGACATTAAGTACATGCCTCGCACCTCAGTTAAAGGCCAGGTACTGGCCGACTTGGTGGCAGAATTCACCGAACCGGAAGCGGACAGTCAATTAGCATTAGAGGAAAGAGGTGCAAAACTAGCCTGTAGTATCACCAGGTGTCCCCCTCCGACGTGGGAAGTGCATGTAGACGGAGCATCAAACCAAAAAGGAGCGGGTATTGGGCTAGTGTTGACATCTTCAGAGATGATCACCGTTGAAAAGTCGTTAAGATTAAGCTTTCCTGCCACGAATAACGAAGCGGAGTACGAAGCACTACTGGAAGGAATGACTATGGTCCTAAAGATGGGAGGAAAGTCCATTAACCTCTTCTCGGATTCAAGGCTAATTGTGGGTCAAGTCAAGGGTGAATTTGAAGCCAAGGATGAGAGAATGCGAGGCTATCTTAGCCGAGTGAGAGCCATGCAAATGGAGTTCGAATCCTTTAGCTTGCTACATGTCCCAAGAAGCGGTAACACGCATGCGGACTCATTGGCCACTCTTGCAACTTCCTCGGCCCAGAACTTGCCTCGCCTAATCCTTGTTGAGGACCTGCATCGACCCTCAATAATAGCAAACGTAGTACAGATCAATCAAGTAAGAATGGGGCCGAGTTGGATGGACCCCGTCGTGCAGTTCTTAAAGGATGATATTCTACCCGAAGAGAAAACGGAGGCCGACAAAATAAGAAAGAAGGCTCCTAGCTATTGGCTGTCACAGGATGACAAGCTATACAGGCGTTCCTTCTCTGGACCTTATCTACTCTGTGTTCATCCCGATCAAACGGAATTGCTCTTGGAGGAAATGCATGAGGGAATCTGTGGAAGTCATACTGGAGGCAGGTCCTTGGCGCATAGGGCCATTACTCAGGGTTATTGGTGGCCGAACATGCAGAGAGAAGCTTTGGAGTACGTCAAAAAGTGCGATCAATGTCAACGGTATTCACCAAGTATACACCAGCCAGGAGGAACCCTCAATCCAATATCTAGCCCATGGCCATTCGCTCAATGGGGCTTAGACATCGTCGGACCATTTCCTAAGGCTGTAGGAAACAAGAAGTATCTGATAGTTGGTACTGACTATTTCACAAAGTGGGTTGAAGCAGAGCCTCTGGCTAATATCCGAGATGTGGATGCGAAAAGATTTATCTGGAGAAACATTGTTACTCGGTTCGGTGTCCCGCATGTACTTATCACAGATAATGGACTTCAGTTTGACAGTAAGATGTTCAGAAACTACTGCGGAGAATTGGGTATCACTAACAGGTATTCTACTCCGGCTTACCCCCAGGGGAATGGCCAGGCCGAAGCTGTAAATAAGGTCATATTAAGCGGATTGAAGAAAAGACTGGATGATGCGAAAGGAAGATGGGTGGAAGAACTCCCACATGTACTTTGGACGTACAGGACCACACCTCGTAGGTCCACTGGGGAGACCCCTTTCTCAATGACTTATGGGGCTGAAGCAGTCATCCCTTTGGAGTCCGGGTTCCCAACGACGAGAACAAGCTCATTCAATCCAAAAGACAACGATGAAAACTTGGCGAGAGGTCTGGACTTGATTGATGAAAAAAGGGAAAACGCAATGGTTCAATTGGCTCATTACCAACAAAAGCTAAAGCAAGGTTATGATGCCCATGTAAAGACAAGACATTTGGTCTCAGGTGACCTGGTGCTGCGCAAAGTCGTGGGCTCGGCAAAGAACCCTGCTTGAGGAAAACTAGGGCCAAATTGGGAAGGACCATATCGCATCACCTCCAATGCTGGCATTGGAGCATATTTCTTGGAAGACTTGGACGGACTTGTAGTACCCCGCCCTTGGAATGTCAATAATTTGAAAAGGTATTATTATTAATAAACTTATGTTTGATCAATATTCGCCTTTTATGTTAAATATGTATACCTCTTTCCATACCTCTCGACGTTCTCTGAAGTGTTTAAACTTAAATCCAATCATGCATGAGTCCTCGGACCAGATGATTTGGGTTAGTTAACACCCTTACCGTTCTCTGAAGTGTTTAAACTTAAATCCAATCATGCATGAGTCCTCGGACCAGATGATTTGGGTTAGTTAACACCCTTACCGTTCTCTGAAGTGTTTAAACTTAAATCCAATCATGCATGAGTCCTCGGACCAGATGATTTGGGTTAGTTAACACCCTTACCGTTCTCTGAAGTGTTTAAACTTAAATCCAGTCATGCATGAGTCCTCGGACCAGATGATTTGGGTTAGTTAACACCCTTACTGTTCTTATGTGTTTAAACTTAAATCCAATCATGCATGAGTCCTCGGACCAGATGATGTGGGTTAGTTTACACGCTTACCGTTCTCTGAAGTGTTTAAACTTAAATCCAATCATGCCTGAGTCCTCGGACCAGATGATCTGGGTTAGTTAACACGCTTACTGTTCTCAAGTGTTTAAACTTAAAACCAATCATGCCTGAGTCCTCGGACCAGATGATCTGGGTTAGTTAACACCATCACCGTTCTATGAAGTGTTCTCATTCGAATCTAATCATGACTGGGGACTTCTGACCAGATGGTCTGGGTTAGTAACTACTTGTTTTATTTCCCTTTTTAACATTCCAATATAGATAAAAGCGCATGACTCAAATTTCTTGTTTGGTTATATGTGTTTAGCTAGTATGTCAACTTCCGGAACTTCTCAATTAAGTCAGACATTCTTTTAATACAAGTAAAAAAAAATGAATGGAATGACAGCGGAGGGGTTAGCTATTACTTGCCATAATACGTAAAACAAAAGAAGTATACTTTCATTAATGATTAAAACGGTACATATCTTTAAAGTGATGAACATAGAAAGCTAAAAAAAAAAAAAAAAAAAAAAAACAAAACAAAAAGAAACACTAAAACAAATGTCCTAGGCCTTGATCGTGGGGTCTTGGTGGTCGACTACTGGTTCAGGCTGCGAAGGAGCAGCACCCGGAGCATTACCCTGGGAGGCCTCGGCTTTTTCCCCTTGACTGGCGTCCTGACGGGTGGCTGTTGGGCCTTCCACAGATGCTGGAAGGTCTAAGTTTGCCGCAGGAGCTTCAGACGCTGAGGCTGGCTGCTCTGGAGGAGGAGGATCAGAATTTGAGAGCGGTTGGATTTCAGGATCGTAGTACACGCTCTCAGGCCTCCTAAGGCTGGAGTCGGCAGGGACCCCAGCGGCGTCAAGGGCTTTCCCCCAAGTGACGTCACAGTAGTCCCTGGCGACCGAAGCAAACTCCTCAGTTAACCTGCTCTGGGTTTCTTCCACCCCCAGAGCATAAGAAGCTTGCTTCTCGGCCTCGGCTGCCTCCTTCTGTAGTTGTGCAGCTTCCTTGGCCCGACGGAGCTCTTCGCGCAGACCTATCACCATCTGCTTCTCCGTTTCTAAGTTGATCTGGCAGAGGTGCAGCTCGCTGCGAAAAGTCTCCGCCTGCTTCTCCATATTATTCCTTCCAGCCTCAGCGCTGGCCTTATCCTGGTTGGCCTTCTTCACTTGCTCGGCCAACTGCTTCTGCTGGGTTATCAGCACGCTCAAATGGTCCTCCGCAGTATCTCGGGCCTGGTGAGCAGCCTTCGTCTCATCGCGAAAGCGCTTTGCCCACTCTTCGGCCACGTACACTTGTTGCGCGACCTATTATGCAAAAGGAATAAGTGTCTTAGACTTAAGAAATAATGCACAAATAAAAAGAAATCAAACTGAAGTAACTTACCATGGCCAAGTCCCTCTTCATGGAAAGGAGCAGATCAGGGTAGTCAAAGCTCCTGTAAGCCGCCAGGTCCGTCGGAAGGAGGAGTGGTTGTAGCAGAGCGTCGGCCAAACGACCTGCATGGCCACCTCGAAAATGCCGAAGGGAGGCATCCATCATGATGGGACCGCCATCGACCTCCAATTCAGGTGACCAGGTTCGTGGTGGCTGACGAGCCTGGGCCGCTGGTCGCTCCTCGTGGCTCTCCACGGAGTGGGACCTCCTACTCCTTCGCTCTGGTGCAGGCCTGGCCTGCTTGTTGCCCCTTGATGGGCCTAACTCCCCCTCCTCAGCAGGCTCTACCGGCCTTTTCCTCCTCAAATCCGGATTCGGTTTGAGCCCAAGGTCAGCAGGCACTTGGGGCGGAGGAGGGGGAGGGTGTGCAATTTGTTTGGATTTGCCCTTATCCTGAGAGGTTGGCTCTTTATTCCTACCTTTCATCAATTCTTTCAAAGAAGGGCCAGTCCGGGGAGCCATGTCTTCCTCCTCGTCGGTGGTATCGGCAATGTAAGTTATCACCTGAGCCGGAGGGTGCACGCTCGACTGCTCGTCCGCCCCTTCCTCGGCCTCTGATATATGTACTGTTTCCTCTTCAAACCTGAACTTGTCAATCTCTAGTTCTAGGGACGAAGAAGAAGCTGTCTCTTCTCTAAGGATGGCTTCCCCAAGTGTTACTTCGCGCAACGGTGCGACGGCGAGGGGAATTCCCTGTGGAATGGGATGGTCAACCGGCGGAAGGTCGTAGCTGGCGAGGAAGTGTGGCCGAGACACGTCTATACGCGCCAAGCGATGGTCCCCGGCTCGGATAGAGTTGCCGACGTCTAAAAAGGACCGAGAAATGGGTTCAAAATCCAAAATGAGGTGGACCGCTCGTAGTTGTCCGTCCTCGTTCACGAAAATTTCTGACCTCAGCAGATAATTCAATGCTGGAACGTTGATCAGGCTGAGCTTCGGATTGGTAAAAAATTTGTCTGTCAAACAAGTAAGTTACGTTATTAAGCCTCGGCTATAAAAAAAAAAACATATGATAAGTCACTAACACAAAATAACTAAGCAAATGAGTGTAAAGGCAACGTAACAATCCTTAATGCTAAAGTTAGAAATCCTAGGTCTAAAGTGTTCCACCTGGAGTCCCGGCCTTGGTTGGGCAGGCTAAGCCGTCGCTCCAAGGCCCCGACAAGATCAGGTAGTCGTCCTTCATCCCCTTATTTGACTTGGGAAGGCAGGATATCAGTTTGACCACACTGCTACGGGACTTAAGGTAAAAGCCTGCCCGAGTCTCTATATGGCCCTCATACAGGTGGGCGACGTCGTACCATGTCAATCCTAACCCCAGATGCCGATCCAAGGCGTCGATTGACCCTAGGACTCTAAAGAAGTTGGGAGCACACTGATGGGGACACAGCCTATGGGCACGAAGGTAGTCCCGTGTAATCCTACCCATGGGAATGGTCATCCCCCCTTCTATGAAGGCAATCATGGGGATGACCACCTCTCCCATCTTCCGGTCAAACTCCACTCCCTCTGTGGTGCAATGACGTACCACCACCTCTTCGGGAATGTGGTACTTCTCCTTGAACAACTCTATTTTGGCCGGAGTGTCCACTAAGCGCTCGAATCTACCCATGGTTAGTCTCTATAAGGTGAGGTGGTTAGCCGAGGAGGTTAGCCGAAAGTACAATGGAAGTCGGAATGCGAAACTTACGTAGAAATGAACACGGATTGCTTCTCTGGTCACTGGAAGATCGTCAAGCTCTCTTTCTTGCGAAAAAATTGGTGGGCGCCTGGATATGAACACTCTGAAGTTGTAAGTTCTGATAAGAAGCAAAAAGTAACGCCTGGAAGTTTTTATAGTGGGGTTAAAAAAAAAAAAAAAAAAACCATAATCCCGCCCAAATATTGAAGTTGCGATCTGAACCGTTGAATTCGTATTTCACCGCAGGATGTCTGGTTGAAACGCAGTTCTAAGCGTTTAATGATGATTGTGCGAGTTCCCAAGCGTCAGAAGCCCTCGCGAAATGGCAGAAATGGCCCTTACATGCGCCTAAATTTAGATACTATTAAGGACTACATCATAATTACCTTTATACATCAAAATCCTAATTTTCCTCCTCGGATCGGAAAGAAAAATTAGAATTTTGAGGGGCTATTGTGGGGGAGTAAAATATGGGCCCATGATCTAGGCCCAGGAACGACATTTCATCAATAATACGCCCGAGGAGAAGAAATCACAGAGGACCGTTGTAACTAACAGTAGAGCGCGTAAGGATCCAAGGAAGCTGGTCCGAGAGGAATACCCTCCTCGGACATGACGTCTGATGGTGAGAAGAACCTCGGCTTTCCCTTAGTCCACACTCCAGGAAGTTCCAGAGGTAAAGATAGATTACCAATGCATATGGAAGGGATAAGGATGCAGAAATATCTTGAGAAAAAGCTGCTACCACCGCATTAAATGCATCACAGCTGCTTTCCTGGCCGCATTTATGTGGAGAAGACCCCTGAACAGTGTTGAAAGTGATCTTTATCCCCAGGAAGTCAAAAAGCTGTAAGAAAGGAAATGGAAACTCAAGTACCGTGCTAGATGACAGACAAGTGGACGATGAGATCGGGCAATGAAGGACTATATAATGGAATAAACCCTTCATAAGAGGAGGGGGGAGAAAAAAAAGAAAGAACATCAAGAAACAATTACTGTAGCACCGGGAAAAATACAACCTAAAAGAAAGCATCTTATCCAAGATCATATCCCTCGGATTTGATTATAACCCATGAAAGTTACCCAAACCTTACTCCTCGGACGTAAAATCTTAACTCGCTTGTGTGTTTTAGCCTCCTCGGCCAAGTACCCAGATCCCAATAACTGTTGTAAAAATCGCTGCTAGCCCAATTCTTTAACCCACTCTCTCACAAATTTATTGTATTGGGCTTGTTGGGCCCATTTCCTGTTTCTATTAAGGTGTGGGCTACAATTTGTGACCCTACAGGACCCATGAATAGTACCAAAAATAAGTTGAATAGTGAAATAATTTTTATTTATAATTTTTATCCAAACGGAGGCTTAAGGCCATTAGTTTAGAAAATATTTTAAAATATTTTTATGAAAAACGAAAAATTAAAGTAACTATTTTTTTTTTGGCAATATTTTATATGTCTTATAAGTGTGATATCAAAATTTTCCTTAAATAGTTTATTAACAAATACATAACTATATCCGTTAACCGGACTCTTAAATAAAAAGGCAAGGAAAAACTCAGTAAGATAAAAAAAAAATGAATCTAAGACAAAATTTCGAAATATTTGACTTTTTTTATTGTCTTTAGTATTACTCTAACTTTTATCGATAAAAATATGATGAACCAAGTGTTCTATTTTATTTTAGCACAATAAATTTTTATTTATTTTATATTCCATTAAAATTACTTCGTTTTTATAGATATGATGATTTTCAAATTGACAAGATACTTTTCCAGTTTAGCTAAGTGGAACATGCATATATATATATATATATATATATATATATATATATATTCCACTGCTTACTAAGTATGTTAAGTATTAGTATCAAAAAAAAAAAAAAAAAAAAGTATGTTAAGTATTTATTTATCTTTCCCTCTTGATATATATATTAGTGGCTTATGATCGGTTTTTTCAAAGGGATTTGTTGTTACTAACGTACTTCTGTATTCTATCCTTTTCGTTGAGTGTTCACACTCTTATAAACGAATTGAAATGAAGAGATTAGGATATAAATAAGTTTTCTACAAAGAAAAAAAAAGATATATTTAAGTCTAGTGAGGATATTGGTTCTTAAGGAACCACAATAAAGTTGCATGAAAATTACATAGATTCAATCTAGGTATGTAAATGTTTTCCGCCCCCCGATTTGTGTGGATCTTAATTTAGCCATTCCAAGTGGTTGAGGAAAAAACAATAAAAAGGATACACAGCTACCAACAATAGATAAAGGAAAACTGATATAGCTTATTTTGTTGAAACTGAAAACTTATTGCTGAAAGTACTATAGATAAAGGTAAAAGTTAGTTGAAATAATAAATGAGACCCATGAATAGTACCAAAAAGTGCAGTGTGACCCATGAATAGTAGCAAAAATAAGCTGAATAGTAAAATAATTTTCAATTATAATTTGTATCCAAATGGAGGCTTAAGGCCATTAGTTTAGAAAATATTTTAAAATATTTATATGAAAAGCGAAAAATTAAAGTAACAATTTTTTTTTTTTTTGGTTGTTGCAATCTTTTATATTTCTTATAAATGTGGTATCAAAATTTTCCTTAAATAGTTTGTAGGGACACATTTGGTGGCCCAAGCCCAAAGTGTGGGGGATATTGGCCCAGTGAGACCAGTATAATAAATTTGTAAAGAATGAGTTAAAGAACTAGGCTTTAATGAATTAGACAACGGCTTGAATAGATTTAGAGAAATGGTCAAGTAAGAACAAGAAATACAGAGCTAAATGGATTCACTGTCCGATGAGGTTCTTCTCCACATAAATCAATTAAATAGAGTATAAGTACAACTTTGATTGCTACAGTATTCAGTTTCTATTTTCTCCCCTCCTCTCCTCATGGGAGGTCTCTCACATTATATAGCTCTCTCTAGACCATCTTGATCCTATACTTATTGATCATTTGAGTTCTTACTTGAGTACTTGTCCCATCAGACACCCTTTTTGGCTTTTTGTGAGTTGTGATTGTCAAGGCAGCACTGTTTAGGAGTCTTCTCCACATAAATGAGGCTAGAAGAGTAGCTGTAGTGCATTTAATACGGTGATAACAACTTTCCCTTAGATATTTTTGAATTCCTATCACCATGGTACGTTTATAATGCACATCACTGTCACTGGAGCTTACTGGAAGATCACCTTAATTATCAGGATACATACTGGAGTTGTTCCCAGTTTATCTGAGGGGATGTTTCTCCTCAGACCACTTTCCACTCATTCCTTATATATGAGGCTTTAGACTAGAATCATCTATAGCTATTTATTCCTCCTCGGACCATTCATGTCCTTGAACCAGGCCCAAGGCCCAATACACACTTTAGGCCCTTAACTGTACAATAGCCCCTAAAAACTCAATTTTTTCTCCTTCATCCAAGGAGAAAAATGGGGTTTTGATTTTTTAAGGGTTAACACCAACTGATTCTTTGATTCACACGTGTGGGAGCACCGTTTTACGTGCCTCATAATTGTTACTGACGTTTTGAAGACTGCAAGGCGCCATTAAATGCTCTAGGTGGCGCTTTGTTCCCCAGATCTAACGGTGAGGCGCGGATCCAACGATTGATCTTTCTCGTGGAATTTTGAGCAGGATAATTCCCACTCATTTTTCACCCCTTATATAAAGCCTTGAAGGAAGTCACTTCCTCTCATTTTACAAATTTCCAAGTTCTCCAGAAACCTCAAGCGCTCCAACTCACTAAGCTCTCTACACTCCTAAGTTTCCCAAATTCTTTCCTTAAGAAATTTCCAAAAGATCTTTCTAAAGGTTCAGGATTTAACATATTCACTTGCTCTCGTAAGTATCTATCTTTGTAAAATCTCCCTTTCTCCTCGGCCAACCTCCTCGGCCTTCTTGCTCCTTTAGAAAACTTCCTTCGCATCATTTGCGTTTGCTGTAGATGGGTAGGTTTAAGAACTTAGTGGACTCTCTGACCGGTATGGAGGGTTTTAGGCCCAAATATCACATCCCACAGGGAGTAGTCCTAGAATACTGTTCCCCGAACCAGGTACTCATAGATAGACAATAGGGTGAAGTCGTCATTCCAATGATCACATTTATAGAGGGAGGAATGACACTTCCCATAGGTAGGATAACTAGGGACTACCTGCGTAACCACAAGTTATGCCCCCATCAGTGCGCTCCCAACTTGTTTAGGGCCTTAGGGAGTGTAGATGCTCTAAACGATCAAATGAATTTAGGACTCACAAGGCATGACGTCACTCATATGTATGAGTGCCATTCCCTTGCCAACGCGGGGTATTACATCATGTCCTGGTCTGACGTTGTTAGGTTGATATCTTATCTCTCTAAGTCTAACAAGGGCTTGAAGGATGACTATCTGATCATTTTGAGGGAGTGACATGACGGTTTTCACTGTCCAGTTCGGGTGAGAAAACCAGGTAGGGTACCCTAGGATTAGGTTCCTCGGTGGGGACTTTAGCCGTTTTTAGTTTTCCTTTTTAAAAAAAAAAAAACTTTGCCTTAACATGTCTTCTCGGATAATAGCTTTTATTGATCTAACCCCATTTCTTCCTTAGATGCTTTTGCAGATAAAGACCATGTAGCTCCGAAACTCAGTTTGGTCAACGTCCCAGGCCTTAACAAATTGCTGAGATTTGAGATATTCGTAAGCAAAGACAGACAGCTATGTGCCACTCATCTAATTTTGGATTACGAGCCTCTATCTCGCGTATTCCAGGACGTAGGCTAGGAAATAAGGGTTGGTGACCCTAGATTGGCGTGCAGACATCTTTAAGCCAAGGTTTTTGGCTCGAAGAGACCTTCCGCCGGTTGAGCTGCCCATTCAACGCATGCCGTAGGAGGTAGCTGTTCTGAGAGAGGAGACAACTTCTGTACCATTATCCCTCGAGGCCAAGATTGACCAATTCCATCTCGAAGATGAAGTAGGAGTCCTAGAAAAGCCCGTTGAGCTCTTGGATTCCAAAACTGAGTCCGACAAATTTTCAACAGCTCATCCTCCAAAGTTGATTGTTGCTTGAGTCGACACTAGCTCAAAGGAAGAAGAAGAAGGCATGGATCTGAAACAAATGACCGCCTTAAAGGGCCTATTGGCCAATAGGAATAAGGGGTCAACCTCAAAAAAGGCCCATAAGACCCAAGTTCACCCCAGTCTTCCTCCTCCTCCTCCTTCGCCTTCTACTGACCTCGAACTACATGCCAACCCAAATCTGAAGAAGAAAAGGCCAGTGCAAAACATAGAGGAAGGTGAGGTGGCCCCTCAGAGGGGCACTAAACAACAGAGGACCACCAAGGACCGTAAGGACAAGAAGGCCAACTCTGTGGAAAGTCGAGACGAGGCTGAAGTACACCGTCAACAGCGCACCTGGGCTTCTCGGATAGAACTGGAGGGAGCTACTGTTTCTTGGGATGCTTCCATTTGGGTGTCCCAAAAAAGGTAGGCAGCCTACCTCACTGAAGCCTTGGAGCAGCCTCTTCTCTTCCCTAGGGATATAAAGGCTCTCAGGCGCATGAAACAGCCTGATCTCTTCATGTCTCTGAAGAGGGACCTTGCTATAGTAAGCTAAGACCTCAACTCATTTTATCAACTTTTCATACATATACATATTATCCCTTTGTTATTTTGATGCAGGTCACCTAGCAAGTTTTTGTGGCTGAGGAGTGGGTGCATAATGCTTGTAATGAAGTCAGAGCTGATGCCCATTCCCGTCTCGAGGTTGAGAAGGCCCTCAAAGTCATTAAGCAAGAAAAAACTGAACTATCCAAGAAGTTGAAGGAGGCGGACAAGGCTTGCTTGAGTGCAGAGGCAGGTCTAAAGACTGTGGAAAGGCAGGTCGAGGATCAATGCCAAAAATTGCACTTAACCGAGATAGACCTGGCCATCGAAATACAAGCTGTTTCGAACCTCAAGGCGGAGTTGCATAAAACCAAGAATGCAGCTCGGGTGGCCAGGGAAGTAGCTGAGGCCGCAGTGAGGGCATCCTATGAATGCGGGGTGCATGACATGGAGACCCGGCTGGTAGAGGAGGTGGCCATAGCGGGCAGAGACTACTGCACCGAGTCATGGGCAGTAGCACTTGATCGGGCGGGAGTCCCTGCAGACTCTGAATTGTGGAGGCCTGAAAACGTCTTCTTCCCGGAGGATATTTATGAAATTCTGGATACAGTCCCTTCTCCCGAACAACTCCTTCCCACCCAAACCCCTCCTCTTGATGCTGAAGTTTCCAAACGGGGTGGAGTGGGTAAGGAGGCTCAACCACCGATGAAGGCCAATCCCTTCGAGGATGCACTCACCATCAGGGAGGTGGTTTCCTAGGTCAAAGATGTTGTGCTTAAGTGTCAGGCTGGGGACTCTCAACCCGAGAAGGCTGATCCTAAGAAGGACCTGCCATAGGAAAAAGCCCAAACATAGGATTTTTTTTTTTTTGGTGGTTTTCTATGTATAACCTTTTGTAATGATGTTCTGCCATCAAACATAATGTACTTCTTATGTTGTTCAATGAAATCATCTTTCTTTTCATTCTGTGTGTCTTTACTTTGTATGCCTTTAAGCTCATTACTATTGCAAATAGCATTGAACTGCTGCACTTAGAACTAACTATACCTTACAATCAATCTAAGTAGCTTGACCAAGTATCAGTAATAAAGAGGTATATTACGTATTTGTAGTGAGAATTGAACCTCCTGCAATGAAGGCTAAACAAATAACTAAGGACCTTAATTGAGAACCCAAAGAAATATTCTTCATTTTGCCCAACACTTGGATAAATAATTGAGGGTCTTAATTTACTCAAAGCTAACAATTCGAGGAGTTCGTTATAACCCTTGGGTTTATTTAACCACTTATAAAGATATCATAGAGTGTTAATTTCCCCAAAGCATCTGGTCCGAGAACTCAAGTATGACTAAGGTTCTATTTAATCACTTATAAAAAATGTTCTAGAGTGTTAATTTCCTCAAAACATCTGGTCTAAGGACTCAGGTATGACTAAGGTTTTGTTTAACATTTAGGAAGATGTCATAGAGCATTAATTTCCCCAAAGTATGTGGTCTGAGGAGCCAAACATAACTTAGGTTCTATTTAACATTTATGAAGATGTCATAGAGTATTAATTTCCCCAAAGTATGTGGTCCGAGGAGCTAGGCATAACTTAGGTTTTGTTTAACACTTATAAAGATGCCATTGATTGTTAATTTTACCAAAGCATGTGGTCCAAGGGACCAGGCATAGCTTAGATTCTGTTTAACACTTATAAAGAATGAATAATGGGAAGTACAACGCTTTTATTCAACAAGAGAACATATTGACGAAGGAAAATTTCATTAATAATAATACATTTTCAGGTTGTTTTCATTCCAAGGACGCGGTATTACATGCTCATCTAAGTCTTCTAAAAAATATACTCCTATACCAGCCACCGAGGTGATGTGATATGGTCCTTCCCAATTGAGCCCTAACTTTTCCCACGCTAGGTTCTTGGCAATACCCAAAACCTTTCTTAACACCAAGTCACCAAGCACTAATGGCCTCAACTTCACATTGGCATTGTAGCCTTGCTTGAGTTTGTGTTGATAAAACGCCAATTGAACCACTGCATTCTCTCTTTTTTCTTCGATAAGGTCTAAGCCCTTTTCAAGCAACCTATCGTTACTGCTCGGATTAAAAGAACTTGTCCTCAGAGTTGGGAATCCAGTCTCTAAAGGAATGACGGCCTCAGCTCCATAAGTCATTAAAAATGGGGTCTCTCCTATTGACCTGTGAGGAGTAGTCCTATACGTCCAAAGGATATGTGACAGTTCTTCTACTCATTTTCCCTTCGCGTCATCCAGCCTCTTCTTGAGTCCATTCACTATGACCTTATTTATAGCCTCGGCTTGTCCATTTCCTTGGAGATAAGCTGGGGTGGAGTACCTATTCATAATACCAAGATCACAATAGTATCTCCTGAAATATTTACTATCAAATTGAAGGTCATTGTCTGAGATGAGGGTACGAAGGACCCTAAACCGTGTGACAAAGTTTTTCCAAAGAAATTTCTTCGCATCTACATCCTTGATATTTGCCAAAGGCTCGGCTTCAACCTAATTGGTGAAGTAATCCGTGTCGACTAGCAAGTATCATTTGTTCCTCGCTGCTTTGGGGAAAAGGCCAACAATATTTAAACTCCACTGAGCAAATGGTCGTTGGCTGGACAGAGGGTTAAGGAATCCTCCTAATTGGTGTATGTTTGGTGTGAATCTTTGGCACTGATCACACTTCTTCACATACTCCTGTGATTCCTTCTGCATATTTGACCATCAATAGCCCTGTGTGATGGCTCTGTGAGATAAAGATCTGCCACCTGTGTGGCTTCCACAAATCCCTTCATGCAACTCCTCAAGGAGTAATTCTGATGCATCAGGGTGTATGTAGAGTAGATATGGCCTAGAAAAGGAGCGTTTATACAATTTTTGATCATCAGATAGCTAGAACCAAAGTGCCTATCTCCGAACCTTGTCAGCCACTGATTTCTCCTCAGGTAGGATATCCTCTTTCAAGAATAGCACTATGAGGTCCATCCAGCTAGGCCCTACTCTAACTTGGTGAATATAGCCCCCTCTCCTTTTACCTTCGTGCGTTTGCACAAGTCCTCTATAAGGATAACCCGAGGTAGGTTCTACGCCGAGGAGGTTGCAAGCATGGCTAGGAAATCTACATGTGAGTTTCCACTTCTAGGGACGTGCAATAGGCTGAATGATTCAAATCTTGATTACAAATGCCTAGCTTGGCTTAAGTACCTTTGCATTCTTTCATCTCTTACTTCTAGCTCGCCCTTTACTTGGCCGACAACCAATCTTGAGTCCGAGAACATCTTTACTGCTTTTCCCCCCATTCTTTGAACCATGAACATTCCTTCCAGCGAAATCTCATATTCAACCTCATTATTTGTAGCTGAGAAGTCCAATCTTAGTTACTTTTCGATGGTGATTTACTTAGGAGAAACCAGAACTAGCCACAGTCCGAAGCCCCTTTGATTTGCTACACCATCAACGTATACCTTCCAAAATAAAGGTTCCTACAGGGAGACTGTGCCAATCAATTTTCCATCCATGTGTTGTGTTTCTATCTCTTTCTCAAGCGGGGATTCAGCGAAATCAGCCACTAAATTTACGAGGACCTGGCCCTTAACAGAGGTACGAGGCATGTACTTGATGTCAAAAGCCCCTAGGATTGTTCCCTATTTGGCAATCCTCCCTGTGTAGTCAGCACTTCGGAGCAGAGCTTTAAGTGAAAGCTGAGTTAGGACAACAACTGTATGTGCCTGGAAATAATGTGGGAGTTTACGTGTAGCGTATACTACTGCCAAAATGGCCTTCTCCAATGGCAGATAACGGACCTCGGCCTTATGTAGCGACCTGCTTACATAATAAACTGGCCTTTATACACCGTTATCAACTCGTATCAACACCAAGCTTATAACATGTGGGGGCTACAGCAATATAAACAAACAGAACTTCATCTATCTCAGGGCTGGACATGATGGGTGGATGAGAGAGATATTCCTTAAGCTGCTGGAATGCCAAAGCACACTCCTCGGTCCACTCGAATCCCTTCCATTTATTCATCAAGAGGAAGAAGGGTCTGCATCTATCCGCTGATCGAGAGATAAACTGGTTTAAGGCAGCGGTCATTCCGGTCAATTTCTAGACTTCCTTGGGATTTCGAGGCGGTTACAAGCTGTTAATTGCCTTGATTTGATCAGGGTTGACCTCAATTCCCCGTTGAGTCACCATGTAGCCCAGAAACTTGCCTGATCCCACACCAAAAGAGAATGTGTAAGCATTAAGGCGCAACTTGTGTTTCCTCAAGATTTCAAAAATGTTTTCAAGATCTCCCACATGCTCGGACACCACCTTACTCTTTACCACCATGTCATCTATATAGACCTCAATACTCTTGCCCAATTGTGGTTCAAACATCTTAGTCATCATCTTTTGATAGGTAGATCCTGCATTTTTCAAGCCAAATGGCATCACTTTGTAGTGGCAGTTTCTAGTGGGAGTGACGAAAGCTATCTTTTCCTGATCATCCAGGGCTAATGGTATTTGATGGTATCCTTGAAAAGTGTCTAAGAAGCTCATCCGAGAATGACCACAGTGGCATCCACTAACTAGTCTATTCTAGGCATTGGGAAGGGATCTTTTGGGCAAGCCTTGTTTAAATCTATAAAATCCACACATACTCGCCACTTCCCATTCTTCTTCATCACCACCACAGTATTAGCCAGCCATTCAGGGTAGAAAACTTCCTTGATAGCCCCCGTCTGCTTAAGTTTCATTACCTCGTCTTTGACAGCGTCAGAATGGTTCTTGGATGAGCGCCGAAGTTGTTGCTTTTTAGGAGTGACAGATGGATTGACATTCAAATAATGGCAGATGAAGCTTGGATCCACCCCTGGGGCTTCGTAAGCATTCCACCCGAACATGTCAACATTTTTTCTAAGGAACTCTACTAGTTGTTCCTTCTTTTGAGGAGGCATTTGAGTTCCAATCTGAAAGAACTTCTCCGGATCGTCACCGACAACAATCTTTTCTAGATCTTCACACTTCGCTGCCTCGACTAATCCATGGTCTACCGACACTGAAGTTTTTAATTGCTATAAGCCCCTCTCCTCAGAGGCCAATGACTCAGCCTCAGTTTGATGTAAGATAGCAGCCACCAAGCATTGCCTAGCTGTAGATTGATTTCCCAGGATCTCTTTAACCTAGCCCTCCGATGGATATTTCACCTTCTGGAGCAGAGTAGAAGAAACGGCTCCTAGGCCATGAAGCCAAGGTCTAGCCACAATGGCTGTATAAGGTGAATAAGCGTTCACCACAATGAAATCCACCTCCACCACTTCTAAATCGGTCTGTACGGGTAGTCTAATTTGACCCTTCGGAATGATAGTCTTCCCATCGAAACTTACCATATGGGAATCGTAGGATGTTAGGTCCTTAGGTCTTAAATTTAGCCCCTTATACAGGTCGAGGTACATAATCTCAATACCACTGCCCTAGTCTACCCATACCCTCCTCACATCGTAGCCCCCAATCCTGGGTGTGACCACTAAAGTATCATCGTGGGGTTAGATGGTTCCGATCTTATCTTGGTTCGAGAAGCCCAGAACCGGTTGGATTTCTATTCTAGCCCTCTTTGGCTCCAAATCAGCGTCCTTGGCAGGTAGTCGAGCAACATACATCACTCTGGAGGGACAGAAGCCAATTCTCCTTGGAGCAGCGAAGATGACATTTATTGTTCCTAATGGAGGTCTTGAGGAATCATCTCTCCGAGGTTCTGACTTTATTTGGCCCCCCTGGCCACTAGAGTGATGCAAAAGCTGCTTGAGTTTTCCCTCTCGGACCAGCTTGTCCAAATGATCTCACAAATTCCTGTAGTCCTTGATAGTGTGTCCCTAGTCCTAGTGGTAGTGGCAATAAAGGCTCTGATTATACCTCATGGGGTTCCTTGCCATCTTATTTGGCCATTTGAAGAATGTCTTATTCTTAAGCTTTTCAAGGACCTGATGCATCGATTCTCGGAACACAGTATTGACCGCCTGAGTATTAGCAAACCTTGACTACCCAGCAAAATCTCTTCGCAGCCAGTTGTTATTGTATCAGTCCAACTTGAAATCCCTCCTCTCCTGAGGGATAATCTTAGCCTTTCCTTTCCCCTGCTGTTGGCCTTCCTCTGCCCTTTTATACTTATCAATCTGATCCATAAGTTGGCACACACTAGTCTCAGTTGGGAGGTCGACTTTAAAAGTACTGATGGCTACATCGTCAAAGTCACCTTTTATCTCATTAAACATCTCCCAGTATCTCTCCAAGTATGCTTTCACGGTCTCCTCCTCTCTTATGGACATGGATAACAGAGAGTCTAATGGCCGAGGAACCATGCTATATGTAATAAAACGAGAACCGAACACTTAGGTGAGAAGGAACTTATGGAATCTGCCCCCAAGCCATCAAACTATCTCATCGCCACTGGCCCCAAACTAGATGGAAACACCTTACACATCAAAGTTTCGTTCTTGGAATGGACGGTCATTCTTTGGTTGAAGTGGCTCACGTGCTCTACAGGATCCGTTTGACCATTGTAGATGGTGAATGTTGGCTAGTGGAACTGCCGAGGGAGTATTGCCCCCTCAATGTTACGCGTGAAGGGCGACTTGGAAATTTAGTTCAGCGCCTTGCTGATAGCGTCATTGCCCAGGCCTCTACGTGGCGGGCTCTTGTGTCTACGTTCATGATGGTGTTCTACTTCGTAGGAAAAGGATTCGGTAGGTGGAGTTCTTGACCTTCGCCTATAACTAACATCCTCTTCTTCCTCAGAGGAAACGTCAGAGTTAAAGAGGCAACTTCCTCTTTAACTGGTCAATCTCCAGTTACAAGTCCTTGTTACTCTTTGCTTAGGAGATATAGGTTCCACCTCGAGGTTGACTCCTATTAGTACATGCAATATGCACACTTCCATCATGGTCACCTCTCCACTCAAGATTGACAAACGGATTGCCATGCTGGGATCCCAAAGACTCTACATGTTGTGGACCTGATCCTACCATAGTTAAGTGTTGCTCTCACTATTGTACAAGTTCTTTCCACAAATGGTGCCAATTGTAGGGACACGTTTGGTGGCCCAAGCCCAAAGTGTGTAGGATATTGGCCCAGTGAGTCCAGTACAATAAATTTGTAGAGAATGGGTTAAAGAACTAGGTTTTAATGAATTGGACAACGACTTGAATAGATTTAGAGAAATGGTCAAGTAATAACAAGGAATATAGAGCTGAATGGATTCATTGTCCGAGGAGGTTCTTCTCCACATAAATCAATTAAATAGAGTATAAGTACAACTTTGATTGTTACAGTATTCAATTTCTATTTTCTCCCCTCCTCTCCTCATGGGAGGTCTCTCACATTATATAGCTCTTTCTGGACCATCTTAACCCTACACTTGTTGATCATTTGAGCCCTTACTTGAGTACCTGTCCCATCAAACACCCTCTTTGGCTTTCTGTGAGTTGTGATTGTCAAGGCAGCACTGTTCAAGGGTCTTCTTCACATAAATGTAGCCAGAAGAGTAGCTGTAGTGCATTTAATGCGGTGGTAGCAGCTTTCCCTTACATATTTTTGAATTCCTATCACCCTGGTATGTTTATGATGCACGTCCCTGTCACTGAAGCTTGCTGGAAGGTCACCTTAATTATCAGGATACATACTGGAGTTGTTCCCAATTTATCTGAGGTGATGTTCCTCCTCAGACCACTTTCCACTCATTCCTTACTTATGAGACTTTAGACTGAAATCACCCACAGCTATTTATTCCTCCTGATGTGCATGAAATATATACAATAAAGTACTTACATATCTACGTATTTAGCCTTACTTTTATGTTATTTTGTGACTGATTATATAATATCTTTGTGTTGTAGGTAACAAGGGCTTTACATGCAAAATGGGGCTAGACCAATTGAATCAAGCCAACTTAAATCCAGCCATGATAAATTCAAGAGAAGACCAACTCAATTAAATTTAAGTCCAATTGGAGCAAGGAATCAAAGGAAATTTGTACCAAATCCTAGTCCAATTCGGATTAGGATTCCAACCTGCACATCAGTTAGTATTTTCAGCATAACTTTTGGCTCAAATATCCAATCGAGGTGATTCAAGTTGGGCTGGAAAGTTAACTTAAAGGGCTAAAACTTTGTAGTTTACCAAAATTCAGAATTATGAAGCTAAATGGGCCAAAACCGTCGGTTAAGTGAAGCCTAAAAATCTGGGATTTTCTCCAAACGGGAATTCAACTTGTAACAGGATTCCTTTACCTATTTAAAGGCTCTTTAGGGCAAAATTCAAGGAGGTCAGTGCTAAGGCTACTGCTAGGGCTGAATGTATAGAGAGCTGCGGCTACCTCTTCCATGACAGTTAGTTTTATTTTATTTGTCTAGTTTAATGTTTAATATTTTATTTTTGGGTTTTCTTTCAATTACCATGAGTAGCTAAATTTATAATTAGGGTTGAGGATGAAACCTTGTTGAGGATTATTAGTAATATTTATGTGATTTGATTTTTCCCACAATAATTGTTCTTTAATTATTTAAATTGTTCTTGCTTCATATCAATTGACTAAGATGAGATTCTAGATATGAGTTCAATCATGTTTTTCTCATGATTTAGGATTTGTCTTAATTAATTGAATGCCTGGTTTATTAATTCTTTATTATAAAATTGGATATCACTTGTGATTTGTCTGTCAATGGATACAATTTATGATTTGATTTTTAGAATTGGATATATCTTGTGATTTGTTTGGCTACGAATACAATTGATGATTTGGTTTTATACTTAAGAAGCGAAGAAGAACATGCTTTAGATTTTTAAACATAAGTTCTAATAATGATATTTTCCATGATAGCAAGATTGATTTCTAGATTATCATGAAGTGAGTTGGGAAAAATTAATGATCATAAATATATGCTGATATGACTTGCAAGGCGGATTCCAAAACCTTAATTTCTTTCTTTAGATTGTTTACATCTTTTTATTGCTTTATATCTTTGCTTAGTTTAATTATTTGTTTAGTTTATTTAATTTCAAAACAACCAATTTTTATTAAACTAGATTAGGATTAATTTGGTTAAGATTTGATTTAATTTTCCTATGTTCATTCAAGTCCCTATGAGTTCGACCTCGTTCTTGTCCAACTATACTTCGGTACGGTTCGTACACTTGCGAGTATTTTAAAATTTCACAACACCTCCTCAGACTATTTGTGTCCTCGGACCAGGCCCAAGGCCCAATACACACTTTAGGCCCTTAACCCTACATAGTTTATTAACAAATACATAACTATATCCGTTAACCGGACCCTTAAATAAAAAGGTAAGGAAAAACTTAGTAAGAGAAGAAAAAATGAGTGTAGGACAAAATTTTGAAATATTTGACTTTTTTATTGTTTTTAGTATTACTCTAACTTTTATCGATAAAAATCTGATGACCCAAGTGTTCTATTTTATTTTATCATAATAAAAAAGTTTTTTATTTTATTTTATTTTATATTCCATTAATATTACTTCTTTTTTATAGATATGATGATTTTCAAATTGACAAGATACTTTTCCAGTTTAGCTAAGTGGAACATGCATATATATATATATATATATATATATATATATATATATATATATATATATTCCACCACTTACTAAGTATGTTAAGTATTAGTATCAAAAAAAAAAAAAAAGGTATGTTAAGTATTTATTTATCTTTCCCTTTTGATATATATATTAGTGGCTTATGATCGGTTGTTTCAAAGGGATTTGTTGTTACTGAGGTACTTCTGTATTCTATTCTTTTCGTTGAGTGTTCACGCTCTTATAAACGAATTGAAATGAAGAGATTAGGATATAAATAAGTTTTCTACCAAGAAAAAAAAAGATATATTTAATTCTTGTGAGGATATTGGTTCTTAAGGAACCACAATAAAGTTGCATGAAAATTACATAGATTCAGTCCGGGTACGTAAATGTTTTCTGGCCCCCGATTTGTGTGGATCTTAATTTAGCCATTCCAAGTGGTTGAGGAAAAAACAATAAAAAGGATACACGGCTACCAACAATAGATAAAGGAAAACTGATATTGCTTATTTTGTTGAAACTGAAAAATTATTACTGAAAGTATTATAGATAAAGGTAAAAGTTAGTTGAAATAGTAAAGTAGGACTCATGAACAGTACCAAAAAGTGCAGTTGGGCCCATGAATAGTAGAAAAAATAAGCTGAATAGTGCCTGTTCTCAAGGAAAATTGATTGTTAAACCATCACCATCAATAATTGCTTTTGAATCTCCATCTTTCTTAGAAAGAATTCAATGTGATATATGTGGACCTATACATCCACCTTCCGGGTCATTTAGATATTTTATGGTTTTAATAGATGCATCAACTAGATGATCATATGTTTGTCTACTTTTTACTAGAAATGTAGCATTTTCTAAACTCCTTGCTCAAATCATTAGGTTGAGAGCACAATTTCTTGATTATCCAATTAAGAAATCCATCTAGATAATGTAGGTGACTTTAAATCTCAAGCATTGAATGATTATAGCATGTCAATTGGAATTGATGTTGAACACCTTGTTGCACACACACACACTCAAAATGGTTTAGCT
This sequence comes from Quercus agrifolia, assembly GCA_029955455.1. NCBI lineage: Eukaryota > Viridiplantae > Streptophyta > Magnoliopsida > Fagales > Fagaceae > Quercus > Quercus agrifolia. The sequence continues at coordinate 11,065,039 of JARQAD010000004.1, read as the reverse complement.
GAAGCACTTATTAAAAGACTTCAAATGATTGCTCGGCCTTTAATAATGAAAACTAAATTACATGTTTCTACTTGGGGACATGCCATATTACATGCTGCATCATTAGTTCGCATCAAACCAACAGCTAATCATAAACACTCACCAATGCAACTTGTTTGTGGTCAACAACCAAATATGTGTCATCTTCGTATTTTTGGTTGTGCTATATGTGTTCCTATTACACCCCCACAGTGCACCTTGGAAATTAACTGGTGATGTTTTCACGGCATTTTTTTATGATTGTCATTTTGATGAAACTATTTTCCCACCATTAGGGGGAGAAAAGTCGTTGCCTGAAGCATGACGAGAGATAACTTGGAATGATTTGGCGTTATGCCATCTTAACCCTCGTACAAATTAATGTGAACATGAAGTTCAGAGGATCATTCATTTGCAAGGTATTGCAAATCGATTACCAGATGTTTTTACTAATAATAAGAAAATTGTGAAATCTCACATTCTAGCTGCTAATATTTTAGCAAGGATTGAAATCCCAAAAGAACAATAAATTAAAATAGCAACAAATGAATCTAAACCACGCCTGAAGCGTGGGAGACCTGTTGATGCTAAAGATAAAATTCCTCAAAAGAGGAAAATACAAGAAAATCAAGTTGCAGCCCCTGAAGTGGCTATACCCATGAAACAAGCAATAGAAAGAATTGATCCATCTGAAATTCATAAACAAAAATCTCCTAAAAATGAACCTTCTAAAAAGGATCCTCCTAAAGAGGAGTCCCTTGAAGGATTATCCTCTAAAGAGGATGAGGTATCTAAAAATAACGAGATCTCAATACATTATGTGAGTATAGGAGATATATAGGATAGAAATAAAATAGTTGTCGACAACATATTTTCATTTAAAATTACCCTTGACATTACTGGAAGTAATGATCGTGAAATAAAACCACAATCTGTTGAAGAATGTCGACGTAGAAATGATTGGCCAAAGTGGTTAGAGGCAATTCAGGCAAAATCGAATTCACTTGTATAATGTGAAATATTTGGGCTTGTAATCCAAACACCTAAGGATGTAATGCCTGTAGGATATAGATGGGTATTTGTACGAAAACGTAATGAGAAAAATGAAATTATGAAGTACAAAGCGTGACTTGTAGCACAAGGTTTCTCACAGAGACCTTGCATTGATTATAATGAAACATATGCTCCTGTAATTGATGCAATCACATTTAGATTTCTGATTAGCTTGGTAGTAACAGAAAATTTAGATATGCGTTTAATGGATGTAATCATAGCATATCTATATGGATCATTAGATAATGATATATACATGAAAATCCCTGAAGGATATAAAGTGCCTAATGCACATAATTCCACATCCCAAAATATATATTCTATCAAGCTACAAAGGTCTCCATATAGGTTAAAGCAATCCGAACGCATGTGGTATAATCGCCTCAGTGAATATTTTTTGAAAGAAGGATTTGAGAATAATCCAATTTGTCCATGCTTTTTCATTAAAAGATCAGAATTCTAATTTGCTATTATTGCGGTATATGTTGATGATTTAAATCTTGTGGGGACTCCAGAAGAGCTCACAAAAACCACAAATTATTTAAAGACTGAGTTTGAAATGAAAGAACTTGGTAAGACAAAATTTTGTCTCAGGCAACATATTGAACATCTTCCAAATGAATTCTTGTTCACCAAACAACATACACAGAAAAGGTCCTAAAGCAATTCCTCATGGATAATGCTCATCCTTTATGCACTCCAATGGTGAATAGGTCACTTGATGTCAAAAAGGACCCTTTTTGTCCTTAAGAAGACAACGAAGAAATTCTAGGGCCTCAAGTACCATACCTTAGTGCAATTGGTTCCCTAATGTATCTTGCAAATTGCACACAACCTGACATAGCATTTTTAGTGAATTTACTGGCAAGATATAGTTTTGCACCTACTCGAAGACATTATAATGGAATCAAGCATGTCTTACGCTACCTACATGGAACTACTAACTTGGGATTATTTTATCCGAAGGGACCAAATCTATAGTTGATTGGGTATGCAAATACAAGATATCTTTCTGATCCACATAAAGACTGATCACAAACAGGATATTTATTCACTTGTGGCAACACTACTATATCATGGAGATTTGTCAAAAAAACATTATCAGCTACCTCCTCAAATCACTCAGAAATTATTGCAATCCATGGAGCAAGTTGTGAATACATTTGGCTAAGATCAGTAATCCAACATATACGAGAAAATTGTGGCTTATCACCAATTAAAGATAGTCCCACAATTCTATATGAAGATAATGCTGCTCGTATTGCTCAAATCAGAGATGGTTCTATCAAAGGTGACAGAACCAAGCATATTTCACAAAAATTCTTTTATACACATGAGCTTTAGAAGAACGGTGAAATTGATATCAAGCAAATACAATCAAGTGAAAATTTGGCAAATATATTCACCAAGTCCTTACCAACTGCAACATTTAATAAAATGGTGAACAACATTGGCATGCGTTGACTTAAAGATCTTCCATGTGTTCATGAAGGGGAGTAAAAGTTTAACTTGACATGTGCTGATTGTACTCTTTTTCCTTCGCTTAGGTTTTTTCCCACTGGGTTTTCCTTTGCAAGGTTTTAATGAGGCAATCCAAAGGCATTTAAAGGTTCACAAGAATACTGTACTCTTTTTCCTTCGCTAATGGTTTTTCCCCACTGGGTTTTTCTTTGGTAAGGTTTTAACGAGGCATATTCTTAGCAAGTGGTCATCCAAAGGGGAGTGTTGAAAGCTGAGATAAGTTTGCTGGTTGGATTTTACTGTGGTGATAAGATTGCTAGCTAGATTTTGATAAGTTGTGGCCTTTAGCAGCTGTGTAATTCAACCTTGAATTACCGCAATAGCTTCCAATCAAAATATTCTATTTTACCTATTCTCTTCAGACCAACTGACTTTACATTACTATATATACAGTATGTGTTGGTGGAAACACAATAATAATGGAAATAACACAATGAGAAACTGAATAATACTTTTGAATATTATTAATTTAAAGGGAAAAATTACACAACACTATTTAAATTGAAGCGCAACACTCGCTCTCTTTAAGGAGATTCAAGCCCTTGGTTGGCTAAATTTTGTAACTGGTGCAGACATTCTCTGACTTGTCTCCCCTAAGATACAATAACCCAACAAGTGTCGTATGACTAGAACAACCTCTGCACAAAGTGTTCAAGCTCAAAACTCACGAAATTACTACTCAAATGAATCTAATTAATTAGGTCCTTTATTCTGATGTAGTGGTTGTTACAAGATTAATTGCTGGATATTAATCTGATGGGCTGGAGCTACACAATTAATGGTGAGATAAGGAGTTTCTGAAGAATGAAAATGCCCAAATGGATAGTCCATTAAGTGGGTTAATGGCTCTTCATTTTCCATAATAAAAATGGAGTATTAATTTGGGCCATTTACTCACCAACGAATACGGTAATTAATCTGAATGGGCTGTCAAGTAGGAGGATCCAAGAGGCTGATTCATTTCCATTTTTGACACCTCCACCCTTCGCCTCTCCCTTGCGCACATATCTAGCTCAATATTTGAGTTAATTCATATTAGCCCATTAATTACCACAATTAAAAAGAACAAAATAGTTCTCTCCTTTTTAATGTGGGATTAAACATTTTCACTAACTCCTCATCTTCCATATTCACTCCCACATCTTTACATTTATGTTGTAATATTTATTCATTTTAATTGATTAATATTAAAATGCTCCAACAGTATGTAGTTGGAAAGAATAGGTACGTATTGTATCCAAAGTATAAAATCCTATATACTTTTTTTTTTTTAGAGAGTTTTCAACCTATGGCATTCGACCTTGATGATAGCTTTTTATCATCAAACCAAGACACCAATTGGTTTTTGGTATAGGCGGAGATTGAACCCCAGATATCTTATTAAACCATCAGAGAGTTTACTAGTTGAGTTAACTGAAACCCACATAAAATCATATATGCAGTTACTCTAGTTTTTAGTTTTTTTTTTTTTAAAAAAAATTATAACAATAAAAGCCTTATAACCTTACTAAACAAGCAAAAAAGACCACCACCAAAAAAAAAAAGAAAAAAAGAAAAAGAAAACAATGACATGAAATTACAAGAAGTCAAGAACCACAATTAAAGTTTCATGGTCGCCATTAATGGAGGGAAAAAGGGGAGGATATGAGCGAAGTGAGTGGAAATTTTTGTGAGGGAAAAAAAAAAAACAAACAGCTCACACATTTATTCTTCATGTTTTAATGGACCCAAGCTCATTGTTACCATATTTTTTGTTGAGCTCATTGTTACCTTCAGTCCACTTGGGCACCATTTGCGGGAGTAATTCTCGTACTACATAAAAAGTCACAATTATTTTACGTGATAGTGACATATCGTGATTACTTGTTTGACACTTTTACATGGACCCACATTTTTTCTCCATCACTCACAATATGTTACATGAACAATTGTGACAAAATTGTTATTGTGAGAGATCGGGAAAATTGGGTGCTCTCAAAAAAGAGATTTGAGTGCTTGTAAAGGCATCTTTCTTTTGGGTAGTGGTGTGGAGTCACCACTTATTTTTTATACAAAAAAATAAGAAAAAATAAATGCAAATTACATGATCAAAATATTTTGAATGTCATTGATTAAATAAAGACAAGTACAAATTTGTTAAATTAAACCTTACAAGGTTTTGGATCCTAGTTACAATTTATGCAAAAGGATACAAAGGTTTGGTCCTAGTTACAATCTACCCAAGATTAAATAGACAAAACACTAATCTACCTATCCAAAGACCCTAAGCTCGGGGGTTAGGTTACAGAATGGGAAGGTGTTAGGCTCTCATTCCACCAAGACAGAGTCTGGTCTTCTAGACTCTAATGACCAATATACCATTTTTGTATGATGTTAAATGATATGTTCAACACACATGACGCACACTTGAAAAAATTAATTTAAATAAATTTACCTTATGGATGTGTCCTGTTTTTCAAGAAAATTCAGATTTGTTTTGTGAATAAAAAAAATTGGATTTGTTAAGAAAATCATATTTGTTTTTACGTAAAAGAAAGAATAAGATTTTTGTTAAAAAGTATCAGATATGTTTTGTGTAAAGTTAAAAAAAATGTGATTTTATCAAGAAAATCAATTTTTTTTAATGTAAAAGAAATATAAAAAAAGACTTTTTGAAAGAGGATCCACATTCATGAGATAAATTTATTATACATGCATCATATTTTTTTTTTTAAAAGACAAAATTCAACCTAACTTTCAATTCCTTCTTTTAAATTTCAAACTCTGCAACTTTGTAACAAATTAAACTTTTTCTAAAAAAAATAGATATATATATATATATTTAATGAAAATACAAATCAGTTTTTGTGTTAAAAAAGGTCAAATATGTATTTAATGAAAAAATATATCAGTTTTTGTGTTAAAAAAATCAGATCTGAAAAATATAGATCAGTTTTGCATTAAAAAAAATCAAATTTGAAAAATTAAAAAAAAATCAGATATGAAAAATACATATCAATTTTTTGAGTCTTTTAAGAAAAAAAAAGATTTGATAAGTATAGATCAATTTTTAGATTTAGAGAAAATCATATCTGAAAATACAGATCAGTTTTTAAATTTCATAAAAGAATTTTGTTAGCCATTGCAGATTTTGAAACTTAAGAAAAAGAGTTACAATAAACATTCACCTAAGCACATGTTAAAGAAAATTCTAGCAAAAACAGAACATAATAAAAAATATGCTAAACATATTCATGCATCAAACAATAACCAAAATTAATGAAAGAAGAAAAACAGAAAACCTCTTGCATGAGAGTGCTCTTCTAATGAAAGAATATTTTAGGATTCAAAGAAATTTGTTCACCTCTTTGAAGCCTAAAATACTTTACTTACAAAAAAGAAGTCGTTAAAGTAAAAGCTTCCAGAACGTCTTTAACATAAGGGGAATTGAAAAGTCAGAAGAGAAGAGCCCTTAATTCTGATTTGTTTCCTCTATTTATAGAGGTTGGGATGCTTCAATGAGATCAAATATGAATTGGGGCGCGTCCTTATCTCTAAAAAATCGTAAAAGATAGGTCTTATCTCAATTAGGGAGTCCCCAGGCGATGCCAACAATTTGGGCCAATCGGCACTTGGGGAGTGCCGAATGGCCCTCTTAGGTGCGAAGCCCGCATTTGAGTTTTGGTCCAATTTGGACTCCTTTTTTGAGGATTTTTTAGCCAGGAATTGTAGTTAGATGCATTTTAATCCGTATTCTAAAAATTAATCCGTTTTTCCGGATATTCAGGTCTTTAAAGTGATAATTATCTTGTAGATAAATATTCCAAAAAGTCTTGATTATCCATAACTTTTTTTTTATCTGATTATCCACTTTATCCCCATGCAAGCAAGTCTATTTTTGACGCTAACCAACAACCAATCACAAAATTATTTAATTAATTTTAATTGTCTAACCAATCAGAATTAATTTAATTAATCATGCGTGGTCGATTCCACCCAAACGAAATGCATGCAAATCGTGCAAACTTTATCATATGATATCTTTCAATTTGTTGGTCCGATTTGGAAATCAGACACATCATCTTGACCATCAGAAACTCAAGAACATTTTTATGATATGCAATGAATGAATTAATGTATGTAATGCAACTCTAAATATTGGGTATACAAATGGTCACTCTAGCCATCTTTCTTGATTAAATTATGGGTGCAAAATCAAGTGTTTACAGTTATTATTCATGTGTCCTAGAATTTTTGCCATCTCCAACCATCACGGTTTTAGTTTGAGCCACATTCTCATTTTAACTTAACTCGATCTATAAGTATGTGTTTGGGATGTGCTTAAATTGCTGAAAAACTACCAACTTATTGCTTATTACTTTTAAATGTTCAAAATACTTTTTTAGACCCCGTCCCGGTTTGCCTATTGAAACGGAAAATTTTGGCACCTGTCTATTTTGGCATACTATTTTGTGGTTACCACTAAAGTTTTCCACATACACACATACCTAAGTTTGCATCACATGATATTATACCATGTTAGATTATTAATTCAAAATCAAATAGTGCACATACTTAATATCATCATTAGATAATATAAGTATAAAAAATGCCATATATAAGTATATTAATGAAGAAAAAAAAGCAAGTAAAAAATAATGAGTGAAGTAAACAAGAAAAGTATGTTGTTAAAGGAAAATAATAATAAAATGTCCTATGTAAGTAAAATAATAAAAGTTTCGTAAAAAAAAAAGTTTAGGTAAAAAATAATGATTCGTTCCCATATCAGTCAAAATCGCAATACCTAGTAGAATTTAGTGGAATGGAGTGAAATAGACTGGAATTTGAAACAAGATAGAATAGAAGGGTGAATCGTACGTAGCCAGTTAACTAATTGGAATAGAAAATTCAGACATTTCTAGGTAGAATAAAATGGAATTTATAACTATTTTTACTGTTTGCAGGTCCCATGGGTCTTGCAAAGTAGAAATTTTTTTGGGCTTAAAGTGAGCGTAATTGCTCAACCGGCTTGGCGCATTTTAAGAGTCCTACTATAACTTTTTGTTCAAAAAGTGAGGTAAAGTTTATTATTTGTGGGTCATATGTCATAGATTTTATACAAATGATAATTAATTTGTAATTATTGTAGGTACTACTCTACTTTTTTGGCTACAATACTTTTAACGGAAAAAAAAAAAAAACAATTAACTTATTTTATTTAGTTTTTATTTTTTATTTACAATATTTTTAACAGAAAAACTAAACAAATTATTCTCAAACTGACCCTAATTGTCACTCTTATAAAACTCCATCTCCTGCCAAGGAGGATACGGTGAAGTGAGTGAAAATTTATGTGAAAATTCATTTTTTTTCCACAGATTTTTTCTGTCTTTGGAATTTGGGGAATTGCTTCTCCTAGATGCTTTGCCAAAACAAAGAAAATCACATTAGGTCCAAAAAGCATGGTTTCAAAATTTTACCAAATGTCTCATTCCATCTCAAATCACATTTTGAAAATGCCATCGTGACTTTTTGTCCATAAACACTGAACCAAACTGTCACTAAAGCACATCTAAAATCCAAATGCATACTAAATTTTCTTCCATCAAGGAAGTTGCATAAAGTAATAAATACAAGCTACTTTAAGAAAACCACAAGTGTGAAAGTGTCTTTCATTATCTAGTTAATAATACTAATACTGCACACAAATATACATATTTTGTCATAATTTTCCTACGTGATAAATTATGATTGGTTATCTGTTACTATCACATAAATCTTTTTTTTTTTACCTTTCATAATCTACCACATAGGACTCTTTTGCAAAATTTAGTGTGTTTGTGTGTGGGACTAATATTATTAATATCCAGTAGGAATTATTTAAAAAAAAAAAAAAAAAAAAAAAAAGCCTTGTAACTTTAGAAATCACTTGGTAATTACAAATAATTTTGCAAGAAAAGACCCAAAAAGTGGGATATAGCTCCCGGTCATTACCTACCTAACTTGTGCCTCCACCAGTTGGGCACCATCTCCAGCCATCACGGTTTTCGTTTGGGCCTGATTCTCATTCTCACTGAACTTCTTATAGATGTCACTCTTATAGAACTTCCTAGTCCTTAGCACCAGAATGAACGAAACAAGTGTGCCAGAAAAGGTCACGGCAGCAATGATAATGAAAGACAATTTGAAGCACTCAACCCCATTACACTTCAAGTCCTCCCCAACCTTCCTTATGAGCCCCGAGGCTGCCATTTGCTTCTCAGCTTCCTTGTCATATAAATGCCCAGTGACTCTCACATTGAGCAAATAAGACCCTATTGGACTTGCCACTGCCGCAAAATTGAACAGTGTAGAGTAGTACTTGAGGCCAAAGATTTCAGAAATAATTGCAAAGAGCAATGGCCATTGTGCACCAAAACAAAACCCAATAATCACTGATGCGAAATAGATACCATTCGGTAAATTAAACGCGATTAGGAGGTGACCAATACATGATACTAGGAGAGTCAAAGTGAGCATGAGAGTGCGTGGGATTTTGTACTTTGTAATGAAAATTTCGGAGGTAATACCTGCGACCACACGTCCGAGGTAGTTCCAAATGCTTACAAGTGACACAAAAGTGCTTATGCTTTGCTTTGGATATCCTAAGGAAGCTCCAATCTGACCCAAGTTGTCTATTACAGTTAAAGTTCCCCCTAGGCCACAGATTGTAGCAAAGAATATCAGCAACATGTCAATGCTGAAAAGTGCTTGTAATATCGTATAGTCCTCCCCTCTATCTGGTGGCTGAAAAGCTGTTTGCCAACAAGAAACTTGCTTGTTATTTTGAGCACTTGTCGTGACTGAAATTGTTGAAGCTCCATTAGAAATTGCCTCCTCTGTAGTAACTTTTATCGGTGAAGGGTCATTCATGGCTTCATTCTTACTCTTCCAAAGCCTGTACTCGTCTCTAATGACAACTGCAAGTGGGAGAAACAGTAAGAAAAGTACCATGGCTGCACTCCCTCCATATTCACTTTGTGTAAAGGTGACCCTTTTCTCTACTATGATTATAATCATCAAGAACCCCGCGAGACCAAGCGAAATATAGAGGAAATTATAGAGAAGGTTGAGCTCGTTAGGCTGCCGAGGAGCCTTCATGATCCTCATGGTTCGAAGAAAAGTCAAACATATAGCTGCTGGAAGCCACGCAATTAGCAAAATCAAAGACTTCGCGTCATCACCATAGATAGCATGGTACAACTGTGTAATCACAGCCCCACTTAGACCCGTGTAACCCTTCAAAACACCAATAAGAACTCCACGGCTTTCAGGGAAGTTCTTGATGCAAGTGACAAGGGCTCCAGTGTTGACAAAAGGTTGTGAATTTGAGCCAAGGCATATGTATAAGCACATTTGCCAAACATGGGGCTTGGCAACTCTTCCGGTCACGCTTAGCCATATCATGAAGTACCCAAAAAAGTTGAACCCTGCACCCATAGCTAACACAACCCATGGGGGTGTGATCTCATTGATTAGGCCAGAGATGATTCCAATATTTGCACCCAAGTCCTTGTAGAAGCTGATCAAATTGAGGGTGGTTTGGTCATAGCCAAGTGAGGACTTGATCTCGCTGGAGTAAAGGCCAAAGATGTAGCTCAAACCAGCCGTGTTCATAATCAAAAGAGACCCAAACATCATGAATCTCCGCCCCTTTAGAATTTGGAGGGTGAGGCCACCCTTCATCTCCGACGAAGGGCCTCCACCTCCACCACTGCTAACAACCATTGATCTGTGCTCTGCAGTGTTTCGCTCAGTATGATGTACCAAACAGTCCAAACGTTGACAAGGTTGTCATGTACCTCATGGAGTCATGGTGGTCCTAGAGATGTGTGTTAATTGTTTGGGAGATAGTCAACATTTCTATAGTATATTTGAATTTAAGTACTTCAAGATACCTTTCTGAATAAAAAAAAGGTGCTTCGAGATACTTGCCATGACTTTTATCAACGTTACACGTATAATAGAACAAAAATCCTATTAAAAAAAGTGTTTTATTTTATTTCAGCAAAAAGAAAAAAGAAAGATAAAAACTTGTTTTATTTTATATTCCACAATTACTAAGTATGTCACGTATCACGTATGCTTTCTAAAAAAAAAAAAAGTTTCGTATTTCTTTTTTCCCTCTTGATAATATATTAGTGAAATATGATCAGTTGTTCCTTCTGTATTATCATTCTTTTTTTTTTTTGGCTGAGTGCTCATGCTCTGATAAACGAATTGAAATGAAGAGATTAGGTGCCACCAAGAAAATTACCCAAGTTGGGACCGCATTTATGTTCCCCGCCTCCTATTATTGTGGATCTTAATCTTCCACATAGTTGAGGAATGGGACACACAATTTCCAACCATAAAAGTACTAAACTATGAAAAGGAAGAGATTTGTGATTCAACTACTTGATATATTTTAGTGTTTCATGTAGAGATATTTAGCATTCAATTCATCTCCTTCAAACTATACATAAACATCCTATGAAAGAAGGGTAATTAAATAAAAAAGCATATGAATAGATAAGACTTAAAAATTATAATTTTTAATGTATATTATGTGTTATATATATATATATATATATATATATATATATATATATATATATATATATATATATATATATATATATATATAATTTTGTTGTTACAATAAACGAGGATACCTAGCAATATAACTGAGACGTTTGATAAATGCTTAACAATTTGTAATATGGGGAAGATGATAAATTATCTATTTTTAGAAAATATGATTGCTTTTACTTTTGTAACTGGTTCCCCTTGGCTAAGGATGTTGAAGGAGAAAAATAATTAAAATTTTCAATAAAGAATTAGAAAAGTAAAATGAAAATCCTAATATTTTTTGGAAATCTCATTTTAGCTCCAAAAATAAGAAATTCAAAATAATTTTAAAAAAAATTACAATTCATAAAAACCAAGAAGACTATCAAATATTATAAAAAATTGTAAGAGATATTTTCTTTTATAGAAATTTAGGAAATCCATTGATTATTTGATTTCCACCAGAGGTGTCAAATAACAAGTAGACAAAATAAGGAGAGAGATGACGATATCGAGAAAAGAGAGATGACTGGATATATAATTTTAGATAGTTGAAGCAAACCAAAACCCAAGTAAAATTGATAGATAGCTTACCATTAAAGCAAAAGACCAGTGAGATATAAATTATCATCACCTAATGGAATTTAATTAAGGATACAAGATGGAATAAATTCACCACTCAATAAAATCCACCAAATGACTTATATAGGACTTAGAATAGCCCTCTAAGCATAGGAAAACAAAAACAACATTCCAGCCAAATAACCTATATAGTACTTAGAATGGCCCTCTGAGCATAGGGGAAAAAAATAACATTCAAAACATTACATTTTCAAGATTAAAGTCAATTGGACTCATAGAAACTAGTAAAACTAGTAAAGGGCTTTTCTACCTTATCGAGAAGCTGAAATGAGAGACTGTAATATTTCCTAGAAAATTCTAATTAAATGTTGTTTGATTCCTTGGACAAAATGACTTATTAATCTTTAAATATCATCTAAATTGGAGGAAAATTTTGATAAAAAATAAATAAATAAATATATATATGGGTCTTATTCATTAGGCCTAAAAGTCATCATTTTAAAACTCATATTAAAATATCTTATTTAAATATCTTATTTTTTCCAATTATCAAATCAAAAAAGAAAAAAATGCTAATAAAATGGTCACATGGATTTTAAGGGTGCGTTTGGTAGAGTTGTTAAACAACTTATTTTCAATTTTTAAATAACATTACACACATTTCCACATATATTTTCATTTACATGTATTTCAAAAAATTACAAATAACATTATTCAAACTTCTCTACCTAACATATCCTAAACATTCTTGGGGATGGTGCACTATATATTAAAGATTAGGATACAAAAAGCGGCAGTAGGAATTCTCCTAATTAGTGAGGAAAAAAAAAACTTTTACCACGTCAAAAACAAAAAATTATATAAATTATAAACTGTCAATTCTGATCACTCAAAACATGTTCATTTGTCAATAGCCCAAAATTTATCCCATATTTTTTTAAATGATTTTATAACTATAAATGTAGAGCAGTTGTGTAACACCGTAACCATTATCAAATGTATTGAGACTGATCAAGTCAACTAATAAAGTCACCAGCTCTTTATTTTATTTCGAGTAATTTAAACAAGCCCAAACGTCAATACGTCTCAAGAGACAATTTTTTTACCTTGCAAGTTGCAACCAAAAAAATAAATAAAGATAGAACATAGTATTATATTTTTTCTTATAAGGAACAATTTAAGCCTATCAATGAAATTCTCACTATTTATACCAAATCTGCATTTTCAAGCTGAATCAAGAATCTTGTAACTTTTTTTTTTTTTTTTTAAATCCGTAACCATCAAATTATTAAAAAGAAAAAATTTATGAAACTTTCATCCTCAAATAAAACCAGTCTATCTATACATTTCACTAATAAAATCAACGACTTTTATGCGTAGCCTAGCGACCATTTTCGGCTTTTTTTGTGTGTCTGTGTGTGTAGGTGATTGGTGAGTTTTGATCTAATGAATTTTGCTGTGAAATGGGTTAATTGGGTGGCCATGTCTTTGGAGAACTTTTTCTATTTGCTAAATATTGTTGCTCACTTGCTCTATCCAAATAAAGATTCTTTTTAGTTATTTTACCAAAAAATAATGGTAATAAAGATTCTTTTTGTTTATCATTTATAATTACTTCTTTTACTTGGTAATTTAGATTGTATTAGTGTTTATTTATTTATTAGTGGGAGGGTGTCATGTCAGGTCAGGTCTATTTTGCTTGGTGTGTTATGACTTTCTGGACTGATTAGTAGTGTGATTGAATATGAGAATTAAGTGCTATAATGAGGTGTAGAAATATACCAAGGTTGTAAGTAAATGAGTGATCAGAGAGAGGACAATATGCCCAAGTAGTGGCCCAGAATTCGACAAGAACTTTTAAAGAGAAAATATATATGTGTAGCAGGTAGGAACAATTAAGTTACTCATTGAATTAATCTAGTAATTTTCAAGTTCATATGATCTAATGTCCTGAGTTTAAGTCTTTTAACCGACACTTTAAATCATCCCAAAACAAAACTTTCTTCTAATTATCACATGTTTATAAGCATAAAATAAAAAATGTTTAATAGCCAAGTAATCAACTGATCATTCAAGCGGTCTTACAGTGCTTGATTATTACAACCACCTTAATTAGAGGAAAAATATAATTACTTGTCCTTGAATTATTGCAAGCAACAAAGTGAGGTAAACTCATTCATTCCAAAATGAAATTAAGCTTGTTTAGAGTTTAGACTCGTGCTTATTAATACAATAAGGTAAATTTATGGGCTTTTAGAAGTTACCTTGAATTTAAAGTCACCCCATATGTATTTTTTTGTAAATATTTGTTTATGTTGTTTACCAAATCCTCATTTTAACTTATTTTAGTTATTAACTGTATTGTGGTTTTGTAACTTGGAGCTTGGAAAACATTTTCCTTTTCTTTGTATTGATGGTTGTTTCGAGGTTATTTGTAAGTAATCACTTATTGAATCTTTTGCATAAATTGCTTACTAATCACTTTTTGAGAAATTTATTGAGACTAATACCCAATTGATATGCTTAATTGAAATCAGTCATTTTGAGTGTCTTTTAATTGCTAATGTGGCACTTGGTAGTAATAGTAGTGATATTGTGTCATTCAGCTACTAACTCAGTTGTTTGGTACACTAATCCATTGTGTATTTCTTAATTCGTAGGATGGTGATGGTGATTCTGCAGTGGATATCCAATCTCCCAATGCTCAACACTTATCATTTGATAATACGCAGTAGGCGATGTTTTGGGCACCTATTTTGGAGTAGTTACTATGATATTTTGGTATTTATAATAAAGTTTCAAACTTTGATACATATGTACACATCATAGTTGGAAACTTTATTATAACATTCTAGACAATTAGAATGTATTCTTTTGTGCTAGACATTCTATATAATTAGAATGTATTCTTTTGTGTAGGACATTGTACATAGTTGTTTAGAATGTATTATTTTGTTCATAACATTCTAGACACTTGGGATGTATTATTTTGGGTATAAAATTCTAGACATTTGGGATGTAATTATTGATATGGTGTAATTAAATATATATATTTAGTTTCTTGATTTAATGTGGTATGGTATTTGCTATTGGAAAATATGAATTGTAGTTCATTACAGCTGCTATAAAATAGGTATTTGAAAATATGTTTTTTAGGTACATTACAGGTGCTAAAAAAAAAAAAAAAAAAAAAAAAAGGACTTATACCAGCGCTTTTGAAAGCGCTGGCATAGGTCCTTTTAAATTATATTGATTTAAGACCTATACCAGCGCTTTTGAAAGCGCTGGCATAGGTAATATTGATTCAATACTTGTACCAGCGCTTTTCAAAAGCGCCGGGATAGGTCTCGGAGCTTTTTAGATCTTATTCCGGCGTTTTTACTTGTGTCGGGACAGTCTTTATGAAAATGTGAATATAACATATACCAGCGTTTTTGAAAGCGCTGGAATAGATACTACCTATGCCAGCGTTTTTGAAAGTGCTGGAATAGGTACTACCTATGCCAGCGCTTTCAAAAGCGCTGGTATAGGCTTTCCAAAAGCGCTGGTATAGGCCTTCCAAAAGCGCTGGTATAAGTTATATTCACATTTTCATAAAGGCTGTCCCAGCGCTTTCAAAAACGTCGGAACAGGGTTTGAAAGCGCCGGGACCTATCCCAGCGCTTTTGAAAAGCGCTGGTATAGGCCCGCACGACCCTATCCCCACATTCAAAAAGCGGCGGTCTAAAGCGCCGGGAAAAAAAAACGCCGGGATAGGAATTTTGACCCTATCCCAGCGCTTTTTAGGGCTATCCCAGCGCTTTTAAAAACGCTGGGATAGCCCCTTTTTTTGTAGTGCCTATACCAACGCACTAGAAGCACTGGAATAAGATTACTCCATTCCCTTCTGAGGAAGACACATTCTGGCACTTTTAAAAGCGCTCAAAAAAAGTGACCAAAATGCCCCCAATAAACACAAAAAATGTCCAAAACACCCCTAATACCTAGAAAAAGACGGATACACCCCTGAAACCTAAAAAATAACTAAAATAACCCCAAAAGCCTAAAAACTGCCTAAAGTACACCCCAAAACATCAAAAATGACCAAAGTACTCCCATGCCTAAAAAAGACCAAAATACTCTCGATTACTTAAATACGACCAAAATACCCCTATAAATCGAAAAATCAATAAAATGCCCCTGTAAACACACACACACACACACAAAAGTCCAAAACACCCCCGATACCTAAAAAAGACCTATACACCCTCGAAACCTAAAAAATGGCTTAAATAACCCCAAAAACCTAAAAATTGACTAAATTACCCCCTAAAACATCGAAAATGAACAAAGTACCCCCCATGCCTGAAAAATATCAAAATACCCTTGATTACTTGAATAAGACCAAAATACCCCATATAGTGCAGAAAATGACCAAAATGCTCCTGTAAACACAGAAAATATCCAAAACACGCCTGATACCTAAAAAAAGACCAATATACTCCCGAAACCTAGAAAATGACCGAAATAACCCCAAAACCTAAAAACTAACCAACTTACTTGTTAGGTTCTAAAGACTTAGAATTAATGTATTTAGAATTCTAATTTGTATGGTTGGCAAACCATGATTAAAACAAGTTGTTTAGTCTTGTTTAGACTTGCTCAAAGTTGTGTCTTTTTTGTAAAGTTGGAATCGAGCTAATGCAGAAGTTACTGTGCATCTCGGCCTAGCTCGATCGATCGAAGCTTAGTCTGGATCGATTGAATTTCAGGTCTGATGTGTTTTTTCTGCATAATTCCAACTCAGCCCTATCTCATTAAAACGTTTTAGGGTTTTATGTTTTGCCTAGGTATATAAGGCAAACCCTAGTCACGTTTTAGAGGTTGCTCATATTGCTGTTTGTGTGAATCTCTTGTGAGATCCTTGAGGAGCTTTTCTTCACACAAGCTTAGGATTATCAAGGAGGAGATTTCTTCAAGAACTTAATGATCGTTCAGTTGCTACAATAAAAGCTTAAAGATGCACAAGCAGGTGTGCTTCTATTTGCTGGAGAATCCAAGAAAGAAGGAGTTCGTGGTCTCAGAGCTTGCACGTGGTCGTGTCAGTAAGTTTCTACTGGTGGGTAGCGACAGAATATTAGTGGTCTAAGTCCTATTGAACAACTTCAATTCTTTCATAGTGGATTTAGGTTTACCTTGAGGATAGTTAGGTTAAATCCTCCCCAGGTTTTTACAAGTTTGGTTTCCTGGGTGATCATATCTTTGTGTTATTTATCTTTTTGCTGCTTTACATGATATGATTGTTTAATTGTGATAACCTAGATTTGGAATTTGGACTAAGTAACAACTTGGCTAATTACCTAGGTTAATCCAATTGTGTTTTTAAGAGATCTAAAAACTATCAGTACTCCCAAAACATCAAAAATAACCAAAGTAACCCCCATGCCTAAAAAGACCAAAATACTCTCGATTGCTTGAATACAACCAAAATACCCCCATAAATAAATAAAAAAATACCAAAATGACTCTGTAAACAAAAACAAAAAAATGTCGAAAACGACTCTGTAAACACAAAAAATGTCCAAAACACACCTGATATCTAAAAAAGATGGATACACCCCTGAAACCTTAAAAAATGACCGAAATATCCCTCAAAACCTAAAAAAATGACCAAATACCCTTTAAACATTAAAAATGACTTGAGTATTTTAATAATTTTTTAAGTTTCCTGGGCATTTTGGTCAATTTTTAGGCTTAGGATGTATGTGTATAAAAAATTTTAATGCTTAGGGGGTATTTGGTCATTTTTAGCTTTTGGGGGTATTTTGGTCATTTTTTTTAGGCTTAGAAAGTATTTTTGGTCATTTTTAGGCTCAAGGGTACTTTGGTTTTTATTAAATTTCCAGGGTATTTCGGTCACTTTTTGGCTTAGGGTGTATATTGGTCATTTTTAATGCCTAGGGGGTATTTGATTCATTTTTAGCCGTTGGGGGTATTTTGGTCATCATTTTAGGCTAAAGGGGTGTTTTTAGTCATTTTTAGGTTTCGGTGGTTTTTTGGTCTTTTTTTAGGTTTCAATGGTATTTTGGTATTTTTTTTAGGCTTCAAGGTATATATATATATATATATATATATATATATATATATATATATATTTATTTTTTATTTTTTTTTTTTTTTTTTCCATATTCAAGAGTATTTCAGCCATTTTTTGGGTGGTAGGGGTGTTTCGGTCATTTTTAAATTTATCGGGTAAGTTGACATTTTTTTAGTCTTAGGGGAATTTCAATCATTTTCAAGGATTATTAAATTATATTTTATTAATTTCGGTCTTTTTTTAGGTTTCAATGGTATTTTGGTCTTTTTAAGGCTTCAAGGGTATTTTGGTCATTTTTCATGTTGCAGGGGGTATTTTAATCAATTTTTTAGGTGGTAGGGGTGTTTCAATCATTTTTTAAGTTTATGGGGTATCTTGCTTTTTTTTTTAGTCTTAGGGGTATTTCAATCATTTTAATGATTATTAAATTATATTTTATTAATTTTGGTCCTCGAGTTTCATCTTATATTTTTATTAGTTATTAAATTATATTTTATTACTTTTAGTCTAGGAAAAAAAAATCCCTAAAGGCCTATTACGGCGGTTTTTACACCTATTATGGCAGTTTTAAAACCATTGCTATAGGTCTGAAGTAAAAAACCAAGCTTTCAAAATTTTCAAAAAAATTGGTAAATTTCATGACTTATTGTGGCAGTTTAAAGTCATTGCAATAAGTGAAAAAGTCGCCATAAGTGCCATTTTTGTCGCAATAAGTCCCTCACACCACTTGCAAATTTTCAGATTTCCCACTTATTTTTTTCAGATTCCCACCACTTTGGCCTCTTATTTTTGGTCTCCCACTTCTTTACTTCAAATATTTTCCTATCACCCACATTTTCTCTCCCTCTCCCCCCCCCCCCTCTCTCTCTCTCTCTCATGGATCTTCTTTAAACCACTTCCCCTCCTCCTCTCTTCTTCTTTACTCAAAACCCACCATTTATTTTCCAAAATTTCAAACAAAAAAATACTACCCAAAACCACAAACCCTACCCAAAGCAAGGTAAGTCTCTCTGGCTCTCATTTCTATTTTGAAGCAAGTTTTGTATATATATTTGTTGTTAAATTTCTGGTTTTTTAGTTTTGATTTTGGTTGAAGTTTGGTTTGGGTTATGTGTATATTTTTTTTGTAACTATTGGTTGATTGTGTGGGTTTTAGTTTTGGTTTTGGTTAAAGTTTAGTTGATTTTGTGGCTTTTTATTTTTTATTTTGGTTAAATTTTGCTCTATTTTGGAGGAAATGTAGATGGGTTTAATGTTTTTTTTTTCTCTATATTTTGGGGTTTCATGAAATGGGTTTTTGGACTTTCATTATTGGTATATAAATATGTTGTTCTAACTTCAAAGTTCCCTCTTTCATTTTTTTTGGGTGGTGGTCTTAAGTATTATTTGTCAACTTTTGAGAATATGGTGCACTGGCAACCAATTGACTGAGCATATATACTCTTGTATTATTTTTGTTATTATTATTTTGACAATATATACTCTTGTATTACTGAATCTTCGAGCTTACTTGATGTTTGCTATTAATTAATTTGTTTTTAATGATGTCCCACTGTTCTAGATTGAGGCTAGTGTTAATGCGTTGGATTAGTTTAGGTACAGAGTTGTGCTAAATGTTAATAACTTGTTTCTATGATAGCACCCGAGCCACCATTGTTTCACAATTAGTACTTGTAATCACTTTACATAAATTTGATTATGCCAAGCTTGCTTTTCATGGAACTGGTGCTAAGAAAAGCAGCATATTCTTGGTGTCATCAAATAGCCATTCTTGTTTCAGTTAGCTCATAAAGCATTTCTGCATCAAGGACAAAAGAAAGTAAAACCTTGCCATAAAGGCATCTTGAACATACACGAGACTGTCTTGACAGCCTTGTTAAACTTGTTTTCTTTTTTGCCCCCATTGTATTGTAGCTCAATGATGAATATATTCCTTAATTTGGAAGCAAAAATGAATGGAAATTCATAGGTTGTAGTTAGCATCTTTAAGCCTTTTTATTTTTTATTAAAAGCATATTGAGGAACAAATAAATCCTAGGTTCTTAAGAGTGATCTTTAATAGTAGCAATGATATATACAATAATTTGTGATTGTTTCTTGGCAAGATATAATGGTTCAGTTTGTGATTTTTGCATATATTTCTTTTGTAATGGAGGTTGCTAACTTTTGCATTGAATTTCTTTTGATTATTATTATTTTTTTGTTGGATATGTTTTTATACAGAAATGATTAAGCACTAAATTTTGTTTGTCATGTGTGCATGCATTATGTGTGCGTGTTCATGTTAAATTTCTCTTGCTCAATCAACTAGATAGCTATTATGCCTAACTAATGGGTATAAAGGTGTCTATAAAAATGATCTGATAAATGATGTCTTGTTTTTTTTTGGATGCATTTAAAAATCAAGACATAAGTTCCTTAATTTAAAAACTATGTATGTCTAAAGCAATTTAATTATAGAATGAAAAATGCTAATAGCACCCTAAGGTTGTGAAAGATAATTGAAAAATGCTAATAAGCTATAAATTCAAATGGCAAATAAGGAAAGCTACTAAATTAAAGTAATAGAATGAACCCTTTTTATATAAGTGTATTTTTTTGGCAGCATATGCCTAAGTGTTTGTTGACTTGGTTCCTTATTTCTATCCCATTACTCTTTTGATGCATCACTCTTCTTTTCGTGAGCAAATCAATGGTTAGCTAAAGGGGGAGTAAAATCTACTTCTTATTACCTTTCTAGTTTATAATTATGTGTCAACATTACTGCTGTGGTGGGTTGTTGATTTGGAGCAAGCGGGTGACTTGCATTGAGAGAAAATGTGGTGTATTTTATATTGGGAGTGTTGCTTGTTTTGTGAATTTTTTCATATTATTGTTCAATTTGTTGTCAATTTATCATACTTTTGTCTGAGTAAATTCATATATTTTGCTATGATGGGTTGTTGATTTGGAGCAAGCGGATGACTTGCAGGGAGATATAAGGTGGTGTATTTTATATTGAGAGTGTTGATTGTGTTGTTCCTATTGTCCTATGCAAAATCAATCATCAAGCTTGTAGTTTTTTATTTTTTATTTTTAGTTTGCAACTTTGATATAACATTCTAGACATTTGGAATGTCTTGTATTATAGCTAGAAATTTTTTATTGTATTATATTAATTTGATAGTTTGAATATGCTTGATTATTTTGGGTCTATATTGGCATGTGTGTAGCTATAAACAGGTTGGGAAAACAAAATGCAAGTGTAGTAGAATTTTTAAGTGGAGTAGAATCTTTAAGGCACAAATTAGTTATGCTAAGTGAAAACCCAATCAAAGCTTAAAAAGTTTTTAAACTTAATTTTTCTCCTGTGAATTGTGCTCTTTGTTGTAGTTGTTCATCTTCTTCAAGGGAAGGCAATTGGGAGATAACTAGTATGTGCTTTCTCTTGCTTAGATTATTTTCGTGCATATTCTTGAAGATTAGGAAAGTAGAAAATAGTTCTTATTTGTGTATTGTTAAATTCTTGCCCGTAGGAATGGGGAGGAAGTGGCATTTTGATTTGGTCGATGTTGGGGAATGCTCTTCACAAGGAGGATCGAGTGAAGAGCAAGAAAGACTAGGGACCTCTCCAATTGAGGAAGAAAGACGACAATCCTCTACCAGTGAAGAAAGACTCGTCTTGCAATTAAAAAAAGCGGGCCAGCCGATTGGAAAACTTGCAGGAATTTGGTTAAGGTGGTTGGGATCTATCGCACAAATGCCATATATCTGCCTAATGGATTATGTTCGATGGCATTTACTGCCACAACAATATAAAAACCAATGTTTGGAGGCCATTCAGGTATTGGACAAGACAACACAACTACTTGGGTTCTATGTTTAATTGTACTAAGTTTTATATAAGTATGTTACTATGTTGAATTTGTGAAATGTGCTAAATCAATTGTTGATTTTTGAAACGAAGGACCATACCTACAAATTGCATCAAACCTAGGAGACAAAGGAAGTGGGCTTTGTCTCAACTTGGGAAGGTGTGGAAGAGCCACAAGGCTTATTTGAAGAAGCATTGTAAGAACTCTACTTCTTAAATTTGTAGTTACATAATGTCATATATATTGCTCTCCTCACATCAACAATTATATATCATACACAACTATGGGTAGCTATAATTCAAAGATGATGGAAAGTAAACTTAAATGTGTAGAAACACCATAATCACTATTTTAATGAATTTAATGACCATGTTGTAGGGAAAAATGAATAGAAAAAAAAAAAAAAAAAGGGAAGCCCATAGAGTATGCAGAGATATGAAGCTATCCTGGTTTATTATATTTTAGAGTGATGATGATGCGGAAGAATATTCTCCAATTTTTTAAATTTATCATCTAGGGATCCGCATTAGAAGATATGCAGCTGGTGGTTTTTATTTTGTCCCACTCAATGTATTATAAAGTTTCAAACATTGATATATATTCACCATTGGAATGTATTATTTTGTTTATAACATTCTAAACATTTGGGATGTCTTATTTGATATATAGTTATTAATAAACATTTGGGATGTCTTATTTGATATATAGTTATTAATATGGTGTAAATAAATATATTTGGTTTGTTGGTTTACACTATTATTGTATTTGTTATTTGATATTGTATTTGTTATTTGATATTGTATTTTGATTACATTACAGATGCTTGGAAAATATGTATTACAAGTTTATTACAGGTGCCTTAAAAAATAAAATTAAAAAAAACCTATAGCAGCGCTTTCTAAACCGCTGGAATAGAGTATTTCAATAGTTTTGTTGATTACCCTATTACAGCATTTTAAAAGCGCTGGTATAGGGCTAATTTTTATATCCATTGAAGATCTATACCAGCGCTTTCAAGCAAAATCTATTACAGCAGTTTAAAAGCACTGGTATAAACCTTACTACTATTTCCATTGAAGACTTATACTAGCGCTTTTCAAAAGCACCGACATAGGCAATACCTATTACAGCGGTTTAAAAGCGCTAGTATAGGTTGTATACATATTTCCATAAGTACCCTATAGGGGCATATTCAAAACCACTGGTATAAATACAACTATACCAGTGCTTTTTTTAATTAAAAAGCACAAGTATAGGTCCTGAAATCCGCATGTACAGGTCTTAAAACTGCTAGTCTAAACTGTCCCGACACAAGGAAAAAGTGCTAGAACAAGGTTTGAAAAGTGCCGGGACCTATACCGATTGTAACTGCGTGGCAATTTACAGCGATGGGATAGGCATTTTTGGCCTATTCTGGCGTTTTTTGGGGCTATCCTAGCAATTTCGCAAACGCTGAAATAACCCCATTTTTTTATAGTGTCTACAACCGAGTGAGAAGTCGGGATAGACTAGGACAAAGCACCAATAACTTCCCAATGCCAATCACGAGCTATAATCTCAATCTCAATTGAATTAGAAGCTTTGAAAACAGCTGCATCAAAGTTAAGCTTATAAGAATTAAACAAATTATTTGGTTGAGAGTAAACTTGCGTTAACGAGTAGTGTTGAAGCAAAAGTTTTACTAATGAATTAAACAAATTATAGTAGTATCACAGATCTCACACAAAACCTAAATAAACTGGCTATAAAAAATAACAAAAGACTTTGAATAAAATACAAAGAGCGAGACATTAATCAATATATCATTAATAAGTCTAGGGAAACAACTTTTGTCACAATGCAATGAGCTAGTTGAATGGTAGGACATTGTTAAAATGATTGTCCACCACCTTGACCACTTTAGCAAATTGTGCACAAAATTAGGGTAAAAGTGTTCTTGAACCTTGTAATTTACTATTCCAAAGTATACAACTCCAAAGTCGGCCAAGGTTGGCTACGTAGAATCCTAATATACATTGAATTTGGCCAAAGCTGTTGACCAATTTAGGCCATATTACAACAAAGAAAAATTAGAGTTAGATCGAAGAATTTTTTAGCTGAAAAAAGTTTTTAATACATGTTCAGCAAGTGTTGGACGGTGAACATATAAGAAAATCCATTGCTCGTACTAGGTACAAGTTATATCAGGCTGATTCTCTAAGGATTCGATACTAAAAAACTTAAACAAATCCCAGTAGAAACTATGCACGTTTCATAATATAATACGAATATGGTCTAAATTATAAAACTTTGGAATCCTTCGTCAACAATTATAAATGAATGGTACTTAAATTAAACAAATTTTTTCTTACAAAAGAGAAGCATTAAGCAGAAAATGTGGGCTTAAAATGGATTAAGATTCCTAAGAGTTTATAGGGAAATTTAATAGAGAAATTCTTAAAATTCTATACATAAATTGGATTTTGTCGTGTCATCAATATTTTAAAATTTTTGACTATCAATATTTTTATTTCTATTTAACTTATTGATAACATGATCAGAAAATCTAATATACTTGTTTCAAAATGAATAAATAGGAATTAAGATTTTTATCATCCAATTATTATAAAAACTTTAAAGGGTCAATACAAAGAAAAATATTTTAAAAAAAATTGAATCCAAAAAAATAATACTAATATCATTGACTACATGACAATGGCAAGAATTTATAATAGAATCACCATAATTACGTAATTTTCTAGTTATGATAGAATTTCCATAATTAGAATTTATAGGAATGGATTTTAAGATTTTTACCATCCAATTATTATAAAAACTTTAAAGGGTCAATACAAAGAAAAATATTTTAAAAAAAATTGAATCCAAAAAAATAATACTAATATCATTGACTACATGACAATGGCAAGAATTTATAATAGAATCACCATAATTACGTAATTTTCTAGTTATGATAGAATTTCCATAATTAGAATTTATAGGAATGGATTTTAAGATTTTTACCATCCAATTATTATAAAAACTTTAAAGGGTCAATACAAAGAAAAATATTTTAAAAAAAATTGAATCCAAAAAAATAATACTAATATCATTGACTACATGACAATGGCAAGAATTTATAATAGAATCACCATAATTACGTAATTTTCTAGTTATGATAGAATTTCCATAATTAGAATTTATAGGAATAATTCTACTCATGTAGAGCTGCAACATTATGAGTCTAGTGACATCTATTTTCACAATTACATTTTTTTATTTTTTATCTGTTCATGATTATGTAATTGGTGAAAATAAAAGTGATATTAGTTGTGAATTTATGCAAAAGTTATTTCTCAACCCTCGCAACTTATCACTTCGATAAAATATGAAGAAAAATAGGGGTGGTCCAAAGTGGTTCCTGCAAAGGGCTTATTGCATCGAAAACATCCGCTAGCTGATTTACCGCTTTCACAACATGGCCCAGCTCATTATGTTGTAAAAGCAACCACGCGCCTTTTTAGACTTTGAAGTCCCAGGTTTATTGCAGATTTTTCATTTGCACATCTGGGACCGGCTTTACCATGTTTTTCGATTTATTTTATTTTATTTTATTGCGTCATTTTTGAAAAGTCTGCATCTTTCACAAAAGATTTTCATCCCAGTAAGTGCCGTTCAGGTATAGACTTGCAATAAAATTGTTCATTCCTGCTCTTCTTTTTATTTTTTTAACAGTTTATTTATTTTATAAATAGGTGCATTTTCAGTAACTTTATGTAAACGAATTTTTAAATTTTTATTTTTTAATTACAATTGCAATTTCACTCAACTTAATTTTTTAAGCCAAATAAACCAATGAATTTAAGATATTTCCAACAAAGGAGGCAAAGTAATTTTTTCGACCCCCTCTTTTACCTTCTCTCTTTATCTTCTTTCTCTGTTATCAGTTGCTTATGTTTCAATGCCCTTAATGTCTCTTTCTTTAACCTCTCACTTTAAAACTTGGCAATGAGCACATGATCTAGCTACATGACACACATGACGGGAAATAAGGTATGGTCAACCACCAATTGTTGTGGTGCTCATTGTCAAAGACTCGTTTTAGGCTAACCGTGAACGTAAGCATAAGGGTGCTTATTACTCTTGCAAGCCACCCCTTCGCTTTTGTGCTTATATATGCCCCCTTCTAGCCCTCTGTCTTGCAAGGGAAGATCGAATTAAGAAATTCCAATTTTTCTAGTATAATTATTATATTCAATTGATTTTGACGTTAAATATGTCGATGAATTTGAGGTTTAGGCATCTCTAACACAACAGATAAATAATTTTACTTCAATCTTTAGCCGATACCAAATTCTTGTTCAAACTAACTCTCAAAAAGAAAGTATATATGAACACAACTTTTAGGCTACAATTCTTACCATAATCTGAATATATTCACTTGTAAATGGTAGAGAAAAAAATCTGAATTCAAATGAAAGTAATAATTCACCAATCATGATGCAAATGTTATTAAATTGTGGTCCTAGAAGAATTGAGGGCGAAAATGAGTACAAATTTGGGTCAATTTCATACTGGTCTAAACCAATACTACATATTTTTGGCTACTCTATTTGGAACGTATCGCAACTGACAATTTTGTTCGTGATACTCCTAAGCTATACCAAATGACAATTGACCACTCCTGTAATGATGTAAAACATGAAGAAACAGCTTTGCATGCAAGAACAAATCTGGGAAAAAATAAATAAATAATGAAAATCCTACAATGTTTGCACTTAGACCCATTTTGCTATATTACAGATAAAGAACAATATATGTTCCTCATTTCCTCTGGAATAAACTTATTCTTTTTTTTTTTCTTCTTTTTGAGAATATCCTCTTGAATAAACTTGTTCACGCGAAGCGAACCTTTCCATGCAAAGACAGATTTGAAATAAAACAAGAAACAAAAATCTAAAAGAAAAATAATTAAAATCGATCCTACCATGTTGAAGTATCACCTACTTTAATAATTTGCATCGCAGATAAATACAATGTTTGCACTTAAAACATACGCATCCATTATTCCCTCTTGAAATAAACTAAGTCATTCCATCTCTTTCTTCTAATATGTGATATCTTTTATAGTTGAAGTCAACGTCTTTGGCCATTATTTGTGTCCTGCGATCCAATGCTGTTTCCGGCGATAGACATCTCCTTCTCGGCCGCCCGCGCCTCCCCCCGGAACTTCTTGTAAATGTCACTCTTATAGAACTTCTTAGTCCTAAGAACCAAAATAAGGGAAACAAGCGAGCCAAACAATGTCACAGCAGTAATTATAATGAAAGACAATTTGAAGCACTCAACCCCAATACAATTCAAAGCCTCCCCAGCCTTTCTTACGCTTCCTGAGGCAGCCAGTTGCTTTCTAGCTTCCTTATCATATAAATGTCCAGTGACCTTCACATTGAGTACATATAGTCCAATGGGGCTAGCCACTGACCCAAAATTGTACAAAGTGGAGTAGTACTATAGGCCAAAAATTTCAGAAATTATTGCGAAAACTAATGGCCATTGTGCACCAAAAGAAAACCCGATAATTATCGATGCAACATAAAGACCACCGGGAGGATTAAACGCGATTAGAAGGTGACCAACACATGCTAATAGGAGCACTAGAGTCAGCATGAAAGGTCGAGGGAACTTGTATTTTTTCAATAGAATTTCAGAGACCAAACCAGCGACCACTCGTCCAAGATAATTCCATATGCTCACAAGAGACACAAAGGTGCTAATACTTCGAGCTGGGTATCCAAGCGCAGTTCCCATTTGTCCCAAATTGTCTATTGCTGTTAAAGTGCCTCCAACGCCACAAATTGCTGAGAAGAACAGTATTAACATGTCGATGCTGAAGAGTGCTTGTAATATGGTATAGTCCACCCCTCTCTCCGGTGGCTTGAACACGTTTTTCCAACATGAAACATGCTTTTCTGTGTCCTGTACTTCAGTGATCAAATTGGTTTTGGCAAGAGTTGATTCTGGAAGAGATGGTGTAGTTCCCGGGCTGGACTTCTCGGCTTCAATCATTGAAAAATTCTTGCTCTTCGAAATATAATTTTCTTCCATGATAACCACAGCAAGTGGGAGAAAGAGCAAGATTAACACTGCAGCTGCACTACCACTATACTCACTTTTCGTGAATGTAACCTTTTGTTGCACTATGATCATGATCATTAGAAACCCAGCTAGGCCAAGTGATATATAAAGGAAATTATAGAAAACTTGGAGCTCGTTCTTCTGCCGATTGACCTTCATGATCCTTATAGTTCGTAGAAAAAGGAAAGATATAGCGGCTGGAAGCCAAGCTATAAGCAAAATCAAAGACTTTGAGTCATTACCATAGATAGCATGGTATAGTTGTGTGATTATAGCACCACTTAGTCCCACATAACCCTTCAAAAGCCCTAACACAACCCACGGCTTTCAGGGAAGTTTTTCACGCTGGTTACAAGTGCTCCAGTGTTAGCAAAAGCAGTTGAATTTGCTCCAAGACAGATGTACAAGCTCATCATCCATACATGGGGCTTTGCCATTCTTTCAGTCACGGCTAGCCATATCATTATGTACCCAAAAAAGTTTAAGACTGCACCAATTGATAAAACGAACCATGTTGGTGTGACCTCGGCAATGAGGCCAGAGAGGACTCCAACGTTGGTGCCAACGTCTTTAAAGAAGCTGATCAAATTGAGAGTACTTTGGTCATCGCCGAGCACTGATTTGAGCACGTTAGAATATAGGCCAAACGCGTAGGGTGTGCCTGCGGTGGACATGATTAGCAATGATGCGAACACCATGAACCATGACCCTGTGAGTAATTGAATGATAAAGGTCTTCTTGCTAGCCAAACCACCACCACCTTCGGGTTTAGCACCCTCCATTTCTTTCACTCTTTAAGTTGTAACAAAACTCTTACACAGTAACAAATTTTTTTTCTTTGGATAAGTCTCTCACAAGTTTGTAATGGTGTTAGAAGAAACAAGTAGTGTATATATTGAAATGAATTTGTGTGTGTGAGAGTGAGAGTGAGAGGGAGAAGGATAAGAATAGGGCGGACATTTTTAAAATGATAACTTTGGCCGGGTTGAATATAATAGTTTGCTAGCTGTTCTTCTCAACTTGTCTCTTTTTAATGATAAATTATTTGTTTGTAATTTTGTGTACGTATTTGTATGTATTTTTCTAGGACTAATGACTTATCTTCTTCTTCATCTAAGCTTCAATTTCAAGAGGCTTAGGGTGTAGAATCTTTCCAGTGAAGTCAACATGCAAAGCTGGATTGACAAGAAGCTGAGGGTGATAATTGGTGAAATTTTGAATACATATAGAGGACAAAACTTAAGTACAGTACCTTAGGTGATGTTCCTTAAGTTTTCATCTTAAGATTCAGTCATGTGACTATTTAACTAAAAAATACACTTTCATCCCGTGTAAAAATCCAAATGTCGGAATCTTTAAAGATGAATCTAAGAAACAACACCTAAGTATTGTACCTAAATTTTGCCCTATATATATATATATATATATATATATATATATATATATATATTTGTTTAGATGAATGAATATTGAATTGATTAAGTAACCAGTACACCAATACTTGCAAAGAATTCGAGATATATAAGCTAGTGTTAGATTAAAATATAAATATATTTTTTTAGTCTATCATGTCCACCAACGCAACAACCCATCGGGTCTTAACTCTCTATTTGGTCTTTTTTTAAAATCAAATAACGATAGAACTTACCTGTGACTTGCATTCTACAATGGTTAGGCATTGACACAAAGTTAAGATACCTATTAATTAGATAAACACGGATTTATTAATTTTTAAGAGATTGCACACTTGATCAAATTGCCTCATTCTATCCACTACTTTACTTATTTTTCAATTAATCTCTCATTAATTTTTAGTGGAGGGACAAAAGGACAATTTATGCACTTAACAATTAAGCTCTCATTAATTTTTAGCGGAGGGACATAAGGAGCAATTTATGGCTTAACTTATGTGATTCACATGTAGTTTATTTATTCCATGTCAATCCATGATGGCTTAGAAAACTAACTCAATACCATCGCACACCATTGGTATAATAGTCATTTTACAAGTACAAAGTTCTCATCAATTTTTAGTGCAGGGACATAAGGAGCAATTTATGCACTTAACCTATATGCAATTCACACATGTAGTTTATTTATTTCATGTCAATCCATGATGACTTAGAAAACTACCACAATATCATCGTACACTCTTGATATGATGGTCATTCCACAAGTACTTGTGGGGTGTATGGAAGGACAACGGTCGATATTTAAGTTTCCAGAAGAAAACTTCACACATATATACACTTAGAATAGGCTAAAGTAAAATTTTTATCTTGTATAAAAAATAATACCCCAAATCGTAAGCCTCTTCATGCATGGTACTTCACCAGCTACTAAGATAAAACTATTATTTGCCGCGTTTGAGTCATATAAGTCACATATACTTAAATTAAGTTAAAATAAAATTTATCTTATATATATCCCAAAAAAAAACAAAAATACCCCTAAGCCTCTTCATGCATGGTACTTCTCCAGCTGCTAGGATGAACCTATTATTTGCAACGTCTGGGTCATATAAGTAAGTGGAGTAGTATAAGTAATATAGTTAATCTATCATCATGTCATCAATTACCAAAAAAAATTATTATTTATTTATTATATTATTGAAATGATATTAATCACATTCATTACCATATTATTTTGTAAGTTTTTTATAATAAAATTGGTAATATATTTAACTTTTTTTATTAGCAAAACATCACCAAATTTTAGTTTAGATTATGAAAATCAAGAACAAAATCCTATTTATACCGGTGAAAATCATTTCCATCAAGAAATAAAAATATGAAGAAAAAGACAAAAGCTAAGGTCGAAATTGATAAAATTATTAGAAATTTATGAAATATTAAAATTTTATTATTTGCCACATCTGAGTCATATAAGTAAGTGGAATAGTATAGGTAATATAGTTAATTTATCATCGTGTCACCAATTACCAAAAAAAAAAATATATATATATATATATATATATTTATTATGTTATTGGAATGATATCAAACATATTCATTTCCATATTAATTTATAAGTTTTTTATAATAAAATTGATAATAGATTTAACATTTTTTTATTAGCAAAATATCACTGAATTTTAGTTTAGATTATGAAAATCAAGAAAAAAAATCTTAATTATACTAGTAAAAATCATTTCCATCAAGAAATAAAAATATGGAGAAAAAAAATAAGCTGAGGTCGATATTGATAAAATTATTAAAAATTTATGAAATATTAAAATTTTAAATAACTTGTTAAAGATATACTTCAAGATTCAATGTACTTTTACCACTGCAATACTTGTTATATTGTACTTTATAGTTTATAACATATACTACTACATCTTAGATTTAATTTATAAATAATTTAGGATTAATCTCTCTGTATATAGTCTCAATAAGTTCGTTGTAACACAAAATTTTCAGATAACATAACGAAGTAATCTCATAAAGCTTTATGTTGTTACTTCCACTCTTTATTTCTCTCACTTTTTCAATCCTGTAAATAATTCTAATAGAGTATATATAATTATATATAAATAATATGAATAAAAAAATTGAAATCTATTAGCCGAGATTTATTATAAAAAATGCTCTTAAAATTTTGGTTTAATAGAATATAAATATATCAATTACTAACCAAGATCTTAGTGTCGATGGATGACTCAGAAATGCATTATATATTGTTTCCAAATTTAACTCCTTGATTTAATACTAGGAGTAGAGCAACTTATTACCTTTCGGGATGCATTACTATGATATTATATATGTATACATCAATTTAGAATAGTAGTCATAATTTTTTTTCTGCTTACACTAAAAATTGATTGATGTCTTAGTCTGATGATAAAAAACTATTATTAGGAACGAACACTACAAGTTAAAACTCTAAAAAATATATATATATATTCAGAACAGTAGAAGTAACTTTCATATCTACCATGAAACAATTTCTTATTTTAATTTTCTTTCCTTTGATACCGTATTGATTGGGGAGCCATGAAGAAACGGACAAAAGACTATTAGCAACCAATTGACAAACCTGTCTTCATTTTATTACATGTACAACAAAAAGTCCTGGAATATTTTTTTTCAAGAGAAAATATCGCTGTGTAAGAAAAAGAAAACATAAAATAACAAGCAAAGCAAAGAAAATCCTATCTCAAATGACACACCAATATAGTTCTTCTTCTTCTTTTTTAATATTAATATATACTTCTTCCACGCTACATTTTCATTTATATTTTATACCTATACATTTATCTATTTATTGTTAAAGGAAACATTAAAATCTCTAGCCACACCTTTTGTCTCTGATGGTCCAGTACCATTTCCATTCATGGCCATCTCTGTCTCAGCTTGCTTAGACTGCTCTCGAAACTTCATGTAAATGTCACTCTTATAGAACTTCTTTGTCCTAAGCACCAAAATGAGGGAAACAAGTGCACCAAACAATGTGACCGCAGTAATAATAATAAAAGACAATTTGAAGCAATCCACTCCCTTACAATCTAACTCTTCCCCAGCCACCCTTTTGACTCCCGATGCTGCCATTTGCTTCTCAGCCTCCTTATCATACAAATACCCAGTGACCTTCACATTTAGCACATATAGCCCAATTGGGCTAGCCACTGACCCAAAATTGTACAAAGTTGAGTAGTACTTAAGGCCAAAAAGCTCAGAAATTATTGCAAAAAGTAATGGCCATTGTGCACCAAAACAAAACCCAATAATTACTGATGCCAAGTAGAGTCCATTGGGGACATTAAACGCGATAAGAAGGTGACCAGCACATGATAATAAAAGGGTTAGAGTGAGCATGAGAGGACGAGGGAATTTGTATCTTTTTAGAGCAATTTCAGACCCAAATCCTGAGGCTACCCGTCCAAGATAATTCCAAATACTAACAAGGGACACAAAAGTGCTAACACTTAGCTTTGGGTACCCTAAAGAAGCTCCAATTTGTCCCAAATTGTCTATGGCTGTTAGAGTACCCCCAACACCACAAATTGCTGACATGAAAAGAACTAACATGTCAACACTGAAAAGTGCTTGTAATATTGTATAGTCATCTCCTCTATCTGGTGGCCTGAACGCTGTTCTCCAACAAGAAGCTTGCCTTTCTGTGCTTGGCTCAGTCTCGGTGAGTGAATCTGTGGGGGTATCGTATGATGGTGCTGGTAGAGATGGAATTGTCTCTGCTGGGCTCGGCTTCTCAGTAATTATCTTCAAGGGAGTTGGGTCATTCACTGCTAAGTTCTTGCTCTGCCAAAGCTTAAACTCTTCGGCAATAACAACAGCAAGTGGAAGAAAGAGCAAGACAAGCACCGCGGCAGCGCTAATACCATACTCACCCCGTGTGAACTGAACCGGTCTTTGTACTATAATCATAATCATCAAAAACCCTGCAAGGCCAAGTGAAATATAGAGGAAATTATAGAAAACTTTGATCTCATTCGTCTGGCGAATGACCTTCATGTACCGAATAGTTCGAAGAAAAACTAATGATATAGCAGCTGGAAGCCAGCCTATAAGCAATATAAGGGACTTTGAGTCATTCCCATATAAAGCATGGTATAATTGTGTGATTATAGCACCACTTAGACCCACGTAACCTTTTAGAATCCCCAACACAGAACCACGACTTTCAGGGAAATTCTTTACACAGGGAACAAGGGAACCAGTGTTAGCAAAAGACTGAGAGTTTGCACCTATGCAAATATACAAGCACATTTGCCAAACTTTTGGGGTTGATATTTTTTTGGTCACGGCTAGCCATATCATGAAGTACCCAAAAAAGTTTAGGACTGCACCTATTGATAGGACTACATATGGGGGTGTAACCTCGTTGATTAGGCCGGAGAGGACACCAACATTGGCACCCAAGTCCTTGAAAAAGCTGAGCAAATTGAGGGTGCTTTGGTCGTAGCCAAGCACTTTTTTGATGTCGCTTGAGTATATACCAAACATGTAGGTAGCTCCTGCAGCGGACATGATTAGAAATGATGCAAACACCATGAACCAACGCCCAGTTAAGATTTGGACGCTGAGACCCTTCATGCCTGCAAAGCCAAGAGCACCACCACCATTGTTAACTGGTCCAGCAACTACCATTTTTTCCTGTTTGTATTGCAGCAAGTTAGCAACACAGTTACAAGTTTATTGTTGTTATGGAGTTGCAAAAGATGTGGCTACTTGTAGTCAATATATAGACACGAGTACTGTGTCTTTGTGAGCGTGCGTGCGTGTGTGTGTGTGTGTGTGAGAGAGAGAGAGAGAGAGAGAGGACCAATTAAAATACTCTAGACTTCCTAGTTGACTTGCATTGTATAGGAAAGAAGGGTTGGAAAAAGAAAGGATTAAAAAAAACGTCTATGGAAAGATTTCTTCCAATAGATATTTTCTCTAGACCTACCTCGTGTTACACTTATTGCGAAGAAATTGATGAATCATAAGCTGTCTTACAATCTTATCCAAAAGAAAATTCAAATAACCATACCTTTTACTGTGGAATGAAGATGAAGATGAAAATTGTGTGGCTTAGGTTAAAAAATAAC
This sequence comes from Quercus agrifolia, assembly GCA_029955455.1. NCBI lineage: Eukaryota > Viridiplantae > Streptophyta > Magnoliopsida > Fagales > Fagaceae > Quercus > Quercus agrifolia. The sequence continues at coordinate 11,030,700 of JARQAD010000004.1, read as the reverse complement.
TAAAAATTAGATTTAGTTTACTTTCAGTATTTTCTTAGCTGGAGTTTTCATTTTATTTTAAATATACAATAGTAAGTAGTAGTAAGTTTTAATTTTCACTTTTTATTTAGTGAGTAATGATATGACAATTTTTCATTAAAATAAAAAAAAATTTCAATTAAAAAAATAGTAAACCAAACCCCTAAAAATTACCAATGTCTCTGGAATTATTGTAGCTCGACAATTTTTTTTTTTTTTTGGAGAAACTCGTAGCTCGACAAGCTGGTAAGTGCTTTACCCCCTATCAATGATTGCGACTCCTTAAAAGTATGTTCATACCTATGGAAATTCAAGCCACCAATTTGGACATGCCTTTTACTTCCACTTGGCGATGAGTTTCCAATTTGTGTCCAAAATAAAAAGGCCAAAAATAAAGCCAGAAATGCTTCTTCTTCTTTTTTTTAATAGTGAAGCTAGTATATGAATGAATCTTTTTTGATAGAATGCATCACGTATGTTATCAAAAAGAAAAAGAAAAAAAGAATTCATCACGTATGATATGCATATATATATATATATATATATATATATATATATAATTTCTTTTCCAATTGGTATATAATATGTCTATATACATCATTGTTTCCAATTGTTTAGAGTTTAAATCTCTCTCATTCATCGTAAGTTTGTAATTATATATCTAATTATAAAATGAAAAAAAAAATAGAAAGAAAAACTCAGTCCCGTTCCCATATCAATAATAGAATCAAGAATAGTAAACAGTATCAAATAATTGCAGATTAAATGAGCCCCTTTTCAAATTTTTACAATTCGTACGATGTTTGCCTGTTTGGAATCAAAACCTACAGCAACATAAATACTACAATCTATCTTATATATCAAATTAAAGTTAAATGCATGAAATATTTCAAATAGAAGTTCATTGATTTGTTAGCCTCGTCGTAAACAGCAATATCTATACCTTTAAAAAAAAACTCTCTAATAGGAATTTCGGAATAGGTAAGATGATTATTTATTTAATTATTTTCCTTTATTTTTTAATAGAAATGGAATGAAAGGATGAGATTAACTATAATAGATGTGCAGATGGAGTCTTCTAGTATATCAATGAAATCCGTTGTTTAGAGAAAACAAAAGGATTCATAGTTTTTTTTTTTTTTTTTTTTTTTTTTTCAGGCTAGCTAAAGCCTAAAGTAATTAAGAAAGAAATAAGATAGTATATTTGTTCTTGTATATATTAACAAAAAGTTCTTAATTAGGTACTCTCAGAAAACAGTGAAATAATGGTTCCTAATCTCTCTTTTAATGTTTATGGTGGATTTTGCCATAAATTTAATGAGAGGATCACAACATGAATCTAAGAAGAAGAAGCATGTACTTCAGAATTACTTTGTATTAATAATAAAAAGGTTGTTTAGTCATTGGTATTTATTGCTCACATTGATTAGAGCATTTCTAAATTAATTACACTACTTATCCAAAAAAATACTCTAAATTATCTTATCTTTGTTAGTGATTTTATTTTGAGTGATATTATATTATACAAATTTTACTATATAAAGTTAGAAATGGATGTCACCAAAAAAATATATATATTTCAAACATTCATTTATGAGATAATTGAAATCCATCAATTACATTCATTGACAAATCAGTTTGCAAAATCTATATGGTAAAGTTTCTAGTAGGATTAGGAGAGTTAGTGATATATATTCAGGATTAGATAAGTACAATGATATTCAGCAAGAAAGATATATCAGCTTCTTTTTTTTGGGCAAGTTTTTAATTTTTTTTCTTTTCTTTCTTTCTTGGGGTTTTTAGATAGGCTATTGCTTCAAAATATTGAAAAGTCCCCTGATTTTGATAAGAAGACCTAATAGATACTTTCCCCCTTCAATCTTCTCTCCTTTAGGATTTAGGAATATATCACTCAATATGTAATTTCTTCCACGTGTAAAAGGTGGCTCAATTATAAATAATTAGGCCAATTCAAAAATGTCACCTAAGAAATTAAAAGCAAACTCAACAATTCTAAGTTGTAATGGATAATCGGTTCCAGTTCAATTGGTAAAATTTTTTGTCATTAAGTAAAATATTTAGAGATCTATTTTTAAAAATTTTTCTATGTCACACTAAAACTAGAGCATTCTTATCCAATTCCATCTAGTCCTTTAAAACCGGATGAAATGCAAAATACATAACCATATTCATAAAAAACAGTAAAATCAACTATAGTATATATTTTAAGACAATGAATATTGTAGCTTACTGTTTTTTATGAACATGGTTATGTATTTTGCATTTCATCCGGTTTTAAAGCATTAGATGGAATTGGATGAGAATGTGAAATACATAACCATGTCCATAAAAACAGTAAAATCAACTATAGTAGCTTATGCATTTACCTTTTTTTACCCTTTTTTTTATTAATTCTTTTTTTCTCTCTCTCTCTCTTTTGTCTTTTACTTGTGGGGTGTTAAAAATATTCTTCTAATGTGATGATTGTAAAATGAAGAATGAAATTTTCAATCACCTTCCCTCTACTTCCCTCTCCTCTCCCTTCATTCAAACATCAAGGTAAAGATGAAAATTCCAACCATCTCCCTCTCCTCTCGTTTCCTACCACTCTATCCAAACATAGGGAAAAAATATATAAAATTTCTCATTATAAATGTCGTGCAACCAAAATATTGAATAATTGTTACAAAGAAATAGCAATTCTAATACGGATCTATCACCGCGTGTTAAACGTGCCCACATACTTTAATTTGGAGTTGTCGGGATAAATCTTCGTCTATGTATGAATTAAATTAAATATAACCCAAGTAACAAAAAAATAGAAATCTACGGAAGCAAAAAAAAAAAAAAAAAAACCAAGAAATTACGTGGAAAACCCTCCAGTATAGAGGGAAAAATCACAAGGCAAATCCAATCAATCCAAAAAAACCCCAAATTCATCTTCCATGTGTGTCTTGAGTAAAAGGAAAATCACATTTTCTTTTTTCCCTCAGTACCGCATAAAGTATTAATCTTTTTCCTTCGGTCGGCTTCAAAACTGTGTTTCACTCTTTAGTCTCTCTAAGGGGCCATTTGGTATAGGAGTTTAAACACTTGTTTTCAGTTTTTAAACAACATTACACGCATTTCTGCACATTTTGTTACCCACATATATTTTCAAAAAATACAAATAACGATACTAAAACAATGTGTTACCAAACTGCCTATAAATCTCTCTCACTATCTATGAAACCCAAGTACAAAGCTTTATACAAAAGCTTTCAAGCCACCTGACACTCCTATTATAATTAGGAATAGGAGTTTTATTCATGCAAGCTAACTATTCCTTTTTCTATTACAATTAGAAGTCTTCAATGCTTGCATTCTCAAGGTGCAGCCGTGCACCCCAACAGGAGTGACCTTAATTAACAAGATGGAATTACCCGAAATTGTATTTCCAAGATATATAGAAGATCGATCAACTTGATAAAGGAATCTATTCGTTATTATGATTGTTACTTAGAAAAGTCAGTTGCCTCTTATAACCGGCGGCAACAACATTTGGCGACTTGTAAGTCAAATTTATTGGGCATTGACTTTACGATAATGACTGTCTGAGACCCAAAAAAGTATTACAAAAGACTATTCTATGATCCTATCACTCTCGATCGATCTGAAAAAACAACATGCATAACCGTAATGAATTCTTAACGTAAGAAATTTTTATTTTTAGGAGTTTCTGTTTATAAGCAATTACAAATTCATGGGAAGAACCAATATTTGGTCATGACTAGAAAAAGCAGATTACTTCACCAATTTGCGTACTTAAGGAAAACCTTTTAGCACAGCACGACAATGGAATTGATGATGTTGTCGTGAAAAACTTTGCTTCCACTCATGTGACAAATCTGCGATGAAATGTCAGAAGAACACTTGCGAGTTTGGTGCATATTGGTGTTTGAGCAAAAACAAATTTTTTTTTAAGCTTGGTTTATCTTAATATTAATTGCAGGCAATTTGAAGTGATGGTTCAAGGTTACAATTTGAAGTGAAATCGGACTTAGTAAATTAAGAAACAGGTTCAAAAATGCCTCACTTAGGAAGACTCTGTCGAATTATAAGTAACAATGAAAAATGGGGCGAAAATATATGGCTAAGATTCCTAAAAAACCAAGTTCTAAATTTTGATTCTAAGTTATCTCCAATGTCTTCTCAAAAATAAATAAACAAATCTAAATCAAAATAAAAGTTATCTCAAATGCCATTGATTAGAAGTAATCTAATTCAAAAGGAATTGTTTTCCTTTCTAAGCAAACTAATTTAAAGTGAGCCAATTCAAAGTAAATTGAAGCAAATCATAGCGCGGATCATCTTACTTACACCAAATTAATTGAAAGCAAACATGATTCAAATCAAACAGAGTAAACAACTTAATACTTGACTCAAACTTAAATTAACTTGATCACATAATACAAGGAAAACACTTTTACAAGCATAAATTCTTGGGCAAACCCTAAAAACTAGAAGATCTCATAAGAAACTAATTACTACTGATTTCTGAAACAATCTCAATAAATTCTCTTGTGTGCTCTTGTTTTGTAAAATAAATAAATAAGCCTCTATTTATACTTGAGACTTCAACGATTATTGTTAATTATGCTTTTCACATGTTGTTTCTTTATTAAGACTTATGTCATAACTCATTCACGTGTCGAGTTATGAGTGGTGAAATTGTGAACCCACCACTTTATCTCAATCATTCAAAACTTGTTACATGAACGAATTGTGGCAAAAATTATACCACTTGTTGTGGCCCTAAACTTTTTGTTCTTGAATTATTGGGGTTGGTTCTATGATTGCTTCTAACTACTTCAATATTCACCATGCCACATCACACATATCAGCATCCTAGGTGTTGCTTATGACTTTAATTATTTTATCAGGACTGCCACATAAATTTTACTTTTCCAATTGTATGCTTCTTGCTGAGCTAGTTGTCACGTTCCGAGAGAATTTTATTTAAGTTCCAACACCTTTACTGGCATTAATTCAAGTTCACCCCTTGGCTTGTCTTGTGGGAAGAGGCACCTTCCATAACATGTGTCTTTTGCTAGTGTTCCATATTAAATTAATGCTCATATGCAAGGTTGACCGCGGGCACATCTTTTACCCTCTGGCCTTTATTTGTTGCTAGAAACATCGATTGCATGCAATTAAATGAAAGGAGTTATTATTACAGTTTTACATGCTGCAAATGCTGAAATGCACATTGATCCGGAATCTGAAGGACTTTGGTTGGTAAAAATAGCAAAATACCCCTTTCGTCCAAAAGTTCCAACAAAATGTTTCTGTTCTAAAACTATTTAAAAAAATATCCCTATTTTGAAACTTGATCTTTAAAAAATCGAATTTCAATAAAAAACTCAATTTGACGAAAATCGAGTTACTTGAAAAAAATTACATGGAACTTTCTAAAAATCGAGTTTTTCATTGAAACTCGATTTTTAGAAAATCGAGTACATGTTTTGCGCAAAAGGGGTATATCCTCATTTTGGCCCACTTTGGTCTCAATTTTAAGACCAAGTTTGGTCCAAAACAGATTTTGGGGGTGTTACAGAATTTTATAACATGTAGCCAATTTGGACATTTAAATGGTTTGAAATTGTTTTTGTTAAAATAAATGGAAGAACTAGAAAATAATGTAGTGAGTGGAAGCAAGAGAGAAGAAAGAAAATTAGTACACATGAAAGTTACGTGACTTGGTCTGATAGCTTACATCCACAGTGTATAGTCTCAATTAGGCCTACAACTTCACCGTATGTTGAAGTAAAGTACAAAGAACCCTAAGTAAGATATACATACAGTCTAGTGTTTAGAGTAACTGAGGTTAAGTGTTAGATGGGTTTTACACTAAATTAGACCTCTTGGGCCTTACATCACAATAATATAAATATATAATCTCTAACAAATATTATCTCTAACAGTTTTAATTTTTGAAATCCCAATAATTATTAAATTGTACCAAGCACTATGAAAAAGTTTTTAGATTACAAGATTCAAACACCAAATACAAATTAATGTTCATTTGCAAAGATAGAAGAATCAATAGAGACTTGGTTTTGACATCCGTAGGACCGTAGATTCTCTTATTCTCTATCTTCCAACAAGAACATTTATTGATAGTAAACTTTCTTTCTTTCTTTCTTTCTTTCTTTTTTACCTTAAAATGAGTAGGAAATAGGGAAGTTAAACCCTAGCTCTCTAAAAGGGAGATCCGACAAGAGAGCAACAAGATTCTTAGGCTAAACTCTAATACTTAATATTTATATTACTAATTTTAAAAGAAATATCATGTAAATGTTTATTAAAGTTGCTCAATGTATAGAGGTGGAATTAGGTAAGATGCTTCCCTCTAGTTCAGGGAAATGCTGGGAGGGAAAGGTGGGGTGGGGGGTATCTCTACTCTCTAGTTGACTATTTAAAATCATATTTTGATCAGTACCAAAATATATATATATATCTTTAAAATCCTATAGTAACCATGAAAATTAACATCTATTTATACTATTAATAAGAGAATTCCCCTCTTTAGACTAAACTTTTATGTGATTTAGAAATACTCATAAATCTTACGTTTAATAGGGAAAAAACTTGAGGACAACTTGATAAAAATATATCTCTAATTCCACTTAAAATTCCTACAAAATAAGATACTCATTTACTAATTTATATCTTCAAAACAAACTTATCCAAAAAAAATTATTTTAAAAAACAAAAATCATGATACTGGACCAAAAAAATGCCTCATTGCACGCGTAACATGCGTGTGATGAGGCTAGTATGAAATATAAGGCAATGATGATGCATATATTATTACAAAAGCTGTCATGTTGCCTCTCCCAAGTCCCACCCCACCACACACGGCTTTCTTATTTTTCTCACTGATCAACTTGCATGCAAGATATGGTCTCAAGCTCAACTTGGAATGAAAATCCGCACAACTTGCATATGCTAGCTCCCCCATCTTTCAGCCAAAATTTTGTGGGGAGGGCACATATATTCACATTTATTGTAGTCAATACTTCAGTTCCTCAAACACTATCCTTCTCTGTCAATAAACATGCATCTAATAATGTGGTGCATGTATATAGGCATGTATGGTTTCCTTTGTGTTTGATCCAAGTCAAGGTACAGCTTGCAGTAAATATGTTACAACTAGTATCATTATGGTATGTATACACTTGGTGAAGGTCCATATAAAGATGGTTATAATCTAGCTTTACTCGATGCCCTTTGTCTAGTTTTAGAGATTAGTATATTTGGATATTAGTTCTCCCTCTCCAATTGTAACGTGACTGGAGTTTTACTTAGATATATGTGTGTATACATTACATATAAAATAAGATAGGAAGCAGATCATCATATATTATTAATTCAAACAGTTGTTCGCACAAGTTGAAACTTGAAAAAAAGCATCTTCGTTCTCTCATCATATATACCTGCATATATATTAATGGAGATTGGAGGGGCCATGTAGCTCATGATTTTTGTTTTTAAGTAAATTAAAAAGGGTTTCCAGAAAATGGAGAAATATTTAAAGACAAGAAAGTGAAGAATGAAAAGAATGTGTAACATAATAATTTCCTGCTGATGACTCGATGACAATTAGAGCCTCTTTGGGGTGTGATGCAAGTTTCATCTTATTTGAGTTTTTAACTTCTTTTTGGTATTATTTATGGGTTTCATTGCACTTTTTGGTATTATTCATAGGTTTCATTCAACAAAAAGTTTTCGATTTCATTTAAATAAATTATTCCCAAATAAACCCTTAATATTTTTCATTAGATCATAACCAAAAAACGACATGTTAGTTGGTCTGTAAATATGAATAGTTAGGCTTAAGCTTGAAAGACTTCTAGTTAAAGAGGTTGTGGAAAATTCTCTTGGCACTCAATTAATACACACTTTTCTTTTCTTTTCTTTTTTGAGTGTGACGTGTTTATCTAATCTAAATTGTTCATCTATCATTCTAGATGCTTCTTTACAATAATTATAATAGAAAAAATTACAAATCAAGTTGAATTAATTCAAAACAATGTTACCGTGCAGATTGAGATTATAAATCCTACCATTTTCATCCATCATATAATATTTAAACGCTTGAAAAGTTTGTTTTAAATTGCCAAGTTGTAAATGTTTAATTATCGAGATCTGATTATACGTTCTTAAATTGTAAAATAAATAATTATTCACAATATAGGGGTCTTTTTCTAATCTTAAAGGTTAATTTTAAATTACACTATCTATTTCTTATCTTGTTTTCTATTCAAGCCTTTAACTTTAATAGTTTTCATTTCAATCTTTTAGCTTTCATTTCTTGTCAATTCAGTCTTTTTGTCACCCTTAAGTCAGTTGTTGTTAAGTGCCCCAATATGATGTTGTTTTAGTGTTTTAAATTTCTTAGATTACAAAATCTAGAAAACTAATATAAACTTTTTTTAAGTTTTGAAATTGATTTGGTTTTCAAATTGATGGACGAATACGTAGAAAACAAAACAAAAAAATATTTAACAAAATTTAAGCTACTCCTCTTGGAAATCTGGAATTTTGTGGAAATGTAAGCTACAATATTCGACTTTTGTAGTTATGAATAGTCAATATTAGGTTTCAGGTTTCATAATGTTCACTTCTTTTTTATAATGATTGAATAAAAATTTATTAAAACAGTTATTTTGTATTTTTGTATTTATATATTTTTAATGTTGAATGTATAACAATTTAGATTTTAATGTATTAATTTAGTTTTTAATTTTATATATTTCTTTTTCTTCAGCTTCCATTAACGAAATGAGTCAAATTTTAAACTGAAAAAATATCAGTTTATCGAAGAGCACATCTTCTTCACGAATTCGATTGATATATAGTTTGTTTATCATTTGTAAACTAGTTGAATAGGCCAAGCTTTGCTCAAAGAAGATAATTAGGTTATTCTGAGTTATGGCATTTCATGCATCACCAAGGCAGTTACAGCTAACCTAAACTAAATGATTGTAATATAAGAGGTCTGGTTGATGTGACTTGTTCCACTTTGAACAAAGTTTCTCTCCAAACTAGTTTAGAGAAAAAAATTTCAAACTTCTCATATATCTCTTTTTTTTGTGTGAATTTTGAAAATTCAACCGTTGATTTTTATGTTCTTAACATACATATCAAATTTCGTTTAAATTTGATATTATTTATTATTCGATCAATAAACTTATTTTTTATATAAAATTTTAAATCATAAAATTTGAAATTTTAATATTTGTTTGATGAGATAGCAATTTATTTTTGATCTTCTTGAAATTTTACATGCATGAAGAATATAATAAGAACATGTCATCAAACGGTTAGATTTTTAAAATTCATACTCAATATAAAGATATATGGGATACCCAGAAAAGTGATACATACTTAGCCAAAAAACAAAAGACTTTTTTTTTTTTTTTGAGAAGAAAAAAACAAAGAGACTTGGATAGGGATACCCTGGAACGATAAATTATACGTATAAAATGTTAGTTGGTCTAAATATTAATTTGGAGATTAACGTAAATAAATAAAGAATTAATAAAGAGAGGAAGGGAATCTAGAGAGTAGAGATACAGTGATATATATAACTTTAAAAATAAAAATAAAAATAAACTGTGTTAACTTAATTAACATTATCCTCCTTTTATTTCTTAAAAAAATATGAAACCAAAAAAAAATTTGTTGATTTTTTGAACTAGTTTCTCAGCGGCAACATATGATTAATAATAGCATACGTGAATGAGACCTTGCAAGAGGCACAAAACGATACAAAGCTCCCTGATGATAGGCTAGCCAGCCCTTCATGACTTTGACTCATTATATTATTGTCTGTTTTCCCTTATAGATTCCAATCAGTCAGAAACTTATTAAAGTATTCACGGAATAAATTACTTATTAATAAAGTTTTGACACTATTTTTATAAGATATATAAAAAATTGTCAAACAAATCAGTTACTTTTTTCACTGATAAATTCTCTAATAAGCTAGCCAGACCTCAAGAATTTTGTCCCAATATATTATTATCTCTTTTAACTGATAGGTTCCAATAGTTGAATATATTTTAAAACTTATTAAAGTATCCACTCAATAAAGAAGCTTTTTAAGGCATTTGTTTATACTTTATTTTTATTTTATAGAATATATATATATATATATATATATATATATAAATTGTCAAACAAATCAGTAGCTATTTTTCTTTCTAAAATTTTTCCAAATATACTTCTTAAACAAATGCCCTTAAAGCGTCCAATCATCAACAATATTAAATTGCAAATAATATTGTTTTTGTCTTTTAAGTTCCTGGTTTAATTTAATCATAAATATTGTCAAACCCTGACTTTCAAAGCATCCAGAAGACGCCCACAATTAATTTACACTCAGTTTCGTTGGGACTTTATAGAATATAGTGGGTCATAATTGTACCAAAATATATATAAATATATATATATATATATATATATAAGTAACGAAAATGTCATGAATCTCTCTCCAATTCAACGGTATGAAAGATGATTTTTATAATAACAATACTACTCCCTGGGAAGTCGGCAACGTGCATTTTGATTTAAGCGTTGCTGTTGCCGTTACCACTAGAACTATACTTCTCTTACTATATGATTTAGTTGTTTGGGTCAATGCCTCTCTCTCTCTCTCTCACTCTCTAGCTCTCTCAAGAAAATGAGAGCGTCATCTGTTAGTAATAATAAAATGTCATCAGGGGCCACACTACGTAGGCCATACATTTTGCCTACTTGCACAAGACAGCCAGAGTTCACACTGACATTTTGGCATTGCTAACTGTGACATCTCACATCTTTGAATATTCTTTTTTTTAGGTAAGAAAATTCTATGTTTATATTCTAATTTGCAACGTAACTTTCATGCTAAACACACACAAAAAAGTGACAAATATCGTGTTGTACATATTTGCAAAAAAAAAATGTATAATATTTTTCATTTTTACAAATATATATAATATTTGCCACTTTTTAAGTATCTAGAATGTAAGTTTATATTGCAAATAAATAATAAGAGAAAAAAGAGGTAGGATCCAAGAATTGTCAGTTCCAGTCATATTTAGTCTCGAAACCTAAAAATATGATAACATTATTACCTAATTATCACTTGATCCTCTGAATATTTTACTATAAGAAAATAAAAATCCTTTTCATACTAATTTTGTAAAAGAAAATTCATCAGGGAAAAGCATTTGGACAGAATCCTTGATGTCAATTTTAAGATCTTAGCTTTTCTTTTTTTTTTGCTTTTTAGTCCCATTAATTAAGCAATTAATTAAAAGGTGTAATTTTCACCATCTCAATGATAAGGTGGACAGAATTTGACATTTGCAACCGGAAAAAAATAAAAAGTGAAAAGAGAGATCCTTTTCATTATGCCTTCCTAGTTCCTTCCTAACCAAAACCATTTATTGGAATTCCACAGTCACATAGTCATAAAAGATTGCAACACTTCATCTTTTTGGCAATAAAGCCAAAGTTTTATTTCCACACATTTCTCTTTCTCATTATGCATGAACTCTTGCTAGTCAACAACCCAACAGTTCGGGCATCCTTAAATTTCAACAGTTTATTAGAAATACAAGTGTCAGACTTAGAAAACGAACATGGAAATCAGTCTTTTTTTAAAGCCATGGATAACATGACAAAGTAAGTCAAGCACTCAAATTATATTTTCATTGTTCCCACGCAAGCAATAAATCTCAGTGATCGTGTTCACATAAAAAAGAACCAAGGGGCAAAGACAAAGAAACAGCCCACGTGCATTTTCACAACCTTCATTGAATTCAATTAATGGATTATTAATGGTCAATACTTTGAGTCGAAAGGTATACTCTATTTAGTTCCATTCTGGGTGCCGTAAAGATGGACCCATTAGAAAGTTGAATACGAAATATATTTATGACCTTTCCATGAATATGATTTGGATATTATTTGCAAATTATGTGTATTCAAATCAAGTCAAGCTGTGGAATTATATGTAAACCCTATACACGTGTTAACCTATTTGACTATCTAATCTAATATTAATAGAAAAACATATTCGTGACTATTACTTCCAAGACCACAAACTAATCTACAATTTTTGTCACAACTATACATATGACTATACACGTGTTTTGATTTTTTATCAACTTATTTGACTGTCTAATATTAACAGAAAAACAGTTTCGAGACTATTAGTTCTAGGATCACAAACTAATTTACAACTTTTTCAATAACTATCCGTATGATAGATTGTGACTAACAACCTATCACTTTTACATGAACTGCTACTCACAGTCAAATGCATAAATAATTGTGAAAAAAAAAGTTAGTTTGTGTTCCTAAAATTTTTGCATAGTATATGCATAAGACCAGTCACATACAAAATTCCATAAATATCATGATTGGTTATACGATACAAATGATTTTAATGATAAAAGTATCACATATATTAAAATAATGTTTACCAATTACAACTTCCCAACTCACCTAATAAAATAAAAATTGTAAAATTTTCCCTTTGACATCGCTGATAGCCTGATATATTATCTGAGTTCTGACCAACTTTAAGTGCATAATGTGAATATATGACTAAGTTCAACTGGCTCTGATTCAATTATGAGTTTTTGACGTAAAGATGATATAAACATTACGACATGAACATGATTACTCTTTTTCAATATAATAGTGCTGGGACACATAAATTAGAATAACCTTATACCACAATTCGTCACGTGATAAGTTGTAATTGATAAAAATGTATCCTAACATGATCTATTATTACATTCGTTTCAATCACAACTCGTCACGTACAAAATTGTTCGAATTTACGTGTCCCTAACCTTTTTTTTTTTTTTTTCAGTAATAACAATAGTTTGCGATCAAGAATAAATAAATAAATAAAAATCATAAACGATTAGACTATCTCGAAGAATTCTGTTTTGAGGTGAGCTTGTGGGGCCCTTTTTTAGGATAGCCCCCCCCAGACCAAACTTAGCTTGAAATCCTGGGTTGCTAAAAAAAAAGCATGGAGTGAATAATAGCGTTGAATGGGTGAACTGGGCGCAGGTTACCACACCCTACTTGGGCCGTTATACCGAATCGATCTACGCACAAGTCACAAAGAACTCCATAAGATAAATATAGGACAAATATAAATAATAAGTACACAATATTTTATGAAAGTCAAGAGAGAACAGTAATGTAAACAAGTGTAAAATACTTCAATGAGTTTTATTTAATTAAGTCAAGTATTTGACTACATTAAGCCATTTTCAAAAGATACTCCACAAAGTCCATAAATCTCAAACGTCACAGATTTATTTAGCCCCTTTTTGGATTCATAAGACTTATGAGATTTGAGCCCTTGGATCAATGTAGCTCCTTGAATATCACCAAAAGACTTTGTACAATGTTTTCTCTCTCTGTGAACTTGACCTAAGTTTTAAATCTTTGGTAATTTATGAGTTCTCTTCTTTTTATTGTGTATATTTACTTTCTTCTTTTTTTGCTTCTTAACTTTTTCTTCGAATGGCTGCCTTCTTCTCCTTTTATATTGGTCTTGGAAGGCTTGAATTACTATTTGCGCTCCCCTACCTTGGTATTAAAGTTAGTCTCTTTGATCTAAAACTTGGTGGTTGTTCTTTCCTCTTACTTTGTCTTTTTGGGAACCCATGTCTAAAAGTGTCATGGTTGTTTTTCTCTTCATAGAGGGCATCTACTTAGGTAAGTCAAATCCCTTTTGAGGTTAATGAGGTAGAACTTATTTTCAAGGGATAATTACAGTAAACTCACCTGAAGTTAGGTCCGTTTTTACTTTGCTTACCCGTGATTTAAAACTTTACACTTTGCCCACCTGAACTTCAATCTGTTACCCATTCATTACCCACCTCACCCTCAAACGTTAGAAAAACGCGTTTTTAGGAAACAACAAACATAACAAAAATAAAAAAGTTAGGGTTTTAATTGCTTAAGAACTTCTATAAGAACAAAGTGGGCTGTAACCAGAACAACAACATCAAAGAAAACAAATCAAAGTGATACTCCTGAATGGGTGTTCTAGTAACAACCCACATCCGCTGGGCTTGCAAATTAGTGACAGCTTTATGTGTTCCACTCACACTCTTCAATTCATGCACCTCATCATAATGACCTACCACCACACAACCCTATCCACGGCAGAACACTTCCATTTTTTACAGTCGTCATCGAGAAGAGTAGAATATGTCGTTAACACTATATTGTTATTGTGAAGAATTTCTAAATCATCAATTCTATCATTTCCATTATATTGATACACCCTGAAACTTCCTGGAAAACAATGTTCTTCTATCTATGTTAACCAATCCGAATACACAGAATCTGGACATGCGATTAGAGTTGTCTTCTTGACAAAATCACTACAAGGGTTCTCAGTAACACTACCATCCTCCTCATTCACCACCTTATCAGATCAATTAAAGATAAGAGATTCAACATCTTACCCAAATCTGATTCATCTGTGAAAATTCCTCCCCACAAAACTGGACAAATTTTTGAAACCGAATCATTCAAACTGTTTGAGAAAGACCCATCATTCTCCTCCTTCCAAAATAGAAGTAAATCTTCTGATCTCTCCCTTTCAACCAACCAAAAAAGAGCCTCTTTCTGATGTAGATAAAGTTGAGCTTTTATGACATGTTTGGGGGCTTCCAGAGCTTCCAACTTTCTTAGGCTATAGCCAAACAACTTGTCCAAATTCCACTCTTGACATCATCATCATCATCAATTGGAAACAACTTCAACCCATTATCAGAAAAATACGACTTCAGGGTCTGAATGGGCATTCCAGTAACCGAGGGTTGTTACTGGAACACCCATTCAAGAGTATCACTTTGATTTGTTTACTTTGTTCTTATAGAAGTTCTTAAGCAATCAAAATCCTAGCTTTTTTATTTTTGTTATGTTTGTTTTTCCCTAAAAATGTGTTTTTTTAACGTCTGAGGGTGAGGTGGGTAACAGATGGGTAACGGATTGAAATTCAGGTAGGCAAAGTGTAAAGTTTTAAACCACGGATAGGCAAAGTAAAAACGGGTCTAACCTCAAGTGAGTTTACTGTAATTATCCCTATTTTCAAAGTTTTAAAAGGGACACTGAGAAGGTTCTCATCTTGATTGTGGCTTTTCCTGGTTGGGTATTTTCTTGAAAATAGTATAGATTCTTCTTCAAGATTGATGAACTCGAAAAGTCTTTAAGCACCCTTCCTCTTTTCCCACGTTTTCTCTAGCCGAGATTCCTTGAACTTTTCACGTTGAATTTCGAACTTCAAAACCTACTGGAGGCATTATAAGTTCCTTTCATCTTTTCCTCTTCTTCGAGGAACTCAATTGTGATGGGCTTTTCTAGGGTTCCCTCAGTTTTCTTGATGGGCTTTTCTCGAGGACCCCTTTCAAGGATCCCCTCTCTTAGGTCATCTGCTTCTCAAACAAGGCTTTTCATCACTTATTTGCTTTCTTTTGACATTGGGCCTTCTTATCACTCAATCCTTTACTTCCCTTATTGAATTCTTCTTCTTTTTGCAAGAACACCTATTAAGCCGTGGGTCCTTTGATTCCTTCAGGCCCATAGTCCGATCCCTCAGACTAGGCTTTCTTCATTGGGATTTTTTGGACCTCAACAAAGCTTAAAGCTTATACACAAAACTTTGATTTATTCTCCTACTCCTTATAATTAATTAATAGAAATATGTTGATTACACACCCTCCTGCGAATCTTCTCCTGTATACTAGTGACTAACAGACGCAAGAAATTGCCATTGACAGCATAATATATACCAAAGGGAAATTTGCCGTGAAAGCCCCATGATTGACCAAAATTTTACCTTCCTCCATTTCATTACTATATATTCTTTCTTTCTTTTTTTCTCATTTCCTTTCTTTTTACGATAAGTAAAATATTTTATTAATAAATTAGAATGCAAGTACAGGACCTATATATACTAGGATTGCATCACAACTAAGCTTGGAGATTGCATAGATTTAACAGCACTAATAAATTAGAAACAGCAAACAATTCTGTTGCTGATGTCCACTCAAGCAAAATTTTGAGGAATTGTCGATTCAGATCTGGAATATCCGATTCACACCCCTAGGTTCTAGCATTTATCTCCCTCCAAATGCGCCACTCTTTATATTTCGGTTTTGACAGACGTTGAGAACTGAAAAGCTCCCCGAAGTTGTTTACCTCTCATATCTTAAAGATCTGATAACAGTTTTCCCTTTCACATATCTGAAAGATCTCATTTAGTGCTTTTTCCCAATCAAAAATGGAGAATGGACATTAAGCATTCATGAAGTTTTATACAGGGGAAAAGGATGTTTATCAGACAAAAGCCAAGATAAAAGTAAATGCTTAAACCATTGGTTCATCCCAATTGCAACATTCTACATAACCGAAAACCAAGCACCTACCAGAGTTTCTACACCTAAAAGTTTCAAAAGAAAAATAACTACGAACATTTAGTAGCGGTCAATGGAAGATGGGCGCCCAGCCCTGTCAGTGCGGTCATAAGGACCCGGCCTGTTCCTGTAACTTCTTCCCTCATTCCGTGCTGGTCCTCCATTTCCATACCTATTGCCACCCCCTCTTGGGCCACCATCCCTATCATAGGCTCTGTCCTTGCCATAACCATTCTGGGGATAACGATCTGAACCACCATACCTATCACTCGCAATGCGGTCTCCACCAGGCACATACCTGCATGGTAATAAGTCAAAAACCATCCATATCAAGGCTCGAAATATGATAATTGAAATCTAATGGGCATTTGTTCCACCAATGTTCACAATTAGAATATCCAAAACTATTCCAAAAATATATATAAATGGCCACCATCACCATAACAAGGACCATACAAAATGCATAAAGCATTACTTCAGTTACTGTTCTAACTGTTATAACAATTGTCTTGTCTTAAAACTAGGATACCTGTCACCAACATGGCGATCACGGCTGCCATATTTGTTGTCTCTGCTGTCAAAACGATCCCTATCTCCATAGCGACCTCCATCATAACGGTCATCCATATAGCGATCACGTTCTCCCCCAAAACGATTCCCACGGCCACCAGCCCCTCCAAACCTAGAACGTGAAGAAAATGAACCTCCACCCCCACCGCGGTCACCACCTGTTAAAGGGCAGTCCCTCGCCCAATGACCTGGGCGCCCACACTTGAAACAATCATCTTGCCCAGTAGACCTATCTCCTCCTCCATAGCTTCCCCTGCCACTAGATGAGTAGCCTCCTCCCCTATAGCCATGGTCTAAATCCTCCCCCATTTTGGGTTGGGCCTTATTCACTGAGATAACCCGATCCCCAAGCTCCCGTCCATGCATATCCCTGATTGCATCTTCCATTCCCCGACGATCTGCAAACGTAATGAACCCAAATCCACGTGGGCGGCCTGTATCTCTTTCCAACATGATCTACATAAACAGATCATAATGAGCTCATGTCAATTTTATGCAATTGATTTTTTAGTGCTGCTTAATGCAATTGATTGATATCAGCGGCATAAAGCAATACTAAAAATTCAGAACAACTATTTAAAGAACACAGTTGCAACAAATGATGAGCAAGCAATCAAGCCAAACATGACCTTGTGTACTACAGCTTAAGCTAAAAAAAAATTTACTTAAGAAATGCATATGGACTACCCCCTCCAAAAAAGAACTGGAACTTCATAGCTATAAACCTAAAGCAAACCCTGAAGAAAAGAACTGGCACTTTCTATAAGTGACCAAAGTGTCCAAGAGCCTTGTGGCCGCTCAATGGCACTACCCAGTTCTTCTCATGGGGAGAACCTAAAGCATTTCAGGCAATATCTTTTGTCAGTACTAATCCTTAAAGTTTTCAATTAATCACAAAACTGAGGAAAAGATAATGCCAATTGCCAAGGGATTGATGATTATATAAAAGAAATGGATTTGAGAATACCAACCTCAAATACAACTGGTACTGTAGACAATATATAAAAGGGCACCATGTAGAAGTATTAACACCAACTTTTAAAAGAAAGAAAAGGGCCTTAAGATACAAACTTATTAGGTAAGTCTGCTCAATCTCCAACCCCATACAAGTCGGTGACCATAAATTCATAATAAGCTAACGGAAAAACTAGAAGACAATACAAACCCATTGAAATTGACCTAATAACTGATATCAGTTATTTGGTTTAGTGCATGATTAGTGGTAAACCATCATGAAGCAAATCCTTTTTTCTTTTCTTTTCTAATAATGGTAAACCATCAAGAAGCAATATTCAAAATACTATGAAACGATATGAAATGAAATGCAAATATATTTCAGATTTCTAAGGGAAACAGAAATAATAAAATTTAGAATAATAATTCATCAACTAAAAAAATAGGAAATAAAGAAGTAAATTCAACAACAAGATCAGCATAAAAATTAGACAAAATGGGAAGAAGCTCAAAACTAAAGCAGATAACTTACTTTTTCTTTGCCATTATGGATAAGGCAATGCAATGTGTTTCATATTGCAAAGAATTCTTAAACAAACCAGAAGAATCTGCCAGATGGTACATGTCTGTCATCTGACAATATATGAGACTCCAACCTCAAATTTTTCACAGAATCTGAGAGACCAGTTGCAGCATAAACTGGTATCTCTCTTAACGCACCATGTGGTCAAGAAGTACATGTAAACACTCTAAAATTGTTACAACATCCCACTTAATCTGGTCAGAAGTCAAAGCATTCTATCGGATACGATATCCCAATCAAGAAGTCATTATTTTCAACAACAAATATCGGAACAAGAAAACAATGCGGGTACCCATCTACTGGTAACAAAAAGGAATCTCTTCCAGAACCAAACTTTTCATGGACATCAGGCAGTGCAAATCCCCATAAAACATTTCTTGCAACTATGAGTTTTCCCAAGTACAGCATAAACAATACCTACAATAAGGATAAAACCAATTGACAGTCTTCATTTGGGAGACTACGTCCTAGCTTTTTCCATAATTCTTCCACCTTCTTCAGCGGTTCTACCAGGAAAGAAAAATGATTGCAACAATCAGGCAGATACATTGTCAAAAGACAGCACTAACTATACACCTCTTCCAACTGATAACTTGACATGGAACAAATCTAACCCCAGAAAACAGAGCCTACCACTACCATAAAAACTTTCAGTCGGCATGCCAACAGAAGTACAAGATCTCTGTGCCCTTGGGTAGAATATTGGCGCAGAGTTGGAGGGAATAGATGAAATGATCTGTGATACCAGCTGTGAGTACCCAGACTCCAAACTTAAACAGATTCAGCATACCAGGCAGTCAAAAGGAGATGCACTACACTCCAAAATTTCTGAATTCAGATAATGAATCCAGTCATCCAACCGTTACTACCATGTTATAAAACATCAAGATTTAGTCTAGATGTGAATACGTTTCAGGCACCTGAGCAGTCCAGTCGAGATCAGTAAACGAGGATGATTGTAATATGTTAAGTCAACTTACAGATAGTCTATAGCTGCCCAGTACTAAAATGAACATGAGAAGGCAAAGCTAAAATTGGTGGTTCAAGGGCTCTTGAAGAGAATGGTATAACTTAAAATGGTTTAGACAGCAAAAACAAAGGTTCAATGGATCCACACAACCCAAGCCAAGCTCAAATGGCAACCATGAATTCGCCAACTAAAACCAGAGACATTAACTTAATTGTAACAACAAATACATACGTCAAACCAAACAGAACCTCAAGAGAATAAGGCTCAAAAACAGGAACCTTGGACACCATGAGCCCGCTGCACTAGAAGATGGGAGTATCTCATTGCCACCAAATATAGTAGCTACGTCAGACAATCTGCAGCATTGTGTATTATGTAACTAAAGTTTCAGAATCATAGAACCATTGCAGATGCAACCTCACTCAAATTATAGTCAATATCAAAGGTGACATATCTCTTTGATTCTCTGACACAGAAATCAAACTGACATGGATCGTCATTGATTTAAATCCATAAACAAGAATAAGGACTCAGTATCCAGCTGAAAAACTTGTGTTCCTCACATAACCTTATATATTCAAGTTTTAGCCTTACTAGTGTAAGGACAGCCAATTAATAAACAAGACGCATCTCCTTTCATTCTGTCTAAAACAAAAAAACAAAATTCTTCAAGCAAATGAATGAAGGTATCACTTGATCAAACAACTATCATTTTACGACCTTCACAACCTCAGCCACAAAATCCAGAAAGAACATCAGTAAGCTCTTCAACAGTACTTCTCATGGTCTGCTAGATCATGTTTGTGTTGATTTGTCGGCCAGTTTTTACTCCAACTTACCCATTTCAAATTTATGAGATTATCTTATAGATCCCAACCACATTTCCAAACACTGTCTTTCATGTGAGTAGTTCCTCGGTTGACAATTTTTTTACAACAACCTGCTTAATCTAATCACAAAATGCCATTCAGGTTAAGCAACTTGAATGCAAACCACTCTGACCAGAACATCTTTAAAAAGATCCATCTACAAGATCTCAAAAGAATGTGACCACCATTACCCAAAATAATTAACATTACGAAAAGACCGAAGGAATTTTAATCTATTAGAAAAGAAAACAACAATAATATCAAAAATTAATGACAGCTGCTAATAAAAGTAAGGGTAATTTAAGGCATAGGCATACGAATCATGTTTCAATTTAGTGAGAACAGGAATAAACAACCTGACATCCTTTCTTAACTAACTATTCCCTAATCATTCTTCTTAAAAGCATGAACATATAAGGTTCAGAACAAGAATCAACGGAATTTAATTTCAGGCACTCGCAAATTTGATGTCACAATGGAGTTTTTAATTTGAACTTCGAACGAAATCCATCAATTTCAAAACAAATGCTTCTAAATATATTTTAAAAACAAATTCAATTTCAAAAATTATCATAGGATATAACTTAAATTCTTTGTTGAAAGATGTTTAAACTACTAGAACAGCACATCCAAAACGTAGTTTATTCTTAAAATAGTGCTTTTGCAAGAACGCAACCTAGCTGAATTTCTTCTTGATTTTGCTTAATGCAACAGGACTAATGCCTCAAACTACCTAAAAACAAATCAAACACGAGCGTAATTTCGCAGACAAGATACTTCACTTGTCAAGTCATGGCTGAGCACGACGCAGAGAAACACAATACATATGCTTTGGTTCATTCTAATGTGATTTAACCAATGTGAAGAATCACAAATCACTATGTTTTTATTTTTATTTTTATTTTTTTCCAGGTTTTCACAAGCATACAAGTGTAAAGTAATACATTGTTTTTTTCGGTATTTGGCTAATAGAACACCAGATTGAAATTCCTAAACCTAGTTTTCTTTTCATTTTCCTTAATTTCCTCGGCAACCAAACAGAGCAGGAACAGCAATGAAATGAGAAGAGAGAATCTTACCTGACACTCAACGATTTTGCCGAAGCGATCGAAAGCGTGGTGGAGCTGTCGCTCCGTGACGTTCCACGACAAACCTCCAACAAATATTCGGTTCTCTTCCTTCCCAGCCATCACTCTCTCTCACACACACACAATTTTCTGCGCACAAATAAGAAACAGTGAGTGACAATTCAAACAAAAAATTTTTTTTTTTTTAAAACCCTAAGTTCTGTTTGTTTCCTAAGAAAAAATAAGAAAAAGAAAGGGAATAGTGCGTACCTAGGGTATGAATTTTTGTGGTAGAAAAAAATTAGAAGTGGAAGACTCGCTCTCAGTATATCGTAATATAAAGAAACTTTTGGAGTATTTTAGGGTTTTGAATGAAACCTAGACTACGGAGAGGATGCAGTGGATTGGGTTCCGCTGTTTTCGTTGTACCTTTGAAATTTTCATATTTGGCAATTTTTAAGGTACAACCGGTGGAAAATAGAGCCACGTGAATTGCAGTCTTTCCAGTTAGCTAGGTCCGTTTGTAGAGAAGGTCGGAGGTATTAGTGGGTTTAATCGCTTTTTGGGTTCTTCATTGGCCCAATTTAGTTCCTCAATAGGTTGGGCCTTTTTTTGGGCATTCTTTATTTTATTGGATACTGAAATAATATGGACTGGATAAAAATTTAGCTAAAATATCTTCAATATAAGATTTTCATATTAAACAATTTAAATTCAAAAACTTTTTTTTTTTTTTTTTGAAAAAGGAAAACCAAGTTATATTGACCAATAAAATAAGTAGTATCTAAGTTGAGAAATTATTGTATACTCTCAAAGTACTATAAATGCATGCTCCCTCCTCTCACATGAATGATGGGTCCCACTAATTAAATTCATGATGGGACCCACCATTCATATGAGAGGAAGGAGTACACATTTATGATACTCCGAGAGTACCCAATAATTTTCTATCTAAGTTGCAGTATCTGAGGGATTGTATGTGGACCTTCTAGCGTGGTGTGTAGCGGTTTCTACATGAATGGACATAAAAGTAGGATGTTTATTTTACTTCGAGGAGGCTAATGACTTGTTTGGAAGTTTAAAAAATAAGGGGGAGTAGAGTAAAGGAAGGGAGAGTAATTTAATTACCTTGTTTGGAAGTTTTTTAAAGAATGAGGGGGAGGAGTTTGGAGGGGTTTCAACCACCTCTAACCCCTCATTTTTAATTCCCCCAAATTGGAGAGATTTTGAGAGAGAGTAGAGTAGATAAATTATTGACTATATAAATTTCCTAATTTACCCTTTCTAAATTACTAATAGACCAAGGTTGCAAGTGCATTTTCAAATAGAGGTAAATTTGTCTATTTTAATCATTTCCTCTCCTCTCCATCTTAATTTTTAAAACATCCAAATAAGGGGAATGACTAATTACTCATTTCCCCCTTACTAATTTTAAAAATATTCAAACAAGGTGGAGGGGAACCATTCCCCTCTACTCTCCTCCCCACTACTCTCATTCCCTCTACTCCCATTTACTCTTCTCCCTCTCTAAACTTCCAAACAGGTCATAAATATTATTGCTTGTCCAACTTTGTAGGTGATGGACAAGCAACACTAATTGGACGATTGACTAAGGTGTCAGACACCTCATGTGGCTAATGGTGTTTATGAAATTTAATCCTTAAAAATTTCTTAAAATTTATAACTTTATTTTATTTAAATATATTTTTCTCTCTCTCAAAATAAATAACAATAATATTTTTTTTTTCTACGCCTTTCACAGTATCACCACCACACCATACAGGCACACTAAGGTCAAACTAGCATTTGCTCCCAAAGCCCAAACCCAACTTGAAAACCAAACCAACTAGGTTTCTTATTAAACCCAAACCCGTAAAGTCCATACCCATCAAACCTAACCTTTTAAACCTAAAACCATAACCTTATCTATCTAAGCCAATATCCCAAACCCAAAATTTTAAACCCAAACCCATATCCCATGCTTCATTATCCCACTTGCCCCTAAGGCCGTAAATGAATCAAACTGTTCATAGACATCTTGGATTTGACTTGATAAAAAAAGCTCATTAATATTTATTTGTTTATAAACAAGCAAAATTTAAGCTTTAGTTTTATGCTTGTTTAATAAACAAGCCGAGCTTGAGTAAAAAAAAATTGTTCATGAACAAACTCGTTAACATTAAAACTTGATACAAAACAAGTTGAACTTAAACTTATTTATAGGTTTGATAGTAAGATTGATATGAGTTGGACTAATAAACTCATATCTTTCTAAGATTTTAATTAAGTTGAGACTACTCATCCAAACAAAACAAGTTAATTAATAAGCTTGATTTGAGCTTGATGATATACTTGTGTTGGATCTCAAGCTCGAAGCATGATATTGAGTTCAAGCTTGGCTTGACTAATATC
Source organism: Quercus agrifolia (assembly GCA_029955455.1). Taxonomy (NCBI): domain Eukaryota; kingdom Viridiplantae; phylum Streptophyta; class Magnoliopsida; order Fagales; family Fagaceae; genus Quercus; species Quercus agrifolia. The sequence continues at coordinate 11,006,767 of JARQAD010000004.1, read as the reverse complement.
AAGCCAGGCTGAACTCAAATTTATACTTTATAACAAGCTCAAACTTTAACATTATTTGTAAGCTTGATTCAAGCTCAAGCCATGCCTAAGCATTCTATCTTTGTTGTCGACCTGAGCTTGAACATTTATTACTTAACAAAGCTTGGCTCGTTTACGGCCCAACTCATCGCACCTCCGTCACAACAAAAGTCACAAATTAAAATTAAACCATCCATTTGGGTGATCTGTCAATGTTTAAGGGTATATTTTGTAGACTATAATAAGCACTATAATGTAATAGTGATTCCAATAGTTTAGCTATCCAATAGTTTGGTTATTTTTTTATTACAAAGAATAATTATTCCTTATGAATAACTATTCTTTAAAATAATAAATAATTATTTATCTCTAAAAGGGTTGTAATAGTTATTCCTTGCTAGGTGTATTGATTTATAAAATTAATATATTTCAAAACAAACAAACTTTTCATGTGCACATAACAATTATGAAAATAAAAACTCATAAAAAACAACTAATATCTTTTTCATATTTTAAAAATATTATTTTTTATGATATATAATTATATGAGTAAGATATTTCCTAAAATATATCTCAAGTTTAATTTAAAATGTTTTTATTCTATTGTCTCTAGGGTTCTATGGTTGTGTTGTCACTAAACAAATGAATAGTAATAACTAGCCTCATTACATGCATTTTGAGCTTGCGATAAGGCTTTTTTTTTTTTTACTGTCATAATTTTTCATTCATTCAAATTTAAAATTTACACGTTTTCTCATTAATATTACGCACTTAGAATTTATAAGTGAATAAAACAATTTAAAAATCAACTAGAGAGTGGTCTTATTTTTTAGAGTTGTATTTTTACCGGATTTTGCTTTAGTTTTGTCTCTACTTAAATATAGAGGTGTAAAGACATTTTTAAACTAAAAAAATGAGAATCCCAGATAGGGAAACTCCTAAAATTGTAGTATAAATTATAAAATATAATTATATGAGTAAGGTATTTCCTAAAATATATCATAATTTTAATTTAAAATGTTTTTATTCTATTGTCTCTAGGGTTCTATGATTGTGTTGTTACAAAATAAATAAGTAACCTCGTCACATGTGCTTAGCGTGTGTAATTAGGCTTCTTTTTTTTTTTTTTTTTTTTTAGTGTCATGATTTTTCATTCATTCCAATTCAAGATTTACACATTTTCTCATTAATATTACGTATTATAAATTTATAAGTGGATAAAACAATTTGAAAATTAACTAGAGAATGGTCATATATTTTTAGGCAATGTTTTAATGTGAGTTAAAATTATATTTTTATTGGATTATCCTTTAGTTTTATCTAGGGTGTGGGGCCATTTTTTAACCCCAAAAAAATGAGGATTCCAAACAAAAAAACTCCTTAAATAGTAGTATTTCCTTAAGATAGTATAGATAATTACATTACAATATCTTGTATTCATTGTAATACCTGTTCCTATTCCTATTCTTATTCCTCTTTTTTTATGTCTGAATTCCTATTCCTATTTCTATCTAATTATAGTTACTCTTTTTTTATACTACTATTTAAGGGATTTCTCCTATTTGGACCGGATTTTTTTTTGGTTCCAAAATGCCCCTATACCTAGACAAAATTAGAGGACAATCCAGTAAAATTACATTTCTAACTTCTAAATAACCCACTACAAAATAATTTCACATCCACTAAACCACTACTAAAATTCATATTTGCTACAATCACTCCTATTAAAATACAGCAATCAATTATCTTCTTCTTTTCTTTTCTTTTTTAAATATTTTTGCAAGATCTCATTTTTTTTCCCTCCTTCACTATAAGTTGGTTTTTAAACCGATAAACAAGCACATCAACAACACAGACACGTACACAGAGTCGGAGAAACTGAGAAGAAAGTGAGTTTGTAATTGTTCTCTGAAACTTTAAAAAAGAAAAACAAAAAAAGAAATGGTACAAGTTCTTCTTCAGTCATCACCACTACTCCTCCAATGTTGTTCCTCTTCTTCTTCTCCCATTCCTAGGTAATCATCCAATAGTTTTCGCTTTAAAAACTTGCAATTTTCATGCACCAAACTTATCTTCTTCCTGGTTTCTTTGTTATTTTTTATCCTTTTCTTTTTTGGGTTGTTTTTATTTTTATGTGTTTGTTCATGTAAGAGAGAAGAGATTATGAAATTGGATATGAGGAAATTAGAGAAACAAAGAGAATTTGTGAAAATAAATCAAATTTGATTAGGAATGGTGCAATGTGAAATGGGTAGACATCTTCTTTGTGAATCTGTTTTAGTAAATGTGGGAAAATGTTTGATGATCAATGCGTATGGACTATGTTTCAATGCTGTTTTGTTTTTTCTTTTTCCCAGTCTCAATTTTTAGGAATTTTTGTGTGGAAACAGTTAATGATGGTTGGTGAGTTTTCTAATTTTATGTAAGTGGAATAGGTTGAAGGTAGTTTAGAATTTGGTGGACTAGATTTTGATATCCGAGTAGCACTAGGACAGAATCAATGGTGACAAGTCAAGTGTGGTTGATATTTGGAGTGCACCATCTATGAGGTACTTAAAGGTGTGAAGTTTTCACATAAATTTTGGGGGTACCCTATGCTTTTACTTGGGCTTTGGAGAATTCAAGCCCCACACGAAAAAACCAAAACCTATAAAGTAGAGAAAAAGCCACACGAAGAGGTAAAGACTTATTCCTAGAGAGTTTTCTTTTAGTTCAGGTTTGATTATTATTGGTTCTAACTTCCAATTTTCATATTTGTTTGATTATTATTGGTTTTAAGTTTCAATTCATAGTTCCAATTTAATTTTTTTTTTAAGTTTCAATTCATTTTGAGATATTTCATATTTGCTTTGTGTTTTTGCTTTGCATTTTTTTATATAATCAAATTATAAAAAAAAAAAAAATTCATTCTTTGGCTGCTTCCCAAAAACATTCATAAGCTGCTGCTTCCGAGATGTAGTTTTCTGGTTATTAGTTCTTTTGACTGTATTTCAGAAGTTTTTTTTTTTTTTTTTTTTTTTTTTTTTTTTTTTTTTTTGTATTTCTCTTAGGTTAGGTGTTTGCTATGCCAGGGGTCATACTTTCTATACATTTTTCTTTGTTTGATATTCAATATATTCTATCTTTTCTCTATAAAAAAAATTAAAAAAAAAAAGAAAAAAAGAAGAAGAAGAAGTCCTTATTCATTAATTTATATATGAGTTAGAGAATGAATTGGAAACATACACTTTGCACCAACATGTTTACATTTATAAAGTTTGCTCTTTTAAAAAAAAAATTTAAAATATTTGGTTTATTCAAAGTAATAATAACCTTATATTTAACTATTACTCATCTCTCTCTCAGGTTGCTGTATACATGATAGGGCATATTGTAATGAAATATTAGATAAGTTCGAATGAGAGACTTTACAAGAATTATTGTATGATTCAAACCTCACATGAAGTAATTGTTATCTAAAAAATTGTTGTAAAAAATAAATTTCATCACACTCTTAGATTTTTTTTTTTTTTTGGGATTGAAAACGTAGTAATCTCAAGATATAATAAATACCCTAAATTAATACCTATCCAAAAAGTAAAAGAGCCCCTATTCATATTCATGTATAATTAGATTACCGTTACAAAGGTTTAAAATACCTTACCAAACAGGCAAACACCCTCTATGTTTGCCAAACAAGCTCCACCTGTTGAAATCCACTGATATAAGTCTGGGAGTGATGCAGTGGAACAAAAATGGCGCGGTATTTGGCGGGCGAAGCATTGCGTATGCGTAGGCTTCAGAAATCCTCTCATTCTTCTTCTTCCTTCTATCTCTCTCGCTCCATCTTCAACCCCTTATCTCCTCCTCCTACTACTACTACTACTACCTTTTACCAAATCCCACTACCTAACCCTAATTATTCCAACACCTTCACTCCCACCTCTGAAATTTTCAAATTCGGTCGGGAGTTTCGATCCTTTGCCCACATTTCAACAAGCAGCGTCGAGGAAAAGAACAATGATGATGATGGTGATCGATCCAAGGCGGCGGTGGCAGAGGCGGTGGTGTCTACTTCTTGGATTGACTTGTATTTGCCAAAACATGTTCAACCTTATGCTCGTCTCGCTCGCCTCGATAAGCCCATTGGGACTTGGCTCCTTGCTTGGCCTTGTATGTGGTAAGTAACCCAAAAAAAAAAAAAAATGCTTGATTGCTTTCAATTCAATGAATAGATAAATATGCATTCGTTTCATGTGTAATTGGTTCGGTTCAGGTCGATTAGCTTCGCTACAATTCCAGGACATTTGCCTGATTTTAAGATGATGTTGCTGTTTGGCTGTGGATCTTTGCTTCTCAGGGGTGCTGGATGCACCGTAAATGACCTCATCGATCGCGACATTGATACAAAGGTAGTATCATATGATGCAATTTTTTCATTTTATGTTTGTGGTGGGTGTTTCCAAGTACATGTACAAGTAATGTAGAGAAAACCACATAACATATAGACCAAAGAGAGAGCAATAGAGATCAAAAAAATCATCAGGGCTAGATAGCTAGCAAAATGACTGAAATACATAGGCACATTTTTATGTAAAAGCCCTAATTAGTCAGTAGTTGGCCTATGTTCATGTACCATTGATGCTACTTGATGTATACGGTATACCATATCACTCAATTTCGTGAATCAACAAATAGTTTCTCTAGGATGACTAGATCTTTAGGATGCCTTTGACTATGTTATCAATGGTTTTAACATAAATGACCTACCTTAAAATTTTTTAATACTTATTTATTTTTTTGTGCATGTGATTTAGTGCCTTGAAAATTCAAACCACATGATTTGATTTTAGAAAAATATTAGGTTTTGGCATTTTATTTTAGGGTCCAATTAACAGTTGTCCTAAGGGAATTTGTTAATAAACAATTTTAGGAAAGTTTGACACTTTTATGAGAAACATTAAAAAGTTATTAAAAATTAAAAATATATATATCAATTATTTTTTTCTTTTCTCATAAAAAGTTTCTAAAATTATTTCCTAAATCAATGCACCTAGAGCGTCTGTTAAATTTTCCCTTTATTTTATAGTTCTCTAGTCCTTGTTAATTTCATTTAGTTTTAAAGTTAAAATTGCAGCATCAGACACTCCCATTCATACAACTGTTCTTTATCTTTATATGATTGATAACAAAATGAAACCTAAGGATATTTTGATCTGAATCTCGATAGATCATTCTTCCTTCAACTAGAGCATTTTTATAAAAGAACTCTCTGTAATGCAGGTGGAACGTACAAAGTTGCGACCAGTTGCAAGTGGTCTTTTGTCACCATTTCAAGGGCTTTGTTTTCTTGGGTTTCAGTTGCTTTTGGGTCTTGGGACTCTCCTTCAATTGAATAATTATAGGTTAGTGTTGTTTTAATCTGCCTTACTTGAGTTACTCTGAATCACCAACTTTTGCAACATTTGTGACTATTTTGTTTTCTGAATTGAGAGCTATCAAATCATCATTTGTGCAGGATCCCACAAAAACAATCAGTGGATTTGTTGCTTCATTTCAACAAATTTTCCTAAAAATGAATTTATATTTTAACCTTTTAGACTTATTTCTGTAGAGCGACAATTGATAGCATGGTTAGGCAAGTCAAATTCAAAAGTTAGAACAAGATTCAACTTGGTTTACTAAGCATGTACAACCCGCCATGCAAACTTTTAGCTTGCTAGCATGTAAATACTTTCTTTTTTGTTTTAATAATGCACGTAAATACAATTTGATCTACGACATTAAATTTCTATTTCAACAATATAATGTAGTTTTCTGACCATGTGAGCCATTAGTGTTCAGCACCATATGGGAGATAGGTTTGCACTACTAGAATTATACTTTGTTTTGGTAAGTTATAAATTTATTCAAAAGAGGAGATTGTTCAAATATATTGTGTGTACCAAACCACTCCCAGAAATTTACAATCTCAGATTCAATAAATCTAAGAATTCTAAAACAGAACATAGTTGAATGCACACTCCACAGTGTGTTCAATGGTGTCAAATTCCAGAAAAGGGTGTTTTCATTGCGTTTTGTGAAGGAAGAGAGCATTGATGCAACTTTAAAGCTTAAGCACTTTGTGAAATAAATCAAAATCATTGCAATGATAATTTACTCTGACCATTGATCTGGGTGGAAGCTAGCAATGAGTTTAACAGCTTTCCAAACTGAATGATTTCAAGTTTGTTTTCAAGGTCTTAATTCTACTTTTTTACTCTCTTTGTGAAACCTAGTTGAACAATGCTGCAAAGGGACAACAGTTCTTCTTGTTCTCATTTTTCTTTTGCAAATTTTCTTTGTAAATCTAATCAAATTAATATGGCTCATCTATTTCTACCAGCCGCATTTTGGGGGCTTCATCCTTGTTGCTAGTCTTCTCCTATCCTCTTATGAAGAGGTTTACATTTTGGGTAATGATGTTTACATGTCTGTTTCTGCTAACATATGCAAGTATAACTTTGTTTCTTTCTTTCATTTGATGATCAATTTCATGAAGTTTAACTAATATTCTGATTAAGTACAACTTTGTCACTGCAGCCTCAAGCCTATCTAGGTTTGACCTTTAACTGGGGTGCTCTGTTAGGCTGGGCTGCAGTTAAAGGAAGTCTGGATCCAGCTATAGTGCTCCCATTGTACATTTCTGGAGTATTTTGGACTCTTGTGTATGATACAATATATGCACATCAGGTACTATTATATATCTTTTCGAGGTTGTAATCTCATTTCCTTTTGCCTCATTCTTTCCAATTGCTCCATGTAACTGTATTGACTTGTAGGAGCCATTTAGAACAAGATTTCTTAGGACAAAGTCTTTTCTCATGGTTTTTGTCAGTTGTATTTTATTTTACTTTATTTTTTGCTATTTTCTTTGACAGATAAATTGGTATCTTGGTGTTCCCTTAATCTCATCTAGGCTGAAGAAAGTGGACTATTTTAGTTTGCATATTTGCATAAGAGCCATTATTATTTTGATTTCATCTAGCATTCAGCACTTCCATATTTATTATTATTATGAAGTAGACTGTTTTTATGTATTGTGATGCATATGCACCTTTTTTGTTGCTCTGGTTGTATCTACTATACATCCTCTGCTAATAATACTTTTAGTTATATAACCTTTAAACATTAAAAAGAGAAAGGCATTGAAAAACTAGATTATTTTTTTTTGTTTTGAAAAAACTTGTTTGAATTTTAAATTTTTGGTTAAATAACGAATTTGGTCCTCCCAACTATAGGGTAAGGTTCAATTTGATCCCTCAACCATTGATTGTTTCAAATTAGTCTCTCAGCTATTAATTGTGCCAATTTAATCCTCAAACTTTCAAAACTAAGTCAATTTCATCCTTGATTTTACTATCCTTTAAAATTTTAATGAATATATTTAATGTGAAAAATGGAGCACAAGTTAAAAGGTTATTATAGAAAGTGTAAAAATTTTGAATTCCAATCAATTTCAACTATTATTTCATTAAAATTTAAACAGATAGGAGATCCAAGGATGAAATTGACTTGATTTTGAAAGTTGAGGGACTAAATTGAAAGAATTAATAGTTGAGGGACCAAATTTCTCTTTACCCAATAGTTGGAGGACCAAATTAATTATTAAATCCAAATTTTTTATTCATTGTTTTTTATCTTATGGTGTAATTTGTTGGTAAGAAGAAACTTAATCTGTTGTGGCTTTCTTGATCAGAAATAATTATAATTTAAGGGTTTGTGGTTTCCATGATCTGCTGGGTTGAGTAATAGCACTTCTCCTTACTATCTAATAAATAGTGCTGTTAACATGCATTCAGGATAAAGAAGATGATTTGAAAGTGGGTGTGAAATCTACAGCTTTGAGATTTGGGGATTCGACTAAGGAGTGGATTACTGGGTTTGGAATAGCATCCATCGGTAGTATTGCCCTCTGTGGATATAATGCTGGGATTGGTATGTGCTCTATATTCTGTACCTGCAACTCTGTGTTAACAATTGGGCTTATAATGGATTTAATTTTGGGATTGGTATTTCTATTTTTCTGTATTTGCAATTTCCTCTTAAAAGTACTTGGCTTATAGTCTTTTTTTATTTTGGGGAAAAAATTGTGGAGCAGGGTGGCCATATTATGCATTTCTGACAGCTGCATCTGGACAATTAGCTTGGCAGATATGGACAGTTGACCTATCATCACGTGCTGATTGCAATAGGAAGTGCGTAATTTTATTTTAAGACAATTTACTTATAAAAATAATTAATAATGAGTCTCAATTTAGTTTGTTTTAAGAAGTTCTCTTTCTTCTTTGTTGATCTTTGACCACTACCAGCTCATCTTTTTTATTGAATTGTCTTTGCTTGTTTTCAGATTTGTTTCCAACAAGTGGTTTGGTGCTATTATTTTCAGTGGAATCTTATTTGGAAGAATTTCATCATAGTGGTAAGGTTTCCTTTTCTGTAAAAGATGATACCTGATATAAACTTCAAATCTAAGTATTCCCTGCTCATGTCACCTTGATTACATGATGATCCCATTGATTTGGGCATTACTTGTGTATGCATCTCTGGTTTTTTTTTTTTTTTTTTAGCCTCATCCTGCATAAAACAGCACGGATGTTTGAATATGTTAAATTTCAAATGATTCACAGGGACACTGTATATTGGATTTGCAGGAAATGAAGGCTTCCAAATTGAATAACTGGTTGAACAGTTTAAGTTCATTTAAAACAATAGTAAGCTGCTCTCTCTCTCTCTCTCTCTCTCTCTCTCTCCAAGACACACGTGTACACATACATGAATATACACTGAATTGATAGACTTGAATAGGTGTTCGTGGGTCAGTTCAGGTTGGTCACATATTGACCCGCTACTGACCGACGGGTATGGTGAAACCACCCACCCAATGGGATCATTGGGTTGGGTTGCATGTTAGAAAAAACCAATCTTGATTCTTGTTTGGATGGTGTTCAGAATTATCTTCCATTGAAATGCATGGTTTAGGTGGACTTTTTGGTACAAAATTACTTGAGGTTTAAACCAGACCGGATGGTTCAACTGGGAACTAGGCCCTAAACCGGTCTGGTAAAAACAAGGAATCAATCCCTTTTCAGGTTCTTTGACATTCTTGTATTTAAAACCATGGTTTTTTTGTTTGTTTTGTTTTTGGGATGAGATTTTAAAGTAGTCAGTTTACAAGAAATTTGAAAATTCTAAACATTGTCGAATATTTGGACCATTTAGCTATATCAAAGATGGAAGACAGAGCTGCAACATGCCTTCTGTTAGTCCAAGTGATTGGTTCTGAGTCCATTATATTTCAGATTTATTATTGATTATTATTTTTATTTGAATCAGCTGTGGGCTGCTTTTTCAGACATTTGGTGTTGATGATAAATGGTTGGGATGGATCTTTGGGAAAGTTTGGCGGAAAATTGAGAGAGAGAAGGAGTGGTATGTATGTAAAGCCCAATTGCTTTTAATTAGAAATTGGGGGAGATTCTAAAGTGGACTTTTTAAAAGTCCAGCTTTGGAAATTTTGTGGTCATTGTAAAATTATATTTTAGAGAGTTGTATGGAATCTTTGGATACTGTTGTAAGATTCATTTTTTGTTTTTAATATTTTTTAGAGAGCTGTATGTGTACTGCTGTAAGATTCATTTTTGTGGATACTGTATTTGTTTTTTGTTTTTTTTTTTAGAGAGCTGCATGGATACTGATGTAAGATTCGTTTTTATGAGAAATGTAGATGGGATGAAAATGGTATACTTTAACATTATTTTTTCTAATATATGGTTAGAAGTAATGTGACTTGCCTTTAGGAGGGTTATCCCAATACAACAAGCCGGAATTTAAAAAGTGCATATGTTTAGATTGTATCACTATGATTATAAAAAAATAAAAAGACTATCACGAATGCGGTAGAAGTTGTTGAGGGCACACAATTATGTGAGGCACATTTGGTAGTCATCTCTTTTCTTCGAAGGTCACATTCCAATAAATTGCGGAAATTTTATCACCAGATTGAAGATTGTGGACTTGCAATGCTAGAGCCGGCTCTATTTCTCTGGTGCAAGAAATTAATGTGGAAATGCAATTAACCGGTATTCGATTTTAGATTTCCATAATAAATGTGTACATCTATTTGTTGGTTATGGGTATAAATTCGGTTCATTGGATGGTGATTAGATTGATGACATCTAAAGGTTCCTAGCTTTGCATATTCTAGATTCTAGTCTCTGCTTAACATGTTTGAGCCGAAAATTTCTATCATCCAGTTCCAAAGTCTGGAAAATCACTCCCCCTCTTTTTGTTAGGGGAAGTGACCCAAATCTAATATTGTTTTAATGCAGCTTAAATAGTCCCATTCATTAAATGTATTTTTATGAAAAATTTCACCCCTATATATTAAGAAGATCCAGAAAGTTAGTTATTGTCTTTTTGACTTTCAAAAATACCCCTAATTTAATAAACTTATCCTTATTCTTAAAAAAAAAATGAGGTTAAAACTATAAATTGACAAAAATTAAAAACAAAAAATCTACCCATGTCTATAAAACTACACCATGTTCTATAAAACTTCCCACTGGGCATCTACACAACCAAAACTACCCCATGTTCCTTTAAAATAAAAAAAAATAAAAAATAAACTACCCCAAGTTTTTTTTTTTTTTTTTTTTTTTAAACTATCTAAAAAAAAGAGCCTCATTACACATACAAAGTGTGTGTGATGAGGCTAATATGTTTTAATGATCTGTCTTATTCTGATAATTATATGTTGTTTTGTCATTTTTTCTCTTTTACATCTTATTTTTTAACATATCTAAGTAAAGTTGAGCAGTATTTATTCCTGTTCCTTGGAAAGAAGGGTAAAGGAAAGATATGCTTATGAATCACCCATTTCACTGGGTCAAAAAAAGAAAGAAAGAAAGACACAAAGCAGGGTAAAAAGCGCATTTCATATTTGGGAAATGAATACAAATTGCATTACATATTTGACAGTCAAATAATTACATGGTATGAGATACATAATTTGCATGTGCACGTGAAATAACACACTAGTCAACCAATGATTGAATGTGTTACAATTGGAGACATGGTCATATTATTCGGGCAAAAGGGGCAGCCTAGTAACACTTGTACCTCTGCCACTGCGAGTTAATGGTGTAGAATCTGCTTCTTTTAGAAAACTTGAAGGAGATTTAGGGAATTTGGGTAAATTTTTCTTGCTTAACCTTTGAGGGAGAATCTGCAGCCTTGGATTAAGCTCGGTACCTGAGTTTTCAGCAGCCAACTGATAGCTTTCCACAAGCTCAAGCTGCCGGGCAATGATTTCAGAGCGTCTAGGAAGAAGCTCCACTGGTTCTCCACCAGGAATCACAATATACTCAATTGCAAGTCGAACCTCCTGTCAGAAAAGAATGAAAGAGTACTAACAATTAAAAATTTGCAAGCTATTACAAATTTACACATGGTAAGATTACTTTAAAAGTTAAAAGTGGAATTGTTGTTTTTAGTGACCGTGTAAGGGAAGAGTGGATCTCATGTATTGGATATATACATCTTTACTCTAAGATTATGTATTTTGACCAACAAACAGTTACTCCATTAAGACTTTAAAAGGATCGGCTAAATTGAAACGTTTCTGAACAGACGAAAACCGAAATGGAAAATATGCAATGAGAAAGGATTTGCACCTCCAATGCATCAATCTCTTCTAGGGATGGTTTTCTTTTTGGGGCATCATCTTCAATTTCAATGTCAAACAAATTATTGAATGGTTGCTTTGATACTGAGGAAAATGATTCCATTTCGAAGATCATGCGAACTGCCTTGACCATTTGTGCCATGGTATTTGACTGCAACAACAAATGTTAAATTATCTGCTAGGTGGAACTTTAATTTATTTGCAAAATAGATAAAGCAACAAGAGTTACCTTGATAACAAATACAGGCAACTGATGGAATTTTGCTATACCACGGATCCATGGATTCTGCTTCATTTCAGAACTGGACGCCAAAATTGCATGCGCAGTTCCAATGTCATCAGTTACATCTATTTCATCCTCAAGCCCCATTACTGTTGCTACTTGTAGAAGATCAGCATCAAGGATCTGAAGACGTCCATACCAACCAAAAATAAAATGAGAAGCTTCATAACAAGTCTTCTGCCTGATAGATTTTCAAGTATAAAAAATTATGCAGCTTCAAAATGGCTTTATAACATCTTAAGTCCCAAATGATATCAAACATTTTTTACTAAGCATAGGCAGCTTCTGAAGCAAGGAATAAACCAATAACTTCTAAATTAGGAATTATTTTTACAACAATCTCATCTTCAATAAATGTAGATTCAATATTCCTCCATGTATTATTGACTGAAATTTATAGTGGGAGAACCAGGAGAAAAATGAATGCAGATGTAAACTTTAGGAATTTACCTTGTAAGTATAGACACACACTGGTGAGCTCTGCTTCTTCACATATATACTAGTGCTCTGTTTTTTAGACCAACTGGGTGGATGACCTACTTCTTCCTCATCAGACTCTATGTCAGAACTTACATCTTTACCATCATTCATATTCGATTCTTCTATATGGCTTTTTTCAGGTAACAGAGTAAACTTCAGAGAATCATTATCATCAGCATCCATGTGACGGATTTCAAAGAGAGGAGATTTTCCTATCACCCAATAAAAATTCAACTTCAGATTAACTGTTGGCCTAAAAACTTCAACCCTCATACAAGTATGTGAACAATATATTACGTAAGAATCAATTCAAATATTCCATAGAAAAAGCACAATACCTGCTAAGATGGCATCTACTGTGGCATCCAATCTGTGATGAACACGACACTCAGTTTTAGATATCATCTCAACAGCACATGTAAATGTTGGAGGCCCCTTCCTTTCAAGTATTGTCTTCTGCACTCTCCTCTTCCTCGCTTCCTCATCTCCAAGAGTTACACTCTGTGTTTAGATGAAGAACTAGTTTTGATCAATCAAAATTCCTTACTCAGCAAGGCTTAAAGTTGGTAAGATTCCCACACAAAGTAAATTGTGGCGGAAATTTCTTATTTTATGGATTCCCATTCAGATATGATACCACAGTCTGGATCAACTTGCACTTTATGAGATTAACAGACAGGTTAACGTTACTAATTATAAATCCATAAGAATGAATGTAGATTAAAACAAAAGGAATCACTTTGCACCTCTATGCCGCCAACAAGGATCTGCAGAGAGGGGTTTTTTATTATGTTGTCTATAGTCATTCCATGTGCTGTTCCAACTAGTTGGACTCCTCTTTGAGCAATAGTACTGGCTGCCAGTGCTTCAAGCTCAGTTCCAATTTCATCAATTATAATGGTTTGAGGCATATGATTTTCAACTGCTTCAATCATAACCTGCATAGAAGTCAACCAAGAAAATAACATCACTGAAAAGGAGAACTTGTCACAGCTACATTTGGAAAACACACAAACCATACGATTGAGTTCAAAGCTTACATTATGCTGCATATGAACATTGGGAACTTGCATCCTTCTTGCACGACCTATTCCTGCATGAGGAACATCTCCATCACCTCCAATCTCATTAGATGTGTCCACAATAACAACACGCTTCCTGTGTTCATCTGCCAACATTCTAGCAATTTCTCTGCACAAGCAAAGTGTCTTCAGATATTAAACAAGTGTATTTTTTATGCTTGTAGCCACAAAAAAAGAAACGTTATAGAATAAAGCGTCAATTTCAAATGCTCATTAAAGTTTGAATTCATCCTTTTTGTGTTCTTCTTCCAATGGAAGAACTTGAACACTACATAATAGAGATCATTATCATGAAAAAGTATGCACCAAGTAATTATAACAGGATATGAAGAAACACAATGATGGCAAGCCAATGACGGGAAATTAGTCTTCCAAATTATTAAAAAGAACAAAATGTAAACAAAAAAAAAAAGAAAAAAAAAAGCACTCTAGTAGACAACAAGTATAAACATGGACAGGATATGGAGTGCATTGTTGGTGAGGATGAAAAATGGATCAACCGAAATTGCACACAAAAAGTTTGAAATTAAAAATCAATTCTTTAAACAGTTACCAAAATGACCATCAACTCAATAGCTTCATTTTACACACATCAGAAATGTAAGTACCTGATCAAGGTTGTCTTGCCGACCCCAGGAGGCCCTATGACTAAGATGGAACCTCCCCCCTCAACTAAGTCACGTATTATCCCGGCACTTCCGGATACAGCACGACCAACCCGGCAAGTGAGGCCAATGATTTGCATTTTCCGATTCCGAATAGCACTTATACGATGTAAAGAATTATTAATACCCGAACGGTTGTCATCCGAAAAATCACCAACCTAATAGGATCAAGTAACTTTACATTAAACTCTCTAAACATCCACCTCCCCACAAATATCCTAAGTAATACAGCATACTCACGTAATCCGAATAATAATTTTTTATAAGAAGTTATTCATCAATAATTAGCACAACCAATCACATAAGGGAAATACCAAAGGTACCATAAAATTTATATATGGGTCATGTTAACGGGTGACCTCAAGACAGTTGTTAATAAACCATATTTAAAAAGTTTTTGATCCAACTTTTAAGGGAAATATAAAAAACTATCAAAAAAATCAATTGCGTTTTTATTTTCCAATAAAAAGTTTCTAAAAATAATTCCTAAACTAATGGCTTAGGGCTTTTTTATTATTATTATTATATATATATATATATAGTGTGCATTTGAATACCGTTTATTTTGCTGAAAACTGAAAATATATATATATATATATAGGTTACTATTCATTAATGAATTTACTGTTCATTGGCCTGATTGCATTGTTCATGTCCCATGAACAATGCAACAGGCACTGGACTTAAATAAATAAAAAAGGCCAAAATACGCAACTACTCTAAACGCAGACGCAAACGCTCACTACCCAAACGGAGCTATAATCTTACATGTCAAAATGTAGGTGATTAATGCCACATCAATAAAATAATAAATAAATCTTTTATCTTTTAATTACTACTTTTCTTGATTTGTTTTTAGAAGCTGACCCATCACCTTTTAGAGCTTGTAAAATTTGTAGTAAACCTCATCACTCATCACACAAAATTTGACCATTCAATTAAATGTAATAAAAAAAAGTGCTCTAAGCATATATTAGAGCATTCACATTAGTCTCACCAATTTAATATTTTAGCAAAAATTTATCTAAACTCAACCAAAACGAGCGTGCATCAACCTCCCTAAATTAACTAAAATTTCTAAAAAAGATAGTTTCATTGCTATATGTAGTGAGCCTCTATAGTCAGCACATTAAATTTCAATATTGATAAGTATTAATATATGTGTATGAAAATAATAGATAGCTAAACCAGTAAAAGTAGAGTTTTTTGGATTAGTTCAGCTAAATATTTGAGTACACTGAAGTGAATGCTCTTAATAGCTAAGTCACCATCTCTCTAAAAGTCTAAAATGCATAAGCACCGAATGAAATACGTTACAAACGAAGCATTTTTATTTCCATGCAAGAATTCCAATGAGCTCAAACCTCCAAAAACAATGAAACAATGGAAATGGCATCGATCACCTTAGATATCGCGTGCTTTAGATCTTCATGCTTTACGGGTTGCTCCGAGATGACCCAATCACCCGAAGGAAACCTCGCAAGAGGCTGCCTTCCCAAATCCATAACAACCTCAATAAGCTCCCCAATCTCCTCGTGCTGAAACAGCTCCCTCCTCATCCTCAGAGGCAGCAACTCGAGAAACATCTCGAGCTCCGACGATCGCGACGTCGAAGCCGAATTCGGCGAAATCGACGGCGACCCATTTCCGGGAAAGAAACGATCGGACGGTCTACGGATCTCCGGGGCCGCCGATCTCGACGACGAAGCTACTCCGGGACGCGCGCGACATGTTCGACGAAATGACGAAGAGAGAGCGGAGATGAAGTTTGAGGAGTTCTTGAGGTAAGTGAGAGTCGAAGTTGGGATTTGGTTCGCTGAGTGCCATGATGTGTGCAGATCAATCAGCACCAAATGTGAATTCAAAACTCTCATTCCTTTAAAAAAAAATTTGTGTAATTGTTTTTTTTTTTCTTTTTTTCTTTTTCTGGTTAGTTTGGATAAAGAGAAGAAGGAACAGTACAGAGAATTTGGATGAGGAGAAGATTCGAAAGGATCTCCTCTGGGATTGGAGGGAAGGTGGGGGCCAATAGAGAGAGGGAAGACAAGTTAGGTAACTGTTTAGTTTGGGCAATAATTGGTTGAACGTTGAAGTTGAGGAGGTTGAACCACGTGGGGCTGCGAACCACACATGTTTGAAGAGGAAGAGCCTTGTTAGCTACTTCTGTTTTGGCGTTTGGCGTATAATTTTCTTCAATTTTTTCAGAAAGAGAACCACAATTTCCCTTAAATAATCTTCCTCCGTCCTACCCCAAAAAAATTTTCCCAATTTTTAAAATTATTTAATTAAAAAAAATTAAACTCTGGATGCAATTTATAAAAACAGGCACTAAAGGGGTGTTTAGTACACGCACTCAAACATACATTTTCAATTTTTAAATAATATTACACGCATTTTCATACAATTTTTTATCCACACGTACTTCTACACATGTTTTCAAACAACAACACATGTACCAAACACCCCCTAAATTCTTTTCTTCTATGTTTTTTTTTTTTGGTAACGAAACAAGAAGCTTTATTAATTAATACTAATTAATTACATAAAAAACAGGTACATGTCAGGTTGACTATTGATTGGGCTTAATGGGTTTTTCAACCTGAGTCTTAGAGACTCAAGTTCCATGTGCTGGCAGAGCTGAGTTGGAAAAATTATCCACATGGAACTCGAGTCTTTACTAAAGAAACAACAAACAAAAACCATGAAGAACAAACCTAAACATAAACCACAAAGAACAAACAACAAACCCACAAAGATTAAACCCAAACAACAAAGACGAAACAACAATTCCACGAAGGAAAAACCCAAACAGAAACCACATAGAAGAAACAACAAACTAGAGAGATCAAACCCAAATAGAAACCACGAATAAGGCAAACCCTATGAACCCATATCTCCCTAACTCAAACCCCTCGGCTCAGACTGAACCCAAGTGGCGACGGCGAAGACTCCAAGAGGTGACAATGACTAAACCCAAGCGGCGGTGGCAAATGCTCCAGCGAAGGTTATCCTTTAATTCCTTCATTTTCTTATTCGGATCTTTGGGTTTGTTGATGTTTCGTTGCTTCTCTCTAGGTTTGTTGATGAATGTTGTGCTTTAGGGAACTCAAGTTTTTAAGACTTGAGTTCTACGTGAATAATTTTTCAACTCAGCTCTGCCAACACATGAAACTCATGAGCTTTTAAGACTCGAGTTGCTACAATGAACTCGAGTCTAAGAGACTGTTAGTTTCCTAAAAAATGTTGCTAACCAACAAAATTGTTTGAAAATTGGTATTATACGACAAATTTGGCCTAGTAATATAGAGGTTTGGAATTTTTTAGTTGGGTTTAGAAATGGTCTCCGTTTAAATTTTTTAATCCGTTGAGATTTGGAAATGATTAGATTTTACATGTTTGCAGGAGGCTTCTCTGTAGAACAAGCACAAGAGATAATTGTTGAATATTAATCCAACCCAGTCATATAATTGTGTTAGCTATGATCAACACTAATGGCTGTGTTGAAATGGAAAGGATCTCTTCATCTATTTTGAAATAATAAAAAAAGGGTCAATTTTTATGATGAAAATCTACTTTTTCATAAATAGTGTATAATACTCGCTTTTAAAATCTCATTCTATATAATATATATATATATATATATATATATATATATATATATATATATATATATATATATTTAAAATGGAAGGATTTTAATATTTGTAAGAGTCTCTTGCTTATGACCCCAAAAAATGTCTAATGGTTTGAACCCCTTTGTTTTTACATCAAAAGGATCGAGAGTTCAAGTTTTTTGGGCATTAAGTTTTTTTTGTAAGTCTTGATAGCATGGAACTTTTGGACAAACAATGGACGGTACATCCATTTCACGTGCTCTGAGAAACTAATGGAACAGTAAACTTCCTAACAAAGAAGGGCAGGGACAAAATGGGCAAATACCCTTTTTTTGGAAATTAAACATTCGTTTGCCCTCTTTCTCAAAGTAAATAGGGAAATGCCCCTCTTTTGTAACTAGACAATAGAGAAATCGAGTTTTAATGAATAACTCGATATTTGTATGATCGAGTTAGTCTGACCCTTCCCCTGCAGACGTGGGTTTTTCCCAATAAAAAAATGTTTGTGTAGACGTTCATAACTCGGGAAACTGAAAATCGAGTTTTCTTCAGCGGTTTGAATCAATAGGACCCTAACGTCTCAAAACGCCTATTCAGTCACTCGCTCTCCCTGTACACTCTCTTTCCCTCGCTCTCTGCCATCACTCTCTCTCTCTACACTCTGTCTCTCTCGCTCTGCGATCAGGCTTCCCCACTCTTCCTCGAGTCTCCATCAGTCGTCGTTGGTTCTCGCCGCCGCTGATTACAGGTACGGTCCTCTCCCTCTGAAATCTTTTCTGATGTTGGTTAATGTTAGGTTGTGTTTTGTGTGGGATTTTGATTATTTTGTTGAAACTTAAGAAGTAGTAAATTTACTAATGAAGATGAGAATTTTGTTTTCTTTTATATGCTGCAATGATGATTTTCTCATTAATGAGTTTAAATGTGCTTGGGGTTTTGATGAGGGGTTTTGGCAAATCGAGTGGTGGTGTTTCAGTGATGTCTCTGGGTTTGTGCAAAATGTGTCTTATCCGATTGTAGGCATGATTTTGTTATAGTTGTTGTAAATGGTGTCAAACTAATTACGTTTGAGTGTAAATAGTTGTTGTAAATGGTGTAAAATGTGTGTCGTGCCTCTAGTAGCAACTGTTAGCTCTCAAGCAGAACCCATCTCGTAAAGATTGGTTCTATTGGGTACACAGGTTAAGAAAGAAATGATGAAAACTTTGAGACTCTGGTTGGTTGAAGCAGTCTTCCGTAAATCCAAGATGTTCTGCCCATAATGACATCCTATATACATAAATCTATGAAATACAATACACATTTAAATGAAACAGAAAGTCAGTTACTGTAAGTCCAGTTAAAAACCAGTAAGAGTGATGAGATTGTAGTTTTTAGTACAACAACAAAGAGATTAAGTTCTTTGATATCCCTTAAAAGTTTTAGTACTCATTGTTTTTGGTATATCTAGGTTGTTATAAATTTCATTATTTCTTGGGATTGACACTACTTTTGTTGTGCATATCAGTCCAATATAGAAAATTTTAAGTAACTGTACTGAAAAAACAAATTAATTCCCTGGTACCCTCAGCTTATATGTGCAACTGTATGGCTAGAGAAGCTGATATAGCAAGAATAGAAGTTCTTTTGCTTGCAATACAGCTCCTATTTGTTTTAAATTGACCATATGGAAGGGGAGAGGAATAATTGAACATTCAATGGTCCTGCACCCTTTGGTGAATTTGAGATTCTTGTTTGATCCGTAAAATATTATAATATTGTTTACTCTAATTCTTTATTTAAAGAATTTGGAGAGTGAGTGCCTGCTTATTAAGGTTTCTCTAAATCAAGGTGGTACTCTTCTATAGGAGCACAACTATGTGAACTGTTTTTTGCCCCCTTTTATTTTGAGTTGGCTGGTTACTATGGATTAAGAAATTTAAAATCTTTGTGTAAATTAAAATGGGTGCTTCTATTGTGGATATTTTAGGCCCCATTTGTGCGATTGTAACTCATTCCAACACTCGACATATTTCCCTGGTTTCTTTTTCTATTGTCATCCATTTGCACTCATCACAAGTTTTTAGAACTTAAGATTTGCATAGATGAATTTGTCATTTGCTCTATAGCCTCATATGATATTTTGCATTAGTCAATGGTGAGCAAATAGAAATGATTGGCATGCTTTATACATGGTTTTTTTAATCTAAATATGGAAGTTTAGGTATGTGCTTCCTTATTTGCACTCTTCTATTTTTGGGTCATGCTTTGGGATACAAGGGTTTTTATGAATTTTTTTACCCGTAAATGAATCTATTTAATATGTGTAAGTAAGGCATGTCTACATGGGATGGTGTTTGATGAGGACGTAAGGAATGATCTTTCTTTATCAATTGATTTATTTATTTTCTTCATAATGTGTCAGGTTGTGTGTTTTTTCTTAGCCAGACTGCAACTTCGTTTTTGTTAATTGAAGTCTAGCTATTTGTTTTATAATTTTATTATGTCTTGCTATTTGTTAGTTAGAAGTTTTGAATCTTGATGTGTCTACAGAAGGTGAAATTGTGATTCACAATCTTGATTTGTGATGACGTGTCTACACTCTATAGGGAGGGGAAATGTTGATTTTCTGATGCAACAGAGTGTGTAGAATTCTTAAATCTTTATATATGAGGACATAAGGCAATAATCTGTTTTTATCAATTGAAATCATTATTCTTTCCCCAACATGCGAGTGCCTCGGTTAAGGAAAAAAAAATGATTGTCTTTAGTTTGTTAGCTTGCAACTTGTTTTATGGTAAACACTGATTTTTCATTAGGTCTTGCTATTTATTGTTAGTGAAAAGACTTTAACTCATGGTTTGTCCACGTGAGGGAAAATTGTGATTTACTTTTGCAGCAAGGTTATGGTGTAGAAGTGTTGAATCTTTATTTTTCTTGGGCAATATGAAAGCCCTTGAAATATTCTTTTGATTTCACATTTTTTACCGCTGAATGTTTGACTGTTATCTTCTCACTTGTTCAATTTATTTTATGGATTTTGTTTCTTGGCAGTTTTTTTAAGGCATATATGTTTGATCCGTTTTTCTTGATCACTTTGGTCCTCTTTATTAGGTGCACAAATATTTTAGGTGGTGCACAAAAGTAATAAGGAAAAAGTTAACAACGAAAAAGTGAACAGAGCAAAGAAAAGGGTGTTGTTCTCACATTCATTGAGGAGTCTATTTTTTAAATTAATGGTGGGGTTCATAATAAATTTGAGAGGAGGGGGTTTCATTTCTTCGTATTTTAGGAGCACTTAAATTTTTAGATTTTGGGGTTCATAATAAAGCTTAGATTTTGGATACATTTTTAGGGACTTTGTAGAGGAGAAGAAAAAAGTATTTAATTTTTATGACGGTTGATAATAGTTCTCATAAAAGTGGTGTTATAACTTAAATTTTCATAAATAGTTAATTAATAATTATCCTAAGCTTTAAGAAGTGATTTAAATAGTTTTGAAATAATTTTTTTTTATGGCAAGTTCTTATTTATTTAAGAAGTGATGTTTTATTTTATATTAATTGTGGTTTACTTGTTAGAAAATTGCTAACAATCTATTTGCTGCCATGTCAGATATGCAGGCACTAGAGAGAGTGCGGCCTGGACCCGATGTGGACACCCAGTTGACCCAGCAGCCGAATCATCGGTCAAGTCTGCTTTGGAGGTGCGCCGCTGACAAGGTATGTAGTAGTATTATTAATACATGTTTGTTTTATAATTACCTCGTGTTTAATCTCTTAACACAATACTCGTCTGTGTGCAGGAGGTGCCTGGCATGATAAAGGTTCGACGCGTAAATGTGTATTGCCACAGGGTGGGCTAGATCCACGTATCATGCAACACATAGATGCAGCAGGGTTGACTGGTTTATTCAAGGTTCCTGATATGGAGGTCGACCACGCCTTGATCACGGCGTTGGTTGAGCGGTGGTGTCCAGAGACGCACACGTTCCACTTACCGCATGGAGAAATGGGTATCACCTTGGAAGATATGGAGGTGATGCTTGGATTGCTCTCTCTCTCTTCCTCTGGACATAATCGGTAATTTTTTTAGAACAATCTTTTCTCTGACTTCATGTTTTATGGGTCTGTACATTGAGGAAGAAATGTTTGTATCATCTTCATCTAAGTTTTTGATATTTTTACCTGATGATCTTCCAATTTACAATTCTTCCTAGGTGGATATTGAATCTCAATGGCAGTCTTATCAAATATAACAATATGGAAGCTTGAATTTCCTTCATATCTGAAGACTAAAAAATAACCATAACAAATAGAATGGTATTCAGTGAAATCCTGCCAACCATTACAAAACCAAATGTTGTTATCAGCTTTCTTCAATCCCACTTGCCAAATTCCACCATAGGGAGCAATGACTGTAGCTAAGGTGGATAGCTCAGTATTGTTGAACCTTGACCAGAAGTACCCATCCACACTCACGTCAATACACATAGCAGCGCAGAAAATTTTGTGCATCAATTTCGGGTGTTATTGGTCCTATTGCTACATTGATGTTCGCAGTGCTGCTCAACAGCTTCGCACTGTTGAACTCTGTCCAGTCATATCACCTACACGCACGTCAATACACAACTATGCATCCTTTTGCAATGCAGCATTTTTAAAGGATGCAAAGCATCCCTGAGAAGTTTATGATACATTTAACACAGCTCAACATTGTCTCGTTAGGTCATGTCAGATGAAGCACATCAATGTTGAATAGTCTTCACGTGAATAAATACGCAACCTCTTTTGCAGTACACATCACCAGCCCGCTACTGTAGCACAAGCTATAGCCATATGAAACAGCTACCTCAACGAATCACATGCACCAAGAGACGCCACTGAACAATATACTGTCAAGTCATATCATCTTTATTCACGTGAATACTTATAGTCACATCCACTTGAATACTTGCCCTTGCAAAACCCCTATATAAAGTCCCATTTACATCTACCCTTGCAAAACATCTACACATACCGAAATCCCATTTACATCTACCCTTGCAAAACTTCTACACATACTGATCTAAAGTCACATTTTCCAATGTCAATGCGTAATTGGATGCTACCTCGTTTTCCAAATAACTATAGAACGGAAAGATATTTTGACGAGAGGGCATACTAGGCCGGACTGCAACAGGAGTGGGACTTTCGCGTGAACGAGTCCAACGCTCTGCACAATGATCTCTTGCAACTTGGAGCGCCTCTTGTCGAGCGTAGCTCGCTCACACTACCACGACAAAACATGCACCAATATGAGCGTGCAGTGACGAAAATAAAAAAAGAGAACAATCTTATGATACTTCGTAGGTCCAGGTATCATATGCTACAATTGGCGGAGGAGCTAGCCGCTACAACGAACAGGCAACTCACTCCGGCAGAACGTAACAATGTCCTCAACTACGAGAACTACCTATCAGAATGAATGCCAATGTGGTGTGTGTGTGTTATGTCTATGGTTAAGTTAATAATGTTAGTGTAAGTTATTTTATGTTTTCTGTGTTATGTCGTACGTGCTTATTGAAAAACATCATGTGTGAAAATATTTGACTTTTATGACTTATGTGAGAATAATCTACATTACGAATAACGTGCATGCTTCTCATAATCAATAATAAGGTTTACATAGTACAAATGCAACCATACATATAACACATAGTTAAGCAAAATAGTTCTCCAACAAAATCTAATTACACCACGACACGACACGATTACTCTTCATCTGACATCTCCACGTCTAACTGATAAATGGGATCAGCAAGAAGTGATTGCATGAACTGTGCATGCTCGTACCACCCTTCCTGCACTGACTCTCGAATCTCAACTTTGGTCCGATATCAATTAAGACGTATCTTCATTTGATTATTTTATTCTCTTATGCGGTTCAATGCTTTACGAAGTTCATCGATGCTGTCTCTGGGCATCTGTGATGCGAGTCGCCGAGGCACCGGCAACTTAAAACCAACCAACTCATCATAAAACATTTGTTGTTCACGAAATAACCAAGCCCACTCCTGTCTCATGGTATTGTGAACGTAAGCACTATTTCTCAAATTCGGATTGATTGGATAGCTGAACTCATCTTCCAATACCCAACAACGACCCATAGCAGTGAACACATCATGAGGCCTATAGAGTTGTGGGTTGCCAGAACCAGACATTGACGCTGAATACAATAACACCAAATGATCAAGTTAACAGTGTGCATCAACTGTTGGTAAATAATGTAATGCTGCATAGAATGGTACACAGTAAAAACATTCATAAAATTGTGTACTATTGCATGCTAAAAATGAAATACTAACACTCACACTAACATTTGACCATAAACAATAGACATTGTTGGTAATGTCTACACATTGTCTTCAACACTAAATGTTGTTGTAAATGTCTGACCAATGATGATTATGTGCAATACAAAATGTTGCTATAGTAAAGAAATTATTTCATTCTCTTGCGACCAACGTTTACTACAACAAATAACCAAAATCACACCAATGTACTTACTTCACATTCATTCAACCTAAAAAATCAAAATTTAGTACAATATCAAATGAAAATACCATTGCCCTAAAATTGTGATGTGAATTTTTTACCTGAGGTGATACAAATTTCAATTGAGTTTGAAAGCCGCTGTTGATCTATGGAGAAGTTCCAACTCAGTTCAGCAGAAAGCACGACCTCAGTTCAGCAGAGAGCAAGGCACACTGAGTGGGAGAAGGTGTGCAGAAATTATAAGAGAATAACTCGACTTTACGGATATCAAGTATACTTTATAACTTGATATTCACGGAATCGAGTTATATTGAAACACTGCACCTGACACAAAGACAGTACGAAATCAGCGTTTATAACAGCATAACTAACTTGATTTTTAAGTAATCGAGTTATGTAGAGATTCAAAAAAAAAATGCCAGCAGTGCGGGAAAAACCTGTATATAACTCGATTTCTCTATTGTCGAGTTACAAAAGTGGGGCATTTCCCTATTTAGTTTGAGAAAGAGGGCAAACGAATGTTTAATTTCCGAAAAAAGGGTATTTGCCCATTTTGGCCGAAGGGCAGAAAGCAAAGTAGTAGAATAATGGAATATAATCACTACCCTCATTTTGTTTATGAAGCATATATATCCATAATTTAGTTATTAGAACTATGCGTCTATGTCCAAATTTAAAAAAATAAATAAAAAAATAAATAAATTCATAATTTATGATCATATCAATACAAAAAAGAAAAAAGAAGGAGATGAAATTTAATATATTATCCAAAAGACTGAGTTTGTTTTGCACGGAGAAGAGAAAAAAAAAAGGATGTGAAATGTGAAATTAATAAAATAATAGTATATATAGTTACAATAACCGTGCATATATGTAACACCCAAAATTAATCTTGTAACACCCATTACATCAAAATAATGGATCTAATTAATCAAATTAATTTGGGTAGTAATTTCGTGAGGCCCATTGAGCCTATAAATAGACTCATTCAGACCCAATCAAAGTTACTGCAAAAACATACACTAAAAAAATTAGAGAGGTTCTTGGCAAGGAAAGGTGTTCTTTCTAGTGGAGTTTTGGGCTTGAATACTTTGTGCAGAGGTTGTTCTAGCCATACGACACTTGTTGGGCTGTTGTATCTTAGGGAAGACAAGTTAGAGAAGGTATGCACCGGTTACAAAGTTTAGCCAACCAAGGGCTTGAATCTCCTTAAAGAAAGCGAGTACTGCGCCTCAGTGCAAATAGTGTTGTGTAATTTTTCTCTTTAAATTAATAATATTCAAAAGTATTATTCAATTTCTCTTTGTGTTATTTCCATTATTATTGTGTTTGCACCAACACACAAACACATCCACTCAAACAAATCAACATAGAGATACACAAACACACCCACACACAAACACACCCCCACGAACAAACCAACAAAGAGACAGATCGGTGCTAGTGTTGGTCGCTTGTGAATCGGTGGATCGGTGTTGGTGGCGCTAGATCAAAGTTCGTGGGTCGACGGAAATGGGTTTGGATGCTTGTGGATCGGTGTTGGCGGCAGAGATCAGCGCTTGTGGGTCAACGGGAATGAGTTTTGATGCTTGTGGATCGGTGCTAGTGGCGGAGATCGGTGCTTGTGAGTTTATTGGAACAAGTCTCTGCATGTGCATCTATCGTTGTGGGTCAATGCTTGTGGCAGAGATGGATGCTTGAGGCAGCTTAAGGGTCAAACACAGGTAGATGAGATTTAACCGAGAGGAAGTGGAGATTAGATCGAGAGGGAGAGGAGATTTGAGTAAAGGATTGTCTATGGAGGCCTATGTTTAAAAATGGGTATAGAGAGAGAGCAACAAAAAATCTGTGTTCAAAAATGGGTGGAGAGAGAGAGAACGCGTATCTGTGTACAAAAAGGTAAAAGGGTAGTTGAGAGAAATAATAAAAAATTGAGAAAATTGATTATTTAAATAAAATAGATTATATAATAGATGGACTGATGTGGATGATTTTGAGAAGTAGGTATGTAAAAAAAAAAGAAAAAAAGGTAGACTTTTAGTCTAAAATAGACAGAAAATTTTAGTTGGACTGATGTGAATGCTCTTACAAATTACTTGGAGTGGAGCAAATACCTCTAGCTTCTTCTTTTTTTAATCCTTTTGATAAAGGCCTTGGCTTAGTTAAGAGTAAATAAGGGCAGCAAGTAATAAATCAGTGTCAGTCGACACACCCATATGACAAAAATAAGATTTATACCGACATTAACTTTATTCCATTGCAGAATAGTATTGGGGTGGTCTCACTCTCAGCTAGAATGCACTTTGCCGGGAGACGCCAATTTATTATTATGACCTTTTATTTTCTCTTGGATCAAAACAAAAACATTGAAAACAAACCCAAATTCACTTTAGTTGTCAGTCGCTATTCTGTGGGTTTAGTTGCACCGAATAGTTAATATAAATAAATAAATAAATAAATATTTATTTATTTATTTTGCTTGAAGGTATGATCAACTTTAGGCAATTTATTTAAAAGTAATAATGTTAAAACAAATGGTAACAGCCCTTTAAGATTATATGTGTATATTCATAGCCTTTATACATAAAAAAAACTTTCACTCAAATTTAGGCAGACCGAAGTGGATTAAAATGTTATGTTAATGTGTATCAACAGAAGTACAGTAACAATAAATATTATATTTAAAATTTTAGATATTACAAGTTTAAGATATATATATATATATATATATATTTCTTTTTCCTTTTCTTTTTCTATAAATTTGGATTTAGAATAAGTGCTCTTCACCCAAACCTATATTTTTCCCACTATGTAAGTGCACAAAAATGGATCAAATGCAACAAAGTTGTCCAAATAGACCAAATAGGAGCAAAATGGACCGAATAGAACTAAAGTGGACCAAATAGGACCTAAGTGGACATAATGGACCTAAAGGTGACAAAATTGGACACAACCTGCGAACCCGACATGACATGACATGAAATTAGCAAGTTATGGGTTAAGGCTTAACGGGTTTGTGTCATATTCGGGTTGACACGGCTGACTCGTTTAATAAATGAGTTGGGTTAGTATTGAACATATAGAACCCGTTTGACCCATCTGACCCGTTTAATTAAATGACATTTTACCAATATATCCTTCAAACTCTAGGTATATAAACTTATTAGTTGTTATGGTTTATTTTCTTTGACATATTGTGATTGATTTTTTGTGATATTATGATATGTTTTAGTTTTGAATGTTATTTGTGATGCAATTACTCGTTAGTTTTGAATTTTATATTAAAAATTTTTATTTGTTTTTTTTTTCATAATTTTTTTTTTTCATTTTGATAAAATCTGATAAACAGGTCGACACGATTGACCCGTTTAACGAGTCATGTTAGGGTTGAGGAATCTTAACCCGTTTAATAAATATGTTAGGTTAGTGTTGACCTATATCGTCGAATATTCCTAAGTTGACACGACATGAACCCAACACGCGAACATGAATTACCACCCCTAAAAAGACCGAAGTGGACTAAATAGAACCAAAGTGGACAAAATGGACCGAAGCAGACCAAATAAGTCCAAAGAGGACCGAATAAGACCGAATGAGCCAAAGGAGGCCAAATAAGACCAAAGTGGACGAATGGACTGAAGTGGACCAAATAGGACCAAAGTGGACCGAATATGATAGATGGGACCAGTGTGAACTAAATAGGACCAAAGTGTACAAAATAGACCGAAGTGGACCGAATAAGACCAAAGTGGACCGAATGGATAGAATAGGACCAGAGTGAAACGAATAAGACCAAAGTGAAAAAATGGACCTAATAGAACCAAAGTGGACTGAATTGGACGAAATTGGACCGAATAGGACTAGAGTGGACCGACTACGACCAAAGTGGACCGACTACGACCAAAGTGGACCTCATGGACCAAACAGGACTAAAGTGGACACAGTGGACCAAATTGGATCGAAGTGGACCAAATAGGACCATATCGAATAGAACTGAATAGAACCAAATTGGACCGAATAGGACCAAATAGAGGTGGGTACTTTAAATCATATAACATGATTCATTATTAGATTTTGAAAGGAAAGTGAAGTGGTGTACAAACAAGGGAGAGAAATCTAGGTCAATACTATCGTGGGGAAGAGGAAGAAAAGCCTTGCTACATTAGGGTTTGTGGAGTTTCATATACATATATACACTTAGATTAGAATTCTATCTCAGACCCAAAAAAAAAAAAAAAAGTCTCATTCCATCAAAAAATAAAATAATAAATTATTTTAAACAACATGACACCATATTCAACTTAAATTTGCAAAATACTAAGGGGCTGTTTGGATTTTCAGTTTCCATAACTCATAACTCCGTTTCTATAACTCATAACTCAAAAATGGTGGGACCCATGGCTAAGAAGTCCATTTAGATTTTCATAACTCTGTTTCATGTTTTTATTTCCATGATTCAATTTTCTGATTTTTGAGTGATGAGTTATGTTAATTGAAAACACATTTTAGGTGTTTTTAGTTTCCATAACTCTGTCTCCAATGGCATTTCGGTAATTAAACACATATGGAAAGACCCATTAGTCAGGGTCAGTCGCAACTTTTGACCTTTTTTTTTCCACTTTTCTCTCTTCTCCACTGTTCCTCAGTTGTTATTTTTTTTTTTCTTCCTTTTTGCTCTTGTCAGTTTGTTCTTCCTTTTTTTTTTTTTTCCTTCATCACATAATATTTTTGGTCTTCGCTTTTTTTTTTTTTTTTCTTTTTTTTTTTCTGGGTTCAGTGAGTTTGGGTTTATGGGGTTTTTTTTTTTTTTTTTTTCTTCATTAGGTTCGGTGAGTTTGGGTACTAGGGGTTGAAGGAAAAAAATAAAAAATAAAAGCTGCACCAAGTTATAGGTATGAGGCCCACAAATAGTTGAAAAATTTAAGTGATGATAAGTTGAGTGATGGTGCCAAACACACTTTGTGTAGAGTGATGGGTTATTTTAAGTGTTGAATGACGAAAATTGAGCAAGGAGTGATGAGTGATGAAAAATAAAAATCCAAACAGCCCCTAAATCTTCACCATCAAATAGATATCTCCATTTTGAAAGCAAATGGAAAGGATCTTAATCCATGTTTGAAGGATTTTACTATTTGTAAAAGTCTCTTTGACAAAAAAGAAAGGTCTAATTTTGTTTTAACCCGTTCCTTCGTTTTTACATCGAAAGGGTCGGGAGTTCAAGTTTTTTGGGCATTTAAGTTTTGATGTAAGTCTTGATTGCAAGGAACTCTTGGACAAACAATGGACGATACATCCACTTCACGTGCTCTGAGAAACTAATGGGAACAGTAAACGTCCTAACAAAGAAAGGCAGAGAACAAAGTAGTAGAATAATGGAATATGATTGGTACCCTCATTTTGTTTATGAAGCATCTATATCGGATTATTTGGTTATAAGAACTATGCGTCTATGCCCAAATCAGTAAGTAAGTAAATGCGATTTTTAGTTTAGTTTAATGCAATTCCTACTTAATTTTTTTTTATATATAAAAAAATCCAAAATTTATGATCATATCAATACATAAAAACAACAACAACAATAAAAGGAGAAGAAATTTAAAATATTATCCAAAAGATATTAAAATAAAGTACTGAATTGATAAGCTAAAAAAAAATATTGCGTGGGCTAAGGTTCATCAACCCAAGCCTGAGTTAACAGATCGAATTTGTATACCAACCAAGTTCGGCCAAAATGGCCCAATACCACCATTTTTGGAAATTTTTAGCAAGAAAACACTGTTTCGGAAATAAATAGCAAAGTACCACTTTTTTTAGAACTCGAGTTTCAGAAACTCGAGTTCCTCATTAGTTTTCCACCGTGGGACCGCTGAGTTGGATTTGTGCGATTAAAATTTTTTTTGTGGTACTCGAGCTTGGTAAACTCGCACATTGTATCCTAATTCAAAATAAATAAATAAAACTAATTAACCCGCACATTGTGCGGGTCATACACTAGTTTTAATTAATGTAGAAATTAAATTCATATTTCGAAATTAAAATCTCTATAGTTTACAATGCCTCTATTTAAATAAATAAAAACATAAAAAAGCTACTTATTTTTATCTTTATGTTTATTTTTTGATTACCCCCAAACAAGGAAAAAAAAAAATTACACAGTACTCGAGTTTACCTTTATGTTTATTTTTTGATTATCCCCAAACAAGAAAAAAAAAAAAAAAAAAAGGTACTCGAGCCTGGTAGACTCAAGTATTGTGTAAATGGTACTCGAGTTTACCAAGCTCGAGTACCACAAAAAATTTTTTAATCGCACAAATCCAACTCAGCAGTGCCACGGTGGAAAACTAATGAGGAACTCGAGTTTCTAAAACTCGAGTTCTAGAAAAAGTGGTACTTTGCTATTTATTTCCGAAACAGTGTTTTCTTGCTAAAAATTTCCAAAAATGATGGTATTGGGCCATTTTGGCCAACCAAGTTCTATAGGTCTATGGATAATCCAACTTAGGCAGACATGGGCCTACAGGACTTATAAGCCAAAGAGGAATTGATTTTTATTTTTATTTTTAAATAACGAAGGGTATTATTAGGCTGCAAAAGGTAGAGTACAAATTACTTGGAGTAGAGCAAAAACCTTGCTTTTTGTTTTATATATTTTTTTTATAATCATTTTGATAAAGGCCCTGGCTTAGTTAAGAACCAAAGGGCAGTAAGTAATATATCAGCATCAGTGACAAGTGACAACACACATGAGAAAAGTTTGGGAAAATTATTTTATTGCACGAATTCCAATTAACTCAACTAGTAAAATATTTTATCGTCAAATAAAATATTTGATATTCAATCTCCTACTACACCCATTCTTATTATAATAAAAAACACTATAAATTGAAACTAACTCTAAAATAAATTTTTTTTTTTTTAAATCTCTAATGATAAAGATTGAAACTATTTCTATAAAAAAAATTTAAAATTTATTCCATTGCCAAATAGTGTTATTTAGCTGGTCAGCCTACACCAATTTCTCTGATAAATTGAAACTATCTTAAAAATAAAAATAAAAATGGGTTTATTCCATTGCATGGTAGTGTTATTTAGCTAGTACTAGTAGTGGTCTCAGCTAGAATGCTCTTGGTTGGTTTGGACATGCAGTTGGTCAATGCTCTTTATTAATTGCCGTAGTTGGACTTGGAATCATGTTAGGTAAGAATCAATCTAATTAGTCGTAGTGGTTTAAATTAGTCAATGCATGTGTTCCAAGAAAAGAGGCACATTGACCATTTGTTGATGCGTGCCTCTTTTGTGAAACTACCGGCACTGTCCGGATTGCATTAAATTTAATGGCTATTTTATTTTATTTGCTAATATAATAAATGACCATTTTACTGTTGGACCAAACAAAAATTATTAAGATAAAACTTGCTTCTATCATTTCGAGTACCAATAATATACTTTTATAATGGTTAGTTAGGATAAATTTCCAATAGTTCTTTCTGGCTAACGTCAGTGATGATGCAAAGAATCTGTTGCTTTAATACAGTGAAAATGAAAAACATATTAAGTTGTGGACTTAGTCTACCGCAAGGGGCTTGATATGATAAGAAAGAATGCAAGGACTGGAAATGCTTTGCTTCCTATATCTGTAGCTCATTTACATGGTATTGTTGTTAACTAAAATTAAACAAGTAGAGCAGAACTGTCTTTGTTTTGAGAAGAAGAGCAGAACTGTCTATAAGTGTGCATCACAAGCGTAATTTACATGGACTGTAAGATACCAAACAGCTCACACCCTATGGAGTTTGGACAGGGTATTTCTTGATTTATAGTTGGACCTAGTTAGTACCTAATAGTAAAGTGTCTAAGACTCAAACAAAAAGAAAAAGGCTAAGAAAATATGCTGTACATTGGAGGAAAACCTTAACTGAGGTTTGTAACTGATTCTATTCCCAACCCATCAATCTATTTCTGACACCCTCTTCAACTTTTTTCCTTGGCAAGGAACAACATTCCCCTTCGTCTAGAAGGATTCTATATACTTCCCATTCCCGACCATGGATCATATGTCTCCCTATCTCCACCTAAGAAGAACAAGGCAAAAGTGAAAGTTAGCATAACATGTTCAATTATTTAAGTACCATTCTTGTACAAAAAAAACATTCAAAAAATGGATTAGAGCCCAGCTAGTACCGAAAAGATGCATGTGTTGAGAATCTTGAAAGCAAGAGTAATATCATAAAATACAAGGGGACGGCCCCTGCCAGACAACTCCACAGGGTTAGCTACCAGCAGCTCAGTGTCAGGGCCCCTGCTCACAACACCCACTCTTAGAGGACGCAAGAGCTCCATTCTCAGGCGAGAGCGCAAAGCATTTTGCTTGGAGGGGTCAAGAAGCTTTCTCCCATCTGCTTGCATGATGAATAATTCTAACTCACAGCTTCCTTTTGAGCTTGCGTAGAATCGTCCATAAGAAACCTGACATAAATTTCACATAAAATCAGATGAAAAATCACCTAAAGGAGTGTTTCCTCTCTCTTTCTATAGTTTTTAGGGGATTTTGTTCATTGCAAAAGTTCTTAAGTTGTGCCTTCCCGGTTGTCCCACCCAAAAAAATCCTAATAAAAATACATAGATTGATACAAAAATGCTGTTCATAATATTTATTTGTAATTTACCTGAATGTTGTAATCCTTTAGAGTTCTCATGATATCATAGATAAGACCTTTGTGATCCTGACAGAGGATTTGAACAAGTGTGTGGGAGGGACTCAGGGTGTTATCCATTGTCACAGAGACAGGGTTGAAGGAAAGAAATCCACTTGGGCGTCCATTGGGCAGCTCCAAACTGAATATATCTTCAGTGATTTCAAAAGGAAGAAATGGAGCACCCTGTGAACATGCAGTAAATTCTGGGCCGGCCAAGTCAATCTCACAACTTATAATGATATCAACTAAGGCAGCTGTCAAATAGTTGATCGTTTCCTCCTGTCTTCTTTTTGTATGAAGAAGTTCTCTGATGAAAAATGTGCCAGTAAATAAACTATTTTCCCGAAAAAGAAAATCATAACAGTTCACTTCATCTCTCACTAACACATACATCACATGCTGGCACATACAGACACTGATACCTACATCCCACAAATCACTTGTAACCAGCACAACAATAATTTTTCTACAAGTAAACTGTTTATTCAGATTTGAAGAATTTGGAAGGTCTGGAAAGAAATTAGAAATTAAAGGTGTCATGCATCAGGTATTCGTCTAAGGCAGCTGTCAAATAGTTGATTGTCATTTACGTATCAAAATGGAAGCCGAAAGGCAGCATCATCATTAAGAAGGGGGGAAAAATCATCATGACAAACCTGGAATCTGTTACGAAAAAGAGGAACATAACTCTCCCATCTGGGGTAGTGGATACCTTCACTCTCTTTATCGTTAGTTCCAGCACAAAGAGAACCTCAGTTACATCTACAGAGGAAAGGTATAATTAGTTCAACATCAAATAAATGTATTGGTTCTATAAACCACTTCAAGACTCAAATACAAAGCTGCAATAGAAAATAGGCAATATCAATCATGGAAAAACAAAGACACACATGGAGGTGGCACAATTATAAAACCACCCAAACAGATATGCACACACAGTCCATTTTAAACAAGTAATAAGAATAAAACTAATTAAACTCGAGAAAGAGGAGCTAGTATTTCTTCTTCAAACAACAAGACATAGTTATATTTTTTTTCCCTTTATGCTGTACTGATTATTAGACTATTAGTAAAGAAATAGTGAAGCATTGGTAAAGTAAAATTCAGTCCAATCCAAGGAATAAGATACAACTATTAAATTTTGCCTACACATGTCTCACAATTGTATCACTTCACCTTCAATTCATACCAATTTCATTTCCCTAACTAATTTCAATGATTCCAAAGAATTGAATTGATAAATTCAAAAACTAATTTTCTCCCTTTCCTCTAAAATCATTCCAAATTCAAACCAAACCAATTCCAGCAATTTTATCCAATCAGACCTTAATTGCTACTATACATCCAAATTTGACATAGCGAATTGTGCTGCCATCACTGTTCTTTATCATTTTATAACAAGATGATCAACATCCCTTACAAACAACAGTTATCATGATTTCAAATTTAGCCACTAGGTCCAGATGTGCTGCTACATATCCATGTTTCCACTAGAGAGCTTCAAAGCTAGCATGAATTTTTGCACAAGAAAGGTTACTTACCATGCAATAGACCCTTCCTATCACTGGAACACCAGAATTTCATGAGGAAAACATCTGGTTCCTTAGGTTGCTGGTTTTCAGGCCGGTAATAGTCTATATCTGATGTTGAAAAATAAGATGGGCACACCTCCAACAGCCTCTTCTGCAACAAGTGCCACCTTGTTGTTGGCTTGTCCACCACCCAGAATACTATGTAGCACCATTTCCCATCCGTTGAAAAATCTTCAAAGCAACAAAAAGCAAATATAAATACACAATCACCAACATATTCATTAACAAAGAAAAAAAATTTAGGGAAAAAAAAAAAGGTTTCATAAGACATATATATTGTTTTCCTACTAGAAACTTGACAGAAATTGAAGATTCAAAAAAAAGACCCTTAATTTGTTTCTCTTTGGATCTCAAATTTCAACCCCATACATATCTAAAAATGGTAAAATCAAAATAACCCATTACTTCTTTGTCAAGAAAAATCAGATCCCAAGAGCAGAACTTTCCACTAAAAAATGAGAAAAAGACAAAAAATTCATGATGACCCATAAATTTTTTGGCCATAAACGATAAATCCCACACCCCACAAACTAAAAACACCAAAGAAACAAAAACAGACGGATTTGAAGAGCCTAAAAGGCTAATAAATAATCCTTGTTCACCTCCTCTGGAAATGCTTAGGCCAAAGAGCAATATAACTCTGCACAAATCACAGCCCAATCCAGTCTTGTCCGGGCAATTCACAGTGATCACAGTGGGATCTCCTGGCTTCTCCGCATGCCTGATGACCACCACGTCCTCATACAGGACACCCATTCTCTGCCCTCTCTTTCAAACTCTCTCTCTCTCTCTCTCTTTTTCCTTTATTTAAAATTATTATTCCTTACTCCTTTGCCACTCTATTCTTTCACTGTCTAAATTTCTCAGACACAAAAACAGAACTATTAAGTATTGCCTATTACTAGCCACTTGGCTAAGGTACGCTACTCGCTTCGGTTGGGTATTGGAGATTCCGCTGAAAAGTGTGAGAAACAAAACAAACACCACAACAGATCAGATGTCCCTCTCTTTCTCTCCTCTGCCCCCTTTTTTCTTTTTTTCCTTACTCGTCTTCTTTTGTTTCCTCCTTCTCTTTTCTTCTTCTTTTTCCCCCGAGCTTTTGAATTTCTCGTCTATTCGCTTTACAATCCAAGCATAGCATAGGTAGTAAAAGTAGTAGCAAATGGAGAGAGAGTGGTTGATAAGATATTTATAGAAACTTTTTATAAAAGAGGAAAATAATAATGAATTATTTTGGTAAATTTTTAAATTTTTAAATTTTTTATGAAAGTGATGAAAAAGTTTTTTAAAATAGTTTATTAATAATTGCCTTAAGGGTATTGGTTAATTAACACGTACATACATATGTTATATAATAATATTATTGTAATTTAATTAGTTGATATATTCTTCTTAAAAAATAAATCAGTTAGTATCTCTTGGTGTTTCCATGATATTCGGGTTTAAATCTTTCTTCCTTGTTGTAACTATCAAACAAATAAATCTCTTGTTTATTATGCAAAACAAATATATTCTAAAAATATTAGTTTTCTAAAATTAACCATATAAATTACGTATTGGGTAGTTCTTATGTTATACATAAATTTAACTAAATTTGTATACTTTAATCAAAAGTATAACTGTTTATTTTATCGAGACTTGTCATAATATATAACAATTATAGTATCAAAATTAACATTTTTAGGTCCATGTTTTATTATTTATATTAAACATCAATATTTTTCATTTTTATTATAATCTTTAAATTATTTCATCTATTATTATATTTTTTAAATTCGAATTATTAGATCTCATTGCCATATTTATATAAATAAAAATAAAATATTTTGAAATTTAAGATATCATGAGACAGTAAATAAATTTTTTTTGTTGTTGGCTAAGTGCATGAAAGGTATATGTAAGGTCTCGATTTTTGTACTAGGCCCAAAAGTAAATGGGATCTAGTCCTTGTAGACCCGGTACAATAAATTTTGTAGAGAGTGGGTTAAAGAGTTAGACTTTAATGAATTTGACAACGGCTAATGTGGATGTAAAAGATGATTAAGTAAGAACTAGGAACATAAAGCTGGATGGACTCATGATCCGAGGAGACGAACTCACCATCCGAGGATGTGAGCTTCTATCTAAGTTGATTAAATAGAGCACAAAGGGGGATTGGGATCGCTGCAGTGTTCTCCTATGACTCTCCCCCCCTTCTTATGGAAAGTCTCTTACATTATATAGTTCTCTTTGGACCATCATGGTCTTCCACTTGTTAGTCATCCATGCCTATACTTGAGTGCATATCCTATCAGCCACTCCTTCTGACGTTCTGTGAGTTGCGGTGACCCAGATAATACTGTTCAAGGGTCATGTCCACATAAATGGGGCCAGAATGTTAGTTGTGGGTATTTAATGCGGAGGTGACAGTTTATCCTGGAATTGCACATCCACTATACTCTCATAGCTGACTCATTGCACTTGTACTTTCCATTGGGATGCTCTGGGAGACTGCCTTTGGTGGCGTGCCACTTTTTCCTCTCATGATCTCGGTTTGCCGAGAACAGGATTGTCCTTGGCAACGTCTCCTTGCAATTTGGACCTTCTTCGTTCGTCCTCGAACATTTCTTCCTCCTCAGCGTGGGCCTTGGGCTTGATATGAAATGGGCTGGAGTTGCCAAATTCTTTGGTCCCACAATAGCCCCTCAAAATCCTGCTGTCTGACTCCTCGGACGGGGAGGAGGATTTTGATGTTCTCGGGCCTATGTCACGGTCGGTCGAGTCTTGTCACCCGTAAGTGCTAGACCCTCTTCACCTGCCCAAGGTACGCTCCTGACGTTTCAGTATACGAGGCACGCCATCATTAATGCCCTTATGGAGTTACGCGGATCGCTTCGGTATACAAGGCGCACATTCATTGGTGCCTTTATGAAGCGATGCGGGTCTAGCGGTTGAGGATTTCCTTGGAAATTGGGCGAGACTTATTTCGCTTGTAATTCTCTCTTTGAATTTCGTGCGAATTAAGTTCCCCTTAGATTTCGCCTTCTATATGAGGTAACTTGGGAGAACCGTTCTTTCACATCTATAAACCCCTGAATTCTGCAGGAACTCTAAGTTCTCCACCTTTCAGGAACCAAGAATGCCGCCTAGATCCTGGACGTCGCAGCTGTGGCAAAGGAAGCAAAGGCCAAAGATTTTCCTACCTTTCAACCGGGCAAGAAAGAAAACCCTCCTCCTTTAGCCAGGAACCGTAGCTTGCGTAGATTGCATCAAGCTTTTGGTGCGACAGAGTTTGGATCTCACCCTGATGGCAGGACATTCTACAGTTAGGAGAAAAAGGGGGTCATCTTTGCCACTGCAAGCAACTAACGAAACTTCTGGAGGACGATTTTTTAGGAGTACAGATATTAGCTTATGGATAAGAGTACGCTTCAGAGTAGCCTCAGCAGATGGGAACCAATTTAGGTGCTTCCGCCTCTTCTTCTTTCTCATTGCCGGTACCATCCATACTGGCTCGATTGCTACTAGAACGAGACTGTGAATCTACCATTCCCATCGGTTTTCTCTTTTTATAGTTAGTTTTAAAACAAGCCTGCCTTAGCCTCTCTTTCTATAGTTAGCTTTAAAACAAGTCTGCCTCAACCTCTCTTTTTATAGTTAGCTTTAAAACAAGCCTGCCCAAGTTGTTCTGTATATGATGTACTTTTTTTTTATTTAATAAAAAGGACTGCAATTTTTACTTTGTGAATTTTTCCTTTTTCTGCAGTGAGTACTATGTTAATGGGTGTGTTGTTGTTTTTGTTTGTTTGTTTTATTTTTTATTGGGACTTAGAATTGATGTTGTTGACGGTAACAAAACGTTGTCATCCTGACTTTAACAAAGCCTGCAGTAGCACCCGGCTGCTAATTTTAAATAGTTTAACTATGTAGGAACAACCAAGAATATAACCATGTGCTCTATATCGCAAACTGTGTGATCGTCAGAGAATGTTGGATTTAATGTAGGTGATCCGAGGGGACCATCATGCGTTAAGGCTCTGTCCGACATTTATAATGACGTCGGAGTGTCTGTTTTTTCCAAGCGTCTAGTCCGAAGACCCAGGCACAGCTAAGGCTTTGCTTAACACTTAGCAGAAGGTCCGAGGGACCCAACATACCTAAGGCTCTTCTTTTATTGAATGGGTAACAAAAAATGTTAAGCCCCTAATGCAAATTTCCTCATAGGTTTGTGGTCCGAAGAGCTTACATCTTTGCTAAATGGGGAAAGGGTAGGCGATCCGAGGAGGCGGACTCCTTTTAGATTCTGCTCATCACTCAGATAGATACTTGAAGTAATTAATCTCTTTAAGGACTGTGGTCCGAGGATCCATACAGGACCTTTATTCTGTCCAACACTGAGATACTTGTAAAAAATTATTAGTTTCCCCCTATGTTTGAATCCGAGGACCATGCAAGATCTTGGTTCTGTCTAACACTCAGGTAGTTGTCAAAAGTTATTAGTTTTCCCATAGGTTTGAGTTCGAGGACCATGCAAGACCTCGGTTCTGTCTAACACTCAGATAGTTGTCAAAAGTTATTAGTTTCCCCATAGGTTTGAGTCTGAGGACTATGCAAGACCTGGGTTCTGTCTAACACTTAGATACTTGTTAAGAGTTATTAGTTTCCCCATAGACTTGAGTCCAAGGACCATGCAAGATCTCGGTTCTGTCTAACACTCAGATAGTCGTCAAAAGTTATTAGTTTCCCCATAGGTTTGAGTCCAAGGATCATGCAAGACCTTGGTTTTGTCTAACACTTAGATACTTGCCAGTGTGTGATAATTCCTCCAAAGTAGGAGGTCTGAGGACCCGTCATAGCTAAGGCTCCGTTTAACCGTTTCAGTAGATCAGAAGATATCAATATATACCTTCTAGAAATAGCCTCGCCGTGGAGCCCCCTTGAATCGCTCCGTGTGGCTTCCCCTTCCTCTAATGGGGGTCTAGTGGAGCTGGCCACTAGATTCGCGAGGATTTGACCCCTGACGGGGGTACGGGGCATGCACATGATGTCGGAAGCCCCTAGAACTGTGCACCATTTAGCAATTCTCCCCGTATAATACAGTAAATTGGCCACTGTAATGGCTCTCACCAGGGACTCTTGCTGATGGGGGCCTGATCCTACCTTAACCAACAATTGCACTCATTATCCACAAGCAATTTCTCACGGACGACGCCAATTGTAGGGTCTCGATTTTCGGACTAGGCCCAAAAGTAAATGGGATCTAGGCCCTATGGACCCGATACAATGAATTTGTAGAGAGTGGGTCAAAGAGCTAGGCTTTAAAGAATTTGACAACGGCTAATGTGGATGTAAAAGATGATTAAGTAAAAACTAGGAACACAGAGCTGGATGGACTCATGATCCGAGGAGACGAACTCACCATTTGAGGATGTGAGCTTCTATCTAAGTTGATTAAACAGAGCACAAAGGGGGATTGGGATTGCTACAGTGTTCTCCTATTACTCTTCCCCCCTTTTTATGGAAGGTCTTTTACATTATATAATTCTCTTTGGACCATCCTGGTCCTCCACTTGTTAGTCATCCATGCCTATACTTGAGTACATGTCCCATCAGTCACTCCTTCTGACGTTCTGTGAGTTGCGGTGACCCAAATAGCACTGTTCAGGGGTCATATCCACATAAATGGGGCCAGGATGTTAATTGTGGGTATTTAATACGGAGGTGACAGCTTATCCTGGAATTGCTCCTCCACTATACTCCCATGGCTGACTCATTACACTTGTGCTTTCCCTTGGGATGCTCTGGGAGACTGCCTTTGGTGGCGTGCCGCTTTTTCCTCCCGTGATCTCGGTTTGCCGAGAACAGGATTGTCCTCGGCAACGTCTCCTGGTAGCTTGGACCTTCTTCGTTCGTCCTCGGACATTTCTTCCTCCTCAACGTGGGCCTTGGGCTTGATATGAAATGGACCAGGATTTCCAAATTCTTTGGCCCCACAGTATATTAAACATCGTCTCATTCATTCATTTGTTATATATTTTACTGAAAAATACATCTAAAATTTGAAGAAAAGTACACCATACATTTAGTACTACTAACAATGTCTCTCACTTACAAAAAATTTACAAACTATGGAAGTGGAAGTGGAAGTTGTTAACAGTAAATGATAGTCAGTTAGTCACCCTCATGAACTAATAAAAAACTGCAAATTCAAATGTTTTGAAAATTTTTGTGTATATAACATTACTCAATCGATTGTGATAGTATTTTAACAAGTTTTAGCATTTTGATTGTTTAGCAAATTAGACTATATTTTGTTAGAATGATGGAAAAGTGAAAGAATATTAGAAAAAAGTGGAAAAATAGAATTTTTGATTTTGTTTTTCACCATGTGTTTATTAGGAAGAACAAAACAAATGAAATGATAGAACATAAATTACTATTATGCCCTTATTGTTGTTTAATATAATGGGATAGAAAAAAATCCTTTTAAATCTAAAACACATTTTTATTCCAATTTGGCTTGAGAGGATAAGTTTTGGCGTGTCATCCAAATTCCCAATCAACCGAACGAAAGAAAATTCTCACAATCCTCAATCCTCCTAGTTCCTTCCATAATTTTTAATTTTCCATTTTTTCCACCCAATCAAATGGATTGGAGAGTAAATAGTGATTTTAAATTCTTTATTTATAACAAATTTTAGATTTTTTTATATAAATAAAAGTTCTCATTTCCATTTTAAATTCTTTATTTTAGATTTTTGTTGCTCAAAAACTTCTTTTTTTTTTTTTTTTTTTTTTGGCCTTTTCAGAAAATACTTTATCACTTTTAACTAAAGCTCTTTCTCTCGCTGAGCTGGAAGAGGAAAGAACTAGACCCATTGTTTTTCGTTTAACTCATTTAT
Source organism: Quercus agrifolia (assembly GCA_029955455.1). Taxonomy (NCBI): domain Eukaryota; kingdom Viridiplantae; phylum Streptophyta; class Magnoliopsida; order Fagales; family Fagaceae; genus Quercus; species Quercus agrifolia. The sequence continues at coordinate 10,965,237 of JARQAD010000004.1, read as the reverse complement.
TTATGTATAATTTTTATATTATTTAAAGTATAATTATATTTTAATGAATTTCCATTAAAAAAAAAAAAGTAAATATCAGCCTTGCTTGCTAAGTTATCTGACACTTGGTGTTAGTTGGGCCCAACCACGTGGCTTCGAAGCCTTCAATAACCCAGCTTGTAAGCTATCTGACACTCGGTATTTGACACGTTTAATAGAACCTTTTTTTGTCATCCAAGGCTAATTTGTACGTAGGAGTTTGGTCGGTTCTTCAATACTATATATATTTAGTTATTATAATCAGAATTGTTTATTCAGGAACTATGAACTCGTTCAGAATTATTCAAAAGTTTTAATGTTAAAATTCTATCATATATTCTGAATGAATTATAAAGGTGATTCTGAAAAAACAAAAGAATGAATTATAAAGATTAAAATACATAAAAATATGTGGTTAGGATGACTATAAATATCAGTATATCTTTTTCTGAGGTGTGCTACGTCTACAACATTTTTACAATAAATTATGAGTGGTTAGTTATTATTAGTTCAAATTTAAACACTGAGATTATTTTTTAACCCAACAATAACAACCTGTCACTTAGAAATTATTGTAAAAATGTTGTAGAAATTGTTATAGATATATCATTTATCTATCTTAAAAGATAAGGGTTATCTAGAATATTCTACTTGATTGATTCAAATTTCATTTAGAAAAGAAAAAACAGTGGTTCAAATTTTGTGTAAGGGAAATTTGATTTGGCAACGTTTCTCAGGTTCCAGACTTTTCCTATTTTTATGTGGATTTGGAAACTTTTTTTTTTCTTTTTAATCCATACTTTTAACACTGAATTTGGCAACAGTAATTGAATCATTTCTTTCCAGAAAGACAAGCAGAATAACTTATTCATCCCCCCCCCCCAAAAAAAAAAAAAAAACTTATAAGCATCTGTTTCAAGTTTCAACAACTTTCAAATGGGACTCGGTTCAATGCAACAATCATAACAATTTTTGTTCTAACCTTGTAAGCGATTGATGTTAACAACCATCTGCTGCATGACTTCCCTTTATTTAGTCCAAAAGCTTATCAAATATCAGTACCTTATTTGTTCTTTCCTATCCTCACAAAAGATTTTCATTTTTACTTTGTGTACAACTTTAAAAAAAAAAAAAAAAAAAAAAAAAAAAAAACTTAATATGTGATTTCAATGTGTTGCATTTAGGAAATTTAAAGAAAAATTAAGATTATAAAGTATCAGCATATACCAAAGTTCTTGCATTTATGAAGCCTTCTTTAGGACTAAATTATAAACCAAGCAATCTAAATTTGACCTGTTTTCATTTTCATCCTTATAGTTTCAATTTTAATTTTTTTTGTTTTAATTTCAAATATTAAGTATTAACTGTCATTCCATTTTCCATGTGGTCGTTTTGTCCACTTTGACTCTTTGATCCAATAAGTTGCTGTTAAGGTCATGAAACAAAACGTAATCTCTATTACTCATTCAATATAATACAAATTCACGTGTGAAACTGTTTTACTAGTTTGATATTTATCAAACTCAAAATTTAGTCTTGTGTGTATATATATATATATATATATATATATATATAGCTATTTTAAGAATAACAAAAAATACAAGAAAAAGAAACGAGTGAGAATATTTTCCCTCGGCTTTTATTGTTCGAAGTTCTACGAACTATTGATGCTCAACTGGGTCCTCCTATAAGAGATATTTTCTTGATCATGGATATTATTCTTCTTTGTATGATAAGCAACGTGCATATATCTACTGTACAAGTCATGTCAATGATATTTTTCCCGATAGGACTATATTTACCATTGCTTCATCATTGCGCGTCGGTCCTTTCTAACGACGGGACACCTATCTCTTTTCGTTTAGGCTCAATTGGTACGTTTATTTAAACAATAGTTTTTAATATTTTTAAAAATATATGTGAGTAAAAAAATGTGTAAAAATATATATAATATTGTTTAAAAATTGAAAATATGTGTTCAAACTCGCTTACTAAACATGACCTTAATTTTTATATATAACACCTTAATGTGATTTTTAAAATTTTTTTATTTATTTTTATGGGCCATTTACTTGTAGGGTGTATAATTATTGTTTTTTTTTTTAAGGTAAATTTTTTAATTACTTGTCTGGGCTTAGGGCTTCGTACATGTTAAAATGGAGATCTTACTCTTGTCGATTGCTCTGTCTTTTAATAGCTCTTATGGAATATTTTGGCCTTGGAAATTGGAAGGGTACTCATGTGAGGAACACAACAAAAATTTACAACATTCTTAAATTATATTACCATTTCATGAAATTAATTGTAGATCATGGTGTGCTCCTGTGAGGTGGAGTAATTTAGGAATGTAGCTAGTGTATCTTTATTTTATTAAAATTACTATGTAACTCCATGCAAACGCATGGATACATTTAAAATTAAACAAAATTTTTATGATAAAAATATAAATAATTAGTCAAATTATTATTTAAAAAAAAATCATGTAACACATGCATTCATGCATACGTATAGATTCATTTAAAATTAAACACAATTTTTATCATAAAATATAGATAATTAGTCAAATAATTTTTTTAAAGTAAATATAATTAGTCACATATTAAAATTTTTACCTATTAATACTATTGATTAGAGCTGTCCATGGGTCAGGCCGGGTCGCTTTTTGGACCCATCCCGGACTCGACCTGTCGGCGTTGGTTGGAAGGCGGAGGGACCCGAAACCGATTGTCAGCGTCAATCGACCGACCCGGTTTTGGGTTCGGGTGATGCTCAGGTCAGTTCGGTCGATAGAGAGATTTGCCGGATCCTGCAAACTTCATTGAAATCTTCAAAAACTTCGCCGGAATCTACAAAACCTCACTCCATTTGCACCGAAAATCGCCGAAATCAGCTTGGATCTCTTCGAATCTCGCCGGATCTCACCAAATATGGTCGAGATCTCACCAAAATCAGCTTAGATCTCCTCGAATCTTAAATATCTCACCAAATATGGTTGAGATCTCGCCGAAATCAGCTTGGATCTCTTCGAATCTCGCCGGATCTCACCAAATATGGTCGAGATCTCGCCGAAATCAACTTGGATCTCTTCGAATCTCGCCGGATCTCACCAAATATGGTCGAGATCTTGCCGAAATCAGCTTGAATCTCCTCGAATCTCGCCGGATCTCACCAAATATGGTCGTTATCTCGCCGGATCTTCTCAAATTTGAGCCTGATCTTGCTGGAGTTGTTCGGCTTTGTATATATCATTGGTCAGGTCGGGTGGCTCAGGTTTTTTAAAAGAAAACCGCCACTTAACCCGCCTGCGTCGGGTCTTGGGCACGAAAACCCGTCATTGACAGATGGGAGCATCGGTTTTTTGGCTGAAATCGAGTGGGGATCGGGCGGGTTCTTCAGGCCGGCGGGTCTGAGTCGGGTCTGGACACCCCTACTATTGATGATCATTTTTTCTTCTTCTAATTTTTAATAAGATAGAACGTGTGGTGATTTTTATTTTATTTATTCTTTAAGAAACATGTGGTGATTTTTATTGAGTATATGTAATTTTTTTTTTAAAATTTTATTTTATTTTAATTTTATAGTTCATTAATATTAGATTCTTAGTATTTTGCACTTATTAACTCACTTGACACAAAGATTAATAAACTTAAGTAGACACATGACACATGCTTAAGTGGATAACTATGGTATAGTCCTCACATAAATTTAGACACGTGTAAAATTGGATTATAATTTCAAATTCTAATTCAACTTTCTCTAAGTTTTACCTATTAATATATGTATATATATATATATATATATATATATATATATATATAGATGACTTATAAATTTGATTTTTTTTTTAGTAATATGATTATGTTTTTTATGGTTTATCATATTGGACTCCTCGTTTTCTACACTAAATTAACTAATTTGGAACAAAAATTTAAAAAATTAGATTAGATGAGATAGATGGCATAAAATTAAACTCTAATTGAAATTCAATTTTTACACTAAATTAACTCACTTAGCACAAAATTCTAAATTTAGATTAGATGAGACACACGGCGTAAAATTAGACTCTAATTGAATTTCAATTTGAAAATTAATTGGATTTTCTCTCTGCTTTACTTATTATTATTATTACAGTATGTAGCCCCGTGCTACCGTACGGGAATGAATATATTATTAATCATGAGTTTATTTATGTTTAAAGGGCTCAGTTAAGTCTAAATTCATATTATTAACAAGAAAATTTCATTAACAAAACTTAGCAGTATATATATTTTACACAAAAAGATGAACCTTGGTGACAATGTTTATCCAAAAAATCCATTCACGCTTTTGAATCTTCAATCTCTATTGGTGATTGAAATTTTCGTAGCTTAAAAAATTTAAAATTAAAAAGAAAAAAAAACCCTTAGAGTTGTACTCATTTTGTAGTTTTACGATGGGTCATTTTGTAACATGATGGGCATTTGTGTGAAGAAAAAACCTCTGAAATTCCATGGCTGATAAAAGAAATTCTCTCCAATATCTTTTTATAGAGAAATGGGTTTGTGCGTGTTTTTATACATCCTTCATAGTTGTATTATCACGAAGCAGGTCTAATGGATTTAAATTGGTACTACCGATTCCCAAAGCATGAGTGTTTAATGTGTTATTAATTTTATCTCATTGGCTTTTGCACATGACAGCAAAATTAAAAATAATTAGATTGTACACGTGTATAGTAAAATTGAACTCCAATTTCAGATTCTAATTGAACAATTGGAATGATAATATATGATAGTAATAACAATAGGAAAATTCAAATAAAATTTCGGATTAAATTGTAATAATCTGAATAAAAAATTCCAGTAGAAAGACAGGGTGGAGTGATCAACTCCAAGAAGGCGACCAAACTTGCATAAATATAGAATAATAAATCTCTCTCCGGAAAATTTACATTGCTCATAACCTTTACCTTCACTGAAAATTTTAAAAACATAGTGACTCACATCTGCCATCCAGACATCTACAGCCGGGTCCTCTCCAATTCGCGTGAGATTCCATTGATCACTAAGTTCCTTTGCAGCCTGCAAAAAGTATCATCCATTGGTCCACATCAGTGCTTTCTTCATTGTTATAGGTGCCAAACCTGAACAAAAAGCCAAATATAAGGATAGTGAATTTTAGGCATAATGTGCATCTAATCACATATTAGCAATTTATAACAAATGTAAAGATGCAAACTTTGTAAGTGAATAGTAAACAAAACTCAGTGTCAGAACCAAGAAGAAAACACTTTAATCCGAAACTCAGTGCAAATGTAAAGATGCAAACTTTGTAAACAATTTATAACAAAGATGCAAACTTTGGCTTTGCTATATTTTTGGAAATTATGCAATGTACCCAAACCAAGTTCTTATCACCGATATTAATCTCTTTGGTTTTCACGTTTGACTGCAAAATCAAGAAAAAACTTAATTAGCACAGTAACTCACTTGATTTGATACATAGAAGTGGTTTTAATGAGAATGAGCCCACATACATTTAGCCACATGATGAGTTCTTATCAGCAATATTAATCTCTTTGGTTTTCACGTTTGACTACAAAATCAAGAAAAAACTTAATTAGCACAGTAACTCACTTGACCCGATACATAGAAGTGGTTTTAATGAGAATGAGCCCACATACATTTAGCCACATAATGCAAAATTCAACTTCAATTTCAGATTCTAAACACATGGCACAAAATTAGAGTCCTAATTTGGAATTCAATTTCACACTCTTTCTGCTTCACCTATTATTATATATATAGATATAGATTTGAATATATATCATCATGCACCCTTGACATGATAATCATTGCATAATTAGAAGTTCTTGTAGGTTGAGGGACAATGATTGAGATTCAAGTCTCAAGAAGGAAGCTTCACATACATATACACTTCGATTAAATTAGAATAAGATTTCTATCTCATATATAATAATAATAATAAATGAATATATAACTTTCAACAAAGATGGTTATTGGATTAAATTTGAATAAGTCATAAATAAACATCATTCAATCTAATCTATATATATATATATATATATATATATATATATAATAATAGGTGAAGCTGAGAGAAACTCAAATTAGAATTCCAAATTAGAGTTCCAATTTTGCGTCCTGTGTTCTAAATTTTTATTCTTAAAGAGTTTTATTTCTTAATTTTAGAATCAAATGTGGGACCACATTATAAATATTCATTCAATTGAATTATTAAGTAAAAAAAATCAAAGAGTCTAGAATAAATGAATCGTAAAAAAAAAAAAAAGTTTTTTACAATAATTTAAAAAAATACATGGACAATTTACATTTTATACATAATAATATCCTTACAAATTCTTTTAAAGAGTTGACAAAATATAAAAATGACTATCAATAATGTGGGGACCAATTATCTCTAGAGTACTGTTTAGGCTAAATGGACCAGGCTTATGGCCCAATGATCCAGTCCGAAGACACAAATATATCCGAGGACGGTTAACTAAGGTAAAAGTGGAAATGGCATTGCAAGAAGAGCTGAAAGGTATTTATGATAGGTCTAAACCTATCCGAGGTGAAAAGTCACCTCGGAAGCATTTATCCGAGGTGGTTTAAAACCATCCTATACTCCTGAATGCTTCTTAAAAGTGACCACATGATAGAGAGTTGGTCGTTAATAAGGGATAATGGAGGAGGATAAAAAATATCTGGGGGAACTGTTACCTCCACATTAAATGCTTCCTAGCTAACTCTCTGGTCGCATTAATGTGGAGGTGATACCTGAACAGTGAATAAGCAGCCTTACAGCTGATGGTAGAAAGTTCAGGGAAGTGTGAGATGGGACAGGGAGAAGTTCCTAGAACCAAATTTATACGTGTATGGTAAGGATGATACTAAAATCGTAGTATATAACATGAGAAAGTGGCAAAGGACAGGGGGATTGAAAAACCTAGAGCAAAAAAGATTAAGAAATACATCACTAAAAGAAGAACTCTAGACTTGTGGTTAAATTTCTTGGGTTACTCCGAGGATGATTTTTGTATCCCATACTCTTGATTTCTCTTCCAGACCACCCATAATCGTTACTTCTTTTCTAGAATCAGGCTAGTTCTTTTTCCCACGCTCTACAAATTCATTGTTTGGGCTAGTTAGGCCAAAACCCAATCCTGTTTAGGGTTCAATCCAAAACTGATCCTTACAATTGGCGCCGTCTGTGGGAAGAACTTGATCTGATCTGAGGAAATTTCGGTTTAACGTTAGAGATGGAAGGGTCAAGTTCGCATCAACCAACGATTGGTCCACATCAGGATGATGCTAATCTGCACCAGGCAGAATCGAGCGGATCTCAACATAACAATTCAGTTGCAAACCTTCAGCAAAGGGGGGACCATGAGGGAAGTGTGCATATAACGCATACTAGCAAGAGTCATTCACGAGGCAAAAGCCATGTTTCCCATGCAAAAAGTGAAAGGGACATGCAATGTGAAATTGATGAATTGCAGAAAAAGTTGCGTCACGTACAGTGAAGGCACTCATCACCTGACTCCGAGCTGTCATCCGAGGATATAGATGATGTTACGTATAAGCGAAGATCCAGAACTCCACCCAGTGAGACTTTCTCTGGCGATGAGGAATATCGCCATAAGCGTAAGAATAAGAGCCCAACCCATAAAGGCTTGGGGAATAATGCCATGAACGAAGTGTTGAGTCAAGTTGCTAGGTCTCCCTTCACGCGAAGCATAGAGGGTGCGAGTCTTCCTCGGTAATTTCATCAACCCACCTTTTCCCTTTATAATGGCCGAACGGATCCAGTGGAACACGTCAGTCATTTTAATCAGAAAATGGTCGTCCATTCTAAGAACGAGGCCTTGATGTGTAAGATTTTTCCATTTAGTCTAGGTCCGATGGCGATGAGATGGTTTAATGGCTTGAAAGAAAACTCCATTGATTCCTTTAAGAAGCTTACCCAGTCTTTTGGTGCTAGATTTATCACATGTAGCAAGGTTCCTCTGCCTTTAGGATCTTTGCTGTCTATGTCCATGCGTGAAGGGGAAACTCTGAAGGCTTATTTAGATAGATATTGGGAGATGTTTAACGAGATAGATGGGAGCTACGATGATGTGGCTATCAGTACTTTTAAGGCCGGTCTACCAGCCGAGCATGGTTTGAGAAAATCTCTCACCGGCAAGCCTGTTACCAGTGTGCGTCTGCTAATGGATAGGATTGATAAGTACAGGAGAATCGAGGAGGATCAGCTACAGGGAAAAGGAAAGGCGAAGGTGATCCCTCAGGAGAGGAGGGATTCTAGGTCGGATCAGATTCAGAATAATCGACCTCGGAGGGACTTTGCAGGACAGTCCGGATCAACCAACACTCAGGCAGTTAACGCTGTGTTTCGAGAACCAGTGCAACATGTTTTGGAAAAGGTTAAGAACGAACTATTCTTCAAATGGCCGAACAAGATGGCAGGTGATCCTGTGAATCGTAACCAAAACCTTTACTGCCAATATCATCAGGATCATGGACATACCACCGAGGATTGCAGAAATTTGTGGGATCATTTGGAACAATTGGTCCGAGATGGGAAGTTGAAACACCTTTTGCATCACTCCAGTGGCCGAGGAGGCTAGGCGAATTCAGCATTTCGGGGAAATGTTGCTCCGAGACCTCCTCTGGGCACCATAAATGTCATATTCGCTACCCCAGGGAGAACCGGATCCTGTCCCTCCAGGATAATGTCAGTATCTTGTTGCTCAGGAGAAAATTTTGGCCCAATGCCGAAGAGAATTAAGATGAGTGTCCAATTAATGTTGAGTTTTACAGATGCAGATAAACTGGGAACCATACAACCACACGATGATGCCTTGGTAGTCACGCTTAGAATTGGTGGATATGATGTGAAGAGGGTTATGATTGACTAGGGCAGCGCAGCTGAGATTATGTATCCTGATCTCTATAAGGGGTTAGGTTTAAAACCTGAGAATCTAACAACATATAGCTCTCATTTGGTGAGTTTTGAGGGCAAAATGGTTGTTCCTAAGGGGCAGATTTGATTACCTGTGCAGGTTGGTACAAATGTGGTTGAGGTGGACTTTATTGTGGTGGATGCTTTCTCCCCTTACACAGCCATTATGGGCAGACCTTGACTTCACACCTTGGGTGCTGTTTCCTCCACTCTTCATTAGAAGGTGAAATATCCTTCTGTGGACCAAGTGCTTGAGATAGTAGGAAGCCAATCTGTGGCTAGGCAGTGCTTGGTAGTAACTATTCAGCACAAGCCTGAGGCTGACACCTTGGCCATTGCTGAAGACGACATAAAGCAGTTAAAAATTCTGGCATCCCTTTCTAGTGAGCCAGCCGACGAAGTGAAATGTGAAGATCTAGAAAAGGTGGTGGTTGGGGATGATCCTAAGAAATTTTTTCAGATTGGAGCTCAGATGCCCTTACTGGAGAGGGAGCAATTAGTCGATCTTTTGAGGAGAAATGTTGATTTGTTTGCATGGGACGCCTATGAAGCCCTTGGAGTAAATCCAAATTTCATTTGTCATCATCTAAATGTTAATTCGTCCATCACTCCGAAAAGACAGCCACCTCAACGTCCGTCCAAGGAACATGTAGAGGCTGTCAAGAATGAGGTAACAAAACTCAAGCTAGCAGGGGCTATCAAAGAGGTATTTTATCCTCAGTGGTTGGCTAACACAGTGGTGGTGAAAAAGAAGACAGGAAAATGGCGTGTATGTGTGGACTTTACAGATCTCAATAAGGCTTGTCCCAAGGACCCTTTTCGTATGCCTCAGATAGATCAGTTGGTGGATGCGACAGTAGGTCATCCTCGGATGAGTTTTTTGGTTGCCTTTCAAGGATACCACCAGATACCCCTGGCTCTGGATGATCAGGAGAAGACAACCTTTGTTACTCATGTAGGGAACTATCACTATAAGGTGATGCCTTTTAGCCTGAAAAATGTAGGGTCAACTTATCAACGAATGATGACCAAGATGTTTGAACCACAGTTGGGTAAGAATGTTGAAGTCTATATCGATAACATGGTTGTGAAGAGCAAGTTGGTGTTCGAACACGTAGAAGATCTCACAAGTATTTTTGAAATCTTAAGGGAGCACAAGTTACGTCTGAATGCGTCCAAGTGTTCTTTTGGAGTAGGCTCAGGAAAGTTTTTGGGATACATGGTGACCCACAGGGGAATCCCAAAGGGGAATCCAAACCAAATCAATTCCATTAATGACATGCAACCACCTCAGAATCCCGAAAAGGTGCAGAAGCTCACTAGGATGATGGCTGCCTTGAATCGATTCATATCCAGGTCAGCAGACAGGTGCATACCTTTCTTCCTTTTGCTGCACAAATGGAAAGAGTTTAAGTGGTCCGATGAGTGTGTAATGGCATTCCAGCAACTCAAACAATATCTACCTTGCCCACCCATTATGTCCAGTCCAGTTGTGGATGAAGTTCTTTTTGCCTATATAACAGTGGCCTTCTATGCTATAAGTTTTGTGCTAATACGGGTGGACGGTGGCATACAACGATCAGTCTATTATGTGAGCAAGTCACTTAATGAGGTTGAGGTGCGTTAATTGCCACTGGAGAAGGCTATATTGGCGGTAGTACATGCTACAAGAAAATTACCCCATTACTTCCAAGCACACACTGTGGTCATGCTCACACAGCTTCCACTCAAATCAATACTCAAGAGTGCGAATTATACTGGAAGGATTGCTAAATGGGGCACAATTCTAGGGGCTTTTGATATAAAATACATGCCTCGTACTTCTATAAAGGGACAGGTCCTCGCCGACCTGGTAGCTGAATTTGCTAAATGTTTTGAAGAAATGAATATGGAAATGCATGACATGGATGAAAAATCAGTTGGCATAGTCTCTGTCCAATGCTCCACGCCTTGGGAAGTGTATGTGGATGGGGTTGCCAATCAGCGAGGATCAGGAATGGGGCTAGTTCTGGTGTCACTTGAGAAGATTACCCTTGAAAAATCTTTGAGGTTGGGTTTTTCGGCTACGAATAATGAAGAAAAATATGAAACTCTGTTGACGGGAATGATGATGGTCCAGAAGATGGGTGAAAAAAGGTGAAGATTTATTCAGATTCAAAGCTAGTGGTGGGCCAAGTAAGAGGAGAATTGGAAGCACGAGATCCAAGAATGCAGGAGTACCTGAGCTAAGTCAGGAGTATACAAACAAAATTTGAAGTTTTTGACGTGTCGCATGTTCCTAGAGGTGGAAATACCCATGCAGACTCTTTGGCTACCCTCGCCACGTCCTTAGCGCAGGATCTGCCCAGAGTAATACTTGTTGAAGACTTGTACACTCCCACGTCATTGCACAAGGATATGCCTCGGATTCACCAGATCAATCTAGGTCCGAGCTGGATGGATCCCATATCATTGTATCTTGAAAAAGATATATTGCATGAAGAGAAGTCTGAAGCGGAAAAAGTACGAAGAAAAGCTCCTCGGTTTTGGCTGTCCGAGGATAGAAAGTTATATAAGCGTTCTTTCTTTGGTCCTTATTTGCTTTGTGTACACCCTGAGGCGTCAGAATCACTCTTGGAGGAGTTACATGAAGAAGTTTGTGGGAGTCACATAGGAGGAAGATCCCTATCTCATCGGGCTATTACTCAGGGATACTGGTGGCCGGGCATGCAAAAGGAAGCACAGGAATATGTAAAGAAATGTGATCAATGTCAAAGGTTCGCGTCGAATATTCATCAGCCAGGAGGAGTTCTCAACCCACTTTCTAGCCCGTGGCCGTTTGCTCAATGGGGCTTGGATATTGTGGGACCTTTCCCTAAAGCAGTAGGAAATAAAAAATACCTACTAGTGTGCACAAACTATTTTACCAAATGGGTTGAAGCTGAACCTCTAGCTAACATCAGAGATGTAGATGTCAAAAGGTTCATGTGGAGGCCAATTGATCTTATAAGTACAATTTGCATTGGAAAGGGCTGGACCTATGGCCCAATACCCAGTCCGAGGATAAGAGAGTATCTGAGGACGACCAGCAAAGGAAGAGATGAAAACTATACCCTAAAAAGAGGTAAAGAGTACCTATGTAGAATTTAACCGTGTTCGAGGATAATGACCACCTCGGAACCTCTGTCCGAGGTGGCTAGTAGACTTCTCAGTCCCTTAAGGTAACGTTTCAGAAGGACTTTGCAACAAAGGGGATGCGAAAATATCAGATAATGGATAAGGAGGAGGAAAAACAAATATCTGGAAGTACTGTTACCCCTACATTAAATGCTGCCCAACTAACTCTCTGGCCGCATTAATGTGGAGGTGATGCTTGAACAGTAAACAAGCAGCCTTACAGCTAAGAGTGGAAGGTTCAAGGAGAGGCGAGGGAGAATAGAGGGAAAAGACTCCCAACACCTGACTCACACGTGGATGGAGGAAATGGTGTAAAAAAAGTAGTATATAACACGAAAAAAGATTAAAAGAAGGGGGGACGGAGAAAAAATACAAGAAAGAAAAAGAGAGAAAAAGGTGGAAGAAATACAACAGTAAAAAGGAAGAGTTCTTCATTATCGATCATACTGGCAGGTCATGTCCGAGAATGCTTTTTGTATGTATGCATGTGTGACTCTTTCCATTTAACACTGTATATCAATATCTTTGTCCTAGATTCAGACTAGCTTTTTCTCATACTCTCTACAAATTTATTGTTCGGGCTTTTTAAGCCTGGGTCCATTCCTGTTCTGGGTTCAAGTCAAAACTGGTTCTTACAGTTCATATGGAAGAACATTGTTACTCGATTCGGGGTGCCTTATGTTCTCATCTTGGATAATGGCCTTCAATTCGATAACAAGGCCTTCAGGAAATACTGCTCTAATCTGGGTATAAATAATATATATTCCACTCCAGCTTACTCACAAGGAAATGGACAAGCTGAAATTGTCAATAAAGTCATAGTGAATGGACTTAAAAAGAGATTGGACGATGCAAAGGGAAAGTGGGTAGAAGAATTACCACATGTCCTTTGGACATATCGAACAACACCTCGAAAATCAACAGGAGAGACCCCTTTCTCAATGACGTATGGGGCTGAGGCTGTAATCCCACTGGAGAATGGTTTTCCAACGATGAGAACTAGCATGTTCACCTTGGATGGTAATGACGAGCTATTGAAAAAGAGTTTGGATCTGGTTAAAGAATGGAGAGAAAATGCAATGGTGCAACTGGCCTATTACCAGCACAAACTTAAGCAAGGCTATGATATGAATGTAAAGCCAAGACCATTGGCCCCAGGAGACTTGGTATTAAGAAAGGTTTTGGGAAATACTAAAAACCCGGCTTGGGGAAAATTGAGGCCTAACTGGGAGGGACCATATCGCATCACGTCAATGGCAGGAATAGATGCGTATTACTTGGAGGATTTAGTTGAAAAAACTGTACTCCATCCTTGGAATGTAAACAACCTAAAAAAGTACTACTATTAATAAGATCAATTACTCTTTGATTCCTTTCTAATTTATTCCTAGTGTGTATCGTGAATCCTGTAACATATTTTGAAATATTAAACAGAAACTAAGTTATGTCAGGTTCTCGGACCACAAACTTAGTGGAAATTAATATCCTGTAACATCTTTTGAAATATTAAACAGAAACTAAGTTATGTCAGGTCCTCGTATCATAAACTTAGTGGAAATTAATATCCTTTGAAATATTAAACAGAAACTAAGTTATGTCAGGTCCTCGGACCACAAACTTAGCGAAAATTAATATCCTTTGACATCTACTGAAATATTAAACAGAAACTAAGTTATGTCAGGTCCTCGGATCACAAACTTAGTGGAAATTAATATCTTTTGACATCTATTGAAATATTAAACAAAAACTAAGTTATGTCAGGTTCTCGGACCACAAACTTAGTGAAAATTAATATCCGTTAATATTTATTGAAATATCAAATAGAGGCTAAGTTATATTAGAATCCATAGACCACAAACCTAAAAAAAATTATGTATGTGTTACTCTTTGAACTGGGTTATGATCCAATTTATAAGTCATATTGAACCTCATGAATAACAACTAAAAGTGCTTTAAGGTATTCATGTCTTGCCTGTTATTTAAAGCAATGTGATGGTGCTTTAGATTTGGGAACTTATTAAGAGTTGATCAATTAAAAGCGCACTTAGACAATGATGTGAATTAGTGGTCGTAATTTATTGGGATAATAAGTTCAGGTATATAAAATTGTGTTCTCCCTTATTTTAACAAATTGGGCTCGTTTATAACATATGTTATGTGCGAACGAAGAATATTCAAAATAAAAATCACACAAAAATGGATGAGATGGCAATAACGTGCGTCAATTGAAACAAAAAGGAAAATACTTGTATTAATCAAATTTGTTTTCAAAGAGAAAAAAAGAAAAAAGAAAAAAAGAAAAGAAAAAGATTACATCAACTTTTGCTATCCTACAAAAGAAAAAGAAAGGAACTATGGCTTAAGCTTTATCTGGAGCTTGGACTTAGAAGCTTTATCAGTTGTCTCTGGAGGAACTTCCTCTTCCTTGTCCTTGTCCTTAGATGCCCCTCCTATGGGCAGGATAGTTGAGGCTAAATCCTTTTCAAAGCTTGCAGAAGCTGCTCTAGGTTGAAGAACCTCTGCTATTTTATCCGAGGAAGTGCCTTTTTGAATATCAACTTCTTTGGCCTGCTCCTGTTGACTGGGAGGGGGAGGATTTTGAAGTTGGGCATCCTTAGTTGGCGGAATGACAGGAAGGGCTGCTTCCTTTTGTTTGGGAACTTGTATAGTAGGAGGGAAAAAGATATTCTCTGGCCTCCTCAGCTCGAAATAAACATCAATCCCAGCTCGATTGAGGGTTTCTTCCCAGGTCTGAGCGTAGTAGGCACGAGATACAGCGGGAACCTCTGCCCTTAGGGCATCCTCGGTCTCAACCACGCCGACATCGTAACCGTGCTGCTCGACTTCGTCTTTTTCCCTCTCAGCTTTGGCTCTTGCTTTTTCTGCTTCAACCTTGGCTTTTTCAGCCTGATCTCTAAGCCTTTGAGCTTCCTCTAGTTGCTTCTTCAGAGCTGCCAATTGCTTCTTAGAAGCAGCCAGTTGGTCATAGGCCTCACGTGCCAGCTTCCTCTGGCTCTTAGCTTGTCTCTTTGCACCCTCCAAGGCCGAGTCTGCACTTTTCCGAGCTTGTTCCTCGGTGGTTAGCTTTTTCTTTAGATTGGCATTGCTATTTTCAGTAATAGCTAGAGTCTGCACAGCCGTAGCCTTTCTTTTCCTCTCCTCATCCAACTGCTGGTAGCAAGAGTTGGTTATCTCCTCGAGCCTGAACGTATTTTGGATAGTCTTGAAACGAAAGAAAGGAATTAGCATCATTCTAAATAAGAAGTATATATGCATATGCCTAGTAGTTATGAGTTTAAAAAATAAAAATAACAATGAAGAGTTAGCATATACCATGCCCAAGAATCTTTTGGTGTGAAGGAAGACCTCACTCTTCCTAAAACCTCGTAGCTCAACCATATCTTTTGGAAGCAGAAGGGTCTGCTCTAGAGCCGAGGCGACGTGGCCTTCAATGCCCCCATTAAAGTCCCTGATTGATGCATCATCCATCAAGGACTCACCACCAAGCATGGGAGCTGGGAGCCAGGCTTGGGGCTCTGGGAGCTCAATGTCCATCCTTTCTGCTCCTCGGCTGGAAGCGTGGCTGACTTTTTGCTGCTTCGCAGCTCGTTGAGCCTCTTCTTCGCTGGTTGGACGAAGTCTTCCAGTTTCCACCACGTCCTTGCCCTTCTGCTCTTTCCTCCTCTTAGGGTTCACCTGTTCAATCCTAGAGGGAAGGGTTGGTTGAGGAGCACAGAGAGGAGACTTCGGCGGGGGAGGTGGAAGTTTAGGTTGAACAGACTTCCCAGGTCCCCCTTTGCCTGGTTGGTTCTCAATCAATTCCATTAGGCTTTTCTGGGGTTTCCTCTGAATACCCATCTCTTCTGGCGGACTCTTAGGGGATGAGGGTTGATCGAACACTTCAAAATCGTCCACAGACTCAGTCAAATCAACAAACCTTGCTCCTCTTGTTCTTCTTCCCCTTCTTGAAGAATGGGTGAGGGTGATGGTGCTCCTGCTGAAAGGGTGGCTATAGGAAGAGGTTGGGGGAATACTGTATTTTTGGGAAGTGGAATGCCTTCAGGAACCACGAACCCCTCATAGGCAACACTAATGCGATGGAGCCGAGGATCTTTAGCCTTTATCACACACTTGGGAGCTTGGAATGCGCGGGAGATAGGCGTGTATCCAAGGATTAGGTGTGCTGCCCTCAGTTGGCCGTCGAATTCGTTGACATACACCTCGGATTGTAGGATCCTGTCTAGGCTCGCCCTATTAACTAAACGAAATAAAGGTGTGGTGGAGTTGATATCTACAAAACCATTCAAACAAAGAGAAGTACATTCCAGTAAGAGCAAAGAACAAGGGAAAATAGAAGAATGGATAAGTCAAAACGTACAAGTTAACAATTGACCCCCATTTGGTGTTCCCTCCTTAACTGGGCAAGGTAAACCATCGTGCCATTACCCGGAAAAAATTAAAAAATCCTCGTTTAATCCCTTGTTTGATATAGGGAGGCACTAGATCAACCTTATTTCAAGTTGCCTCGACTTTAAGTAGTACCCCTGCCCCTTCAAATTGTGCAGGTTGTAAATCCAATTCACGTCGTGGTGGGTTAGATTTAGGTTCATCCTCTCATTCAAGGCTTCTATGCTCCCAACACCCTAAACATATTTGAGGCACACTGTGTGGGAGAAAGCCTAAAAAACCTAAGGAAGTTCCTAGTGAGAGTCCCCATAGGGATGGTCATTCCCCCTTCTATGAAGGCGATCATGGGGATGACCATCTCTCATGTTTTCCTCTCATCAAACCATTCCCTTTGGGTGGCGTACCTAACGCCCACGTTTGGGGGAATGTTGTATTTGGTTCTAAAATTCCTCATACCCTCATCGAAATCAATTAGGTATTTGAATCTATCCATTTTCTAAGTGGTCAATAAAGAAAATTTCATAAGTCTGAATGAAAACTAAAGGAGTTCAAGGAAACTTACAGGTATGAAAAGGTGGTCCTCAGACAGAGTGAGAGAGGGAGAGACAAGTTCAATGTATGAGCTCTAGGATCATGTAACTGTTGAAAGTAAGAAAAGATTGATTTGAAAGGCTATTTATAGTGGCATGTAAATTTCAAGCGGGAGATTTCCCGTTCATGTATCAAGGGAACTCCTCCACCATTGGATTCCCATCCGGCCATTGAACGTGGGGGAAAAGGGAGTCGCCAAAATTAAATGTAGGTGCGCTTTGAGTGCTAAAACGTTAGGAACGTGCCTAAGGAAGGCAAAAAGGCGTTCTTGGAACTTTGCTAGGCGGAACCAGATCATAGGAGGGAAAGAATGAAAATATCAAAATCCTCCTTCCCTCATGAGGAGTCGAAAAGTAAGATTTTGAGGGGCTATTGTGGGGACCAATTATCTCTAGAGTACTGTTTAGGCTAAATGGACCGGGCCTATGGCCCAATGATCCAGTCCGAGGACACAAATATATCCGAGGACGGTCAACTAAGTTAGAAGTGGAAATGACATTACAGGAAGAGCTGAAAGGTATTTATGATAGGTCTAAACCTATTCGAGGTGGTTTAAAACCATCTTATACTCCTGAATGCTTTTTAAAAGTGACCACATGACAGAGAGTTGGACGTTAAATAAGGGATAATGGAGGAGGATAACAAATATCTGGGAGAACTGTTACCTCCACATTAAATGCTTCCTAGCTAACTCTCTGGCCGCATTAATGTGGAGGTGATACCTGAACAGTGAATAAGCAGCCTTACATTTGGTGGTAGAAAGTTCAGGGAGGTGTGAGATGGGATAGGGAGAAGTTCTCAGAACCAAATTTACACGTGTATGGTAAGGATGATACTAAAATCGTAGTATATAACATGAGAAAGTGGCAAAGGACAGGGGGATTGAAAAACTTAGCTGGAGCCGTTTGATGGGTTCAAGGATCTTCAGGATCACCTCAACACCTTCAGAACGACGTTGGGCCTTCAACAGCCACCAGATGAGATACTGTGTCGTTTGTTTCCAACCACTCTAAAAGCAGCAGGAAAGGAGTAGTTCACAAAGCTGCCAAATTCGTCCATTGACAACTTTGAACAGCTGAGCAATGCTTTCCTGCGTCACTTCATTGGAGGGCAGCGCCCTAAGAGACCAGCAAATTACCTTCTCACCGTAAAGCAGGGGGAAAAGGAAACCTTGAGATCGTACGTGAAGCACTTCACTCGCGAAACCCTCGAGGTAGACGAAGCCGACGACAAAGTACAGTTGACGACCTTCAAAGCAGGACTGAGATCCAGAGACCTTGTGGCCTCACTCGCGAAGAATCCCCCAAAGATAATGGCAGAAATGTTACTAAAAGCCCAGAAGTACATGAATGCTGAGGACGCTCTAGCAGCCATAAAGGACATAGAAAAATCAGGGGACGGGATCAGAAGGAAGGACGACGAACGTAGGGGTCAAAATAGGGATCGTCCAGATCGTCGGAATAATGACGGAGCCAGGAGGAAGGACGACAGAAGCCCTCGTACGGTAAAATTCACACCCCTAATCATGCCTGTTGACAAAATTTTAACGCAGATTAAGGACGATCACTACCTCAAGTGGCCTAGGCCATTGCACTCATCCCCTAATGTCCGTGATAAGAACAAGTATTGCTGATTTCACAAAGATCATGGCCACAACACGGAAGATTGTAGGGATCTGAAAAAGCAGGTAGAGGAGCTGATACGGAAGGGGAAATTACAAAAGTATGTGAAGAAAAATGAGTATAACAAGTCCCGCAACGACCACCGAAGTCAGTATGAGTCCTCGTTTAAGAATGACGACCATCAACCCCAGCCTCCTCAGAACGTGATCGGAGAGATAAAGACAATAACGGGAAGGCCCTTCACATCAGGATCATTCAAGTCCCTCAAGAAGGCATACCAAAGACAGGTCAACAGCGTCTATACGATGCCTCCATTCAAGCAGAAATGAACAGATCAGGACATGTCTTTCAATGAAACAGACGCCAGGGGAGTAAGGCAGCCTCATAATGACCCTTTGGTAACCATGCTTAATATAGAAGGATTTAACACCAAAAGGATCCTGGTGGACAACGGCAGCTCCACAGACATCATCTACCTCCCTGCATTCCAGCAACTGAAGCTGGACCCTAAGAGGCTACGGCCGTTTGACTCCCCACTCGTCAGTTTCAGTGGGGACAGAGTATATCCCAGGGGCATAGTGACCTTAATGGTAACAGTGGGAACTTACCCAATACAATTAACCCGTCAGTTGGACTTCCTGGTCGTGGAATGCCCCTCGTCTTATAATGTAATCATCGGACGGCCCACGTTAAATAAATGGAAAGCAGCCACATCCACCTACTGCCTGAAAATAAAATTCCCAACGGACGATGGGGTCGGTGAAGTAAAGGGATATCAGGTCTTAGCTAGAGAGTGTTATCAAGTAGTCTTGGCAGCCAAGGAGAACCACACATGGGTGATCGAGGAAAAGGACGAAGATAAGGTTGAAGTTTTAGAAACGGTGGAGTTGGCTGACGGACAGGCAACCAAGACGACGAGGATAGGAACGACGTTAAGTCCAGGGATGAGAGCGAAGCTTATCCAATTCCTCAAGGAGAACCTAGATGTTTTTGCTTGGAGTCACAAAGACATGCTAGGCATACCCCCTGAAATAATTCAGCACAAGCTTAACGTGAACCCAGACAAAAAACCCATCCAGCAAAGACGAAGAGTCTTCGCCCCAGAACGAGACTAAGCAGTCGCGGACGAAGTCACAAAGCTGCTAGCAGCAGGTTTTATCCGAGAAGTGCACTACCCCAAGTGGCTCGCAAATGTCGTCCTGGTGAAGAAGACAAATGGGAAATGGAGAATGTGCGTGGACTTCACGGACTTGAACAGAGCATGCCCAAAGGACAGTTTCCCCTTGCCCAGAATAGACCAGCTTGTGGATTCAACAGCTGGACACAAGTTACTGACGTTCATGGACGCCTTCTCAGGATACAACCAGATCAGGATGGCCGAAAAAGATCAGGAGAAGACCTCTTTTATCACGAGCCAGGGACTTTACTGCTACAAGGTAATGCCTTTTGGGCTGAAGAATGCCAGAGT
This sequence comes from Quercus agrifolia, assembly GCA_029955455.1. NCBI lineage: Eukaryota > Viridiplantae > Streptophyta > Magnoliopsida > Fagales > Fagaceae > Quercus > Quercus agrifolia. Next base: position 10,945,008 of record JARQAD010000004.1, on the reverse strand, counting down.
TACATACCAGAGGTTAGTAAACAAAATGTTCAGTAAACAGATTTGCAGGAACATGGAAGTGTATGTGGACGATATGCTCATCAAAAGCAGAGAAGAGCTCATGCATCTGGACGACCTAAAGGAGACGCTCGCCACCCTCAAACAATACCAGATGAAGTTGAACCCTGCCAAGTGCGTTTTTGGCGTAGCATCAGGAAAATTCCTTGGCTTCATGGTGTCCCAAAGAGGGATAGAAGCAAACTCGGAAAAGGTGCAAGCAATCATCAACATGACCTCACCTAAAACCGTGAAGGAAGTCCAGAAGTTGACAGGGCGAATCGCAGCCTTAAACAGGTTTGTCCCCAGTGCAATAGACAAGTGCTTGCCCTTCTTTAAAACTTTAAAGCAAGCCTTTGCCTGGACTGACGAATGCGAGACAGCGTTCCAGGATCTCAAACGCTACCTCAGCAACCCACCTCTCCTAAGTCCGGCCAAGCAGGGAGAAAGCTTATATTTGTATTTAGCAGTGTTAGAGACAGCAGTAAGTGCGACATTAATCAGGGAGGAAGACAGAAAGCAGCTTCCCGTTTACTACGTTAGCCAAGCCTTCCAAGGGGCTGAATTCAGGTATCCAAGGATTGAAAAAATTGCATTTGCATTGATAGTTGCCTCGCGCAAACTAAGACAGTACTTCTAAGTAAATCCTATCCTGGTGATGACGGACCAGACTATCAAGAAATCCATGAAGCAGCTCGAAGTAGTTGGGAGGATGATCCAGTGGGCCATCGAACTTAGCCAATTTGACATTGAGTACCATCCCAGAACAGCCATCAAAGCGCAAGCTCTGGTGGACTTCATCGTGGAATTTACATCTCCAAAGGAGGATGGACTCGCCGAAGGGATCTGGCGATGGATGATTCAGATTGACGGCTCGTCAGCCCAAAAGAGGGGAGGAGTTGGGATCGTCATAATCGCTCCGGACGGAGAAACACTGAAGTATGGAGTTTGGTTGAAATTTCCAGCCACCAACAACGAAGCCGAGTACGAGGGTGTACTGACGGGGCTGCGGCTCGGGAAAGCTCTTGGAGCCACGAACCTGCTAATCTAGAATGACTCGAAATTGGTGATTGGGCAAATCAAAGGAGACTACGAAGCAAAAGAGGAAAGAATGCAGAAATATGTCAGGCTGACGAGACATCTTACTCAAGAATTTGACAAGGTGGAATTTGCACAGATCCCTAGGAGCCAGAACATGACAGTAGACGAAGTGTCCAAGCTAGCATCATCAGACGAAGAAGGGATTAGCACGAACTTGGAGATGGAAGTGCAGAAATACCCCAGTATTGAAGAAATGCCAATGTTCGTTGTTGAGAAAGTAAGTAGTTGGATGACACCGATCATGGCTTTCATCCAGGACGGGCACCTCCCACAGGATACAACAGAAGCCAAGAAATTCAGGAAGAGGGCAGCCAGGTTCACAATCCTCAATGACACCTTATACAAAAGAGGCTTCTCCATGCCTTATTTGAAGTGCGCTGACGAAGAAGAAGCAAAATACATCCTGGAAGAAATCCACCAAGGCGTTTGCGGTGACCACACCGGTCCTAGATCATTGGTGAACAAGGCAGTCCGAACAGGTTATTTCTGGCCGACTATGCAGATGGATGCAGTGGAGCTCGTAAAGAAGTGTGACAGATGCCAACGGTACGGTAATGTCCAAAGGCTTCCTGCGGAAAGACTGACGACGATATCCGCTCCATGGCCCTTCGCACAATGGGGGATCGACATCGTCGGCCCACTACCTCAAGGTAAAGGCCAGGTAAAATTTTTACTAGTAGCTATTGACTATTTCACTAAATGGGTTGAGGCAGAGGCTTTAGCAACAATCACGGAATCCAGAATCCAGAGTTTTGTCTGGAAAAATATAATTTGCAGGTTCGGGATCCCACTGACGATAATTTCAGACAACGGGAGACAGTTCGACAGCCAAGCTTTTCGGGATTTCTGCTCAGGATTGGGCATCAAGAACCAATTCTCGTCGTCAGGGCACCCCCAGGCAAACGGACAGATGGAGGTAACAAACTGAACGCTGCTCAAGATTATCAAGACCAAGCTGGACGATGCGAAGGGCGCTTGGCCAGAAAAGCTGCCCAACGTCCTTTGGGCATACAGGACAACAACCAGGACCCCAACAGGAGAAACCGCCTTCAAACTCACTTACGGAACCGAAGCAGTGATACATGTGGAGGTAGGAGTTACTAGCACCAGACGGGCGGCATTCAGCGAAGAGGAAAATGACGGCAAACTACGACTTAACCTGGACTGCCTAGACGAAGTAAGAGACGAAGCTTCCAGCAGAATGACGAAGTACCAACGAAAGATGGCCGAATACTACAATAAGAGGGTGAAGCTAAGACAGCTCGATATAGGAGACCTCGTCCTTCGCAAAGTTACCTCAGCAACAAAGGACCCAGTCAAAGGAAAGCTCGGGCCCACATGGGAGGGACCCTATAGAGTCGTCCACTACTCTTGACGAGGCAGTTACCACCTGGAAACTCTAAACGGGAAAAAGCTCCTTCACCCGTGGAACATCGAAAACTTGAAGAAGTATCATCAGTAAATGTACTATGATGAATGTTTTCTCTCTTGAAATTAATAAACAAGTTTCTCTTTTGATGTCTTTGTGCGAGCAGATCCAGCCACTAATAAAACCAAAGGGCCCAATAACAAGATTCCGCCTTGACGGATGTAAGTTACTGACGAGCCTATCTAAACGACGAAATCCCTTAAGAGGGTAAATCAAAGTGACAAGTAACAAGATTCCGCCTTGACGGATGTAAGTTACTGACAAGACTATCTAAATGACGAAATCCCTTACGAGGGTAAGTCGAAATGACAAGTAACAAGATTCTGCCTTGACGGATGTAAGTTACTGACGAGCCTATCTAAATGGCAAGACCCCTTGAGAGGGCAAGTTATATGGCCAAGTCACAAAAAAATAAGACGAAGTCCTACAAGAAAGTGTGCCTGCTTCTGAAGAAGCTGCAAAGGGTTACAAAATCCCTTCAAACAATGAACCAGACACCACAAAGTTTCAATAAAGTACACAAGTATATCAAGCAGTCAACCAAATGTGTTATCACCTAAGGCAAGTAAACATACAAGCATAATTTTAATTAAAAACCCCAAAACCAAGGGGGGCCATTGCGATTGTTTATACAACTAAGGGCCTATAAACACTGGGCCCAAAGTATTGTTCTCCTGGCATATTAAAAAAAAAAAAAAAAAACCTTGTTATCTGCTCAAAATCTACAAAGATAGGCAAAAATACTTGATTTTTTCTCCAAGGATCAGACTCAGGCATCACCAACGACGTTCTCCTCAGCGCATTCATTGTCAGCTGGAGCACCTTTAGGGGCTTCATTGGCTGGGACACTCTCGGGGGCATCGATCTCTGTGGCAGAATGATTGGCCTCGTCAGCAGCCATCTCCTGGTCCACCTCCTCCAAATCTAGCTTCCCCATGTCCACGCTTGAAGGATGCTTGACGAGGTACCTTTTCAGGAGTTCGAAGCCTTTGAAGTACTAGCTGAAGAGAACTGAGTTGTATTCGTCAGTAGTCTGAAAGGCTTTAATAGACCTAGCAACAATCGTCTTGAGGCTTTCCTTGACGCCAAGAAGCTACTCGTCCTTCTCCAAAGTCAGCTGACGTTCGGCCCTAAGGTCGTCGCTTAAAGCCTTCACCTTCTCCTTCAAAGTGTTCGCCTCGCCCATAGAGTCAATTAGGCTCTGCTTCAGTTTGGAAGTCTCAGCCTCTATAGCCTCCATCTTTAAAGTGAGAGAAGCCACTTTAGCCTCCTGAGTTAGATACTCAGTGGTAATATGAAGACTTTCACCCAACACCTATAAAAATAAAACCCAGACCGTCAGTAAGAAGAGAGAGTAAGGAATGGCTAAAAAACCACATGAACTCCTTACCTGAACGAGTCTATGAACATGACGACTGGCCACAGTGTTAGAGGGCACCCCAGTAAAGACCTTGAGGTCTTTAGCAGTGATAACCCCGTGAGCCCTGTCCACGGCCAGTCTCTCGTCACTCTAGATGGTAGACGTACGGGAATCAACCTTCTCCTTTTCCTTCGAAGACAGACGAGGTCGCTTGGAGGTAGGAGTCGGGACCTCTTCAATGGAGGTTGAAGGAGAAGCCGTCCTCGTCGTCTCCGCCCCAGAAGCGATGGGAGTAATTGAAGCGGCCGGAACGGCAGGAGAACCTCTCCCCATGATGCGCACTGTCTTTTTCCCTATATTAGACAATGGCTCGTCCTTTTTCGCCCTCATCTTGGCGTACATGTCCTTGTTGAACTTAGTCGTCATCTCTACAAGAGGAACAGGAGTTTAAAAAAAAAAAAAAAGTGTATGTAAGGAGGGTACTAACGAGATTAAGACTTACTCTTTTTCCCTTCAATACTAAGAGTCCTCAAGACGAAGGCAGAGGGCTCCGGACCAAGGCAGTAGAAGGCAAGAGTCCTTGGATCCACAAGGTCGTCCCAGTTCTCAACCGTGCGCGCGTACTCAATAGCCTTCCGCACCCGTTCTCTGTACCTGCTCTTTAGCTTAGGCCGTGTCTTAACTGCTTAAGACGAAAAACTTAAGAGTCAGCAACAGCAACAATAAGCAAAATAAAGCTCAAAAAATGAAGAAGAACATTGACGCACCTAAAGTCGGGGTTCCCCACCGACGATGCAACCTCGGAAGCTCACCCCACACCCCGCCAGAGGGAGTCTCAAAATTGTCCCCTGACACAAAGAAAAATCTGGATTTCTAGTACCTGAAAGACGAGGGTAATCCCCTGACGATCCTAGTACTTCTCTCCCAGGGAACCAGCTCGTAATACCCATACTCCTTTGATGCCTGTAGACGATACAAATAGACCAACTCGTCAACCCTAAGCATATCCTCGTCCATAGCAGCCGACCATATCCCTATACAGCTGACCACTATTTTCCACGAGTTGGGCATAAGTTGCCCAGGAGCGATGCCAAAATAGTCTAGCAGCTCCATAAGGAATGGGTGGACGGGGAACCTCAACTCACAAGCAAAGGAGGACTCATAAAAACACACCTCCCCTGGGAAAAAATTACAAGCTCGTTCGTCTTTACTAGGTAGACGAACCCTAACCCGTTCAGGGAATTGGAACCTATCCTTAAATCTGCCTAGAGTATCGTCGTCTAGACCACACTCCTCGTTGAGGGCGTAAAAAGCCCTAACCTCGCGAGGGGCAGAGAAGGCGGTATCCCCCTCCACCGGGTCATCGCTCGGCGACAGCCCAGTCTCGAGTTCACTAGACCTGACCTCCGACATCACCTCTCTCACTAAACCCCCAAACTAGTCTATTGATTGACGAAGCAAGGGCAACAGATCAGCCACTACAACACCCAAACTGTTACCCTCAGAAATGAAATTTTCCAGATGAGGAAAAACCCCTAAGGATCCCCCTAGACGCGCGAAAAGGAAAGAGACTGAAGGGCAAGCTATCCTAACTTCAGAACTGCTAACCATGGAAGGACAAACTGAACCCCCAGCAAACCCAAAAGTAAAAGAAAAAAGGGAAAAAGAGGAAAAATCACCATGGCTTGCATCGGCGTGGAAATAAAAGGAAAAAGAGAAAAAGGAGAGAAAAACGTACCTTAAGAGAAGAAGAAGTATGGAACGCCGCTGCACACAGCTCACCGGAAAAAACCACGGCCAGCGAAAACTCGAAGCAGGTGAAAGAAGAGTTTCTCAGAAAAAACAAAGATATTTCAACAAAAAAAAGAAAACAAATGGGGAAGTTTTAAAAACCAAGAAGTCCAAAAGAACTGAAAACCAGCGGGAAACCCAATAGTCCCACAAGTGTGAGCATTAACTCCATCAACTAGAACGTGCCACGTGGCCACAGCCCACAAAGCGCCGCCACTACCCATTTAAGGCGGCACATGATCCCAAAGGTCACCCGAAAAAAAAAAAAAAAAAAAAAAAAAAAAAAAAAATCTCCTCATCTTCTATGGTTGTCATGGGACCCCATGACGACCAAAGAATTGGAGGCAACTGACAGGAATGACGAGACCAATCAGAGATGAGCATATCAGGAAGGACGACTTCGCTCCAGAGACGAACCCAGGTAATGCCCACATTATAGACGAACATAAAACAGCCATTCAATACCTTCAATAATGTCTCCGACGGTTACAACTCCATCTGTACTTACCGTTGAGGGCACAATGAAAGCCCCATTACAAGGCAGAAAGCGTTACCCAAAGGAATAAATGCCAAGCACAACGGCTAGCTCCTAGAACAACATATAAAACCTTCCCCGTGCAACCACCAGGGGGATATAAGACAACAAACCTAAGAAGAGAGATACTCAGTAAGAAAGTACCATTTACACTATTTTACTTTAGCATATTGCATTCTTTTATTCCTAACTTGAGCGTCGGCGGCGTTGTGGCAGGCACCACATCGGTGACCATACACGAAAAAGTTGTGTCCTTGAGCAAGGGAATTGGAGACAGCTGTGCCCTTTCAACTAACGAGATCAATACCTTATCAATAGGAATTATATTATGTATCTTATTGTATATTTTTAAGTGTATCCATGCATTTGCATGGAGTTACAAGCTAGTTAACTTAAATCATATAATTTCAATTTTCAACAACAATTAAATTTTTAATCATTCACATAAATTTGTAAATAAGTAAAAAAAAAAAATTGTTGTAATATTTACTATATATGATGAAAAAATAAATTAATTCAATAATTTGTGAATAAGTTAAAGTTTATTCGATAAAAAGAAAAAAAGCATCAAGTTTGATAATGAATTTAAGTTGGAAATAAATTTAAATAAATCAATCTCGGATTTTTAATATTCAGTTTAACTCAGATTTGGTTCCAATCCTATTTAAAACATTAGTTTTTAAAAAAATTAAAATTTATAAAAAATCTATTCTTATTTAGATATTTTAAAAACCATGAAGTTAAAAAAAACAAAAAAAAAAAATCTCAAAATAAATTATGCCAGACAGGTGATACCGCGTTGTGTCCTGTTGGCTGGTCCTACGAAGTACAATGCATCCATTAAAGACAACGATGTAATTAAAGTTTTTAACTTTTTTTTTGATAGATAGATGGAAATATTCCATCAACAAAAACAGATCCATATTTCCATCATCGTCCATTAAAGTTGTTAACTTCAAACATTACAAAACAATATCATTAAATTCTCGGTTCCCGATAAGATGAATGAAGATAAAATAAAAACTCCAAATTAATGTATTGTCCAAAACACTAATATATATTGACGCTATAATTGGTGCGTCACTGATCACCAAACAATGGAACGCCCATGACCCATCATCTAACTCTACCTTATCCATTACAAATTCAGCTCGTGGGTTTTCCTATTTCTGCTTTCCTTCAACGTGCTCTTATTTTTTGGCCTTGTATTTTTTTGGATTAGGGCCTGCACTGCTGTTTCGTAAAATAAAATTACAAAAACTCTCTAAGGTGTACCATAAACTGTACGTTTCAAAATCCACTACCTAGTTTTATTATTGAATTTATATAGTAATCCCTCCGTTTCACTTTGTTTGTCTTCTATTTCATTTTAGAATGTCTCAAAATATTGTCCTGTTTCTAAAAATAAAAGTCATTAATTTACTAATTTTTCTATTATACCCCTATTAATTTACTAATTCAATTTTTTGATAAATTTATTTAATGGTAGTTTTGGAAACTTATACATTTTTAAAAGGTAGACAGGATAATAAATGATGTTCCCTTAAAAAGTTTGACTTTTCAAACATGACAAATAAAGTGGGACGGAGGGAGTAATGATTTTTACAATTACACCCATGTTTTTTAAAACCAAACAAGAGCAAAATTAGATTTGCATATAGTTCACAATTTTTCCCCATTTTTTTATTGTTTTGGGCATTTTTATCGGACCGAATTGGTACTTGGTTTCCAGTTGAATTGGTCGTACCGGCCGATCCGATTTTTAAAACTATGATTATACCTACTTTCTAATTTTGTGCTAAGAAATTGATAGTCTATAGTCTATACCTTTACCTAATCAATAATTTAATTAAAACTTTAAGTTACCTTTGTTAGAGGATAAAGATTGCCCTCCAATTTGCTCGGGATACTTTTCTCATTTGCCAATTAGTCAAGAATTCAGCAAACTTAACTTTTGACAAGATAATAATAATGCATTTAAGCCAACTTGCATTTAATTTATAAAATAAGATCATAAAGTTTTGGTTTCATAATGGGAAACATAAGAATGACATGTGATTTTTGTATTAAGGATGCACCCTATTAGTGAGCAAGGATACATAGATACGATCCCATAAAACAGATCCTATTCAAGTAATGTTCTAAATAAAGGATGCTCCCTATTAAAATTTTTGGAAAAAGAGAACGTGGATTCATATTAGGTTAGTGAGATATACACATAGGGCAAAAATTAAAAATATCAGTAAATGCTTTTACTAAGATGCCTGGGAAACACTTGCAATTTATCTCAAAACTTATTAAAATGCAATAATAATTGTTATTTGTGCTTGTGTGGATGAATAAATAATTAAATTTTGGTTCTAGAGATTTTTTTTTTTGAGAAAGTTTCAATATATGGCATCCGCTCCTGATGATAGCTCTTTATCATCAAACCAAGACACCAATCAGTTTTTGGTGTAGGCGGGGATTGAACCACAAATCTCTTATACAAGTATCAGAGACTTTACCAGTTGAGTTAACTGGAACCCACAGATTTTCTATCTAAATAGCATTAAAAGGTAGATGTGTTGTACTCCTATCACTCACCTATAATGCATAAACTAAGAATTTCATAGCTTACTTGATTGGCAATATCTCTAATGGAGACATTTAGGATTTAAATTCTTCATTTTTATTGTAACTATTGGATTAAAAAAAAAAAAAATCTAATGTATGGGGTATTTAAGGGGATTTTTATTAGTCCGAATTTAGTAAGAATGTGGTATAAAACCTATGTTTTACACTATCCAATAAAAGATTGTCACATCAGGGCTTTACTTAAAATTTAATACATTTTACCACACCTAATAATATCTCAATAAATTCTCAATTAGGTTGGATTTTCAAATAGATATTAGAATTAAATGAGTGTAGTTGTGCCTATTAATATGTGATAAGATGATATGAGATGTTGGAACTGAGGATATAAAACTTGGATTTTACGCCACATCCTTATAAAATTTAATCTCATTTTTATTATTACTTAAAGTTACCTTATATTTTTGTTAATATCATCTATGTGACCATTTTTATAGGATAAAAGTATATATGTGTTTGTAAAATTTGATGACTAAGTTTTAATTCAATAAACCTTAAGGAGGTTTTAATTAAATTTTCCCATATTTTATCTTTTTGTATTTGTAAATGCCAACAAAAAGAGTGGGGTGTTTTATTTTTTGACTTAATCAATCTTTTTATCTTGTCATCAAGTATAAGCAGCAAGGACAATAAGTCTTGTAAATCCCCATTTTTAACTTTAATAAAAATAAATTATACCGAAAAAATCATGTAAATAATAAAACTAGTTTTAGGTGTACGATTTAAACTTATATAATTTAATAAATTTATAATAAAAAAATATATATTAAAAGACTATAGTCATAATAAAATACATTGGGGGTTCAAATAATATATGTTGTACAAACCAAACAGAAAATCAAACAATCCGTAAAAAAAGTGTTTCTAATCTTTGAGAGGGCTCCCCCACTATGCTTTAGCTTCGTCCCCTCCCACTCATTGATCCCCACATCATTACTAGGTGAATAATGTTTTTGTTTTTGTTTTTGTTATATATATATATATATTTTTTTTTTCTTTTTTCTTTTTTCTTTTTCATAATATATGACTTAGTCAAAGACTCAAAAGGCTAGCTAGGATCAATGCATGAACTGGGTGGATAGAGACAGAAATATTGTATATAGTACTCTTTTATACAAAACCTTATTCCATGCTTCTTTGCTCTAATAGACATTATCCACTTGGTATGTATTTTAATTTATTATATCATTATTTTGAAACTTTATTTATATGGTATATTAATCAAAAGGTGCGAATCTATATACCTTTTCCAGCCTCTTAGGTAGTATTACCTAGAATATACGACTAAAGCATATGATACTTTTCCGCCCATGCTTTGGAAAGAAATTTCCACGAAGTGGGAGATCTAGTGGAAAGAAAAAGTATCTCATACCAAGTGCAAACACACATCAAAAACACATCAAATGCGGTCATGATCCATTGAGAACATGACGTAAGGCTCATGCATACATATACTTCCAACAAAGAATGTAAAATATTAACTTTTTTTTTTTTATTAGGGTTTGTAACCAAATATTGGCCTGACCTTTGTCTTGTTTAAATTTTGACTTTTAAAAATTATACAAGTTCCATCTAACATTGAATTGTTTCGATATTTTTGATGACATGCACGTCTTTGATAACTATGGGATGTTGAAAATACTCATTTCAAAAGAATAAATAAATGAAACTCCAACGTACGGACCAAGTTCATGTATTTTTCTTCTTGGAAAGATTTATGATTTGTGGTTTGGAGAGCTATCATGCCCCGAACCCAACTATAAAGATAAATACGTGACAATAGCTACACGTTTATAAAGTAATCACCTTACAAGTGTGCAAGGCTTTCTTAGCAACTAAAATTTATCCTAAAAAATTACATCAAATAAATCCAAAATAGCTCAACAATTTCTTTATGAATAGATCTCCAAATAATTCAAAAGGAACAAAATCTAAACTTCATGTACATAGCGCCAATTGACCAATAGATATAAGACTACTACAAGACCATCTAATCCCAAAATCACTAAGCTTCTTTCATGCTCACAACACAACAATAAAACTTCCAAAACCTACTATTCTTCACAATCTGAAACTAGAGGGAAAAAATGGGGGTGAGTTGATAACTCAATAAGTAACCAAAGTCCTAATAAGTTCTATCAAACAAATAGATATGTAAAATAATAAGTTGTACATAGATTGAATATTTTAATCTTACAAATATATCATAGATTGATTAGAAAATAATCAGTTTTCTATATATCAAAAACTGTAATTTACAATAGGTCCCAAAAACACATAAGCAGTTTCAAGGACTTAAAATAGTTCAAATACTCAAACATAATTCATATTTTTAACAATCTTGTGGGGGCAATTTTTGCTTTAAGGCCAATGGCTAGACCTTTGGAGCTTTAGACATTTTTGTTGTCCCACATTGGAAAGATTGCTTTCCTCTTGCTACCTTATAAGGCATGAACCAATGGTTGAAGAGTACCACTAGTTTGGTTTTCTTTCTACCTTATAAGGCATGAACCAATGGTTGAAGAGTACCACCAGTATCCTTTTAATGTAGGGGCAATTTTTGCTTCAAAGGCCAATGGCTAGACCATGTTGGAACCTTAGGCAATTTTTGTTGTCCCACATTGGAAATAATTCCTCCCCCTTTCTACCTTATGAGGCATGAGCCAATGGAGTTAGAGTACCACTAGTTTGGTTAAGGTTCCAACATGGTCTAGCCATTGGCCTTTGAAGCAAAAATTGTCCCTACAAATCTTTATGACTATGGTTACACTATATCCCCGTGACTAGGTATCGGATTCAAATGAAACTAGTTCCGTGCTAATGTATATCTCCCATTAGCCAGGTCCAGAAACACGATAGACTTGTGATGCACCAAATAGAATTAGTTTCGGTATCAATGAATATCCCCCATTGGCTGTGTATCATAGTTAAAACATAGTTAGATTTTCCAAAATTATATATATCAAATCAGAGCTCAAACAAAAATATATCTCATCCAAATACATATATAAAATCATATATTCAGTTCTTCACTTTAAATCAGTAATACAATTGAAATAAAATTGTAACAATTATAAACAATTTTCAGTAGTTAAAATATAGTAGTATAAGCAAAATAAAACTAATTAGAATAAGATTACTTACCTCCAAAAGCTATACTAAAAGGAACTTCTCTCTAACACTTTCTCTAAAATTCTTAGATATCACCTAAAACAATTTTTCAAGTGTCATTTACTTAATAATCAAATAATTTAAGAACCTTATAACAGTACCCAGTTAGAAGAAAAACTGCCAAAAATATCTAATAATTTTCCACTATTATCTCATAGTTGAAATCCACATATTCATAATATATATTTCTTTTACTCTCTTTCACTAATAGTTCCCTAAAGATAATGCTTATAGATTACATATAGGGTCAAAAGTCACTTTGTAAAAGGAGTACCGCCTGGACTCATCTTCATGTATAAGAATTCACAGCTTCTATCGAGTACTTTCAGTATAGATTACTTTTTTTTTTTTTTTTTTTTGCTCACAAGTCACAACTTCTATCTAGTACTTTCAGTGTATTAGATTCATTGCATGTGTCCAAAAATAAACAACCAGCGGATTCAGTATCACAGGTTAGGGGACAGAAGCCCCGCACCCTTAGTTAACTTTTGAGATGAGGACAAAACTAGACACATGACTGTATGATCCAAATCAAAGCACCTGGACACTAGCTTTTTCGGATACACCATTCTTCTTCTTTCTTTATTTTTTATTTTTCATGTCATAGCTTGCCAGAACTCAAAGCCAAGATTATTAGGGACAGTTTGATATATATGTTTAAAAATTAAAAATTATTGTTTAAAAATATATATGAAAATACATGTGGATGAAAAAGTATGTAGAAATATATGTAATATTATTTAAAAATTAAAAATTATTATTTGAAAATACAAACCAAACACACTTAAACCTTTTATTTTCATCACGTCCAAAACTTCGGGCACTATTCCTTAAGGAAAATCTGTGCAGAAACTTGACACCTAGCAGAACAAATCTTGACCCAACTCTATAGTTTCTAATTTCTATATTCAGTTAACGCAACAAAGGGCATAGAAGAAGCTATCCGAGACAGAAAAAAAAGCGACTTAACATTCCGTACCAAAAATATAATTTAATCCCTTCCGCGTTCCCACCATAAATTCATTGGATGTTTAGATAATTTCACTACTGGCCAAAAATATTTTAGAAAAATTTTAATTTTATATAAAGTTTAGATTTGACAATGACAAATGATAAGATTTTTTAGGCTTTTATCTTAAGTGTCCAGTTAATTCTTTTTTACTTGAATATTTTAGATAATTTTTTCCCTCAAAATATCTGTAATTATAAGTTAACTTAATTAGCTTATAAATAACTAGAATTTCAACCTTATTTTTTAAGAACTCTCTTAATAATATTAATTCAAAAATTGACCCTACAAAAGATTTACCTAAATACCCCACCTTTAAAGTCTTTTTTTTTTTTCGGGTATTACATTTGTGATGCTCCAATTTTATTGATTGTGTGATATGTGTGGGTAGATTTGAGCTTTATTAACAACTATAAAGAGTCTTAATTATGACTAATTCTAACCGATTTTTCTCATCTTTCTCATACATCTTTGAAACACTTGAAAATGGGTTTAAAGAAATCCCAAAACCTATAAGCCCTTGAATTATGCACTATACTTTAGCCTAAACATGAACATGAACATGAACATGAACATGACTAATCCTAACCGATTTTTCTCATCTTTCTCATAAATCTTTGAAACACTTGAAAATGGTTTTAAAGAAATCCCAAAACCTATAAGCCCTTGAATAATGCACTGTACTTTAGCCTAAACATGAACATGAACTTCCTTGTATATAAGAAATCCCAAAACCTATAAGCCCTTGAATAACACACTGTACTTTAGCCTAAACATGAACATGAACATGAACTTCCTTGTATATGTTGGGTGTGTGTGTATATCCTCATTAAACTGCAAATCTTCAAAAATTGTTAGCTTGATCATAAGCAATGCTTACTTTTTTATTTCTCAAATTTAGTAGATCTAAAAATTGCGGCTCATCACTTTATATAAACATATCGAACCAGACTAGATCAATCAAATTACCTTGTTCAATGCAAAACCAAATTTGGTGAGTCTCCCAAAAGCCCATTACTATTTCCAAAATCCACTACCTAACTAGAATACATATGCCACACACTACCTAACAGGCTAACACTTGGGTTGGGTTGTTGTGGCTTTTAAAGCTAAGGGGGTGTTTAGTTTAACAATAACTCTGTTTCTATCCTTTAATTCTCAGATTTTTGAGTTATGGAAATTGAAAACATATTTTGGCTGTTTTCAGTTTCCATAACTCATAACTCAATGGCAATATTATAATTAAACATACATAAGGACCCACAAACAGTACCCAGCTGCAACTTTTAACCACTTTTGACTTTTTTTTTTTCCTTTCTTCTTTGGTTGGCTGTTCGGTCTTTTTTTTTTTTTTTTTTTTTTTTTTTTTTTTTTTCACTTCGGTCTGTTCTGGGTTTCTTCTCTATTTTATTTTATTTTTCTTCTTCTTTCAATGGTTCGGTCTTCATGTCTTGGGTTTTTTTTTTTTTTTTTTTTTTCATTAGGTTCGATGAGTTTGGGTACTGAAGAGAGAGAGAGAGAAAAAAAAAGCCTGCAATGAGTGACAGGTATGGGCCCACAAATAGTGTGAAAAATATTGAGTGATGGTACCAAACAGGTGTAGTATTTAAAGTGATGAGTGATGAGTGATGAGTGACAAAAATTGAGTGATGGAAATTGAGTGATGAAAAAAAACAAACCAAACAAGGCCTAATCCATCCTTACAAAGCTACCATTTGGGATGCAATTTTTTTTTTTTGCTAAAAAACAAGAGAACAAAAAACAATCTGTAACTCTCTTATAGCAGAAAACACCAACATTTTACTACTAAAGCAACTTCGATTTTTATTATACTTAAAAATTTCTACACCCTATATCTCTAATTCAACACGTGCAAAAGTGTTTCCTTTGGTGTATATATCTTTCTAGTATCCTCCTCTTTTTTTTTTTTTTTTTTTTCATCACTAATGTGATGGTGGACTTAAAGACCCACATGTAGCTATTGCCAATTGCACTTGTCGGTGAGAATTTTTTTTTTTTTAGAGAGTTTAAATATATGATGTTTGCTTTTGATGATAATTTTTTATTATTAGACTAAGATACCGATTGATTTTTGGTGTAGGCGGAGATCGAACTCTAGATCTCTTATTCAACTATAAAAAACTTTACCAGTTAAGCTAATTAGAACCCACTTGTTAGTGAGAATTCTTGGGCTTGAGTTCTTGCACGTGCTTCATATTTATTTTGGCAAAGCGACAAATATGAGTTCCTCTTCATCTTTGTCGACGTGTGTGATTAAGTTAAGTTTCAAGCCCTTTTAATTTTACTCTCATTTATTGATATATACATTTATTGGGTAGGATTTTTTGGTAAATATATATTTAATTGGGCGTTGAGCCGTTGACAAATATATATATATATATATATATATTTTTTTTTTTTTTGAGAGATTGACAAATATATTTATTCAAGTAAGTTTGCCCAACTTATTTTTTTCACCTCTACGTTTGTGCTTTGAACTTTGAAGCCTAGTTTCATCAAAGAATGATCTTTTTCTCTTCATTTTTCCTATTGCACTCACTCATTACATTATTTTATTGTCTACGAGAAAAAACAACGGTAGTGACCAATAGATGACCCATCGACATAAATACCTTGCTCTATTAATTTCAAAGAATTCGAGTCTAATAAGTAACTCATCAAAATAAGGCCCCAAAAAATTGTAATACTTATGTTGAGTTTGTGAGTGATTTGATGAGCCCATAAACTTTGTAAAAATTTGTATCATACCAAAATGGACTGGCATGATATATAGTCCACGGCCCAAGTGTAAGGATCCAATATATGACTACGGGCCTAGTTTTGTTTATGACTACACTCGAACGAACACTTTAAGATATACACCAGAAAGAAAGCGTACACGTGTAGAGGTTGATGCCACGCTATATACACAATAGTTCCACGTGTTGAATAGCTTAACATAAAGTTTGCATGCAACCGCTATCTCATGCTCATGTCAATTTACAACGATACCCTTCACACTTCCCTATAATTGTAGAACCCCAGCACATTGATGGCAAAACAGACAATATAACATAATCAGAGCACCTTCATATTCTTCTCTTGCTCTTGGCAGAGACACTAAAAACTTAGTAACAAAGAGCAAATACAGGCAAAGCACTAGTCGAAGAAGAAGAAGAAGAAGATGATGATAGGACAAGGACCAACTCTAACATGCACGGTGGGTGTTGCATTCTTAACCTGCGCACTCACAACACTCTCTGCAGCTGTTCATGAAGACACATCAAACATATTCCAAGTGACCAGTGGGGACAGGAAATTCTTGGACAATGATGTGGTGGGTGCTGAGAAACACTTCAAGGTTTTCATGGAAAAGTACGAGAAGAAGTATGATACGAGAGAGGAGTACCTGCACCGACTTGGGATATTCGCGAAGAACATGATAAGGGCGGCCAAGCACCAGGTGCTGGACCCCACGGCGGTCCACGGAGTCACTCCTTTCTCTGATCTGTCGGAGGAGGAGTTTGAGGAGTTGTACACAGGTATGAGAGGTGGGAATACTGATATGGATGTGGTTAAGGAAACTGGTCCGTTGCTGGAGGTTGGTGGGTTGCCTGAGAGCTTTGATTGGAGAGAGAAAGGAGCTGTTACTGAGGTTAAGATGCAGGTCAATTCGCTACCCTTAACACTTCTTAGTTCTTACTACTTTTATATATATATATTTTAAAAATAATATTAATCACACACCCAATTTTCATAACTTGTTGTGAGACGCTAGTGGACACTTTTTTTTTTTTTTTTCCATGAATGATTATATGAACTCAACTTTTCTTTGAACATTTATAATCATACTTACATATTAGCAACTATCACTTCCACGCAATATCTACGTCTCAAAGCAGATAACTGGTCTCAAAGCAGATAATTGCATCAGTATCGCCAAAAATTTTAGCTTATGGCACCATAAAAACAAAAAGTTATTTTATTTATTTTATTATCTCACTTTAAAAAAAATCCAACATTATTTTATTTTAGTATTCAACACATTAAAATAATATAAATAACACATTAAAATAATATATCTAGTACAATAAACAACTATTACAATTACAAATAAAATATATAATAATCTGAGCTACAATGGAGGACAAATAAAATATAGTTTTTTTATTTTAACATCTGAGATGCTGTGCACTGCCAAAGATATGGCTGTGCACTATTGTAGTTCAGCAGCCAAAAAATTTAGATTTACCTGATGCAGCTCACTTTTGTTATATTTGGCTATTAAATTTAGCAATTTGGCACCATTACTATTAGAGCATTAGCATTGGAAAATTTCAATTCTACTATATTTTACCATTCCAAAAAGTCACTTTACCATTATACCATCCCATTTTACAATACATCCAGCATCCCAGAACTCTATTTTTATTAAAATATTATTTTTTAATCTTTCTTTATTATTTCTTTCCAACCGTCACTTTTTTTTTTTCAAACTTGGTTTTCCTGGGCTTTCCAACAATCATTTTTTTTCCTCTCTTTCTCCATCAACCTCTAGCACCGGTTCAACACACAGAGCCACACACACATACCCATGATGCACCGATCAACCTATCCAAACCCATCACCACACACACACACAAACCATCAAACCATCAACAAAGCCACACACATAAACACAAACCATCAAACCATCAACAGAGCCACACACACACACAAACCATCAAACTAGTTGGAGCAAACAATGGCCACCACACCCACCACCCAAGCCACCGATAACCAAACCCAAGCCGCCGATTTGAAACCCACCGGAGCAAACCCATTTAAAAAATAATCACTGGAGCCACCATCGGAGCTACCGATGATCAACCCAACCGATCCACCCACCGATCAACAGATCCACCGTTTCAAACCCACCATCAATCGATCCCAGCCCACCGATCAAAACTCAGCTCGCCGATCCACAATGAGAGATGAGAGAGAGGCCGTGTGAAGCTTCGCCGATCCACGCAACCCACTTCAGCCACAACCTAACCACGACCTAAACACCGGATCCAACCATGACCAACGACCCAAACACCGAACCCAACCACGACCTACAACCCCTTTAAGCACCGGTCACAGCCAAAAAAAAAAAAAACCACAACCACCACAGTGACCCATGCCAAAAACCACAACCACCACTGACCCACGCCCAAAAAAAAAAAAAAGCAACCATAGAGAAGGAAGAATGGTGTTTGGGTCTGAAGAGAGGAGAGAGCAGATGGAGAAACAGAGAAGGAAGAGAGAGAAGAGAAATTTCGGGGGAAAAAGTGAAGAAAAAGTGAATAAAATATATATAATTTTTTTAGAATACTGCAACAATACAATTCTAACTTTAGAATTATACTGTAGCACTATTGCAAAAAAAATTGCAATAGTTGGGTATATAATTCTCTGATGCAAACGTTTTTGAGGCATAAAATGCCAAAAAGTCCTTAGATATGGCATTAGCATTCTCCAATGCTAATGCTCTTAATATTAATGCTCTAAACAAAATTCAAATACCTTGTTGAATAGTTGATTTGTCAAAAAAAAAAGAAAAAGAAATTTATAATATTGAAAACTTATTTTATAATCTAATATCTTAAAAGAAAATCTAATAGTTGGATTTAAGTTTATATGTAGTGGTTGATGCAACCTTTTTCAGAGAGTGTATATTAAAGTTTGATTAATTGTTTACTTATTTGTACATGATCTCTCTTATGATATCATTATTAAGAGTTTCGTTTTCGAACGATATGCAATGTTTGACACTAATTTTAATTTGGGAATATACATTAAAGTTTGTTTTTGCTTAATTATTTATACTACATGATCTCTTTTATGAATATTATGTTATTCTTAGGTAATACACTCTAAGAAATTAATATCATCTTTTATTTTGAGAAGCCATAGATGGTTAAAAAATAAGTCTTAGCATACATAATTCATGCGAATTTCATCTTTATGCTTTTGCTACACTATATCGGAATTATCCAAAAATATTATAAAAAAATAATTTTAAAATAAAAGTGATAACGGTGTGGCACTAATGCCGCGCTATCATTATAATTGTCAATTAATTGATTTTGAGTTTGAGGTTTGAATTGTGCATTGTAAAGCCCAAAACAAACAAATAAACCAGCCAAGTCTTAATTTAGTTTAATATTTTTTATAACAAAAAAAAATTTTAAAAAACAGTTGGGTTCTGTCATGGGTCAACCCATTTGTATCTATTTTTACTCTAAGGTAAAAAATTCAGGTTACAAGTTGGGTCTAATTTTGCTATGTTTGCTTGTAACTCAATTGACATATGTTTACAACAGAGACATTCAGGCAAGAAATAGCATAGTTGAAATAGAGAAAAAAGCTATAAAGGGGAACAATCGTGGAACAGTACTTTTCTATCCAAATAGTGAACACCCTCATTTTGAGGTTGAACTATTTTTTGTTTTCTTTTGTTTTTAATACATGGCACCAATATAATGATCACAAAGCTACTTAGCATTTTTAGCTTAACTCAATTTAATGTCATTATTATTATTTTTAAGCCATCTCTGGCCAGAAATTTATGCCTTGCCTTTGTTAAACATTTTGGGAAAAAGATTAAAAAAAAAAAAAAAATCAAGCTTTGCGTTGTTGATTGGGCTGGGCTTAATTTTTTTGACTAAAGAGTCCATTACAAAAATCACTTATACAAGCTCAGAGCAGCCCGGTTTCAAATTCTCCACTCATTAGTGTGAGAATGGCTTGGGAGTTGGGTGTTGGGACAACATTTTTTGACCATATGTTTATGGCACACTATTTTTGTTGATGGAGGTTGCTGTTTTTATTGATGCAGGGTCAATGTGGATCGTGTTGGGCTTTTAGCACTACAGGAGCTGTCGAAGGAGCTAATTTTATTGCAACTGGGAAACTTGTCAATCTTAGTGAACAACAGCTTGTTGATTGTGATAACACGGTTAGCTACATAGTTCTAACTTCCAAGTTCTACCCTAGTTTTGATTCATTCTCTAGTTATAAGCCTTCTGGTGTTTTCTTTAACCATCCTTAAAAACAAATTGCAAGCATTGCATTTATTCCCTTAATGACTCAGATAAGTTGAATATATATATATATATATATATATATATATATATATAATTTTTTTCCCTGAAGGAATTATATATATATATATTGATAGGATTTAGATAGCTATTATCTTATCTAAAACGGCACAATCTCGTTAAGGTCTAACTTGAATTATTTTAATACCCATTATATATAATGATTTCAACTAAGTCAAACTCTTACATAGGGTATTGTATTAACTTAAGAAGCTCAACATCCCAAATGTCTACATTGAATTTTTATGATATCCTTAATGATTTCAAATAAGTTAAATTTTTAGTCATGGGTATAACTCTACTTGAAAGTAAGTAGAATCATTATAACATCTAGATATGAAATAGCAACAACCACCTCAAAATTGGAACCACAAAAGTTTAATGATTCTATTTAATCATTACTAAATAAATTACCTTTAAATACAATGACAATATATACTTTATGAAAACATTTTTATATTATTTATAAATAATAAATATAGCTTGAAATAGTTTAACGTGATCAAGTGAGAGGTATGTACTATGGGTCTTTCGAACAATATTATATTCTTCCTTATTTTCTCTCATCAATCCCCTTCTTATATTTTTTATTATTGCAACTTCAAAAAATAAAAAATAAAAAATTTATATATACACACACGGTAGAATTTAAACCTAAAGTGTCGACTACTCCATAATGATTACTCTAATAAATTAAAAATAAGAATTTTTTATTTTATTTTATTTTACACACAGGTATGTAAATATGTTTATGTTTATATGTGTATGTATGTCACTTGACTTATGTCCAAATTGATGTCCCAAAAGTGATAATTTAACACACGGGTAGAATTTAAATCTAAAGTGTCGACTACTCCATAATGATTACTCTAATAAATTAAAAATAA
Source organism: Quercus agrifolia (assembly GCA_029955455.1). Lineage (NCBI taxonomy): Eukaryota > Viridiplantae > Streptophyta > Magnoliopsida > Fagales > Fagaceae > Quercus > Quercus agrifolia. Next base: position 10,923,925 of record JARQAD010000004.1, on the reverse strand, counting down.
GAATTTTTATTTTATTTTATTTTACACACAGGTATGTAAATATGTTTATGTTTATATGTGTATGTATGTCACTTGACTTATGTCCAAATTGATGTCCCAAAAGTGATAATTTAACATTCCAAACAAAAATTCCTAACTCTATAAAACCAAAAGAAAAGGTGTTGGCTTGCCAATATTAAGAGTATTGTTAAAAATTTTATATATATATATATATATATATATATATATATATATATATATATTTGTAATTTAATGCAGTTAAAGTATATGAAATAGATTGCATTGTATTCTATTGACTCTTTCTCTCTCCTTAACTTTTTGCAGTGCGACATAAAGGATAAAACTGCATGTGACAATGGATGCGGAGGAGGCCTTATGACAAATGCGTACAAATATTTGCTCGAGGCAGGAGGGTTAGAGGAGGAGAGTTCATACCCTTACACTGGGAAGCGAGGTCAATGCATGTTTAAGCCGGAAAATGTAGCCGTAAGAGTTGTCAATTTTACCAATATCCCTAATGATGAGAACCAAATTGCAGCATATTTAGTCAACTATGGTCCTCTTTCAGGTAATCTTTTAAATAAAAGAATATCAATATGTGCTCATTTTATGCTCTACTTTTTGAAATTTGAATGGAGTATATGTGCAACATAAAATTCAAAAATTAAACTTAATTAACACTAAATTCACAAATTAAATTTAATTACTCTACCATTGTTGCTACCTCATAATTAGTGACACTAATATCAAATGTTGATCTTCGAAATTCAGTTGGGTTAAATGCGGTGTTCATGCAAACTTACATTGGTGGTGTCTCATGCCCTCTTATTTGTGGCAAGAAATGGATTAACCATGGAGTATTGCTCGTGGGATATGGTGAAAAGGGATATTCCATTTTAAGATTTGGCTACAAGCCCTATTGGATCATCAAGAATTCATGGGGCACGAGATGGGGTGAAAAGGGCTATTACCGCCTTTGTCAGGGGTATGGAATGTGTGGAATGACCAGAATGGTCTCTGCAGTGGTGACTCAAGCCTCCTAAACAAGCCTTCTGCCAAATAGTTCCTTTCCTTATTGAAAGGCTAGTAATAAATATAAAGATGTTGTCTTACGGAAGTATATGGTCTTAGGAATTTGCTTGTACGGTATTTGCATAACAATTAGATCAAACCATATAATTCATAATATATGGATGCTATTTTGAGTTATAACATATGGCTAAAAGAGTAAAGAAATGTCAGTTTTCAATCGCACTTTTGAGTTGTGTACACGTTTAAGGTTCTCATGAGATGATCCATTTTCCTTCTATAATTCATCATTATAGTGTGTTTAGAATCATCATTATAGCGTGTTTAGCTTTTTGCTAAAAAGTTTATTTATTCATAGTTGAAAAAAAGTAGAGTCTGTCTTTTAAAAAAAGCAAGACTTGTGCACCTACATCCTCAGGCATGCTGTACATAAACCAATAAATTAATAAGGTAACATAAAAATTAATCCTCTAAATACATGCTTACCTGAGTTTATCTATTGATATAAAATGGGGTATGTATAATCCCACTTATGTCCGATTTGCGCTCCTACATCCTTAGGCATGGTGCATTGGTGCGTGAGTTAATTGGCTAAATTATGATGTTAAATTAGGCTAAATAATGTAGAAATGAGAGGGGACAGGGCATTGGAAGTGCTGAAATCACAATGAATTTGGCATTGCCAATGCCAAATTTATGTTGATTTCAATACTGAAAGTAGGTGGATTTTAGTAAAATTAATTGAGAAAATCTCAATGAGAAATTTGGAGTTAGATCAATGTTTATATTAAAAATCAATTGGTATTTTAGCTTGATGATCGATGACACTCCAAATGCCAAATTTATGTTGATTTCAATATTGAAAGTAGGTTGATTTTAGTTAGATTAACTGAGAAAATCTCGTCTTATTATCGAACAAAAAATTTAGAGTTAGATTAATGTTTACATTAAAAATTAATTGGTGCTTTGACTTGATGTGCTTGATGATTGATAGAATAACAATTATCATTGCGTTGAAATATATATAAAAATATTATTTAATAAAGACTTTAATGCACCTTAACTGCCTTAGGCATTAGTTAACAAAACGCCAGCCACCAGTCTTGCTTATAAAAGAAAACATTTGCCAAACACACCTAGGACCAGTGACTACAGAGGCAAAGTCTTTAGCAAAAAAAGAAAAAAGAAAGAAAAAAGAAAAAAAGAAGAAGAGAGACTACTAAGGCAAAGGAATTTCGTGTGGCAAAATGGTGAAAGTTGAGGTCACTATCATTTCAAAAGAAACAATCAAACCATCTACACCAACATTGAATCATCTGAAACCCTACAAACTCACCCTCCTTGATCAAGTCACTCCGGCAACTTACGTTCCCATAGTCTTATTTTATCCCATGACTGATCTCAATCTTGAAGTGTCCCAAATTATTGCACAGCTTAAAAATTCCCTTTCAGATACCCTCAATATATTTTACCCACTTTCTGGAAGCATAAGAGACAACCTTTTTATTCACGATTTCAACATGGGTGTTCCCTTTCTGGAAGCTCATGTTAATTGTTCCATGTCTGAGTTCCTTAAGCACCAAGAAACTGACTTACTGAGTCTGTTTGTTCCATGCCGTGCCTTTTGCAAGGAATCAGATATTTCTACAAGTCAAATAGCTGTTCAACTGAACGTCTTTGTTTGTGGTGGAATAGCAATCGGATTGAGCTGGTCACATAAGATTGGAGATGCAGCAACAATGAGTGCTTTCCTACATTCTTGGGCTGCTACCTTTATTGGGTCTCCGGAAAAAGTTAGAAGTCCAAATTTCTCAGAGGGATCAACCATGTTTCCACCTAGAGATTCACTTCCACAAAAGTATATAGCTACAATGGATAACTTGTGGTTCAAAGAAGGTGATTATGTTACGAGAAGGTTTGTGTTCCATGACAAAGCAATAAACACTTTAAGGGCGAAAGCGAAAAGCGATCTAGTTCCTAATCCAACACGCATTGAGGCACTGACATGTTTCATTTGGAAACATTGCATGGCAGCTTCTAAAGCCAAATCACCAGGTTCGAAAAAGACATCCATAATGGTTCAAGCAGTGAACTTGCGGACACGAATGAAGCCACACTTGTCAGATGCTTCTATTGGAAATATATTTTGGTGGGCACCGGCAGGAGCTGATTTGGCTATGGAAGAGAGAGAGTTGAATGAATTGGTGGACCTTGTAAATGAATCCATCGCAGGGTTTGATACTGATTGTGCGGAAAGTTTGCAAGGGGATGAAGGGTTTTCGACTTTCTCTAATTACTTTGGCCACTTACAAGATATGTTTTTTGCAGAAGTAAAACCAGATGTTTGTGCGTTTACATGCTGGCTTAGGTTTTTTAACGATATTGATTTTGGTTGGGGGAAGCCATTTTGGATTGGTATCATGGGGAAAGTTGGCCCTAAGTTTAGAAATTTAATAATTTTCAGTGAAACCCCACGGGGTATTGGGATTGAGGCATGGGTGACTATAGATGAGAAAGAAATGGTCATATTGGAGAATGATCCAGAATTTCTTGCATTTGCTTCCCTAAATCCTAGCTTTTCAATATCTCTTTAAAATCTTTGGATTTGTTTTTGTTTGATGCCAAAGGTAAGTAAAATAGAGATGGTTTATGGTACGCATGTAAGTTTGTGTATGACAATAAATCATTAATAAATTGGGTTGTGTCTTGGTCTTGAACTTTACCTTTAATAGTGTTCACACGTTTTTACTTTTTAAGTGTAAAATGTGTGAAATGGTGCGTACACGAATGAATGTGAAGTAATAAATAGCCCCAAAATTAAATTATAGGAGTACTTGCAATTTAAGGAATTCTCACATGCATTGATTTTTTTTTTTTTTTTCATTTTTATTTCTGTTCAGTATCGAATGTAATGCATATAATTTTAATACAAATTTATATAAGTGCAGAGAAGCAATATAATTTTCAGACATATGTATTTTGGCATAGATCTTTTTGATTTATTATTTTTTTTTTGGAGAAACATCTTTTTGAATGTTTTGATGTTATAAAGTTGGACCAACACCATTTGCGTTCAAAGAATTAAAATATGATAGCATTAGTAGTTATGAAATCCAAAAAAATATGATAATTTGGTAATTGCATCAACACAAGAAGAAAGTTGATGAGCACAAACAAAGGTTCAACTCTTAAACGAGTTGTACTCAAATATAATAATGTGTTTGTGAATGATCTCATAGCTCTAGAAAAGCTCTGCAACTAGAGAAAATTCCTTTCAGAAATTGAAAAGGTTCATAGTAAACTCAAAAATAGTTGTAAAAGGAAAGACTTGCAAATAAAGTGCTATAAGAAAAGCTGTGACTGTTCAACAAAAAGAAGAGATCATTTCAAGAGGTATCATTTGAAAAGGAGACATCATGCAGGACCAAAGAAGAAAATTTTCAGGAAGAAAAAATGGAAGTTTTTTAGAATAAAGCAATTTAAAGGAAAAACTTCAAAAGTCTATTTCGTGTGCAGAAAACCAGGCCATTTTGCAAAAAATTGTCCAAAAAAAGAGAAAGCAGCAAAACTTTTTGAACAAGCACAAATCCATGCAGAAGACACTCCTTTCTCAGATGAAGAATCACTCTTTTCACTTGATGATGACTACTCTCCTCAAGCTCTAGTGGTCATGGCTTATTCCACATCAGAAGAAGATTCAGACTTGAACAACTATGTGCCTCAGACCTAGAAATCCAAACCATTTATATATCCCAACTTATTATAGCTCCCTTAACTAGCTCCACTCCAATAGCCTAAGTACTTATCCTCCTAAAAACTTACTCTAGACCCATTTCAGTTATAGCCCTTTTTGATACTAGGGCTGCAGCAACAATTCTCCATCCTAAGATTTTACCTACAAAATTCCGGTTACCCCATAACTAGATGTTTCGTGCAGCAAATGGAGAAACATTCTTGATTACCCAGAAAAGTAAGCCTATCATTATTAGAATTTTCCTAACCCTTACCATAAGACACCAAGTCCTTGGATCCCCTCTTACTGATAGAGACCTCGTTATAAGTTTTGACCTCCTTCACTAAATACCTAGCTTTAGATGGTCTTCAAAAGGACTTTTGCACAAACAAAATCTTCACACTTCGACTTAGGTTCCTCATCTATTTACAGTTGACCCCTTTGACTCTTTGAGAACTCAGATCATCAACGATTGTTGTGCAAATGCCATTCCAAGTTCCATTTTAAAAATCCAAATCCCTTATGGAAGAACACAAAGTTTTTCATACATCTTCCCTTCAAAAAGAATGAAGATGTGAACCCCACAAAAACCAGCCATAAAGGAATGAATATAGAACATTTAGCCTTAGCCAAACAAGAGTTATCTACCCTCCTTTAAGAAGGCCTGATCCCGTGGGCATTTGAAGCTTTTATGTCAATAAGCATGCTAACCAAATTAGAGGAAAACTTAAATTGGTAATTAATTACCAAGATCTCAACCATTTTCTTGCAGATGATAAGTTCCCTTTGCCAAACAAGAGTGTTCTTTCCCAACATCTTTCAAACGCAAAAGTGTTTTCAAAATTTGACCTTAAAGCAGGATTTTGACAATTAGGAATCCACCCAGAAGAAAGGTACAAGACGGCATTTTGCATCCCGGATCACCATTACCAATGGACAATCAAGGCATTTGGCCTAAAAAATGCCCCATCCCAGTTCCAAAAAGCAATGGTAATGTTGTTCTAGACAACTCTTGGCCAATGTATTAATCTATATGGATGACATCCTCTTATTCTCAAAAGATGCAGATTCTCATGAAAGGTTGCTCATTGAATTTTATAATTTAGTGAAATCTCAAGGAATAATGCTTTTAAAAAAAAAATGGTCATTGGACAATCTTCTATAGAGTTCTTGGGAGTAAGTATCTTAGATAGAATATACTTAGCAACCGCACATTGTTGCCTCTCTTGGCAAATTTCCAGATAAGCTCACAAGTGCCAAACAAATACAACAGTTTCTTGGAATTGTTAATTACATGTCTAACTTCATCCCGAAGATCTCCAGATATAGGAATTGTTTAGCTCAACTCTTGAAGAAAACCCCTTTAGAGTGGAATTCTGTTAACACAGAAGCAGTCCAACAATTGAAAAAATTAGCAAAAAAGCTTCTCTCGCTACTAATTACAGGACCAGGAAAACGAATTTTTCAAACAGATGCAAGTGATGAGTATTGGGCAGTAGCCATTTTTGAAGAAATTAATGGAAAAAGAAACATTTGTGGATATAAAAGTGGTGCATTTAAGCCTTTAGAACTTCATTATCATTCCACTTTCAAGGAGATACTTGCAGTAAAACATGGAATTGAAAAATTCTAGTTTCATCTCCTTGGACATAATTTTCTAGTAGAAATGGACATGTTCTCTTTTTCAAAAATGCTTCAGTTCAACTGAAATGCTCCCTCATCCTTAGTTACTCAAATGGTCAAATTGGTTTTCACAATGGTTCTTCCAAGTCAAGCATATCAAAGGAAAAGATAACTTGATCATTGACTACCTTTCCAGAAAGCCTCTAGCCATTAACACCACAGTTATTCCTTCACCCTTGTGTGTATATCCTATTACAGATCCATCGTCATCCTTAGGCTCGTCCTTTTCAGCCCTTGATGGTATCCTTAATATGATAGAAAACCTTCCTTCAGATTTAAAAGACCAAATAAAGACCATGACCCTTGAAGCCAGATCCAAAAAAATCTTCAAAGTCCTCCATAATTACCTTAAGGAATACCACAATCACTTTCTTGCTATTTATCTTGACTTGGACCAACCATGGAGAACCCCTTTTGCCTTTTGGATAACTAATTGGACTGTCATACATTATCTTTACATGTGGTATTTACTCAATGAGTATTACTTGTGCCTTCATTTTGAACTAGGATTTTTTAGACTTGTTTTCCCCCGCGTAAATAGATATTTTCAAAAATTTTGGTTTGAAATCCCGAAGAATGATGCTCATAATGGAGATTGGAAAAAGTATCATGTCACAATCCATCCAAGATTTGGTCATAAAATTACTACATCATCCCTGATTGCTAAGCTTAATTCAAAAAAGGACATTCGAACTGAAGAAATCTTTCACCCACCAGAAATTCATTGGTTCACTAACCCAGATAACTCCCTCCATTTACACATGGGCACCACATGGGCATGTTGTCAGAATGCTCTTAGTAGGACAAAATCTCTTAATTTGGGAACCTCATTTGAAATAGGGCCAAGCACTCTAGAAGCTTATAGACAACAGTGGCCAAATGAAATTAACCTCTCAAGAGAAATTATTAATCCTTTACTTGGCTATGATGACCCCTATTATGATAAACATGATCCATTAATTTATTTTGTTTGATTATGTTTTATTTGTTTCCTTTTATATTGTGATCTTTAATATGTTGTGTGTATTATTTCCTTAAGTTGATGATGTATGTTTAAAATAAGGATTAGAGCTCTCTTAATAAACTCTTTAATTAAATATGGCCTAGCAATACATAATGGAGGCCGGCCTATAAGCCGGACGATCTTGGGTACCTAACACCTTCCCAAGCTGTATCCAAACTCCGAACCCATAATCTGGTATGTTGACCCATGTATGTAAGTGATTGGCCCAAAAGGCCCAATATGGTTCTTAGACCTAATCTAGGTAGCGACTCCACTTTTCTCCGCCATGGTCGGCCGGGGCATACTCTCCTTTGCGCCCACAACTGCTAGTGTTCTATTGGAAATATTTCATTTTTTGGGTATTTATATTTTTGGTCCAAGATTCTATTATAATACATTTTTAGTAAGTAATAAGATGATTGATTGATAGTTAATAAAATTTTAGAGATTTAGTCAAGGTCTTATTGTGTTGTGACTTAATCTTGGTGGGCAAGAAGAGCATTTAATTGTGCTCGTTAAATAGAATTTTGATTTATTTATGTCGAAGAATATATTCTAATACAATTATCATCGGCAGCATTTCAATATCTATTTGCAATTTGTATGTAAGGTTGTTAGTTATTGGATTTATCCAATAATTTAAATATGTTGGTGTTGACTGCACATAATTATGGATAATTGATTAGTGCTGACCTTGTTGGTAGTTTGAATTTTGCATAGAATTCTCTCAGAATAATTTAGACAAGGTGAAGCCAATATTTTAGTTTGTATGTGCTTTTGGGGGTATAAAATAATCAATAATTTATGGATGACCACTATGTTTATATTAATTTTAATAATTCTACAATATATGTTGCTTTTTTCAGTTTCCAAATACCTACTCCATCTACCTAAACAACTAAAAATATAACAAAATAAATAAAATAAGAGAAATGTGAATCTTCCATTATAATTATATAATCGGTTCGGTCATTTTTTGGGTTTTGGGGGGTATTTTGGTCATTTTTTGGGTTTTGGGGGTATTTTGGTCATTTTTGGGTTTCAGAGGTATTTTGGTTTTTTTTTTGTGGGTTTTGTGGGTATTTTGGTAATTTTAAGGTTTCATGGGGTATTTTGGTCATTTTTGGATTTTGGGGGTATTTTTGTTTTTGTTTTGGGGATATTTTGGTAATTTTAAGGTTTCAGGGGGTATTTTGGTCATTTTCAGGTTTCAGAGGTATTTTGGTCATTTTTTAGGTCTTGGGGGTATTTTGGTAATTTTAAAGTTTTGAAATATTTTAGTCATTTTTTAAGATTTTAGAGTACTTTGGTCATTTTCACTTTATGTGTGTTTTGGCAATTTTGATAATTGGGTAATTGGATGGGTTGGGGTTTACCCATAATAATTGGGTTGGGTTGGGTTTGGGTTAGGGTTAGAAGCAATTAGTTAAATGAGTTGTAATGGGTAAATGAGTTTTATATACCCAACCCAATTATATCCACCACAAACCCATCCAAATCCACCTATTTGACACCCCTAATTCTTATGTGTTAAACCATATAGTTCTGTAAGGTATATCTATGACTTATATGACATATAACTTACTGTAATTGTAGAAAGCTAAGATTTGTATTTTTTATTATACACACGGGTATGTATGTACGTTTGTGTATATATGTCTCTTTTGTCCAAATTGGTGTCCCAAAATCACTACACTCTCAAATTTGCCTACCATTTTGTGATCTTAGAGACAGTCTGTTTGGTTGGCGTAGTTGAAAGGTTGGAGAATAGAAAATTGGTAGGAAGATGAAAATGTAGAAAGATAAAAAAGATTTAGTTTTTCATTGTGTGTGTTTGGTTGAAATGGTAGAAAAATGAGAGAAATAGAAAATTCTTTCATTTTGTTGAGGAGAAAACTGAAAGGATAAAATATGTAATTTATATAAATTTACTCTTATATCTACATTGCATTACAGGTAAGAAATAATTTATTTTGTACTCGTTGAATAATATACTTAAACAATAGTTTTTTTTTTTTTTTTGAATTTGTTCTTTATCAATAGTTTTTTTTTTTTAAATTTATTTTTGAGAAACAAGCCAACAGTTTATTCAAACTTGACAGAAACTTTTGTCCACCAGTACAAGTTGTTTCACATCATAGGGTATGTCATCATACCAAACCTTACTGTGGGAGTACTTGGCTAGCTTTGCCAATTTGTCGGCCACAGCATTACCACTCCTTTTAACATGTATAAAAGAAAAGGAATTAAAACATAAAGCCAAGGTTCTGGCATCGTCAACAATGTGACCAAAGGGAGCAAGACACGTGGAGTCAGAGTTGATGGCTCTGGTAATTGTTTCTGAGTCGCCCTCAAAGACCACCGACCCTAGATCCCTCGCAAAGGAGACTGCATTTCTGCATGCAATTGCCTCCACGTTTTCTACTGTTGCTGGTAGAAAGGAGCTCTCAGAAAGTGCACCGATAACCTCACCGTTAGAGTCCCCAATGACCACGCCAATGCCTGCTTTTTGTAAATCTTGGAATATGTTCTTTATCAATAGTTGATTGGCATAAATGGCGTGAAATTGTTTTTAAATGATGAAAACATATAAAAATAAGCACCGTACCACGTCGTTAGTGTCCCATTTAAAATTAAACACCCATTAACGAGCGACTTCTAGCAAATCTAAAAACCAATTTATTCTATAAGAATAAAGAAAAATGTTAATGAGTGCTCTGAGGGTACTCTTTAAGAATTCATTTTAAGAAAATTTTTAGGAGAAAAGAAAAAAAAAAATTAATGTTTTGATATTTTTTATTTTTCATAAAAATAATGTCAAAACTTTCTTAAAATAAATTCTAAAAGAGTTCCATAAGGACACTCATTAACATGACCCAAGAATAAATAAATCAATAAATAAGAACAAGTTTATTGGTAGTAGCCTTTTGCCGTTTGAAGATGGCAAATTATTTTGGGAATTCACTATTCAGCAGCCCTATTGTAAAAATTCAAAACATCCTTCCCCATTTATGAGATTCTGGTTGGAATATTGATTGCTTCAACAACCATCTAACATCATTTAATAAATTTCCTTGAACAACCCCTTGCTGAATAGTTTCTCTGTCTTGTCAGGATGCTTATAAAAGGAAACTTTTGAGCAACACAGCTAGTACCACTGAAAACTGAGGCAAGGTCTTTAGCCAAAAGAGAGAAAGAGAGAGATTATTGAGGCAAAGTACCTAGTGTGGCAAAATGATGAAGGTTGAGGTCACTATCATTTCAAAAGAAACCATCAAACCATCTTTACCAACATTGCACCATCTGAAACCCTACAAACTCTCCCTCTTAGATCAGGTCACTCCCGCAACTTACGTTCCCACAGTCTTCTTCTACCCTATGAGTACTGATCTCAAACTCAACATGTCCCAAATTATCAGTCAACTTAAAAATTCCCTTTCAGATACCCTCAACATCTATTATCCATTTTCTGGGAGCATAAAAGACAACCTTTTTATCCATGATTTCAACACAGGTGTTCCCTTCCTGGAAGCTCGTGCAAATTGTTCCATGTCTGAGTTCCTTAAGCACCAAGAAACAGACTTACTTAGTCTATTCGTTCCATATCGTGCCTTCTGCAAGGAATCAGATACTACTATAGGTCAAATGGCTATTCAACTGAACCTCTTTGATTGTGGTGGAATAGCAATCGGATTGAGCTGCTCACATAAGATTGGGGATGCAGCAACAGCGAGTTCTTTTCTTCATTCTTGGGCTGCCACCTTTAGTGGGTCTCCAGAAAAAGTTATAAATCCAAATTTCTCTGAGGGGTCAATCATGTTTCCACCGAGAGATTCACTTCAACGAAAGTATATAGCTACAATGGATAACTTGTGGTTCAAAGAAGGTGATTATGTTACGAGAAGGTTTGTGTTCCATGACAAAGCAATAAACACTTTAAGGGCGAAAGCGAAAAGCGATCTAGTTCCTAATCCAACACGCATTGAGGCACTGACATGTTTCATTTGGAAACATTGCATGGCAGCTTCTAAAGCCAAATCACCAGGTTCGAAAAAGACATCCATGACCATACTAGTCCAAGCAGTGAACTTGAGGACACGAATGAAGGCACACTTGTCCGATGCTTCTATTGGAAATATATTTTGGTGGGCTCCCGCAGCAGCTGATTTGGCTATGGAAGAGAAAGAGTTGCATGAATTGGTGGACCTCGTAAACGAATCCATCGCAGGGTTTGATAGCGATAGTGCGGAAAGTTTGCAAGGAGACGAAGGTTTTTTGGCTTTCTCCCATTACTTTGACCAATTAGAAGATATGTTCTCTGAAGAACCAAAACCAGATGTTTGTGCGTTTACATGCTGGCTTAGGTTTTTTAACGATATTGATTTTGGCTGGGGGAAGCCATTTTGGGTTGGTATCATGGGGAAAGTTGGCCCTGCATTTAGAAATTTAATAATATTCAGTGAAACCCCATGGGGTATTGGGATTGAGGCATGGGTGACCATGGATGAGAAAGAAATGGCTATATTGGAGAATGATCCTGAATTTCTTGCATTTGCATCCCTGAATCCAAGCATTTCAATCTCTCCTTAAAATATTTGGATATGTTTTTATTTGATGCCAAAGTGAAGTAAAATAGAATTGGTCGTTGGTACTTACGACTTTGTGGATGACAATAAACCATTAATAAATTGGTCTATTAGTGTCCTAGTTTTGATAGAAATTAAGGTTGTGATGACCTTACCTTCGTCAATATCCACACATTTTCACTTTATGTGTAAGATGTGTAAGAAAGTGTGTACATTGTTGAATGTGAAATAATAATTAGCCCTAAAATTATAGGAGTACTCGTAAGGCATTCTACTAAGAATGTAAGTTTAAACAATTCTCACAATATTAATTTTCCTTTTTTATTCATTTTCTGAATCAAATGTAATGAAGTTATTAAGTTGCAATAAAAATTTATATAAGTGCATAAAAGCTTTATAATTTTTATACTTATGTATTTTGGCATCAATCTTTTTGAATGTTTCAATGTTATAAGGTTGGATCAACACCATATTGTGTTTAAAGAATTAAAATATGTTAGCATTAGTAGTAGTGAAATTTATGCAAAATATGATTTTAGTATTAATAGTAGTGAAATCTACACAAAATATGATTATTTGGTAATTGCATCAGCACAAGAAGAAAGTTAATAAGCACAAACAAAGGGCACCGACACATGAGGTTTGCTTGTGAGAGATAGAGTTGTAAATTAACCAATTTAATTATGAACAACTATATTGCGACCAGGACGGAGCTAGGGGGGTCAAGAAGGGGCAATTGCCCCCTTTGACCCCACCCCAAGCCTCACATCAAACTCAATTATGCATTTGTTGCCACACATCAGTTATTATCTCTACTGTGTTGATTTGTTGTCACACATCAGTTATTATCTCTACTATTCTTTGTATTGTACACCTAGGTGTATTCTTTTCTTTTTTAATAATATTTCTAACGTTATTAAGTCAAAATTGCTTCTTTCCTTTATGATATACCAATCATAAGCAGACCGTAAGTAAAGGTAGCAAAATAAATAAGAGATTTTAAAAAGTTGGATCACCACTTTTTGTTCCCTAATACATATTTAGCATGAAAACTTCTCTGTTAGTTTACCTTTTTTCTTTCATGTTTATGTGTTTTACTTGTTTAAAATATTCACTTAAACTTATAATGACCTTAGAATTTAGAATACCATAAGAATAACAGTGACTATTAAATTTCAACTCTTACATTAGGCACCGAAAAAAAAAATTGAAAAAAGACGTGAACAAAATATAATTTACATGTACCTTTATATTTAATCTTCCCCACCCCCCCCCCCCCCCCTCCAAACTAAAATTTTGACTTCGCCACTGATTACGACTGAGGAAAAATTTTGTTTATATTAATTTATTTAACAAATGTGAGCTTGAAATCATATTTAGGATTGATTGTTAAATTAGTCGAGCTTAAACATAATAATGTGTTATTTTATCTAAACTCAAATAATATGTTTTCAATATATCTTTAACAATACAAGCTTCAACATATAATCAAGTTTGTTGGTGAACTCAAGTTTGGATTGTGTTTGAAATAAAATAAAAAGAACAATTTTTAATGTTCTACTCAATTCAGCTCATTTACATTTTACAGTCCTAATAAACAGTGCATTGAAAAATCAAGTATTACTATTTTCGTGTGTGTTCTAATAAGTATTACTGTTTATTCAAAAAAAAAAAAATCAAGCATTAACTCCAAGATAGAAAGCCTGAATGAAAGTGGGTAGGCTAGTAGCAAAAAAAAAAAAGGGTTGTTGTACCTAGTTTCATGGTAAAAGAACAAGGGTTGAGAACCACGTACAATGCTTCAATGTGTAGAATCAAACATCAAAGGAATAGATGTATGTGTGTGTGTATATATACATATTTATTTATTTTAATAATTTAATAATTGTAGTGAGAGGATTTGAACCATAGACGTCTAAATTATAAATACTAGAAAATCAATTGAGTTATAAGACTCTGACAGAATAGATGTATAGATTTAAAACATTATAATTAAAGGTGTTGGACATGTAAAGATTTACAACATCATAACTAAAGTTTTTTATTTTATTTTATACAAGCTAAGATAGAAATTCCACTCTAACCTAATTTAAGTGCATATGTGTGTAAAACTCTCTCTTGGAGACTTAAACCCAAACCTTAGCCCTTACCCCCTACACCTCACAAACACTTATACTTGTGGAGTGATCATTGCACCAAAGGTGTGCGATGGTAGAAGTAGATGAATTAAATGTCTTTAGTTATGAAAAAAAAAATGCAATGGATGGATAAAACATTTTCAAACCTAAACCATTTAAATATTTTACATTACATACCAAAACTACACTAAAAATTTTAGAATTCCATCTCAAACCCATTATGCATATAATTGAAAATTCCAGCCCTTAAAACTGCGTTTATCCAACTATGCATTGGATCGTTTTAACCTAAATATTAATATTAAAATACTATTTAACTATATTTAAAGGGTTATGGGAAACTATGCTTGATTCTTTTTTATTATTTGTAATAAAATATTTGAATTGAATCTTAAATGGGAGTGGCAATCCATCATGCATTGCAGTACTCAAACACACTACAGAAGAAATTATGGATGTTCTTTGAAAATGTACTCATAGGCCATCCGGATTCATTGCTCCACAACTAGATTTTGTACTAGTCTTGAATCTTGATTCTTCTTTATTGTGGGACACACACGATAGGTTTTGGGAAAAATGTTCTGACACTCCTTAAACTTTCGGGTAGTAGCCCTGATACTTGATGATACTAGAAAAAGTCCCAACTCCAAACTCGTCCATGATAGGTCGTCCTGATCCATAACGTTAGCCCATGAAAGTCAGGACAAGGAAAACTCGTCCTGAGCGAAACAAGTAGGACGAGATTTTGGATAATCTCGTCCTGAGCATAATCTCGTCCTGAGTAAACTGAACAGTCAACATTACTGTTCAGCACAGGGCATCACACCTCGCTCCATAATCGACAAAAATTGATGGGAACCGTTGCCAACGACGGTTAAATTAATCAGGCCAAACGATACGGTATCAAAAACAATTAGAGGTTGCTTCCGAAATCGTCAACTTTCATGAAGGGAGATGACTGTTTCGTGGGTGTGCTATAAAAACACTGATCTACAAAGAAGGTAACCATTCAGAGACTTCCTTTCATTTTTCTTAACAAAAAATCACAAAGATACTAACTTTGCCATCGGAGGATTCTTGGCCGGCCTCCACCGGTCTCCTCTGACTTTATTGTTCTTTTTCAGGATTCACTAGCGACCCTTTGATAACATCGAAGACAGTTCAGCCCACTGATAATTGAAACATCATCAGTTGGCGCCATCTGTGGGAAAGAATAGAATTTTTAGAGTTTTATTTTCTTTGAATTCTGTAATTTCTTTCACTAACAAAGGGCTGAAATGGTTCGGACAAGATCAAGAGTTACTAGTCCAAGCCCTCAAAAGAGTAGGGACGCTTCCAGTAATCCTTGCCACGACCATCAATCGGCGCCCACCATGCAACCATCTTTTGTCCAACATGTGCAGTCCATGGCTGCCACTATGGCGGAGTTAACCCGTCAAAATCAGGAACTGACCAGACAACTCAACTCAAGGAGATAGTATCACGACGAAAATGCCGAAGGGCATACCCAGAGTCAAGAAGACACAAGAAACGCTGAACCTGAGAGCCAGTCAAGGGGTACCACTTCGCAAAGGGTACCTCATCTGGAAAAAGAGATCGACCAGATGAGAAGGGTCATAGATAAGATGAGAGAGAATATGAGAAGGGCAAATCCAGTGGAGGATTTAGTTCATAGGACTGACTCCCCTTTCACTGCACTCATCAACGGTCACCCTCTCCCTCCGAAGTTCAAGATGCCTTCCTTAGATTCATATGACGGGACGCGTGACCCCTTTGACCACATCGCTACTTTCAAGACTACGATGCACCTTCAAGGGGTTTCGGACGAGATAATGTGTAGAGCCTTTCCAACCACCCTCAAGGGGCTCGCGCGAATGTGGTTTAGTAAAATACCCCCCAATTCAGTAAGTTCCTTTGAAGAGTTGAGCAAGTTGTTTGTTAACAACTTTATTGAGGGACAGAGGCATAAATGTTCCTCGTCCAGCCTGCTGACCATAGAACAAGGAGAAAATGAAAGTCTGCGGTCCTTTATCCCTCGTTTCAACCGAGAAGCTCTGATAGTGGATGAAGTGGATGATAAGTTGCTGTTAGCGGCATTCCACAATGGGGTTAATTCCGATCTTTTCATCCATAAGCTTTACGAAAAAGAGCCCCAGTTCATGGCAGAACTTGTCCATTCGGCTCAGAACTTCATGAATGCAAAAGACGCGATCATAGCTAAGAAGAGAAAGAGAGCTGAAAGAATGGAGGCGAATCCTGTACGCAATACTGACCAAGGACCTCGTCCAAAAAAGGGACGTGCGGAAGAAAAGAAAGATCGAGACAATAAGAAAGCATGCCCTTTAGCACGAAATCAGCAGTACACGCCGTTGAACGTCCCACTTGAGCAGGTTCTCATGCAAATCAAGGACGATCCTTCTTTAAAGTGGCCAGAGAAAATGAAGGGAGACCCCAATAAGCGCAACCGGAATAAGTATTGCCGCTTCCATAGAGATCACGGGCATGACATCGATGAATGTTTTGACCTCAAGCAGCAGATTGAAAATCTCATTAGACAAGGGAAACTGAGGAATTTCCTTGGACGAGACTACAAGGATGAGAAGCTAAAGGCAAAGGTAGAGGAGTCGTCACGACCTCCATTTGGAGAAATCAGAATGATTGTTGGGGGAAATTTAACAAGTCAGTTATCAAGGTCAAAAAAGACGTACCTGAAGGTAGTACAGAACGTCCAACTTTCAGGACGATCTCCCAAGACGAGGACTCTAGACGAGCAGGCCATCACTTTCACGAACGAGGATGACTCAAGGATACATCATCCTCATGACGATGCCATCGTTATCACCTTGCTTATCGCTGATTATTCAACTAGAAGGGTGTTGGTAGACAATGGGAGCTCCGCAGATATCTTGTATTATCCTGCCTTTCAACAAATGAACCTCGGATGAGAGCAGCTTCGTCCGGTGCATTCACCCTTGGTTGGTTTTGGTGGAATGAAAGTGCAGCTTGTTGGTATTATCTCCTTACCTGTGGTAATGGGGGTGTATCCACAACAAGTAACAAGAAATGTGAACTTCCTTGTAGTTAATTGTTCATCATCCTACAATGCTATAATTGGGAGGCCAACCTTAAATAGTTGGAAGGCAATCACATCCACTTACCATCTGTCAGTCAAGTTTCCTACTGAGCATGGGGTAGGAGAGGTGCAAGGAGATCAGTTGGCCGCTAGAGAGTGTTATTTAGCCATGCTGGCTATGGACGAACAAACCCAGACAATGAACATAGAGGAAAGAAGAATTGTGGCAGAGCCCACCGAAGCATTGGAAGAAATTCCTCTGGACGAGGATGATCCGGGAAAAAGTACCAGAATAGGGGCAGATTTGGAAGGAGAGATTAAGAAGGGTCTCATTTGTTTCCTAAGGAAAAATATTGACGTGTTCGCTTGGAGTCATGAGGACATGCCAGGTATAGACCCGAGTGTCATTACCCACCGTCTGAATGTACATCCTTCCTCCAAGCCTGTGTGACAGAGAAAGAGGGTATTTGCTCCGGAGAGAGACAATGCTATTAAAGAAGAAGTATAGAAGTTAACACTGGCGAAGTTCATTCGGGAAGTTTATTATCCAGACTGGCTGGCTAATGTAGTAATGGTCAAGAAGGCAAACGGGAAATGGAGAATGTGTGTGGATTTCACCGATTTAAATAAGGCTTACCCTAAAGACAGTTATCCATTGCCTCGCATTGACCAGTTAGTAGATTCTACGGTGGGTCATAGGCTACTTAGCTTTATGGACGCCTTTTTCGGATATAATCAGATAAGAATGAACGAGGCAGATCAAGAGAAAACATCATTCATTACCAGTCAAGGCTTATTTTGTTACAAGGTGATGCCTTTTGGGTTGAAGAATGCAGGGGCAACATATCAAAGGTTGGTCAACCACATGTTTCGTCCACAGATTGGGCGGAATGTGGAAGTCTATGTAGACAATATGCTGGTGAAAAGTCAGGACGAGGAAATTCATCTGGACGACCTACAGGAAACATTTGATACACTCCGGCAGTACAACATGAAGTTGAATCCCAGCAAGTGTGCTTTCGGAGTGTCATCAGGAAAGTTCCTGGGCTTTATGATTTCACACAGAGGGATCGAAGCTAATCCTGATAAAATCCGAGCAATACTGGATATGAAGCCTCCGTAAAATGTTAAAGAAGTCCAGTCACTCACCGGACGAGTTGCGGCCCTTAACAGGTTTGTTTCCAAAGCTACTGATAAATGTTTACCATTTTTCAGAATTCTTAGAAAGGCATTTGAATGGATGTACGATTGTCAGAGAGCTTTCGAAGACTTGAAAGCATACCTTACATCTGCCCCACTGTTAAGTCCATCTGTGTTGGGAGAAGAGTTATATCTGTATTTGGCTATTACCCCGCATGCTGTAAGTTCGGCGTTGATCAGAGAAGAAGGAAGAGTGCAGAAACCGGTCTATTACACCAGTCGAGCACTTAGAGGAGCGGAAGCACGATACCCACAGATAGAGAAGTTGGCTTTTGCCTTGATCACAGCCTCTAGGAAACTGAGGCACTACTTCCAAGCTCACATTATCAACGTCATGACGGACCACCCGCTGAAGAAAGCAATGAATAAGTTAGAAGCCGCGGGAAGATTGATCCAGTGGGTTGTCGAGCTCAGTGAGTTTGATATCAAGTACCTGTTGAGGCACGCAATAAAAGCTCAAGCTCTAGCAGATTTTATCGCAGAGTTTACTCCGAGTCACAATGAGTCGGAAGTGGTGGAAGACAAAAAATGGATCATTCACGTGGATGGCTCGTTTACACAACATGCAGGAGGAATAGGAGTTGTGCTACAATCCCCAGAGGGAGATAAGTTGACGTATAGGGTACGCCTGCAATATCAAGCCACCAATAATGAAGTTGAGTACGAAACCCTTCTAAAAGGATTGGAACTGGCCAAGTCCATAGAAGTTGAATCAGTACTTATTTTGGGAGATTCACAGTTAGTCATGGGTCAGGTAAATGGGACATGTGAAGCCAAGGAAGAGCGAATGAAAAAATATCTTGAGAAAGTATTGCAGTCAGAAAAGAAATTCAAAGAAGCTAACTTTGTTCAAATCCCAAGGGAGGAGAACATGGAAGCAAATGCCTTAGCAAAGGAAGCCTCAGCAAATCAGCCTATGGAAGAGTTTGATGAAGTCCAATATCTTCCAAGTATAGACATCCCTGAAGTACTGCAGGTACAGAATGAAGAAAGTTGGATGACCCCAATAATATCATATTTGAAAGACGGAACTCTCCCAGAAGGAAAGGACGAGGCCAGGAAACTTAGAGTTCGGTCAGCCAGATATGTCCTTCTGAATGATGCACTATATAAAAGAGGTTTTTCACAACCTTATCTTAGGTGTTTGTCACCAGATGAGGCCAACTATGTGTTGAGAGAAGTCTATGAAAGAGCTTGAGGAAACCACTTAGGAGCCAGATCACTTATTCACAAGGTCGTCCGTGCAGGATATTACTGGCCAACCATTCAGGTAGATGCTAAGGCTTATGTCAAAGTTTGTGATTAGTGTCAGCGGTTCAGTAATATCCCCAGACAACCGTCGGAGTACCTCATCCCCATGATGGCCCCATGGCCGTTTGCTCAATGGGGTCTAGATATCTTGGGCCCTTTTCCAGTTGGAATCAGGCAGATGAAGTTCTTGGTGGTAGGGATAGACTATTTCACTAAGTGGGTAGAAGCCGAACCCCTAGCAAGCATCACACAATAGAATGTGAAAAACTTCGTCTGGAAAAGTATTCTGTGCAGGTTTGGGGTGCCCCGAGTGTTAGTGTCCGACAATGGACGACAATTTGACAATGCACTCTTTAGAGATTTTTGTGAACACTTTGGAATTCAAAATCATTATTCTTCACCAGTTCATCCTCAAGCAAATGGTCAAGCAGAAGTTGCGAACCGATCTTTATTTAAAATCATCAAAACTCGTCTTGAAGGGGCAAAGGGAGTATGGCCAGATGAGCTGCCGGGTGTATTATAAGCGTACAGAACGACTGTCAGAACCCCCACGAGGGAAACCCCTTTCAAGCTGGCCTATGGGAGCGAGGCAGTTATACTTGCAGAGGTACACATGGCCAACTGTAGGGTGATGATGTATCAGGACAGGGATAATGAGGAACAACTCCGTTTGAACCTCGATCTCATAGACGAGGTAAGGACAGACGCAGAGGAAAGAACGGCAAGGTACAAAAATCTCATGGCTAGGCAACATGATGCGATGGTTAAGCTGAGGCGATTCAACATTGGAGACCTCATCTTGAAGAAAGTTTCTTTGGCAACCAAGAACCCAGCTCATGGGAAGTTGGGGCCTAATTGGGAAGGATCTTACAGAATTATCAACTGTAAGAGGCAAGGGTCCTACTACTTGGAAGCTCTGGACGGAAGGAAATTAGAGCATCCATGGAATGTTAAACACCTAAGAAGGTATTATCAGTAGAATGCCAGCCTAAACAAAAGTTCTCCTGGACAAGCCTATATGAGAAGGTTTATATATGTATTTGGAGTGTGTTCTACAGTGTTATTTTATTGTTATTACGGTGTGATTATGGACAAGGTGGTGGATTTGCTTGTATGTACTTACATTTTTATAAGGCACTAACTCATGAGTATGTGCCCCATCTGTGAACAATATTTATGTTATGTACATAGTGTTGTGTGAATCCGTAATCTCCATGTTACTTTTGTTCAAATTTTTGTTTAAATCAACCAGTTAACAAGAAAAGAAAAGAAGGGTCAAGTCCATGGACGGGAAAATTCTCTGGACGACAGAGATGAAACACCAGTATGCTCTTCATAACAAGGCAAACTCGTCCAAATAAAAGACGAGGTAAAAACCTTGGATAAAACTAAACAAGGTTTTGAGCACGTCCAACCCATGGACGAGTAAATATTCCACGTCCAATCCAAGGACGAACAAATATTCAATAAGTCCAACACATGGACAAGAAAATGCGTACGAGTTTAAACTTGTCAAAAAGACTCGTCCAACCCATGGACGAGGAAGGGCAGAATAAATTTATCAACACCAAAACAATCCAACATATGGACGAGGTAAAGGTGTTAATGGTGAAAGTCAACAAGTTTAAAAGACGAGTAATGAAGAATCACTATTTCATCACGGTTTTGCAAAGACGAGTTGAAACTATAAAGTGATGAGAGCGTGTTTTCTAATAAAAAATTACTCCTATGGACGAGCATGAACTTATATTTAATAAGAAAAAATTCTCGTTCACATAAACATTGTAAAAAGTTGATCAAATTATTTAAGGGCGGACTATTAAACGTCCAAACACCCTGAATTTGTTCAAAGTCTCGTCCTAAAACCATGGACGAGACAAATGTACTCAAATTACATTTCCTTTAAAAAAAAATAATAATAAAGTCTTCATGCGGGAGGAGTATCGTCCTTGGCATCTGCAGGAGGAGGAAGGGTGCTAGCATCATCTTCAATATTGATGTCCTCTGAACTTGTTTGGAGGAGAGAGCTAGTAGCAGCACCAAGATTGAGCTTTATAGTACTAAAATCAAGGTTGGGGAAGTTCTCAGCAGCATCCAGCCCGAAGTCCTCGAACCCAGCTGTATAGTTCTTGTCCAGCAGATCAGTAAACTGCTTGGACGCTTGAAACTCTGCAATTGCGTCCTCCTTTGCCTTTTCGAGAAGGGTGTTCAGCTCGTTGTTCTTCTTCTGAAGATGGTCAAGACGAGTATCCTTTTCAAGCTTAACAGCCACTTCAGCCCACACCTTGCTCTTCTCCTTCACCTCCTTTATCCTGTTCTCCAGAAGCAGCCTCGTCTTGTCTAGTTCAGTGGCCTGCCTGGACGTAGTGGTGAACTTAGACATGGCCTGTACATTAAAATTTTATAAGTACATGTCAGCGTCATTAGTTAAAGACGAGATATATATATATTTATATATATATATATAACTTAAAAACTTACTTTGAAGAGATCATGAACACCAGAGTGCTCAAAATCCTTCAAGGACATGTTGTAACAGGCACCCACGTCCACGTCCGTCACTGCCGTCGAGAACCTCTCCCAGGCCAAGTTCTCATTTCCAAAGAGGTGCTGAGGAACTTCCTTGGGAGGAGTAGACGATGTGGGTGCATGGACCATAGACGAGATCTTCCTGGACGGAGGATCTTTAGGCTCAGGATCAAGAGCAAGAATTTGTACTGGAGACTCCAGATTAGAGGCAGGAGGAGATTTGACGTCTTGAGGTTTGGAGGACTTATGTTTCTTATCCCTTCCACGTCTACTTGGGAGGTCACCCAAGTCCACCCTCGATGAGATATTTTTCCTTTTTTCACCTGTGGGAGGACGAGGTTGAGATTTAACTCCCTCGTCCACAACCTCCTTGCCTTTATTCTCCTTCATCATCGCCATTCCTAAAAGGAAAGACGTCAGTTTTAAAAATGAAAATATATATAATAAAAAAATAAAAAAGGAGAGGAGTAACAAATAAAAATAACTTATTTCTACGAGTAGTGATCTCGTGTGCAAGGGTTTCAGCGGAGGGTATAGGACCTAAGCCCCAAGTAGCAAGACGTTGAAGGCTTACTAATGAATGAAACGTCCTGTCAGTGTACAGATGAGCCTTCTGGATGCGTTCAATGTAAAACCTATCCAAGTGAGGTCGTCTAACACCTGAAACAAAAGAAGGACGAAGAAACAAGAGTTAGGATTTTTAAATTACAGATAAAAATGAAAACTGAATAGGGTTGAAACGAACATACCTTCAGGACGAAGGTTCCCCAATTCCCGAGTGTATGGAGGAAATGGGTCCCTGTCAACCTCAATAGGGCGTCCAGCCCAGAAACCTGAGACGAAGAAGAACTCCGTCTTTCAGTTCCTATCTGAGGTGACTAAGGATTTGATTAGTCTATAATCTTTCCCCCTGGTTGTAAATTGATAAAAGCCAAGGGACTGATTAATCTCGCAGGGCTTGTAACAATAGAGGAACTTGTCCACGGTAAAAGGACGGTTCCCCTCAAACACCTCCCTCCACAAAACTTGCATGGAGACAACTAACCTCCATGCGTTAGGATTAAACTGACAAACTCCTAAACCTAACCTAGTCAGTAACTCCCTAGCAAAACTATTTAGAGGTAGTCTAAGTCCTCCCAAAAGATAAGCCTCGTAAATACCTATCCCAAAACGAGGCTGCCAACACCATTTTCCACGGATGGCTAACCTAGGGTTAAGCTCGTCTGGGATTTGGTATTATGTTTTAAGTAATTCAATCTTCCTATCATCTATCTTTGAATCTATACCTATGGCGCAACTATATACAACTTCCTCATCCTCGTCCTGAACTGTGGACGAGGGGGCACTAGTTCCAGCCTGTGATCCGGACTCAAACCTCGTCTTAAGCCCTTCCTGGAGAACCTCTAAAGGAACCCCAGGAACACCAGATGTATACTCGTCCGTAGTGTTTCCCTCACTACTACTACCACTACTACTGTTGCTATCACTAGACCCACTAAAACTACTACGATCAGTATACTCGTCTATGGCTTTATCTACACTATCGCTAGACGAGGAAAGAACAATTGACATTTTTTATGGAAAGCTTAAAATAAAACTAAGGACGAAGATAGGAATATACCTGGATCTAGGACGAGGGAAACTTATGGACGCAGGATACTTCTAGACGAGGATCTAAGACGAGAGTAATTGAAGAGGGAAATTTCAGAAATGAGGAGGGTAGCGATGGAAATCAACTATTTATAGGCAATGGGCCCTGACATCTGAAACGACACAAATGAGTGAATAGGAGACACGTGGCATGTTCCTCGGTCAGGTAAATCGACATGATTTCCTGCCAATAAGGTCATGACACGTGGTACCAATTCGTTGGCAGAACACCCAGAAGAAGTCACGTTTCTCTGGACAACCCATGGACAAGGGGGTAACTGATGATACTAGAAAAAGTCCCAACTCCAAACTCGTCCATGATAGGTCGTCTTGATCCATAACGTCAGCCCATGAAAGTCAGAACAAGGAAAACTCGTCCTGAGCGAAACAAGTAGGATGAGATTTTGGATAATCTCATCCTGAGTAAACTGAATAGTCAACATTACTGTTCAGCACAGGGCATCACACCTCACTCCGTAATCGACAAAAATTGATGGGAACCGTTGCCAACGACGGTTAAATTAATCAGGCCAAACGATACGGTATCAAAAACAGTTAGAGATTGCTTCTGAAATCGTCAACTTTCATGAAGGGAGATGACTGTTTCGTGGGTGTGCTATAAAGGCACTGATCTACGAAGAAGGTAACCATTCAGAGACTTCCTTTCATTTTTCTTAACAAAAAACCACAAAGATACTAACTTTGCCATCGGAGGATTCTTGGCCGGCCTCCACCGGTCTCCTTTGACTTTATTGTTCTTTTTCAGGATTCACTAGCGACCCTTTGATAACATCGAAGACAGTTCAGCCCACTGATAATTGAAACATCATCAATACTGATACCCCTTAAACTTTTGTTTTAGCTAATTTACTCTATAAACTTTACACAATAGCCAAATCAATACCTTAGTTAGTTTTCCATTAGAATACTAGCAAAACAATTATATGAAACTCACGTGGACTTCAAAATACCAAAGCTAATCCATGAACTCGATGGTAGAGAAGAGAGAAACCTAGGGTTAGATTTTGAGAGAGAGAGAGAGAGAGAGTCGATCAAACCAGACCAGCCATTATGGTCTCGCCAAAGCCGAAGTTTGTGTCTTGCTGCTGATCTCATCGAAGAAATAATGAATAACTCACCATTCCGCAAGATCATAGCTTAGTACTATTTGATTTAGTGCTTCACATGTCATAACTAGACTTGATCATGTGCATTATTCAATTTATTCTTTTTTATTTTATTTTCCTTTCTCTCATTCTTCAATTCGTTTTTCCTTTTTATTTTTATTCAAAATAAGAATAATGCCTTTATAATTTAAATGATACCTCATGTTTTAAGTTTTAAGAGAGACGTGCATGGTTCAAATTCCTTATATATAAGTTATGACAATCAATTTATACTTGAATTTGGGGCCCTTGAAGACAAAAAGCATTACAATAGAGTGCCTAGTTGGGTTGACTATCAGCAGCCCTAAAGGAAAAATTCAAAACATCCTTAACAATTCTGGTTGGGCTATTGATTTCTTCATCTACCATCTTTAAGTTGCTTCAACATAAATCGGACACATCTCTTCTCAAAGCCAAAAGTTTTCAATTCAGAGGAGTTGATGTTGAATAATTATACCCGAGCTTTCATGATCCTCCACGATTGCACCCAAGCAAGCCAACCACCTTCTCAAACATGTACATCAACATAAACTTAACATCATGATATGGGCTAGCATTTTAATTCTTCCTCATCGCTTCTGATGAGAATGGAGATCTACATCCATCATACAAAACACACACCAACACACCCACCGACACAATCAAGGCTGCATATAAAAAGTTGTGTGAAAAGAATAAGTTGTGATTAATAAAACATCATTTTTATATAGATTTATGATCGATCACTTTTATTATTCACTAATTATAATATGTGTTGTAAATTTTTCTGTGTAATCGTGGCTCCATGATAGACCATTCCAATTCATTGGTTCATAACCAATAAATTAATATTGAGATTATTAATTTGGGACCCAGTGGAGGCCCTCTAGGAGTGCTCAAAATACTGGTACTACAACTATATATACTATCTCAATTATCTCATTTGAAATGATTGATTATGACCCTTGTGCGATTCAATTGTTTGAGTAAATATTATTGAGGAAAAAGAGCATTCACCTCATCTTGCGTAAATTTTCTCTTTTGTTTGGTCTATTTTATAGGAACTTTTTTATTTTTTTACCGGCTCACTTTTCAAAATACCCTAAATCATATTATATACTTTATACTATATTTCATTAAAATGCAAATTTTTTTTTATAAATTGTTTCTCTTTATTTGCACACAATAACTCTCATCAACTTTCTTCCTTCATCCTATGTAAATAAAGAATAAAAAACTAAATGTAAAATGAATAATGTCAATATAAATTTACACAGTTATTGTAATAACTATGTATATTTACATAATTTTGCATGACCTGATGTCGGTGAATTTTAGACTTAGTTGACTAAAATGTGACACTCTTTTCTATTATACAAATACTAATACGAGTGCTTTAAAAGAACCTAACCCAAGGGGAATAAGAGAAAAAGTAAGCCATGAAACTAGTTTTGTAATTTTTGTGACAATTTGCAGTATTCAAAATTTGAGAAAACATAGTCCAAATAAGAAGATCATAAATTTTGGATATATTACATTTTAAACCCTATATTTTACACTTTTTTTGGTTGGGGGTGGAAAATTTGGGATATCTAAATAGAAAATGGTAGGAATGGAAAAGATTTAGTGTTTCCTCCTTTATATGTTTGGTTGGGAGGATGAAAAGTTGAGAGATGTAAAACTCATTTATTTGGTTGAGGTGGAAAAGTGAGATGAGAAAAATGTAGTTTTTATAAATTTACTCTTATGTCTTTATTCATAATATATAAGAAGTAATTTTGTTAATCATTAAATAAAAATTTATTACTTACTATCAATTAAAATTAATTTATAAAATTTAACAACACATTACACATTATATTATATTATATTTATGTTAAATTATTATTTATATATGTGGGGTCACGTCCCCAATTAATCGGATTTATCCGCTTTGGGGAGCCAGTCCCTCACGGTTTATCGGCTCGTCCCCGAGTGTGGGCAGGACCAACCAAGGGCTAGACCTTGTAGTTGTAATCGCAAGTCCCACATCGGTTAGAGTTCCCTCCCACATATGGTTTAAATGCTTCTGGAGCGACCATATGTGTACCACCTCCGCACACATGTGTGGGAGTGGTACACATATGGTCGCTCCAGAAGCATTTAAACCATATGTGGGAGGGAACTCTAACCGATGTGGGACTTGCGATTACAACTACAAGGTCTAGCCCTTGGTTGGTCCTGCCCACACTCGGGGACGAGCCGATAAACCGTGAGGGACTGGCTCCCCAAAGCGGATAAATCCGGATAATTGGGGCAGTTACCCCACATTAAAAGGGCCCTTTTAATGTGGGGTAACTGCCCCAATTATCCGGATTTATCCGCTTTGGGGAGCCAGTCCCTCACGGTTTATCGGCTCGTCCCCGAGTGTGGGCAGGACCAACCAAGGGCTAGACCTTGTAGTTGTAATCGCAAGTCCCACATCGGTTAGAGTTCCCTCCCACATATGGTTTATATGCTTCTGGAGCTGCCATATGTGTACCACCTCCGCACACATGTGTGGGAGTGGTACACATATGGTCGCTCCAGAAGCATTTAAACCATATGTGGGAGGGAACTCTAACCGATGTGGGACTTGCGATTACAACTACAAGGTCTAGCCCTTGGTTGGTCCTGCCCACACTCGGGGACGAGCCGATAAACCGTGAGGGACTGGCTCCCCAAAGCGGATAAATCCGATTAATTGGGGACGTGACCCCACATTAAAAGGTTCTTTTTAATGTGGGGTAACTGCCCCAATTATCCGGATTTATCCGCTTTGGGGAGCCAGTCCCTCACGGTTTATCGGCTCGTCCCCGAGTGTGGGCAGGACCAACCAAGGGCTAGACCTTGTAGTTGTAATCGCAAGTCCCACATCGGTTAGAGTTCCCTCCCACATATGGTTTATATGCTTCTGGAGCTGCCATATGTGTACCACTCCCACACATGTGTGCGGAGGTGGTACACATATGGCAGCTCCAGAAGCATATAAACCATATGTGGGAGGGAACTCTAACCGATGTGGGACTTGCGATTACAACTACAAGGTCTAGCCCTTGGTTGGTCCTGCCCACACTCGGGGACGAGCCGATAAACCGTGAGGGACTGGCTCCCCAAAGCGGATAAATCCGGATAATTGGGGCAGTTACCCCACATTAAAAGGGCCCTTTTAATGTGGGGTAACTGCCCCAATTATCCGGATTTATCCGCTTTGGGGAGCCAGTCCCTCACGGTTTATCGGCTCGTCCCCGAGTGTGGGCAGGACCAACCAAGGGCTAGACCTTGTAGTTGTAATCGCAAGTCCCACATCGGTTAGAGTTCCCTCCCACATATGGTTTAAATGCTTCTGGAGCGACCATATGTGTACCACCCCCGCACATGTGCGGAGGTGGTACACATATGGTCGCTCCAGAAGCATTTAAACCATATGTGGGAGGGAACTCTAACCGATGTGGGACTTGCGATTACAACTACAAGGTCTAGCCCTTGGTTGGTCCTGCCCACACTCGGGGACGAGCCGATAAACCGTGAGGGACTGGCTCCCCAAAGCGGATAAATCCGATTAATTGGGGACGTGACCCCACAATATATATAATAATTAGTTTTCTTTTTCAATATAAACACTAAAGAAATGTTTTCCAATGTTTAAAAAAATAAAAAACTAGACAAGGACATTGTAGTGGAAAGAGACAGAGATGTGTTTGAAAATGATAGAAGACAATAAGATGGGGTAGTTAACGTGATAATGAGAGGGACATAAATGTAATTACCATGCGCTAAAGTAACAACCAACAAAATTTCCTGAGTCAAACTGGAGGGATTACATTATTGTGGGCCCAATAAGAGAATGCTTGAGTCTTGCCAAAATCTCTCCTATTTTCTCCTCCACATTTTCCATCCCTTCAATAATTGGCCCAACCAAATGGGGCCTTAAGGAAATTTCAAATTAAATATAATCATTCGAAATTAAATTATGAGTCTTAATAAAATTGCTATAAAATATAAATTAAACCTTATAGTTTTGCTAATTTAAAGTTGAACCATGAACTTTAAAAATAATTTCAATTTAAATCCAAAACTTATCGAGTTTCATCTGGGGGTTTGAATTAATGTGATTTTAAAGTTAGATGATTTAATTTGAAGCTAATGAAAAGTAGGGATAAAGGGAGATTTGAGGTGGTTGTTTGAGATGTCTTTTTTGTCCATTTGAAGAATTAAGTATTTTGAGAGACAACCCCTCAAATAAAATTTTTAAATTTTTTTTTTTTGAGAGACACAGAGTACCTCTATATTGGATAATTAAAAAAAGAAAACATAACAAGCGGAATATATTTATTCCATTTATAAAATATAAAATAAAATAAAAATGACCTATGTGACCAGTGAGTTAACTACATGTGAGAACTGCAACTTTATGGGAAGAGATTAATTTCTGTAAGGACATAATGTAAAACTTATGTTTTATACTTCCAATTCCAGCATGTCACATCATCTAATCACGTATTTAAGAATAAACACAATTACACCCATTCAATTTTAATACCCATATATAAATTCTACCAAATTTGGAGTTTATTGAGATCTTATTAGGTGTGGTTAGATGTATTAAATTTTAAGTAAAAAACTAATGTGACAATATCTTATCGGATGGCGTAAAACATAGGTTTTTACACTCCATCCTTACCATATTCAATCTCTTATGGGAATGCTTCGAATTCTCCTTTCTAGTTTCTAGTTTAAAATGGAGTTCCTTTTTATTTAATTACATGAAAAAAAAAATTAAGGAAAAACCTTACACAAAATGTCAAACTGGAATAAATTACAATACTTTGGTACTAATCTACTAGATACATTACAAGAAAGTGATTACACAACTTTGTTCCCTAATTACATTCTAAACGAGGAAATAGAGAGGAAATGATTACTAAGAAAATGTATGACTAAGTGACTGAATGAAAATGTGTTCGTCACCCACCCATTAACCTAAAGTTTGTATCTTGTGGTGCGGTGACCAATATAAAAAAGTTATCTAAGAAAACAACCCAAGGTAAAATATTGAATCCTTTTCAGTTAGAATACCATTTTTTATAGGTGAGAGCTTAGGTTTGAACTCGGGGTTGGTTCCTTTATTTTTTTTTACATTTCAAACAAGAAAAACCACACTATTTGTCACGTCCCAAACGCGATACCCGGATTGTGACCATGACTGGCATGCTAATATCAAACTTAAACATGATATTAACAAAAACCAACTAAACTCTTATAAACAAAAATCTTCCCTCTTTCTTTTCATTTTTGTATCTTTACTTCTTCTTTTTTTCTTTTTTCTTTTTTTGAGAGAGAGAGTTTCACTTTATGGCGTCCACTCCTAATGATAACTCTTTATCATCAAACCAAGACACCAGTCAGTTTTTGGTATAGGCAGGGATTGAACCCCAGATTTCTTATACAACCATCAGAGACTTTACTAGTTGAGCTAATTAGAACCCACTGTTTCTTTACTTCTTGATATAACTTTTCACTTGATATTCAGAGCATCTACATTGTACTTCAAGAGATAATACAATCCACCAGTTATTCAAATTCTGAATTTCACATAATACATCTCTAATCATATACAATATATAAAAGCAGAAGCTTTTAACCAGGTGTTGACACGTTAGCAAAAATGCTCCCTTCAAAAACTGACACGTAGAGAATAATTCTTTTAAAAATTCGCACGGTGCGCCTGTTCACCCAAAAATAAAAAAACAATACGCTGACCCTTATAAAGAAGATCAAGCCGCTTATCCACACAAAAAAAAGAAAAAACTGACAATTCAAAAGGCGAAATATTATATTTTTGACCCAACCTTTACACGGTTTGATAGTCACGTTAGTAAAAAAGACCTCTTTAAATACTACCACGTGTAGAACTTTTGAGCTAAACCAACCGCACGTTGCAACACTTGGTCTTTTAAAACTCTGCCACGGTTGCAATTAAAAAAAAGGATATATTATATTGTTTCGTGAGGTTAACACACTATTTGATGGCATCTAATAACCGGTTCAAAGGCTTGGAATTCTCCCAAAAAAAAAAAATGCAGCATACAGAGAGAGAGAGATAGAGCTCTTCGTTCCTTCGCCAGACTTAAAGCACCACTGCAAGCAGAAAGAAAAATCTATGGGCATCAACACCGTTAGGCTATATATGTGCCACCATCAGATCGTCGGAACTGGTACCGGTACGTTTTTCTCCATTTTTTCTAGATTTGGGTATGAAATATTACTTTTTGTTGAATTTTTTTGTTGGATAGGTTTAGATTTGATTTTGGTTTTGATTCCTTTTTGTTTCGGGCTTTTAGGTTCTCCATGAAAATGTTTGTTTTCTCAATTTTTTGATTTTTGTTTTTAATATCACTAAGCCTTTCCCTGTTCTCTGATATCGGTGTTCATAGGTTTTTTTTTTTTTTCCTGGGTTTTGATTTGGAAAACACCTTTTGATCTGTTTCACAGGGTTAAAACACCTTTTGATAGCCTTCAGTATAAAAGAAAACAAACCGCTTAAATTGGTAAATTGCAATCAAAAGGAAAGGGAAAGAGAAGAGAGTTTGTTGGAACCGTAACACGATTGAGGGCTTTAAATTCTATCCATTTACCGTGCACACGGTTTAAAACAAAAAACACCATTAAATTGAAAGAGACTGACGGAATGAGAGAGACTGATAAACAAAGAGAGACAGGAGCCAATTAGGTGCAGAAAAATCTTAGAAATCAGACAAACTACATATTCCCCATAGTTTCCCAGTTCCTTTCAAAAACTCTTTGTTTCCAGTTACACTAAAACGACATTTTTGCTTTTTGATTTTTCCAAAAAAAGAAGCAGAAGAAGAAGGAAGATGAAGCCGACTAAAAAGAGTTCCCTCCGACTTTTTGATTAACAATGCCTTCGACAGGTTCCTATTCTTTCTCTAACTTTTTTTTTCCCCACAAATTAAAAGTTAAATTAGTTTTGCTATATGTTTTCCACTTATACAATTGCAGTCAGATTTTGGTTCCAGAAATTAGGGTTAAGGAAATCGGAATTATGATTGTGGCTATTTCTATTAAATATTTTTGGTAATGGGTTTGTTTGAATTCTTCTCTTTTGGATTTAAATCATTCAATTTCTTCCTTTGCAACAATAAACTGGAATCTTTCTACAATCTATAGTCTCTAATTTAATCAAAGCAAAAGTCTCAATTAATTTTCCTAATATTCTCTTCGATTATGATTTGCTGTCAATTTAGGAATTTGGATTCATAACCCTTTTCCTCTCTATTCGTTAAAATCTGGGAAAACCCCTCACAATATGAAAATCCTACCTGAGTTATAATGGCCTCTTACCTGTTTTGTTTTTATTGCAAGGGGGAGTGAAATTGTGGGATTTTGAAATTTGATAGTATAACTTTCTTTACACTAAGTTTATTACTTTGTAGATTTTAATTGATATATTTTTAAAAGACACTTTTTAGGTCTTGATTTTGTTGTTTTTGATGTTGGGGTTTAATGGGTTTAAATTGTGAAATCTGTAAGTATAATAGGAAAAGGAATTGCAACCAGTTCTAAAGTTTTGTTTTTTTGGTTTTTTTTTTTTTTTCAAATTTCAATAACGTTTGTTAGTTTACTTTGCTAAATGTGAATCAATATTGGATAGATTAAATCAATCATCATAGAGAGCAGATTGAATCAATATTAGATTTCTGATTCAATATTTTGGCTTCTCTTTTTGTGTTTGGCTTTTGGTAGGCATCCAGATTGGCATATACATTGAATTTATATGTATGACATTGAAATTTATGATTCAATATTTTGGTTTCTCTGTTTGTGTTTGGCTTTTGGTGGGCATTCGGATTGGCATATACATTGAATTTATATGTATGACATTGAAATTTTCATTGTAATGTGGCAACTGTGAAATGATAAGGGAATGGGCATTAGTTATGAATCTTATGGTCATTGGAAAAGACAATTGTGAAGAAGGCTTTAGCACTTTAGATTTTATCTATTAATATTCTCCAGATTTTTTTCTTTCTTACTCTTTTTCCATGCTTGATCCATTCTTTTTTCCTCCAATCATGATGCTTCTTTTTCTCCCAGTTTATCTATCATTGGTTTTTCTATCTGTGTATAGAGCAGAAAGTAGGTAGGCAATCTGTCACTTACACAGGTTTTATTACTTTTTTAGGACTTCACCTTTCTTATATGAGACACACTGTACTTTTTTCTATTTGTGTTCAGGACTTACTATTACTTCTGTTAAATACCTTTACGCTCTGATCTTATTTTAAAATATTTTTTATGCCATTTTTAAGTATATACTGCCCTGCACATGATCATGAAGATTAGTTTTCTGGTGGTTATTAATTATATGTTATTGAATCACACTTAATACAGAATACCTCTTTGGCCTTCAAATAGTGACATGCATTGATCTCAAACAATATGGTTTATGTATACTGTTCATTTTTTTTTTTTTGAGAAAGATTGTTTATCTTAATTGATTGTTAGATTACCAAAATCTTCAATTTTTTTTTTTCATTTTTTCTCCTCTGATTTTTAACTCAGTTACTTCTTCATTCTGCAGCCTTTGAAATGATTTGGTTTTGCTTGGAATATTTGGATTCCTTTTTTTAGGGTACTCCAGACTTATAATTCAAAGGCTACAATATTTAGATTGTTTTAATAGTTGGGCTTCTAATTAATATACAATAGATTTATCTTAACTGTGTTTACAATATTTGCATGATTGTTGACTGAGTTTTTTAGCATGATATGTGTTTGAAAATATGACTTACAGACTTGCGTTTTATTTCCTTAGTATTATGTTGTTTAGAAAATATATACCTGCAAAACGAATCCTTTGACTTTTAATACCATTAAGATGATTGCACTATTGACTCATAAAATAGATGCCTACAAAAGAGAAAGCAAAGGGTAGCCCATAGCTGTATGATCCCATTTATTATATCTTTGATCCTTTTTTCTTTTCTTTTTTTTCCCGGTAATATGTTTGAGATATGCCTTAAGGAATACCTCCAGACCACAGCCACTCCCTTATACTTTTAAGGGCCCGAATATAAATGAAAACAACATGGAAAGTATACCAATAGTGGTTGTACATAAATAACTTTTTAGAGTAAACTTACTAGAATTAAGATACTTATTTCAATGCTTTTGATTGGCTTAGTATAGGGTGATTTCTTAGGTTTTGTATGTCTAAATATTGTAGTGCTCTTTACGCTTAAACTCACATGACTCAATTAAAATATATAATTAAAGGATCCTATTGTGCATCTTTGATTCTTAAAGGGAATTTTCATGTCAATGATCATGATCATTTCTTTAGAAGTATTTGGATTCAATTAGTTTTTGTTTTGGACTGAACTGAACTGTAAACCATATTATGATTCAGTTAGGTTTTTCCCATCAATTTTCAGTAGCAAAATATATTGTTAGGATTCTCTTTTGTTTTGTTTTTCTGTTTTGGCTATGCTTTCTAATCAATTTTCCTAATTTGTATTCTTGAGGCTTTAAATTCAGTCTACCTCAAAGATTACATTGTCGTGATTTTGAGGGAATTTGAATTTGAATTTATGATGACTCTAAAATTGTTCATTGCAATTTCAAACTGAGTTTTTACATATGGTTTATGGTCTCCATTTTTCCCTACAGGTGTTTGTGGGTCTTGGTGTAATAATTGATAGTAGTGGAATACCTATAATGCCAAAGTATGTATCTTAATTATTAAAATTATAGGTACTAATTCTAAAATAGTTGGTTTCCTGTTAAAATGATTTAATATGTAGTTATATAATTTTTTTTTTCCATAAATTAGTTCATTAATATAATGCCTACTTTTATTTCATTGTCCAAAGTATATATACTCAATTTTGTGAATTCAATATGCTACTTTAATATGAATGACCTTCATTATAACCATCATGTTCCATTTTATTGATCACTTATATACAAAATGAAGTAGCAAGGCTAAATTATGTTATTAAACTTGAGTTTGGTGTTACTCAACCTTCAAATGTTTTTATTTTTTATGATTCATTTATTTAAACCTGCCAAATATCAGAAGCCTTTTCCTACAATTAAGGTGGTGCTGCCATGTAGGAAAAAAGGTCATCTAACTTTCAGCCACATTCCCAATTAAAAAACGAAACATTTTACTGTTCAGCAACGCCGTAACACCGTTTAATAGTCTTAGTATAAAAAAGAAAACTAACTATGTAATCAAAAGGCTTGCTGTTAAATTAAAAAAAAAAAAAAAAAAAAAAACTTGCTATACGTAGAAAGAGAAAGAGACAGAAATTGTTGCTCCGTTTGTACTCTGCCCCATCCCTTCTCTACTCTGTTTGTTTGCTGCCCCATCCTTTCTCTTCAACCGTGTATTTGGAAGGTATGCATTGATTTTTCCTTGGAACTTCTCACTAATGCTTTTCTTTTTTGATATTTCAAAAATAAGAAAAGCCGGCTGTTTATTCTCTTTATTTTTTTTCTTTGACTTTCTGGGGTTCTTTCACCCTTATTGAAAAGTAGATGGGTTTATTGTTTTTGTTTTTTCCCCTTGGTTTTTTGTCTTTTTCCCCATTCTATCCCTGCCAGAAACGGTGCTAATTGGTGGGTGTACTATTGTGGAATTGTATTGTGTTTTGGTTTAGGACTCTATCACCACGGGTCAAACGCAAAACCCACACACACCGATTATGACTCTATTGGGCAATCCAATGGATCCGGATCCCTTTACCTTTTACTATTAAGGGATTTTTAGATATTATTCTATAAGGCCAATGGTAAAGTTTTTTTTTTTTTTTTTAAATTTCTTTTTTAAAATTTGTGGATTAAATATGCTTTAGATTTGGTTCTTTAGGTTGGATTGTTTTTCATTTGGGTATATGGGTAAGATTTGGTTTTTATTAAGGACTCTAGATTAGAATGGTTTAGTTTTGGGTATTTCAGTATATTCACATTGTTGTAAACAAAGGACTCTGGATGATAATAGTGTTTTTTATTTTTTAATAAATTTGTATTGAAACATTTTTATTTATTTATTTATTTTAATGTTCTTTTTTTATCCGTTATTTTCAAGTTCTTTGACTGCCTTTTCCCCAATTTGTCGCACACAATTCTATTTTCAAGTTCTTTTATCCATTTTTTCCCCAATTTGTCACACAATTTTTTTTTTTTTTACCAGTCCAATCTGAGACGCAATCTGTCTAGAATATCTTTTTTTTTTTTTTGGTCAATGTTGCATGCCATATATTTGATGAAATTTCTCATAGTCATGCGGTATTAAATGTCTCTTATATATAAAATTTAAAGAGATGAAACTTCATAATAATTTTTAAAATAGAAGAATCTTGAAAAAATTAATGTTGTTATGATAGGGCATTAACAATAGTGAAAATATTTTAAACCTCCTTATAGGGAAGATTGGTGTGAGGGTAAAGTAGCTCTTATGTGTTTTACTTTTATGTGTTGAGATTTCCATTTGAGGGTTTTGATTTTTATATTTTGATTTCTATTGCTTTAGTTTCTATAGGTCACATTTGTATGTGCAATTTATCTTTTTAATAAAAGCTTAAGAAATTGCAATTGGTAAATCAATTTCGCAAAACATTTACGTCTTTGATTAGTTTTGGTGATAATATGTTTTTTCTTTCAAAGATTTCCTTTTAAAAATATTGTTTGCTAATTTGTGGGTTGACAAAATAGAACTTGAATAGGTTCTTTACAGAGTTGGTCTAAAATTTCCCACGGCCAAGGTGGGATGCAAAATCGGGTGTGGATACATAGCTTGAGGTCATTCATAGTGAAAGCTCCTACCTATGCCTTGGAATTTTTTTAAGAGCATGCTCTGCAAGTACTTTTATTCTGTTTGAGATGATTAAAGCTTTATCATAATTATCTCATTGGAATTTTGGCTTAGTTAAAAAGAGAGGCAGCAAGGTATATAAATGTGCACATGCATAAATATTTGTATATATCAGTCCTGCCAATTTGTAGTAAAGAATTATTATCTTCAACTATAAGATTTTTTAAAAATATATTGTTTCTTTAGCCAATCTGATTATTTTGGTTTTGATGTAATAATATTATTCTTCTTTTTCTTTTTGGAAGGCATAACAAATTGAAGATATACTATATGATAGGAGGTCTAAAACAAAACTAAAAAGTTAAACTAAAATCAAAGTAGAATTTTTATTCATATATATATATATATATATATATATATATATATATTGTTTTGCTTTCAAAGTTGGCTAAATTATTATTAATAATGTCTATCATGTATAATGGTTAGTGGAACTCATTTGCTGTTTCATATATCAATGTTTAGTATTTTTAAAATAGGCAAATACTTCCATTCTTCATATTTTTATAATAGGTCTTAATGCCTACAACCTCCCATTAAAGATTATGCCACTTTGTTTAGTGTTTTGAAGTGCATTGTTTTCCCATAACGTTGTATTGTAACAAGAATAACTTAAGATGTTGGTTATTGTGTCATTTATATCACAGAGGTGTAACAATGTATGTTTTCTTTATTTGCAAGCAATCAATTTACATATTTGCAAGCAAATTTAGTAAGGACAAGTGAAATGATTTGTTGGTGGTAATGTAGTTGAGAAGATTTTGGATTCATAAATCAACCTTTGTTTTTTTAAATGTGAGTTAATGTAATTCTTTTTTATTCAAGGTTTTCTTATATATTGTTCAATATACCTTTGGTAGTCAAAGAGATTCATTTCGAATGGAATAAATTTTTTTATTTAAGTTGTTTTCAATAACTGAAATTTAGTTTGCTTTTGGACGAATTCTGTCAATTCATCAGCAATAAAATAGTGCAGAAAACTGGGGTACAATGCACCATTAACCACCACAGGAAGATATTTTAGGTAGTTGGGAGCTGCCGAAGTGGGTGCCAATATATGAAATTCAGTGTTTCTTCCAATGACACTGCTAAAAAAAAAAAAGAAAAAAAAAGAAAGAGAGAATTTGAAGATCCTCTAGAAGTTGAACTGGTAGCTGTTTTGCGTTGCTAGAATTTTGCTCATGAAGAACAGAAAAAGGCTTATATTTTAGAAGGTTATTCAGGTGTTGTTGCTTTGGTATATGAATGAAAATAATTAATTATTGACTGAGTTTTGATTTTTTTTTTTTTATCTATATTC
Organism: Quercus agrifolia; assembly: GCA_029955455.1. Taxonomy (NCBI): domain Eukaryota; kingdom Viridiplantae; phylum Streptophyta; class Magnoliopsida; order Fagales; family Fagaceae; genus Quercus; species Quercus agrifolia. The sequence goes on along the minus strand of JARQAD010000004.1, from coordinate 10,885,685 downwards.
TGGAGTATTTAATAAAAACCCAATTTTTGGATATGTAAATTCAAGTGCTATTTGAGAAGAATAGAAAGTAGTTTGTAACACCTAAGAAATTTTTTTTTTATGTTGTTTGTGCAAAAATGGAAGTGCTTTTCTTCTGAAGTTCTTTTTGATAAGTAATTAAAGTAGAATTAATAGTATACCTAAAGTGAAGGAAATGTCTATACTTGGTGAAACTAAGAAATTTTACCTCTATTCTTTGATAATCTGATGTAAAAAGTTAAGAAAACAGAAAGTATCCAAACTGCTTGATGTGTTTAAATTTTTTAAAGATGAGATTTTAGATGCAATTCCTCTAGCATGTATGTGCTTCAACTTTGGACATCGGTTTAGTATAATTTTCTAAAGAACCACTTGAATTACACTTTTAATTATTAAAACAAAAACTCTTGACACTATAATGCTTGTGATCATTACACACTTGAAACATCCATAGTGGAAATTTGGTGGCTAGGATTGTAAGATGCATTCTTAGAATTTAGACTACAAAAGATTGAGCAAAGTGTAACCTGGTAGAGAAAAAATATGAATTTATTTTTCTTTTCCAATTTTGTTTTAGATTCCTTTTTCTTTTATGGTTTTCAACTTTTCATATATTTAATTTAGATGATGTTTGTATATTAAAAATTGCAATTGTTAACCATGTTTGATGCTTTATTTATTTATTTATACCTATTTAAGACTAGAACATCAATCTTTGGCATCACCATCCCAATTTGTATTTCCCTAGCAGGTGTAAGTCATTTTGTTGCTCGGTGCTAAGGCTATAAAAGATCTTATAATACTTATAAGTATATCAAAGTTCAGCTGTGCGTTCTCTTATCAATCGCTTAATTTTTACCAATAGAAATTAAAATATTGTTTATTTGTATTTATACATTGGAATTTTACCTTATATTATTATTGAATATGTTCTCCTTACATGGAGCTCAAAAGGTTGTTTAGTTTCTATTATTTCAAAGGTTACATTTAAATAGGTCTCCATTATGCTATTGCCTCCAGTTGGACAACAATCACCCATTTAGCACACCAAAGAATCCATTTTGTTCTTATTGTGTATGCCGTTGTAGTTGGCATGTTCAAGATGGACTACATTTGAGGGGGTTCTACATATGTGCTATAGTTTTTGCAGGTGGCTAATGATGACTCAATTCATCCAAGTGAAACAGAGCTGGCATTTACAATACATCAGGGCTAGCGAGAATATGGCTTTGCTCACTAGATGTATTTTTTGGTTAATAAGTTCTTAGACTTTATTTTTTGCTATGGGGAATTTTGGACTTTTGACATTGTTATTGAACCTGACTCTACATCGCATAATTGTAATTTTTGTTTTTTGAATTGATTGGCATTATTAAAACAAAGCCTTTAATAAACATATTAATTGTTGTATTTTATTGTATTGTTATGTCAATTTGATGGTATTTTAAATGTATAATATGTTCCCTGCGCATTGCGCAGGTTAAATGCTAGTTATACTAAAATATACACCTCCAATCAGAAGATCCTAAAATACACAATACTACAAAGCTAAACATCAAATTGCTAATTTGGGATCTATGCTTTTAAAACTTAAACCAGCTCCTTCCAAAACTCGGCTAAGGCTCCCTCTGCCTCAGAATAAAACCTGCTAACTGAAAGAGTGGAAAGGGTGAGCTACATAACTCAGTAAGAGTAAGATACACGAGAATTTAATTAGAATGCATGTAAATCAAATCATTTCATTTTATGAATATTTAGATAGGAGAACATCTTTTCATGCATTGTATTTTATACTATTCATACTAATAACTTATATGTTTTTCATAGGAAAATAATTGTCTTCCTTTTTCTTATCAAAATAATATTACCAAAACCTTTCAAGTTGAATTTCTTCTATTTCTTACAAAGTCACCAAATATAATATTGATTGTTTAAAATCATATATATATATATATAGTCTTATATATAGTGTATTTGATTTGTAAGAATAGTCAAAGCCAAAAACAAAGGAGAAAAAAATTAATTTGTCAGTTGTCACTGGATAAGAAAAATTGTGTCAACTATAATCTGCAGCAATGGACTGAAAAATTTAAGTTTCAAATCTCTCCACTAACTATTGATTTATCAACAACAAAAAAAGAAATAGGCTTTCTAAATCAATTTTGCCAATTTTTATAAACACTTACTCAGTCAACTTCTTTTGAGAAAAAAAAAAAAAAATCCTTCACCCTTCTATATTTTTTGTGTAAAAAAAAAAAAAAATATATATATATATATATTATTTAAGATATTTTCACCCTATGAATAGTGTAGACTTATAAGTGTTGGGGAAAACATTATATTTATGTTGTCACATTAATCCATTTTACTTGTCTATACTACTATTTAAAGGGTTTCCCTTTTTTGGGATCCTCAATTTAGATACTCAAAATACCCTTAAATTCATCTATTTTTAAGGCTTAAATCATAGGATTAGACATGTAAAATTAGTAATTTAAAAACTCTTAATTTTTAGCTAAATTATAAAATAAAATAAAAAAGTAGTTTTTTTCTCCCACTTCCACATTTCTCTCTCACGTTAATTGTCAAGTACTAATACAACTTCTTCTTTTTGAAAAAAAAAATAAAACTATTTTTTTTTTTGGACAAACATACCATTTTTTTTATCACTAAACTATTTTTTTTCCACCTCCACATTTATTCTCACATTAGTAGTCAAGTACTAATACAACTTCTTCTTAAAATAAAATAAAATAAAACTGTCATAAGTAAAACGTGTTAACCCAAGAAATAAAAAATAAAAAGTCACATCACACGCACTTTGAAAAAGCCTCATCGCACGTGCAAAGCGCGTGTGATGAGGCTAGTATAATATTAAAATGTTACAATAATAAGTTATTTAGTTAGGTGTTTGGCTCTCATTGTATCTATTCATCTACTACATTGGAAAATTTCATTTACCGTATCAAGAGAGCAATCTATTCCACACTTCGACTCCACCACCTTCTCTTATTGGTAAATTTATTTGGTGCAAATAATAAGATTTTCAAGTAATATATATTTCTCCTTCATCAAAAAAGTAATATAATTTCTCCTTTCTATTTCAACAAAAGTAATATAATTTCTCCTTTCTATTTCAACAAAAATATTACACCAACTAATAATTTTATTTCAAGCAGGGAAACTTCTCAATCTTAGTGATAACAGCTAGAGACTAGTTCTACTAGTTTTTTCTTATGGATATGTGTGCCCTAATTTAGGCGAGACTACAGTATTAATTAATATTCAATCAAGTAGTTACGAACACATTTCTTTTTTCTTTTTCTTTTTTATTTTGGGTAAGACGTACGTACACATTTCTTTTTCCTCTTCGAGTGCGATGACTCTCCAAGCATGTCGACTTGTCACTCAAGCTTTGGATTCTTGGTCATGCTCTTTGGATTTGTCATTGCCAGTATACTCGTCCACAGTCCACACTTGTTGTTTTCGTGTGGTTGGTGTTGGATAGAATTGAATATCTTTTGAAATTATATATATATGGTTGGTGTTGGATAGAATTGAATATCTTTTGAAATTATATATATGGTTGGTGTCGGACAGAATTGAATATTTTTGAAATTATATATATATATATATATATATATATATATATATATATATTCAAAGAGAATTTCAACCTATTATCTAATAACCAAGATACCAAAATTATCATTCACTATTAGTGTAGGGCGTCGATAGTAGTTTATTTTTTGGATAGATATTCGAAGTCCAAATTTCTTATTTGAAAATAAGAAATTTTACCGGCTAAGTTAGCTAGAACTTACTACTATAAATAGATATTGAATCTTAACATAATACATTCTTTTGAAAAATATGGAATGGTATTATGTTAAAATTCTTTTAAAAAAATTTATGATGAATAAAATATCTTTTTTTTTTTTTTGAGAAGTATATGATTTTTTTTTTTTTTGGATACAAGCTAAGATAGAAATTCTACTCTAACATAATTTAAGTGTATATGTGTGTAAAGCTCTCTCTTGGAGACTTAAACCCAAACCCTGACCCTTACCCCCTACACCTCACAAGCACTTATACTTGTGGAGTAACCATTGCACCAATGGTGTGCGATGGTAGAAGTAGATGAATTAAATGTCTTTAGTTATGAAAAAAAAAATGCAACAGATGGATAAAGCATTTTCAAACCTAAACCATTTAAATATTTTACATTACACACCAAAACTACACTAAAAATTTTAGAATTCCATCTCAAACCCATTATGCATATAATTGAAAATTCCAGCCCTTAAAACTGTTTTTATCCAACTATGCATTGGATCGCTTTAACATAAATATTAATATTAAAATACTATTTAACTATATTTAAAGGGTTATGCGAAACTATGCTTGATTCTTTTTTATTATTTGTAATAAAATATTTGAATTGAATCTTAAATGGGAGTGGCAATCCATCATGCATTGCAATACTCAAACACACTACAGAAGAAATTATGGATGTTCTTTGAAAATGTACTCATAGGCCATCCGGATTCATTGCTCCACAACTAGATTTTGTACTAGTCTTGAATCTTGATTCTTCTTTATTGTGGGACACACACGACAGGTTTTTGGGAAAAATGTTCTGACACTCCTTAAACTTTCGGGTAGTAGCCCTGATACTGATACCCCTTAAACTTTTGTTTTAACTAATTTACTCTATAAACTTTACACAATAGCCAAATTAATACCTCAGTTAGTTTTCCATTAGAATACTAACAAAACAATTATATGAAACTCACGTGGACTTCAAAATACCAAAGCTAATCCATGAACCCGATGGTAGAGAAGAGAGAAACCTAGGGTAAGATTTTGAGAGAGAGAGAGAGAGAGAGACGATCAAACCAGACCAGCCATTATGGTCTCGCCAAAGCCGAAGTTTGTGTCTTGCTACTGATCTCATCGAAGAAATAATGAATAACTCACTATTCCGCAAGATCATAGCTTAGTACTATTTGATTTAGTGCTTCACATGTCATAACTAGACTTGATCATGTGCATTATTCAATTTATTCTTTTTTATTTTATTTTCCTTTCTCTCATTCTTCAATTCGTTTTTCCTTTTTATTTTTATTCAAAATAAGAATAATGCCTTTACAATTTAAATGATACCTCATGTTTTAAGTTTTAAGAGAGACGTGCATGATTCAAATTCCTTATATATAAGTTATGACAATCAATTTATACTTGAATTTGGGGCCCTTGAAGACAAAAAGCATTACAATAGAGTGCCTAGTTGGGTTGACTATCAGCAGCCCTAAAGGAAAAATTCAAAACATCCTTAACAATTCTGGTTGGGCTATTGATTTCTTCATCTACCATCTTTAAGTTGCTTCAACATAAATCGGACACATCTCTTCTCAAAGCCAAAAATTTTCAATTCAGAGGAGTTGATGTTGAATAATTATACCCGAGCTTTCATGATCCTCCACGATTGCACCCAAGCAAGCCTACCACCTTCTCAAACATGTACATCAACATAAACTTAACATCATGATATGGGCTAGCATTTTAATTCTTCCTCATCGCTTCTGATGAGAATGGAGATCTACATCCATCATACAAAACACACACCAACACACCCACCGACACAATCAAGGCTGCATATAAAAAGTTGTGTGAAAAGAATAAGTTGTGATTAATAAAACATCATTTTTATATAGATTTATGATTGATCACTTTTATTATTCACTAATTATAATATGTGTTGTAAATTTTTCTATGTGTAATCGTGGCTCCATGATAGACCATTCCAATTCATTGGTTCATAACCAATAAATTAATATTGAGATTATTAATTTGGGACCCAGTGGAGGCCCTCTAGGAGTGCTCAAAATACTGGTACTACAACTATATATACTATCTCAATTATCTCATTTGAAATGATTGATTATGACCCTTGTGCCATTCAATTGTTTGAGTAAATATTATTAAGGAAAAAGAGCATACACGTCATCTTGCGTGCATTTTCTCTTTTGTTTGGTCTATTTTATAGGAACTTTCTTATTTTTTTTACCGACTCACTTTTCAAAATACCCTAAATCATATTATATATTTTATACTATATTTCATTAAAATGCAAATTAAAAAAAAAAAATTGTTTCTCTTTATTTGCACACAATAACTCTCATCAACTTTCTTCCTTCATCCTATGTAAATAAAGAATAAAAAACTAAATAGAAAATGAATAATGTCAATATAAATTTACACAGTTATTGTAATAACCATGTATATTTACATAATTTTGCATGACCTGATGTCGGTGAATTTTAGACTTAGTTGACTAAAATGTGACACTCTTTTCTATTATACAAATACTAATGTGAGTGCTTTGAAAGAACCTAACCCAAGGGGAATAAGAGAAAAAGTAAGCCGTGAAACTAGTTTTGTAATTTTTGTGACAATTTGTAGTATTCAAAATTTGAGAAAACATAGTCCAAATAAGAAGATCATAAATTTTGGATATATTACATTTTAAACCCTATATTTTACACTTTGTTTGGTTGGGGATGGAAAATTTGGGATATCTAAATAGAAAATGGTAGGAATGGAAAAGATTTAGTGTTTCCTCCTATATATGTTTGGTTGGGAGGATGAAAAGTTGAGAGATGTAAAACTCATTTATTTGGTTGAGGAGGAAAAGTGAGATGACAAAAACATGTAGTTTTTATAAATTTACTCTTATGTCTTTATTCATAATATATAAGAAGTAATTTTGTTAATCATTAAATAAAAATTTATTATTTATTATCAATTAAAATTAATTTATAAAATTTAACAACACATTACACATTATATTATATTATATTTCTGTTAAATTATTATTTTTATATATAATAATTAGTTTTTTTTTTTTTTTTCCTATATAAGCACTAAAGAAATTTTTTCCAATGTTTAAAAAAATAAAAAACTAGACAAGGACATTGTAGTGGAAAGAGACAGAGATGTGTTTGAAAATGATAGAAGACAATAAGATGGGGTAGTTAACGTGATAATGAGAGGGACATAAATGTAATTACCATGCGCTAAAGTAACAACCAACAAAATTACCTGAGTCAAACTGGAGGGATTACATTATTGTGGGCCCAATAAGAGAATACCTGAGTCCTGCCAAAATCTCTCCTATTTTCTCCTCCACATTTTCCATCCCTTCAATAATTGGCCCAACCAAATGGGGCCTTAAGGAAATTTCAAATTAAGTATAATCATTCGAAATTAAATTATAAGTCTTAATAAGATTGCTATAAAATATAAATTAAACCTTATAGTTTTGCTAATTTAAAGTTGAACCATGAACTTTAAATATAATTTCAATTTAAATCCAAAACTTATCGAGTTTCATCTGGGGGTTTGAATTAATGTGATTTTAAAGTTATATGATTTAATTTGAAGCTAATGAAAAGGAGGGATAAAGGGAGATTTGAGGTGGTGGTTTTGGATGTCTTTTTTGTTCATTTGAAGAATTAAGAGTTTTGAGAGACAACCCCTCAACAAAAAATATATATATATTTTTGAGAGACACAGAGTACCTCTATATTGGATAATTAAAAAAAGAAAACATAACAAAAGGAATATATTTATTCCATTTATAAAATATAAAATAAAATAAAAATGACCTATGTGACCAGTGAGTTAACTACGTGTGAGAACTGCAACTTTATGGGAAGTGATTAATTTTTGTAAGGACATAATGTAAAACTTATGTTTTATATTTCCAATTCCAACATGTCACATCATCTAATCACATATTTAAGAATAAACACAACTACACCTATTCAATTTTAATACCCATATATAAATTCAACCAAATTTGGAGTTTATTGAGATCTTATTAGGTGTTGTTGGATGTATTAAATTTTAAGTAAAAAACTGATGTGACAATATCTTATCGGATGGCGTAAAACATAGGTTTTTACATCCCATCCTTACCAGATTCAAACTCTTATGGGAATGCTTCGAATTCTCCTTTCTAGTTTCTAGTTTAAAATGGAGTTCCTTTTGATTTAATTACATGAAAAAAAAAAAATTTTAGGAAAAACCTTACACAAAATGTCAAACTAGAATAGATTACAATACTTTGGTACTAGTCTACTAGATACATTAGAAGAAAGTGACTACACAACTTTGTTCCCTAATTACATTCTAAACGATAAAATAGAGAGGAAATGATTACTAAGAAAATGTATGACTAAGTGACTGAATGAAAATGTGTTCATCACCCACCCATTAACCTAAAGTTTGTCTCTTGTGGTGCAGTGACCAATATAAACAAGTTATCTAAGAAAACTACTGAAGGTAAAATATTGAATCCTTTTCAGTTAGAATACCATTTTTTATAGGTGAGAGCTTAGCTTTGAACTCGGGGTTGGTCCCTTTATTTTTTTTTACATTTCAAACAAGAAAAACCATACTATTTGTCATGTCCCAAACCCGATACCCGGATTGTGACCATGACGGGCATGCTAATATCAAACTTAAACATGATATTAACAAGAACCAACTAAACTCTTATAAACAAAAATCTTCGCTCTTTCTTTTCATTTTTGTATCTTTACTTATTCTTTTTTTTCTTTTTTTTTTCTTTGAGAGAGAGAGTTTCACTTTATGGCGTCCACTCATAATGATAGTTCTTTATCATCAAACCAAGACACCAATCAGTTTTTGGTATAGGAAGGAACTGAACCCCAGATTTCTTATACAACCATCAGAAACTTTACTGGTTGAGCTAACTACAACCCACTGTTTCTTTACTTCTTGATATAACTTTTCACTTGATATTCAGAGCATCTACATTGTACTTCAAGAGATAATACAATCCACCAGTTATTCAAATTTTGAATTTCACATAATACATCTCTAATTATACTAAAATATACAACTCCAATCAAAAGATCCTAAAATACACAATATTACAAAGCTAAACATCAAATTGCTAATTTGGGATCTATGCTTTTAAAACTTAAACCAGCTCCTTCCAAAACTCGGCTAAGGCTCCCTCTGCCTCAAAATAAAACCTACTAACTGAAAGAGTGGAAATGGTGAGCTACATAACTCAGTAAGAGTAAGATACACGAGAATTTAATTAGAATGCATGTAAATCAAATCATTTCATTTTATGAATATTTAGATAGGAGAACATCTTTTCATGCATAGTATTTTATACTATTCATAATGATAACTTATATTTTTTTCATAGGAAAATAATTGTTCTCCTTTTTCTTATCAACATAATATTACCAAAATCTTTCAAGCTGAATTTCTTCTATTTCTTACAAAGTCACCAAATATAATATTGATTGTTTAAAATCATATATATATATATAGTCTTATTACAAAATAATCATTTTGACTAGAATAAGATAATTGGGAACCTTATCTTAAATTAGAATCATCTTGACAAATAAGAAAATTTTTCTTTATAAACTTCTTCTCATAAAATATTATAACTTTCATAATCACAAAACTTAACATTTCTTAAAGAATGGATATCTAATAACTTTTTAACATCATCTTTCATCAGAAGTTTTATCTTTAAAGCGTAACATAACTTCAGAAACTTTTATCTTTAAAGAACCAACTTTTTCTTATAATTTCCAAATAATTTAATAGCTCATTTATGATACATATTAGTCAGTCCAATTGTAAGTCTGTCACAACTTTGGGAGGCTTCTAGCACATAGTGTCAGGCATCCAACATTCCCCACAATGTGTGGTAATCTTAGGATCATATCAGAAACTATCACCCCTTTCGGTGTGATCTTATCATCAACCATGGGGGTCGGTTGGCATCCTCCACAAATTGGCCGTTCCCAAAGAGGGCAGGTACAACAGAGTCCTCATATCTTATAATGGCCAATCAGCCAACATGTATTGAGGATTGTAGGTCACTATCATTTCAAAAGAAATCATCAAACCATCTTTACCAACATTGCACCATCTGAAACCCTACAAACTCTCCCTCTTAGATCAGGTCACTCCCGCAACTTACGTTCCCATAGTCTTCTTCTACCCTATGAGTACTGGTCTCAATCTCAGTGTGTCCCAAATTATCAATCAACTTAAAAATTCCTTTTCAGATGCCCTCAATATCTATTATCCATTTTCTGGGAGCATAAAAGACAATCTTTTTATCCATGATTTCAACACAAGCGTTCCCTTTTTGGAAGCTCGTGCTAATTGTTCCATGTCTGAGTTCCTTAAGCACCAAGAAACAGACTTACTTGGTCTATTCGTTCCGTATCGTGCCTTTTGCAAGGAATCAGATACTACTATAGGTCAAATGGCTATCCAACTGAACCTCTTTGATTGCAGTGGAATAGCAATCGGATTGAGCTGCTCACATAAGATTGGGGATGCAGCAACAGCAAGTTCTTTTCTTCATTCTTGGGCTGCCACCTTTAGGATGTAGTACAAATCTTGTATTACAATGAATCATAACATGTGTATATATAGTAGACTAAACCCTAAACTAATAGACTTCTAGTACAAGTAGGAGACTTGGCTTGCACACAAAGTAGAATTAGACTTGGGCCTATACTAATGGGCTAATATATCTCTAACACCTCCTCTCAAACTCAAGATGGAAGTTTGATGAAATCTTAAGATTTGATAAGGTTGAGAAGATCCCTTGAATGAAGTTTGGCTCTGTGACGGTAGTTTGAGGAAGACAAAGACTGCTCTTAAATATACCGCAATGACAGAAAACCATGGCCACAAGAAGGTGGCTCTGATATCATGTTAAATATTAGCATTAATACACCATGTTGAATATGCTAGTATAGATGCGGAAGCGAAAGCATAAAGTATAGAACACACAGTAGCACACGAGAGATACGTGGTTCAGCCAAACGGCCTACATCCACGGAGGAAACCCTAAAGGGCTACATCAATAATATATTATAGTGTAGTACAAATCCTGTATTATAATGAATCATAACATGTGTATATATATAGTAGACAAAACCCTAGACTAATAGACTTCTAGTACAAGTAGAAGACTTGGCTTGCACACAAAGTAGAATTAGACTTGGGCCTATACTAATGGGCTAATATATCTCTAACAAGTGGGTCTCCAGAAAAAGTTATAAATCCAAATTTCTCTCTGAGGGGTCAATCATGTTTCCACCGAGAGATTCACTTCCACAAAAGTATATAGCTACAATAGATAACTTGTGGTTCAAAGAAGGTGAGTATGTTACAAGAAAGTTTGTGTTCCATGACGAAGCGATAACCACCCTAAGGGCCAAAGCGAAAAGCGAACTAGTTCCTAAACCAACACGCATTGAAGCACTGACATGTTTCATTTGGAAACACTGCATGGCAGCTTCTAAAGCCAAATCAGCAGGTTTGAAAAAGGCATCCATGACCATACTAGTCCAAGCAGTGAATTTGAGGACACGAATGAAGGCACACTTATCCGATGCTTCTATTGGAAATATATTTTGGTGGGCTCCCGCAGCAGCTGATTTGGCTATGGAAGAGAAAGAGTTGCATGAATTGGTGGACCTCGTAAACGAATCCATCGCAGGGTTTGATAGCGATAGTGCGGAAAGTTTGCAAGGAGACGAAGGTTTTTTGGCTTTCTCCCATTATTTTGACCAATTAGAAGATGTGTTCTCTGCAGAACCAAAACCAGATGTTTGTACGTTTACATGCTGGCTTAGGATTTTTAACGATATTGATTTTGGTCGGGGGAAGCCATTTTGGGTTGGTATCATGGGGAAAGTTGGCCCTGCATTTAGAAATTTAATAATATTCAGTGAAACCCATGGGGTATTGGGAATGAGGCGTGGGTGACCATGGATGAGAAAGAAATGGCTATATTGGAGAATGATCATGAATTTCTTGCATTTGCTTCCCTAAATCCAAGCATTTCAATCTCTCTTTAAAATCTTTGGATATGTTTTGTGTTTTTTTTAAAAGAATGGATAATTGGATATGTTTCCATTTGATGCCAAAGTGAAGAAAAATAGAATTGGTCGCTAGTACTTATGACTTTGTATATGACAATAAACCAGTAATAAATTGGTCTATTAGTGTTCTAGTTTTGATAGAAATTAAGGTTGTGATGACTTTACCTTCGACAATATCCACACGTTTTCACTTTCTGTGTAAAATGTGTAAAAAAGTGTGTACATTGTTGAATGTGAAATAATAATTAGCTCTAAAATTATAGGAGTAGTTGTAAGGCATTCTACTAAGAATGTAAGTTTAAACAATTCTCACAATATTAATTTTTCTTTTTTATTCATTTTCTGAATCAAATGTAATGAAGTTATTAAGTTGCAATAAAAATTTATATAAGTGCATAAAAGCTTTATAATTTTCATACGTATGTATTTTGGCATCAATCTTTTTGAATGTTTCAATGTTATAAGGTTGGACCAACACCAAATTGTGTTCAAAGAATTAAAATATGTTAGCATTAGTGGTAGTGAAATCTACACAAAATATGATTATTTGGTAATTGCATCAACACAAGAAGAAAGTTAATAAGCAAAAATAAAGGCATCGACACATGAGGTTTGCCTGTGAGAGATAGAGTTGTAAATGAACTAATTTAATTATGAACAACTACATCGCGATTGAGGAAAAATTTTGTTTATATTAATTATTTAACAAATGAGAGCTTGAAATCATATTTAGGCCTGATTGTTAATTTAGTCAAGCTTAAACATAATAATGTGTTTTTGAATAATCTCATGAGTATAAGACTCATTTTCAAGTATGTATAATGTTATATGTTTATATATTTACATGCATAAAAATATACATATATAGATTTGATTTGATCGTGTAAGTTTGTAAACAAGCTCCTAAGATATTAAATTATTATTTATAATTTATTAGTAATGTAAAAATTCCATTTCTTAGTAAAAGTTACATATCTTTTTAGTAATACAAGGTTGGTGAATCTACTTATTAATTCATAAATAAAAATTATTTTATCTAAACTCAAATAATACGTTTTCAATATATGTTTAACAGTACAAGCTTGAACATATAATCAAGTTTGTTGGTGAACTCAAGCTTGGATTGTGTTCAAAATAAAATAAAAATAAAAATTTTTAATGTCATACTCAATTCAGCTCATTTACATTTTACAGTCCTAATAAACAGTGCATTGAAAAATCAAGCATTAACTCCAAGAAAGAAAACCTAAATGAAAGTGGGTAGGCTAGTAGGAAAAAAAAAATGAAAATGGGTAGTTGTACCTAGTTTCATGGTAAAAGAAGAAGGGTTGAGAACCACCTACAATGCCTCAATGTGTAGATTCAAACATCAAAGGAATAGATGTATGTGTGTGTATATACATATTTATTTATTTATTTTAATAATTCAATTATTATAGATTCTCAAACCAAAAAAAAAAAATCAATAATTGTAGTGGAGGATTTGAACCATAAACATCTCAATTATAAATACTAGAAAATCAATTGAGTTACAAGATTCTGACAGAATAGATGTGTAGATTTAAAACATTATAATTAAAGGTGTTGGACATGTATAGATTTACAACATCATAACTAATTTTTTTTTTTTTAAGGGAAATCCTTTTTTTTTTTTTTAGGGAAATCATCACAACTAAAGTTGAAGTCAATTTTCTCAAAAAATAAAAAATAAAAAAATTGATGTCAATTTATTCAACTCTTGAATTTTTATTTTTATTTTTGGTTATCTAATAAGTAGGGATCTCTTTCATAAAAATAATAAAATTAGGAATTTATGTTGTATTATAAGTAAAAAAAAAAAAAAAAAAAGTTAATGGATTCCCTAGTGATATTGATTTAGGAAATATTTAATAAGTTTGGTATAAAATAAATCCAACAAATATTGTTTTATGTCCAAAAAAAAGGAGTATTTGCAAGAGTTTTGTGGTTTGATTGCATTACCCTTCCTCCTCATAAAAAGAACTTGGGCTCAGATTTCTCTTTCCCATTTACGGTAAGTAAACCTTATCATATTCTATTCTTCTTCTTTTTTCCTTATTATCATATATATATATATATATATATATATATATATATATATGATCATGTTATCGAGTGCTCTTAAAATATTTGTTAATTGACAATTTTAGAAAATTTTAATACCACTTTTATGGGAAATACAAAAAATTATTAAAAATCTGTTTTTTTCTATAAAAAATTTCTAAAAATATTTCATAAACCAAATTCAAATATTCAATTTCTCTATTTGATTTAAAATCATTGATTAGTTATTTATTTTTGTGTAAACAAAAATTTTATATTTTTAAAATATAAATTCATATAAAGCGGTTACAATCAAATCTTATATATTCATTACTTAACTAATGCTTCCTTTATTCTTGTTGTAGAACCTAATTTGGACAATATATTTTATACATGTATATACTTTTTTTTTAAGAAAAAAATCATACATGTATATACTTTGAATAAAAGCGCATGTAGAGTTCACACCCACTAAATTCTATAATTATGGTATTGTGAAGGTGAAAGCAAAACCGGAATAGTTGCTCCCAAAGGGAAAATTATTGAATACTCTAGGAGCACTATAAATGCGTATTCCCTCCTCTCACATGAATTGTAAATCTCACCATAAATTTAATTAGTGAGACTCATAGTTATGTGAGAGGAAGGAGTACATATTTATAATATTCTGGGAGTACCCAATAATTACCTTCGTCAAATAGCCATTGTTTTCAAAATTGATGAGTATCTATAAAAATAAATAAATAAATAAAAAAGATTGATGGGCCTTGTATGTGTCACTAACAAATAATACAAAGGTACAAGGTGTATTTGATTTGTGAGAATAGTCAAAGTCAAAAACAAAGGAGAAAAAAAAGTAATTTGTTAGTTGTTACTAGATAATAAAAAAAAAAAATTGTGTCAACTATAATCTACAGCAATGGACTAAAAAATTTAAGGTTCAAATTTCCCTCCGCTAACTATTGATTTATCAACAACAAAAAAAGCAATAGGCTTTCTAAATTAATTTTGCCAATTTTTATAAACACTTACTCAGTCAACTTCTTCTTCTGAGGGGGAAAAAAAATCCTTCACCATTCTATATTTTTTGTGTAAAAAAAAAGAAATAGAAAATATTATTTGAGATATTTTTCACCCTATGAATAGTGTAGACTTATAAGTGTTGGGGCAAACATTATATTTATGTTGTCTCATTAATCCATTTTAATTATCTATATTACTATTTAAAGAGCTTCTCCTGTTTGAGATCCTCAATTTAGATACCCAAAATACCCTCAAATTCATCTGTTTTTAAGGCTTAAATCATAGGATTAGACATGTAAAATTAGTAATTTAAAAACTCTTAATTTTTAGCTAATTTTTTTTTAAATAGTTTTTCTCCCTCCTCCACATTTCTCTCTCACATTAATTGTCAAATACTAATACAACTTCTTTGTTTTGAAAAAAAAAAAAATAATAAATAAAACTGCTTTTTTTTTTCTACAAACATACCATTTTTTTTATCACTAAACTGTTTTTTTTTTTTTCCACCTCCACGTTTCTTCTCACATTAGTAGTTAAGTACTAATACAACTTCTTCTTAAAATAAAAACAAAATAAAATAAAACTGTCATAAGTAAAATGTGTAAACCCAAAAAATAAAAAATAAAAAGCCTCATCGCACACGCGAAGTGCATGTGATGAGGCTAGTATAATATTAAAATGCTACAACAATAAGTTATATAGTTAGGTGTTTGGCTCTCATTGTATCTATTCATCTACTACACTAGAAAATTCCATTTACCATATCAAGAGAGCAATCTAATCCACACTTCGACTCCACCACCATCTCCTATTGGTAAATTTATTTGGTGCAAATATTAAGATTTTCAAGTAATATAATTTCTCCTTTTTATTTCAACAAAAATGTTACACGAACCAATAATTTTATTTGAAGTAGGGAAACTTCTCAATCTTAGGGTATGTTTGGTTGTGGTAAAAATAAGAAGGGTGGAAAATAGGGAGAGGAAAATAAAATGGAAAATTACATTTCCCATTATTTAGTTTAGGAGAGAAAACAAGAGAGACAGAAAATAAGGAGGAAAATATTCCCTCAAGGCCACATTTTTTTATTATCCCAATTTGAAAGGAAAATTAGGAGGAAAAAGTGATGAATGATGTAATTTACACAAATACCCTCACTTTATTCATCTGACCTACCCCTCTCACTTTCCCATTACACCTGTGACCTGATTACTTTTGCCTCTTCATCCTTATTACTTTCTTAACACCTTCACAGCACAATAACGTGAACTACTCCAGGTTCTCTTCTCTCTTTTGTTGTTTTTTTTTTTTTTTTTTTTTTTTTTTTTTTTTTCTCTTGTTTAATCAGTACAGCAACGTGACCTGATTATATTCCTCTTCTCTTTTCTTTTTCTTTTTTCCTTTTTTTTTTAAATATCTTCCCATGAAACAATGGTTAGATAAAGTTTTTTTTTTTTTTTAATATCTTCCCAATCTACGTATGGTCATGTGGATAAAGTCTACATAATCAATTTCTGTTGCCCATAAATTTAAAATTATATATAATATAAAGAAAAGTAATATAAATCTATATGTATTTGTGTTAATTTTTATATAATGAGTGTAAATATTTATATTTCTTATATATTATATAACAAGGACATAATAGTCAATTTATATAAACTACATTTTCCATTCTTCCTTTTTTCTCTTCAACCAAACAAAAAAGTTTTCTACCCTCCCACTTGTCCAGCCCTCCAATCAAACACACATGAGGGAAAACCAAATCTTTTCTATCCTTCCACTTTTTCACTCCTCCAACCAAATAGACCCTTAGTTATAATAGCTTGAGACTAGTTCTACTAGATTTTTCTTATGGATATGTGTGCCCTAATTTAGGCGACACTACAGTATTAATTAATATTCAATCAAGCAGTTACGTACACATTTCTTTTTCCTCGTTAAGTGCGATGACTCTCCAAGCATGTCGACCTGTTGCTCAAGCTTTGGATTCTTGGCCATGCTCTTTGGAGTTGTCACTGCCGGTATACTCGTCCACAGTCCACATTTGTTATTTTCTTGTGGTTGGTGTTGGATAGAATTGAATATCTTTTGAAATTATATATATATATATATATATATATATAGATTTTGGAAGAGAATTTCAACCTATTATTTAATAACCAAGATACCAAAATTATCATTTACTATTAGTGTAGGCCGTCCATAGTAGTTTGTTTTTTGAGTAGATATTCGAACTCCAAATTTCTCATTTGAAAATAAGAGATTTTACCAATTAAGCTGGTTAGAACCTACTACTATAAAAAGATATTGAATCTTAACATAATACATTCTTTTGAAAAATATGGAATGGTATTATGTTAAAATTCTTTTTTTTTAAATTTATGATGAATAAAATGTCTCTTTTCTTCTTTTTTTTTTTTTTTTTTTTTTTTTTAATACAAGATAAGATAGAAATTCTACTCTATCTTAATCTAAGTGTGTATGTGTGTAAAACTCCATCTTGAAGACTTAAACCCTAACCCTTACCCCCCACACCCCACAAGTACTTATACTTGTGAAGTGGCCATTGCACCAAGGGTGTGTGGTAGTAGAAGTAAATGAATTAAATGTCTTTAGTTATGAAAAAAAAATTGCAACGGATGGAAAAAGCATTTTCAAACCTAAACCATTTAAATATTTTACATTACATACCAAAACTACACTAAAAATTTTAGAATTCCATCTCAAACCCATTATGCATATAATTGAAAATTCTAGCCCTTAAAACTGTGTTTATCTAACTATGCATTGGATCGTTTTAACCTAAATATTAATATTAAAATACTATTTAACTATATTTAAAGGGTTATGCGAAACTATGCTTGATTCTTTTTTATTATTTGTAATAAAATATTTGAATTGAATTTTAAATGGGAGTGGCAATCCATCATGCATTGCAGTACTCAAACACACTACAAAAGAAATTATGGATGTTCTTTGAAAATGTACACTTAGGCCATTCGGATCCATTGCTTCACAACTAGATTTTGTACTAGTCTTGAATCTTGATTCTTCTTTATTGTGGGACACACACATTACAAGTTTCGAGAAAAAGGTCCTAACACTCCTTAAACTTTCAGGTAGTAGCCATGATATTGATACCCCTTAAACTTTTGTTTTAGCTAATTTAGTCTATAAACTTTACACAATAGCCAAATCAATACCTCAGTTAGTTTTCCATTAGAATACTAACAAAAGAGTTATATGAAACTTACATGGACTTCAAAATACCAAAGCTAATCCATGAACCCGATGGTAGAGGAGAGAGAAACCTAGGGTTAGGTTTTGAGAGAGAGAGACAGAGTCGATCGAACCAGACCAGCCATTATGGTCTCGCCGAAGCCGGAGTTTGTGTCTTGCTACTGATCTCATCGAAGAAATAATGAATAACTCGCTGCTCCGCGAGATCATAGCTTAGTACGATTTGATTTAGTGCTTCACATGTCACAACTAGATTTGATCATGTGCATTATTCAATTTATTCTTTATTATTTTATTTTTCTTTCTCTTGTTCTTTCATTCGTTTTTTCTTTTTATTTTTATTCAAAATAAGAAATATACAGTTAAATGCCTTTATAATTCAAATGATACCTCATGTTTTAAGTTTTAAGGGAGACGTGCATAATTCAAATCCTTATAAGTTATGACAATCAATTTATACTTGAATTTGGGGCCCTTGAAGACAAAAAGCATTAATAGAGTGCCTAGTTGGGTTGACTATCAGCAGTCCTAAAGGAAAAATTCAAAACATCCTTAACAATTCTGGTTGGGCTATTGATTTCTTTATCTACCATCTTTAAGTTTGCTTCAACATAAATCGGACACACCTCTTCTCAAAGCCAAAAGTTTTCAATTCAGAGGAGTTGATGTTGAATAATTATACCCGAGCTTTCATGATCCTCCACGATTGCACCCAAGCAAGCCTACCACCTTCTCAAACATGCACATCAACATAAACTTAACATCATGACATGGGCTAGCATTTTAATTCTTCCTCATCGCTTCTGATGAGAATGGAGATCTACATCCATCATACAAAACACCCACCGACACACCCACCGACACAATCAAGGCTGCATATAAAAAGTTGTGTGAAAAGAATAAGTTGTGATTAATAAAACATCATTTTTATATAGATTTATGATTGATCATGTTTATTATTCACTAATTATAATATGTGTTGTAAATTTTTCTATGTGTAATCGTGGCTCCATGATAGACCATTCCAATTCATTGGTTCATAACCAATAAATTGGGATTGAGATTATTAATTTGGGACCCAGTGAAGCCCCTCTAGGAGTGGTCAAAATACTGGTACTACAACTATATATACTATCTCAATTATCTCATTTGAAATGATTGATTATAATTCTTGTGCCATTCAATTGTTTGAGTAAATATTATTAAGGAAAAAGAGCATACACGTCATCTTGCGTGCATTTTCTCTTTTTTTGGTCTATTTTATAGGAACTTTCTTATTTTTTTTACCGACTCACTTTTCAAAATACCCTAAATCATACTAGTATAAAATATTTTATACCATATTTCATTAAATATCAATTTTTTCTTGTTTTTTAAATTGTTTCTCTTTAATTGCACACAATAACTCTCATCAACTTTCTTCCTTCATCTTATGTAAATAAAGAATAAAAAAACTAAATGTAAAATAAATAATGTCAATGTAAATTTACATAGTTATTGTAGTAACCATGTATATTTACACAATTTTGCATGACCTAATGTGGGTGAATTTTGGACTTAGTTGACTAAAATGTGACACTCTTTTCTATTATACAAACACTAATGTGAGTGCTTTAAGAGAACCTAACCCAAGGGGAATAAGAGAAAGAGTAAGCCGTGAAACTAGTTTTGTAATTTTTGTGACAATTTGTAGTATTCAAAATTTGAGAAAACATAGTCCAAATAAGAAGATCATAAATTTTGGATATATTACATTTTAAACCCTATATTTTACACTTTGTTTGGTTGGGGATGGAAAATTTGGGATATCTAAATAGAAAATGGTAGGAATGGAAAAGATTTAGTGTTTCCTCCTATATATGTTTGGTTGGAAGGATGAAAAGTTGAGAGATGAAAAACTCATTTATTTGGTTGAGGAGGAAAAGTGAGATGAAAAAAAATGTAGTTTTTATAAATTTACTCTTATGTCTTTATTCATAATATATAAGAAGTAATTTTGTTAATCATTAAATAAAAATTTATTATTTATTATCAATTAAAATTAATGTATAAAATTTAACAACACATTACACATTATATTATATTATATTTATGTTAAATTATTATTTTTATATATAATAATAATTATTTTTTCAATATAAACACTAACGATATTTTTTCCAATGTTTAAAAAAATAAAATAAAAAATAAAAAATTGGACAAGGACATTGTAGTGGAAAGAGACAGAGATGTGTTTGAAAATGATAGAAGACAATAAGATGGGGTAGTTAACGTTATAATGAGAGGGACATAAATGTAATTACAATCCGCTAAAGTAACAACCAACAAAATTACCTGAGTCAAACTGGGGGGATTACATTTTTGTGGGCCCAATGAGAGAATACTTGAGTCTTGCCAAAATCTCTCATATTTTCTCCTCCAACCAAACAACTCAAAAAAACTACCCCCCCCCCCCCACAACATTTTCCATCCCTTAAATAATTGCCCCAACCAAATGGGCCTTAAGGAAATTTCAAATTAAATATAATCATTCCAAATTAAATTATGAGTCTTAATAAGATTGCTATAAAATATAAATTAAACCTTATAGTTTTGCTAATTTATAGTTGAACCATGTACTTTAAAAATCATATCAATTTAAATCCAAAACTTATCAAGTTTGATCTGGGGGTTTGAATTAATGTGATTTTAAAGTTATATGATTTAATTTGAAGCTAATGAAAAGGAGGGATAAAGGGAGATTTGAGGTGGTTGTTTGAGATGTCTCTTTTGTCCATTTGAAGAATTAAGAGTTTTGAGAGACAACCCCTCAACAAAAAAAAAAAAAAAAAGATTTTTGAGAGACACAAAGTACCTCTATATTGGATAATTAAAAAAAGAAAACATAACAAAAGGAATATATTTATTCCATTTATAAAATATAAAATAAAATAAAAATGACCTATGTGACCAGTGAGTTAACTACTATGAGAACTATGACTTTATGGGAAGAGATTAATTTCTATAAGGACATAATGTAAAACTCATGTTTCATACTTCCAATTCCAACATGCCACATCATCACATCACATATTTAAGAATAAGCACAACTACACCCAATCAGTTTTAATACCCATATATAAATTCAACCAAATTGGGAGTTTATTAAGATCTTATTAGGTGTGATTGGATATATTAAATTTTAAGTAAAAAACTAATATGATAATATTTTATTGGATGCTGTAAAATATGGGTTTTACACCCCATCCTTACCAGATTTAAACTCTTATGGGAATGCTTCAAATTCTCCTTTCTAGTTTCTAGTTTAAAATGGAGTTCCTTTTGATTTAATTACATGAAAAAAAAAAATTTATGGAAAAACCTTACACAAAATGTCAAACTGGAATTGATTACAATACTTTGGTACTAGTCTTCTAGATACATTACAAGAAAGTGATTACACAACTTTGTTCCCTAATTACATTCTAAACGAGAAATAGAGATGAAAGATTACTAAGAAAATGTATGACTAAGTTACGGAATGAAAATGTGTTCGTCACCCACCCAGTAACCTAATATTTGTCTCTTGTGGTGCAATGACCAATATAAACAAGTTATCTAAGAAAACTACCAAAGGTAAAATATTGAACCCTTTTCACTTAGAATGCCTTTTTTTATAGGTGAGAGCTTAGGTTTGAACTCGGGGTTGGTCCCCTTATTTTTTTTTTAAAAATTTCAAACAAGAAAAACCATACTATTTGTCACGTCCCAAACCCAATACCTGGATTATGACCATGACCGGCATGCTAATATCAAGCTTAAACCTGATATTAACAATAACCAATTAAACTCTTATAAACAAAAATCTTCCCTCTTTCTTTTCATTTTTGCTTCTATACTTTTTTTTTTTTTTTTTTTGAGAAAGTTTCAACTTATGGCGTCTGCTTCTGATGATAGCCTTTTCTCATCAGACCAAGACACCAATCAGTTTTTGGTATAGGCAGGGATTGAACCTCAAATCTCTTATACAACCATCAAAGACTTTACCAGTTGAGCTAATTGGAATCCACTGTTTCTTTACTTCTTGATATAACTTTTCACTTGATATTCAGAGCATCTACATTGTACTTCAAGAGATAACACAATCCACCAGTTATTCAAATTTTGAATTTCACATAATACATCTCTAATTATACTAAAATATACAACTCCAATCAGAAGATCCTAAAATACACAATACTACAAAGCTAAATATCAAATTGCTAATTTGGGATCTATGCTTTTAAAACTAAAATCAGCTCCTTCCAAAACTCGACTAAGTCTCTTTCTGCTCTAGAATAAAACCTGCTAGCTGAAAGAGTGGAAAGGGTGAGCTACACAACTTAGTAAGAGTAAGATACATGAGAATTTAATAAGAATGCATGTAAATCAAATTATTTCATTTTATGAATATTTAGATAGGAGAACATCTTTTCATGCATAGTATTTTATACTCTTCATAATAATAACTTACATGTTTTTCATAGGAAAATAATTGTCCTCATTTTTCTTATCGGAATAATATTACCAAAACATTTCACGCTGAATTTCTTCTATTTCTTACAAAGTCACCAAATATAATATTGATTGTTTAAAATCATATAAATATAAATATATATATATATAGTCTTATTACAAAATAATCATTTTGACTTAAATCAAATAATTGGTAACTTTATCTTAAATTAGAAACATCTTGACAAATAAGAAAACTTTGGTTAGGTTCTAAGGATTTAGGATCTAAATGTATTAGAACTTCAATGTGTAATGTTGGCAAACCATGATCAAAACTTAGAATCTAGATTTAGGCTGCTCAAAGTATGTTTATTGCAAAGTTGGAATCAAGTAATTGCAGAAAATTATTGTTCACTTTCTACAAGGCTCGATTGATCGAAAATTAGACTTAATCGATTAAAACTCGTGCAGAATGTTTTTCTACAGAATTTTCCAACTCAGCCCAAGCCTATATGATGTGTAGGATTTTATGCTTTGCCTTAAGTATAAAAGGAAAAACCTTAACCACGTTTTTAGGTGATTGTTTACGCTATGTGTGTGAATCTCTTATGAGAGCTAGAGGTGTTTGCCTTCATATACACTTAAGGTTATCAAGATCAAGATTGATGTCGAGAGCTTGGTGATCGTTTTAGTTGCTGCATAAAGAGCTTAAAGAAATACACAAGTGAGAGTGCTTGTGGTTGCTGTGAATCCAAGAAAGAAATAGTCCATGAACTCGGAGCTGTCATGTGATCATAATAGTAAATTTTCTACTCAAGGTAGCAATAGGATGTTAGTGGTCTAAGTCGCTATTGTAAAATTTCAATTTTTTCATAGTGGATCTGTTTTACCTTGAGGATAGTTAGGTTAAATCCTCTTCAGGTTTTTTACTGATTTGGTTATCATATCGTTGTATTCTTTATTTTTCACATTTTTTACATGATATGTTTTACTTGTGTTAACCTAGATTTGAATAATTTACCTAAGTAATCACTTGACTAATTACTAGGTTAATCAACTTGTGTTTTAAGGAGTCTAAAAACATACAACTTTTCTTTCTAAACTTCTTCTCATAAAATATTATAACTTTCATAGTCACAAAACTTAACGTTTCTTAAAGAACGGATATCTAACAACTTTTTAACATAAGCTTTCATAAGAAGCCTTATCTTTAAAGCATAACAGAACTTCAGAAACTTTTATCTTTAAAGAACTAACTTTTCCTTATAATTTCCAAATAGCTTAATAGCTCATTCATGATACATATTAGTCAGTCCAATTATAAGTCTATCACAACTTTGGGAGGCTTCCAGCACATACTGCTAGACATCCAGCGTTCCCCACAATGCTAAGTAATCCTAGGATCATATCAAAAAGTATCACCTCTTTCGGTGTGATCTTATCGTCAACCATGGGGGTCGGTTGGCATCCTTCACAACTTGGCCATTCCTAACGAGGTGGGTACAGCAAAGTCCTTACCACTTATAATGGCCAATCAGAATCTCCATGGAAATACCAATACTATAACCCCTACTGGCTAAGTTCAGGTCATAACAATGGAATAACTGAAAACCATATTTTTCTGATAACTATGCTTTTATATAAATATTTCATAACAGTAGCATATCCACTTCATTTTTAAACATTATGTTCGTGATATAAGTAATATCATCAATATGCTTAAATCATATACATAAGGTTTCGAAAGTTCATGAACATATCTTTGTCTGAAACATGATTATATGTCATATCTCTAATTAATCAAAAACTTTTTAATGCATAATACACTTTAAAATAACCTCATGACTTATCAAATATCCATATAACTTATCCCTTACCTGAAAGTAGAAGAACTAAGGGTCTAAAGTCAAAGGAGCTCAGATTTGGGGGCTAGTAACACCTAAACCAAATATCAAAACTTATTACTATCAATTATTCCTTATTAAAAACTTACATATTCATCTCAAAGCCTATCTCTTAATATCAAAGAAATCATAATCCCACCTCAACGAGATTCCCACAAATATATTATGCACACATCAACAAATGATGTACCAAACTAAAGAAAAGCCAACATTCTCATATTTATATCATATCTCTAGAAGAGCCAACTTCATTTCAAAAGGTACTTTGAGATTAGGACAATAATGCATGCATAAACATAAAATCTTTTAAGCATGGTCATGTAACCATATACACTTACATGGCAACATACAGCACGTTGAACAAGAAAGCAACATGAAAAAAGCAGTAGAATGGTTTAGAACCCCTCCTTTGAGTACTAAACCTCAAACCAAGGTATACAAAATTTATCTATAATTCAGACATACCAAATGATGGGCATATTAATTTATAGCTCAAAACACTCACCCTAACTTTAGAATTAAATCCTCAAAGTTAGGTATGTCACTTACTATCACTGTTTATTCCAGCAACATATATTCCACTTATAAAATACAAATAAGCTATCAATTCACATCCAATTTTCATGCTAATTTACAGAGCCACTTCTATGGATGTCTAGTAGATTTCATATCATTTTCAAAGCCAATTATAAAACTATGATTTACTAAAAATCATATAAGACAACATACTCAACTCTGTCCCAACAGAATTTCGATTAACTTACAAATTGCACTATTATTTTTGTATTGATACAATTGTTGTGAGACCAAATCAATAACAACCACAAGTGTCTTAGATTTCATAGGAAATATCCCTAGCATCCAAATTCACTGTATAAAATTTAATACATAATTTATCATGTGTAAACACAGAATCTGCCACAGTGACAGCTATGAAACGTTTTCTTGTAAATTCACAAACAATTATCAAACAATGGTATTTTCATATGAAATTTAATGCACACATACTAGATATATTATATAATAATCTCCAATAAACCTTTTACCCATACCTGTCCTAGAAAAATATAGGATTTATAATGACCAAACAAGTTAACCAATGAATGCAACTCTTAACAAGTTTGTGAAGTGCCTATTAACTAACTCTCAACAAGCTTCAATTACTCAATAAACTACATATTCAACACCTCAATTAGCAATTCCATAAGTTTATCTAGTTATTTTACTCATTTCAACACTTACCCATAACATATTTTATCTTAGTCTATCATCTAGGAGCACATGCAAGCATAAACAATGACTCAATTCATATTCAAGCAATCAACAGTCTCTAGAATCCAACGCACCCATATACAAATTCATATAACCATCACTTAAGTTTAAATAGACAATAGATAAAAGAATTAGATTTCCCCCTTACCCTAGGCACAGGTTCTTAGAGTGATAGAACTAGAATCACTCTTGCATGAAAGGATTTCCCTTTCCTAGTTGCTGGACCCGAAAGTATGAGAGGTAGAGAGCTTGAGAGAGTTTTTGAGTTTTCTAGTTTCTTTGAGAGAGTATGAAGAAGAAATGAGATGGAGCTTTATTTTTCTTTTGGTGTGTAGACCCGTGGGTTTGAGAAAAGGGACTCAAAAGAGCTTCTAGCTCTTTCCTTAAGAGAAATGAGAGCAAAGTGAGGTGAGAATTCTAGTTTATTTGGACCCGTGAGAATAGAGAGGGAGAGAGCTTCTTGGATGTTTTAGTTGTTTTGAGAAAGTCAAAAAAGAATGAGATGAAGCTTGTTTGTTGCATGGCCGGCCAAGTGCTGGTCTTTGCAATTTAAGAGGATAACATGTGTCAACATGCATGACACTTTGGCTTTACATGTGTTGAATTTCACTTGGTTGCCTGTGTGGGTGGAATTTCCACTATATCCTACTCTTGACTACCTATTTACAACCTTAACCATGTTATAACATCTCATGCATCATACCTAATTAAAACACCAACTATGTATCTAATAACTTAAACTACTTAATATAGTTTTGTACATACTTAGTATATATATAATATAATTAACCATTCAATTATTTATAATCTTTACTGTGCAACCCCACAGTTGGTTTCCTGGGCTCAATCTAACTTGGGCTCGATCTAACTTGGGCTCACAACTTACTTGTGTGGTGGGCTTGAATTTCCTACTCCAGGTGATTCTCGGCAGAGACTCAATGAGATCACTTTTCTCTCCCTCTCTTTTAGATTTTTTACTCACTTTTTCCGACCCCCCCTTTCGTCCCCAATTTCTCCTATTTATAGTTCTAAGTTAGTGGTGAGATCATGATTACTACCATTGTTAGTGCAATTAAAGGTCCAGTGTTATCCACTTTAGGTGGTTGTTCAGGCGAGAGTGGAAAATTATGGTTGTGGCTTTGGAACTTGGTTCCAATTTAAGCAGATATGTCCGGTAGTGAGGTCCAATGTTATCTGTTCTAAGTGGATGTTTAGGTGAGAATAAGAAACCAAGTTTGTGGCTTTGGAACTTGGTTCCAACTTAGGCACATATGCCCGGCAATGACATTCCCAAGAAATTGCCGAGCATCCTATGACATGTTGGGTTTACCTTTCTTCGTTGTCCGGGAAAATCTCGCCGAGCATTGGTTGGGGAACGAGATTCAGACTTGTAACTTACGAGGGCGGTACAAAGCAAGGATATTAAATACGGGACTGTGCTGCTGATTTTAAGTCCAAGGCCCAATTCGCATTTGGGCATCTTGGTGCCGCATTCTGGATCCACACCAAGCTTGAGATCAAGGCCCAATTTGGACCTGGGTACCTCGGTGCCGTACATTTACAATTCTTATTCAATGGAATAATAAAACAATATGTTTATTAAATACTTTTCTATTAATTATAGAAAGGAAGTGGCTTAAAATAATAATTAACCACTCAAACACATAGTTTAACTATAAAGTTGGGTTGGGTTAGGATGTTACACTATTGGTTAAGCTGGCAACCTTCGAACAGTCCCCTGTACAAGGTGAACTTTGATGATGCTTTGTTTGACTCAGAACAAAGCGCTGGTTTGGGTGTGGTTATTAGAAATAAAGCAGGACAGGTGATGGTTTCTTTTAGCGAAAGAGCTCTGCTCTCTTTCACAACCATTGAGGTAGAAGCAATGACAGCTAGGCGGCCTTTAGTTCTAGCTTTAGAGGCAACTTTTGATCGAGTTATTTTGGAAGGTGACTCATTGGTACTCATCAATGTACTCCAAAAACAACAGGTGTGAACGCAAACAAACAAGATAAAAAAGGAGTATATGAACAAAGGAAGACACGACACCGAGAGCAAGCAAAGAAGAAACAACTCTCACTCTTTATCCCACTTCGGCCACATAGTAAAAGACATACAGTATCTTGCCTCTTGTTTTTTAGAAATACATTATTCCCATGTACATAGACAATGTAATACTGTAGCTCACTCTTTAGCGAGGCAAGTAATATATATTTCTCATAATTAAATCTGGATGGAAGATGTATTATAAGATATTATCTCTATACTACAAGCCGATTTTAACGGCCTCCCTTAATGCAATGCACTGTCTTTTTTCTCAAAAAAAAAGAAAAAAGAAAAAAAAAGGGTAAAGTGATAACAATCCTAATTTGTCATTATGGTATTGATGACAATTTCATTTTAAACAACTTAATTAGGAAATTTAAGAGAAGTAAGAAGTTCAATGCATTTGTTTGTTTGTTTATTTGTTTCTTTCCCACAACTCTTAGAGAGGATAAGGACATTCTAGTGAAAATGTTGACTTATGTAATTAAGCAAGAAAAAGGAAAAAAAAAATTGATCCAAAAAAATTGAATTAGGTTACATTTTAGTACCTAAAATTTGAAAAGTTAAATTTTAGTCTCAAAAAAATTGTAAACGAATTAAGTTAGTCATTTCATAACCTTTTCAATATTGTTATTGTTTATGTGACTAAAGTCAATAAAGCCACCAATTGCTCTACTATAATTGCAAAACTACGAAATGATTTGGTACATTTATTTTCATATAGAATTAAAAGAATAACCTTTTAAATTTTAAGAATTAAAATAAAGCATGATCCAAATTATAAAGACAAATAAAACATTAATATAAAAAAAACGCCAAAAAAAAAAACCTTAAACTTTGTGCTAAAATCAAATTGACTCCACAATCTTCTAATTTAAAATTAAAAGTCCCTAAACTTTGAGAAAATGCTCAAATTATGTTAGGAAAAAAAGCATAAGAAAAGAAGAAAAAAAAACTTTAATTAAATTTAACACATTAGATCGATGGTTGAGTTTGATTTCGATGGAAGCACTATGAAGGCCCAGCCCAGTACGCCACACAGATTGATCCAAGCCCAACAATCCGTCTATGCTGACGTGGCGGAACTGGCGCCAGCGTTAAACCGGTACGTATATAGTAGCCGCGAAAACCCAACCCGACCTATTCGACCTTTCCTTTCTCTCTCTCTCTCTCTCTCTCTCTCTCTCTGATAGCTCTCACTCAGTCTCAGTGATCGGTTACTCGCTAGTCCACACCCACAATGATCCGTATATTCACGCGTCCTCCACAGCCGTCTCAACCTTCCGACGCCGCCACGCCGACGCCGATGCAAATCGACGGCGGAGAAGGGCACGATCGTCAAATTACGGGAGAAGAAGCGTCCGAGGAGCAAGGCTATGGAGAGAAGGGAAAGGAAGAGAAGGAGAAGAAGAAGAAGAAGAAGGAAGAGTTGGGTGAGAGTAACTTGGACGGGCTTTGTTGCTCTATTTGTATGGAACCCTGGGCTTCCCATGGCGATCACCAAGCCAGGTCTGGCATTTCAATTTCTTTACCTTGAGTATTTCAGTATTCTTAGCCATCTGTATATGCATATTCTAAATTCAATTATTGTTTGTGTGTGATGGAATTTGATTGGGTACTGTAGAATGTTTTGGTTTGTTTCGGAAAAACTGGTTCTGGCGGGTGGAGTCAGTTGCCAATAGGTTTTATTAGCTAGAGGCAGCGAGTCCAAAGGCTCATCTTTAGAAAGATACTATAGGTCCCCAATGTGGCTGCATTGGCCAATGCAATGGTGTTATCCTTCCCTAATAGCAACTAAATTCAACTATACATATTGGCCAATTTGAATTTAATTAGGGAACCTAAGGTACAAAACCTAAGGAACTTTATCAAATTTTTGTTGTCTTTAATGGTGGAATAACGTTGAGTGGATTAACATATGTAAACGATTATGGCCTAATAGTTTGTTGGTAATGTTTGTGAAGCGCCTGAGTATGGTGCTGGAAGAGGTGGCATGGCATCTTTTCGTTTGTGAAATATTTTGGGTGTGAAAATTGTTGTTCTGTTCTTATTTGGATTTATAGTTTATGATATTTTGTACATTCATATTGATGAATCATTGAACAAATATGGTTAAGGATTGCAGTTGTCTTCCTTGTGGACATGTATATGGTATGTCTTGCATCATTAAATGGATTCAACAGTGCCATGGATATCCTGCAAAGGTAATTTTTTTCGTATTAGTTGATGTGATGTATCGCTAATGAAGAGGCTTCAGCACATTCTTTTCTGCATCTTACCTATGCATTTCTTCTTTCTAGTGTCCGCAATGCAATGCAAAATGTATTTCAAAGGATGTCAGAAAGCTTTTTGCATCACCTGTGGTTGTGCATGATGAAGGTCTACAGAAGGTAATGCTCATGTATCATACATTGAAATGCCATTCTAAAAGATAGACTTGGCACATGGGCACTAATATTAATTGAATCTATTGACTCATGCAGAAAATTGAATCTCTTCAAACTGAAATCAGGTCTCTCAAGAATGAGGTAATCTCCCCAATCCAAAAGAAAGTTACTTATTCAATTGCTTAGTTACATCACTTCCTAATGTTGGCTGCTTTTTTCCTTTGCTGTTTTATCCATATCAGACTATCAGTTATTGTCTTGGTCTATCTTCATGTATCCTTTATGCCTGAGTCTTACTGAGATTATGATGTGCCTACTGTTATGATGGCAATTAGCTATGACAGTAGTCAATGTGGCTAGGAATACTTTACAAAAATTTTTGACTATTTTACATGCAAATTATACTTCTGTTGCAAAAAATTATAGAAATTCAAGAGGCAGAGTTTTTAAGGTAAGACCAGAGGGAACTTCCTTTAGTATATGAAGTACTCTCTCTCTCTCTCTCTCTCTCTCTCTCTATATATATATATATATATAAAGTAATTAAATTTCATTTAAAAGCTCAAAATAAAGTGCTACCCTAGAAGTACTCTCTCTATATAAATCTCAAAATTAAATCTCTATATATATGAAGTACTCTCTCTCTCTCTCTCTCTCTCTCTCTCTATGATATTGGAGATGGTTCAAAAGTGTTGTTTTGGCTAGATTGTTGGTGTGGGTCCTCTTCTCTCGCTGCCCGCTATCCTGAATTATATAGGATTAGCTGTAGCAAAGAGGCAAGTGTGGCGGATCTTATGAGGTTCTCCAATGGAGTCCTCCATTGGGAGATTCAGTTTTGTAGGGAGGTGCACAATCGTGAAATGGAAGCTTTCAGGAGCTTCATCCATTCCATTTATAGCACTCCTGTAAGGGGAACCGAGGAGGATAAGAGATATTGGCTGCCTTGTAAGAGAAAGGGGTTCACGGTAAGTGCTTACTACCATCTCCTTATTGGGCATAGTGAGCATTCTTTCCCTTGGAAAAGCATTTGGAAGCAGAAGATTCCCTCTAGAGTGGCTTTTTTTGTCTGGACCGCAGCCTTAGGGAAATGTTTGACTATTGACAATCTAAGGAAAAGAAAGGTTTGCATTTTGGATTGGTGTTATATGTGCAAGTGTAATAGTGAAAGTGTTAACCATCTTTTCCTTCATTGCCTGGTTGCTTCGGAGTTATGGGATATGGTTTTTAGTTTATTTGGAGTTAGTTGGGTCATGCCTTTGTCTGTTGTTGGGCTCTTTGCTTGCTGGCAAGGTCACTTTGGTCGCCTCCGCAATGGAGTTATTTGGAAGATTGTTCCTCCTTGCTTGATGTGGTGTATTTGGAAGGAGAGGAATAATAGATGCTTTGAAGACTCTGAGCGTGCTATGCCCGACATCAAGCTTCTTTTTTTCCGAACCTTACTTGATTGGTTCTCTGTGTGGAGAAACCATTCTTTTTCTATTTTGGATTTACTTAACTTTTGTAATTTTCGTTCTTGATTTGTTTTCCCTTGTATACTCCCTGTGTGCTTGGGTGTCTCTTTTTTATATCAATGAATTCTTATACTTATCAAAAAAAAAGTGCTACCCTAGAACATGGGATATGTACTAACGAAAAGCAAAGAAGAAAAAACAAAAAAGGAACAAAGAAAGAAAAAAGGTTAACATTTGAAATAGAAATCATCTAAGAAGTCCCTGAAGGTAAGTGTGGAGAAATTTGATGGCATTTTTTGCCCATTTATACAAAGTCTTAAGAAAAGCAAGCTTTTGATGAGGCACAGGTAACTCCTTGCCCTTTTTTGATAATTTGATAGTTGGGAGAGGGGGAATTTGAACCTTGGATATCTCCATTGGAAATTGATGAGGTATCAATCAATTGAGCCACAAGGTTCTTGGCAAACAACATGTAAACCACATCCCACCCTATTAATTCCAACATACATACAACAAATTTAATGCTCCACTTAGTGATAAGCTTGCGTTACTAAGCTTGGAAAAGACAAAGGTGACCTTTCCCTTAAAAGTACATCTATTATGCTCTTTTTAAAGACACCACATGAGATATACTTTGGATTCAGAAGTAAGATATGTTTTATAGCAAAAAGACTATGCCATTTACAAAGGACATAGAGAAGACAAAAGAATGAATTTATGTACAGAGAGACAACGACTCTATAAATTCAGGAATGTAATTGGTATTAGTGAATCCCCTTGCTCCAGACCAATCAAATAAAAAACCACTAAACAAAGCTACCAATTGGGTTCCTATTATTTCCTTATCCTCAAACAAAGACACCACATGAACTATAAAGGAACTGTCATCCAAATTTCTCCATTTTTTATTTTTCCCAATTTTCCCTTCCAAGAAGCCAACATAGTAGTTACTGAATTGGGCATTACCTAAGTCAAACTGATATAGAAAGCACAAAGAAAATTTTATTTTTATTTAATCTTATTTGATTTAAGAAGTCAACTCAAGTGTAATTTTATTGGTAAATTGGATTTTATTTTAGGTCTTATTAGTAAAAAGGATATTAGTTTTTTTTTTTTTTTTAATAAATTTTCTAAAAGTCGAGAAATTTTTTTTTTTGGATAAGTAACGTAAGAATATTATTAATAATAGAAAAAGTGCCAAGCCGAAGGTCTAGTGGTGACTCCAACTAACTCTAGATGTTGACTCCAACTAACCCTAGAGAAATCTTATATTTCATACATTGTTATTGTAAGTTGTGATAAATTTCTATGCTTAAGGGGAAGGGAAACATGGGGGGATTCTTGATGTATAGTGACACCTGTTGTTTGTGTGTAATTAATGTGAGGAAGTATATTGGTCGTTCTGTTTTTATGGTAACTTCAGTCTTTCTAAAACTTGCACAATTGGTCTGGAAGTTAGCTGCTTATATCTAGAGGTTAACGAGGGGATGTGAATTTAGTTTTAATTGATGGTTTCTGTCACCCTAAGGGGTGGCAAAATTGGCTGTGAACCATACCTTATAAAACGGAGGTCACTAGTTCAAATCTTACCTTTCCTCTTCCCTTGGGGCTAAAACTTACCCAAAAAGAAGAAGAAGAAGATGGTTTCTACGTCATCAATACTTAGGACAATATTGTTAGAAACTTTGTTGATAGTTTTGTTTACTATATGCTGAACTGCTTCAGAGATGCGTTAATCTCTCTCTCTCTCTCTTTTGAGTGCAGAGAGCTGGTTTGCTTGATGTTCAAGATAAGTTACTTGATGTACAGGATAATCTACTGGATGAATTGCACCAAGTCAAGAAGGTATAATCTATTGATGTTTGTATTTGGAACTTGACATTTCATGCCAATGTTTTAGGTTGTCATTTTGATTTCCTCTTTTCTATGGTGTTGATTTTTTTTTTGGGGGGGGGGGGGGGGGGGAGGAGGGAATACTAGATCCTTCTTTCAATTTCCACAGGTCATTATTAAATGTTTTAAAATTATTTTTGAACTGAGAATACTAAATATTTTTCTGTCCAACGAAAAGAACTATAAACAAAAACTTGAGGCCCAATGACTAATAATTTTAAAATTATTTTGTTGTGTTTTTATAGTTTTCTCTCTTTTCTCTTAAAACTTGAGGCCTGATTTTGGTTTTGTAGAAGCAAGCTGATTTGGAGAATGCAACATTAGGAGGGATGGGGAGTAAGCCTCTTGGATTCTTTTCTGCTAAGGAATCCTGGGGAGAGAATAACAGTAATCTTCATCTTCTTATTTTCATTTTTTAATATTATTTTTGATGAATAACTTTAGGAAATGAGCATTGCTTTTGTTTATTTGTTTTTCAATATTTTAATTGGTCATTAGTGTAGTCAAGGGCTTGCCTAGACACCTAGGATGCATGGATACTCCATTTTTGCTCAATTACTCGTATTTGATATGTATCTTACTGGTATAACACCAGATACCTCTAAGATACATACCCAGTCTTTTTTTTTTTTTTTAAGTGTCAATACATTTAGGATACACCCATGATACGACTTGGATACCATTGTAACCCAACCCCAATAGTGAGAGATAGCCCAAACTTGTAAGAATTTTTATTTATATTTTTTATATATTGGTTTTAATGTTAAACACTTATCTAGTTATCTTTTATTTACTCTTTTGGTTCTTGTTTTTTATTCTTAACGTCATTTAATGGTTATGAATTCACTTTGTTATCCATTATTGCTTTTAAAGTGATATTTGCTTAACAATATATAAAAATAAATGTTTAACAATATATAAAAAAAAATATTTAATAAGTAATTAATACATGTTTTCCCGACGTAATCATACCCTAAGTTTTTTAAAAAAATGTTGTATCCCAGTACCAATACCAATATCATACCCATACCTGTATCTGTACCAGTCCATCTTTGCTAGACACTCAAGTGAGGAGAGGTGTTAGTTAGTACCTTACGATCCTTGAGGCAAGATGAGATTTGTTAGACACTTGCCTTTGTGCCTAATTGAGGGCTTGGCACTGGTTGAGGTAACAGGTACTAGAAGTGAGCCCTTACTGAAGGCTCCTTCATTAGTGTACCATTATTACTCTCAATCCAGGAAATCCTTTCTCATTCAAACTGGAATTTTCTTGTCCAATGATAATCTACCTTTCTAAAACAAGGGGAAAAAAGATGCATATGTTACAAGAGTACCCTTTGCCTAATGAATAATAAAGGTTCTCAGTTAAAACATAAATTTTTAAAGTAAGACATTGTTTTAATTCTCTAACAACATGTTGCACATACGCCTCAACAATAAGGTTCTTCCCTTTTAATCATATGGTTTCTTCTTTTAATTGATTATTTCTCAGATTTCACATAATATGATTATTTGGTTCATTAATAAAAAATAAACTAGTGCCTTTTGTGACGAGTGTCCCAAGCAGTATAGGGACCTAGTGGGTACCCCTTGCCTTTCTTCTTCAAGAAAATTCAATTAAAAAGGTGTGAAAGGGATGCAACCCTAGTACATGGTTAATTTACAAATGAAAAGCCCAAGCAAAAAAGAATAAAAATTAAAGTAAAAATAGAGAGAAGGTTATTGAAAGCTCAAGGTATCTAGGAACTCTAAAATGTCCACATTAGAAAAAAGAATGAGAGACCCATAAATATTCTATGGAAGAGAGTCATTATTATTTTAGATTGGTGTGTAATGTGTAAACAGAATGGGGATTCAGTGGATCGTCTCTATCTTCACTGTCCTTTAGCCTGAGTTGTGGACCATGGTGAACTGTTTGTTTGGAATTACATGGGTTATGTCATCAGGTCATTGATATGTTAGCATCCTGGCATGGCAGTTTTGGTCAACATTAAAATATAGATATTTGGAAGGCAATGCCACTTGGCACAATGGGGTGTCTTTGGCGGGAACGGAATGCTAAAAATTTTGAGGAAAAGGAACAGTCTATTTTTGAGATTAGGTCTTTTTTCTTTCATACTTTGCTCAATTGGAATTTAGCTTTGTGAACTTTTACATGCTTTTCTCATATATGTCATCCAGTAATTGTGTCATATATTCTATTTCCCAATCATTCATCACTCTAATGAAAAGAGGATTTCAATAAAAAGCAACCCTAATGTACTATAGATAATCTACAACATGAGCATCTTTGTCCCTACCAAATAGGAAAAGATTAGGAAATCTCTCCTAAAGAGTAGTCTTTCCCACAGGTCAAGCTATTTTAGAACCGTCACCAATGTCATGTACGATAAAATGTGAGAAGTTGTCCCATTTTTTAATATTCTTCTGCAAACCCACACCACATGTCCCCCTAAGCCAAGAACCTTGTATCTCAACTGGCGCATCTTAGTGTTTTCAAAGAAGGCATCTAGGGTCCAAATCCCTCCATCCCTAACTATTTATTTATAAAAAATATGGCCCCCTCATTAAAAATCAACTCCCTCAAGTGGTGCAATACTTGAAATCTATAACCTTCCCCCAAGGGTACACTTCACTATGTTGCATCCGATTCTTTTATCTTTTGTCCATGTTTGATCATTGGTTTGCTAA
Source organism: Quercus agrifolia (assembly GCA_029955455.1). NCBI lineage: Eukaryota > Viridiplantae > Streptophyta > Magnoliopsida > Fagales > Fagaceae > Quercus > Quercus agrifolia. The sequence goes on along the minus strand of JARQAD010000004.1, from coordinate 10,849,257 downwards.
TCAAACATAGCCATAATATGTAATATCAATCAACTAAGTGGTTTATTTACTGACGTATGATGATGTAGGACACCACATTGACTCAAACATTAGCAAACAGGAAATTCTTCCCTGCGGCTTTGTACTACAGGTGTGCTTGTGGCTTTTCTCTTTCTTATTTGTTAACTTACTTTCTCAAATTTTAATTACAATTGGCTGCTGCACATTACCAATCCAAGAAAAACAAATCCACTGCTTGTATAACAAACTTTTACACTTTTTGTGCAATAAAATTGAAGTATAGCATTGAATTACACTTTCCATCATGATCAAATGCTCATGAAATAGAACCATAATCATTTGAAACCGAAATTTGTCGCGTAAAATATGATTTAAGGACAACCAATGATCTCTTGAAACTAAATTAAACCAGAATAAAATGTGAAAAAATTTACTAATTTGGTCCACACTCTACTGCGCAAATTGAATTTGGTTACTCATCTATTAATTGTTTCAATTTAGTCCCTCAATTTTTAAAATCAAGTCAATATCATCCTTTTTCTGGTACTAATATGTCACCCATCGAGAATGACATTGCCTTAATTTTGAAAGTGAAGGAATTAAATTGAATTTGTCAAATAATTCAGAGACCAAATTAGTAATTTAAACCTATAATATATATAATAGCCCCTGATATGCAATTTGTTATTCCATCTCATAAAATAATCTATATTTCTCTTTTTGGATGTCTAAACCTACATTGTTTTGATCCTGTCCTTTGCATATCACATCTTAAAGTTTATTTGGTTTGGTTCTTTTAGTCTTGTTTGTGGTTTTCAATTCCAAATGCTTTGTCAATATTTTGAATTTTTATTTGGACTACTCTCTTTGTGTGTTGACATTTTTCTTCTCTAGGATTTTGATGAAGCAACTTTAATTTTGTCAGCAAGAGTTGGCTGTAGAAGGTGCAACACTTTTTGATATGGATGCTTCTTACCAAATTCTAATTCTTGCTCGAAGGATTTCTGGGATGGGTGGGACACATATGCTCAACAAAGTATATCTCTTCCTTAAACTGAGGGAGAAAATTGATTTTTGTAACACATGTATGTGCCTGAGTTTCTTTGTCCGACTCTTTAGTTTAATTTGTGTGAACTCTTGTTTCCACAGATTAACTTGATCTGTCCTCATGAAAATGAAGATATACAGCTTCCTAAAAGAATAAGGGCCATTAAGGATCTACGCCTCTCCCCATGTGGTAGACTCACCCTTTTAGCTTCACTTGGGAAGAAATTATCCATTCTTAGGTAATCTTTCATCAGCCTGGTGCTTTTATAGACATATATTCTTGGAATCTAGCTAATTTGTTTTGTTTTGTTGTTTCAGCCATGGAAGCAATGAATTAGTCATCAATTATGATTTGCCGGTACAACTTCAATCTCTTTTCTCTAAATGCCAGTGCATGAAAACAGAGTGTTCATGTTCCTTTAAAAATAAAAAAATAAAAATAAAAATCATTTCTCTTATATATTTTACTAGATATTTAACTATATGGTATTAATTATTTTACTATATAGTTTGTTTGGAATTACTATTGCCTTAAAATAATTAAGACCTTATAGTTCTTTCTAACATTTCATGAAAAGCTGTGCCAAAGGGTGACTTGTTTAAGAGTGTATGGTTACAGAGTATCCATGAAACATCCATTCAACCACTGTTCTAATCATATACGGAGTCTAGTATCCATAGCATATATGTGATACATTCAGACCTTGCAACAGGGACTGGAATGTGGAATGCCACTTAACCTTTAATGTCATATGAAGGGATCAGGTTTATTTAGACCCTATATACATTGCTTATGCAAAAGATAGATTGTGCTAAGGTAGTCCTAAGATGGAAGTTTGATAGTACTGCCTTCTTTTTTCTAAGGAAGTCAGTCTATTGAATGTTTATACCAAGGAAAATTTTTTTGTTGTCAATGTCAGGCTTAGTTATGAAAATAAACTGTCAGACTGAAGATAAAATTCTGTCAGTAACTGCAGAAAATTACTGATCTACCACTGAGGACAAAAACACCTCCAATTTTTCAAATCTTGACTCAAATAATAAACTTAATTAACTTTAAATTCCTTTCAAGTGCAACCTTCAACATCAGGTAGACCTTCGCCAAACTGGATTCACATGTGGCCCCAAAGATGAAAATAACTGAATAGCTAAAACAGTAATTAACAGTTTAACACAGAAACAGCAATTTAACACTTTCTTCTCACTGGCATTAACAAATTTTATATCTAACAGCAATGATTCTTTTCTGGAGGCTATTATGTTTTGCAAGTTCTGGTTGAGCAACAAAGTGTTAATAAGGGATAACAGACACAGAAAGGCAAAAAAAAAAAAGTACAACCACAAAAATTGGGGAAGAATTAGTGGCTATCTTAATTCTTAAGGTTTGGAACTAATTGATGGTTTCCCCTTGAATGCTTTAAATATTCTTCAGGATCTCTTTAATGGTACTCTACTCTCTCTCTCTGGGTTTACAAATGATAAATCTAGTTCTATTGGACGTATTTTGCAACAGATTTAATAAGTGGTCTTTCTTGCAAGAATTCATTTATATTTTACAGTGTAAATAATGGTGGACACTGCATTATGCAATTATTTTCTTTCCTTTTTTTCCTATGCTGCTACACTACTTCTGCTTGGTCTGTAATTCTTTATATAAACATTGCATTTCCAGGACCCAGCATGGTCATGCTCATGGGATAGTAACAACCCAAGTTATATTTATGCTGGTTTACAGGTTTGACACTTAACTATGACCTCTTTTTAAAAATATATCCTTGATAATGTAGTTAGCATAATTTGAAGAGTAATGACAGTTTAGAGTCCTTGGTGCTCACTGTTGTCAAGAGAGTTAAAATCGTATTGTATATTTTTCTCCTGTTGCTGAGGATTTGTTATGAATCTCATCTCTGTTTTGTAACAGATCAACCTGTAATCTTTTTCTTTCTTCGCTTGATATGTATTTATTTTGTATATTAAAACAAAAATGAGGGAAATTACATTAAAAATATTTATATATAAAAAAATAAAAAATAAAAAACCTAGTGCCCTTGTTTCAAATTGAACTTGAAGATTTTAATTTCATGAATTAAGACCATATGATATTCCTTCCATTGCAATTTCCCCATCCATGAGCCCACGTGACTTGTATGTAACACCAAATAAACATGTAAAGTGATGCTATTTCTGTTATGAAGTTGAAGTGAAAAAAAGAAAAAGCAAAGAAAACTCTAGTGCTGACCAGTGACCACCACTCTCTCCTCCCTCCCCACCTCCTCTGTCTTTCCTCTTCCCTTCCTACCCAACACTCCCTCTTAAACTTCCTAATTTTTCTCCCTAAAACACCACCAGATATAACACAAATTTAGAACCAATTTCCTGAATTCACAAGCGTTGGACCCATTCTTAACTGTTTCCAGGATCTTTTGTACTTGATTTTTGGATATTAATACAAATCTGTTATTATCTCTAGCCCCAGTAGTATGAAAGCATACCAACCAAAGAACATCAAGTGCTCTAGCCTCCACCATTTGTGCCATACCCTAAGCCTAAAATGAGTGTTTTACCGCTATGAAACATAGCTATTTTTGAAGGAGAGCAAAGGACCTCTTAACATTGAGCAAAAAAATAAAAGAATTCCTTACCACAAGAGAAGCCTGAGAAAGTTGGTGAAGGGTGGGACACTTTTGAATTCAATGGTTGTGGTATTGAATGACAGTCTAAACCAGTGTATGGTGTAGTATTTCTTGGACTGTGAAAACCCATAAGCTTTCTCCTCTTTTGATAGTAATACTAATCTCTGTAGGCACTAAGGGAGGTTCCTCTTATTCAGGTTGTAGCACCTCAAAAGAAATTCTCTAATCTTCTGTGTTTCATCCATGTTGCAACTCTCTCACAAGCAAGTTGAGAATCAAGGGTTAGGTCATGCAGGTGGTGACGGATTTTAATTTCTAAAACACTTTCTGGTTGTTTATTTGGATTTGATACTTCTCGGTTATTTGCATTTGAAGGATGCTTATGGATGGGGGAAACTGCAACAGTAAGGAAATTATGTAATTTTAATTGATGATATTAAAAACTCAGTCCAATTTGAAACTAGCATAAAATCTTTGGGCTTTTTATGTAATTTACCCAAAAAAATAGATGTAATTTACTTTTCATGTTGGTTTATATTGTATAGTGCTATTATAATTTTATATGATTCAAATGCTTTTGATTTGGATGAGATTATAAAATTCACTCTAATCAATTTTGCAGAATGGTACGCTTTTGACATTTGATATGCGTCGGACCAGAAATCCTCTACAGTGCATGGTTGGATTGACCTCCCGGCCCATTCATACTATATACTCCCTTGTAAACAACCCAGCTTTTGGTCAGGGTGCTCGCAAACTGCTCACTGCTTCTTCCATTGGCCCATGTGTGTGGAACACTGATTGCGCCAGAGAAAGGTTGGTCTATAAAAGCATGTCAGAATTATTTACTTGGGTCCATGCCTGTTTTGCTAATTCATTCAGGAGGCTGCACTGCTAATTGCTTTAGTTGTGACTTAATATCTTGAATTTGAATCTTAATATATAAAATTTGTCTCCTTGTCGATGAACTTTATAAAATTTATTGCCTTTTCCAGTCATTAACTTCAGTCCAATGATATTTTTCTTTTCGTCTTATATCCATTTTAATTTCAGTTGAGAGAGTACAACTGTATGCTTAATTATGCATAACTTTTGTTTTATCATCTTAATTATCTCATGCTGAGAAATGCATTTATTTCAAGCTACTGATTTATGTTGCTTGTTGACCCATTACTTTCAACTTGATTCCTTGTGACATGATCTAGAATCCCTTTCCTAGACATGAATTTCAGTAGTTCAGTCCATTGATTTTTTTTTTCTTCATCCCATATTACTTAAGTGTTTCAGTTGAAGAGTCAACCTCATGTGTAACTATCCATGACTTTTGCTTGCATCTAAACTATAGCGTGCCAATGAATGCATATATCTCAAGCTACTAATAAAATGTGTACATTAAATTTATTGTATTTTAGAAGTTACATTCTGTTATAAGAGATCTGAAGGTAGTTTGGAAATGAAACATTGTCACATAGTTATTGTATTCGTATATGCAAGGTTAGTTTTTTATTCTCTTGGCGCACAAATATAAGCTTGCAAACGCATCAAGTTTCAGATAATATGCTATAACAGAATAGGACCTTATAATTGTGAGATACAATTCATGGAGGAAAGATGGTGTTGGCAACATTATGAAACTAGTGGGCACCTTCTCTTGAAACTTACAGAAAATCTGAAACCTTGTCTAAACACACATCTTAGGTTGGTGTCATCTCCCAAGAGATGGGAGCAAAGAGAAGAAAACATGTAAAACTGTAGGTAGCAAAGCTCTATATAGCTGTATGGAGAAACTAGGGAGAGCATTAAGATACATGAAATATGTTATTTGCGTTGGACCATGTTTATGTGCATGCTTTACATCAGTAGATCAGATTTCCATGACGACCGTAGTCTATTAGATATCCAAGTACAGCCAATTATTGACATGCATGCACTTTCAAGCTTGATGTGCATTGACATAAAAATGAATTCAAACCTATGATTAAATTTTACAGAGATGTAACAATTTATAAACCTCAATACTGAAGGGAGTTTTTGTGACACCTCTTTTTTTTTTTGGGTAAATTACTCACACACACGGTGAGTTTTAAACCCAAGATCTGACCCTCCATCCCATTATTATAGGGCGAGGAAGTACCAGTTGAGCTATAGCTCATTAGTTGAAACCACTTTCTTCATCCTGAAGTATTGCTACTGCAGTTAGTGGATGCACTCATATGCCATCACTAAAAAGTAGTAACTCCAGTCCATGTACAGAGTACAGACACATATCTGGTTTCCTAATCTTTACTTAAAAGCTGAACAGTAGATACTATGGATTGTAGTTAGTGAATGTCATCGTTGTCATCACTAGGTCAAAAGCATGTTAACATCCTTCCCTTTTTGTATGCTTGATGTACCGACTTATCCTCTTGGCAACAAAGAAAATGAAAGCAAAAAAGAAACACATAGTATTGGGTTCCTGGTTACCACAATTGTTAACTATAGATTAAGTCACCTGCTGGCCAATTGTAGCTATCTTTAGGAGTTTATGGTCTGCATGATCTTTTCTTGTGCTTTTTATTAATTCTCTTGTCAAAGATTGACAACTTCCTCACCTACAATTGGTCTGTCTGGAAAAAAGTTTTCTCATATTCGAAGTTGTTCACAAACATGCAGAGTAGTTGATATCCTAAGGGGCAGCATGTTGGTTTCAAGCATTAAAGCCCAGAAAACAATCCCTTTACATCTGCATTCAGTTTCCTCAATTAATGAATTTTGAAGGAGCAGGAAAGGATTTCAATGTCCTAGGAGGAAAGGGATAGAAATATTTAAATTTCCTAAGTGAAACCTCCTAAGGATGTCATTAGCTTAACATTTAGCACTGCCTTGAAATCTCACTGGTTGTTGGTATTTTATATATATATATATATATATTTTTTTTTTTTTTTTGACTTAGAGTTTGACTTCCAATCAAGAAGAACTTTTTCATTGCACCTAAAGGCAACCTCCAATTCTAAAGAAAGAGAATATGAGAGAGATGTATGAATTAATAATATCAAAATAGTTAAATTAAAGAACATTTTTTTGTTCACTAGGCACAGATAGAGAGAATGACTAAATGTTTCTGATTTTCTCTAACTTTTGTCATGTCAACCTGCAAGCTCGTCTTTCCCTCTCCCATCATATTTTTTTTCTCTTTTCATGCTCTTTTTACGACTTTCCTCTTGTAATAGCAGAATTTTCTCACAAAATTCCATCAGAGTTTCTGCCATCTCTTCACACAGAATTTACTCCCTTTTCTGAAATACAGCTCTCTTAATTATAGGTATAGGACGGTAGAATTGTACTGAAATTTAACCTTCTTCCCAGCCAATCATATTTTTTATCCTTATCTAGATAAGTCCCTTATCCATTACGACTTTATTCAGTGTTTTAGTAATATAACTTATTAAATTATGGAGCATTGAAAGCCTATGTTTTCAAAATATATAAATAAATCTTTTTAGTAAGAATCCGAATTTTTTTTTGGGGGAAGGGGGGGGTGGGGGGGAGAGAGGTATTTTTCTTTAAAAGTTTAGGACATGTTCTAACATTTCTCTTATTATATATTGAAGGCCATTTCTAGTTCCTAGTTTGGAGAATCAAGGCATTTGCATGTCACTTGCTTATAGCCCCTCAAGTGATGACATTGTTGCTTCATATCGTCCTAAGATCCTAGCATCAAATGGATCTACTAGTTCTCAATCTTCACAGTCATCCACTGCTCTTAATACTGTGGGTTCTCAAGTTCTTGTCAAAAGGGTAGCTGGCAACTTCTACAATAAATTGGGATCTATGTCTACCAATGTAAGTTATGTTCAGATGACAAAGTCTACAATTATAAACATAGAGAATTGCTACCCAATTTTTGCATATGGGGATGAAGTGACCCACGGATTGAGGTTGAGGGCATTGCCAAATCTATCTGACAGCCAGAATCTTAAACCACATCAACTTCCTATACTTGACGTGAAGTATGCACATTCCCAAGGCTCAGGTTTACTTGGTTGCATTAGTAAAGAGAAGTTGCAACTTTTCTCTCCAAAGTACATGTGAATAGGTATGTTTATCACTGAAAGTCTTTAATTTCTTCTGCAAAACTTCTTTATTTGGTTTTTCTATACAAATGGAAACAAGATATCTCAGTCTTTCTGTTTTTAGATTTTAAACTATTAATATCTTATTGGTTTTGCTCAACTTTTTTGAATTAAGGCTTTGTTGAGTGTTTTCTCAAGCACAACCAACTTGGCTTACTGTTCCTCTTCCTCCTTGTCTCATTTGTTTACCCTTGAACCCCAAAACACCATTGTGAGAGGGAGCCAGATTTTGGACTTGTTCTAGTGGCTAATGAATGTCTGGATGGCAAAATTAAGAGCTGTCATTTGCAAGTGATTTGCAAATCTGATATTGAAAATTCATATGATCATGTCAACTAGGATTGCTTGCTATATTTATTAGGGGAATGAGTTTTGGAAAACAGTGAAGTTGGATTCTTTTTGATCCATGGAATTCCTTTAGGTTTCTTCAAAGGAACCAGGGGTTGAGATAGGGTGATCCTTTATTGTCCTTAATCTTTATTCTTCTCATGGAGGGTGGTTGCTCTTTAGGCCTTCAAGTGGGAGATGATGCTTGGGTTACTATTCCAGTTTCTCATTTGTCAATTGTTGATGATGATACAATTTTGTTTCACGATGCTCATGCAGAGCATCTTCTTCACATTAGAGTAGTTCTACTTTGTTTTGGGTTGTGACAGGATTGAAAGTGAACTTGTTCCTGTGGGTGAGGCAGAAGGAATCAATGATTTGGCTAGTTTCTTGTGCTGTAAAGTTGGTTAACTACCTATGAATTACTTAGGGCTGCCATTGGGTTTCTCATTCAAAGCAAAGTCCGTTTGGAATACAATCATAGAACGTGTAGAATGGAGAGTGGCTGGGTTAAATTTCCAAAGAATTACCGCAGGTTTTCCACTCTGTTTGTTTATCACATACATAAAGTCTCTTTCACTTTGCTACCAAATCTTCTTTTTTTTTTTTTTGGATAGATAATGAAAAAAAGTTTATTAATAAATAAATAATGAAAAAAGTCAACCCAAGTACACTGGAAATTTACTATAGGGGCAAGAATCAAGAACCCAGATAACAAAAATCAATTAAAACATGAATATGTCAGCAACACTAAACTCCATTCAAGGAGAGTAAAAATGAAAACAGCCTTAATTTGGAGAATAGACTGTTCACAACCTTCAAAGCATGTAGCATTCCGTTCCCTCCAAATACTCCACATCAATCAATGCAGTACAAACCTCCAACTAGATATATTTTGATGCCAACTGAACTTTCCTTTCCATGAAGCTAACAACTCAATAACCCTATGCAACATAGCCCAATGAATACCAAACAAGCAAATGACCATAGTCACTACTCATAAGCTATACGCCAGTGAAGAAGAAGATGATCTACTGATTCCCCGCAGCTCTTACCACATACAGCACCAATCAAGAACTACAATATGCCTCTTTCGAAGATTATCTGTAGTAAGAAGCTTACCTAAGGAGGCAGACCAAGACCCATCTATCTTTATTTGGGCACATAAATGAAGGGATCAAAGAGATTATGGCTGATCGTGTTCACCAAGAAATTACCCAAAATTGGATCTAGGTTCATTTTAGATTTTTCCTTTTAATCGTAATCAAAGATGTTTTCTTGTCTCTCATTTCTTTTCTTTTTTTTAAAAAAATCGAAGAACCTAGTGGATCCAACTTTCACTTTGAGTAACCTTACTGTGGTCGCTCTAGTGAAGAAAGGTTGCCCCCTCCCCCTTTCTCTAAGAATAAGGTAAGCTTACAATGCTCCTTCCTTCACTTGGGTGAGCCTTTTGACATAGGACAAATTGGAAAATTTGTCTGTTTGCTTGTGGTGGATTAGAGGTAGGTGAATTTGTGGATCTAAAGTTTAGAGTTGTTGTAGAAAAGGTTATGGAGTTTGTATTAGAAATTAAAAGATGGTTTGAAGAGTTGTTTGATGGTTATTTGGTAGAAGAAAGTATGCGGTAAAAGGAAGGGTTTGATTAGGGGTTGTATGGAAGAAGGAAAAGAGAGGATTTTATGGTGTTAAGGGGCTATATGAACAGTACCACAAGAGAGAGAAGAAGAAAAGGAGATAAGAAAAAAGGCGAAAAGAACACGCAAAGCCAACATGCCTCAATTCTCAAAATACTCAATAATTTTATAAATCAACTCCATCTCCTTTTTTAGTACGTTGATCTCACACACACATATAAGTACTATTTCTTGTCTTATTATTATTAGGACTCCTATTTTGACTAGTAAATTAAAAACCAATGAAAGACTAACTTAGACTCAAAGAAAATAAAACCTAAGATACTTGGGATATCCTAGAAAATTATAGACTCAACTAAAGTACACAAATACCCTTAATTTGGAGGAATCACAGAGATTACAGATTTGCCCCTGATTAAAAAACCAGCAATAACTAAGAAAATAAAAACCCAAATAAAAAAATTTTTAACTATAAAAAATTCATACCTAGACTTTTAAAACCATATGACTTTTATTTCAATTGGACTTCACACATGGACCCAATAAAATAATTCATGAATAAGCAAATTTGCAAAGTAATAGCAGATCAATCTTTCGAGGCTTCATTACCTTGGCCTTTTGGATCGTCTTCTACCCAAAGCGATATCCCCTGTTTATGTTTCCCATTGGGTTTACCTTACCTTGTTAACAGGTTGATCCCATTGCATCAAGGAAAGTCTATCTTGTGCTATAGTTCAGCGATCTCTTTCCTACCAAGGCACTCAAACTCCCATAGTGTCCTAGATCACATTCCATGAATTGAAAGGGGAAGCCTACTCATCCATCAGTTCCTCTCATAGATCGGTTCGGTTTTACGAAGCATTTAGGCACAGTTCACTTGCGTTGATCAATCAAGAGCTTTGCCGCCACTCCTTAAGGTTACCTGTTGTATAATACACATCTTTCATTGTTTCCCATGCTCCATACCCCATGTATTTATCTAAAGGATGAATAGTACATTATTCAGTCTACCAACGTATTCCACCTTGTTATGGAGAGAAGGAAAATCATCTCTAGAGAGAGGTTGATCAGGACGAAATACAGGGATGCATTAGGGCCATTGGACCATGCAGAAGGCTCAAACTACTCCTAGGTGTGGTTTTTGTGTGTGCGCACCACATGTTAATAATTACTCATAGGTATGGTTTGTGGAAGAGTGTAAGAGTAGGACAGATAGATTTGTGACCTACATTACTCGTGGTTGGAGATGGATATAGGATAAGATTCTGGCATGATTCTTGGAGTGGTGATCATGCATGAAAAGAGATGTTCCTGAGTTGTAATCCATCATAGTTGACAAAGTTGATAAGATTCTGACATGATACTTGGAGGAGGAAGCACATCATAGAACGTTAGATTTGTTGGCTAGTTTAATAATTGAGAGCTGGAGTCAGTTGAGTATATCTTTATCATTCTATATTCCTGTACTCCTAGAGGTAGTGTTCATGATTGCTTGGAGTGGAGATTGAGAGCAATGGAAAGTTTGATGTAAAATTCTTCGTGGATCCAATGATGTAAGATTCCCATGGAAGAGTATATGGCATGTAAAGATGCCAAAGAGTTTTTTTTGTTTGTTTAGACAGAAGCATTGGAAAAGATACTGTCAGGGGATAAAAGTAACTCTCTGTTAATAAAACATGATAAAAGAAAAACTCCTCTCTACCCGATCTTCAGTGATGAACTAATGATTTTTGTGATAAAGATGATCTTAATGATCTATTATTTTGTACTCATTCTGATTATCTTAATGATAAAGACAACTCTATTGATGTATTATTTTGTAATCATTCATGACACTGATTATCTTAAGTTTTCAGATGGATTGAAGTGCCTCCTGGCTTTCTGGTATACCTTCTGAGCACAACACACTTAATGGTGAGTACTCTCCACTTGAGTATTTGATGAGTATAAGTAGGAGGAGATGGCTGTTAAATTGTAAATAACATTATAGAGAAGGAAAGGTATCCATGATAGCCCGAGGGCATGTTTGCCTAGAAGATGTGAGGTTTTAATTTGTTAGGTTGTAAACATGCCCAATTGCTTAGATGGTGCATGCGTTACTTAAACTGTTAAAAAAAAATAAAAAAATAAAAGAGCTCAATGTTTCAATATGTTTTTTTAGCCATTGACAGTGTCAACTTCTTTTTAGCATTTTTTTTTTTTTTTTTTTTTTTGGCCCTTTCAAGTGTACATAGGAGGATCGAATCGAACACTAGAAGTTAACCCACATAGGGTAAGGCATTCCATTAGGCCATTGGAAATTATCTTTTTAAACCATATTTCTGCTTCAAGTGAGATGGCCTGAATTTTTATCCTCTTCACCCAAGTCCATTTACCTTATGTTTGGTTCAACTTATTTTCATGCTAAAAAGGAATATACAAGTCTTAAGAATCACATTTTTCAAGATACGACTGTATTTTTACACAATAAATTGAATAAACTAATGAAAATAAGCCCATCCAAATGTACAATAACATCCAAGTGGGATAAGATTTAGCTAAAATTTGGAGGAAATTGAAATTCAATTTAAATGGTAGGAAGGAGACTTAGATCCTTTTCTCATCTAAGTCTCCTTTACTCCCCTAATAATGATAATTGTCACCCTAGTTCGAATACTGTTTTTACACGTACCATCTCGGCCAAAATGGCCCAATACCACCATTTTTAGAAATTTTTAGCAAGAAAACACTGTTTCGGAAATAATTAGCAAAGTACCACTTTTTCTAGTACTCGAGTTTCAGAAACTCGAGTTCCTCATTAGTTTTCCACCGTGGCATTGCTGAGTTGGATTTATGTGATTAAAAAATTTTTTGTGGTACTCGAGCTTGGTAAACTCGAGTACCATTTACACAGTACTTGAGTCTACCAGGCTCGAGTACCTTTTTCTTAAAAAAAAAAAAAAAAAAAAAAAAAAAAATTTACACAGTACTCGAGTTTACCAAACTCGAGTACTGTGTAAATTTTTTTGTGAAGTTTTTTTTTTTTTTTTTTTTTTTTTTTTTTTTTCTTGTTTGGGGATAATAAAAAAATAAACATAAAGATAAAAATAAGTAGCTTTTTTATGTTTTTATTTATTTAAATAGAGGCATTGTAAAATATAGAGATTTTAATTTCGAAATATGAATTTAATTTCTACATTAATTAAAACTAGTGTATGACCCGCACAATGTGCGGGTTAATTAGTTTTATTTATTTATTAAAAAGTTTTATTTATTTTACCATAAATAAAAAATAAGAGTATCCTAATTCAAAATAAATAAATAAAACTAATTAACCCGCACATTGTGCGGGTCATACACTAGTTTTAATTAATGTAGAAATTAAATTCATATTTCGAAATTAAAATCTCTATATTTTACAATGCCTCTATTTAAATAAATAAAAACATAAAAAAGCTACTTATTTTTATCTTTATGTTTATTTTTTTATTATCCCCAAACAAGAAAAGAAAAGAAAAAAAAAAAAAAAACTTCACAAAAAAATTTACACAGTACTCGAGTTTACCAAACTCGAGTACTGTGTAAATTTTTTTTTTTTTTTTTTTTTTTTTTAAGAAAAAGGTACTCGAGTCTGGTAGACTCGAGTACTGTGTAAATGGTACTCGAGTTTACCAAGCTCGAGTACCACAAAAAATTTTTTAATCACATAAATCCAACTCAGCAATGCCACAGTGGAAAACTAATGAGGAACTCGAGTTTCTGAAACTCGAGTACTAGAAAAAGTGGTACTTTGCTAATTATTTCCGAAACAGTGTTTTCTTGCTAAAAATTTCTAAAAATGGTGGTATTGGGCCATTTTGGCCTACCATCTCGAAGTTTCTTCTTATTCTATTACAATTGAAAGCCCAAACTTTACTTCCATAGTGAAACTTCTTATTCTAAACTATACTATCTTAATTGCTCAGTTTCAGTTGAAAGCCCAAACTTTACTTCCATAGTTTGGCTGCTTTATCTACCAGTAGATTTATAGATCCATATACTATGATTACTTAGCAAAAGCATATTTCTGATTCCAAAGTCACAAGGCATAAATTAGTACAATGGCCTTTCTACAGGGAAATGAAAAAGTTACAACTCGTATATTATAATGTCTTCATTAAACATCCAACCTAAAAGAAAGAAAGAAAAAAAAAAAAAAACCTAAGCTATGAAAAAATTATTTAGTGCAATCACGTCAACAATGACCACTAATTTTTCCATATAATAAAATATAAAAAAAAAAGTCATATATTTAAACTTCTTTTTATTTTATTTTTAAAATGATACTGACTTTATTCCACAAAACAAAAGTTAGATACATCGGGCCTGAGTCCATCTCTATTTTAACTTTTGTAATATAGTGTAATCAGTGTAAGGAGCATTAAGTTATTTTATGATGGCTATTTTAAAGGGGGGGAAAAAGTCCGACCTATCGGATTCAAACCAATGACCTAAGGATAACTATTAGGATAAACCTACTACAGTCCTCAGCTAAGCTCTACCAACTGAGCTAAGGTCGGTTTGTGTTTTCATTTAGATTATAATTAGTTATCTATCTCGTACAGGCTAAACTTGACAACACCCCGATCTTGAGAGTTGAAAATCATGCTTAATACGTAATCTTGCGAAAGAGATAGTACAACTGACATATAACATATAATAAGAGATGTCATGATCATGTCTAATAAAAAAAAAAAGATATGAGTTTTTTTTTTTTTTTTTTTTTTAAGAAAACAAAAATAAGTATGGGATGAAGCGATTCCTACGCACCTAGGGCAATCAAACAGAAGATACGCACCAACACGCTCACTACTCAAGTCCAAAATCTTATTGGCCCAAGTCTCTTATCATTAGGTTACTTGCCATGTTAGCTAAGGTTATGTTTGGTTGTATATTTAGAAAATATTAAAAATAATATATTTTTAATTATTTTGTATTTTCATAAACTGAAAAAAAAAAAATCAAAATCTCGGGAAAAACAAATTTTCTTTAAGAATAACTTTTATGCAATATGTTTTTAGAGTACACTAGTAGCATGCCCGTGAGATTAAAAAAATATATTCATAATATATAAACAAAAATAATATTTACTATATTATGGAAGCTATTTGAATAATCAATGAGCCACTTAAAATTTTAATAGAGTGTGTCAAAGGCCTTGTAGCTGAATTGACACCTCCTCATGTATAAAGTACTTGGGGGTTTATGGGAGAAAGAGTTCGAACTGCGAGGTTAGCAACATGATGTAATTATCTCTAAAAAAAAATTAATAGAGTTTTACCTAAAGTAAATTTAATTATCTTTATTTAATGAACCATATAACAAAAACACATTCATTTTACCTCTAAATTATGGTACATAATTAATAAAAAATAAATAAATATTAAATTTAATTCTAAATTATCTGAAACTTTTTATATTAAAATTTTAATTGGTGTAGAATTCAAACTTTCTTGAAATATTAAGTAATAAACTATTGTAACAATTAATAAATCACTTGATATTTTGGTAATAAACTGTAATCTAAGATAAACTATTTTAATAATTAATGAGAGGGAAAATAGTCATTTGGCACAACCATGGTTTCTAAGATTCCATTTTTTTTTTATTATATAGTATAGTAGATGAAATATATGATTTGATAATTCATGTCATTTTCACATTGTTTTCTACTTTAATTAAAAAATATTTCTTTTCAAAACAAGTAGCAAACTATTTTTGAAACTTTTATTCAATGGAAATAGGGATACAAAATTTTCCACTCTTTTTCATTTATGCAAATTTATGTCTCTAAACTTATTATTTATTTATTATCATGATTTTTTTTAATAAATGAAAACAACAATGGGGGTTTATGTACCTATGCACTCTCAAAAAAAGCAAGGGCTTAAACACAACATTCCTCATGGATGGCCTCCACTGCTCTGAAATCACACAGCCAATTACAATACAATGAGAAGCCCACCTAGATAGCAAATGAGCCCCACATTCCTATCTCTATTCACCCAAATAACGTCAAACTAGTTAGATGGATGAGTTAGACTTAGTCACAACACTAGAGTAAAGCTCGTGTTATCAACAACCCTTCAACAACTACCCTCGAGAACCTTTCCTTGGTTGCAATGCAACCACAACTACTAACCTAAATGCAAGAGTTATTGCAGATAGGGGATTTTCTTGTCTTAAACCTCTAGATGACTAAATTCTATTCAACATTACACCTTTGTAATATGAAATATGGCAAAATTTTCACATTTATTGAACTTGGAATGGATAGTACAACTAACAAAAAAAAATTCATTCATTCCTATCATAGGCATACTGCATATCCACCTTGATCCCCAACATCTCTCTCCCTTTCCTTCTAATCTCAAAGTTATGGACAACTTCTTGAACTACTATGGAATTCTACCGTATGCACCTTCCAAGGACAAATGCATCTTAAATAAGGCAATAAAATGTTTTAAAAGGGATCTCACTATTGAAATCAATAACTTAGTTATAATTTTACAAGAGAAATTTAAGCTTATAGGCTTAGACAAGCTAAACTGAGTGAAAGAGTTTGGTCCAACACGCTTAGAAATCAAGGATTGAAGGTTTGGTTCCATTTCTGCAGCAAATATCCCTCGAAAAAGAAATTCCCGACAAAATATATTGTAACTTCTTCTTCTTCTTTTGAGAAAAAGAGTAAAAGACTGTAACTTTATTGTAACTTTTTTTTTGTTAGAAGAACTTTATTATAGCTTTTTGATTGTTTATTATTTGCCTTAAAAAATAAGATTGTTTAATATTAGTTTGGTCTTAGAAAAATTGTTTAACAAAAAAAAAGAGCTTGGTCTTAGAAAAAACATTCAGCATAGATGTTAATTATTATTATTATTATTATTTGATAGGCATGCAGCATAGATGTTGGCCGTGCAATAATAAAATACATAAAAACTGATTTTTTTTTAAAAAGTAAAATATTGAAATCCCAAATGCAAGCAAGGTTCTTCCCTTTTGTAACGCGAAATGATCAAATTGTCCTCTGACGTTACATTAAATTTTGCATTTTTTCTCAACGTAGGTTGAGGGTATTCCTGCCATTCCAATTGATATAAAAACCTATATATGGCCTACTTATCCAATTCCAGATATATCCACGTCAGAAAGGCTCATAGAATTCAGAAACCTGTGGAAAACATAAAACAAAACACAAAACGCAAGCAAAACACGAAACATACAAAGAAATTCACAAATTCTACATTTTAATTCTAATTCTGTCTCCTATTATCACTCAAACCCATTTCTCTAAAATCTCTTCTCTCTACTCTCTCTGCAAAAGAAAATGATTCTGTAAAATGTGCACGACAAGGTATGGCTTAATTTTCGTTTTTTTTTTTTTTTTTGGTTATATTATTATTATTATTATTATTATTATTATTCTTCTTCTTCTTAAGTTGTTGCTTCACTAGTATAAGGTTTGTGTATAAATATGATATGGGTTTGTGTGATTTTTAACTATTATGGTTAAATGCATTGCAAAAAACCCTGAAATAGAATCATGGGTTTAGGCTCGTACTTGTTGTTTTTAGATTTTTATTTTTATTTTTAATATTAAGAGTTAAATCTGTTGTGTGTAATCTTGGTGATGTTTCCTATTCTTCTTCGTTTTTCCTGCAGAAGTTTTGTTTTTTCAGGTAATTTTTTCAGCAACGTAAATGAAGTTAAATGTTAAGTTGAGATTGAGAATTGAGATTCAAGATTACTGAATCAATTTTGTAAAGGAATAAAGATCTATGCTTTGCATCTTTTTTTTTTTTTGATAAATATGCTTTGCATCTTGGAAGCTAAAAGATGAATTCTTGAATAAAATAATTCTTCAATTTGGTTTTGTAAACAATGCTTGACATTTTGGATAAGAAATATCTTAGCCCAGAGATGAATGGGTAATTGGGTATGGTATAACAAGTTTATTTTTGGATGGGTTAATTTGTATTTATTTTTTTAATTTGGTTTTCACATGGTATGGGTTATGTTGAAAAGGAAATCCGCTCTGTTTATCTAACATTTGGATCTGTGTTGAACAAGCAATGATTGTCAAGCTTTTTTATTAGTTATAGATGGGGAGAGTAATGAAAGCTTTAGCTCTACCATATATTGTGCTTGTGTCAAACAAGGAAATGGGTTCTTGCATTTGAATGTGCCAGAGTTGATAGAAGATAGAAAGTATGAAAATTAATGCTTGCAGTTGCTTGTTGGGAAGTTACTATTTTTCTATCTTTAGCAAGTAGTAGAGGTTGATTAGACAATGAGCGATGGTCTAGATTGTATTGTGGAGATGCATAGGCATCTGAGATTAAAAAAAAAAGTGTTACATGGTTGTAGAGGGTATAATAATGAGACTTATTAAAAAAAAAAAAAAAAAGAAGAGAGTATAATAATAAGACTAGCAGTGTGACGATGGATGATGCACTTGTTGTATTGAGAAGTAGCTTTATTACCTTCTTAGTCTGATTTTTATCTCTAGAAATTTTCTATCTCTCAGGACATTTGACAGTTGATCCAAAATATGGGGTATTGAGTGGCCTAGGGAGTCATTTTTATCTATTTGGAATTTGATGAAAATCAGATTATAAGGTACAGTGAACTGATACAGTGATGCCTGTTTGGATGGAAGTTCTTACTAAAAGTAAAAACCAATTTCTGGGAAAATAAATGAAGAGGGACAGTGATAGAGGTAGAAATGAACTTTGTGAATGATTATCTTTCAAAGAATAGTACCAAGCATTTCCTTTGGCCAATGAAGGTGTAATAGCTGTTGCCATTGGCATTGGCATTTTCTTTTTCTTTTTTTTTGTTTAAGATAAGTAGTGGGGTTAGTGCTTTTTTTTTTTTTTGGGGGGGGGGGGGGGGGTGTTAATATGTCGTTAAGCATACTGTTGGGAAATAATAACGACTATGAATTTACTAATAAGGAAAATGTGGTTCATAAGATGGAGCTCATGTCATCTTTGTCTTTTCTGTTGAAATTCTTGGGATGTTGAAAATATTTAGAAATTAATATGAAAAATTTGAATCTAACATATGTAAAATTTATGTTTTGTATGATTCGTGAATTTCTCATTTTGGGAGAATCTATCAAGTTTTCCCAAGTTTCATAATTTCAAATTATGAAGCTAGGAGATGTCAAGTAACATGTATAGTTTTCATGTTAAGATTCTCCATTTTGTTTTCTCTCTTTCTTTCTTTCTTGCCTTCCTTCCTTGACATGTCCATAGCACTGAAGAGCTACTTTATGTTGAGCATTAGCTGTTTTGCCACATCCCTGTATTCCACATGGCCATATCTGTTGATAGAACCTTAAGGGACCTTCTTAAAAGGAACTGTTGTCAACTTCCATTGTGTAATTGCAGAGGGGAATGTTCGTTCAGTTCAGAGACAATGGAGCAAAATACTGGAAGCTTCCGTCGCAATAGGACACAACCTTCAGAGCATTCTACATGTACTGATAAAGAAAATCAGTCAAAAGAAAAAGATATGGGCACTTCCGTATTTGTCAATCATGGTAAGTCTCTTGATTTGGGTGATCTTGTGCCGAAGGGTTTTGTAATGCTAGTTAAAAGCTAAAACATAAAACAAGGTAGTATCATTTTTTTTTTGGATAATCCTATTCTGTCAATTGCAGTTATGTTTTCCTCCGATTTCTAGCTTTGTTTCAATTTAGTCCCGTCCAAATACATTTAAAAAAAGGTATTGGAGTTAAGTCATATGCTAGCAATGTGACTAAAATTGCTGACATGCATTCGGTGGAGACAAATAGTCTACATGGTTTAGTTAATTAAAAAATTAAAAAAAAAATTATGTTCAATTGAATTGTATAATTTCTAATTAACAAAGAAAGAGGTTTCTCCCTTCCATCCTCTCACTCCTCTTCCTTCAACCCTTCCAAACCCTGACCCCACACCATCCAATCCTACTTCTCCTGTGGCCCACCACTACCCCAAGCTCATGCCTAAACCTTGTCAGGTCTGTGCTGTAGAGCTTCCCATTTTTGTCACTTTTCCCTTACCAAAACTCAATAGCTAGTCTTCCATGAGAACCGCCTGCCATATTCTCACAAAAAGTTACAAGTGAGATTGTACATAATCAGACTTGGAGATCCAAATCCTTCAATGATCAAAATTAATGTGGGAGAGGGTGCAGTTTCCAGCAAGACATGCACGTTAACTGCTAGAGAGGAGTTGCTTTCTGGCACCTCATGAACAAGATAATCATTGTTGATTGGTGTTATATGTGCAAACCAAATGGGGAGACAATTAGCCATCTCTTTCGACACTGTGCTATTGTTAGGAAGCTCGCACTGCTAATATTTGCTCTGTTTGGGATTTATTAGTCAATGCAAAATTAGATCCTAGTTTTTCTCTTCTTTCTTGTATACCTCCCATATATTAAGGTTTTACCTTCTTTTTTCTTTTTCCTAATAAATTTTGATTGCTTATAAACAAATATAAACAAAATTCTATTGATGTGGGCCAATTGGCATAACTCTGTTATGACTTCCTTAAATGGCAATTTCATTCACATGACTTTCTTATGACTTAACTTTGTTAACTTGACCAAAACATATTTATGAATATTATTACTTATCAAAAAACATATTTGAATGAAAGAGTGAAATTGAAATGAAGTTAAACATTGAAGAGTAGCATTGCTACATTTGAAAGAATTAGCATGAAATAGCAACATTATTATGAAGACCAAGAGTGCACTTTACTCTTTCCTTTTCTTTTCTATTCTGTATTTTTAAAATATTTTTTATAATTACTGAAATTCATTATTCAAATATTGTTCTCTGAAGAGTAATCAGGCTGAATGTGTGATGTAGCTGCAATTGCCTGGCAAGAGAGTAGAAGAAAGTGGATGGGGGATCCATCTCGACGACCAAAAAGAAAGGCAAAGGACCCAATTATAAGGTATATACTTTTCCCAATGCTTCGTTGATACAATGGGATCAGTGACAGTAGTCAATGTTAAAGATATTATATATTTTACTATTTAAGCAAATAGTCTTCTTTTTTAAGAATCATAAGCAAACAGTCATTGAGATTGAGGGATGTGTTATTCTGAAGCCTGAACTAAAATCTGTGGACTTGCAAACTCAAAAGAAAGTTTTTTGGTCTTACTTCTTGGAAGCATAGGTAGTGAGTATAAACAAAAGGGTGATTCATAATAGAGTGACTAAATTTTACATTAGCCGTCAACCTACCACAACCCTCCTCCCTTTCTTGGGCTTGAAACCGTGAGCAAAATATATGGCACTAGCAAAAAAAAAGGATGATTCAAATTCTTTATTTTTTTTTTCTTTTATTTTTTCTCATTGGTGATTTTTTTTTTTATTCATCGTCATTATCAGACCTGTTGCAGATTAGGTAAGGAAAAAAGATTGCTTACATACCTACAAAAAATATATATATGAGAAAAATGAAGAAGTCCTCTTGTTCAAAAACCCAATTATGAAACTCCTTTCGACAGATGTGCTTTCACATCTTTTAGGGTACTCTTGAGATATAGGGCAGGGCTTGTAGCTCAAAGGATTAGAGCACATGGCTGTGAACCACCAAGCCAGGGGTTTGAATCCCTTATATTTGCTACTTTTTTTTTTTTTGGGGTGTCTGTTACAATATTTGTGGCGATCACAGTCTTTGTCCAATGTCATTTTTCTGTAGTTACTCACATGATTGAAAGATATCTGGAAAATTTATTGTTTCAGTTGGTCCATGGCATATGAAGATCTACTCTTGACTAACGAGCCTTTTCCTGAGCGAATTCCTCTACCTGTAAGCTTCTCAACACACACAATTCATACATGCATTTCATGTTCTTGTATTGAATATTTCTTTATTTATAACAGCAGCACAGGGTGCTGATGTGCACGTGTTTGTTTGTGTGTGTGTTAGGGAGAGAGGGAGAGAGAGAGAGAGACTTAGATTTGAAGCTTTGAAAATTAAAATGAGAGCAAAAGATAGAACTGCTCACATCATTACGTAACTTATTCTTTTTGGTGCTGACTGCTGAGATCACATTTATGTCTTTAAATTGATTCCGAGTTACCCATTTTACCCCCCAAAAAATATTTCTAACCAATAATTTGTAGTTACAGTTTAGGACAGGGGATGTCTAGAGTGTATTATAACTGCCACTTTAATTGTGCGCGCGCCTACGATTTTGGAAGTGCTTATGTGAATCTGGTTGATTGGTCGCTTGTGCAGGAGATGGTAGACTTCTTGGTTGATATTTGGTATGATGAAGGCCTTTATGACTAGATAGCTAATTGATAGTGTTTGAGTGATGGAATGGAGACTGATGGAAGGTGGATACACTTGAACACTTGACAGCCAATTACACTGTCTATTTCTTGTAGCCAATTCTTCCATTTACTTCGAATTAACACGACTCATATAGTCGGATTTTTTAGAAAGTGGGGGAGGTTGGTGGGGGGGGGGGAGGGGGGGGGGTGTTCCTCTAAAATTATAGAGTTCACATTTTATTGAACATTATAGCTCTGAATTATAGCTCTCAGTTATTGATGTATCTCATTCAGCTTTTACCATTGAAGGAAATTGTGTTGTATTTGTCACTTGCATCATCAGGAAAATACTACCTATAAGAAGATGCTTTGTAATTCTTCTGTTATTTGTAATCGTTTTAACAAAGTTCTGTTATTTGTAATCTTAGAAGTTAGAAGTGTGTTATTCTGTCTCTTTAGTCTTTTTTGCTATTAGTGTCAAAAAATTTGTTTTTACTTGATTGATTTTTTCAAACCCTTCCATTTTTTTTTTCTAGGATGCCACGTAAACTCTACAATTAGTAAAACGATGTATTTTTTGTTCACTTTTAGAGTGACAGAAGTTAAAAAGTTTGAATAAATTTGTCAAAACTTGAGTTTGCGTTGGTTTTGAGCAATTCTTTTGGATTAACTAACAAATATCAGTCTGAGCCTGATGATCTCAACCTGAATTTTGGATAATTGCACAACTTATAACTAGCATGGTTTTGTAAGTTCCAGATAGCTCAACTAGTAAAAAAAAATTACTATCAAACCGGGCTCATCACATTCACAGGCGCTTTGCGCATGCAATAATGCTCTTTTATATTTATTTGTTTTTTTGGTTTAGTGTTATAATGTTTAAAGGTGATATATAAATAAATGGTAAGATAACATGAAATAATGTTTAAAAATGAAATAAAAATAGTATCTTAAGTTTTAGGTTGAATGCCAAAAAAAAATAAAGGTTTTAAGCTGAATGAAGAAGATAAAGGAAAAAGCTTAAAACTTAGGAAAAATAAATTACTCTTTTAACCTGTTTGTGTTTTTTAATTTAAAATTATTTAACTAAAAGATAGGAGTATTTTTAAGAGTTTAAGAATTTGTGTGAGGATATTTTAGTACACAAAATGTTGAAAATTAAATTGAAAATCTTATTATTGATGGTGTAGATAAATAGATAAGAGGCCTGAGTTTGAATTTTGTCTACACAAAAAAAGAAATTTCTTGGTATCTTATAATAAAAAGCAATTTTTATAAAGTGAACATTAAATATTTTAAAGGGTCATGCTTAAGTCCAATGTCCAGTAGTACTAGACTTGTTGAAATTATGATATGCGTTTACTTTTGGATACATGTCACCATTTGACATGTACTGACCTAAACCAAGTCCTATTTTAAATGCTATTGTATTTATTAGAAAAAGATCTTTGAACTTAATCATCACTAGTCACTATAGGCTGTTATATTGCATAAATTATAACAATATTCAACACTGTACAAGATAGAAAGAGTATGTTTATCATCAGATAATGAGCTCAAATGGAATAAATCTGAAATCTTGTGATATAATTATCAAATCCCAAAATAGTCTATAGTAAGGAGGGCCATTTTGAATCTCCTACGTCCTTAACCTTGCCCAGCACATTCAAATAGGCAGTTTGGATTGCCTATCCCTTACCTGTGGTGTGAAAACAACGTTCTCAATCATCTTATTAGCAACCTTAAACCTTCAAGACTTTCACCCTAATATGCCGTCCTAACATTCCGATTCTTTAGAGACAAGGTCCCATCAAAAAGCGGTATCCATGTCAATAATGATCAGGGCAATCTTCTTGAGTTTGGTATAATATAAATCTCTTAGCTGAATATATGAAGTCTAAATTGCTAAACTTTTAAACCCAAAACCGAGTTGAATTTATATCTGAGTGAAAAAATAGTTTCTTCATAATCAAATATTTAACACAGTTAGAATTATTGAAATTGGTTCTTTCACAAATTGGATAAAATTTGATGGACTCAAAAGGGGGATATGTTTTCCAATAACTAAGGGTATGTTTGGTAACTGTTTTTTTCCCTTATTTTCTGTTTTCAAAAACAATTTTCTATTTTTAAGACTAAAAAACTTGTTTGGCAACTCAAAATTGACAGAAAACAAAAACTGTTTTCAAAATTCAATTTGTGAAGGAAACTGAAAACATGCAAAAAGCTGTTTTCAGTTTCTAATTTTCAAAAGTCAATGAAAATATACA
Organism: Quercus agrifolia; assembly: GCA_029955455.1. Taxonomy (NCBI): domain Eukaryota; kingdom Viridiplantae; phylum Streptophyta; class Magnoliopsida; order Fagales; family Fagaceae; genus Quercus; species Quercus agrifolia. The sequence continues at coordinate 10,824,924 of JARQAD010000004.1, read as the reverse complement.
TTTAATTTAATGAATCTTTCTTATTTAATGAGTTAATATTAAATTTTATATCCTAGTTACAACATATTTTAGCATTTTCTATTTTTTTTTTCTTCAAAAAACTATCTTTTTAATTTCAACTAACCAAACATGTTTTTGATTTCAAAAATACAAGAAAATTGTTTTTTCTTTATATTCCCAAAAACAAGCTTTTGAAAATAGAAAACAAAAACTGTTACCAAACATAACCTAACTTTCACAAATTCTCTCTTATTTTTGAGTTGTGATGGACGCAAGTGAACTAGTGAAGTGAAGTAAGGTAGTAAGTACGTGTGAGAGTTTGAAATTTAAAAAAAAAAAAATATATATATATATATATATATATATATATATTAGTAGGCTTATCAATAGATCTTAAACGGTATCTATGTGATATGATATTCACTAGGATTAAAATTTTTTTATTACAAATTTTTTTTAAACTTTAATTTATATTAATATTAATGAAAGAATGATGGAGATTAACACCAAGTTATGATTGAATTGGATTCCATTCCTTCAAAAATAAATTACATAGGCTACCATAGAAAAGCACCAAAAAGGGGAAAATAAAGAAGAAGTTGTATTTGGTTCAATGAAAATTGATTTTGGAAAAATATTTTCCCCATTTACAAGTGTTTATTATAACAATTGAAAATGTTGATCAATAGGAAATTGTTTTCCTATTAACTATAAAATAAAGGCACTTACAGTGGAATACAGTTTACACTTTCATTTTCCGTCTTACTCAAAACTTATCAATTAAGGAGGTGTTTGATACATACACTTAAAAACTGAAAATATATGTTTGAAAACATGTGTGGAAATACATATAAGTGAAAAAATATATGAAAATACGTATAATATTGTTTAAAAATTGAAAACATGCATTTGAGTGGGTGTATTAAACGGGGCCTAAACCTCCACCCCCACCCCTATTATCGTCCTTGGTCACCATTGCCATTGTTGGTCCCCAATCACAATTTATTTTGTCTAAATTTTTTTTTTATATATATTATATATGTGTTTAGAAAATGAGATAATTTAAAAATAAAAAATATGTTTTTCATCACATTTTCAGAAACACAACCAATCACTTTGAAAACTTTCTTTCTTTCTTTTTTCGGAATATTTTACGGCCAGAAAAAAATTTTCATGGAACCAAACACGGCAAGTTAAAAAGTAGCAAAACGGCGTAGTTGCTTCATAAGTCATAACCAAGTTAAGCTGCAAACGACATCGTTCTAACGCAGCCACCCCTGGACCCCGGCTAGACGAGGTAATGTGCAAAATAGCTGTGCAAAAGAATTGTATATAGTTAGTTAGACAACGTTTGAAACAATAAAGGAAACTAGCATCTCGAGTTTTAGAAACTCGAGATCCATATTAGAACTCGAGTCCCAAAGACTCGCAATGCGAGTGTGAAAATGCCACATAGATCTCGAGTCTTTAAGACTCGAGTTTTATGCAAAAAAAATTTAACCTATAGTGGCGTTTTTAAGCCTTACAGTGACGTTTTAAAGCCCTATAGCGGCGTTTTCCTGCAAACAAAATTTTTATAAGTACAGGTTTAGGGAGTCCTATAGTGGCGTTTTTAAGCCCTATAGTGACGTTTTATATCCCTATAGCGGCGTTTTTATTCAATTTATGGAAATCGAGTCTTTAAAACTCGATTTTCAGCTTGATTTTTTCCCACATTAAACTAATCAATTTACAAATCGAGACTTAAAAACTCGGTTTTTGTCTTGGAACTCGAGTTTTAGACACTCGAGATGCTAGTTTTCAAAATTATTTTGAAACGTGACAACTAACTAAATTTTTTAATATTTATTGTTATTTAGAAAAAAAATTCCCGGCTAGACTTTTTTTTCTTTTTCTTTTTCCCGCAGGAGACACAGACTTTTCCTAGGAAACAAACGCGGAAAATGAGAACGAGTAGATGCTCTGAGACTTGATCCAAAGCAGAATATCATCTTCTGAAGCTCTTTTTTTTAGTTAGTTCATCTGAGTTCTGAATTCTCTGCACTTTCCTTTGAAAGGCATAGAAAAAACAAAAACAAAAAAATGGACAAATTTAAGAGCGTGTTAAAGCCCAAAGCTAACCCACAAGAGCAATTGAGAGGTTGGCAGCGACGCCTCCGCCAAGAGTGCCGCAACATCGAGCGACAAATCAGAGGCATGTTCTCTTTTTTCTCTTTCTCTCTTTTTTTTTTTTGTTAAGTAATGTAAATTTTGATTTATGGGTTTTTTTGTTGTTGTTGAAATTAATGAATTTTGTTTGTATTCGCCAACTTTTTTGTTTGTTTGTTTTGGTTTAATGGGTTTCAAAGATTGGATTTTTAGATTGATGGGGTTGTCTGATGTTGTGTTTCGATGTTGAATTTTTTGTCTAAAAAAAATTTTCTTGGGTTGTTTTTTTTAGATGTTCAGAGAGAGGAGAAGAGTGTGCATAAAGCAATTAGAGAGGCTGCCAAGAGAAATGACATGGGCTCAGCAAAGGTAAATTTCTCAATTTTATTGCTTTTTTTTTTTCCTGATGGTTCAATTATTCATTTAGTGTTAAAACAATTTTTTTTTTTTTTTTTTTGGGTTTATATATTTATATCTTTGAAAGGAAGATGGGACTTTGGAAATAATGAATTGTTATGATGACTTAAGATTTGTTAGAAGAATTGAGGATTCGTATGTTTGATGTGTTCTCAAAGTCTATCAGAGTTGTCTAAGTTTGTTCCTTAGTTCATAAAGTTCCTTAAGTCATAGATTCCTTGAAGGATTTGTGGGTTATGAACAGGTTATGTATTTGAAAGGAAATGCAGTTAATTATGTGGTCCAGATGGTCTTTTTGCCCGTGTTCTTTCTTTCTTGGTTTCAGGAGTAACACTGTCCTGATTGCAAGAGTGAATTAAAGGACTGATGGAGTATTATAGCCCTCTTGCATGTGTGTCTAAGTTCAATTTTTATGCGGGCATGTGCATCTCAGTTTAGGTTTAGCCACATGGAATGCTTGGGTGTTCACCTTACATTGAATGTCTACTACTGTTACTATGTTATAATTGAGCTTTCATCTTTTCCATTATTTTACATTCAAAATTCTCATGTATATTAAATCCAGGCACTTGCAAAGGAAATTGTGATGTCAAGAAAGGCTGTGAATCGCCTTTACGAGAATAAAGCCCAACTTAATTCAATCTCGATGCACCTTGGAGAAAGCGTTGGTATGTTGCTTAACTTATCTGAATATATTTCTAATTTTTTTTTTAATAAGTAATGCAATCTTTATTGATATAAAAATAGAGTCACCCCTGTATACATGGAGTATACAGCAGGGGACCAAACAATCACATGCAAATTACATGAATCTAATCAAACAATAACAGAACATAAAGAATGTCTATGTATGATTGACATTCAATCCAATAAGGTTCTAAGAAAAAACAATTTAAGGTCAGGCATAGTCCTTTTTGTGTCCTCAAAGCTCCTATTGTTCCTCTCCCTCCATATGCACCACATCAAACAATGTAGAGCAGACATCCACAAAAGTCCATTCCGATTGGGCGTCTAAAGTGACCTGGCCAAGAAGCTAAATAAATCCACAACAGTCTTCTGCATCACCCAATAAACTCCAAATAAACCCAAAACCATAGCCCATAATTCTATAGCAACAGGGCAATGCAGTAAAAGGTGATTAACTGATTCCCCATAGCATTTACGCATATAGCACCAATCCAAAAGCCACATTTTCTTTTGCTGTAAATTGTCAATCGTCTAGATCTTCCCCAAAGCGGCAGTCCAGCTAAAAAAGCAACTCTAGATGGAATCTTTGATTTCTGTATGCTCTTCCAAGGGAAAGATTGGTCACCATTGCCAATTAGAACCCTGTAATAACCCTCACTGTGAAGCCCTTATTGTTATCAGGTTCTAAATTCAATGCAAGCATGTAATTTAGGGATGGCAAAAATTTCCACTCTGCTTGACCCACCCTGCCCCACTTTACCTAGCATGGGATTTCTCAGCCCCGAAGAGGTGACAGGCAAGGGGCAGGATTTGCTCCATCCACCTCATCTTGCTCCGCCCTGCCCCAAATGTGTGTGTATATATATATGTTTTAAAATATTTATTTAAATTATTTTTATATATAATTTAATCATTCCTATATATAATTTTCTTTGAACATCTATTTATAATTATAATTTTTTTGGGTACATATTCTATTATTATCCCCCTAAATTCTCGCTTTCTCTCTCTCCCTTAGCATTCTCATGACTATCCTTCTCCTTCTGTTTCATCTCTACCCCATTAATGTTGAAGCCAACTCATTAGGGATGACAAAATACCTCCAAAGCCGCCTAAATCCGACCTGCCCTGCTCCAGCCCACACTGGTTTTCCCGCCTTGAAGAGGAGACGTGGCACCTTTGATCTGACCCCGCGCCACCCCATCGCCCTCCTAGCATGTATTTTGTCACGTGAAAGTAGACATTACCTCGTTTTTAAGCATCAAGTTGATGAACCTTGTTTGTGACTGACAACTGAAGAAAATTACTCCATATTCTTCTTTTCTATTTCTCTTTCTTTTTCTTTTTTGGAGGACTTACATTTCAGAATAAGGTAAAAATTCACATGTTGCTTGAGAATTTTAGTACATCAATGCTAAATTTTGTAAGAATGGTTTTCGAAAAGAATGGGCAAACTATGTTCCCATGTGTTGGTGATATAATACCTGATCAGTACAGGAGTGTAAATTCTCAACTGATGGCAACCCATGTTGTTAGACATCTTTTATGATAGTTTATTCAAGGACAAATAACAAACTTGAACCAGAGGGTGTAGTCGGTAGAATTTAGATGAAACCATTTTGTTGGAGTCAATATATGGTTTAAGAAAGAATTCACTTCTAGCATGTTTGTAATATGACATCTCTATAATTGTGAAAGAACTTTACTCCAATATGAAAATTTTCCTCTGTTTCTCTTCAGAAAACAAATTAAGAAGAAAGAGGGGAGAAAGAAATATAGAGATCAACTAACATGTATAATTGCGTTGTGACTGGCCTACAAATTGATCATTGAAGGAAAGTCTCAAAGTCCACCATTTAGTTTATGACTATACTAGCTGTAAAGAAATTCTTTTGCCCCTGCTTAATGGTTAAAGTCATATTCAATGAACTTGACTTTATTGCTGATAAGCAATGACTTATGTGCGTAAATGGATATTTTCACTAATGACTTTTTCTTTAGATATTCTATAAACTAAACATATAAATAGAATTCAGAACCCCTTACCAGCTTTATGTGTAAATTTATGTTGTGGTCTACGGATGTGATGTCAGTAGTGAAAGGCTTTGTCACACTTGTAGCAATCTCTTTTAGTTATAATTGTACTGTGTTCTCATTGATTGTGTGTCTGCTTGTTTTTAGGTTTTTTGCAAGAATATTTTGAAATAATTTCAGTGAAATAAAAAATTTCAATGTGTCATGAAACTTGCAGCAATTTCTCGTACTGTTGGTCATCTGTCCAAGAGTGCAGAGGTCATGAATCTTGTCAATAACCTCATGAAAGCTCCAGAAGTGGCAGCCACAATGCAAGAATTCAGCAAAGAAATGACCAAGGTATCTCTTGACCTTTGAATAAGTATTCATTCAAATTCTTTATTGGTAAGAATGATACTTTTTGACAGGTTTAGTGGGAAGAAAACTATTGTGTTTTGCTCTTCTGATGTTCACTATTTCAGTGTATAACCATTTTAATTTCCACTGGGAGCGGTTTTGATGGCATGTTAGAATATCTTTTGACTGCACTTAATGTGCTAAGTGCTCAATCTGGCTTAACTAATGTTGTTTGGAGTTGCAATCTTGTGTGCTCCTTAAGTTAGCTTATGTGATTAGACTTCTCTTGTTTTACATATTAAACATTTTGGCTGAGAAGATATCATTTTTATTAGAAGAATGTTTGTTATGTATCCTCCAAAGTTTGACTGTTTTCAAATGTCATTTAACATATAATCATTTTTTCTATAATTAAATTGTTACAACAAGTGGGGAGGGGGGGATTCAAACCTTGGCCTTACTCATAAATTAAGGAGACCAAGCAATGCCACTAAACTACAAGGCTCTTGGCCATCTAACTTATAATCATGTGAAAATGAATAAAGTATTGCTCAATTCTCTCAATGATATGCAAAAAGATGAGTCAGATACACCCTTTAATTTGGGTCCCTGTGATATAATGTGTCAAGGAGTGACCTCTTACATACTAAGGTTTCAGAACGTTCACTGTCAAGCACCAGTTTTGATCTTCTTTTAATTATTCACTTTTGTCATATGTTCTTGAATTCTCTAGAAGTGACACTTATTTTTTAATTCAGGCAGGAGTGATTGAAGAATTTGTGAATGACGCTGTTGACACTGCATTGGATTCAGAAGATATAGAAGAAGAAACTGAAGAAGAAGTTGATAAGGTCCTGACTGAAATAGCTGGTGAGACGGCTGTGCAGCTTCCAGAAGCTGTCAGGAAGGAAAAGACAAAGTTACCTGCCCAGAGAGCTAGTACTTCACAAGAAGTACGTGGAAAATTAATCTCTTCATAACTTTACGTGATTTTTTTTTTTTTTTTTTTTTTTTAAACGAAACCTAGTAACTGATCCCTATGGATTTTCACAGGAAGAAGCTATTGCTGAGGGAGTAGACGATGAGGAAGAGCTGGAAGAGTTAAGAGCACGGCTTGCTAAAGTGAGATCATAATTTCTCCAATTGTTTTCATTGCTTAGCCACTAAAGTATTAGAGAAAAAGGAGTTTGTATCATTAGGGTTCTAGCCCATTGTTCTGTTTGAGATTGTAGGGCTTCAAACCCAGCTTACCATATTCTGAATAGATGATACTTTTTTAGCAAAGGCCATTATATGCTATCTTGTGTATGATATTAAAAAAAATACTAACCAAGTTTTTATTTTTCTAATAAAAATGAATTTCTGAAATCTTCTAGTTTTTATCTGATTATCTGTTTTTGCTTTATTCAACAGCTTCTTGCCTTTCTTTCCTTTTCTGAATTAAGGATTTTTTTCCCCATGGTGTATGTGTGTGTTGGGATCTCTGATGTAAGAATTGGCACTTGGCATTTCTTGACATAACAAGCAATTATAATTGAAAAACACTATAAAAAATATTGCATTTTTTTTTCCTTAATCCATCCGCACCTTGTGGTCTAGGTTGGAAACTTTGGTGCTTGCCTTTTTAATGATACTTAATGCACAATGTTTTCCATTTGGCACAATCTTGACTATTGATGCCTTAAAATATAAGGAATTGTCAGCATTCAAGTTCAACCATTATATTTTTTTTCGCTAATGATGAAAGTTCAATCATGATATTATATCTATGTAGATTGTGTTTTAATATAAACTCAAAATTTTATTTTCAAAAAATCAAGTATTAACACAAACCAAAACTGAGAGGGAGAGGGAAAAAAAAAACTTTGTGAGGGGGAATTTAATTACACGCGCATATATAATAATAATAATAATAATGATAATGATAATGATAATAATAACCATATACCTAAATTAGAGTTATTTGATGCTTCAAAGCTAAGGCTACTAAACATAGCTTCAAGTAATGGACTGAATTTTAGATTTGTTTTTCTCCTTCTTTTGTTTAGTTGTGGTGGCCTTTGTAAATCACATTAATTTCGTGTAGTTGGAAATTCCTACAAAGTACATAGCAAAAAAACAAAAACAAAAAAAGAGTCTTGCTTAGACAGAGGGGAAAGGAAGTTATATAGAGAAAAACTCTTATTAATTTCGTTGCCTTGTACAAATGGCTTGCACCTCTTATATAGGAAGAGAGGATGTAACATGACAAATCATGAATACTTACAATTCTCTATCAATAATACACGCTTCCTTCCTACTCAATGAATATTTACAAATTTCTACTTATACAAATTGGTGTCCTTATAGTCATATATACTTACAATTTCATGGCAATTTATATCGAATAATAGATAACTTCATGGCTATTCACAACGGATAATAATCTATGAACATCTTTTAGTTGTATGTTATATTCTTAATACTTTTATATTGATTTATATTCTTAATTTATTTTGAGTAATTAAGTTATTGTGAATAAAAAATCTTAAAACGGTAAACAAATTCAAAAATATGAAAAATCGTTAAGAGAAACTAAACAAATTAAACTGAGTTTAAAATATAAATTAAAATTTAACATTTCTATCATTTTATATGACAAATATATTGTGGGGGAGTAAAATATGGGCCCATGATCTAGGCCCAGGAACGACGGTTCATCAACAATACGCCCGAGGAGAAGAAATCACAGAGGACCGTTGTAACTAACAGTAGAGCGCGTAAGGATCCCAAGAGGCTGGTCCGAGAGGAATACCCTCCTCGGACATGACGTCTGATGGTGAGAAGAATCTCGGTTTTCCCTTAGTCCACCCTCCAGGAAGTTCCGGAGGTAAAGATAGATTACCAATGCATATGGAAGGGATAAGGATGCAGAAATATCTTGAGAAAAAGCTGCTACCACCGCATTAAATGCATCACAGCTGCTTTCCTGGCCGCATTTATGTGGAGAAGACCCCTGAACAGTGTTGAAAGTGATCTTTATCCCCAGAAAGTCAAAAAGCTGTAAGAGAAGAAGTGGGAAACTCAAGTACCAAGCTAGATGGCAGACAAGTGGACGATAGGATTGAACAATGAAGGACTATATAATGGAGTAAGACCTCCAGAAGAAGGGAGGAGAAAGGAAAAAAAACAAAAGGAACCTGAAGAAATAATCACCGTAGCATCTGGAAAAATACAACCCAAAGAAAAGCATTCTATCTAAGTGCATACCCCTCGGACCTAACTGGAATCCATCAACTAGTCCAAAACTTACTCCTCGGACATGAGATCTTAACTTGTGTGTTTTTTAGTCTCCTCGGCCAAGCATTTTATCTTCAGTAACTGTTGTAAAGAGCATTATTAGCCCAATTCTTTGACCCACTCTCTTACAAATTTATTGTATTGGGCTTATTGAGCCTATCTCCTGTACTCATCCGGGTGTGGGCTACAATTTGTGACCCTACATATATTATTCTACAATTTTTTTTTTCAATTTTATTAGTGATATCAATTAATATTTTAAAAATAAATTTTACTTTCCGATTATATCTTTCTACAACCATTTTCGGTGTGAACTATGAAGCATCTTAAAATGTGATAAAGTTGGCAGGAAAAACAATATATATATATATATATATATATATATATATATATATATATATATATTTTAGAGGGAAAAACAAAATCTTTAACGTAATAAATAAACAAACATAACATTCCCTTTTTTAACTTCTTTAATAAAAAGCAAAGCAAGGTACGTCATGAAAAGCATTTTTTTTCCTTTCCCTGGTTAACATCTCTCACACTAGCACCGACCTTCTTGCCCACTCCACTCCAAAAAGACGGTTCTCTCAGCTTTAAAATTACGTGCACTCTTTTTAACAGTAGCCCACTTCACACGTGATCCCTCCTTCCTTTTCTTCCTGCAACTGCAACCCAAAGCAGCTTCTCCTCCACTCCCCACGTCACCACCATTACCAACCCCCCAAAAATATCTTTAAACCCAAAAAATATACATATATCTATATATCATATCATATTTTCACGGTTAAGAATTCTTAACTGAGGAGAAATTATACCATCGTTGTGTTACTTATTCATCATTCTACTATAAAACTCTTATCTGTTTAAAATTGTTGAAAACTTGAGTTAGCTTATGATAAAAAATAATAAAAAATAAAAAATTTATTAAATTTACTCAACAATTTTAAATAAACAAGAGTTTTTAACTAAAATGGCGGATATGGGACTTAGTCTACCTTGAAAATGGTATAATTTTTCATAAGTAAAAAATGCTATTACTTTCTGCTATTGACGGTTAAAAAAGTAATTTTAGTAATGAGTTCAAATTATAATTAATAATAACCATTAGAATTTGTTGCAAAAATGTCATGGACTACTTTAAAAAAAAAAAAAATTCTAAATCTGAAACTTCTTATCATATCTCGGATCACCCCGCAAGGAATTACTGTGCTTGGGATAGAGGATTATATTAATGACAAAATTTTGCTACAAAATTGGTTGTAACTTAAGGCTACAAACTCATTCAATAAAATAAATACTACAACATATTTTGAAAATCTAACCATTGAATTGCATAATCTTTACGTCCTTAATACACATGTTAAATTTTGTGTCAATCGGATATCATTTACTATATGATCTATAAGCTTATATTTTGCGCATAATTTTAAATTACAAAAACTTACAATTTAAAAAAATTTATTGATGACATAGTTATTGATTTTTAATTTTCTTGAAATTTTGCAAGCATGAATGATATAAGAAAAAGATGTAATTCAATGATGAATTTATCAAAATTCACATCTAATAAAAAGATATTAAATAAATTTATAGTCTAATTCTACAACTAATTTTATAACTAAACTTTACCTTATATTAATACGCATGCTCGAAGAAGTCTTATTAAAAAAAAACCGTAACGTCCGTTTCGTCTGTTATAAACCGACCCAGACCGACTCTCCCGCAACTAACAGCCCACGAATGAAGTAGACCGTTAGATACTTGGTTACCGCCACCTCACCTATTACAGGTGACCTGTACACTCTCTATCTCTCAGTCTCACAAATATATAAGCATTTCCATTTCTCTCTCTCTCTCTCTTCAGAGAAAAAAAAAAAAAACACTCACAGAAATGGAGTCCTCAAAAATCTCTCTCTCTGTTCTATTCACTTTCATGTCCCTTTTCTCTCTCTCTTCCTCGATCAACTTCAACGAGGACCTTCATATAGCTCGGTCGAACCTGCCATCGGTCCAAGCCGAGAAGTTTATCAGAGACCTCAATTTGTTCCCCAAGACCGATATCAACGTCGTCGACCGTCCAGGTTTCTCCTCCGCCGCCGCCGCACCCAAGAAGATCGTCGAGAAACGGTTCGCTTTTCCCGACCTCGTCGGCTCCGGAGTCACCGTCGACGATTTGGGCCACCACGCTGGCTACTACGATATCGAGCATTCCCATGCCGCTAGGTCAATCTTCTAAAACCCTAGATTTTCCTTAACGGTCTCTGATTGGTATTTTCATGTAATTATGAGAGTTTTAGAATCGTAAAGTTTTTGTTTTTATCTTAATATGATTATTACTATTAATTCAAACAAATCAGTGATTTATTACTCTACTGTGTTTCTTTAATTTTTTTCCTAATGTGTTTCTTAAGCATTAATTCAATGCTTGTTTGTTTTCAAATTATAGGACAAATCCAGTTTAAATTTGGTACATTTATGTGTAGGCGATTTAGGAAATGAATTTGATTCGATAGCAAAGTCTCACATGTGGAAATAGTGAAATATTATTACTTTAATGGGAATTAAGGTCTTAGTTGATCATCAAGGGTTTTTTTTTTTAGGTAGTTTGGCTGTTTTTAATAAAATTTTGTTCGTGTTTGTTTCAATGTCAGTGTCAATTTTGGGTACTTGGTTACTGTTTCTTAGTATTTGGTTTGATGTTTTTCAGGTTGTTCTACTTTTTCTTTGAATCGCGTACCAACAAGAAAGACCCTGTTGTTATCTGGTTGACCGGAGGGCCGGGATGTAGTAGTGAATTGGCCATGTTTTATGAAAATGGTCCTTTTACTATTGCAAACAACATGTCTCTTGTGTGGAACGAGTATGGTTGGGACAAGGTATCTATTTTCTTTGTACTTTTAGTCTTTTAGATGTGATTTTATTTCTATGGTTCAGTTGTATTAGTTTAAGCTAATATGAAAGTGTTAATATTGTATAACAATTAGATGGGTGTTCCCTTTTTGACATGTAGCCACTGTCTACATTTCAAGTCTTCTATCTAGAAGAGAATTTACAAATTCTTTTGCTGATTTTGCAGGCATCAAACCTCCTCTATGTTGATCAACCAACTGGGACTGGCTTTAGTTATACTTCTGATAAACGCGACATCCGTCACAATGAAGACGGTGTTAGTAATGACCTTTATGACTTCTTACAGGTGTGTCTGTCTATTCATAATAAAATTTATTGTGATAGAAAGATAATTCAGTAAAAGTTTTTCTCAATTGACTCATTTGTATTATACTGTTGTAAGGAGAGAATTAATTGGGCTTTACATCATTGGGATTATTATTAAAAAAAAAACACTGTTGAGATGAGAGAGGATAAAAAACCGTGTTGTAACTGTAGACTCAATGAGCTCTTTCTATGATATCAGGCTTTCTTTGCGGAGCATCCTGAATTTGCAGAGAATGACTTCTACATAACTGGGGAATCTTATGCTGGGCACTACATCCCTGCCTTTGCTGCTCGAGTTCACCGTGGAAACAAAGCTAACGAAGGAATTCATATAAACCTAAAGGTCTGTCACTGATGACTGATATAACATAATCTAGAGTTTATACTTGGTCTTTTTAACTTTCCTGAGCAGCTGACCTGAAATTGAATGGTTAACAGGGATTTGCCATTGGTAATGGACTGACCGACCCTGCAATCCAATATAAAGCTTACACTGATTATGCACTGGACATGGGCTTGATTTCAAAAACTGCTTACAATCGCATTAGCAAGGTGATTCCGGTCTGTGAAACCGCGATCAAACTTTGTGGTAAGTTTGCATGTTAGATTGGCATATCCCCTACTGTAAATTTGATACTGTGTTGATCTTTTTATTTGTGCTTGTGCATTGTAGCCTCTTGTTGGTTGGCTACTACTGCTTTTCTGTCTCTCTCTCTCTCTCTGCACTGTGTTTAATCTTTTATTTTTTTTCAGGCACTGATGGTACAATCTCTTGTGTGGCTTCATATTTTGTTTGCAATACCATATTCAGTAGCATCATGGCCCTTGCTGGCGATACCAATGTAAGATAACTCATTCTATTCTTCATTTAGTGCTTTAAGTCTGATCATGGTACTGCAATTTGTCAATTCTTTTTTTTTTTTTGGGGGGGGGGGGGGAGTAATTAATTTTTCAATTCTTAATTTAACATGTTTTCTGCACAAAAAGCATTTGACAATTTCCTTTTAATGAAAAATATAAAGAATGATTTTTTCAAACAGAAGAATTTGTAGAAGATGGGAAATATCCTTTTTTTTCTTTTTTCTTTTTTTTTTTTTTTTTTTTTTGTATAGACAATGAGACTTGAGACCTGAAAATATAGACTATTTGGTGACACAAGCATATTTCCTTTTTTTTTTTTTTACTGAAACATAAGCATATTTCCCTTACCTCTTGATTTTCATAACTATGTGCATTCTGACACCTGGATAGACCTCAAATTTGACAAGCATTAATATTTTTACTTTGCAGTATTATGACATTAGAAAGAAGTGTGAGGGGACCCTCTGTTATGATTTCTCAAACATGGACAAGTTCCTAAACCAGGAATCTGTTAGGGATGCACTAGGAGTTGGGGATTTAGACTTTGTGTCGTGTAGCCCTACAGTGTATCAGGCCATGTTGGTGGACTGGATGAGGAATCTCGAATTGGGTATTCCTACACTTCTTGAGGATGGAATCAAATTGCTTGTGTATGCTGGAGAATATGATCTCATATGCAATTGGCTTGGTAAGCTTTTATGCCTAGTGGAAAACCAGCATGTTCTAAGTTAGGAATCTAATGTGTTAAAGAATTACCAATAACAATTATATCGGATGTGATTCAAACCTGGATTATAATTTTGTTTGAGTAGGTAACTCAAGATGGGTTCATGCTATGGAATGGTCTGGTCAGCAAAAGTTTGTAGCATCCCCTGAAGTTCAATTTGAAGTCAATAATTCAACAGCTGGAGTACTGAAAAGCCATGGACCTCTCAGTTTCCTTAAGGTCTCTCTCTCTCTCTCTCTCTCTCTCTCAGACACACACACCACACACACACCTCACCTACCATTCGCTAATTGTTGGTTGCCAGTGCTGACATAGTTGTGTGATATATGTGAACAATAAACAGGTCCACGATGCAGGTCACATGGTTCCTATGGACCAGCCCAAAGCTGCACTAGAGATGCTGATAAGGTGGACTCAGGGCAAACTTTCTGAAGTGCCATCTGATGATACTGGAATATTTATTTCTGAGATGTGATTGCCTCGTTCTTTCATCCTATTTTGTTATCTTATACAGAGCTGTGTTTGACCTCAATGTCAGAGCAAATCAATATATTGTTTCCTTGGGTTCTTACTATGCTTGTAAATATTTGTGCACACCTCAACTTTGGGATGAAAAAGAACTCTAGTCTCTAGATAATGTGGTATCTTGACGTTTTTTGAAGATTTCTCAACAATAACCAATGAGAATATGATGCCTAATGTTTGTATAGTTGATATGCTTCTGTATATTCTTTCTTTTTCTAGTTTGTCTATTGTTCTGTGTTGTAATTTGACCTGCAAGACATTTCAACCATCATCATGTGGTCATTCAAGGGGAGTGGAAGTAGACGAAGTTCTCAAACAAAAAGTTTGTTTTGTGTTTTCTTCAAATTTCTCAAAAGAAAAGTCTGTTTTGTGTTTTTTCTGTATTGATAACCGATTACGGTTTGTGCTAAGCCATCTGATATCACCTCAAGGTCGGTAGTTATTTGCTTAGGGATGGTACTTCTGTGATGCGCAGTAGACCATGTATCTCAATCCTGTCAAATTTTGATAGAACTTGAACAAACTACCAGGTTGAAGCCCATGAACACCAACCTTGAACAAACCCATCTGAATACTCTCTCTCTCTCTCTCTCTCTCTCCCAATGCTGGAGCGGGAAACAATCCTTGAATTTCTGCTGCTAATCTCCCAATTTCTGCTGCTAATCTCCCTATATTCTCATTCGCCCCCTCTTTCTCTGTGTCTTTTCTCTATTTTTTTGAATAGAGAAAAGACGAGAAGGGGGAGGAAAATCTGGAAAGATAAGATGGAAGAGGAAGAGGAAGAGGGGGTAGTAGATTATAGGTTGTAGAAAAGATCTTGCTCTGCTAAAACAAATGCGGTTGAGATCTTAACGTGCGGTGTCCAGACTACAGAGGTTAATGTTTTGCGGACCATTTATATGTTGGGGTGGGCTACCTCATGATTGTCACAATTTGGTATCAGTTCTCCTTCTCCCAAAACTTTCCACCTCAGGTTGCCCAGACCTTTTAGGTTCCAGAGTTTTTGGCTTTCGGATTCCTCCTTTCCGAATATTGTTCGTAATGCTTGGGCAAATCAGTCTAATCTTGACCAAGCTACTACAACGTTTGTCAGAGAAGCCCAAGTCTGGAATAGGGAGCATTTTGGGAATATCTTTGTTAAAAAGAAAAGGTTGCTGGCAAGGTTATTGGGCATCTAGAAAGCTTTGGCAATCAGTCCAAATTTGTTTCTTGTCAATCTGGATAAACAGTTTCAAGGAGAGCTTAACAAGGTGTTGAATCATGAAGAAGAGTTATGGGCGATGAAATCTCGCATCAATTGGATGATACAGGGTGATTGGAATACTTCCTTCTACCATGTGTCCACCCTTATTAGAAGAAAGCACAATAAAATCCTCAGTATTAAAGACAGCCAGGGAGAGTGGATTTTTGAGCAATCAGCAGTTATGGATTTTGTTCAGAATCACTTCCGGAATCTTTTCTCCTCGGAAATGCTATTTTCTTCCAGGCTGGCTTCTTTCTCGTATACTAATCTTCCTCACCTTTCTAATTCAGGTGTTCATACTTTATCTCTCCCGGTTCTGGACGATGAAATTAAAAATGCCCTCTGGTCTCTTAAACCTTTCAAATCCCTTGGGCCTGATGGCATTCACGCTGGCTTCTACCAGAGATTTTGGCTGCTTGTTAAGGATTTTGTAATAAACGAGATCAAGAAAGTTTTTAGGGAGAGGAAAGTTCCTACCTACCTGAACCAGACTTATATCGCCCTTATTCCAAAGATTAAAGGGCCTGAAACCATCGGAAATTACCGCCCTATATCCCTTTGTAACTCAGTTTATAAGATCATCTCCAAAATTATTGTTACAAGGATTAGACCTCATCTGGACAAGCTTGTATCTCCTTTTCAAACAGCCTTCGTTCCTGGGCGTAAGGGCATTGACAACGCCATTATTGCGCAGGAGATTATTCATACTGTTGGAAGGAAAAGTGGGAAAGTGGGGAACATGGTCATCAAAATCGACCTTGAGAAAGCTTATGATAAACACGAATGGTCTTTTATTCGGGATGTTCTCCAAGCAACCAACTTCCCCTCTGAGATGATTCAATTGATTATGAGTTGTGTTTTTTCTTCTACAGCTTCCATTTTAGTCAATGGTGGTGCCCTCGACCCTTTTCTCCCCTCTAGAGGAATCAGACAGGGCGATCCTCTTTCCCCCTATATTTTCATCCTTTGTATGGAAGTTTTAGGCAGAATAATAGAGGAAAAATGTTCTCAGAAAGTTTGGACCTTTCTCAAAGCCTCTTCTAGTGGTCCAACTTTTTCTCACTTGTTCTTTGCTGACGATTTGCTTCTTTTTGCGAGAGCTAATGAGAAAAATTGTGGTAGTGTGAGAGAAGCTATTGAGGAATTTTGTTCTCTGTTTGGGTAGAGAGTTAATTTCTCTAAATCTAAAGTTTTCTTCTCCCCCAAGGTTGACCATGAGCAGAGGGATTTTCTTAGCAATATCCTTGGTTTTCGCTCCACTTCTAATCTTGGTAGTTATTTGGGTTTTCCCCTCAGACATGCGGGGTCTTCAAACCAAGATCTAAACTTCGTTTTGAGCCGTGTTGAACAAAAGCTAGCTGGGTGGAAGTCTAACCTTTTGTCTTTTGCTGGTTGCCAGGTTCTTATCCAAGCTTCCATTAGTTCGATTCCTTCTTATATCATGCAATATGTTCTGCTCCCTTCCAGAATCCTTGACAAATTGGATAAAATTAGCTGGAATTTCCTTTGGGGCTCCTCGGACTCTAGGAGGAAAATGCACTGGGTAGGGTGGGATAAAGTCACTAAACCTAAAGCTGAAGGTGGCTTGGGTATTCAAACGGCAAGGGGTAGAAATATGGCCTACCTCTCCAAGTTAAACTGGAGATTTCATGAGGAGAAAAATGCTCTCTAGTCCCAAGTTCTAAGAAAGAAATATTTAACTCAAAGAAGACTCTCTTCTAGTAATGTGAATTCCCTTCCTAGCTCTTGTACTTGAAAGGCTCTTTACAAAGGCAGGGATATCTTCAAGGAAGGAACTAGATGGAGCTTGGGTCGGGACAGTAACATCAGCTTTTGGTTTGACAAGTGGACTTCAGAAGGCCTGATAAGGAGTCTTATCCATGGCCCTCTTACCAGGGAAGAAAAGGAGCTGAAAGTTGGAGATGTAGCGTCGAAATTTGGTTGGAATTGGTGTAAAATTTCTACGGAGCTTCCCGCAAAGACCTATATGGAAATCAAGGCCATGCCTCATTCTTGTGTTTCAAAAGAGAAGGATAAGCTCATATAGGCTGCTACCTCCAATGGGGAATTTAACCTTGCCAGTGCTTACAAAATTGCCTCAAATCAGGTGGATTTCGTCCCTGCCTTTAACGGTTGTTGGATTTGGAAGTTAAAGATTATGCCAAAAATCCGGTCTTTCACTTGGATGTGCTTACACAAAAGTATTGCAACTCGAGAATTTCTTGCCAAAAGGGGTATTCTGATAAATCCTTCATGCCCCCTATGCCACCAATCCTCGGAATCTATCCTTCACCTTCTTCGGGATTGCCCTGCGATCTCTACTGTTTGGCATAATCTCAATCCTCTTGGCCTTGCTTCTACCTTCTTCTCTCAAGACTTACACACCTGGCTTGAAACCAATTGCAGAACCAGGAATAAGGTCAGCTCTTTTTTTGTTCCATGGTATATCCTCTTCTCTTTTGGAATCTGGTCTATTTGGAATCATCGAAACAAGGTTGTCTTCCAAAACTGTGCTCCCTCTTCTTCTCTCCATCAGGAAGTTATCCAAAGGGCAATGGATTTTTTCTTTTGTGCTCAAGGCAGCAGCTTGTATAAGCCAAAGTTGATCAAGATGATTAGATGGGAAAGACCCTATAGGGGTTGGTATAAGTTAAACACGGACGGATCTGCAGCTGGGAATCCTGGGGTTGCTGGGGGAGGTGGCGTGCTTAGGGATGATGCAGGTGTGTGGGTTAAAGGCTTTGCTAGACAAATTGGTTGTACTACTAGCTTCTTAGTAGAGCTTTGGGCTTTTAGGGATGGCCTTATTATGTGTTTAGAGCTGCATATTAATGCTTTAGAAATAGACTTGGATGCCAAAGTCATTGCTGATCTGATGAATAGCTCGGGGTCTCCCATTGTTTCTAATTCCTCTATAGTGGCTGATTGCAGGCTTCTGATCTCCCGTTTTCCTCAAGTTAAAGTAAAGCACTGCTATAGAGAATCTAATTCCTGTGCAGATGCTCTTGCTCGTCTAGGATCCAAGCTTCCCTTTGATTTTTTGTAGTTCTCTTCCCCTCCCCCCTATTCATTTATCTTTTATGTATCGGACCTCTATGGCCTCTATCATTCCAGGCTTTGCCTTGACCTAGTTGTATCTTCTTCCTTTTTTTAGTTTAATGCATCCTTCAGTTTACCAAAAAAAAAAAAAAAAAAATTTCCACCTCAATTTCATGTATATATCAATATATCTCTTAAATGCAATGGCTTTCGCATTTCGAGTGTGAGCCTATCAATTTACCAGCAAACATTCTTTTGGCCCGAATGCCATTTCTCACAAGTCACAACTAACCAGTCAGGTTAAAATTCAGTCTCTCTCTCTATGTACCCCAAGTTTGCTTAGTCATCTGAAAAGGTTGTCCCTCCACTAGATGCTAGAATGTCTCATTAGCATTACAAGTGCTGAACCCATTCGGTGGGTTTTTTTTTTATGTAAGTCTATAGCCATGTCTAAAACGCAGCTATAGACTTAACCTACAGCCGCGTTCTAAACATGGCTATAGGTCCTCCTTTAAATATATATATATATATATATATTTGGCTAGACCTATAGCCACGTTTATGAATGCGGCTATAGACTTACCCTATAGCCGTATTTGAAACGTGGCTATAGGTCCTCCTTTAAAAAGAAAAAAAAAAGTTGTGTTTACAAGTGCTGAACCCATTCGGTGGGGTTTTTTTATTTTATTTTATTTTTTTTATGTAAGTCTATAGCCACATTTAAAACGCAGCTATAAACTTAACCTATAGCCGCATTTGAAACGTGGCTATAAGTCCTCCTTAAAAAAAAATTGTTTACAAGTTCTAAACCCATTCGGTGGGTGGTTTCCTTCGTAAACAAAAATACGGAATATGCCATAGAATATTCCTAGAATATTCTTTGGCATATTCCAAAATATTCCATTAAAAAAAAAATCTGAGATTTCAAATTATGAAATCTCAGACTTAATGAACTTGTATGGTCCTAGCAAAAGGAAAAAAAAAAAAAGCTCCCTCACAGTCTCTCTCTTTAACTCTCTCACACACTTAACCACTTGTATTAATCTCAAAACTCTCTCAATCTCTCTCTTTCTTGCTGATGCTGTATGAATGGGTTTGTGAAAATATGGAGTTTTGTTCATTGTTGTTTGAGTTTTGTTCTTTTTTTTTTCCCCTTTAACTTTCTATCTCTCTTTGCAGTAGATCTGAAGATTGAGTCTCTCTTTGCTTTAGATTTGAAGATTTTGAATCAATGAAACTAAAGTGCCTCAAAAAATTATCTCTCTTTGCTTTATTTTTCTTTGACCCATGGCCGAAAATTATTTTCTTTTGTTTGATTGTGTTTTGATTAATTTTTGGTTTGAGCATATGGACTCTTTTTGGTTGTGTTTTTGTTATGGGGATTTTTGTATTTTTGAGCTTGTGCTTTTGTTTTCCTTGAATAGTTTGTGTGTTCAGTTTGGGTTGATTTCATTGAAGGAGATGTTCTGTTTGTGTTCTTGTATTTTAGAACATGTTGTGTTTGTATTGTGAGCATGTTGTGGTTGATTAATTTTGAAATTTTTTGGGTTTTTGTTTGAATTTGAATTTGCTGGGTTTGTATTTTTGTTTTGAATTTCTTAATTTATTTAAAATTGAAATTTTAAGTTTGAAAGTATTAATTTTAAAAATTAAAATTAAAATTTTAAAAAAAAACTTTTGATTACCGAAAATTAATTTTTGGTAATCAAAGTTTTTTTTTTTTAATTTAAGGGTATATAGTCACGTTTTTAAATGCGGCTATAGATTAAGGACCTAATAACACATGATTTTTTGATTCTTTGGTAGTAAAATAGTTTTTCTTTTTTCTTTTTTTTTGCTAAAATACAATTACCATTGTGAATGTTTTTATTGTTTTTATTAAATTTTTGGGTTGGATAGTTGCTATTTGGGTGAGGCCAGTTAGGCTTATTGAGGAGAAGGGGGCCTAAGGTTTTGGAAAGGGGCCTATCTATAGAAATGAAATATATAAAAACTATATATATATATATATTTGGACCTAGGGAGGCCTGGGCCCCCACCTAGGTCTATCCCTACATACAACTAGGCCACGTATGAAGGCCCTATGTATGTGTACTCGTACTCAAGCCTAGAAACCTTAATCTGCATCTTTTTGTTGTTGTCTCTTTACTTCATTTATAATATATGCCTCTGTTTTGTTCTTTTTTTATGTTTTTGAGTCTCTGTTTCTCTATTTGTGTTTACTTATCCTCCACATGTTAGATTAGGGTTTTTCTTTCAATTACTCTTTGATATATCATGAACATGCATTTACATGTCCATCCAATTGTTGCATAGGTGTTGTGATGCACTAAGGTAAGGTATGCATTCATATGTACATGCATTTGATTGAATATGATCTTGTTTAGGATTAATGAATATGATATGTGAGTTTAGATGGACATGTTTGTATTCTTGTATCTTGATGCTTTCCTACAATTCTTTGATGTTGTCATGTCTATGTTTCTGCCCTTCGATATCTTGTTTATTTGCTACCTTGGATGAGATAATATGATATGTATGATAGATGCATGCTAGGCTTGATGTGAGTTGCCATGATAGATGTATGTTAGGGTTTTGGGGATGATTAATGCCATGTTGTATGCTTAGATGTATGCTAGTATGTGTGTGTGTGTGAATTTAGAATGCAACGTTGAACATGCCTTTAATGAGATTAAGATGTAAGACATAATGAGTGGAAGCTGACCCACAGGTCGGGCTGTCTTAGGTGCTTAACACCTTTCCAAACCATACCAAAACTTCGAACCCATACTCTGGTAGTAAGATCAGTCCTTCCATGTAAGGGTGCTATATACATGGTTCCTAGGCCATAAAATTAGGTGGCAACTCCGTTTCTTTTCTCCGCCCTAGTCCACTCAGCCGAGGCGTATCCCTCCTCCAAAAAAGTGTTGCGCCCACAGTGGCGGCTTTGCTGGGGATAAAGAGTTTGATTCCAATGGCACTACAACAAAGTCGGTTAC
Source organism: Quercus agrifolia (assembly GCA_029955455.1). Lineage (NCBI taxonomy): Eukaryota > Viridiplantae > Streptophyta > Magnoliopsida > Fagales > Fagaceae > Quercus > Quercus agrifolia. The sequence goes on along the minus strand of JARQAD010000004.1, from coordinate 10,803,410 downwards.
TATCGTGGGTCAGGATCCTTAAAAAAGTATTAAAAGCCCTCAAAAAAGATTATTTTGAGGGTCTAGAAGGCCCTTGATAATATTTGAAACGAACTCCCTCGAAACAAAAATTTTGATGGCCTATATGACCCTTGAAACAGAAATTTCGACAGCTAACATAACCCTTGAAACAAATGTTTTATCTTTATGGAGGATTAGCGACCCTCAAAAATTCAAAAAAAGGAAAAGTACAATAACCTTTTTTTTTTTAGGGTCTCTAAACCCTCAAAATAAGGTTTTTCTTTTTTTTTTAAAATTAAAACCCATAGCAACCCAATTGTAATGAGCAAAAGCTTAAGCAGCAGAAAGGAAATACACATGGCTAACTCATGTTATATAAAAATAAATAAATAAAATAAATCTTAAAATAAAATTTTTTGTCAGTATCCAGAAATTAGTTACTAACATCAGTAATTTTGCCATCTTTGTTTCTAATAACTTGGACAAGGTAATTTTCCTCTTGGCCATCTATAGTAAGTCGAAAGCATCCTAGAATAATGGAATCTAGACAAACCCACCTGATAGAATCCACCAGTACAATTATTCAAGATATATTTTAGTTTTCATGCTTAATAATGTTTAAAAAATTAAAGAAAAATATCAAATAAAATAAAAAGGAAGAAGAACGGCCATATTTTAACAAGAGGCTTTAAAATTAAGCATTAGATAATAAACTTAGATTAAATGGAAAGCGGAAACTCTTCCCACCATAAAAAATGAGGAGGAGAGTGAGGTCCTGGTTTTGATAGAAAAATTGAGAATGTTATATTCATCAATAACTAAAGTTACACAGCAAAAAAAAAAAAAAAAAAAAAAAAAAAAAAAAAAAAAACCTTTAAACACAACTAACTAGAGGGAAAATCATGGCAATCACGTACTAATTCTGAGTTTTTGATAGATCTCTGTGGGGGGCCTTTTCACGTTAATGGACCAAAGTCTGTCTGCTACACCAAGGCCTGTGAGTTAGTGGGTAAGGGAGTTGGGACTAGCTTTGTGGGGTTACACTGTAAGCCAACTTATGAACAAGCCAGGCATGCCCAATACTTAAATGGCAAGAAAACGGTACGGCAGGATGGATGCGGCCGATGTAGTTACAACAAAATAACTGTCACCACGAACACAACGGAAGATACAACAGTAGAACAACTTTTATAATAAAGTATAATAAAAGAAATTACCGCAGGACAACTAATATCGCGAATAAAATAAAAGATAATATAGCAGAACAACTAATATAGCAAATAGAGCAAGGATGTTATAGCGGAATAATTAATAATTTGAAAAACACTATAGCAAAATGAATAACAGCAAGGATATCAAATAAGCTAAAATATGCCGTAGCAAGGGAATTACGATTCTAAGCAAGTGCGATAGTGTTAGCCCGCTCTCCCAATCTTGGGCTGAGTCATTCAACATGAACAGGTCGAAGAAGGGAACCAAACGCCAACATGGGTAACCTCGTTATAGGTTTTTGCCATCAAAGTTACTTGTGCTAGAGAAATGGTCTAAGTGATTTTGGGTTTCGATTCACAGAGTTTCAAAGGGTGGGAATGTCAAGAGAGTGAGAAAAGATGGTCTACTAATGCATGCCCATATTCCTACCGTATTTTCTCTCTTCCCTTTTTCTTTTTAGGGATAAAACCCTTTTTTGTCCATACATTTTCACACGATTCTCACTTTGGTCCCTAACTTTTTTTTTTCACCGCTTTTAGTCCCTATCCTGAAAAACGCGTCTCGTTTTAGTCCCTGACATTACATTAGAGACGGAAATTGCACAGCTGGCAAACGGAAAAAATTAAAAATATTAAAATAATGCACCCTGTGTCCACGTGGCTTTCCACATCAGCCTTTAAATTAAAAAAATTAATTTATTAATTTTAACTAAATAAAAAAAATTAAAAACAGAAATAAAAACCAAACCTAGCAAGAACAACAAATTTCAAACCTAGCAAATTTAAAACCCAGCAAGAACAAGATCAACAAAACACAAACCTAGCACGAACAACAAATTTCAAACCCAGCAAGAACAAGATCAACAAAACACAAACCTAGCAAGAACAACAAATTTCAAACCCAGCAAATTTAAAACCCAACAAGAACAAGATCAACAAAACACAAACCCAGCAAATTTAAAACCCAAAAAATTAAATTCAAACCCATATTATGAAAATCTGGATTTGATTTTTGTGTTTGATGTTTTGTGTAAATTTTAACTAAATGAAAAAAAAAAAAAGAGGAAAAAACTGAAATAAAAATAAAAACCCAGAAAAGTAAGAAAATTCAAAACCTCAGAAAATTTAAAACCCAGAAGGAGAAGGAGAACAACAAACCCAGAAAATTCATACCACTGTCACTACCAAACCTCCATACCCAAACCACTGAGATTCATACCCAAACCCACTACCAAGCCACAAACAACCACTAAGATCCATACCCTTTAGTTTTCAGAGACCCACACAGGACCCAAGATCCATACCCTTCAGTTCTACCAAGCCACAAACCCACCAGCTAAACCAACCCAACAACCACCAAAGCCAACCTAGCCACCATCGAATCCAACCCAGCCAACCCATCAAAATCCAACCGACCCACAGCGAGCCAAGACCACCCATGGCGAGCCACAAACACCCCACCCACGGTGACCCACAACGAGCCACGACCACCTTACCCACGGCGAGCCACGACTACCCATGAGCAGACACCGGACCACGCAATCTGAATCCCACCTACCCAAAGCCTCCATGCTGATCTGTGCCACACCAATTTGAGGCCTAAAAGCCAATATTGAAAGAGAGGAGAAGCTTTCAAGGTGAGAGGAAGAGAGGAGAGAGTGTGGGAGAAAGAGAGAAACTCTGAAAGTGAGAGGAAGAGAGAGAGAGTGAGATTAAAAAATAATTTTTTGGGTTTGTTCTTGTTCTTGTTCTTGTTCTCCTTCTGGGTTTTGAATTTTTTGGGTTTTTGAATTTTCTTACTTTTCTGGGTTTTTATTTTTATTTCAGTTTTTTCCTTTTTTTTCATTTAGTTAAAATTTACAAATTAATTTTTTGTTGTTAAAAAATAACGTGGCATTTTGTGGGTATTATTTTAATATTTTTAATTTTTTCCGTTTGCCAGCTGTGCAATTTCTATCTCTAATGTAACGTTAGGGACTAAAATGAGACGTGTTTTTCAGGATAGGGACTAAAAGCGGTGAAAAAAAAGTTAGGGACCAAAGTGAGAATCATGTGAAAATGTAGGGACGAAAAAGGGTTTTATCCCTTCTTTTTACTACTTCGCTTTCTTCTCTTTGGTTCTCTAATTATTAGTTTTTTTCTTTACTCTCCTCTCCACGAATTCTTCCTACTATTCATGGCTACCTCACCTCCTTTATATTGCTTGATTCCATGGGATTTCTCCATTTTATCCCTAAGGCTTCACCAACCTTTTTTGGCTTCTTGTGGACATCTCTCCAGGATTACCCACCAACCCGTTGGTTGCCTGGCCACTACTTCTACTCAGAGTGTGCTTGTTGCACCACTCTTCATTCCAAGACAAAACTCTTTGTTTTGTTTCCCCCCCCCCCCCCCCCCCCTTCCTTCTCCGCCTTACCCAAATGGATAAGAATTGGAGGCTCTCTCCCTACTTACCCCTATGACATGCATCAAGTGGCCCCAACCTTTTGCTTGCCTCTTTTTGGGTGAAATGCCATCCCAACAAGGCATTTCCCCCCTAAAAAGCCTCGATAGGAACCCAAAAATAGACCTATTTCCCCCCACCACCAAACCACACTCTCTGAATCCCTTGATTGAGGACCCACCTCTCCTGTATTGGCTGGGTTCAAGTAGGTGGTGCTCCGGCCCTTATGTGAGTTCCACTATCCTTTATGTTTGTCTTCTTTTACTTTCATGCCATTTCTGCCATTCTTGCCTTGTCTCATTCAACATGTTTATGCTTATCCCCCACAATGTGAAAAGCATGGGCTCTTAGGCTTACATCGCCTCCTTTTATTCCCTTCATGGCTTGGACATTGTCTTGGCGAAAAGCCCTGCCCGTCCAACCCGTAGGGCTTCCATTTTTGTTGCTCCTTTTCTTGCCATGCCTATGGGCTTGCCATGTTAGCCCATTGGGCTTATTACCTTTTCCTATGGGCTCTTGCGGCCTATTTACTTTACTTTTACCTCTTGTTAGGCCCATGAACCTGTTGTATGTCATTCCTGTCATGCTGGCTCATTGGATTTATTACCTCTTTTCTTGGGTTTTCACGGCCCATTTGCTTTACTTTTACCTCTTGTTGTGCCCATGGGTCTACTGGTTGTCATTCCTGCCATGTTGGCCCATTGGGTTTATTACCTCTTTTCTTGGGTTTTCACGGCCCATTTGCTTTACTTTTACCTCTTGTTGTGCCCATGGGTCTACTGGTTGTCATTCCTGCCATGTTGGCCCATTGGAGGTTTATTACCTCTTTTCTTAGGCTTCCACGACCCATTTACTTTACTTTTACCTCTTCCATTTCCCTTTTTCTCTCACCTTCCCTTATTGTTGGGTTTCTTCTGCCATTGGGCTTTTTGTCAACAATTGGCATCAACAATCTTTAGCATAAACTCGTACTAGCTCCAAACCCTCATTCATCACTTAGCTTTGTTTGGGAACACCCTCACCACTAAGGCAGAACCATTTTTTCATCCACTTACATGTGAACTTAGCTCTAAAAATTTAAGGGTTTATCCAATTCCACAAGCACACAAGAATCAAAGGGAATTTCTAAGCTACATTTAGTTTCAAAAAGAAAAACAAGAAAAATCAAGTTTGCATGCAGAGTTTGACTAAAAATGGAGAAAAAAGAAAATCAATCAGCAATCTACAGGACAAAATGTATCGATAGTGCAATTCAGGTAATGGACATCTTATTCTCCACGTTTTCTAATCAATTTCCCAAGAATTAGTCCACTTGTTTTGACACCTTTGACAAATGCCAACCATCAAAGTCTACACACTACAGAATTTAAAAATTTAAAAATTAAAAATCAAACATGTATATGCAAGGAATTCTGACAAGGCATAAACTACAAGGACATTCTTGTCATTGTATAAACTCAACAAAAAAAAAATACAGAAATAATAACTGAATCAGAAAGAGGGGGGGGGGGGGGGGGGAGAAGCAATTGCATTCAGAACCTTAGGAAACAATCTATGAACATGAGTTTCAACTAAAAAGAAGGTACAAACCTTTTGCATTACAGTCAAAATCACCGATCAATGACTTAAATGATAGTGCAATTGCAGCTTCTTTTGTTCTACTGCAAATACAAATAGAAAGCCACTGTGATTAAGTGAACAATCTATGAATTTTAATCATGCTTCATTCTTCTTCTCATTCAATAGAGAAATGCATATAAGCCCCTGTAATCAATATAGGACTAAACCAAAGAAACCATATGCTATATGATCAACCTTTTTACCTAACCCTTGTCACGGTCTATGAGATCTATCCTTTTGCTTGTATGCTATATGCTCTGCATTTGTTCCTGAAGTTACAAGTAGGGAACGAGAAACTAGCAATAAATATCAACTCTTTAAAGAGGAATGACATTATAATATCTTCTTATTATTGATTTTGCATGAAGTACATCTAACCAATCACCTAAGTCACGTGCAAAATATAATCACCATCTAACTGATCCCATAGTAATAGGAAAGAAGGTTTGAAATGGAATTCATCATCTCCTAGATACCAAAGGTAATTCTAATGGTCTGTTTGGGATCTGCTTATTTTGCTGAAATTGAAAACTTTTTACAAGAAGTATTGTAGATAAAGGTAAAAGTTAGTTGAAATAATACAGTGGGACTCATGAATAATATCAAAAAGTGCAGTGAGACCCATAAATAGTAGCAAAAATAAACTAAATAGTAAAATAAGTTGGCAAAAGTAATTATGCCAAACAGGCACTAAGTCATACTTATCAAGTAATTCAGATCTAGCAATTGGGACCCAATGGACTTGCTAAATAAAGCATGCATAATGAATGTTCTTGAGGCCTTACAAGTTCTCTAGCTTCGTTAGAGCACCAAAGCTACTTAGGACTGGGCCTTCAAGCGATGTACCTAAAAATAAATACTACGCTTCAGCTTTTTAATATATTAATTAAAATGGTAGATCAATCAGTCAAATAACTAAAAATAAAAAGTTAGGAGAGTTATCAATGTGGCACCGACTTAATGATTGTAATACTTAAGTTAATGAAGTAATGGGTCTATAATAAGAGGGGTAAGTAGCTACATTCATATTATCAAGATTTCCACACGTAGTTATAGATTTGTATGATGGGAATAATGTATTTTCATACACTATGCTTGGGCCTTCTGTGCTCAATCATAAGCTAAAGGCGATCTCCTTAAGTCATTTCTTGGTTAGGCTCTTAACTTGGTCGATCCATCTTATTTGATGACGTGAAATCTATGTGCCATCTCTATTTATGGTATATTATTATTCTTCAAATCTATCATAAATTTTCTCCTTTCTCTTATTGAAAACCCAAAGTGGAAGAGAAAATATTGTTAAAAGGCTTTACCTTACCAATAACAACTCAACCCTTCCACCATTTCCTTATCTTATGAAATTATTGTCTTGATTAAACTAATGAATTATATTTCTTAAAGTCCATTTAGGTCAATTGATAGAAAATGTATGTTTGAAAACATGACTTTTAAAATGAAATTGAGCATTTGGTAAAATTAAGGATGACAAAATGCCTTGACATGCCCCTACCTACTTTGCCACAGACAAATGTGTATATAGAATTTAACTTCTTTTTTTTACATATCATATTTATAATAATTTTTTTATATAAAATTTGGATATGAGGACGAGCTTGCTCAAATTCTGGCCATTCCTCTCTTATTGTAGATTGCAAAGAGTTGATTAGCAAATTCCCCAGTGTGCAGATCAAACATTGCTATAGAGAAGCCAATCAATGTGCTTATCGGCTTGCCAAATCCAGAGCTAAGTTAGGACAAGATTTTGTTGTTAATGGTTCTCCTCCTATGGAGATTAATTTGTTGTTGTTTTATGAATTTCCACACCAAAAAAAGAAAAAGAAAAAAGAATGATGTGAGTGTTTTCAATTTATTTATAACAATGTCATTAAAAACATTTCCTATATCTTGAATGTTTTGAGTGTTTTCAATTTATTTATAACTAAGCCATTAAAAACATTTTCTATATCTTGAATGTTTTGAGTGTTTTCAATTTATTTATAACTACTATGCCATTAAAAACAGTTTTTATATCTTGATTGTTTTTAGTATATTCAATTTATTTATAACTATGCCATTAAAAACATTTTCTATATCTGGAATGTTTTTAGTGTATTCAATTTATTTATAACTATGCTATTAAAAACATTTTCTATATCTTGAATGTTTTGAGTGTATTCAATTTATTTATAACTATCTCATTCAAAACATAGCCATTTTCAAAATCCTATTCTAAACAAAGAAAATAGGATACAATTTTCTTTTACCACATACTCCGAACGACCTTTATTTAAAGAGTCTTAATTAATCATCACGCATTGCTTCAACCTCCTCAACGCATGAGGAGCAACATTATATATATCTCTGTTGCTTAACTGCTGCAATGTACTATATGCCCTTCATATATTATCCAAAGGGCACACATAACTTTCTTCATCCTTCCCAATAACATTTTCTTCTTGAAGAAGATACCAATATAAGACATGGACACCAAGAAAGCCATTGCCATGTTCCTTATCGTCTCCTCCATGCTGGTTGTGATGCCATTTTCATACCATCCTGATCTAAAAATAGAAAATTGCGTCAATACATGCGTGCCTCAGTGCGAGCAACAGAATCCTACGGCAAATCCTGTTGCATGTATCAATGCCTGCACAGAGACTTGCAAAAAAATTAATCATGACCTAGGCCAAGATCCTAGTTCACTCGTTGAAAAAATAAATGCTTTAGCTAAAGATAAATTACATTAAATGTATTCACTTCCTGGGCTCCTAGCTACTTAATTAACTTGTTTGCTTTGCTTTAATAAATGAATATGTACCACTTCCCAAACTATATTTTTTTGAGGTTCTCTTGTGGTCATCAAGAGTGTTCCTGGGGCATGTATTGTAATGAATAAGATTTGATATTATATATGAATATGGGTTTTGTTTATTTTTCGTTCTAGTGATCTCATTATTAGGTGTGTTTGTGATAATAAGATAACTAAATGGGTAACAACAAGTAATGCATTAAGAGATTAGTCATACGATATTTGTTGGGTTGTTCTTGGGAGAGACAAATTAGAAAAAGTCTACACCTGTTACAAAACTTAACTAACCGAGAATTTGAATCTTTTTAAAGAAAGCGAGTGTCATGCCACAATCCAAAGTGTTGTGTAATTTCTTGCAAATAAATATTATCCATAATTTTTTTTTTTCCAGTTTCTCTTGTATTTTTCCATTTTTCTTGTGTTTGCACCAACAAGTTGTAACGTGTAATTGGAAACAACTGGTTAATAAATAAATTTCACGAGTAGAACATTTTGTTACCGGGAGAGGTTTATGAGTTAGAAACATTTGTCGAGGGTTCTTTTTACGTTTTTTGTACCTTAGACACGTGTCTTAATGTTATTAGACAACGCTTAGTCTAGGCTTTTTCTAAGAAGGTAGTTGGGCCTAGCACTCCGCGGAATGGGCTCCAAAGTACCATTCTGCTACTGCCAATTTGTGCGCAAACATTGAGTCCAAGTCCAAGGGAAGACGCTGCAAAGTAGGCTTATCCTCTGTTTCTACCGCAGAAGGAATTTTTCTCCAGTTTCTACCATAGGATTGACTTTTTTGTTGTGTGGTAAAACTTTCTGCTGTGCAATAAAATCTTCTGTTGCGTAGTAAAACTTTCTGTTGTGTAGCAAAAGTTTCTACTGCGTAGTAAAGCTTTCTACTATGCAGTAACACCTTCTGCTGTGCAATAAAGCTTTCTGTACTTTTCTGCAACGTGAATGACTACTCTTCATTTTTTTTACTACAAAAATACTTTTCTACTTCCTGCACATAAACAATTCTAAAACCTAAAGAAATTACCCATCGAATAAATGTTAGTTTAAATGGGTTAGCATATTCTCAAATATATATACTTACATATATGCGTATATATACTTATATGTATTCATATATACATATATAAAATATATGGTAGAACAAAAGCTACAATGTATATGTATATATACTTATGGTAGGATAATGATTAGTTCGCATCAAAAGTAAAACACGTAATATCAAAGAAATAGGAAAGCTTCAGCAGAAAATGTTTAGCTAGTATAATAGCTAACACGCTAAATATAATAAAAAATGTGCTACAACAAGACAACTGATGCAGTAAACGTAATAAAAACATGCTACAGCAGAATGACTAAATACGGCTAATATAAGTTCTAACGAGTGAAATCAAATATATTTGCAATCAAAATCAAATATTGAATCTTCTCATAGGATAAGTAAACCAAGAAAGAACCCAAACCCTAACTTGAACAACCTTATTATAGGCTTTTGCCATCAAAATTGTGCATTTTGGAGAATAGGCCTAAATGGCTACTAGCTATTACTTTTGGGGATTTCAAAGAGTGGGTTTGCTAAAAGTGAGGGAAAAGATGATCTATTGATGCATGCCCTTATTCCTGCCATATTTTCTCTCTTCTTTTTACCACTTTCTTTCTCTCCTTTCTTTTTACTCTTAGTTGCTTACTACTCTCTTGCCGTGGGTTGTTTTTCTCCCTTGAGTATTTTCCCTTTTGAATCCCCCTCTCCCTAGGTGCCTCTCTCTCTAAATGCCTCCCTTAGGTTCTTACTGCTCTCTTACCATGGGTTCCTCCCCTTAGGTGCTTCCCCCATTTCATCCATGGCTACCTCTTCCTTTTATATCGAATTGATTCAATGGGATTTCTCTCTTTTACCCCTAGAGTTTCACCAACTATTTTTAGCTTGTTTTGGGCATTCCTTCAGTACTACCCACCAACCCATTGGTTGCCCGGCCACTACCTCTACTCATAATACAATTCCTGCTACTGACACTTCCTGCTATTCCTTGTTTCTTTTCATCGTGCTTCTTCATATTAGTTTTCACACCTATCCTTTATACAAAAGGATTTGGGCATTTGTACGCCAAATAATGATAACTGGATCAAAAGGGTCTTAGGCCCAATTTGCCTTGATTTGTCAAAGTCATTCTGCTGAAGAACTGTATTCTGCGACAATTTGTATTCTGCTGCAAATTTGTAATCTGCGACAAATCTGTATTCAGCTGCAAATTTGTAATCTGCTGCAGATCTGCATTTTGTTGTAGATCGCTTTCCCTTGCACTTCTTTCTTTGGACCTTTCTTGCTCTTCGATCTTCTTGGTAGGTCTTTGGGCCTTGCTTTTCATTGGGCTTTCCTTCGTATGGGCTTTTGGGTACGGATTCAAAAAATGGGCATCAACAACATTCAATCATATAAATGAAATTAGACATTGCTATGTTTGGTTTGCAAGTTTCCATCACCCAATTCTCACTTTTCATAACTCAATTCTCAAATTTCATGAGCCCCACCCTATTTTAGTTTGTTTGGGTTAGTTTCTGTAACTCAATTTCCATAATTCAATACTCAAAAAACTGAGTTAGAGTTATGGAAACTGAGAACGAGTTTTCATTATTTTCAGGTGATGAGTTATGAGTTTCAATAACATTTTTGTAAATTTATGTAAACGAGTGGGATCCACTCTCATGACTTGTCTCATCAAGTCATACCTCTCCTAACTTCGTTTGAGTTTTGTGTGATGCTAAAACTAAACATAAACTTAGTTTTCAATATTTGCCTTGTGTTTTACATATCAAATTATCTTTATCTTTTAAAATATTTCATTTTAACCCTCTTTTTTTTGTTTTCTATTATCCGAAGAAAAAAAAAAAAAAAAAAGATTAAAATAGACCATTGATTTCTGAAGTTTGCTAAGTGATTGTTTTTGGTCCCTCTCAAGTATCTTTATATGTCATTAACTCATTTGTTAATTGATTCTCAAAAAAAAAAAAAAAAAAAAAAAAAAAAACCTCATTTCTTAATTGTTATACGAGTACGACAATGATTTATCTGTCACCCACTATGTATCAATACGGCGAGTCGTTTCCCTAACAAAGCAAGTCAACAGCAGCAAGCTCATCAATAAGTAAAACAAAAAACAATGTACGAGTTCGTTTAGCTGCCTCCGGATAAAGAAAAAAAGTACAGTCTCAGACTCATAGTCTCATCATGGCATCCATGCTTGGGTTTTTACCAAACCATTCTCTGTACTCTCGTACGCTATGGGCCCCTTCAGTCTCCATAAACCATTTTGTAGCTTCATCTTCACATACTTCAACTGTTTCATATTTATCCTCAAACAACACCCATCAGCTGAAGCTCAAGCATTTCCCACAACCACAAGCGTCTTCTTCTGAAGGTGGGCTTACCTTTTTCAGTTTCTTCATTTCTTGTCTTTATTTTCTCTTAGGAGGGTATTTTGGGGGATGGGTATGTGTTAAACTTTAGTGGTTAAGCTTTTAGCCTTTTAATAATGTTAAATTTTGCATTTTCTTGATTGTTTGCAAAGTTGAACCAAATGAAGTTGAATATATAGTGTTATAATAATGGTTAAATGATCAAATTCACCTTTTCTTAATGCTTTATGCTGTTGGAATAATTGGAAATTTATCATGGTATGAAGCAGATGGTCCTGAAATTGAACTCGTCTCCACTCCATTTATTAAGGGGGAGTCTGAGTTTACATGTGAAAGGGAGTGTTGGTGTGCGTTTGGATATTATTTATTTTGCTTAAAACTGAAAACTTATTGTTGAAAATACTGTAACAAAATATTTTTTATTGCTGCAAATTACTATCATGTGTTTTTATCACTTGGCTGATCCATGAATAGTGCCATGGACAAGCCAAAAAAAACGCAATCTACACAAACGCAGCCGCAGCTGCTATACAAATGCACCTTTAGAATAATAGCGAAATGATTAAACTCATCATTTCCTAACAGTTTAGATTTTGGGGGCAATTGGTAATTTATAATGTAGTGTTTGGAGGATTTGGGAGCAGGGACTATGGTTGTATAAGTGAAACAATGTAGGAAGGTTAAGGGGTAGAAGAAATTATTTGAATGCAATTTTGTTTATTTCTTTCGGAGTCATTTGCATTAGAGAATGAATTTGACTTATTTGAACAATCTTAGCTTCTTGATGCTGCTATCACTTCTTCCCAGTGGGCAGGCAATAATTGAAAATTCAGTAGAGACAAGAAGAGGAATTGGTTGTTGGAAAGTTGGCATCTTATTTCTAAATCGAAACTTATTCATAAACACATTTTTGATAACACTCACTCATTCTCATAATCATTATTTATATTCTTATATTCTTTGAAATTTAATGCTACCTTATTTTTGGATTATTATCTTCATCTTACAGGAATTCCTGGTGAGTTAATTGAAGACTCAAAGTTTGTACCTTTGAATGCTGAGGATCCCAGATATGGTCCACCTGTAAGTTCTGGTTAGTTACATTCCAATTGTAAAATTCTTACTTCCTCCTATGCGATGACAAAGATTGCTCATGCTCTTATTAGTAATACTTTTAGACAATCATATATACTATGTGGTTTTGCTGTATGTATCAGCTCTAAGATACAAGTTTCTGAAACAGAAAGATATTTTTAACTTTAAATCTTTTTCTATATTTAGTTGTTCAGTTTAGAATTTACAGTACCTTAAAGAAAGTAGTTACTCTTATTTTTGGATCATGTATACTTATAAGTTATAACCACAACCATAAGTTGTTGCCTGGGAAATCATAAACATTTTCCTAAAAGTGGTTATTAAAATAACTAAATAGATGGGATCATATTCTAAATCCTACTGAAGTTGATGATTCAAACTTGCAGGCTTTATTGTTATTGGGCTTTGAAGTGGAAGAGGCCATGAAGGTAATCTTTTGTTTTTCATATCATTTGCCATCTCTGCCACTATTCAATACATTAGGTGAATATTTGAATAGGCTCTAGGAAATGCTTTTGTACAATAATAAGCGTAAATCAATGTAATACCGTTATTTGCTACAAAATATCTATTTTTTCATATTAAAATTCATGCATATTGTGGGTAATAATATCAAATGGTGAACCAGTATGATTTTTTTTAAGGGGGGGATAGGAAAATTGTCAAGGTGAAGATATGGTGCCTGAATTTGAATTTGTAAGCCTTAGGAATGACTTCCATGCAGCTTTGAGATGAATCTTCATTTAAGGAAGCATACTGTGCTTGGCTACTTGCCTCTTTGTAGGACCTTTTTTTATATTAATGCCCAAGAAATTGGTTCTATCCCACCCTACAATTCTTTTTCTGTTTTCCTCATGCAGATACAACAGCTTTTGAAAGAGTTGGATGGTGAATTCCTTGAGGTATTATACCATATCTTTGTGCTCACTTTATATGAGCTTGATGGAGAACTTTTTCCAGATAGGGGTAAACCTGAAAATCGTAAAAATCATTTGTTTCTTTTTTCTAAGCTTTTTCCATTGATATCCTGCTCTTGACTTAATTATTTTAAAATTTTCACTTTATACAACTCTGGAAGATATTGAGTACCATAACCCCATGCTTAAGACTTATATGATTTTGTCTAAATGTGCTCCTAATCTCTATAATGAGCTTGATGCTCACTATTGTAGATTATTTTTTGTACTGAAGACATGATTACTCGTCCCCTTTGGGAAGCAATGAATACAAGGCAGCCCCATTTGGAAGCAGTAAAGGTTGATTTCTTCAACTTGCTACTCACTTTTTTCTTGTTGATAATTCTATTATGGCCAATTTTTTACCTATGTCCTGCCTATCATATCTTGCCACCAACATGTTTCAGTGGAAGCTGAATAATCCAATCATGTTTTAATAGTATTTGATTCAATATATCTTGTTGTTATACCATCAAACAAGTACATCTTTTCTCTTAGAACTCTTACAAAGGGAAAGTCATCTTAGTATCTAAATAAATATCTCTTTATTCAATTTGTTGAATTTTGTTATTTACTGGGATGGAAAATGTAAACTACTACATACTTGTTTTTAATATTTTTCGTAGCATCAAATGCCAAAAACTTCTCTTCTCAACATTATGTGAACCAACCAAATAATAATGCAGTCAAAGCATCACCTATTGATCAGAAGCCAATACTTCCCAGAGAAGGCTGTGCTTTAGGTTCTTATAAAATTAAGGATCATCTCAGATTATAAAACTTGTTAAATTTCAACTTGTATTCATATTTGTATGCATGTAACCAGTGTATTTTCTTCCGCAGGTAGCCAAGTCACTGCCACGGATCTGCTTCTTATCTGGTCTAAGTGGAGAGGAGATGATGGTGTTGATTGATGCCTTTCCAGAAACTGGTATTGGAACTTTCCTTACCCCAGATGAAGCTAGTAAACTTCACATTTCACTTTGAATGGTAGTCAAGTCATAATTGAGAATTTTGACTCAACCAGCGGGGCTTCCTGAAAATTTTGAAGCTCCAGAAACTCTAATCTCTGTACTTTAATATGAAGGAATTAATCACATTAAAACGGAAAGAATGTCAGACGCATCGATACAAAAGGATGTTGAAATCCGGTACTTGTTACCAAGTACCAGCATTATGGCCTGGGTATATGTGGAACAGAGATATATCTCCACCATATGTACATGCATTTTTTTTTTTAAAAATTTGACGAATATGTATATGCATTTAATTCATATGGGTGAACTTTTAGAGTCATAGCAATTTCTTCATGTGGTTTTCTTGGTACAGGGATGCCCCAAACCCAAATGCAAAACTTCATTTTGCAGTATATTTATATGAAGACAAATGTTTGCCACACACATACATGCCCCTTCCTCCTAAACCCTAATTTGGCTCAGGGAAGTGGACTCTTTGGTCTTCTCAATGGTTGACCCCTTGTGTCTATCAAGTATCGTTACAGTTAATGGCGATAAACCATATTTCCAGTGTTCCTTCTTTTAATCAATTATACAGTTCCTGATAAATATATCCTGATAAATATATCTTGTGCTAGCTTCCATCTATGTATTACATTTGAAACTGTCCTTTTATACAGGACTAGAACCAGCCGTATTTGCGGCACTTGTTCCCAATAGTGCTGATAAGCCGCTCCAGGAGTTGATAGAAGAGATTATGGGGGACCATGAAATGCTGGTAAAGATTTTTCCTTGACATCTATGTGAGTGTCTATGTAATCATCTCATCTCGTTACCGATGCTATACTTTTATTTTCATGCAGACTGCAAAGCAACCCAGTTCGACATAGGCATATCCAAATCAGATGTCTGCAAGAGTATCACTTTTCTTCATGAGATCGATTGTTTTATATGGTGTTGTGGCAAAAGATCATCGAGTTTTCAGTTAGAAAAACATATCTTATGTTCTATCGCAGGAAAAGAGCATATAAGTAAATATGAAGCTTTGTACGTCATTAAAACTTCAAATGATATCCGAATCCTCTTATGATGTTGACACCAATGCACGTGTAAAATTCAAGCAACTCTAGAAGCTGAAATGGATACCTTGTCTTTTTACATTGTTTTTGGCTTGATGATCCAAATATGTTACATAAAATTGCTCACTCATCATGAGATATATATATATATATTTTTGAAACATCCAATGTTTTATAGTTCACATGGTAGTTTTGCATGTAAAGTACTCCTGTCTTTCTATTTCTTATTCCATCAATAGTCACAAAACCTGTGGAACATGGATGTCTTCCCCAATCAAAGTCACCATCCAATAACAAGATATGAAATGTGTTAATTAAGTAACAATTTCTTTTTCACTAGGTCAGCACTATTAATGTAGGTACCAGCCAAAAGGTACAAGCTAGTCAGTAGACAAGCGGTTATTGTAAAGGTTGATAGAATTCCTGCATTCATTTGCGTACAATGTAATTTGAATACGCATCTCTATGTCCACCGTGACCACTGCTCTAGGACATGAATTATACTATCCTACAGGCCTCGATACAAAAGGAAAAAAAGGAAAAGAACAATAACCCTAATCACTAGAACTTGTGCTTCTTTATTTCTTTTACACAGTATGACAGAATCTATTAAATTACATACTGCTCACAAGAACTTCAGACTGAGCGAGGACCACCTACATCATCATAGAAAGAGAACCAAAAAATTGAGATGATCCAAAATAATTTAAGCCGGAGCATCAATATTCAACTACACTGGTCCTGCTGCAGCAACCACAAATGTGCTCTGGTGAGAATTCAGAGCAGTCTTAAGCAACCTTGCTGGGAGAATATGATGAGCAGCATGCAGCATTATGTCTCCTGCAAAAGAGAGAGTTGGTTTGGTTAGCCCCAATATCTGAGTAATCCTGATATTAGCAGCATAAGTGTACGAATTATTACCAATGTTTTATCTGATAACTTCCTCTGTATTTAGCCATACAACCTATTGTCAATACATAATATCTTATCTTCTCCTGTACTCCCCATCCAAACATATTATTTTTTGATAGGTAAAATTAATTTTATTGAAACAAGACTACCTAGTGAAAATAGTCACGAATTTAGAATTACAAATGAAAAACTATCTACATATGCATCAAATCTATGAAAGAATTAATAGAGTTGCTATCTGTGAGACCCAACAAAAAGGACCACTCAAAAAGATAACCAACTACTACTACCACCATGTTCTTTTTTGTTTAGAAAAAGTGGTTAATTCAAAAGAACTCAAGTTCAGTCATTCTTGAGTTTATCCTAATCAATCAACAAACCTAAACCCAGTATCCCCTATTGTAGACTCTAAATCATATATTTCCCCAAACCTAGCCATTTGAGCAAGCAGAAACATCCAGGTCACCATATATATCATACACAAAGTTGGTTCATAAGTTTCAAGGAATAAACCAAAACAAGGATCAAACTTATCCAAATAACCAAACATTTGAGCAAGCAAATTAGGCCCAGGCTCAAGTAGCTTGGTTTGTTATTCAGGCCTCTGAAAACAAATATAACATCTCTTTGCAAACTACATATGAAAGCCCTAACCAAAAAAACACATCTAAACCAAATTAAAATGAATGCATATAACCCAGAGAAAGAGAACTCCCTAACAACTTCACTCAACCTCTTTTTCTACAAAGACTAGAAAAGAAGGAACAGGGAAAAGCTTATGTTTTAATGAATCACTTGTAGATATATTGCTAATACACAAAGAGTTAACGATATTTCACGATGACTACTCAATTGAGGCAAAGCAATACTTGAAACAGCAGTCCATAAGATAGGAGACACACCTCATAAAATCTAAGCAAACAAATTCATCCAAGTAACATGGCTGCTCAACAAAACCATTAATCATTGATACCTACAAACTTCCTGTAACTCCAAGTTTACAAAGAATAAACCCCCACTATCTCCAATTTCCAGACAACTAAGAGAACAGTACAGATAAATGTCAACTATGTCCCCCAATCTCATGCTATGGTTTCCCAACACAATCATATATAGCTCTACATACAATAATCCCATCATTCAAAGAACCACCCTCTGCAAAATTAACCAAAACTTATCTTATCTTCACAATTCAGGCACATTCAAATATGTCAACGATAAAAATCAAAACTAACAAACGATATTAAAACACATCAAATAAACCAGTGAGGTTCAATTAAACTTACATTTAAAGCATACCCAATACAACAAAATTTGGTTTTTTTCACTCATCCTCTTCACTCTCATCGCTGAAATAGCTAGCTTTCTTAACTTTCTTCCTCTTCTTCTCCTCAACCTCAACAACCCCATCAGTCAATAACCGCTGGTTAGCCCCACCGTCCACCACCGACGCCCAATTATCATCCTCCAATCCCACCACCTCTTCCTCCTCCTCCTCCTCCTCATCATCATCACCATAACCACGATCTCCAATCCGAAACCCACCACCGCCACTGCCACCGCCACCGCCACCGCCACCGCCACGTGGCTTTTTCGGAACAGGTCGCTCCCTAGGACCCAGCTGGTTCTTAGGACACTCATAGGAAAGGTGCCCATCGTCCCCACACTCATAACAGCGAGACTTATCCTTGTACACGCGCTTCCGAATAAACTCAGGAGCTCGCCCATTGTCGGCGGCAATGGAAGCCGAGATGGTTCGTCCGTTGAGGATCTTCCCGTGCATTTGACGCGCCGCGGAGAGAGCGTGGTCCTGGGAGACGAACTGGACGAAAGCGACGCCGCGGCTTTGGCGGGTGACGCGGTCTTTGAGGACGGTGACGCGGGCGATTTTGCCGAAGGTGGAGAAGAGAGTGTGGAGGTCGGAGTTGGTGAGGGTGTAGTCTAGGTTTGATACGTAGAGCGTTGATTTTGATGGGGCTAGCCCTTTAGACCCACCTTTGGTTTTGGCGGCTCTGTTATCGTTGGTGTTGGGGTTTTGTTGGGGTTTTGAGGTTGTAGATGTTGGGTTTGAAGAAGAGGAAGAAGGGTAGCGGTAATAGAAGGTATCGTCTTCATCGTCGCTGCTATCGGTTTGGTTCTTCCGCACCATGATGCCTTTTCTCTCTCGACTCTCGACTGTTCTCTTTGCCACTATTTGTTTAAATTTTTTTATATATATGAAATTTCAGGACTTTTTTTTTTTTTTTTTTTGCCAATCTACTGCCAAACTTATTTAATTACGTAGCACTATCTTGAAAGTTTCAAGCAAAACTCGAGTTTCAAGCAAGTATTATGGGCTCACCTGGCAATATGATTAAATGGGTTTGTTAACAAGTACTTTTAGGACAATTATTAATAAATCATAATAGGAAAGTTTTGATACAATTTTCATGAAAAATATAAAAAATTATCAACAATATTTATTATTTTATTATTCTCCTAAATAAATATTTCTAGAAATAGCTCATAAACCAAAGCCCTTGGTTAACATTTCCCTTAAACATAATACTTGGAACTCGAATTTATTTCACTTGACTTGAGTTCTAAAAAAGTATTACATAACTAAATAAGTTTGACATGATATTTTTACCTACAATTTTCCTAAAATTATGTTATTTGGTAAAATTAGCCTAAAATTTCATCATGTATATGCATATCTTAGTTTTTTTTAAATATTTTATTATGGACAAATAATGGCTACAACTTAATATGCCTATATTTTCAAAATCTTAGATTGCATGTTCTTTTAAGATCTTAACATGCATGTCAAATTTTGCATCAATCATATGTTTTTTATTATTCAATCTCCATAAACTTAATTTTTTGCACATAAGACCTGGGCTCTGGGTTGTGGAAGAACTTGTGTGATAATACGAATTATGGCAATCACAATATTACTTGGAGTTGTTTCTTTGGTTTTTGCATTTGGAAGCTTTGGTTATTTTGCAATAGATGAATATTCGAACCAAGTGACTCAAGTACACTTGCAGCGATCATAATGGTGTTTGAATATCAGGTTTTGCCAAAGCTCTTGGCATTGCTACTAGTTTTGAGGCTGAACTATAGGCTCTTGGTGATGGTCTTAGACTAAGTTCCTTGCTTAGGGTTAGAGCACTGGAGATAAAGTTGAATGCAAAAGTTGTTGTGGGTTGGATATTAGGACGAGCTTGCTCAAATTCTGGCCATTCCTCTCTTATTGCAGATTGTAGAGAGTTAATAAGCAAATTTCCCAGGTCCTGTAGACACCATATTTTGTACCTCTTACGACTCGGGCCTGAGATCTCCAATGATGCTAATCTCTGAAGCTCAAGGTTAATTTCGAGCCCAATCAGATTTAATTTGACTTGAGGAAGGTTTTTACCCTAGGGCATACATATGCGTACGCAAGCTTTATGCATGCGTACACGTACATGGGCATTCATATGCATGCATATGCTAGGGTTCCAAAAACTATGAAATGCAAGTTTTTCTACATTAAAACTGAGGTTTGGGGTGAATCTCACATTGTCTGGAAGCCATTCCAAACTCCCGTTTTCTCAATATAAAAAACCATACATGGTACCTTTTAAAACACACCAAAAATCTTAAGGGAAAATCTAAGATTCACTAAAAATAGTAAATCAAAGAGGGAGTTTTTTATAAAAGATCCTCAAGTCAATATTTTCTAACTTGGGTTTTTTCTAGCCTTGATCTTTGAGTTTTAAGATTACTAATCACTTTTGCATTTAATTGTAAATAGATTTAACTGAGAGGAACGGTCAAAATCAAGCCAAGGAGCTTTGTGTTTGAGGTATATGTTCTAAGTCTTTTTCCTTTCTTCTCTTATTTTAATTCTTGTTTTTTCTTTGTATTTCTGGGTTTATTTGTGATATAACATGTTTGTTTAAGTTTAAGTTTAAGTTTTCTTTGTTTTATGTTTTAAAGCATGTTAGGTTGTAAGATTTAATAGTTTTTGTTTTTGCTCTGTTTTTGTTCTTGCTGTTTCTGGGTTAAGGTTTGGGCGTGCATGTGTTCTACATGTGTACGCATACTCAAAGTATGCGTAGGCATATAACCAAGGACAGACTCAAGATTTTAAGCTAGCGGGGGTCAGAGTATAAAAAAATTTTAAAAAAAATCCAAATAGGCATCCATATAATATTAAAAAATTATAAATACACAAAATCGTTGTTTCTAAATATATTAAGATGAAATCATTTACCAACAAAAACAAAATAATGTTTTTTTTAATACTAGGCTGGCTAGAATTTTTTTTTATTTTATTGAAATTAGAGCATTTACAATGGTGGTGTTAAAAATTTTAGCTTTTAGCACCTCAAAAAACTACTTTATCTATTTTACCACCTCACTTTACAATACACCCAATATCAAATGTTATATTTTTTTATCACTTCATTTAAAATAATATAAACAACTCGTTAAAATAATAAAAGAAGTCATCAAAAAAAAAAAAGGAAGTGAGAGAATTTGAGTTTTTTTAGTGAAGGAAGAGATATAATTTTAATAAAATATTGTATTTTATTTTTAACAACTTGCAACACTCAGCTGGTATTTATACTAGTTTACTGTAGTTGTAAAAAAAAAAAATTTAGCTTCTCTAATAACACATTATTTTTTGGTTCTTTGGTAGTAAAATAGTTTTTTTTTTTTTTTTTTTTGCTAAAATACAATTACCATTGTGAATGTTTTTATTGTTTTTATTAAATTTTTGGGTTGAACGGTTGCTATTTGGGTGAGACCAATTAGGCTTATTGAGGAGAGGGGGGCCTAAGGTTTTGGAAAGGGGCCTGGCTATAGAAATGAAATATATAAAAACTAAAAATATATATATATATTTGGACCTAGGGAGGCCCGGGCCCCCACCTAGGTCTGTCCCTACATACAACTAGGCTGCGTACGAAGGCCCTATGTATGTTTACTCATACTCAAGCCCATAAACCTTAATCTGCATCTTTTTGTTACTATTTCTTTACTTCATTTATAATATATGCCTCTGTTTTGTTCTCTTTTTATGTTTTTGAGTCTCTATTTCTCTGTTTGTGTTTACTTGTCCTCCACATGTTAGATTAGGGTTTTTCTTTCAATTACTCTTTGATATATCATGAACATGCATTTACATGTCCATCCAATTGTTGCATAGGTGTTGTGATGCACTGAGTTAAGGTATGCATTCATATGTACATGCATTTGATTGAATATGATCTTATTTAAGTTTAATGAATATGATATGTGAGTTTAGATGGACATGTTTGTGTTCATGTTTCTTGATGCTTTCCTACAATTCTTTGATGCTGTCATGTCTATGTTTCTACCCTTGGGTATCTTGTTTATTTGCTACCTTGGATGAGATAATATGATATGTATGATAGATGCATGCTAGGATTGATGTGAGTTGCCATGATAGATGTATGTTAGGGTTTTGGGGATGATTGGTGCCATGTTGTATGCTTAGATGTATGCTAGTGTGTGTGTGTGTATGCGTGTGTGTGTGTGTGAATTTAGAATGCAATGTTGAACATGCCTTTAATGAGATTAAGATGTAAGACACAATGAGTGGAAGCTGACCCACAAGTCGGGCCGTCATAGGTGCCTAACACCTTTCCAAACCATACCAAAACTTCGAATCCATGCTCTGGTAGTAAGATTAGTCCTTCCATGTAAGGGCGTTATATACATGGTTCCTAGGCCATAAAACTAGGTGGCAACTCCATTTCTTTTCTCCGTCTTGGTCCACTCGGCCGAGGCGTATCCCTCCTCCAAAAAAGCGTTGCATCCACAGTGGCGGCTTTGCTAGGGATAGAGAGTTTGATTCCAATGGCACTACAACAAAGTTGGTTTCTATCGAGGGTTAGAACCCTTAAAAAAAGTATTAAAAGCCCTCAAAAAAGATTATTTTAAGGGTCTAGAAGGCCCTTGATAATATTTGAAACAAACTCCCTCTAAACAAAAATTTCAATGGCCTATGTGACCCTTGAAATAGAAATTTCGATAGCTAACATAACCCATGAAACAAATGTTTTATCTTTATGGAGGATTAGTGACCCTCAAAAATTCAAAAAAAGGAAAAGTACAATAACCTTTTTTTTAGGGTCTCTAAACCGTCAAAATAAGGTTTTTCTTTTCTTTTTCTTTTTTTTAAATAAAAACCCACAGCAACCCAATTGTAATGAGCAAAAGTTTAAGCAACAGAAAGGAAATACACATGGCTAACTCATGTTATATGAAAATAAAAATAAATAAATAAAACAAATCTTAAAATAAAATTTTTTGTTAGTATCCAGAAATTAGTTACTAACATCAGTAATTTTGCCATCTTTGTTTCTAATAACTTGGACAAGGTAATTTTCCTCTTGGCCATCTGCAGTAAGTCGAAAGCATCCCAGAATAATGTAATCTAGATGAACCCACCTGATAGAATCCACCGGTGCAATTATTCAAGATATATTTTAGTTTCCATGCTTAATAATGTTTAAAAAATTAAAGAAAAATATCAAATAAAATAAAAAGGAAGAAGAACGGCCATATTTTAACAAGAGGCTTTAAAATTAAGCATTAGATAATAAACTTAGATTAAATGGAAAGTGGAAACTCTTCCCACCATAAAAAATGAGTAGGAGAGTGAGGTCCTGGTTTTGATAGAAAAATCGAGCATGTTATATTCATCAATAACTAAAGTTACACAGCAAAAAAAAAAAAAAAAAAACCTTTAAACACAACTAACCAGAGGGAAAATCATGGCAACCACGTACTAATTTTGAGTTTTTGATAGATCTCTGTGGGGGGCCTTTTCACGCTAATGGGCCAAAGTTCGTTTGCTACACCAAGGCTTGTGAGTTAGTGGGTAAGGGAGTTGGGACTAGCTTTGTGAGGTTACACTGCAAGCCAGCTTATGCACAAGCCAAGCATGCCCAATACTTAAACGGTAGGAAAACGATACGACAGGATGGACGCGGCAGATGTAGTCACAGCAAAATAACTGTCACCATGTACACAACAAAAGATACAACAGTAGAACAACTTTTATAATAAAGTATAATAAAAGAAATTACTGCAGGACAACTAATATTGCGAATAAAATAAAAGATAATATAGCAAAACAACTGATACAACAAATAGAGCAAGGATGTTACAGCAGAATAATTAATAATTTGAAAAACACTATAGCAAAATGAATAACAACGAGGATATCAAATAAGCTAAAATATGCCATAGCAAGGGAATTACGATTCTAAGCAAGTGCGATAGTGTTAGCTCACTCTCCCAATCCTGGGCCAAGTCATTCAGCATGAACAGGTCCAAGAAGGGAACCAAACGCCAACATGGGTAACCTCGTTACAGGTTTTTGCCATCAAAGTTACTCATGCTAGAGAAATGGTCTAAATGATTTTGGGTTCCGATTCACAGAGTTTCAGAGGGTGGGAATGTCAAAAGGGTGAGAAAAGATGGTCTACTAATGCATGCCCATATTCCTACCGTATTTTCTCTCTTCCCTTTTTCTTTTTACTACTTCGCTTTCTTCTCTTTGGTTCTCTAATTATTAGTTTTTTTCTTTACTCTCCTCTCCATGTGTTCTTCCTACTATATATGGCTACCTCACCTCCTTTATATTGCTTGATTTCATGAGATTTCTCCCTTTTGTCCCTAAGGCTTCACCAACCGTTTTTGGCTTCTTGTGGGCATCTCTCCAGGATTACTCACCAACCCATTGGTTGCTCGGCCATTACTTCTACTCAGAGTGTGCTTGTTGCACCACTCTTCATTCCAGGACAAAACTCTTTGTTTGGTTTCTCCCCCCCCCCCCCCCCCTCCTTCTCTGCCTTACCCAAATGGATAAGAATTAGAGGCTTTCTCCCTACTTACCCCTATGGCATGCATCAAGTGGCCCCAGCCCTTCGCTTGCCTCTTTTTTGGTGAAATGCCATCCCAACAAGGCATTTTCCCCAAAAAAAGCCTCGATAGGAACCCAAAAATAGACCTATTTCCCCCCACCACCAAACCACACTCTCTGAATCCCTTGACCGAGGACCCACCTCTCCTGTATTGGCTAGGTTCAAGTAGGTGGTGCTCCAGCCTTTATGTGAGTTCCACTATCCTTTATGTTTGTCTTCTTTTACTCTTACGCCATTTCTGCCATTCTTGCCTTGTCTCATTCAGCATGTTTATGCTTATCCCCCACAATGTGAAAAGTATGGGTTCTTGGGCTTGCATCACCTCCTTTTATTCCCTTCGTGGCCTGGACATTGTCTTGGTGAAAGCCCCTTCCCATCCAACCCGTTGGGCTTCCATTTTTGTTGCTCCTTTTCTTGCCATGTCTATAGGCTTGCCATGTTGGCCCATTGGACTTATTACCTTTTCCTTTGGGCTCTTGCGGCCCATTTACTTTACTTTTACCTCTTGTTATGCCCATGAACCTGTTGTATGTCATTCTTGCCATGCTGGCTCATTGGATTTATTACCTCTTTTCTTGGGCTTCCACAACCCATTTGCTTTACTTTTACCTCTTGTTGTGGCCATGAGCCTACTGGCTGTCATTCCTGCCATGTTGGCTCATTGGGTTTATTACCTCTTTTCTTGGGCTTCCACAACCCATTTGTTTTACTTTTACCTCTTGTTGTGACCATGGGTCTGCTGGTTGTCATTCCTGCCATGTTGGCCCATTGGGTTTATTACCTTTTTTCTTAGGCTTCCACGGCCCATTTACTTTACTTTTACCTCTTCCATTTCCCTTTTTCTCTCACCTTTCCTTATTGTCGAGTTTCTTCTGCCATTGGGCTTTTTGTCAAAAATTGGCACCAACAATCTCTAGTATAAACTCGTACTAGCTCCAAACCCTCATTCATCACTTAGCTTTGTTTGGGATCACCCTCACCACTAAGGCAGAACCATTTTTTCATCCACTTACATGTGAACTTAGCTCTAAAATTTAAGGGTTTATCCAATTCCACAAGCACACAAGAATCAAAGGGAATTTCTAAGCTACATTTAGTTTCAAAAAGAAAAACAATAAAAATCAAGTTTGCATGCAGAGTTTGACTAAAAATGGAGAAAAAAAAATCAATCAGCAATCTACAGGACAAAATGTATCGATAGTGCAATTCAGGTAATGGACATCTTATTCTCCACATTTTCTAATCAATTTCCCAAGAATTAGTCCACTTGTTTTGGCACCTTTGACAAATGCCAACCATCAAAGTCTACACACTACAAAATTTAAAATTTAAAAATCAAACATGTATATGCAAGGAATTTTGACAAGGCATAAACTACAAGGACATTCTTGTCACTATAAACTCAACAAAAAAAAAATACAGAAAAATAACTGAATCAGAAAGAGGGGGGGGGGGGGGGGGAAGAAGCAATTGCATTCAGAACCTTAGGAAACAATCTATGAACATGAGTTTCAACTAAAAAGAAGGTACAAACCTTTTGCACTACAGTCAGAGTCACTGATCAATGACTTAAATGATGGTGCAATTGCAACTTCTTTTGTTCTACTGCAAATACCAATAGAAAGCCATTGTGATTAAGTGAACAATCTATGAATTTTAATCATGCTTCATTCTTCTTCTCATTCAATAGAGAAATGCATATAAGCCCCTGTAATCAATATAGGACTAAACCAAAGAAACCATATTCTATATGATCAACCTTTTTACCTAGCCCCTGTCACGGTCTATGAGATCTATCCTTTTGCTTGTATGCTATATGCTCTACATTTGTTCCCAAAGTTACAAGCAGGGAACGAGAAACTAGCAATAAATATCAGCTCTTTAAAGAGGAATGGAAATAATATCTTCTTATTATTGATTTTGCATGAAGTACGTCTAACCAATCGCCTAAGTCACGTGCAAAATATAATCACCATCTAACTGATCCCATAGTAGTAGGAAAGAAGGTTTGAAATGAAATTCATCCACTTATTTTGCTGAAACTGAAAACTTTTTGTTGAAAATATTGTAAATAAAGGTAAAAGTTAGCTGAAATAATACAGTGAGACTCATGAATAGTACCAAAAAGTGCAGTGGAACCCATAAATAATAGCAAAAATAAACTAAATAGTAAAATAAGTTGCCAAAAGTACTCATGCCAAACAGGCACTAAGTCATACTTATCAAGTAATTTAGATCAAGCAATTGAGACCCAATTGACTTGCTAAATAAAGCATGCATAATGAATGTTCTTGAGGCCTTACAGGTTCTCTAGCTTCGTTAGAGCACCAAAGCTACTTAGGACTGGGCCTTCAAGCGATGTACCTAAAAATAAATGCTACGCTTTAATTTTTAAATATATTAATAAAAACGGTAGATCAATCAGTCAAATAACTAAAAATAAAAAGTTAGGAGAGTTATCAATGTGGCACCGACTTAATGATTGTAATACTTAAGTTAATGAAGTAATGGGTCTATCATAAGCTAAAGGCGATCTCCTTAAGTCATTTCTTGGTTAGGCTCTTAACTTGGTCGATCCATCTTATTCGATGACGTGAAATCTTTGTGCCATCTCTATTTATGGTATATTATTATTCTACAAATCTATCACAAATTTTCTCCTTTCTCTTATTGAAAACCCAAAGTGGAAGAGAAAATATTGCTAAAAGGCTTTACCTTACCAATAACAACTCAACCCTTCCACCATTTCCTTATCTTATGAAATTATTGTCTTGATTAAACTAATGAATTGTATTTCTTAAAGTCCATTTGGGTCAATTGATAGAAAATGTTTGTTTGAAAACATGACTTTTAAAATGAAATTGAGCATTTGGTAAAATTAAGGATGACAAAATGCCTTGACATGCCCCTACCTACTTTGCCACAGACAAATGTGTATATAGAATTTAACTTCTTTTTTTTACATATCATATTTATAATAATTTTTTTATATAAAATTTGGATATGAGGACGAGCTTGCTCAAATTCTGGCCATTCCTCTCTTATTGTAGATTGCAAAGAGTTGATTAGCAAATTCCCCAGTGTGCAGATCAAACATTGCTATAGAGAAGCCAATCAATGTGCTTATCGGCTTGCCAAATCCAGAGCTAAGTTAGGACAAGATTTTGTTGTTAATGGTTCTCCTCCTATGGAGATTAATTTGTTGTTGTTTTATGAATTTCCACACCAAAAAAAGAAAAAGAAAAAAGAATGATGTGAGTGTTTTCAATTTATTTATAACAATGTCATTATGTGGGTTTTTATTTTTATAACAATGTCAAGAATTCACTAATCAATAATCAAGCGGTTACAAGTATGAGGAATCTTACCACTACTCTGACTTATCCCAAAATACCAACCTACAATCAAACTTTCGCTCCAATACCCAATTAGACTTGATCTTGTAGTAGCCTTCTTTCTTTTGGTGCACAAATCTTCAATCTGTGACTAACTCCTTTGCACGGATCCCAATATGTGACTAACTCCAACAACTTGAATGATTGTTGTTGTCTGCAAATTCTTCACTTTATAAATGATAAAGATCAAGAAGCACTTGATTACAAAACTCTATGGCATACAAACATAGTAGCTTCTTACAGAGAAAAATAAACTCTTGATCTCTTTATCCGTATTTGACAACTCTTAAAATAAGCCTTATATATGTTTAGGGTTGTGAGAAAAGAAACCCTAAACAAATACATCGGCATAAGTCGAATTTCAAATCTGAAAATTATGAAATCGTAATTCTCAATAGATTGAGTTTGTGTCGAGCTTCCCATTTAGACTCCATAATAGGCTCAAGAGAGGAAGAAGGAGCAAAACCGCCAAGACGAGACTATCGACGAGCAATGCAACCAATCTTAGTGTTCATTTGACACATCTCATCAGAAATATGGTCAAGATGACTACCAATATGAGCACACATGTGCTGAAGCTGATCCAAGATGGTAGCAAAAGATGCCTCTACTCCAGAAGAAAAAGATGGAGCAGATGAAGAAGGGGGTCAAGAGGCATAGGCAACATCCTCCGCAGCACGAAAGTTAGCATCCTTCTGCTGAGCTGGAGTAGGCTCTACACGAGGCCACTTAGCAGCCAACTATGTATCACTCCTCCGTATAGACTCTTTACTAATAGCACCCACGCAAGAGAAGAGAGGGGTAGAAGGAATAGGAATGTGCAAGTGTGTGAGGATGCATGTGATAGCTGAAGGAAAAATTAGCTTGTCATATGTAGCTGTGTCTTGATAGATATCTATTATAGATACTATCATGTATGAAGGAAAGTCTATAGAGAGACCCTCCAAGAGAGAGATAAGAAAATGAGCATGAGGCTCAGTGATAGTGTTATAGTGAGACCGTGGAGTAAGAACAAAGGTCATCATCATATTAAGGATCCTTGGACCTTTAGCAAAGTCATGTGTGGTGAAGTTTTGAAGTCCACCCCACACCTTGGCCGTTTCATGGAAACATGTGGCCAACTCATCTCGAAAGATAGAGCAAAGACAAGGATGACTAGGATAGTTCAGACGAGCTACCCTAGGGACATGTAGTACCTCAGAAATAAGCTCTGGGGTGGAAATAAGCTCCAGGGTAACTACGATACGAATTTCTCTGAATACCATAGTAAACTGAGGAACAGAGGTATCAATAGCATGTATGTTGGAGTAGAACTCCTGTATAAACATGTCGGGGCACCTCGAGGGTTTCTCACAAAGAGATTCCCAACCCCAAGATCTAAACGTTCTAGGTAGAGGAGTGTCTGAAAAATAAGACAAAATGACATGGCATTCTGAGTGAATCGCTCTATCACTAAAGTTCTCATCAAAATCCTTTTGGGATTTTGAATCACAGAGCATATCCCTATGTAGACACCGCATTTTGTACCCCTTACGACTCAAGCCCCTGTTCCCCAATGATGTTTGAACTCTAAGGCCCAATGCCAGTTTAGAGCCTAATCAGATATTAAGTTGACTTGAGGAGTGTTAAAATGAAAAATATAACCTTTTAAATGAGTAAAAATCTATTTTGGGAAATAAAATGACCAAAGTGGCCCTCGGCCTGCGTTCATAGGTCACAGCTTGTGTACGTGAGCTACAGCATGCGTACACAGGCACATTCCTATATATGCAGCTAAGGTTTCAAAAGTATAAGAAATGCAAATTTTTTGCAATAATGATTGAGGTTTGGAACGAATCCCACATCGTCTGGGAGCCATGCTAAACCCCATTTTCTCCATTATAAAAAGCCTTACATGGTACATTTTCAAAAAACATAGAAATCTCATAGGGAAAAACCTAAGATTCACTAGAATATGTGAATCAAAAGGGATTTTTTCACAAAACACCCTCAAGTCTCTTTTTATTTGATTGGGACCTTTTCTGGCCCCAATCCTCTGAGTTTAAGATTACTAATCACCTTTTTATTAGATTGTGATAGATTTGACTGAGGAGAACGGTCAAAAATCAAGCCTAGGAGCTTTTGCTTTAAGGTATTCTTGTAAACTTTTCTCTTTCTTTTCTATCTTTAATCCTTATTTTAATCTGTTTCTTTTGCTTAGTTTATATTTACTTATGTTTGTTTAAGTTAGTTTTAGGTTTTCTTCATGTCTTTAAGTATGATAGGTTGCTAGATTTTACGTTTTAAGTTTATACTCTGTTTTTGTGTTGATTAGGGTTTCTGGGTAAGGATCTGTGTACACATGATCTAGCCTGCGCACGCAAACCTGTTCTAGCATGCGAAATCTGTTACCCAAAAAACCCTAATTTCTGTTTGTTTTGATTCTGCCTTCACATGTTTGTCTACATAGCCTCCTTTTCAGATGTTTTTAAGTCTCAAAAAATGTTTGCTCACCTTTTTAACATGCTTGTTTGTTATCACATGCTTAGATTAGGGTTTAGTCTAGGGTTTCTTCATTGTAATGCCATTTATTCACATGTTCATGCATTGATGCCATAGTTGCTGTACTATTGAGAGGTAAGTAAAGGGTAAGTCATGCATTAGCAATGTTCATGCATTTATGTTAGGTTTTTTTAGATGTATGATTGGAGTTTCTAATAAGTTAACGCTTTGTGTTTGATATGTTTTGTTTGATGATATGCCTGCTGCCATGTTTTGTTTTAGATCGGGTTTTTCATATGTTAGATGTATGATTAGGGTTTCTTCAATATGTTTGGCTTTCTTTTGTTTGGATAGATGGATAAGTATGTGTTTAGAGTTAAAGATGTCATATTGTTTGTTAGATGCATGTTAGTGTGTGTGTGAGTCTAGAATACAAGTATTTTGATAGTTTTTAATAGGGTTAAGATATAAAACACAATAAGGGGAGGCCAACCTTAAGGTTTGGCAATCTTAGGTGCCTAACAGCTTCCCAAAAGCGTACCTAAACTCCTAACCCGAACTCTGGTAGTGAGATCAAAGGTCCTTCCTCATAAGGATGCTATATTCATGGTTCCTAGACCATATAACTAGGTGGCGACTCCATTATCCATTCATCCCTTGCGCCCACACCCTAGCAGAAAGAGGGGGAAGAGAAGAAGAAGAATCATGATGAGTGATCAAGTTCTTAGAAGGAACAGACTTTTTGGGTGCCATAGTCAGAAGCTAAGGAAGGAGAGAGAGGAAAAAAAGAGAGAGAGAGAGAGAGAAACGTAGCAGAAGAGATGCTCAAGAAAGAAGAAAAAGAAAAAGAGCAATGCATGAACATGGTACGTGCAAACCAAAAATGCATCATGGAAAAAAACACAATCCAAACTATAGCACTCACATTGATTAATCAAGCACACAACCTAGAATGCATAAAAACATTATTATAATGCTAGAAAATGCAATGCATGATCACGTGAGAACAAAACCACAAAACCCAACCCAAAAATTTTAGCAAAACCATAAAAAACCCCAATTTTCATCAAAATAAAAAACCTAGGTCTAAAATGCATGAAGAATGAGAAAAAAAAGGAGATTAAGAACACATACCAAAGGATTTAGGATTGGAAGAGACCGAAATCTTGATGAGAGGAAGGATTTTAGAGAAAAATAGGTGTTTAGGTTGAGAGAAAAGAGAGAGAGATCGAAATGTTGAGTGAGAAATGAACCAGATCGAACCTCAAGTATATATGGAATCAGTTATCTCAATAGATCGAGAGGTATCGAGGATTTGTAAAGAACAAAATCTCGATAGATCAAGAGGTATCGAGGAGGTATCGACGGCAAAAATCTTCGATGGATCGAGGAGGTATCAAGCTTCTATCGGCCAGACAGAGGGTTTGGAAAAATAGCTTGATGGATTGGGCTATCTATCAAGAGGTATCAAGAAAAACCCAAAAAACCTCGATAGAAGAGGCTTGTGTCGAAAGGTGTCGAGCTGCTATCGAGCATACAAAATCAAGGTTTTCCAAGGAAGAAAAATCACATAAGATGAATGCAACCAAAATAGACACCAAACCAAGCAACAAAGAAGCATGTTAAGCACTAAAACACATCAACAACTCTAGATGCAAAGCATTCCTAGATCAAAACACACACAAAACAAGTCTAACCAATTTTATTTTTAAAAACAAGATAGTTTAGTAAGCTTATACTTCCACGTGCATTCCTTGTGATGGCCAAATCACATTATACCTGTACAATAGTATCAAGAGTAGCAAAGAATATGCGTGTTGTGTGTGAAACTTTTGCAAGGAAGTATAAGTGTCTCATCATATGAAGAGTAATGATATAAGAGAATCATATACATCCACATACAATCATAACTGTTTGATAGGGACCAACACCTTTGAGATACATCATATAACTCTCACATCTGCTAGAAACACGCTTGCAACCATATTTAAAAGCATTTTGATTCTTTTTGCTTTTCATATTCTTTCCATATTTTTCTTTAAAGCATAAAATGGCATAACTTGCATGGGTATATAAGAAAGAAAAGAATTACCCAATTATGTAAGCCGAACATCTTGTTTTTGCTATGCAAATGCTACACCTTACTGAGCATAACTTTTATAAATTGCACACAAATGTTTGATAATTGACAAGTTTTAGTGGTGAGATAGTTATTTATGTCTTTCTCTTAGAATTTTTTAGTCATTCCTGTCAAAGAAAGTGATAAAGTTATGAATGATAAAAGATTAACCAAATCATATAAATCACATAACGAGCCACAAAGCTCATATTACTTAGTTGTGCATGAAAATACTCATCTAAGTTAAATGTGATGCAAAGTTGAGAAACTTTGTTTCAAAGGCCATCCAAGGTACACAAGTACTAGTATACACATACACACTGTTTTTGTATTTTTTATATATTTTCCCCTTTTTCATTGAAATAAAAAAATAAAAAATAAAAACAAAATAAACACACAAACAAACATATTAAAAAAGACTAGACTAACTCAAAAACTATTAACCAAACACACAAGAGATGCAAGAACAAAGATGGAATCACTTGAAGGAGTCTTTTTCCTTCCAAACATGAGACTTGGAGGGAGATGAACCATTCCTATTCTGAGACCTCTGATGAGGAGAATATGAAGAAGGACTAAACCCATTGAAGTTTGTCAAGAACATCACAGCCTTTAAAAGTTCTCCAAGAGGAGCCAAAGAGTTTTGAAATTGATTTTGGCCTCCGAAAGATGACACACTATTGCTTTGTTGAGTGGCAAGACACTTACAACAATTTGGACGAGTGTGTCCCGATGCTCCACAGTGATGACAAAAGTGAGGTTTCTTAGATTGAGACTTCTTATTAGTGGAGCAGTGATTGTTCTATTTAGTTTCTTTAACAACATTAGGTGGTGCTCCCAAAATAGACTTTCCCTTATCATGTTTAACCTCACTTGCATTTTCAATTTTGGGTTCAATTTTCTCAAGTTTAACATTAGAAGCAGAAGAAATAAACACAACATTATTCAAATCACTAGAGGATGTACTACAAGAAGAGAGAGAGAATGATCATACCCGAGGCTTGTTTTATCGAAGGCAGCCTTTTGGAAATTCAGCATTTCATCTAGCTTAGCACTTGAAGTTCTTTCCAATGGAGCTCTCACTTGAAACAACTCAGCATCCAGTTTCTTGTCCTTCTTAGCCAAGAAGTTGTTTTCAAACTGCAATGCTCTGATGGTTTGATTTGCTTTATCAACTTTAGTGAATTGTTCTTCTCGTTCCAACTTCACTTCACTCAGCTTCCTTGTAGCTAGCCTATAAAGCTTTTCATACTTCTTAGAATTCTTGTAAAACTTAGAGTAGGCAGTATGGATATCATCTTTATCACCCATCTCTTCAAATTTAGACTCCATCAATTCCTTTTCCTCATCAACCAGTTCTCCAAACTCCTTGGATAGATCAACAGTGGTTGTAAAAGCACTGACTATTCCTTCTTGATCACTATCCTCTAAGTCTACTTCTTGTTCGGTATCACTCAAGGTGGCAATCAAGGCTTTGCTCTTGCCAATTGACTTGAGATAGGTAGACATTCTGGCTTCATGTGTCCATACCCTTACCCATAACATTTTAGACCGGTTGGAATGTTACTGCTTTGTCCACCTTCTTTGGATTCTCTTTTGAATTTCTCGAGTTTTAGATTGAGAGAATCCAAACTATTTGCGATCATTGTCATTTGTTTTGACATTCGCATTCTTAATGAACTTCTTGAATTGTCTGGTAATGTAAGATTTGAACTTTGAGTTCTCATCTTCAAATGACTCATCTTCTTCATCATTCTTGGCTTTGAGAGCCATATTCTTACTCTTGCTCCCTTTGTCAATCCTCACTAAACCTAATTCATAAGTTTGCAGATTCTCAATCAACTCCGTTAAAGGGATAATGTCAATGTCCTTTGACTCTTCAATGGTGGTGATCTTAGCATGAAATCGCTCTGGAAGAGATCTGAGGATTTTCCTCACAATTTTAGGCTTTGGGATCTTCTCACCTAAGTTGAAATTAGAATTCGCTATGTTTTTAAGCTTAGCATAGAATTCATCGAATGCTTCCTCTTCATCCATCCTGATTTCTTCAAAGCTCATGGTAAGCCTTTGAAGCTTGGAGTCTTTCACAATTTTGGTACCTTCATAAGTATTTTGAAGAATTGTCTATGCTTCATTGGCACTCTCAATAGATGAGATCTTCTTAAACTCCTCGTTAGTCACAACACTAAACAATGCATTCAACGCTCTACTACTGAAATTTGCAACTTTAATCTTGTCATCATCCCAAGATGCAGGTGGATCAGTAGGTTTGGTCCATCCAACCTCAACAACCAACCATACATTTTCATCTAAGGACTACAAAAAGACTATCGTGTGTACTTTCTAGTATGCATAGTTAGTACCATGAAAAAGAGAAGGTATAATCAAAGATTCTCCACGATCCATAACAACAGGGGTCAATGGATCACACAGCAAAGATTAAAACCTAATCAGAGTGTGCCTGCTCCGATACCACCTATTGGGTTAAGATAGCTTGACCCCGGTAAAGTAATTAAATTACCCAAGTTGATTAATTAGATCAAATTATATGCAAATCATGGAGGCACCAACAAATCGCCAAATAAACTAAATGCAGTGAAAATTAAATTGACACGGTGATTTATTGACAAATGAGGAAAACCTTTCGTAAGGCAAAAACCCCACCAAGTGAATTTAAGGTCACTACTCCAAAAAATCCAATAATCAATAATCAAGTGATTACAAGCATGAAGAAATCTTACCACTACCCTAGCCTATCCCAAAATACCAACCTATAGTTGAACCTTCACTCCAATACCTAATTGGACTTGATCTTGTAGTAGCCTTCTTTCCTTTGATACACAAATCTCTAATCTGTGACTAACTCCTTTACACGGATCCTAGTACATGACTAACTCCAACAACTTGAATGATTGTTGTTAGCTGCAAAGTTCTTCATTCATAAACGATAAAGATTAAGAAGCACTTGATTACAAAACCCTATAGCGTACAAATGCAATAGCATCTTACAGAGAAAAATAAACTCTTGGTCTCTGTATCTTTGTGTGATGGCTCTTAAAATAAGCCTTATATATGATTAGGGTTGTGAGAAAAGAAATCCTAAACAAATACATCGGCATGGGCCAAATTTCAGATCTAGAAATTCTGAAATCATAATTCTCAATAAATCGAGCTTGTGTCAAGCTTCCCGTTTAGCCTCGATAGCAACTATCTGTCAAGCTTTAATAGAGCAGCTTTTCTTCACTTATTTCTTGGATCAATCTCCATGTCTTTAATACCAACACTTGATATGTTTGAACAAATTATTTCTTAATGTATTATACCCAACTTAGATATACCCAATTACAACTAAAGTGCGTTTTGTCAAATGATTAGCCAATTACATATAAAATATGACCCTAATAGGAATACCAAACTATTTCAATATGCATAAAAGTTTATACAAATTTACCAAAAAGATAAAAAAATGTGATGTGACAATTAAATCAACAATAACAAAAAGAACCATTAGTAAAAAAAAATGGTTGAAACAATAAAAAAAATCTACCAAAAGAGAAATAAAATTGGAGAAAGAGAGAGAGTATTGACCTTTTTGTTGTGGACAACTTGGAAGGAATATGGGTGAGAGGTGGAAATGAAGTAAGAAGAAATTTAGATAAAAATTAAGATGGAAGAGGAAGGGTGGAAGTAGATGAAAGGTTGAACAAAGTGAAACAATAGAATTTAAGATGTTATAAAGGGAAATTTTTTAAATCTAAAGGGAATCAAATGAAAATTTAAAAAAAAAAATTATTGGAAGGGTTGAAAGATTGAACTAAAAAGACAGTAGTTGAAGAAGATGAAAAGTTGAACAAAGTAAGAATTGCAAATAATAATAATAATAAGAAGAAGAAAAGATGCTAAAGATGTGGTGCATAAAAAGCTTTATAAAATTTATTACAAAACTTCCATTATTATATATAGTATAGATATGTATAGATATTGTTTTTTTGTTTTTTATTCTTCATTGATTTCATTATTTAGCTATAAACATCTAAATTAAAGTAGATGAATATATAAAGGAAAAATTATATATAATGTTAAAACCACATGTACAATACACCAACCAAGGCATGTGAGAATGCTAACATGGCTAAATCCAAACCCTACACGTGGAATGGTTGTGAGCAAAGGATAGGAAATGTTGGCTGGGGGAAAAGATGTTTGGTCAATGCCAACGACGTGACCATCTTGGGGAAGAGTGAGATTTGCACCTGACATGGACACCTAAAACTCACAAAAGGGAGATAACGACCCCTTGTGGTTATAGGCTATGAAATCCCTCCCTTTTATTGGTTGTGCTTGTGCTAAACCACTGTTAAGGACATGTGCATCACTCTTAATGCCCCCGATGTCCCTTTCCTTGTCCAAGGATTGCTCCTCATGTAGTGGTAGGGTCACCTTCCACACTGCTACCCTGACCTCAGCGTGATTATTCTCTCTCCTCCAGTCACTACATAGTATAGCAGCTATATTAGGGTTCAAACGAGGGAATCACGGTTTGACACCTGTCTTTTGTACCTAGCAACATTCCTCGAACTATAAGAGAAACATGTTGCTAGACCATTAAGGCAAGGACTAGGAAAGAACACTATAGAAAAGAGTAGAAAGTTTATAAGGAAGTGAGGTAGAGAAAAGACCTTTCTTTTAGGAAGGTCATCATCATTGTACAAGGAAAACTTCCATTTTTCACATATTAGAGAGCTTGAAGGAGTAAGGGACATTCACCCTTGCTCACCCGTGGTTTTTTCACCCATTTTTAAGGGTTTTCCACGTACATTCCACTGATTTCTTTGCTTTCCTTGCATTGCTTTCTTTTTCTCTCGACTTTATGGTGTTAGAGCTTTCATTTTTATCACTTTCAAGCTTTTTCATCAAAATGTACTATTTGTTGGGTTCTAAGACTTTAGGTTTAAATGTATTAGAATTTCAATTTGTAATGTTGGCAAACCATGATGAAAACGTTTTAGTCTTGTTTAGATTTGCTCAAAGTATTTGCTTTTTATGTAAAGTTGGAATCAAGTAGCTGCAGGATTTATTGTGTAAATCTGCCTGGCTCGATCGATTGAGAATTAGACTCGATCGATCGAAAGTCGTGCAGATTGTTTTTCTGCAGAATTTCCAACTCAGCCCAAGCCCGTTTGACATGTAGGGTTTTATGTTTTGTCTTAAATATAAAAGGGAAAACCCTAGCCACGTTTTAGGTTGCTCCTTATGCTGTGTGTGTGAATCTTTTGTGAGATCAAGAGGTGGTTGCCTTCACACATACGTAGGGTTTCCAAGATTCAAGATTATGTCAAGAACTTGGTGATCGATTCAGTTGCTGCAATAAGAGCTTAAAGACACACAAACGGGTGTGCTAGTATTTGCTGGGAATCCAAGAAAAAAGTAATTCGTGGACTCGGAGCTATCATGGGATCGTGGTAGTAAGTTTCCTACTCGAGGTAACAATAGGATGTTAGTGGTCTAAGTCACTATTGTGTAAACTTTAATTCTTTCATAGTAAATTCAGTTTTACCTTAAGGATAGTTAGATTAAATCCTCCCCAAGTTTTTTACCGGTTTGGTTTTCCTGAGTTATCATATCGTTGTGTTCTTTATTTGTGTTAACCTAGATTTGCATAATTTGACTAAATTAATCATTTGGCTAATTAACTAAGTTAACCTGGTTGTGTTTTAAAGGGTCTAAAAATAAACAAGTGGTATCAAAGCGGGTAGCTCTCTTATTGCTAATCTTTTGATCTCTGAGCTGATCCTTGACCCCTGTTGTCATAGAACACAGACAATCTCTTGTTATTCCACCTCACTTTGATGGGAATAACTATGCTTATTGGAAAGTAAGGATGAAACCATTCTTGAAATCTATTGATGAGAGAGTCTAGAACTCCGTTGAATACGGATGGTAGAAAGCCCACTACTACTGTTAGTGAGTGGCAAACTTCTCAAAAAGAAGCAGCCGCATTCAATAGTAAAGCTATGAATACTATCTTTAATGCTGTTTCTATGGAGGAATTTAAGAGAATCTCTAATATTGAGGTTGCTCATACTATTTGGAATATCCTCCAGACTATGCATGAAGGCACAAAGGCTGTTAAAATTAATAAGTTGCAGTAATTAACAACTAGATTTGAAAGCATTAAGATGTCTAATGATGAATCTTTTGATGAATTCTATGCTAAGCTTAATGATATTGTTAATTCTGCATATAATTTGGGTGAAATCTACGATCAACCTAAAATTGTTAGGAAGATTCTTAGATCTTTGACTGAGGATTTTAGACCTAAAGTGACAGCCATCATTGAAAGCAAGGATGTGGACTCCATCCCTGTTGATGAACTTGTAGGATTTCTTCAGTCCTATGAGTTGGACCTACCTAAGACTAGCAAATACAAATCAATGGCTCTCAAGTCTGTTGATGATGTTGATGCGAGTGGATTTGATGATGAGCTCTCTGCTACAGAGATTGCTTACCTTGCTAAGAATTTTAGAAATTTTCTTAGGAACAATAACAGAAGGGCAAGAGGTAAGAACATTGTTGAACCTAAAAACTATAGGAGGAATGATCTCACTAAGGTTAATAACACTGAGAAACCTAAAGAAAAAGTAGGTTAACCTTCTAATAATACTATGGGTCAACAATGTTTTGGGTGTCAAGGGTATGGTTATGTGAAATCTGCATGTCCAACATTCTTGAGGTCTAAGGGTAAGGT
Organism: Quercus agrifolia; assembly: GCA_029955455.1. Taxonomy (NCBI): domain Eukaryota; kingdom Viridiplantae; phylum Streptophyta; class Magnoliopsida; order Fagales; family Fagaceae; genus Quercus; species Quercus agrifolia. The sequence continues at coordinate 10,764,241 of JARQAD010000004.1, read as the reverse complement.
TATGGCTATAACCCTTAGTGATGATGAAGTTTCTGACAATGAGTCTAGTAGTGATGAGGATGAAAACTTCATTACTTTTACTGCTACAGCTGTAGTCGATGAAAGTGTTGTTGTTGAGGAGAACCCTTCTGATGGGGAAACTCTCTGAGGATGCAGATTTACAAGAAGCCTACAATAAACTTTGCAAAGTTGCTGCAAATAATGCTATGAGTGTTGATTTAGGCTTAAAGAAAATTGCATCTCTTGAACTTGAAAAGAAAATTTTGCTTGTGAAACTGTTTGATGCTAATAAATTGTTGAATAATGTAAAAACTGAGAACATGTTTTTGCTTGATAAAGTTAAGAATTTGGAACTTGAATTATCTATTGCTAGAGAACAAGCTGATAGGTCTGTAAGCTCCAAACTTGATCACATGTCGAGTGTTCAAAAGTCTCCCTCTAACAAAACTGGGTTAAGTTTTGTAAAAAGCATCTCTGTGCCTGCAACCCATTCCACAAACTTTGTTCCTTCTTCTTCTTTTGAACCCTTTATGAGTGAAGCTAAATATGTAGAAGTTACACCTCCTAAGAAGATTAGAGTTGATCTTTAAGAATCTAAACCTAAGGCTCATAACCCACCTAAGGGCAAGTTGCATGATAAGCCTGCATGGGTTTGTCATTTTTGTGGAAAGTCTGGGCACATTTGTCCAAACTGTTTCAAGCTACAAGCTACTAAGCGAGCAAACAAACCAAAAGTGCCTATGCCTCAAGCACAAGATCATATGGTACTTATTGGTGAGTTGATAAAGGCTTTAAACTTTTATTCCAATCCTGGAGTTGCTCAGAATTCTAATGTGAATAAGAACTTCAATACTCAAGGTGCATCTAAAAAGTTTTGGATGCAAAATGCTCAATCTAATTGAGTCTTTTTGACATGGTCCTTATGCTTCATTGCTCTACTCTTTGTGACCATTTTTTTTGTTGGTTTTTGTTTTCTTTGTTTCTAGGATTTGCATTGCATAACATTCATATATTTCATTTTAGGTTGTTTTGTTATTTTAAAAAAATTAAATTAAATAAAAAACGGAAAAATGAAGCAAATTGTGTTTTGCATTATTTTCTTGGATTTGAAATCAAGGTTGGTCAATTTATTTTTACATAACATGTTTATGTACCTTGTTTAGCTTGGATGAGCTTATTTATTGCACTTTACTAGTTGAAGCCTTGCAGTGCATGTTGTGTGGGAAGATGTTTTTAGTTTTTGATTACATGATCTTAATCTTAAAGTCACATGCTTTTGATTGTTGAACTTGAACTTATTGAGAAATGCATAAATAACCATCTCACCATTGTTTACTAGCCAATTATGAATACCTTAGTGCATATTGCAAGATTTTGTGCTCAAGAAAGTGTAGCACATGCACAAAAGGAACATAAGGTGTAGCCTCAGCTTTAATAACTTTACAATCAAATAAAATTGGTGTGTACATTATCCCGGCTATTATTAATAAGTTTCTGAACAAATAAAATTTGTATGTACAATATGAGGCAAATCAAGAAACTTACATGATTGCAAGCTTGTTTTCTAGGAGATATGGGAGTTATATGATGTAACTCTTTAGGTGATAGTCTCTTTCAAATTCTATGTGATGAATTTTGTAGAAATTGTGATTGATTTCTATTTACATATTACCTCACATGTATCTCAAGTTTTTGCTAGTTGCACACACTACACAAGTTACTCTTTGCTAAACTTTGTACATGTTATTGTGTGTGATTTTGGTTTGTCCAACCAAGTTTGAAAATTCCTTGAATTTTATGCAAAATGTGTTTGAAGCTTGAGAATTTAAGGAGAATTGTCTGAAAATCTTAATTTTGGGAAAACTGGGTTCAAAACAAGTGTTTTTGAAAAGCATTTCATCTCATACTCATGCATTTTATTCATAAATACTATGTTTTGAGGAGTTTCTGCACTAAATTGCTTTGTTTTTCAAAAAATTGGTTTTTCCTGAATTTCAATCAATCGAACCTATTTCTCGACCGATTGAAATTGCGATTAAAAGTTTTGGCTTTGCTCTGTGTGTTTTGATAGATCAAACCCATTTTTTGATCAATCGAAATTCATATAGAGAATTTTTTAAAACTTTTGTTTTCTCACGTGTTCTGTCACTTTCAAACTATTTCAAAAAGCTTTTCTCTCTCTATTCGATCGGTCAAGGCTACCAAAGAAATTTTTTGTCGTTTTCCTCCAAAAAATTTTCAAGGTTTTTCTCCTCTAAGGTCAGTAAGACCTTTTTACCCTTCCTTTTGCAATTATTTTCATGTTTCATGCATTAAATCATGCATTTTGGGGAAAATTTTGAACCAATGGATTTTTTAGGATTCAAGCTGTTTTTCTTAAAATTGATCGATGGGTTTTTGTTATAAGATGCTATATAACTATTCTTGATGGTTTAATTTGATCAATTTGGTGATTTGTGAGAAATTGAAAATTCTAGGGCTTGAATATACCCGAATTGGGGATTTTGTTCAATCAGGTTTAAATTGATATAATTGGCTTGTTGAATTGATTCATATGATCATTAGTTTGTGTTATTTATATTGTTTAATGATCAATTGGTCAATTTTAAAAAAAAAAAAATTGAACAAGTGGTTTTTCAAATTTTGGGGTTTTTGTTATAACCTCTATGCTCAAGCCAATTTTGTGATTTTAAAGCTAAATTGAACTATTTCTCACTGCATTAGGACATGCATCATTTGATTATACTGTTCATGCATCATATAGATTGGTATTTTCTGTATTGTTTTATGCTAACTTGCAATCTGCCCTTGGTTTTTCTTGTTTCCTCTTTTGGTTCTTTTTTGTTTGTCTTGTCCTTTCCTTAGCATCATGCCTAGGAAGACTAGAGCCAATAGGACCTCCACTTCTACTCCTTCCCCCACATTTGTTCGTGAGAGGTTCTTGAGTGAGAAAAACCTGGACGCATTTAAGAAGCTGAACCTTAAGAAAAACATTTGGGCTGAGAGAAAGGTTCTTTTGGATGAACTAGATCCTGAGAATAGGCGTAACTTTGAGCGTAGGGGCTAGTTACCTTTATTGGATATTTCTCATCCTCCTCCGGCTACCTTGATTAGAGAGTTCTATTCGAACCTCTCTGTCCATTCCTATGATGCCAACACTCTAGTGAAGAGTTGGGTACGGGGTGTAGGGTAAACCATTACCCCTTCGATAATGGCTAATGCTCTTGGGGTGCCAGTGGTCCAGCATCCTATCTACCCTTATGATGAGTCTCCTCCCCTGGACGACATCATGTCTTATATCACTGGGTCATCTATCCAGTGGGGTTCTGATCATCGGATTACTACTGCTGAGCTCACTGAGATTCATTATCTTTTCTTTAGGATTGCTTGTCATTCTTTTTGGCCTATCTCTCATCTTCACACCATTCCTTTAGAGCATTGTGCATTTTCGTATGCTCTTGTTATTGATGCTCCTATTAGTTTTCCTCATCTTTTCATTCGTTCTTTGATTGAGGTTCATAGGAGTAGTTCTACTGCTCATGCTCTTTTCTTCCCCGTTTTTATTCACCGGATTCTTTTGCATCTTGGTTTAGTTGAGTTTCTGGCATCTGAGCCTATCCATATCATAGCTCTCATAGGTGCCACCTTTCTTAGGCCTCTGCTCAGTTAAGAGCTAGCACTAAACGCCCTAGGGTAAAGACTTCTGGTGTCGCACCTCCTCCTCCTTCTCCCTTTTCTACAGGTGATACTATGGCTGAGGAGTCTATTGATCTTGCTGCTGCTGCTAATGTTCCTCCACCTCCTACCTCGAATGATTTAGACATTCGACGTATGTTGGAGAATGTCATGATCGTTCAGGCGGCTCATGGTCAGATTTTGGCAGACATGCTTGATGGGCTTCTTGCTTTGCGAGTGGATTCGGAGCATTTGAGACGATCGCCTTTGCCACCTCTTTTTGATGATGGATTATGATTACTCTTTGGCATTCCGTCACAAAAAGGGGGAGTACATTTGTAGAGGGTTTTTGTAGTTAGAGGGAGATTTTTGTATTTATGGAGCTTGTGGAGCTATTAGATTGTATCTAGGTGCTTCATTGTGTATTTACTTTTTTGGTTCTTGATGTATTCTTTGTTTTGATTGGGATATTCATGATAGGGGGAGATACATTGATTTGTATATGTTTCTTATTTCACATTGCTTATTGATTTATATTTATGAGGTTATTCATGATATATGTTTTTATTTTGTGTTATGTGAAATCAAGAAGTTATTTTTGTTTTACTTGTATTTTCCACACATGCGTGTATGCGTTTGTTGAGTGTTTCAGGAAATATACAGGTTGATTCAGTCGTGCTGCTGTCTACACTTACAACTGATAGATAGTAGTTAGGTTGTTTTTTTTTTTTTTTTTTTGGTTAGGCTATACTTTTGTAATTGGTTGTTTTTATGTAAACTTTAAGCATTTTGTTTAGTTTGTGTTTTGTCACGGATTGTCAAAGGGGGAGTTTGTTAGGTTCTAAGACTTTAGGTTTAAATGTATTAGAATTTCAATTTGTAATGTTGGCAAACCATGATCAAAACGTTTTAGTCTTGTTTAGACTTGCTCAAAGTATTTGCTTTTTATGTAAAGTTGGAATCGAGTAGCTGCAGGATTTACTATGTAAATCTGCCTAGCTCTATCGATCGAGAATTAGACTCGATCGATCGAAAGTAGTGTAGATTGTTTTTCTGCAGAATTTCCAACTCAACCCAAGCCTGTTTGACGTGTATGGTTTTATGTTTTGTCTTAAGTATAAAAGGGAAAACCCTAGCCACGTTTTAGGTTGCTTCTTATGCTGTGTATGTGAATCTTTTGTGAGATCAAAAGTTGGTTGCCTTCACACATACTTAGGGTTTTCAAGATTCAAGATTATGTCAAGAACTTGGTGATCGATTCAATCACTGCAATAAGAGCTTAAAGATACACACGCGGGTGTGCTTGTATTTGCTAGGAATCCAAGAAAGAAGTAATCCGTGGACTCGGAGTTATCATGGGGTCGTGGTAGTAAGTTTCCTACTTAAGGTAGTAATAGGATGTTAGTGGTCTAAGTTACTATTGTGTAAACTTCAATTCTTTCATAGTGGATTCAGTTTTACCTTGAGGATAGCTAGGCTAAATCCTTCCTAGGTTTTTTACCAGTTTGGCTCTTCTGGGTTATCATATCGTTGTGTTCTTTATTTTCCGCACTTTGCAATGATATGATATTTGTGTTAACCTAGATTTGCATAATTTGACTAACTTAATCACTTGGTTAATTAACTAAGTTAATCTGATTGTGTTTTAAGGGGTCTAAAAACAAACACTATTAGATAGCTCATACACTTTTTATACAAGTTTACAAATCTAACTTGTATGTACAACACCCAAGATGAATATGTAAAATCAATAATCTATTTATATTTTTTTGTAAAAAAAAAAATAGGAATAAAAAATAAATTCTAAATTAAAGTAGATGAATATGTAAAGGTAAAATTACATATAATGTTAAAACCATCCAATATGAATGTGTAAAGTCAATAATTTATTTATTATTTTAATAAAAATAGGAATAAAAAAATAAATAAGAAAAATAATAATTATGTGGCCAATGATGTGGCGATGAGGTGGCACAACAAGAGATTAGCAACAATAAATGTTACGCTTCAATTTTTAGATATACTAACAGCAAACTTATGCGATGCACGAGAAAATTATTATAAATTAAATCTAAAACCAGTAATAAATGTTATGCTTCAGCTTTTAGATATATTAAAATGGTAGATCAATCCGTCAAATAACTAAAAATAAAAAGTTAGGAAAGTTATTAATGTGGCACCGACTTAATGATTGTAATGCTCAAGTTAATGAAGTAATGGGTCTATAATGAGAGGGCTAAGTAACTACTTTCATATTATAAAGATTTCCACAGGTAGTTATAGATTTATATGATGAGAATAATGTATTTTCATACATTATGCTTGGGCCTTTTGTGCTCAATCATAAGCTAAAGGCGATCTCCTAAAGTCATTTCTTGGTTGGGCTCTTAACTTGCTCGATCCATCTTATTTGGTGACGTGACATCTATGTGCCTTCTCTATTTATGGTATATTATTATTCTACAAATCTATCATAAATCTTCTCCTTTCTCCTTTTTTTTTTTTTTTTTGAGGGGACTCCTTTCTCTTATTGAAAACCCAAAGTGGAAGAGAAAATATTGCTAAAAGGCTTTACCTTACTAATAACAACTCAACTCTTCCACCATTTCCTTATCTTATGAAATTAATATCTTGATTAACCTAATGAATTGTATTTCTCAAAGTCCATTTAGGTTAATTAATTGAAAACGTATGTTTTGAAAACATGACTTTTAAAATGAAATTGAGCATTTGGTAAAAATTAGGGATGACAAATTGTCTTGATATGCCCTACTTAGGGTCTATTTAAAATTTGCTAATTTTGCTGAAACTAAAATTTTTTTGCTGAAAGTACTGTAGAGAAAGGTAAAAAGTTAACTGAAATAATACAATAGGACCCATGAATAATACCAAAAAGTGCAATGGGGTCCATGAATAGTAGCAAAAATAAACTGAATAGTAAAATAATTTTTGTCAAACACACACTTACTCTCCCGCACACAAGTGTGTATATAGAATTTAACCTTTTTATATATATATATATATATATATATATATATATATATACATATCATATTTATGATAATTTTATATATATATATAAATTTCCTATTAACATTTCCAAAACAAGTCTCTATTTTTATTGTTACTCCATAAAACAACTCTCTCTGTACTCTCAATCCTCCTATTAGTAATCCCTATCGGTATATAGATAAGAATTGTTGTGATACTATATTTAGTTAGTTAGTTGGTTAGTTAGTTATAATTCCAAGCATGTTAACAACATTTATCACATGTTGGAATTTTTAATACACATGGGAATAATAGGACCATTAGGATAAGGTCATGTGGGTCAATATAATAGTTTTATGGTTCTATAAATACCTACTTGTAATCACATTTCCATCACTGGAGAATAAACCAATTTCTTAGTGCATTAGTGCATCTCTATCTCTTTTAATCTCTTTCTTTCTCTATAAAGGGTGACTACCTTGAATTAAATCAATTTCCCAACAATTCTCATCAATTTCCCTACAATTCATACTCATCCCCATTAGAATTCTCTAGGTTCCTAACACCCCCTTTCATTTCTCTCACTTATCTCTGTCATTAGTACCATAGCCACTATATTAAGGATGAAAAAAAAAAAAAAAAAAAAGTCTTTCAACCCAATCTACCATGCTTTGTTGTCATCAATAGATAAAATACGTGAAAGTGTATTGTTGAGGTGCAGAAAAGCAACTTTGCTTAAAAACCAAGCAATTTGTTTTTCCCCAAAGCACCTTATGAACTGCAATTTCAAAACTTTCTTTGCCTTATTTTAAAACATGCATTTTTTTTCTTAAAAATACAAAGTTCTACGCTAATTTGTGGGCACTACTAATTAAAATTGCATGTTTTCCTTTAAAAATCCCAAATGGATAAGAAACTACTATGATCTGACCCAAGTAGATATTCAAACTACCTGCCCTCCTTCTTCTTTTTTTTTATTAATAAATGAACAAACTTTCTCTTAATTTATAAAATGTTTATTTCCTTATAATTGTTGACTTTGCGGCACCTATGTGAATTGAATTGATGTGAAAATAATATCAATCTCACTATTGTTATGCTTATTAAATATTCCTTCCATTTAAAATTTAACTAAGTCAATAGTTGAAATTAACTTGATTTAAAAAAATTTACACTTTTCTTATTAATCTTTTAACTTGTGCACCAATAACCACACCTTTTATTATAATTTAAATAAAGATGATAATGAAAGCAATTTTAATAGCAATAATTGAGGGATCAAATTAAACATTATCTTATTCAAAAAAAATAAAAAAACATTAGCTAATAATTAAAGAACCAGAGACTAAATTAAAGCACGTTTGGTATGTTGTAATAAATCTGGCAATGAAATGGTTATTCATGTGTAATAACTATTGTGGGGGGCAAAGGCTTGAACTCTTATATTGGGCCTTAAGCCCTGTTTACTAACAAGAATACGTCCGAGAAAGAGAAAATGTTTGGAAAGGCCCCACAGGGGGTGATCGTGCATGGAAATGTTCGAAGGCACTGGTCCGAGAGGGTTATCCTCCTCGGACCTGACGAATGTCAGTCATGTGAGCTTTTGCTTGACTTGGGTAATCTTCTAGGACATTCCAGCAACGAAGATAGACTTCAGATGTGTAAAGAAGGGATAAGAACACGAAAATATCTTGGGAAAAAGCTGCTACCATCGCATTAAATGCATTACAGCAGCTTTCCTGGCCACATTAATGTGGAGAAGACCTCTGAACAGTATTTTCAACCACTACCGCTTACAGAAGACCAGAAAAGCTGCTCAATATGACAGATATTTGAGTGCAAGGTTGGATGGTAAACAAGTGGACGATGGAAATGGATTGGAAAGGACTATATAATTGGGGAAACCCTCCATAAGTGAGGATCGAAAAATACTAGCAGGAAAATATCATAAGAGAATTACTGTAGCACAGTGAAGAACTAACTCAGGAATAGCCAATTCATCTAAAACTTACTCCTCGGACATAAATTCCATCCCGAATCATGTGTCTTTTCCTTCTCGGACATGCTTGGAACCTCGATTAACCGTTAGAAAACCCATTAAAAACCCAGTTCTTTCACCCACTTCTCTTACAAATTTATTGTATTGGGCTTATAACCCAGTTCTTTTGGGTTTGGGCTGCAATTTGTGACCCTAAAACTATTAAATTATTTGGTTGCATTATTATTATAATGAATAATTATTCCTTAAATTGAGGAATAACTCTTAGTTTCTCTCTTTTTCTTTTTTTTCTTTTTTTATAATTCAATAGTTACACCATAAAATGAAAGATTTGAACTCTATATGTTACTTATGGATTATATCAGGAGATACTAACAAGTTGAGTTATAAGACTCTTGCTAACTATTCATTTCGCAAGATTGAAATCAGGTGCAATAGGATATTGCACCTGATGCAATAGCTCTTAATGGATGGGATTGAGAGTTTAAAAAAAAAAATATTTTTCAATGTTATCCATTGAATAAATAAAGTGAGAAAAAGTAAAAGAATGAAAATTAAAAAGTAAAAGTTGTAAAAAAAAAAAATTGTGAGCAGGGAGGGGGTAAATGCACCAGGTGCAATACTCTAGGTACCCAATCCTAATCCCCTTTCTTAAATTGATGTAATAGTTTTTCCTTAATACATGTAATATCTTTTTAAATTAATAATTTAATATATTTTTAAGAAATATAAACTTTTCATATGCATTATTTTTCACAAACTTTCTATATATAATAACCAAACCTAAAAATATGAATGATTATTTCATTACAAAATCTTTAATTATTAGTAATAAATATTAATATTCCTAACATAATCTCCATTTAGTATTATAAAACATGCCCTTAAAGCTTGAGGTAATGTTTATTTTTTTTCTTCTAAAAATTTAAAAACTGAATTCATACCCCTAACAATACGTATCGTTTGCATTTAAGTCTTGTTGTCAATGCGTCATGATGAAGAATCCATTAAGTGCTAACTAAGCTCAAAACCGATGTTTTTCATTAAAAAGTATGTTGCTTTGAACCCTATTAATGGGTTGATAGATATTAATTTGAAAATTTTGTAATTTATATCATTAAAACTTTGGACACCTCATTACAACACATGGATGGAAGGGCTTAAAACCAAACCATGCATAACGTTAGGGGTACATATCCAAACTTGAAATTTTAAGGGACAAAATCAAAATTTTCCAAATTTTAAGAGTGTATATTGTAATTTAATTTAATTTAATTTAATTTTTAATAGATAGATTGCAATTTAAACTGTTTTTATCTTATCTTTTTGAAAAGGAATCTTGAAATTGTCTTTATATGACAGTAGTTGAGCTTGATGTAATTGCTTGTCAGAAAGACACAGGGACACAGAAATTTAGATATATACGAGAAAGGACAACGAAGCTTCTCCAAATTGCAAGCCTGCTTGGCCTTAAGGAAAGCTCAAGAAAAAGTGTCAAAGACGATCAAATACTTGACGATTCATCTGCAGTGCCTTCTAGGGTTTCCTGTAAGTCAATATTTCCCTCTCTTTCGCATTGCCCTTCAAAATTTATATTTTTTTTGCTCTAAAATGTCTCGGCTTTTAGATGAATCAACCAAAAAAAAAGGAATTTTGAGAACTGGGTTTTTAGTATTATGTGAAATCTTCATGTGGGTATTGATTTAAATGCATAATCTTAATGGTTAGAGTTATAGGCGGTTTTGTCTTTTTATTTTAATGGAAAATGCTTCAAGCAAAAGATTTTGTTATGTTGAACTTTTTAACTTATAAGCATAGTATATTTTCCTTGAATGTTATGGCAATATATTTTTTGAGGTGAGTGGAGTATTTGTAGGAAAAGAGATGCACTCAAGCTGTTTGATGTTGGAAGGGTAAGAAGATTGGCATGGTAGATGACCACATTGGATCAAATTGTTGACACTGTTGATATTTGAGAATTTCCGGTCTTGAATTTGTGTTGATGGTTGTGGGAAACACAAATTTAAACGATTAATTCAAAAGAAAAAGAAAAGGAAATTTTGTAAGGATTGAATTAAGGTACAGTTCCTTAGGTGTTGTATCTTATGTTTTCCAATTGAATTCAATGTGTGGTTGCACAGAACTAGACCTTTCTTCTTCTTTTTTTGTTGGTAAGTTACACAAGGTGAGTCTTAAACCCACAACCCCATTCTCCACCTTGCTCTTACAAGAGGAGGAAATGCCATGTTAGCTAGATCATTGGTGGGATTCAAAACTATACCTACAATGCTAAGACCTAAATTGTGTATAAGGGGGGAAAAAGGGTCTTCCTAGTCTAGCTGCATGTCTTATTATTATTAGGAGGTCTTTCATTTTATGAGATTTTTATTTTTTGGAAATTTTCACACATAATAGTGGGGAAAAAAAATTAATTTTCCTTAAATTGAATATTGATGTGCCACCCTTGAGCATAGGTTTGTCATAATTTTAACAAGCATGCATTATATGTTTACAGTTCCAATCAACTTTGAAGCATTCAATGATTCCAAATCAGGACCTTTCTATAAACCAAATGCAAAGAAAATGAAGATGTTTCTACTTATCAGTTATCAAAAAGAAATAAAGACATTTTCCAAACTTGAAGTTCCAGCCTCAAATTCTCAATTATGCCAAAACTAACTAAAAAATGTTAAAGCATCTTATTTTGTTGGTAGTTAGTGCTAGCATGGCTACTTAGCAGTTAGCACCCATAAGATGGGACATATGACCCACTTAGTTTGATGAGGTTAATAGATATGCAATATCTTTCAGCCTACATAGTTGAAATGATCATGTATAAGCTTACACTCTTCTAGTGATCATGAAGATGTTTCTACTTATCAGTTATCAAAAAGAAATAAAGACATTTTCCAAACTTGAAGTTCCAGCCTCAAATTCTCAATTATGCCAAAACTAACTAAAAAGTGTTGAAGCATCTTATTTTGTTGGTAGTTAGTGCTAGCATGGCTACTTAGCAGTTAGCACCCATAAGATGGGACATATGACCCACTTAGTTTGATGAGGTTAATAGATATGCAATATATTTCAGCCTACATAATTGAAATGATCATGTATAAGCTTACACTCTTCTAGTGATCATGTATAGGCTTGCTCTCTTCCTGAAATTTCAATGTGAAAGTGGTAATATATGTGTATACAATGATCATATCTCTAGGCTATTAGATGGTGAATGAGCTCTATATGAAATAAGGCTACTTAAAACCTAGGGACAGGAGTGTAATGAGTCCCCATCCAAAATGGGGGCCTGTCATATTGTCATGCTACTCGGATTCATGATAATGCCTCTAAATAACACCAGTTAATGCTTCCAGATACAGAATTGTTTCTTTAAAGTAAAACTCAAATGTTCAAACGAAGCCACATTTCTTCTTTATAATTTAAAGTTTGGATCAAGTATTTGTAGCCTACATTTGGTGAAACATGTAAGCACCCTGAAACAGTCACCTTTCATCATATTGGATATGATTACAAGTTCTTTGCATGTAAATTTTATACTTTACATATTTATCAAAAAAATAAAATTTATGCTTTGCATGGGCTAATTAATTTTGTTGTAGACTTCATTGACTCCCTTTCTTGTTGATCATAATTTTTCAATCTTGTAAATGTTTACCAAGAGCTTTCTGTACATCCTGTGTACATGAGGTATCTCCTATATTTTAATAAAGTTGTATTACTGGTTAATAATATATTATATAAATTTTTTTCCCCTAATAATCAGTAAGATTGATAAAGCTACTAAATTAATATCAATTCTTATTGTTCTTTTCATTTCAATCTCTTGTTTTCTCTCCTTAAGATGCATTTGCTTTGTAAATTTTGACAAAGCCAGTGATGAACTGACATTTGCCTTTGAAAGGATGCATGGGTTCTCCACTGTTGATGGCTTCATGGAGATAACTGAATGCTTAGCAGACATGATTAAATATGTGGCAAATGAACCCTCAGTAGGGCTTTTCTATGTCCAGCATCATACTCAAAACGCAGTGCCCAATGTCGTTTCTCTCAAGAATAATGTTGTGGAGAAGTCTCGAGAAACAACTTTGCACACTGAAGATTCAGAGGATTCTATTACCATGATCAGGTCAATGAAAGAATGTGGATTCCCCATTGCTGATGAGATGATAAGAGACATCAAGAAATCTCTAGTGACCATGTCTACAAAACAACCAAGAAGAGGGTTAATCCAGAACCCAACTTCAGGTTTTCAGATGGGAAGAGCCTCTTGGGGACCAGCCACTTGGGGTCGTAGTGCAGTTTTTGACCAAGAGGAGAACAGAAGAAGAGGTAATTATTTGTCATCCGTACTTAAGTCAGCAAAACAAAAGGCCAGCAATTTTAAGTGGCCACAGCTTGATCCCAAAGAATCGACGCAAACCAAGGATGAGAAGCTACTTTTGTTCCCTACTCCATCAGTGTCAGTAACATCAGCTAGCACTAGCTCATCTTTGCCAGATGTGGAAGCAGATGAACTACCCTTGTCAAGTCAAATTGAAGATGATCCCCTGCAAGAAGAACAGAATGATGTCAGCTTACCGAGTAAAAATTTAGTTTTAGTTTCAGAAAACTTTGATGATTTCAAAGCTGATAAAGAAGCCAAACTGGAGGAATGGTTGGGGGTGACTGACAACCTGCATAATCATAGAGACGCAAGTGATGCCGAAAGGGCTTTTACATGACAATACTCAGCTTCTGAAAGAGCTTTACCTGTAAATACTGTTGTTTATTATATAATTATCTCTGGATAATGATTATATACAAGATATTTGTGGTGCTGTGAGATTCATTTTTGGGGTAAGAATAAAAATTTGTTCTCATATTTTTGTGCTGGTTCTATTACACCTTGCTATGGAATGGTGATCTCCACAAGTGTACTATTGAAAGACAATGTGTATTGTCAATACCAGGAATTTGCAATCACTGCTTGGAAAATAGAATCGGGAATCTTCTTGTCATGAACACAAAATTGTGCATATATGTATTTGATGCTTCTGCCCCTACCAACTAGTTTCAGTACTTGTGCTGCTTTACCCAAAAAAATTAATAAAAAAAAAAGTTTCCAGCACTGTATTTGATATGTGAAGTAATGCTGAATGATGACATAATAGCTATAGTACATGCATTCGGCACTATCAATTGTTTGGAGATGTTGAGTTTGGACAATCTGCTTGGCAGACTCTATATGACATTTTGGTCATGGCTCTTTTATTTTAAGTAAATAGATGTTTGGTGATCTTCACCAACCCAAAAAAAAAAAAAAAAAGATTTTTGGCTTAGGCGTCCATTTGATTCCTAGTGTCCAAAATTTTGAAACTTCTTAGCAGTCAGCCGATATATGTTTATTCACTGATAAGATTTTGCAACCTTTAACTTTGTATCACACCAGATATGTTCATCTTTTAATATCCCTAAAAGATAATCTGCATCAACCCACGTTTCTGATGCACATTCATTCCAATATTGAGCTCTTTTATAACATTTGGCTTGTAGATTTCCTGTGGATCTTAAATTGATGAGAGTCGAGAGACATGGCCAAAATTGAAAGCAAATGAAGCATTAAAAGCATCTGTGGTGCACACTAATTCACTTAATTAGACCTCAAATCAAGTAAATCAGGATATTGCAAAAGACAATTCCATCCAAAATATGCCAAGAATTGGAGATGGCAGGAGCAGTTGGATTGGAGACCCACACCTTTATCCTGGCTCTTAATTGACAAAGCTAACCAAATTTAGTCAAATGACTTGAATCATTATTCACCGTGAAAAAGAAATTGAGAAAAAAACTATATTAAATATTCAATTGCGATCTCGAAATTATATAGATTTTTTTTTTCTTTTTTTGTTAATTGTAAGGTGAGAATATTGACAAAGTTTTGAAGATTTAATTTGCTATTCACAAAATATTGAGTCTCATAGTAGAGGCTCAGTGATCGGCAGGACTCTTCTATCCACCCCACAAATCAGTTTGGCAGCAAACAAGTTTAACCAGTTGAGAGTTCTGGGGCAGCCTCGTTCTCATGAGTTCACCAGTGGCCTAACCAAACAGTGGTATTGATCAACAAGCACTCCATCAATTCAGGCATCTTGATGATGCACAGACTCTGGCCAAATCCAAGCTCCAGCTCAATGTTCACTGTGAAATTGCATTTGTCACCTACCAGCAGAGAAGCCAACCAACAGCAGAGTTGTCCTTCTGCAAGTGGCATAGACATCTTCAAACAGCTGACAATAGCACACGTAGTGATCCAGCCAAAGATCATGAGTAAATACAGCTACTTACAAGGCTAGGAACAGAAACTTGGTCATTGCTGATAGCTTGCAAAGTGGCCCTTTTGATAGATTCAGATGTGAAGAGCAAATCCTTCCATCAATGACAAAATATTCACAGGAAAAAAGGTTAGTTCTCAATCATACAAGCGCAGAGAGCTCAAATCTACATATAACCAAGTACATAATGCTCCTCCATGCTAAGGTGATGTATTGGCGTGTTGTATGCAAAAGAAAAAAAAAATTACATGGAACACCCAACCACATGGCCCACACCATTAAATTGATCTTGAAAAGATTACTTTCACATAATGCATGTGTCCCTTACTTGATTTTCAACCATACAAAAACCTGCTAAATAACTGCTATAGCCAACATTCAGATCCTGGTCCCTAGTATTTGATAATGCAACTTCTTTACTAATAAAATGTCTTCAACTGAAATACGAGACATATTACATGATTACATTGACCCTCATAACAGTATGGAATGGCATACTTTGGTCAGATCCTCAAACACAAGACAATGCCGCATCAGGTTAGATTAAAATGGAAATCAATCTGTGCAAGAATGCATATTTGACTACCTAGGCCCTCCAAAGATAACATCTAGAAAAGAAAAGCAGGTTAGGGATGCAACAAATAATTTTCCACCAATACAAAGCAAAATTTTGAACCACTACATATAATGACTAACATTCATAAAAAATCAACATAGTTCATGACATCTCACCTCTCAAGGTCTACTCATTGCTTCAACAGGTCACCTTGATTTTGCCCTAATGAAATATGAAAAGTCATATTAGATTTTCCATTGGAAAAACTTCATCTTAATTATTTACCCAAAAACAAAATTACTGAACAGGCACATTCAATTATTTAAGAAAACACATTCTGTTTTGTTGCCAAGGTTTTTACTTGGAATAGTGTCTCCTCTGAAATGGACGGATTATAAAACCATTGGCAAAATGGATGACATACACTTGTAATCACAATGTACTATGGAAGAAAAATTTATCGTACTTTAATTTTATGGATGGCCCCTTCAAAAGGGCAGGGACCACCACACAGTAATCTCAGGAGATAGACAGAGACAGAGAAACTAAATGCTTGAGAAAAAGGGAAAATAAAGAGTGAAAACTTAGTTTGATCAGTGTGTCCTCTATAATGTAATGAAAATGAAGTCACCACCACAGTGGATGATATACATGTTATGAAAATAGTAGATTACATGAACAAACACACACACACACACACACACACACAGAGGGAGAGAACTAAATACTCTTTTTTTGTAAGTAGATAATACTCTTAAGGTTTAAAAAGAAAAAGAAAAATTAAGATTTATTTTCATGATGGTGTAAAACATACGGGGAAAATTCTGATTCCACTAAGTATTGCAATGAACCACAATTAATAAAGCAATGAAAGTATATTTAGAAAAGAAAAAGTACCAAAAGACACCAATTTTTACCTGAACCAAGTGTGTCAAGAAGTAATTGATCTGTGGTCCCTATTTCCTCTGACATCTTAGTTTCCTCTGACACTTTACCATTTACTACATTTGAATTAGCAGCAGCTGCCAGTCCATTGCTATTACGCACTATTTTAGCCTTTCTGGGAAAAATAAATAAGGATAAAATGTTACTTTCACATCAATTAGTATAAAAATATTTGACATATTCAAGAAAGTAAAAGTTTGCAAGATCTTCAGCTCATACCTCACCACTTTTCGCTTCAAAATGCCTGTTTTCAGCTTCAATGTCCCTTTTTCCAAAACCATGAAATAAATACTATAAGTTCTAAAACAGCTAAATAAAGCAGTGTAGATTACAAAAGCTAATATCTAACTGCACACCTGATTTGAGAGCCAAAGCAGTTGAAGCAGGTTTGCGATTGCCCCTCTCAGCCTTAATGGAAGCAATAACAGAATCAGCAGTAGACCCCAGACCTTTTCTTCCCACCAGCTTCACTCCCAACTTTTCACAGAGGTAATTCAACCTCATTTCATCACCCCCTCTCACCTCTCTTAGATCCAGTGCTTGTTGCCTAGATAATAAAGTGTAAACCTGAAACTGTTGCTGCTGATTAAAATGTGACTGAAGCTGCTGAAAAAGTAACTTATTTGAATGTTGTTGATCTTGTTTTGAACCTTCATGACTCTTTTTTCGAGGCTCACTAAATGTCACCCTCAAAATTGCTGATGACTTGGGATCAGCATTCTTCCGAGCAAAAATAACAGAAAAGCTCCCAAATTCTAGATCAGGCTCCCTAAATAAATCTGCAAGAAGGGAAGCACACGAATGGGCATTCTTCGATGGGCTCCTGTCAACCTTTGTTCTCAAGGCCCGAGCATTAGAATAGTTAGCCATATTTGCAGCTTCTCTTAATCCGCTAAGAAAAGCCCCATGCATAGTTGCAGGGTATCGCCTAGTGGTGGCCTCCCCTGCAAAGAAGAGTCTTCCATCTCCCACACTTTCTGCTAAAATATCATAATCATCTCCTGATGCCCCAACTGCAACATTAGAATAAGAACCTAGACTGAAGGGATCACCACCCCATCTGGTACAAACCGTTTGGATAGGCTCCGGGACATTGATTCCTTGGGGTTCATAGATACCTGCATGCATTTGTGCCCAATTTTGAACAATATTTCTTTTGAAAATTCATGAGCAGTATAGGAAAAGCTCCCCAAAAGAAAGTAATCTTATTGAAATATACTTTTTTGTAGTACAGGGAAAAAAAAATGTTGCTGTCATCAGTTCCTTATGAATGACCATGGCAAAGTACATATCATCACAGAGAAACTGTTCAAATGATTTGTGGGGGGGGGGGGATTAACGACAAAGTAGTGTCTTTTTTTTATTGTAATTTTGATATTTCAGAAAATAGGATAATGGAAGGATAAATTTTATGCTAAAATACTGTTTCCATCCCTAAAGTTTGCACGAATTTCATTTTTTGTCCATAATTTTTTAAAAAGCCTTTTTCAGTTGCTTAGAGGCAAAAATAGGACGAAAAATGAACTTATATGAAATAGTTTAGAGATTAAAAAAAAAAAGCTCTTTCTAAAAAATTTAAAAAAAAAAATTTAGGACAGAAACTGTAACACTTTCAATGGTTTATAGAAAAAAAAAATGAACTTTTTTAAGTTTAGTAACAAAAAATGAAAATTTTAAAGTTTAGGGACAAATAAGATAGTTTAAATACAGAAAAATGAATAGATTACCTTTGAGAATTTGGATAACACGGGTCACTGCATCCGTTGGGGGCATGCTCTCAAACTTGTGAGCAGCTTCTCCAGCTACCAAAGCAATCAAGAGAGGACCACCAGCAACTGTTCCATAGCTGTAAAAGAGAAAGAACTCCCCTCGACGGCTCGGTTCATCACAAAGATGCCCAAAGGTATCAAGATCTGTGCCCCAGAATACATGAGGAAACAGCATAGCAACCTTATTCAATAACCCAAATCCTAACCTCTTTATGCCATCGAGCTTTCTCTGAGGCAACTCTGGAATAAACTTTATGGATCCACTCTTTAGAACCCCAAGTGGAACTGTGCACAGTGTCATGTCAGCCTCAAAGACCTGACTCCCTGCAATGACCTGCACACCATCACTACCATACCTAATGGTGTGTACAGTTTTCTCGTATGAAATCGGCACATTCTCAGCCAAAGCCTGAACCAGCCTTCCATTCCCTCCAGGCAAGAAGCAATGGTCCCCTCCCATATCATACGGGTCGTCTTGGTCCCAAAATGCAAGAGAAAGCTTTGAAAGCAATTCAGCATTCGCATATTCCAAATTTGCAAGATGCCAATTAAACAAGTTCATCTCCTCCGTATTCACTGCATCCCCATACACCTGCCGGAATGTTTCCAATGCTGCACCAAGAGAGACATCCACTGAGACCTCCCCCATTAACTGCCTAAGCTTACTTGCCTTGTCCAAAAGACGGTTAAAAGCATTCTCCACCTTCATATCCATATCATGGTCAACCGGACTACCATCCAAACTATAAAGGGGGCACTTATCCCGCACTTTATGAAGCTGATAACCCAGTTGTCGGGCCATAATACCAAGTGGATTCCCTAAAGTACCCGTCAGAACACTACCCCCTAAATCCGCTGCTGCACACACCCTATTCCCTCCCTCCATTTTCTTCGTATAGACTCGTCCACCTGCTCGCTTCCTACCTTCCAAAACGGTCACCTTATACCCAAATCTCATTAATTGCCTTGCTGCAGCCAGCCCCGCAAGCCCAGCACCAATCACAATCACATTTGCCTTACTAGGTTCAGCTGGACTCTTCTCCTTGATTGCCGGTGCAACCCCAAAATTAATATACCCGTGTGAAACCAAATAATTATAAGCAGAATCCAAAAGGGTATGGCCATGTTTAGGTATCTCGTCAATAAACATCTCTTTAGTGATCCAATTGGACACATTCTCGCGCCATTTCGCAATAATGTGGTTCCGAATAAGAATGTAGTTGACCTGTTCTATCCCCCCAACTACAGGTACAACCCCGGCATCAATTTCCTCCTCAGTGAGGGAATCGGCAGGAAACCCAGACGAGAGCGCAATCAAGGCCTCGGCTGTGGATTCTTTATTTATCACAATAATCTCATCGGAGATATTGGGTACAGTTCGTGTTGACGAATTAGGGTTTTCTACGTTATGTCTAATTGAAGGAACCAAAATTGGAGTAATAGTAGCAGAAGAATATGAAGAAGAGGAAGGGACAAGACCGTTATTACCGTTGAGAATAACGTTGGGGAGTGGAGGAACATGAAACGACGCCGCTTTCCGCTGAGGCCGGCCTCGCCTTCGCTTCTTGGGGACTGTGAACGAGAGAAGGTGATTCGTTGAAGTAGGGCTAGGGTTTTGGATTTGGAATTGGGTTTCGATTGCATCATCAGGGCTCGGATTAGAATTAAGATTGGGATTATGATTATAATTGGGGCTAGGGCTAGGGTTAGGGTCTGGTGGAGGTGGAAAAGGAATGAATTGGAGAGGAGGGAATGAAGAGAATTGGTCTGGGGATTGGTCTAATGGATTCATGTTTTGGGGTTTTGGAGAGAGGTAAGTGGTACAGATAGTGATGCAGAAGAAAGAAAGCGACTGTTTGGTTCCCGAGAAAATTTGAACGGCAATGGCTTAAGTACTTGGCAACGTCAACGTTTTGATTGGTTATAATAACGGCTATGATTATCACCATGTCAGCATCTACTTGGAGTCATGGACTACCTGATACTCACCGCTGCTGCGGAACTCTTAAAAGTACCTTTCGGTGAATGGGTGAAAAAGTAAAAGAATAGATAATGGTGGTACGGTGGAAAAGTGAAAAAATATAAAAGATTTTAATTTTCTTCTTTTTTTAGTTTGGTTAAGGTTGGAAAAGAGGAATAATGAAAAAAGTGAGATTGTATAAATTTATGCATATATTCTTATTAAAAAAATGATACTCAATTTAAACCAAAAGGAATAAACAACAACAAAAAAAACATCAATCACCTAAATTTATTAAAAATTAAAAAAACATGTCCAGGAAAAAAAATCACATCTAAACAAAATAATAATAATAATAATAATAATAATAATAATAAAGCAAAAGAAGAAGAAGAATATGAGAACTAGACGAGTAGAAACTAGGAAACCTGTCCAGTAAATCAAAAAAAAAAAAAAAAAAAAAGAGTCCAATTTTTCCCCCCAATTTTCTTTTCATTTTGTAGAGAAAACTTTTTGGTGGGTTTGGAAAAAAAACACCTAGGTCCTACCATTTATTTTCTTTCCTCTCCATCCAACCAAACACACTCCAAAAAGTTTTCCTTTCTATTTTCTCTCCAAAGTTTTCCATCCACCCTATTTTACCTCCAAACAAACACACCCTTAGGTTAAAGAGTTAGGAGCACTAGCATAATGTGTCACACTAAACTCTAAACACTAAAAAAAGCCCCCATGTCACATATTTCAAATTCAAGGTCAGAGATTTTTAGTATCATTATTTAAGTGTTGTGAAAATACATGTGGGTTAAAAAGTGTTGTGAAAATATATATATGCATATTGTGGTATTTAAACACTGAAAACTATTAGGTAAACACCCTTACTAAACACACTAAAAATCTTTTAGCATCAGACATTATTGTTCCAAATTTGGAAAGTTTCAAAAATTGTCAAATTTTTTTTTTAGTATATTCTCTCTCCTCTGACTTGCTGTTCACAAATAGTAAAATTTTTATTGTTCTGTATTGGGATGAGTTTTAAGTAAATATTATTTTAATGTGTTATATATTTTATTTTAATGTATAAAATTAAAGAATATAATATGTGATATAGGATGTATTGTAAAATGATGTGTTAAAATAATAAAATATGTTTTTTGATGTGTTAAAATGACATACTTTTGCAACAGCTGATGCTCTTATGAATTAGGAGGCTGCCAATATATCATAGGTCAGTTCGGGTCAAGTTTGGGCTCTACTTGAATTTAACCTAATTGTAGTGGATGGCCGTATAAAGGACACATCATTAATCGTGAGCACCAACAAGTTGGATTTGGTTAGTTTTAGCCGAAACCAAGAGAGGCAACAACGAATGAGATCTCTCCGAATTTTAACAAATCTAAGAGTGAAATAGAGGACGGCAAAGCAGTTGAGAGAGAATGGCATTTTTCAGCGAGCTTTATGCTATTTGGTCAGTCTGTTAAGTTTTTGTCGAGTTTTAACTTCTTAACTTGCCACTCAACCTGTTCACATCAGTTGCTAATATCAAAGACCCACCATCAACTGCCTCTTTGCTAGGTTAAGTTGGTTCCAATTCAAGTGGCATCGAGTCGAACGGTTTTGTCATGTCCTTGCTGGGTTTGGACAACCCTAAAGGTGATTCATCAAGGAACCAAAGTTTAGAGCAGTAAATAAGTCAAGTTTTGTCGAGTATTAAATATTCGAAATCAGCTTGAAAAAAAAAGTAAAATGTTTAAATCTTGAACCAAACTTATAAATAAGGAAAAAATCCAAAAATAACCCTCTAACTTTCAACATTTTTTATTTCAGTTCTCTAACTTTCAATTTTATCATTTAAGTCATCTAATTTTCAATTGTTGTTAATTCGGTACTCCGTTAAATTTCAGTTATCTGTTGCCGTTAAGTGAGCCAAAATGGCTTCTTCTTTTTTTTGTTTAATAAATTTATGAATTAAAAGAAAATAAATAACTGTTATTAAAAAAAAAGAAAAAAAATCCAAAACTGGTATATCACGTTTTGCAGCTCTGTGCTTCCAGTGGAATTGGTATGGAAGTATAGAAAAGTGGCACACACAAAATAAAAGTAAGAAATTTTACAAAATGCTCTATCAAACATCAAGAGGATTGATATCCCTCACCTTGCCTGCTTTAAAGGTGTAAAAAGGATAAGTATGAATGACTGACTGATCTGACATTTTTTTTGTGTTTGTGTGTGCGCACATCCGTGTGTGTTCATAATGCATGATATTGTCAATCCATAAAAAATCTTATGCAAAAATGCCCCTAAGAACAGTTTTTGGATCATAAATTTATGCATATCAGGGGCATATTTCATTTTTCTCATGACATCACTCCTTTAGTTCTTACTCCTCTTCAGTTGGTGAATGGTTCAAATTTATTTTATTGTTGCTTTAAGTTAATGTGAGAAACTAGTCCTTTTAAAAATTTATGTTTGGGTACGATTCTAAACCATTCCTTTGTTGCATAAAATGGTCCAAATTGGCTTGCCTTTTTAATTTCAGTAAGACAATTGCTGGTTTATCATATCCTTTTTACTTATGAGAAACTTCGTTTAGACTATCTAGGTTGCTGCAAAACGTGATATACCAGCAGCAACAATCTCAACAATCTCGGTCTCAATCTCTGCAAATTGGTCTTTATTTTCCGTTTTCCCCAGATTTTCTCAGTTAGTGATTGGGTGTCATATTCTTTGGTTTTGATTTCAAGGGAACGACGTTGTTCCCCCAAATGTTTTTTTTTCCTTTAATTCTGAAATTTATTTATAAAAAAGAGAGAGCCAAAACAACGTTGTTTTGGCTCACTTAATAGTAGCAGATAACTGAGATTTAACAGAATACCGAATTGACAACAATTGAAAATTAAAAGACTAAAATGACAAAACTAAAAGTTAGAAGACTGAAATGAAAAAAGGCTGAAAGTTAGAAGGCCAGTTTTGGATTTTTGCCTATAAATAATGTTCGAACTTCAATTCATCAAAATTCCAAAAGTTTAAGCTCAATTTGGCCTAGCTAAATTCATTGGTCAAGTCAAGTTCAAACTTAGGGTGCGTTTGTTTTAGTGTAAAATATTTTATAGGTGTAAAATATTTTCAGGTAAAAATATGTTTGGGAAATGAAAATATTTTCAAGTGTTTAGTTGCATTTCAAAAAATGCTTTAAAAAATATTTTCTGGTGTTTGATTGTATTCTTGAAAATACTATAGAAAACACATTTTTTACTTGTTACTCACATTTTCTCAGCTTCCAAACAAATATATAATATCATTTCTCAATGGATAAACACAAAAGAAACAAAACCCAACAAAAAAAAAAAAAAATTCATCAAATCCAACGGTCAAGGGAAAGAGAGATAGATCGGCAATCGAGAACGATGGCAAGAACGGTGGTGCAAATGAGCTTTAGGTCGAGAACGAGATCGGTTTTAGGTGGATCGGTCTTGGGTGGTGATGATCTAGGCGGTGCTGGGGTGCGACTTGCCGGTGCTTGGGTATGTGATCGGAGCTCTCGCCGGTGCTTGGATGTGCGATCGGAGCTCTCGCCGGTTTTGCTGTTTCTCTCTCTCTTCTATTTTCCTGGGATGGAAATCAATTGTGGGGAAAATAAAAGTGTAAAATATTTTACAGGGTTTTAGGGCATGATTTACAGTCAACAGAAATTCCGGGACAACCCAAACACGCCCAGTGGTGTAAAATATTTTCCGGAAACTATTTACTGTCGAAACAAACGCAGCCTTAATCTCAAATTGTTAAATTCAAGATCCAATACAAGTACATTATTAAGCCCATGTTAAACATATTCTCAAGCCCATTTAGTTTAAACAAGTGTTCTTAACTCTCAATTAATAAAAGGTTTAATAGGATATAAGCTTATTTTTCAAGCTCATATCAAGTTTATTTACCAAGCCTATAAACGAGTCTAGACTTTTCTTGTTTTTTTCATTGATCCATATCGTTTTACAAGTTTGTTTATAATTTTTTTTTTCTTTTTTTGGGTTTGGCTTGTTTATTACCAAGCCTAAAACTAAATGTCAAGTTTAGCTTGTTAATAAAGTAAATACACAAACATGAAGCTTTTTATCAAGTCAAATCATAACTATTTAAATACAACTTTATTTATTTTAACCCTAAGTTCGACAATCAATATCATCAAATTTTAAATTACGGGTTCACAATTCCATCACTACATTCATTTGATCTAGACATTTTGAAAAGTCATGTAAGCATTGTCCAAAATTGAATAAGTTACACCATATTTGATCAAGGAACCTTGCTACAAACGTAGAAGAAGAAAAAAAAAAAAAAAACGTAGAAGAAGAAAAAATAATAATAAAATTTCACAGTCCCTTTACCATTTATTATTAGCTCACTTGGGTTCATCACAATACAACAACAAAAGAAAAATATGTGTAAGTTTTGATGGATTTCTTACTTGTCTCTAGACTTTTCTTAACCAAAATCCATTTTATACCAAGGAGTCAAAGATAATGATTTTCAAACCATGAGGCTAGAAATGGAGTTGTGGGGTCGACACTTTAGAGATAGTAAATTGGACGTCAATAATTCAATTGGTAATGACAATGATGCAATTAACATCAACGTTTTATGTTTTTTTTTTTTTGTGCTAAACCATCAACATTTTATGTTGATATATATACACACACATAATAATATTTAAATCTATGGTATATATTGCCTGGTAATTGTTTTTTTTTTACCGTCTAGCTGTAATATTAATGTTTTTTCTTTCTTTCTTCGGTGTATGTAAGAATTGGTCCCAAGTCCCGTATATCAATCTATGATGTTTGTTGCATGATAAGTGTTTTTACTAGTAGACTATCATTTTTATTTTATTTTTGGTGTATGTATGATTTGATCTCAAGACTCTTATTTAACAATAAAATATTTTACCAATTAAGTTAACTATAACTCACTCTCAAAAAAAAAAAAAAAGAAGTTAACTATAACTCATTCATAATTGCTGATTATTTTATTTATTTGAGAATCTCACAATTGTTGATTATTCAATGAATGATCGTGTGAGTTTTGATCATAAAATTCTTAGAAGGTGCATAAATGGTTTATTACCTTAGCAATAGGCTTGTATTTATGAACTTGCTATACCCTTTATGCATGATTTATTACTTGCGTAATAATTGCATGCAACACCACTCTTACTCTCGTATGAGAAATTTTTTTTTCTAAACAATCTATGTATCTATATATATAATAATAGGAGAAACTCAAATTAGAATTCCAAATTAGAGTTCTAATTTTGTGCCATGTGTTCTAAATGATTTATTCTTAAAGAGTTTTATTTCTTAATTTTAGAATCAAATGTAGGACCATATCATAAATATTCATCAAAGTGAGTTATTAAGTACAAAAATCAAAGAGTCTAAAATAAATGAAAAGGTGCTTCACAATAATTTTTTTTTTATAAAAAAATATGGACAATTTACATTTGATACCTAGTAATATCCACACAAATTTTTTTAAAGAGTTAACAAAATATAAAAATGATTATCAATAGTATTTAAATTATATATATAGAAATTATATTATGCATCTTATTGTATATTTTTAAGTGTATTCATGCATATGCATGGAGTTACAAGCTAGTTGATGAATAATATATGGTGATTTATCTCATTAACTTTAAGATGAAACTTTCGTCCAACCGGTTGGAACAATATCCTCCATTCTATTTCATGGCAATGCTTATGACCTAATATGATTTGTAATTTAAGGAAGATGCATGGTTGATAAGGGTTTGATACCTATAAACTTAACTATAACAAAGGTAGAAAATTATCTTATAAAAAAAAAGGTAGAAAATTAGGGAGTTTTTTCCCCTTAATTATTATTAAACTCAAGTTAGTTATAGTTATATTTTTATTTATTTTTTAACTAGTTTATGGTTTTATTAATGTGTGTAGAATTAATAAGTTTTATTCAAAACTAAGTTGAATATTTCCCAACTCATCAAAAGAATTTGAAAAAGGAAAGTCGAATACTTTTTTAGTTAAGTCATGCTAACGAGTACTCTTATGGCATTAGTTAACAATCCAGTTAAAGAAAATTTTTATGGGAAAAGAAAAAAAAAAGCAATTAATATTTTGACAGTTTTTTTCATTTCCCATAAAAGTGATGTCAAAACTTTCATAAAATGGATTGTTAAAACATTGGTTAAGACATAGTTTAGATGGGAAAGTTTAAATTTGACATAGTTTAAGTTTAAGTTTGAAACCATGTCAAATTTAAAGTTTTAAACCCCCATCAACTTTATTCTAAAAAAAAAAAAAAAAAAACACACACACATCAAATTTCAATAACAAAATTATATTGCTTATGGGTTTGATGGGATTAGTGTTTGGAATTAAGATTTGGATGAAATGAATGAAATAAAAAAAAAAAAAAAATTTAAAACTATACTGAGGAAAATAAAAATATGTCAAAATAGATGATATGTTTTGTAATTTAGTCCAAAATATATCATGCTGTAACCAAAAATTGAATATTCTCAGGGGGGGGGGGGGGGGGGAGATTCAGGTTGATATTTTTTTAACAATATTTGCTATTTATTATACATATATGATATATCTATCATAATACTGAAAGAGGTATAAATGATTGATGTTTCCACTTTTCAATTACATCGTAATAAAGACTTATCTTTCAGTCCCACGGCTTATAATGATTCAAAAATCGTGCACACTATATGGTTTTTATATTACGTTGTAAGTTAATGAACATGTCCAAACTATTTTTGTCCTCACCATTTTCATCATTAGAATATACTGTAGCTCATTTTTTTTGAGCTGTATGGATGTGATTTACCACCAACTAGAAGGGAAAAGACAAGTTTAAATATGCACGAGCAGACATAAGGACCTTTTTAGTATGTGACACCTATTCAGCAAAAAAATAAAAATAAAAATAGTATGTGACACCTATATTAAAAGTATACTTAGACAAAATTTTGAAGTAGACTTTGCTCTATAATCTATTTACTAATTTTTTTTTTTGGTGAGAAGAATCTATTTATCTATATGGCGTATAATATTGTGGCATTTGGTACGAGTCATCTTTTATAATTTATTGTATTTTTTTTAATCAGATTTATAGGAGTTTAGAACTATAAGGCCTGTTTGGTAGACTATTTAAACAACATATTTTCAGTTTTTAAATAACATTACACACATTTTTTCCCACATGAATTTCAAAAAATACAAATAATATTACTTAAACTCCTCTACCAAACGAGCCATAAATTATTGAAAATAGGTGGCCTTGAAGAGGAAAGAAAAATTACCGTAAATAGGTAAAATGAATCTTATTTTTGATAATTTGATAATTATAATAAGAGATTGGTAATTTAAATCTTATACATCTACTTAAAAATATCAAGAGCTAGACGCAATTTAATTTACAAAACTTTTGACTAGGTAAAATGATTTTTTTTTTTTTTGAGAAGCAGGTAAAATGAATCTAAATACTTGCAAATGTCCAAATTTTTAAAGGAGCCCACGTTTATATAAATGTAAATTTTCTCCAAAATCGTGGGTACCATAACTTTGCCTTTAATACGATAATGTTATCCTCGTTTAAGGAAAGAATTTTGCCTTTAATATGATAGAAAAATACTAACTAACAAAGTTTTTTTTGAAGGATATACTAACTAAAGGCATTCGTTAGTACAACTATATATATATATTTGTTTATTTATTTATTTGTGTGTGAATGATATACGATGTAAGGATCTGCTATGGTGTGTTTAATATAATTATTAATAAACAATTTTAAGAAAAATTTTATATTACTTTCAATGGAAATCTAAAAAAAAATTAAAAAAATATTTCATAAAAAGATTTTAAAAATATTTTCTAAAAAGCTAAAATATGGTTAACCGATTCCGAGTAATTTGCAAATTAGCTTTATAGTTTTACTAATATTTTGTTCTTTTAAAAAAAAAAGTTTTACTAATATTTTAATTGTTTTATATACTACTTTTTATTTCAATTTTGGAATGCTCCGACCCGTTAAATTCAAGAATTTCGGATGATCCACCTTGAAATGTACCATTATATCCTATATTATTATTAAAAAATAAAAACACCTTAACCGAGAGCGACTAGTCTAAGTACGGCCTTTTTTTTTTTTCTTTTCTTTTCATTTTCTTCAGTGCTAAGATTTCAATTTTCTTCTTCTTCAACAATCATAGAGATCCATTCCCTCGAGCTCAACCTCTCAATTCAATTCAGGTACCCCGAAACCCGACCCGTTTTCAAGCTTCGTATTTCTATGATTTTCCTGAATCATGATTCAATTCTCAAATCTCTCATTTCATTTATACACGAACTCAATGTAAAAAAATCTAAGTAACTAATAAATCAATCTCATTTAGTTTCTCTGAAAATTTTCCACTAATTGTCGATGATTTCAAAGCTATTCGTATTCTGAAAACCATTTATCAAATTGTTTCAAGTGTTAGCGGTCGAGATTGCGTGGAATTGGTCTATCGTCGGCGCTTTATGTACTGGATCTGAAGGTACTTTTCAGAAAATATTTTTGTTTGTTTGATTCTGTACTGTGTAGCTTTTTGTTTCTATATTGTTGACAAATTCAACTCCAAATTTTTTTTTTCTTCAAACAGTTGCGTTAAGCTCAATTGACGCAAAATTTCACTTATAGAGGCAAACATTATCGCTCATTCAAGCGCACACACGGAATTTCATTTTTCGATTTTGTTTTTCGAGCAATTGTAGCTTTAATGAACATTTTTGGCTCGGAAAATGTGTGTTCATCTGTGAATAGTGAAGATTGCGGATTAAATTTGATGATTATGTTGTTCTTTCATGGTCATATTTGTAATACAACGTGGTTCGAAGTAAAAGTATTTATAGTTTTTACTAGTACAATGCTGATCGTGTTCCTTGCCGATATGAATATTCTACGTACCTGTTGGGACTAACGCGTGGTTGTTGTTGTTGTTTTAAAGGTTTCTAAGTTGAGCATTCTTATGTTGGGATGAATTGAGTTGAACTTCCGTTTTCTACAGCATCTAGTGAGGTGTAAGGCTCAATATGGGGATTTTTGATGGTTTACCTGTCTCTTCTAATAAAGCAGTAAGTTCAATTTACGTTGTTTAATGCTTTTGTTGGAAACATAATTTATTAATACTTTTTTAGTTATCTTTTTTGATTGGTAAGTTACACACGCACCCTTGTGGGTTTTGAATCCACAACTTCACTCTCCATCCCAATATTTAAGGAGGAAGTGTTACTTGAGCTAGTGCTCAATGAAATTTGCTTTTACTCAGTAAAGAATTAATTCTGTAAAATTTTTAGGGAAAACTATTATAGAGTGCAAAATGTTTCATCCACAATAATTTAATGATTATTGAACTTAAGCAGCGTGTCCAATGTTCTGGTGTATAGTAGTAGCAGTAGCAGTCCTGTTTCACCAGCTGTAGTAAGTTTGCAACTGGCATAGTAATCCTCTTTTAACCTGTGGGTCAATTCGCTGGTCACCGTTTTTTTCAACCATATATGTATAAGTGTTGCTCTTATGGTAAATGCAGTATTTGAGGGAAGAGATTTCAAGAATAGATGAGAGTTGGGCCGCAGCGCGCTTTGATTCGTTACCTCATGTTGTCCATATTTTGACATCAAAAGATCGTGAAGGTGAAGTTCAATTTTTGAAGGAGCAAAGTGAAATTATTGAGGAGGTCGTCGATGAAGTAGTGCATGCTTATCACAGTGGCTTTAACAAAGCAATTCAAAATTATTCCCAGGTTTCTGAAGATTTTCTCCTTGATTGTTATAATTACACTTATTTTTCTGAATTTTCTTCTTCATATGCACGCATGTGTGCGCCTATGTGTGTGGGGTGTCCGCCAGGGAGGGGGTGGGGGTGGGGGTGGGGGGGGGGGGAGTTGCTTTTCATATGATGGACTATATTCTACGAACAAATAGAATACTGGAGCATTACAATTTTTATTTATTTATTTGTAAACTTGGCTGCCCGCAGTTTTGCCAAGCTCCTTTCATATATTGGTCCCCCACCTCTAAAACCCCCCCTGGCACCCTTGGGCGATGAAGTTAGAGTTGTGGTTACATTCTAAGTTGTTAATTGTTTGTTTATTTATTTGTTTACTTCATTCAGATCTTGCGGTTATTCAGCGAATCCACTGAAAGTATAGCTGTCCTAAAGGTTGATTTGGCTGATGCAAAGAAGCGTCTTAGCGCCCGCAATAAACAATTGCATCAGTTGTGGTATCGGTCAGTAACGCTGCGTCACATAATTTCCCTGTTAGATCAAATTGAGGGCATAGCTAAGGTTTGTCCAACCTATTTCCAGCTTTAAGATAGTATCAGATCCAATAGTATTGCATACTTTTGGTCAATGTTACATTTCAATTACCTGATTCCTGTCCCACCCTTTAATGCTACATCTATGCCGCTATGCTTGGATCTTTTTGTACTAGAGTTGCAGTTGCATATCATATCCACACAAACATGCAGACAATTTTTAAAGTTAGTTATATGCATGCGAGCGTGGATGCATAAGTGCATGCATTAATATGCACACATTTATGCATGCTATGATATGTCCTTAATGACTTGTTCTGATCATTACTTAAAAAAAGAAAAGAAAAGATAAAAGAACTTGTATCCTGACCTTGCCACATATAAACCAGCACTACACTTATTCTGTTTGAATCATATGCATGCCATGGTTCTGGCAAAGCTGAAAATTTTCATCTTGTGTATTTGAAATTTGGCCTAGGTTCCATCTCGTATTGAGAAGCTCATTGCCGAGAAGCAGTTTTATGCTGCAGTTCAGGTGCATGTTCAATCAACACTGATGCTTGAGCGAGAGGGACTTCAAACCGTAGGTTTACTAAACTTCTGCTATCATTCCACGTCTGTAATGTTACAAGAAGATTTTTGTATTTCTCTTCTTATTTCTGATTTTTTTTTTTTTTGGTTTTGTGGAACTTATATTCTAGTCAAGTTATATCCAAATCCCTCTATTCATGATTGGTGGCCTAAAACTTTATAATCTATTGTTTTGTTTTTGTTTTCTGTTTTTATTTTTATTTTTTTTGATAAGTAAAACTTTATAATCCATTGTATTTACCAACTTTCATAAAAACCTTAGGCAATCAGTTCACTAATGGAGTTAAAGCACAATACCCTTTATTTTATTTATTTATATTTTATAGTAAGCACAATACTATTTTTATCATCCAGTACTCCAATAATCTGTTATATCACACTCTACCTTTAGGATTATTATAATTTGGGTGTGTAAGCTGCTTTGATGTTCACTAGATCTGGCCAGAGTATCTTGAATGATTGCATTGTCTCTCATTGGCGCACACATCTACTGGAAAGTATTACCTTAGTCTGATGTCATTATAGACAATCATTTAGAGAATCATATAGGGACTCTTTAGAAATTTCTTTCTTCCAAATACTTCTTTTTTGATTATGCTGAAGCTAATCTAGTACTGAGTGAAGAAAATATAAGGATTGGGCTTTTTAAGTCTCATGACTGCATTATAATTGTTCTTCTTTATGTGCCCTTTAGGTTGGTGCCCTTCAAGATGTTCGGTCAGAGCTGACAAAGTTGCGCGGGGTTCTTTTTTATAAAGTTTTGGAGGATTTGCACGCGCACCTATACAATAAAGGTGAATACAGGTATTTACTTTCCTTCTTAGCTTTAGCTTTTACAGTGTTCTGAAGCTAGTCTAATTGATGCTGATGTTAGGGGTTTTTTTGGGGGGTGGGGGTGGGGTGGAGATAGTAATAGAAAAAGGAAAGTCCCTATGTACACTATATTAGATCTGATATAAGCTACACAGTTTTCCCTGTTGTGTTGGCATGCTACTTTCTGGCATACTTTTTAGTATGAAGATTTTACCTAAGCTCTAGTTATTTAATATTTTCTTGTCCTTTTTTACTTGTTGGTGGTTGGGTTGGGGGCTTGTTCTTGGGAAGGAGATTGCAGGTTTTGTAGTGTGCATATTTATCACTAGGACCCCAGATTTTATGAATTACAATTTAAGATATTTCTAAAAAGCTATTGCTTTAATGAAGTTTATTGCCCTTAAGCTGACTATATTCTGCAGCTCAGCTGCCTCAAGTGTGCATGAAAGGGATGATGAAGTGCCAACAACCACAGCTGTTGCATTTTTTGTGAATAATTCGCAACCTCTATCTAGAAGAACCAGGTTAATGAAAGGTGACAGCCAGATTGGCATCCACGTGGATGGATCATATAGGCCAGGTTCTGTTGATGGAGGGTAAGATTGGAGATTTTTATTTTAACAGTGCTTGTGCAACTTCCTTTATTAGAACTGCCTTTTTTCCCCTTTATTTGAACTGCTCCCTTTCCCCCCTCTAAATATAAATCAGAATATGCTTTCAGTTCATCTTTTGATGGCCGTGATGAGGAGGGTGCTCTGGAACTACCTGATGATGCTACCTCAGATGGGCATATGGCATCAATAAGAGTCAATGGTGGTGATGGCATTCCGAAGGATGTCAAAATTGTTTCTCGTCAAATGCCAATATGGCTTTCAAATTCCACTCCAGATGAATTTCTTGTAAGAATTATCTCAGAATTGCATCTCCTGTTATCTTATGTGTTTGAACTCTCATCTTTTAGGCTGAAGTTTTGGGTGTTATAATTGGATGTAGGAAGCAATAAAAAAGAGTGATGCTCCACTTCACGTGAAGTATTTGCAAACCATGGTTGAGTGCCTCTGCATGCTTGGCAAAGTTGCAGCTGCTGGTGCTATAATATGGTTTGTTGTCTGGCTGGCTGACATACTTTTTAATTCTGTTTGAAGCATGGTTTTGAAGAAATTTATTTACTTCCAGAGATGTCTTGAACATAATAGGCCTAATTAATTTTGTTATAGTTCACTTCTCACTTCTAGAATATTGGATTTTCCTGGCTTGTGTTTAGAATCCCTTTTTTTTTTTTTTTCTTCTATTAATACTGGATCTGGTCCTGACCAAAATATTTCACGTTCATGATATTTGTATCTCATATTCTATCCACACTTACACTATATTGTTATTTTGGAATTTTTTATTCTGTCTTATAAATCTTTAATACATTTGAATCCGTAAATCACCCTCAATTGCCATCTGAGTAATCTTATGAATATGGTGGTTGCCATGTTAATAATGTCAATACCTACTTATCCAAAAAAAAAATAATGTCAATACCCATGTCTTTGTGATCCCCTTTCATATTAATATCTGTCAAATGTAGGATCAGATTCATTTAATGATGGTAAGAAATGTCAAATTCTAATTGTCCTGGATTCATAGAAAACAAGTAATGGATTCCTTGCAGAAGAGGGGTGGGATGACATCAATGGAGAGTTCCTATCTAGCCTTCCAACTTTATGTCGATTACATTCTGATTATAGTCACACATTGTTTAGAGTAGCTTCAGAAAGAGTTATTAGGCGTGGGCAAGGAATTCAAACCATCTAGTTGATTGGTGTGGAATTCAGTCTCCTCTATGTTGTGGAAATTTAAAGATATTTCCTAATATTGATTGATGCCCTAAAGCCAAAGAAGGGGCAAAGACACTAATTAAAATGCCTAAAATGTGGAAAAAGCTGTTGCAAATTGTAGTCTTTAGACCAATGTGCATGGAAACACTTTTAGATCCTCTGCTTCATAATTATAAGGTGGCCTTTTTCTGCAGAGTCTCATAGAAAAGTAGACAAACCTATTACTTCTTTTCATGTCTGGAAATTGGATTTATTGATGCCACAACACTCTCATGGTGGATGTGAATTGAATTTGTATGGTGATTAAATTGGCTTACAATCTTAGTCCTGTTGAACTGCATCTCATTTCATGAATTAATTGTGTAGTATATACAGTTTCTAATATGTATCTTTTCTAAGTAGCCAACCCATCTAGTTTGTGATCAAATTCAAGACTGAGTTCCGTTGAAATTTGTTTTTGTCTTTTTGAACTTATGGCAGTTCATTATCATTTGCTTGTTTTTTGTTCAATATGTACTTTATAATGACATTAAACTTTGCTGCTTTTGTTTTGTAACAGCCAAAGATTGAGACCAACAATTCATGACATTATCACATCCAAGATAAAGGCTCATGCTGAACTTCTTAATTGTTCAAGGTCTGGCATTGGTCAGGGTGACCGAACTGTTACTGCTGGTCTTCATTTGTTGAAAGGACAGTTTCAAAGCTTCCAGTTGCAGAAACAGAAGCGTCAGAATGGGATATCTCTGGTTGGGACTCTTTCGGCGGTGAGCCCTGTCTCGTCTGTGATGGGTCCCACAGGAAAAGCACAGTCTGCCGCAATGGAGCTGCTTGATTCAATTTTGGACACAATTGTTCGCATATTTGGTGCGGTACCTATTTTCTATGTTTTACTATCTCTTTCAATGTTAAAACTAAATTTCTCAATTTTACATTTCAGAGAATCATGTTGTTGTTGGAGAGATTCTGGAATCAAAATCCACTCATCAAAGTGAAATGAACACTTCGAGGTCATTGCCAACAGATTGGAACCCTGATTCTGAAGCATCTCAAGTTACTGGGGGATATAACATTGGCTTTTCCTTGACAGTTTTTCAGGTAAACTATCTGCATTAATTTATTAGCAATCTTAATGCCTGATGGTAAATTTAACATTTTCTTAAAAAAAAAAAAGTATTAATGGACAAGTTTGCTCCCTTCCCAACCTTTTCTTTTAACTCCTATTTCTTCAATATGTACCATAGAGTGAATGCCAACAACTCATTTGTGAGATTCTGCGAGCAACTCCTGAAGCTGCATCTGCAGATGCTGCCGTACAAACAGCTAGACTTGCAAGCAAGGCCCCTTCCAAGGAAAAGAGGCAAGTGCCTTTAATTTCATATTCAAATCTCTACTATGTGATATTCCTCAAATCACTTTTTCAACCTTCTTTGGAGTTCGTTGGCACCAGTTGCCCCTTCATATTAATTTTTTTCTTTATATTCTTGCTTATTATGATAACTTAGAACTAAGGGTATAACAAGAGAGCTCAAATCCCTATGTTCAAGGTGCAATTGATATGGATCTAGGAGCCATCCACTAAGTATTAAATATGTTCCAAGTTTAAGAATTTTATTGATAAATTACAACTTGTCCCAGAAGCTTAAGTTGATAGGAGATGACAAATTCAATCACCTAACCTTTATTCTAATATTTGTATTTAAATTCTGGAAAATGTTTTTGTTGTATCGAAGATGTGTCACAAAGTTTCTGAAAAAACCAAAATGTGTCTAGTATTCATGCTTATATTGGTTGAAGAGATGGCTGGGAGGAACCAAGAGTTACAAGTTCAATAAGACATGATATATAGTTCAAGGTACATGAGACTTAGGCCCGGTTTTGGCATTGGCATGGTTTTGGAGGCGAGGATGGGGCTGTAAATGGTGATGGTGACAGTTAGATTTGAATGAGTTGACTTAGTGATTGATGCAATGCCTACAATACAGATATGATGATGGAGGTGATAGTTCTCTGCTGGCTGGAATGAGTTGCTCTAAGTGTTAGACTTCATCAATTATGAGAACTGTGGAAGGAGAGTAACACTGTGGTAGTCATGCATCGCTAGACAAAATGCTGCTGGTTGTGATAGTTAGGTGATGGAAATTGTGATCAGAGTTAGGGTTAGTGTAAACTGTAAAGTTTTAAGAAGAGGAGGTGAAGGTGCTAGGGAGAGGATTTGCTCTAGTGTGTAGTGGGAGCCGCTACTGCGGCAGCATCATGTCATAGGTGGAGGAGCAGGTCATGGTGTTGGAGGTTGCATTTTGGTGATGCTATTGAGGTGGTATTCAAATAATGATAGGTGGTGGATTTGTGTTGATCCCTTTTCTTAACATACATAGGCACAAAGGCGCAAAGCTCAAGTGAGCTCCTTTTTTTTTGATGATGAGGAAACCCTTCAAGGTATGGGCCAGTGGGACCACCCCTAAGGGGCAAACCTTGGATGCTTACACACCCCAACCAAGTAGGCATGGTAAGTCGCGAAATGCCTCAGCTAAGAGTTGAACTAGAGCCTTTTGCACTCTTGATTGAAGTAAAGCACACATTTTATAATTTTTTTTATTATATAATTTGAAAACAACTATTAATGGACAATATGACAATCAAGAGATCAAATAATCATAACATTATATTATGATTCTCTTATGCTGTACAAAATATCTTCAATTATGATATTTGATAGTCACGATCAAAATGAAGTACATGGTTGAATCAAAATATATACCAAAAGGCAAATACCAAAAAGCACTATAATGGTAAGTTGTGACTTCTATGCTTAACTTATGCAATGAGATGCAATCCAAAAGTATATAATCATCATCTTCATCAAACACAAGTCCATCATCATTGAAATCACAAGATTTGTAATCCTCATCATCTTACTCATCTATTCCATCTTAATAAATAGCCTCTCCCTCATTAGGAGTATGTTGTTAACTAGAACTTGAACCTGTTGCCCTTGCAGTGACCTCACTCTTGATCTCATCTTGAATATTTCTTCAGCTCTAGCAACTCTAGTAGCATTATCCCATCTCAAGCAATCATCATGAGATGCTATTTTCTTCAGCACATTCATTGGGTTCTTCTTCTTCTTCTATTCTCCCAGTTAACCACTTATTGCTGTCATCTATATCCTCTAAAGAAATTGGACCCCGTCCCATTTGCTTTTTTCTCCTTGGATTTATAGCTCTACCTCTGTGCAGTTTTCCCGCAAAACATCTTCAATTGCTACAGAGTCAAGAAAAGGAACAACTTGAGACTTGAAACTCATGAAACCTGCATGCTTGACTTACCATGCAACCAAGACTAATAACCTTATGTCATGCCCTTTTCATGGAATAGAATGCAAGAAAGGCTGATCTCAATAATGTGCAAGTGCATACTTCCAAACTTATAATTGGAAAGTCTGCTTACAAGTGGGGAGGGGCGATTGGAACACAGGTTCTCTTCATAGGGGGAACTAGGTAATGCCACTGAGTATCAAGGCTCTTGGCTTCTTCATTTTAATTAACGTATCAAAATAACCTGATTTCTTCATTTTCAAATATTTACCAGATTCTATTGTTTTCCTTGGGTAATATTAATTTTGAAGCTGATTCCTGGTTTTTTTTTTCCGCTGGAGATGGCAAGGAAATTTGTTTATATTGGAGTATTATATTACACATGGAATCATAGTGGTTTACTACATCTAAATTCCTCTTGTTAGACATAATTAAAGTTATTACATATAATTTCATCCTTGCTTTAAAAAAAAAAAAGATGACTGATTGATTCTCTCTTTATTGTTATGCAATCTGTAATATTGGTGCTGATGGGTTACAGGGACCGTTCGGACGATGGTCTTACTTTTGCTTTTCGTTTCACAGATGCTACTGTATCCATTCCTAACCAGGGTAAGTCGAAGATTGTACTATTAATTACTTAAATTTCCTGGTTAGATTCTCATAATATAAGTTGGATTTAGTCTCTAGTTTTAGTTGATCATATCAACTTTGATGGGATGCTCAAATTACAACACAAAGTTTTATTCCTTGATTCCTAACCAGGAGTTGACCTCATTCGGCAAGGATGGAGTAGGAGGGGTCCAAATGTTTCACAAGAAGGTTATGGATCTGCAGCTGTCTTGCCTGAGCAAGGCATATATCTAGCAGCATCCACATACCGACCTGTGCTTCAGGTTTTGGAATGTCATATTCATGCTATTGATGTAAAATATCTTTGCATAACAGGTTCTGTAGTTGGCCTTTTCTGATATGATGTTCTCTGCAGTTTACAGATAAGGTTGCTTCAATGCTGCCGAAAAAGTATGCCCAGCTTGGGTACGTTCAAAACTCTTGTTCACTTTCCTAGTTCAGTGATCTGCTTATAATAGCATCACAACTTTGCATGAAATATACAGTGGACAGTTAAGAGTAATTATGAAGCCTATAACCTATCTTCTTATTCTTTCTATCTTCCACATGCTTCTCTCATTTTTCGCTTAATTGAAATATTGCTATGCATTAGAATTGAATGTGGAGGTGGTAGAATGTGTCTTGACAATTTACTTTAATTTATGTTTTTTGTTTTTTGGTGCTAAATTTTCAATCTCTGTCATTGTAGTGTATCAGTTATGTTTTAATGGATTAAAAATGCCAAGGAAAAGTTGTAAATTCATTTTTGCAATCTCCCTTTGTTTTTCTGATTCCATACTGATGTCCATTTGAATTCTTCACCTCTAAAACTGCAGGAATGATGGATTGCTTACTTTTGTGGAAAACTTTGTGAAGGACCACTTTTTGCCAACTATGTTTGTAGACTACCGAAAAAGTGTTCAGCAAGCTATATCAAGCAAGTTCTTTAAATTATTTAAACTTGTTCTTTAATTAGCAATTTTGATGAGAACAGATAACTTGCATTAGGCCTTCTTATTTTTAGGGGTCAACTTGAGTAGCCAGAAACTATGCATTAAACTGTTTTAACTCATTGTATATCATGGCACTAACTTTATCAATTCAAAATGCTTTAAGAGGTTAAGGGATTGATTCTCGTGGCTCATCTAATTTCTGTTAACTCTTGTCTGACCTGCACTACTGTGCCAAGTGCCTAATAGAGTCATAGATATCTGGCACTTTTACCCCCCTAAACAATTATTTTTGATAAGTATGCAAAAGCAGCAACCCAGATATAATATGTTTGAGGCTTGGCAAGGAAAGTTCGAGTGACATCGTCATATTGATGTTTGGAAATTAGCGTCTCATTGCTTGATTTGGTGTATTTGGCGTGATAGGAATGCTAGAAGCTTTGAGGATTGTGAGCATTCCTTGTTAGAGATTAAGTCTTCTTTCTCGCACACTCTATTTGAATGGAGTGTGGTCTTTTCTCATTTTTCTTGTTCTTCATTTCCTATTTTTCTTGACCATTGTACTTTTGTTTCCTGATTTGTGCCCCCATAGTACATCCCCAATGTACTCGGTTTGGCACTTTTTCTAGTATTAATAATATTCTTACATTACTTATCAAAAAAAATAAATCTGCTTCTAGCATCCAAGGAATAAATGACATTTTAAAAAATTATTTAAAAAATGGAACTAATCTAGTTTGAACCAAATGTCAAAAACAAACTAATTGAAATAGGCCCCACATCATGCTTATGTCGAGTGATCTGAACACTCTGGAAAGCTCTACCATTGTGCTTCATAATTCTCTACACACTTCACTACTGTCCAAGCTACCCTCTCTGACCTTTCCCTGCCACTGCTCTCTAATTTATCCGACTCAAGTGATCTATAGACTCCTCATCTAATTTTGCACTGTTAATATTCTCCCTGAATATAATTTCTAACCAAATTTAACCACTTTAGAAAGCACACTTGCCTGTCAAATACTCTTCTGAGGAATGTTGAAAACTGATATATTTTATGAAACCAATGTCATCAAACCAGAAGAAAAGTCAAAATTTGGGATGTCATTTTTGCATCATCAGCATCTAGTAATACTAGTCTATGATTGGAAAAGGCCATAGTGTGACCTAGCATTTTAATTTTATTTTTGACATTTGAAGCTACAAAAGTTGCGGAAAGAATTAAACTCCTTTACACTATTTAACCATACAGGGAGGATACTATTTTTCCTTAGTTTTAAAACTTGCTGCATGAAGGATTAGGACTGTGTATATCCTAGTTGGATGGCTTACTGAGAGAATGTTGAATGATGCCTGTGTCACTGTGAGCCATGTTTGTATTAGTCATGTGGTCATCTCTCTCTCTTTTGTTTTTCCCCTTGCACCCAAAAAAAAAAAAACAAAAAAAAAATCTTATTTCTGTAATTATCTTGTAGGTCCTGCTGCATTTCGTCCAAGGGCACATACTGCTGCTACGTATACTCCATTGGTTGAGAAGGGTAGACCAGTCTTACAGGGGCTTCTGGCTATAGATTTCTTAGCAAAGGAGGCAAGTTAACTTACGTTTCTCATCTTAAGAGAAAGGACCTTTCCTCCCTAATACTCTGCACAAGTTGGTGGGATTAACTAGATTTGGGCAGTGTAGCTGCTAAAATTTCTGGATTTATTTTGAATATATGTTTAACACTTTTTATTAATTATTTTAGTGTATGGATATATGGTATTTGACTATCTAATTTAAAATTATTACATAATCTAGGTACTTGGTTGGGCTAATGCAATGCCTAAATTTGCTGGGGACCTTGCAAAGTATGTGCAGACTTTCCTTGAGCGCACATATGAAAGATGTCGTACTTCATACATGGAGGCATGGTTTTCTCTATTTTCTCTACATTTCACTTAGCACATCATTGCAGTTATTATTTTCAGCTATCTTCCCCACCCCTACATTTTTCTCTATTTTCTCTGCATTTCACTCAGCTCATCATTGTGATTATTATTTTCAGTTATCTTCCCCACCCCCTTGTTATTTTCTGTTTCCTGGTGCATCTTTGTATTTTGCTTTTTGCTCATAGCTAGTTGAATGGTTTGTGCTTTGTAATTTTTGTTCATTACTCTTATTCTGCATAATCTTAACAAGAATAGTTGATGGGGCATTTAATCCTTTTGTAATTACTTAAGCTTGCAAAATGTTTCTGTACATTCATGTGGAACTTCCTTAGTTTTTGTCTTACTGCAGTCTTTGTTTCACATCACCAAACATTTATTTTCA
The DNA here is from genome assembly GCA_029955455.1 of Quercus agrifolia. NCBI lineage: Eukaryota > Viridiplantae > Streptophyta > Magnoliopsida > Fagales > Fagaceae > Quercus > Quercus agrifolia. Next base: position 10,723,254 of record JARQAD010000004.1, on the reverse strand, counting down.
TGCCTTAGAAGCATTATGTCCTAAGATATCTGCTCCTTCAATTTTTCTTAAGCTTACCTACATTTCTTTTCCTCTTAGGAGTTCATGTATTTCATATAACTGTACCTTCACATCATTAAATTGTTAGCTGAAAGATTATCTCATTTCCATAATTTCACTATTCTTTTTTAATACTCTCAAAATTTCCCCCTTTATGCTCTCTACTTGGTGGGAGGATTAGATTTGGGCATGATTTGTGGTGTGGTTCTTGAGATTTAGAGATGTTCCTGGTTCTGTATTCAATTGTCAAAGTGAAGGATGCCTAAGCTCTTTGCTTAGCTCTAGTAGGGTGGGCCTCATGATTGGAACTTGAGATTTATTCATAATTTTCAAGATTGGGAGTTGGAGTGGGTGGATTGTTACTATTGTTAGAGGCATGGATTGTATGAGGTGGAGCCTTAATAGAGCTTAGTGTTTACTCATACTATGAGGGCTTTGGGTTACAAATAGGTGTTCTTTCCGTGGAAGAGTGTTTGGAGTAGCCAGGTGCCTTAGAAGGTGGCCTTTGTGTGTACATCAGCTTTGGATAAAATATGGACAATAGAAATCTTATTAAGAGAAAATGAGAAATGTAGTACTGGTTAACTGGTGCTGTTTGTCTAAGGCTACTAGTGAATCTGTGGACCATCTTTTGCTTCTTTACTCAGTTGCTCATAAATTGTGGTCTTTTCATATTTTTTGCTTTCATGGGTGCATTGGCTGATGCCAAGTAGGGTGATGGATGTATACTCTTGTTGGAAAGGGATGTACGGGTGACATAATGTTGTATGCTAGGAAGCATGGGTGCAGATTCGGGTTCGGGTGCGGGTGCGGGTGCGGGTGCGGTGTGGCAACTTGGCAATTTTTGAAAAAGTAGGGCGCAGGGGATATGTTTATTAATAAATTATTAAATAAATTTTTATTTATATTTTCTATATATAGCTAAGCATATTTTTTCATGTAATGGTAAACATATACTAATTTAAGAGCAATAGTAGATAATAAAGTGAATATTGAATACATAACCCTTCCATGATGTTCAGAAATTAGAATACAAGATCGAAAGTTTGAAACTAAAACTAAATAAAAGATGAGTGTTCAAGACAATCAGAGAGAGAGAGAGAGAGAGAGAGAGGGGAGACGGAGAGAACGAGAGTCAGAGAGAGTTTGAGATAGATCTTAGGGTTTTTTTTTTTTACACTTATTTCGGTCTGAATCGGACCGATTCATGGCCTGTTTCGAATTGAATCGGACCGTATTGGCCTGAATTGGGCTGAATCGGAAAATGGGAAAAAAAATACGCGTTTGCAGCCACGTTGACAGCTGCACAACACATCCATGCGTGTCGGACTCGGGTGCGCTGATTCAATCAGTGCACCTGTGCTTTCCAGGTTGTATGGTCTGTAACTCTTCATTGTCTTATGTGGGTAGTTTGGAGGAAGTGGAACACCCATACTTTTGAAGTTGTGGAGAGATCTATCCTTGAACTCAAATCTATCTTACATTTTTTTTTTTCCCAAATGTCATGGGGGTTTCTTGTAATTCCATAGTTGATTTCATGGACCACATAAATCTTCATTTGTAATCTTTAGGAAGCTCTTGCTATTGAGTCTTTATTTTTTTAATGAAATTCTTTAATACTTGAAAAAAAAGTATTCAAAGGTTGACTCCTATCTGAGGACATCCAATAGAAAAGAAGCCTCACAAATTGGGATTTCAACCTCTGAATATACGTCTCTAGCCCTTCAAAGGTCCTTGTTAAGAGTAATATATATGTGAGTGGCAAATTAGTCATAATGTATTACAAAACATTATATAAATAATGTGTTATGTTAGGGTAATTAATTTTGAACCCTACACACTTCCCAAACTTAACATGGTATTAGAGTGTGCCTGAGTCAATGACCCAAGGTGCTAGAGTGGCAAGATATGCAGTGGGAGTACCTATCTAAGCCAGAGTAGCAGTGGAAGAAGAGGCAGAAAACTGAGGCTGCAGGGACAAAAGGTGACGATACTCTTCTGTAGGGATACAAACTACTTTGGTAGCAGGAGTTGGCATAAGAGACTGTGAAGCATCCCAACAGAAGTCTTACTGTATGATTCTCACCCGACAATAATTCCATTTCCGAGGATCACGCTCTCTACACTGACCTGCCCCTTGATCACAATCTACATGACCTCAACCTCCAAAAAATCTACCACCCCCTTGGACTTGATGAAGGCAGATTTATCATTATGAGTTGATGTAACCATACCAGAATCAGATAAGGAGGACTACCTAAGTCGACCAAAGACTTTACTCATAGAGAGGAGATCCTTACTTTCCAAAATCTGTGACTTCACTCCATAGAAAGTTGTAGGCAACCCTGAAAGAAACCGAGCTACATGTGTATTTTGAATTCCACGGCCCATTGATACTATAAACCCTCTAATTTCCTTCTAGAAAATGTTTTTCTGTATGAACACTCCTAGATTAATGCTTTGACATCTGGTGCACATTTAAGTAAGTGGATATAATTGCATTTGTAAATTGGTGTAACAAGAAAAAGCTGGACTACTTGCTGGTGATGCATCTACAATATCACTCAAGAAAATAATACACATTCTATTGCCTCTATTATAGGGAAGCAACCATAAACAATGCTCAAATTCAAACCTTATGCTATATTATGGTAGAAGTTGAAATAATCCTTGATCTAAAATTAGTAAACCTGTTAAAAAAGTTAGCTCAAACAAAGCTTAGGATAGCCAAGTGGTTGATACTTGACTTAACCTTCTCAAGTGAGAGGTTCTATTCCTGCCAAAAATAATCACAACCAATTTTTTGTCCTATAGCTTATGAGTTGTGGTCCATGGTTTTTTGTTTGTTTGGTATTCATTGGGTTATGCCATATAAAGTTAGCGAGTTGCTGGCTTCTTGGCAGGGCAAGTTTGGTAGGCATCGAAATATAGATTTATGGAGGTTTGTACCGCATTGTTTGTTTTGGTGCTTAAGGCGAGAGCGGAATGCTAGATGCTTTGAGGATTGTAAACAGTCTATTCTTGACATTAAATCTTTCTTTTTCCGTACTCTTTTTGATTGGAGTATAGTTTTGCCTTTTTATACTTGCTTTTCTCTCTCCGATCTTATTGATTGTTGTAATCTGGGCTCTTGATTTGTGCCACTCTAGTACACTTCCAGTGTACTTGGTTGGTTTTTTCTAATAAAATTTCTTACGTTACTTATCAAAAAAAAAAAAAAAAAATTAGCTCATAACTAGTGCACAGCATTTGTTGGTCATGAATACTTGTCTCGGAGTCACTTTACCAATCATTTACTTTTAACTTCTAAGAGGATACTAAGTAAATCCATTGTGTACTTTTTATCAACATTTACATAGAACTTATATTACCCAACAAATTTTTTTCTCATAATGTTTCAGGCAGTGCTTGAGAAGCAGAGTTATATGCTCATTGGGAGGAATGATATCGAGAAATTGATGCGAGTTGATCCAGCAAGTTCTTATTTACCAAATCCACTTGGTCAGTCAAACATGGATGATAATGCCTCTGATGCTGAAAGTGTTGATGTTGAACTAGAACTGAGCAATTTATTGTTGGCTCTGCGGCCCATTAAGCAGGTCCTTCTATTGCCATTTGTAATTCCGTTTTTTATTATTCCTGAACTTAATTTTTGTTCTTGTTTTAGGGGCTGTTAATTTTCCTTTAATAAAGGGCTGTTAGATTTCAACTTCTATATTTTAGTATGTAAAATCTTGCTGAAATTAGTCCTCACTGTGTTGAAGTGCTAATGAACATACAACATAGATTTGAGGATTATGTGTTGACGCTCTTTCTTTTCTTTTCTCTTGTGCAGGAGAATCTAATTCGTGATGATAACAAACTCATTTTGCTGGCATCCCTTAGTGATTCATTGGAGTATGTTGCGGACTCGATTGAAAGGCAAGTTCTCTTATCTGGTTGGGAGGTGGGATAAAAAGGATTATGTTTGGGAAAACAGGGAAGTCATGCTAGAGTGAACAGAAACTTGAAGGTGTTGATTCCCACACCCAGAATGAGTCCTTATGTTTATCTCCATGCAGCATCAAATTACTTCTTACTTCTTGTCTGTTGATTAAATTTTGCAAGTGGCAAATTTTTTTGTCTTTTCCATTATGGTTTGGATTCATCTTCTAATATCCTAATCATAGTAGGTTACAAAAGCAATCATGAAACATAGGGCAGACATTATTTCCAATTTGTGCTAATGCAGTTGTTTGAGACTTTGACTCTTACCTGAGAAAACAAAAACTGATATGATAAGTTGCTTTTATGAATGCAAATGTTCCGCTTTTGGCACATGTGGGTTATGAAAGCTTCATGCTAATGAGCTGTGCATATGATATTTCTTTGGATGGATATACCGGGTTTCAAAAACTACACAGCGTTTTCCTTTCTAAGATTTGCCTGATTTTTATATGCTTGCAATACCCCAAAATATTTACCTTATCTATTTGTGTGTGAATTAAATTTCTTTCCTCTAAAGTTGGACAGTTTTAGTGTTGCTTTCATCCCATGGTATTAGTTTGTATATGAGCGGAAATGCTCTTTATATTTGATACAAGAATCCAGTGAAGGTATCTCTACCCTCTTCTTAGCAATCTAAAGATCCAGGTTTAAGTTACCTGCCCATCTTATCATCACTTTGATATCTAGAGTATATACAATCCAAAATGAGTGCTAATTCATTGTAAAGCTTTGGGGTGATTCCATTTCCTCAGCTTTTGCTTAGTACAACCACCTCAAATGTGATATGTTCCTGTCCTATTTTGCTTATTAATTGTGCAATATGCTTTGCACATTTTAGTATATACTGTATCTCCGCCTCAGACATATTCTACCCATGATCACTTTTACTGCACTGCTGTGCTTATATTTATTTTGAGCAGAGAAGCATCTTGTCCTGATATATGAATTCATGTCATGCCATACATTATGAGAATCAATGTGGCATCGTGCTTTTATTAGATTATTACTTCTTCTTTCTTTCTTTTTTTTCTTTTTTATAAGTTTTTGTTAGATGATTACCTTCCAGTCAGCTGGTTTTAATAAAAGGTTGTACCCATTTTACAAAGCTCCCACTTCTGTAGCGTTTGGGAGAGGTGATTGGCAGTCAACTGGTTTTAATAAAATTGGGAAAATAAAGTATTACTTCTACCAATGTTTCTCTTGAAAGTCTGTCTGGAAGTGTCACACACACACACACACACACACCTTTGATTTATGTCTTTAAGAATCTCTCTTCTGCAAAGTGTGCAGAAGATATACACCCTATTATTTTAATAAATGTCTCCATGATATTCATAGACGTAATTTTTCTCTTTGAGATGGGGAAAGAGAATGTATTGGGAAGGACAAAAATAAGGACTACAGTTATAAGCATCACTGAGAAAACTATGCCTGTTCCCTGTTGTGTCTTTATCAAATTACACACTGGCATATTTTATGCCATCATACTGGTCACTTAGTCACAAAGGGTCTGCATTTTTCTAATAATATTCTTGCTGGATTTAATTTTATTTAATTATGTACATATATACACAGAGGTGATAAGTAACTATGCATATACACATACGTTGCTTTCTGAAACTTCTAGGAGTTTTTTTTTTTTTTTTTCAATAGCTTGAATGAATAACAATTCTCATTCTATATACAGGCTTGGGCAAACAACCTCAAGAGCGTCTCAAGCAGAGGAAAATCCAAAGCACCATCATACTCGAACAAGTAGTGCTCCTACTAGGGATCTGGCATCATTTGCTGATGAGTACAGGAAACTGGCAATTGATTGTCTTAAGGTTTTACGGGTAGAGATGCAGTTGGAGACAATTTTCCATATGCAGGTTAGTAAAAATCTTGTAATTTATATATACTTTGTCTCAATTGGAATAGGGACTATAAAGGTGTTATAAGTGAGACATAGAACAATTGAAATTATCCTCTGCGCACTAAGAATTATTATTTAAACAGGAAATGACAAATCGGGAATATTTGGAGGACCAAGATGCTGAGGAGCCTGATGACTTCATTATTTCACTCACTGCTCAGGTTGGTATTTTCATCTCTAGCTTTTTTGTATGTGTACAGTAATAATGCCGTTGGCCTTCTGGAAAGATGCTTATTTAAAAGTTTTTGACCTCATCTATTGGAGGGGGAAAATGACCTTCAAAAGAGATACCATGTGCACATGCCAATACCTAAAATTTTATATTCTAGGATAAAATCCAATGAGGGTACATTTAAATAAATATATGTTTACAACTTTTTATTGAACTGAATTTATTTTTTGGTAAATAAATGGATAAGATTTAACCAACAACAGAACGATAATAATGCAAGTCAGCCACATCATGGGCTAGCAGAGGTTCAACCTCAGGAGGCAGAACAAAATACTGTTTAAGATTACAATCTTGAAGAGCACCCCCATTATATTTCATGTCTACACAATCTTGAACTGATAATTTTTTCCAATAGTTGTACATTATAATAACTAGGCCGATGTCCCACAACACGGGAATTTTGAAACATTTTGTAAGAAATTATATTATGTCTCATGTATAATACTTATTATATGATATAATATCTTCTCAAAAAAAAAATTATATGATATAATATTTGGGGAATCAACTGCAATTATATTATGTAATTTGAAAGAAAAGATAATCAAGAATATGAATCAATTGCTTGAGTGAATTGACAAATATTTGAATATTTCCACTAATTTAAGCGTACAACTATCTTTTATAATTTTGACTGCAAGCAAATAAATTTTCTTTTATATTTTTCTGTACTTTGTTTCAACAGTTGCCAAAGCAACTCAATTTGAGCAAGAATGTAATCTTTTAATTTTTATATAAATATGATAAAAATAATCATAAAGATTTAGTTGCCCCCACAGTACATCTCCAATGTACTCGGGTTGGCTATTTTTTTCTTAGTAAAATTTTTCGTTATCTATCCAAAAAATCATAAAAATTCATTTTACATAAATAATCAGTAAACCACTTATTAATAATTAATACACAAAAACAAATGCATTTACACTATTTATACTGAGTTAGATTACATAGCACAAATTTAAATTACTACAATGTTGGTTCAATGTATGAGTGTGTGTATATATATAGTACATGTCATTAAAAGGATTTAGTAATTGTAAATTGTTAAAATTAATATAATTAAAAATATGAACATATTACTTTAGTGAATTCACTAATTTTTAATTATTTCAACTAAGTGGAGCATACAATTTTTTTTTTTATTATATATTTTTTGGTTGCACATGTTATTAAATTTTCTTTTTCTTTTTCATGGTTTTTGTTTCAATTGTTGCCAAAGCAACTAAACATGAGGAAGAATGTCATATTCCAAATTAATTAATTAATTATTATTTATAGTAATTATTATAAAATTAATTTTATAGAAATAACTATATAAATTCATTTTATATAAATAACTAGTGTACCATCTACAGATAATTAATACATGACAACCAATGCGTTTACCCCATTAGCACATGGCAATTGATTAATTAATACATTGACATAAATAATTTTTTTTGATTTTGCTGAGGCATAAGACTAAATGAAGAGAATATTTCCATTCATTTTCAAGGAGTGCGCCACTTGGCTGAACCTTAGACCATTATGGCTAAGGTTCTTGCTTATATATATAATCCTGGAAGCATCAATAATTCTTTAGTAGGAAAAAAGTGGTCATAAATCTTTTCTGTGTTTTTACTTATAACTGTATTCCATCAAACAAAATCAATATTAGAGAACTTTTTATATATTTTTTTATAAGAATATTGTAGAGGATTTTTTTTTTGATAGGTAACATAAAAATTTTATTGAAAATAAAGCTAACCCGAGTACATTGGGGATGTACTATGGGGTTACAAACCAGGAACCAAAATTACAACGATCAAGTAAAACAGGAAGGGAAATATTATAGAGGATTTAGGTACGTAAAATAATGGCATCTGAGGGCCACAAGCATGGCAATACTTTTGCTAATGATCAAGTGCTTTTGCTGCTTTTGATTGTAGAGACATGAAGTTCTGCCCAAAAGTAAAAGAATAAATGTTGCTACTTCAGGTGGAAAAATATGATTTTAGCTTTTCAGGCACAGAACTGTACTTGGTATAATATGCAATGTCATTGTTAACTATTTTTTAAGGAGAAAAGTTGACAAGAACCCTAATACATTTGACCCCCTCTTTTATTATTATTATCATTTAAATTTAAGTTCTAACTTGGAAAAGAAAGCATGGTCAATATATCTAACGTCCCATATTTTCTCTTCCCTAATGTCCCATATTTTCTCTTCCCTAGTGGATTTAATTGCATAGAATGAACTAAGCCTTAATCCTATCTGATTGGGGTTTGATTAAATTGCATATGAGTTTATATAATTTTCTTCTTTCTTCATGAGAAAAGATAGCATTAAAAGAAAATATAAGAAAATATAATCTATAATGAATATTGGTGAAATATGCATTCTTGAATACCGTTACATTTTTTTTACGTAGTATATCCTCTTGGAAGCAAATCTTACAAGTCTTTCCTGTTTTGTGCTCATAGATAACACGCAGGGATGAGGAAATGGCACCTTTTGTTGCAAGTCTAAAGCGCAATTACATATTTGGTGGAATTTGTAGCATTGCCGCAAATGCATCTGTCAAGGTTCGCCTACACTCTTATTTTGGGTTTAAAATTTTGTTTTTGGGCTTCAAAATTTTTGGTTCATATTGTAGTCCCAAGAAAAATTTCAGTTTCTTGTTCACTGCTAATGAGAAAAGGCAATGTCTCATTAGGCATTGGCTGATATGAAATCCATCAACCTTTTTGGGGTCCAGCAGATATGCCGAAATTCAATTGCACTAGAACAGGTAACTTTTGTTCCATGTAAATTGTCTTCTGTTCTTGAAAACTGATTTGAATGAAATCCGATTTGAATGAAATGAAATTATATCTGGGAGAAAATATGCATTTTCCATTGGACAAAGTTTTGTGGAGGAATCTCCTCCAACCCATTACATGGTGCTTCATAATACCATCCATGTGTATTTTTTTTAACAAGTCACATGACTCATGAAATAGGTCAAATGACAAAGTATAGTTCACATGAGTAATTTTCTCAATTGCCAGTGGGTTGGAGATTTTCTCCAAACTAGTTTGGAGGTAAACATTTTCCATTTGATATAATTTGACATTAGGCAGAGCGCTGATGGTACACTAACTTTAGAACTAGGGTGATTATATTTTACTAACCCTTAAAACCAAAAAGCCAAACCCAATTCGTGCAAATGAGACTGCTGGTTTTGCTTTTATTTTATGATACAATACTACCTTCTTCACTTTTTCATTTATTTATTATCAATTTTTATGGCACTTCAGGCCTTGTCAGCTATCCCATCAATTAACAGTGAAGCTGTACAGCAGAGGCTGGATCATGTCCGTACTTACTATGAACTTCTAAACATGCCATTTGAGGCAAGTTATCTTACCTTACAGTTTCTTGCTATAAGTTATTGTGTTGCCACTAGGCACCAGTAATTAGTGTCTCTGTTCTTGTTTATAGGCATTGCTAGCCTTCATCATGGAGCACGAACACCTGTTTACAGCTGCAGAGTGAGTTGATATGACTGTCTAACTGTTTTCTCTTAGTTGGAGTACTGTGTGAAGTTGGTGAATAACATATCTTGTTGTCTTTGACAGGTATGCTTATCTTCTAAAGGTCCAGGTTCCAGGACGAGAGATTCCTGCAGATGCACAAGATCGCATATCAGAGATTTTATCCCATTAGCTTTCCTAGTTCTGGACATTGATCTAATTGTTTTGTATCTAGTTGTAAGAGTTCTCTGTTCTAGGTGTGGCGTGTCATTGTCATGCAAGAGATTTGATTATTTTTTCTCAAGAGAAGGTAGATGCTGGATTGGACGAAGACACAACTTCCTAGGAAGTAATCACTTGTCACGAGCCATACCGTGGTTTAGTTTGTGACATTATTCTGGTGAGGGTGATTTTGTTACATTTCTTATTATAATTTATTCTTGTGTAGTATCAATTTTGGCGCTTGTGTTTTCCTTTGGGCTTTATGAAGCTTCAGTTTAGCAAATCTTGAGAACAAAAAGAAAATCCCATGTATATCTCCGATGTTTATTATTTGTAAATCATTCAAGTATAAATTTTCACAAAAACTTCCACTCTCTCAAGACTTAAAACTCCTTTCTTTACCCGGAAGATGACGCTTATTTTATTATTTCTGGTAGGTTTTTACCTGCTAGTCTACTGCTTGTGATCTTGATTGTGGATAATTCCAAATCCGCAGTTGCATGTTTATTTCTTGGTGGTGGTATTGGTTTCATAATTTTCTTTGTGCCTTTTTTGGACCAAACTCATGTTCTATTATTCAGGTAATAAATAGTAAAATATAAATATAAATTCTATGTTCCATTCAAATGGGTGGCTTAACTGACGGGCGAATTATGTGGTTTAAAGGTGGAAAATGGCAGGCTGTTAAAAAAGAAATAGCTTCTCCTTTACTAAGGTTGCATTTGGGAACAGATTATAAAGTTAGTTTATTTTACTATTTAATTTATTTTTGCTGCTATTTACGAGTCATACTGTATTTTTTGGTACTATTTATGAGTTTCACTGTACTAATTTAATTAGCTTTTATTTTTATCTATAGTACTTTCAGCAAAAAGTTTTTAATTTCAGCTAAATAAGCTGTTTCCAAAAGGACAATGTGAAAATAGTCGTTCATTTGGTCCTAAAACTCAGTTGTGCCGGATTTCCATTGTCTTTCATAATTCTAGCTTGTGCCCTAGCATAATAAAATCCTAGACGAAGTCCTCACTAATTTCTAAGGATTGGGCTACAGGCAGGAATTGCAGGAAACTGAGAAAGAAATGTAATTCATAATTCTATTCATGGAAAAATTAATTTGGTTCTTTGACAGATGATTAACAATATCAAATAATTGATGATTGGAATTTTTTTTTTTTTTTTTAAGAGAATCATTGATGATTGGATTTTGATGAGACTTTGGATAAATAAAATAAAATTTGGCTTCGAAATATGGGGAGCTAGGGGATAGTCGGTTTGTATCTATAGTCAAAAGACATTTTTAATTAGTCATGTAACTTGTTTATATATTAAGATGGATGGTATTATGTATCTTCACACAACTGGGTTTGAGAAGATTCAAAACCAAATTGATCTGGAGACAACTATCCAGTAAGTAAGCATTTTCTTACAAGGTTTGCAGTGAGATCACAGTTAGAAAAACATTCGCTATTACAAGATTCAGTTTGAGTCTACAATTGAGGAACAATGAGGATGCAATCATTTCCCATCCATCCATCAATCAATATCAAATTATATTATATATAATAAAAGTTGGGTTTAGACGTCGTGGTTGCCTCACGTGACTTTATCAAATTGTAGAAATTTTATTAAATTTTTAGATTTTTAAAGAACTAAAAAGGAATAGTATACTATCAGAACTTTAATTCATTCTTATCATTAAATAAAATTAGATTAACATTATTTTTTTTATTTGTTAGAATATATTTCTTAAATTAAGGGATAATATTTAACATACAAAAATTTAATTTAGATAATATTTATCATCTAATTAACATTATTTTTTTATTTGTTAGGATATATTTCTTAAATTAGGGGATAATATTTAACATACAAAAATTTAATTTAGATAATATTTATCATCTAAATTTTCAAAATTTTAATATTATTAAATTAATGTTATTTTACCAAAATATCAAGCTACAAAACTTGATTATTAAGGGATAAGCACAATCCAAATTCTTCAAGAGGTGATTAATATAAACCTATCCCAAGAAACAGTATATATCTCCAATAATTTGATAATTTCTATTGTGCGTATCCAAAATATAGCTATTGGGCTCAACCTCTACTTGGGCTCATAATTTATTTGTATTGTGGGCTTTGGATTTCCTACTAAGGGTGGTCCTATGCTCGGAAGCCCAGGGACACTCCTGTTTCCACTAACCTTTCTCTTTATCTCACGAAATTACTATCTCTCTTTCTTAGAATGGTTGCTCTCTCCTCTCCCTATTCTCTCTAAAATTGCCAACCCCCTCCTCCTCATTGCATTCTCTTATTTATAGCTAAAGATCAGTGGAGACATCATGATTATTAGTGGGAATGGGAGTCCAACTTCATCGTTTCTAAGTAGGCGTTCCATGGGCAAAGGTAATAGTGGCATTAGAATTGGTTCCCACCTCTATAGGATGTTTGGTAGCGACTTTAGCCAAGGCAATACTAGGCAACCGGGATACGTACCCCTGAGCAACCGCATACCTGTCCAAGTTGCATCTAATCTGAAGAGGCCCACATTGGGCCTTAGAGTGTGTTCGGGTCAATGCTACAAGTCCATTGGGCATTAAGTCAAGCGTTGAGGCGTGAAGCTAGGGCCCATGGCCCAGCGGGCTTAGGGACCCAGCCCCGTACATGGGGTGAGGTTATGGGCCACACCACAGGGCATAGGCCCAAGGCCCAAAGGGCTCGGAGTCCTGGCACCGTACAGGTAATTTAACAGTAAGAGGTGTCCAACAGGGTTATCTCAAAGTAAAATCAACATATGAACAATGGGGCCCATTATGTTGTCTTCTGCATGGACATATTGGTCCTTACCGAAATAGCAATGAATTGCTAATTTAAGAGAATTCTCATTAATCAATTACATGATTGAAGGAAGAAGAAGCAACGAATTAATATAAGTGAAAATGGTCGATCATTTGATCTTAAAACTCCGTTGTGCTGGATTTCTATTCTCTCTCATAATTCTAGCTTGAGCCCTATCATAATAAAAGCCTGGGCTAGGTCCTCGCTAATCTCTAAGGATTGGGATACATGCGGGAATTGCAGGAAACCGAGAAAGAAATGTATTTCATAATTCTATTCATGGAAAAATTAATTTGGTTCTTCGACAGATAATTAACAAAATCAAATAATTGATGATTGAAGGTTGATGATACGTTGGGGAAAAAAAAAAATTTTGGCTTTGAAATATGGGGAGTTGGGGGATATTCGGTTTGTATATCTGGTCAAATGACCTTTTTAGTTAGTCATGTAACTTGTTTTGTTTATATATTAAGATGGATGGTATTGTGTATCTTCACACAATTGGGTTTAAGGAGATTTAAAACCAAATTGGTTTGGAGACAACTATCCAGTAACTAAGCATTTTCTTGCAAGGTTTGCAGTGAGATCAGAGTCAGAAAAACATTCACTATTACAGGATTCAGTTTGAGTCTACACTCAGTTCTGTATCGTATATACATAATTTAATTAGTACAATAAGATTGCAAGGTTGCAGTTCTGTACAGTTTTACTACTATCGTGCATGCATATCAGCTTGAAGTGAAGGATTCAATCTGAGCATCTTCTTTGCCAAGTTGCGGATATCTTCTCTACTGGATTCCACCGATATTCGTATAAGCACTTTTACCCCTCCACCAGATATGATGTCCTTGGCATTGTCCTCTGTAAAACACCAGTTAATCATGTTGTGCTGAAAGGATCTCAATAATGTCTAAAACAAACCCTCCATAAGGAACAGAACCACATTGTGCTTTAAGAAAATTCAAATCAAAGCAATGCCAATACTTGATAATTCTTACTCTCATAGAGGGTCATTAAGAAGTGTTGGTCTCACCTAAGTAGTCATGGAGGGGTCAGCTCAGATATGATAGTACCCTTACAGCATTTATTAAAAAATTTTAATTTTAATTTAAAAAAAAAAAAAACTACCGTTACTGCATTTATTGCATGAAGTGACCTCTCAGGAATTCTTTTTTAAGGGTAATGGAAAAAAAAAAATTATCAAAAAAATGTAAATGAATATCCCGGTTGTGCATCTTTAAGGTAATTACTGCACACAAAAAAATTTGCTATCAAACAAATAAGAATTTCACAATCATGTAATGGGCACCTTCTTTTTTGATAAGTTTGAATCATGTAAGTAACATATGAATAAAGGAGTTATTGATTGAAAAGATGTAGACAGAGAGAATCCATCATGTACGGGACATATGCACCAAAAATTATATGTTTGGGGCACATGTTTGTAATTAACTATATTTGAATCCCTTAATGAAAGATTTAACCAGTGTAGAGATATGAAAGTTTGAATTGGAAACCAGTACCTATATTTGAGTCACTGGATGCAAAGATTTAAACAGTGCAAAGGTATGAATGTTTGAATTTGAAACCAGTATGTATTGTGGTGTAACCCAGAGAGTAAAAGAAGTCTCTTTTTACTTCATCATTTGAAAATAATTAAGGTCATACTCAATGCACAACACTCTCACTATTACGGAATCTGGGAGAGGTAATTAGTAGGTAGCCTAACTCACATTTTTTTGAAGAGGTTGACCTCTATTCTTTCAAGATAATTAAATTTAAAAATAAATAAAGTGTCTGATTTTGATATCAAATGTGGCAGACACATTTGTTATACACCTTGTTATGTTTCATTTCTTTGTGTGTTTTCTGTCACTAACCTGCTTCTCTCTTACTAAAGATTGTTATTCAATTTTTTTCTCCAAAACATATATACTTGCATAATGTTACCTGTAATTTGAACTCCGAATGTCCTAGACATTCCAAATCAAAATAATGATGAATTGTGGTCAACATCTTACCGTTTTGTGCCAAATGGCAAAGAGCAAGCTCAACATGGCGTCGGGTTGAAGCTGAATTAGTACTGGAGTTGGCAATCAACCATGTAAGTGCACCATCATCTATTAGAAGTGAACGGCCTATTCTATGTCCTGCAAAAGTAAAGCCCTTCTGCTTCATTAAAAGTAAAGATGACTTGTGTGATTCTGTGTGCTACATACAAAAGGACAACAGATATAAACCTTGAATTACTCCTCGGGATTCACATTTTGCAAAGTTAGCCAGTCCTCTAGCCACCTGTGCAATGACATCACTGCTCCCAGATCTAACCATTCCCAGTAGTGCCTTGATGCCTCCATCTTCTTTCAACACCGTGAGTAGCTTTTCTGTTAGCAAACAAGAGCCTTTGCATCAAAATACAAGTATATCTTCCGTCCCATGTATGATCTCTGGTGTTCACAAAACCCTCAACAAAAAGAAATTTCATTTGTATGGTGGGAGACAGGTCAGAAACATTAATGGATCAACCATACATTGATACTTGTAGCAAAGAAATATTGATGCCAAGTAATGGCAGCGATGGTGGAATAAAATAAATTCAGTATTTAAAATTCCGTCATTCTAAACAATCCATACATCAAATTACTAATTCACTATATTTTTCAACTAAGGGCTGCAAAAATCACCATCAGCTCACCATTTCCACATAAATTAGCAAGTGCACCAGCAACCATTCTTAAAGTTTGTGGATCTTCTGTTTTAGATGCTGTCTTTGCTAGTAGAAGAGCACCGCCTTTGTCCATTATTAAGGCTTGATTCATCTCTGAGAAGATTCAAAAAAACAAAAATGTACATGTGATATAAAAGCATCTTAAATGAATATAAATAAAGTCATGAAGCTCAGATGATCATAGTAATTTGTGTTACAATTGAGGAACAATGAGGATGCAATCATTTCCCATTATATTTAAAGTGAGAACAGTAAACTCCAATTGTGATGAAGGAGCTGTTAGTGGAGCATCATCCAAAGAACTAAGAAGCTACTTGCCACAAAGTCAATTGCGACCCGTTAATAAGATACAAGAGTTACACTAACAGAGTCTAAGTCAAGGCAACTGATTCCATCAGTCAATAACACATTGTACTTTTTATTCAATAAAACTTTGATTACCTATTAAAAAAAAAAGTTAAACTCCACATTAATTTTAAGTGTGAATTTTTTGAGCCAGCAATGTTTTAAATTGATCTTGAAATCCTTCTTAAATTCACCAAGTAACCTGAATTCATCATTACATTCTAAGTTCAAGAAACAAGGACAAATGGGGATCCTGTACAAAGTTTTTGGGTTCAAAGGCCTTTTGAGGACCTAGATCATTTCATAAACTGAAATTTTAGAAACACTTTTGTATCTATATGGAAGAACATGAAGGAATCTCAATATTCTCTTTCCTAGATGTATCTCAATGTCAATTTAGGCATGAGAATGGCCTGGTTTTTACCATGATAACTGCTGGAAGCATTAAGGACTCCTTGAAACTCATAGGACAGAAATACACATTAAAAAAAACAGTTACTCATACCAACAATTGGGATCTTTCTAGGATAAGAAATTATATGTAATATTCTGGACTTTCTCCAACAATCAGATTATTGGTTGATAATTACAGCATGTACAGCAAGAAATTCTGGATGCTCCTAGATCTCTTAAAAAGATGTCTAAAAAAATGAATTAAACTGATAAGAACAGATACTTAATAAAATTTCTCCAAAAATAAATTTATTGCAAAGTAACAACAACAAACATATTTTGCAAATTCATAATTACAAATACAGTAACACTTATTCTCAATGCCCAAACATTAGATTAAGGGTCTATTTGGGATTCATTTATTTTGCTGAAACTGAAAACTTTTTGCTGAAAGTACTGTAGATAAAGATAAAAGTTAGTTGAAATAATATAATGGAACTCAAGAATAGTACCAAAAAATACAGTGGGGCCCATAAATAGTAGCAAAAATAAGCTAAATAGTAAAATAAACTGGCTTTTTAATATGTAGCCAAATGCACACTAACTAGTGTCATTCATAAGCACGCTATTTTACTAACATATTCATAAGCAAAGTATCTAATGCGTAATAAAACCAGAAAAGACTGCAAAATTACCATTCATTGCCAAATTGGCAATAGCTCCAGAAGCCACTCTAAGAATAGTTGTATTTTCTGATGATCGCAACAGCATAAGCAAAGCATCTAAACCCCCTTCCTCCACAATCCTTTTCTGATTAATATCTGAAAGTAATTGAAACATTAGTCAGTATTCATAACAACAATTCTCCCACTCACCAACTCTTCACTCAGAAAAAAGAAACATAGCAATGACACCTGAAGTAGAAAAGAGGCATATTAAGTATTAACTAAAGGAGTTGTTCTATGACACCAAAACTAGATGTTATATAGAAGGGACATATAATCTTCTGCCATTGGCTATGAATATTTTGAAATCAACCAAAAAAAAGCACGTGGCTATTTAAAAAGTGAGGCATCTAAAACATGAAGAAATGACCAAGCTTATGTGTAACCGAGAAATACAAAGAGAAGTTGCTCTTGAACATAAAATAGACCCAAATACAAATCCATCTTCAACTGCTTTTAAGTTTGTAAACGGAGATATGCACAAGTTACTTATGTTTGAGGGTCCTGTCTTCGTATGCATAAGTTATCTATTTATGTGTATAAATGTATGCATGCATGTAGATTCTTACTAAAATTATTCCAAATTTATAGATTTCATGTGAAAATGGAGATATTTTGAGATCTGGCAACTTGTCAGAGTCTTAAAGGAAGTTTAATCCTTTGAGATGAATGTTCTTGTGTATGTTTAGACTTTCAGGATTTCATTTCTGAGTTCAACCTAGACAACAACAACAAACATATATTTATCCTAAAATTTTGGGGTCAACCACGGATCCTTAATAAACTAATTAGGTCAGTCCCATGTATTCTTTTCCGTCATTCTAATATATCCGAAGTCATAATCTTGTTACCTCCTTACTTGCAATTTAATAGAATTTGTGTGTCGGATAGGCATATGAAAAATGATTTATTGGGCATATAGTAGAAGTAATTTCTCACGAAATAACTTCAAAAATCATGATGCTTTGTTTATGCTATTTGAATCTTTTATTCTAAGTTATTTTTAATTATCTAATATAAGTGAATTTACTTATATATGCTATCTCTTTAAGCCATTTAAGACATATAGAGGATGAACAGTTTGTAAAAAGTACTAGGCCGAGGCGACATGATTACAACAAATAAAAATTTGAATATCTGTATATGTACTATTTAAATAAGATGGTGTTGTGACCACAAAAATATCTAAAGACCAATTTCCCCCTCTTAATAATGATATCGGTACTAATATGTCAAAAAAAGAATTTCATACTGATATGTTGCATTGTTCTACTAAAGGAGGTAAAATTTCTATTTTTGATAAAAGTTAGAGCACCAAATTATTCCACAACATGCTCTCAGAAAGCTTACACATGAATAATGGTGAGAGTTTAGTAATACGATCAAATGAAGCAGCTAAACTACAAGGCTCTTGGCTCCTTTTGAGTTCTTGATAGAGATTGTTTTGTTTTTTTTATTGATAATAGAAAAATTATTTTATTAGTTATAGTGTGTATATATTTATCACATTTATATAAAAATTTCTTGCACATAATGCAGGAAAGGCTAGGGTAGGCCTTTAGCGGTAGTTTTCAAAATAGTTGGCATAGACCCAACTTGCGGTAGTGACGATTCAGCCGCTATAAACCAGTTTTTTGATAGTGTTATTATAATTGTTATACGTATTGTTTTTGTTATTGTTATTGCTATTGTTATCGTTATTGTTATTGCATTTCTTCTTATTGTTGTTATTATTATTATTTATTTATTTTTGGTAGTATATCTTTGTTTCATAGAAGAATAACTAAATTTTGAGATATAGTAGAATGGAAGCAAAGAACACAATGGCCAACCCTAACTAATATGTTGAGAATCCATACCCGACCCCAAAATTTTGGGACTAAGCTTGATTTGTTGTTGTTGTTGTGTATGTCTTTCTTTGTGTGTATCTTTTTTTTTTTTTGATAAAATTCTTTGTGTGTATCTTGATTATACTAATATCTTCTTTTGTCTAGAAGGTTGTTTGCAAAAATAGTGGATGGGAATGTCACACATGTAAACAACACAGATTTTATAGAGTTTTTTTGGATCTAATGGGAAAAAAAGAACTATTGAATTTTACATGTTGTTTCAACAAGTCTTTCTTGGCTATCAATTTCATATAAATGGTTTTTTTTTTTTTTTTTTTTTTTTTTTTTTTTTTTTTTGTGTATTGGGACTATTTTCAAGTTCAATTTTTATTTTTAATAGAACTTATGTTACTAATAATTTATCAATACATGCAAGTGCAATGTCCTATTTTGGTAGTATCAGTAAGGGATACATCCTTAGTTAGCCCACTGCCAAGAAAAGGTTAGTCCACTGCCAAGAAAAGAGATAGTCAACGCCAACCGACTATCAACCAAGAAGCTAAATGTGTGGTAATTGTTTTTTTATACACTGATATATAATAGACGCTTCCCTAGTCCAAATTAGAGGGATGCTTGTAAGCTTGATGATATTTTATTAATTATGGACTTTTCATTCCATATGTTGTTTTACTCAAATTGATTGTTACTTATGACTACCTTCTTGAAAGAGAAATCCTATCTTAATGTCATATGACTAACTCATTTTTTTGCTACTAAGAACCATTATAAATTTATGTATAAATAATGTCATATATTACTTAGTTGTGCCACAACACTCTTTTTTTTATTAATTGGAAGGGAATAGAGATAAACAAATTTTTTTTTTATAACTACACAACAATTGTTCCATCTCCTCTTGTGGTTGGCACTGAGTCTCACACAGCCATAGGTCAATTACAATTATACCTATAAAGGAGAATAAAACGTATAAGAGGAATTTACTCGACGAACCCAATGCCTCAATAAAGGACAAAACAATTCATATTTATCTTTTAAGTTAGTAGTCCACTTGGTGATAGCTCCTAATCTAAAGTATCTATGCCTCAAACCTCATTCTATACTTTTATCCTAATTTATATTCAATCAGCATAAATCTTGTTATTTTTATAGACAATCTATGTCTCATAATCGCTCTCCTCTATACATGACCAAACCATCTCAAATAATTCTTTTTCATCTTTTCATCAATAGGAGCCACCCCTATCATTAAGCAATTCTACGTTTCGAATCCTATATTTTCTTGTATTTTCATTCATTCATCATAAGAGTTTCAGTGAACCAAAATTTGATACAATATAACCTTGTCTAATTCTAGAATAGAAATTTAAAGAATACAATGTTTTAATATAAATAGTTTTTATCTTTAATTAACTTTTTATATAAATTTATGATAAGTTTTATGTAGAGCTCAAAGTAACTGTATATAGTGGTCATGGTAAGCTGAAAAATCACTATGATAGTTTAATATTTAGAAAAGTAGAAAACTCATTATGAGATGGGGTAACAAAACTGGGCAGCTTCTATTTAGCGCAATGACTGGGATCCAACCAAAGACTAGACCTAGATTGAGGCAAATTAATCAGTTGTTAATCTTCACAGATTATCTAAATATAAATGTTCTACTTGTTTTGTTCCTTATCAAACAACTTATACATATTAATGTATTTTATCTCCCCAAAAAAAAAAAAAAAAAAACATATACGTATACTCTTGAGTTTATGGGACAAACATTTTCAGTATGTGAATTTCAAAGTCTTTTCATTTTTGTAACACAAGTTTAGTACAGGGAAGGCTATTTTCTTAATCCTTTTTTTTTCCTCTAAATTTTTGCTTTTGATCAAGTGACTAAAATCTTCAAAATCTATAAAGTGAAAAGATAAAAGTAGGGAAAGAATGCCACTACAGCAGCACTGACCAATATACAAATGAAGAGGGAAGGATTTAAAAAGAAACAGGTTTCACAGAACTCTATTGTGAAAACAAATTAGTCAGCATCATTTCAGACATGTAGAAATTATAGGCAATGAAGTGCACCTTCAGCAGCAAGATTGGCTACCACCTTCACAGCGTGGACTTGGACGTCTGAGTCTTCAGATGTCAACAATTGTAAAATCTTTTGAAGCCCAACTGTATTGTGAAGTCAAAACAACTTGTAAATCATAGTATCTATAGAAGTCACAACAGGGAAGAAAAACAAAAGAATTAAGCAAACTTTATTTGGCCCTATCACTGATGAAATCTTGCCTTCTTCACATATCTTTGCAATTGTGGCCCTCTGACCAGAGATATTCTCTCTTAATGGATTTGACCTGTATGAACCCATTCGGTTACCAAATTCTGAAGATCCTTTACTTAATTCTTCCTTCATATAAGATTTCTTGTCCTGTAGAACATTCAAATGTGAGGCCTAAAATACAAATAAAATATTTTTATAATGAGGATGCATGAAACAAATTACCTCAAAGTCATTCTCATTTTCAGGTACAGCCCTCTTTAGTTTAATCAGCTCATTTTCAATACCCCTCCTTTGTTTCTCCTGTTCTAAAAGCCTTTGCCTCACAGAGTGAAGTTCTTCATTTAGTTTTGCCTTTTTACAAAGAAATAAAAGTAATTAGTAATATTTACATTTCAGTTCAAACATAAAACTCATAACATAAATAATAAGTTTTACATGACTACAATCCAGAAAAACCAAGTCGATCTACACTTTGAAGGAAGAGAACTTAAACCAAACCCATCTGAATTGGTATGTCAACCATACCTTCTGTAGTAATAGATCTTTATTTTCTGATTTCAGGGATTGTAGTTCACTTAAAGTATTTTCATGTAGCTGATACATTTCTTGTAACTTCAACGCAAGTTCATCAATCTGTTTCTGCCCCTGGATTTTGAAACAAATAACAATACTAAGAAATGGATGTATAGAATTCAAAATGAACGATTCACAAAAGGTGAATTATCAGCACTAGGAATAGTTGAAGGGATAGTTGCACTGTGGAAGAATTTGCTTCTCCAAGATAACAGTAGTAGCAATGAGATACAAAGGGGACACTGACTGGGTTCTTAGGGTTTGGCACTTTTAATAGGTGCCCAACAGGGTTATCTCAAAGTAAAATCAACATATAAACAATGGTGCCCATTATGTTGTCTTCTGCATGGACATATTGGTCCTTACCAAAATAGCAATGAATTTGCTAATTTAAGAGAAATCTCATTAATCAATTACATCATTGAAGGAAAAAAAGAAGAAGAAGAAGAAGCAAAAAAATAATATAAGTGAAAAAATAACATCTGTCAATAAGAAGTGTACAGTAAGATTGCTGAAATCAGGACATTGCTCCAAATAACTTTAGGCTTTAACAAAGAAAACACTTAATCCACTGTCATGAGTAGGCATATTATCTATCTTGCAAACCATTCTCTTGTCAGTTGTCACCCTTAACCTTGAAACTTATGGTGACAGAGTTTAACAGCGATTACAAACAAATGAGTATCCACCTGGAAGGTGTCAAAAAGGATCAATGGAATACCAAAATTTTGCTTAGCAAGTTCCAATTCACAAATTAAAAAAGATGAGTTTAAGAAACCTGTATTTCTCAATAAGGGATGTTTGGACATGCCTTGCAAAGTTATCAAATTGATGTCTTGTTATAAGGTGTTTTAACAGAGAATTTTTAACTAATTATGGGAAAATCTCTGTGATCATAAAATATGCTTATAATAATGCCTTTTATATAGATAAACAATTCCCTCTACTTTTTTTTTTCCTATTGTTTTGTTTGTCTGATTTTTTTTAAAGGCAGATTTAAATGTATAGAAAACAAGTTGTGCTTTTGAAGGGAGCAAGGAGAAAATGGCATCACAGCTAATGATACAACAAAAACAACTGCAGGACTAAAATTGAACCTAAAAGTGAAACATGCAATATTCCATATTCCATCTATCCTAATTTGTCGTTAGAGATAAAATTAACCTGTTTTGAGTTTTGATGATCACTTAGCAGCTTCTTTGCCGAGTATAATTGTTCTTCTGGACATTCAAAATGGGCTTGCTCATCCTGTAATTGCTTAACTAGCTCTGCTATTTTATTTTCATACATCTGAGTGGTGTCAGCAAGGACCTTCTGATATGTAGAATTTTCCATATGATGTTTCTACTTGCAATAAAACAGCATTAGAATTTTTGCTTGTGTTTCTAAATGTGAAGTTTTCCAAAAATGAAAAATCCCACAAGAAGAAAACAGAAATATATAAGATCAAATGCGTAGATAGGGCAGAGCATAGAATTCATCATTTTTAAAGGTCAATCACAAACCTGAATTGACTTTTGATGCTCACTCAGGAGCTTCTTCATCAGAGCTAATTGTTCCTCAGCACTTTCAGAGTGAGCACGCTCATCTTCTATCTGTTTAATCAACTCTGCCATTTTCTTCTCATACATCTCAGTGGTATCAGCCAGTACTTTCTGATATGTAGAATTTTCAAGTTGGTGTTGCTACTAACAATCAAACCGCAGTGTAAATATTCATGCCCATATGATCAGAATTCTTTGTGAACATAACAAATGATATCAAAAAGTTTATGGCAAACCAAATAGCTAAATTACATTATACATTGGCATCCCTAACATAAACAATAACAGTAGAAAGCTTTACCCAGAAAATTGGGGTTCTGAACATTACCGAGCCTACGCAGGCATTGGCAGCTAAAGTCTAAGCCGGTGCCATCAATATCACTCGGGTTAAATAAATGTGCATAAATCATAATATACTCAAATATCAACTGCCTCCAAAGTCCAAACACAACCCCTCCCCAAAAGAAATATAAAAAGCACTAATAAAGTCAAACAAAGAAACTGATCATTGTTCCTAGAAATTGATAATCAATACACCTTTCTACAATCACAACACTGTAAATAAAAAAAAGACAGCTAATGTTGCATAGAAATAGGTTTTGATCCCTTTTAGTGGTATAAGCCCATTAGCATTAATTCAGCATACAATGACTACAGTCTTCTTTTTTCCTGAACTAACTCATACAGGTCTTCATTTGTAGCTTATTTTATATTTTAAAATAACATATTTTAGATCAAATAGATAGTGCATTCCTTCATTATATACATCTGACATAAGGGATTATTTTTACTGTAAAACCCTTAGCTGTGATTTGTACCATAAAACACTCTTAATAGTCTACTTAATATTTCTTCTTCTCAAAAAAAAAAAAAAAATACTTAATATTTCTTATCTAATAATGCGTGTAAAGGTCAGAGTCAAGCATACAAAAAAGAAAGAGGGGTATAGCATTATTCTTTTAACAGGGAAGAGAAATTTAATTAACAAATGGAGACAATCTAGTACACAGGAAGTGTAAAAGAGAGAAGAGAGAAGAACTTTCAACAAAAACAAGAAAACTTAGGTCATTGGATCCCCTTGATTTGGTAATATTTTTATTAAACCTATTAATGAGGCCATGTGTTAATGCCTGACCACTCGCCTATAGTCTTATTAACAAGCTCAAGTGAAGTTGTTTTTCATAGACCCAAAATCATGAGAAGAGCAACTCTTATATGTACAATCATCCAATTAAAGGTGCCCTAGAATAGATAACCAATTTCAAATTAAGTTGATTAATAGAAATGTTAAACTACATGGCATCAGTTAAATTGAACATATATATCAGTAGACAAAGAAAATAAGAAGATAAGGAAACGAACTTAAACTCAAAATATATAAACGGGAAGGGGGAGGGGGAATACCTCACTGTGTTTTAAACTCATTTCTAGCTTTGCAACTTTATCCTGCATCAAATTGTTAAGATCTTTCTGATGGTTCAATTCATTTAAGATGCCTTTCATCTCTGATTCAAAATGGATATTTTCTTTTTCCAAAATCTACAAGTGTGTACAAGATATTAGTGAGAAAATAATAATCATAAGAGATTACTGCACAAACATTTCGGCACAGCACTAATAACTAGATATAATTATAAACAAGTTGGGTGATTAGAATGTGCGAAAGTAAGCATATTACTAGATATTAAAGACCAGTTTTAATGAAGTAAATTTGCAAAGAAGATACCAACCCAAAAATCTGTAACAATGCACAAGCAGGAAAGAGAGCTACCTCAGACCTTGTGACTAGAACTTTTCTTGCTTCAGCAAATGAATCATGACACTCTCTGAGCTGTTTTTCCAAATTGTATTTGTCATCATCTCTCAACTTTTGTTGCCTTTCAATTTCTGCAGTAAGATGATCTACTTGACCCTCAAGCTTCCGAGATAAGCTTTCATAATCGAATTCTTCTTTAAGCTTTACCATATTTACTATTTTCATTGCCTGCAAAAGAAACAAGTAATTAATCGGCTTGATATGCAAAACTCAATTCCCTTTAGAGTTGATGAGTTTTATTTTGTTCATCCACATTTAAAGTGAAAGCATCAAACCTATGAAACAACAACCAAAAAAAAAAAAAAAAAAACCCTGGAACTGACATATCAGGTAAAAAATGAGAGTGTGCATAAGAAAACTATCACTTGCTATCTTTTAAATGCCATAATGTATGAGCACCTGGTTTAAGAACAATAAGAGAAAAAAAGTAATAAAGATTTATCTGAAATGGGAACATTGAGCATTGCACTACGCATCAGTGTCAATAAACCCTTGCTAATGTTTTAGGCTGATGTTTGCTCCAAGATTAGCAGACTGAGGCAAACTCTAGGACAAAACATCAGTCAACTTGGAATGGTTTGGTTCACTAATCGGTTCTGATACATGGTTAGAAGCTCTGGGAGGACTAACTCCTGCGTGTCACTGTCACAGATATTAAAATCTAAGGCAAAGACTGTTTCCTTTCTAATTCAATCAAAAAGCACTTGCTTTTTAGTGAAAACTAGACCATGAAAGACAGCAGAATTTCATAGTTGACTAAAATTAGATGCCAATATATATTATATTTTCCAATATTATTGTCTAATACAAGCCACATAGAATTGATACAGATGATAAATGCCATGTACTTCGTATTTTATAAATATTAAAAAGAAAAAAGAAAACACTCTATACAGAAGACAAAAGCTGTATACTTGTATATTATTGAATTTTAAAAATTAAAAGAAAAAAAACTCAATGCATACATTCACTTCTTTTTCATCCATTGTAATGCAGATGTCCAAAAAGGGATATGCCAGAGAAAGATTACCAGAGCATTGACTGCTTTTATATTAAAACTGTAATCCAGAACCATAAATGTTATAAAAAAGATTGTACTCAATGCACAAGTCTCTTGCTTCAGTGGATCTTGTTAAATTACCAATTGATATGGTAAATTTAATTATTTAAACACATATTTCTAACACCCCCTCATGTGTAGGCCGAAACTAGCTTTTAATAGGTGAGGCCTAACACGTGGGAATTTAAATGGGAGGTAGAGTGGAGAAGACAAAGATCGAACTCAAGATCTCAGGTTCTGATATCATGTTAAATTACCGATTGTTCCAAAAGTTTAAACTGTTGAGATATGGTAAATTTAATTATTTAACCACATATTTCTAACAAATTTGAAGAGTGATGGTTGGTAAGCAGCCTTCGCCCCCAGTGTTAGAAAGGTTGATTACTAAACTTGAACCCGCAACACATCACTTGTGTGGAGTGCACCAGCCAGCACCAAGGTTCAACACAAAACCATACATATTGTGTATCAAGTGTGTGTATACTTATATTTAGGATAACAACAACCACAAAGCCTTAGTCCCAAAATTTTGGGGTCAACTATGGATCCTCGAAAGATTAGTTTGGATCGGCCATATTTCGGATAAGTAAATTTATTAATAAGACAAAAAGGGCATAACCCAAGTACACAAGAAGTACACATAGGTACACCAATAACTAAGCTCTAAAATTACAATGATCCATAAAATATAAAAAGGTTGAAAATGAAAACAAACCCAACACTATCATCCACTCATACAAGGATATGACAAACAACAATTTTCAGATATAAATTAGACCTTTCACACCTTCGAAGCTTCTAGCACTCCTAATTAAAAAAGAGAAATTATCATAGCAATAACAAAACGGGGAGGGGGAAGAGGGGGGGGGGGGGGTGTTAGTAGATGATCAACCACATGATATAGCCAACAGATTATGATAGAAATCCAGAATTTCCACATTAGAAAGCTTAATCCAACACACCCGCTGCCCAAACATTATCGTGCTAGCAGTCTCTGCATGGTGCCGTGCAGATGGCCCGATTGTTACTATAAGTGAAGTCCTTGCTGAGCCTATTTCAATAAAATTAAAGTTGAATTTCAATAAACTAAAATCACAACAACCAAAAAATTTTATCAAAATAAAATAAAGCAACATGAACACAACAATATGCAAACAAACAATCACCCACAAAATGCACAAGTTTTACTTAGGCATAAGTATAAATTCTATATATGATCAGATATATACAATTCACTAGTCGGCACATAAGCTAGAAATCTAAAATATTTCATTTGAAAGTACTGTAAAATGACTTAAAGGATAAAGAAAAAGCACACTGGGTTGCCCATGTGAATTTATAGAAAGAAGAATATTCACACAATCATACGATACAGTCCCATTGGTAAAATCAAGATAAGGAGTAGGATAAATAGAAATTCTTGGTCTCATTAGATGGTAAACAATACAGAAAAAAGGTTTGAAATTCTAGAAATTTCAGTTTATTCAATAAAAATAGCACAACGTAAAAATAATAACCTCCAAATGAATCACGAAGCAATCTTGTCAGCTTAGAATCTCTAGTAGGTATATGTGAGCTGTTTTCAGCCAATGCATTTATACATTTTCCAAGGGAACTGAGAGAAAGGTTAATAAACTTGGCCTCTTCAAGCAATAGGCCTTCGCTTCCTGCAACACAAGGATAATAATTATAACAAGAAGGTTGCACTTTCCATAATTTACTATTTACAAAAACATTTAATTTAATGTTCCATTTTTTTCACAACTCATACCCAATGCATAATTATACTGTCCTATTTAAAAATTAATAAAGTAGCAATAACAATACTAATAATAATGTTTTACTACACAAGATACTCTAGGAACTAACACCATAAATAGGTGAAAAAATCACCCCAAAAAAAAAAAATCATTTAAGGCCAAGAATTATTGAGCCCTAAAAAGTGATTAACAAGAAAAGACAACAGTAATGACTTATAAAAAAAATAAATGGCAATGTTAAACGAAAAAAGGAATCAATTTAAATGTAATGAATACTATAAAAGACAAACCAGATTTGTCTATCCTTTCAGATCCGGCTAGATCCACAATCAGCAACTTGCTTTTTCGGACGATGGGTATGCCATTGCCATCAAATAAATCACTTTTAGTACCCTTCTCTTGAGAATTAATCTCATCATTTACTTTTTCATGGACAGATCTTCTTATATGAACCTATAAAAAGCAAGGTTCGAGGTTTTCATTATTATAGGAAAAAAAAGTCATGAAAACATTCTTTACAATTTTAGGCAATGATTAAAAAGAAATAAGAATCCTGGAAAATATCTACCATGAGAATTGCATGACTACGAGAAGATTCCGTGTTCATCTTTGTATTAGCTGCATGACGGTTTGCCTCACCAACTTGCAGTAGCTGTAGAAAATGATCAAGATCTTGAACTCTAGCTACAGTAGCACCAGGCAATGACACTTCACCAGTTTTTGGGTCCTCATTAATAGGAATATTCGTCTTTTCTGGTGCAAGCAAATCTTGTATGGATTCCATATACAGCTAAAGCAACAACAAGAAATAATAAAAGGGTGACCACCCAGGAGAACACTAAACATGCACAATTCTGCAGTCTGATGACAAGTAAGCAGCAGAATGGAAATGATGAAAAGTCCAATGAACATAGTTAATTTTACAATCAAATATATGGATGGCACATAAAATGAGAGGGGAGGGGGAACTTTTGACCCAAAAACCTATTACCCATTGTAATTTTCTTAAATTGAATTAAAAGAACAGATTCCACAAATATCTGGTGTGCATTAAATCTCTATCTCTCTCTATACCACATTGGAAACTAAATTTAAGAAGCCCCTATCTATTCAATTCTATCAAATTCAAGTCTTTAAAACGATTCATGTTTGTCCATAATCTTAAAAATTGTCCAGGATTTAGTAAAATTTTTGTTGGATTTCAAAACATTTCCATTTTCTGGCTAACTTGAGTTTGTGAAGAAACCAAACTTTGATGTGTTGAAGAAGATGGGAATTTTTAAGAAACATTGGAGTGTGGACACAGAAACATGCCTATTATAGAATATGAAACACTTAATCAGCAACCTTAACTCAAAAACCCTGCACACCACATAAACACAAGACAAGCACGTCTTACTACATCACTTCAATACCTGCAAATAGGAGACTTCTACACTATCAGAAGCAGGAGATGTACTGGCAATAATGTCTTCAAGAGCTCTAACCATAATACCTCTTTCAGATGCATCCTCTTTACCCAGTCTTCCAACTGTGTAAGTTTTGCCAGTACCTGTTTGGCCGTAAGCCATAACTGTCCCATTATATCCATTCAATACACTCTGCAAAAGTATGTCAAAATTGACTGTATAAAATTAACATGCCATTCCATCCAAAAATTTTCAAAATTAATTTCTTTTGTGACAATGAGAGAAAGGGAAGTGAACCTCAGCTTTGAATTGACCAATTAAAATTATTATTCCTCTATCCCGAACTGTGTCTCATGTTGGAGAGATGCAATGTCTAAGCTGACTCAATTAATGCATTGACACATCATATAAATTATAATTAGCAATGGTCCCAAAATTGTCCTTTCATAATTTAATTTTTTTTTCTTTAGGTGTAAGGGTAATGGGAAACTTGAAAATTTTAGTGCCTGGACCGTTTACAAAATGACACAAAATTTTGAATGGACAGAATAGAATCTGACACCCAATTTCGGGATTGGGAGACAAAAGGCCACATAAAGATACACATACACTGTCGAGACCCATGCACAAAGAGCATTTAAAATTTGTCACTAAGTTACAGTCATAAAGCAATAGAGGGCTCGTAATTCCTCTGCAATACCAATTAAAAAAAAATTTAATTGCAAAATATTTTGTAATGTAGTTTTCAGCACAAGAACTCCCCTATATGATGCATTTTTAATAAAAATAGTTCTTAAAAATGTGAGTTAAAAAGGATCAATTTCACTTTACCTCAACTACAGGTTTTGCAACCACTTCATATACACGCTTTTGAGAGGCAGTTTCTGTAAAAACTTCATCAAATCTATAAGACTCAGAACTCCAGTTGTTTTTACTCAGCTTTAACCGCTTCAGCTACAGGGAGGAAATAACAAAGAAAAGGGAAAAAAAAAATCAATTAATCCCAAGGTTCTGGTGGCTGGTGTTTGTTCAAAATATAAAACATATGCATTTCTGGGGAGAGGGGGAGAGCTATTTAATATCAGTTTCAATCTTTTAAGTGTTACATGTAAATCACCTCTGGTTGTAACTCAACACAATCAGAAAAATCAGCATCTGAAAGAAGATCTTCAGCATTTCTTGGTCGAAGTCTGATAGCAACTCTTACCCTTCTGGGCTCTGCGGTAAAGATAAAACACAAAAACTTCATAAGAAATCTTTCTTAGTAATCACATTATGTAGCAGGGCAATGCTTTTTAATTCATGCAATGAAGCAATATTATGCTCAAAAGAGGCAACTATAAATGTTTTTTTTCCCCATTAGACTAATTGCAATTCAGCACGGATTTCAGACCCCACAACCACAAAGTTACCTCATTTTGAACATTAAGTACCTCATGAATCATGTTGACAAGGCAGCGCTTCTTGATGTCTGTGAACATTCATCAATGATCGATGGGTTTTACAAAAATTCATCATGACTAAGTTATGTTTACTAATTCTATTTCAGGAAACATTTGGCACAGAAAAAGCCTATATTCAGCTCACTTCATTGAAAACAATACTTTCATCAGGGTCATACTCGTGGAAAATTATTAGGTAATCCCAAAGTACAGTGACGCAGTACTCCCTCCTTCCACATAAATGGTGGAACCGACAATGAATTTGATTAGCAAGATCCACTATTACGTGAGAGGATGAGGTAAAGTGTCACTATACTCTCAGAAAACTGAATAGTTACTCCATACTCATAATAATTAGTTATTATTATTATTATTTTAATTGATTTCACCATGGTCCAGGGGAAAATGAACTCATAGAATGGATATTGTTTATGTACATATTCATAAATTTATTTTCCAATGATAAATTGTGTGGTTCTCTAAAATAAGACCCACAAGCTTGAATCAAAACCTTTTTTCTATATGTACTTCTGATGCCAAAAAATGTAAGGAACTTCGAAATTTTCCTCACCGATTCAGCATTTTATTTATTCAAATTAATACTAAGTTACATCTCCAAGCAGCCACATAAGTAAAATAAGAATAAAATAAAATAAAAAGAATAATAAAAAACTGACATCCTAGAAATTCAAAGGGAAAAAGAACTTTTAACCCAGTTCTAAAATCTATATAAGAAATAAATCAAAGCATTTAAATGTCAACAAGTACTTCAAGTTCCAAAATAAATAAACCAGGCATATTGATTTTGTGTGTGTGTGTGTGAAAGAGAGAGAGAGAGAGAGACCTTGATCGGAGTGAAAAGACTGAGTTCGGGAATTAGGGGTGACAGAGCGTCTTGAAGTGGCGGAGGGAGGCTTGGGCCGACCCGAACTGTTATGGGCCGGTTGAGCATGGCCCACTGTAGTTCTTGAAGAAACAGCAGAAGAAGAAGAAGAAGAAGAAGTAGAAGAAGAAGAAGATCCATTATTATTATTATGAGAATATGATTGTCTGGACGACCTCGAAGCCATTATTCTCCTCTTTAGTCTCTACTTGTATAATCAAAAACAAAAAATGGACCTCTCAACTTATTCTGGAGCTTCAAACTGAGACACAAAAATGAAATTCCAGTACAGAGATTTTAAAAAACAGAGAGAGAGAGAGCAAGTCAAAGCAAATCTTCTCAGAGTATTATTCTATTTTTTTTTAAGCCTAAAAAACTTTGAGGCCGGCACGATGGAATTGGAATGGAACAGAGAGAGAGAGAGAGAGAGAGAGGGTGAATAGTGTGAATAAAGAGTGAAGTGGTTTCCGTTCCCGCGTTGCGTCCGTAACGCTCGCTTTGTTTGATTGAGTTGGACGGCCCAATTATATTCTCCTAATCTTTTTATGACGTTGGAAGCTTAAAGCTTAAGATTCTTTTCTTTTTCTCTCTTTTTTTCTTTTTTTCTTTTTTTAAATTTTCAAAAAGTTGCCTTTTTAGCAAATCTGTACAGGACAAATCCACAAATTTAATGAATGGATATTAAACTGCAATTAAAATATGGGCCCAATTAACGGCTATAGGAAAGTGATAATAATAAAAGTGATGCCGATTGCTTATTTTTATGAGAATGGATCAGTTCACCTATATGTGAAAATAAACAAAGATGCCATATTCCTTACTATTCTTTTTGTGTAGCTAGTGTCACATTACATGATATATGAATTATCTGAAGCACCATATTATTATCTACAATCACATTTTCAATTTATGTTTTGTCTGAAATGTTTTGATTAATAGACAGATTTTTTAGATCTTCTTCTCAAAGAAATAAAAGAAGATTTTTTTTTTTTAGGTTTCTTAGAAAAACTCCATTATGGAGTTACTAAAGTCCTATTTGTTAATTTCAAAATATATAGATTGGATTTTACTATATCATCAATGTCTTTTTTTTTTAATTGTCAATCTCTCATTTCAAAATAGAATAATAAGTTTTAGGAAATCCAAGGTAGAGTTACCCTACGGACTCTAGAGAATCTAGTTTGTTGATAGGCAATTATAGTTTGTCAAATTGAAAAAAAAAATATAATATATATATAGTTAGAAATTTTATTAATTACGTTCTCTATAATCACAAATGAAAGTTGACTCTACCTCCAATCAATTACTAGAGAATGAAGCCAATAAGATAAATGGTTAACCAGGGAAATTTTGAAAAAAATAACTTTTACCCTTAATACTTAGATCAAAAAAAGTTCCAAAGACCGAGATAAAAAGTTAACTTCTTAACTTTGAATTTCAACTCTCATATTGCACAAAATCTCAATCATATAGAATTATATTTTATAGTTATAAAGATCCTTAAATAAAATTTGTCATAACTTTTTGTTTCATTGTCAATTAAGTTACAAAGCTCTTGAAAATAATTATACACTTTGATCCTTAAAAGTGATGTGTAACCAAAAAAAAGAGTAAATTACATAAAGAAAAGTGTGTGACAATATCTTTACCATATTTTTATGTTTCAAGTTCCAACCCCAAAAGTATTCTACATATGGCAGCTTCTTTTGACTGAACATTCCAAAACACACATTTCATTCTTTATCTAATTCAAAGCTCTTTTTAATCAACTATATTAAGAATCCGCTTGAAAAGCACTTTGTTCATAAAAAAAATAGCGCAAACCTTTGGTAGACATTATTGAATTATTGCTCTCTTTTTTAACCTTGTGCATGATCTAACAGTTAATCTTCCTTGTTTTTGTCCTAGTGGGTTCTTGTGTCTATGACTCTATATATATGCTTGTAGCCCCTGTGATCACTTTTCTTTTAATGGTCCCTGGTTCAAGGTTCAAACAATCTGAACTAATATTAATGGGTTTTCGGACACCTTTTTCCCCGAAATTGTCAAACATCAACAACTTCATTTGGGGCTTGACACATGCAGTGCTTTT
Source organism: Quercus agrifolia (assembly GCA_029955455.1). Taxonomy (NCBI): domain Eukaryota; kingdom Viridiplantae; phylum Streptophyta; class Magnoliopsida; order Fagales; family Fagaceae; genus Quercus; species Quercus agrifolia. The sequence goes on along the minus strand of JARQAD010000004.1, from coordinate 10,689,631 downwards.
GACATTGTAATCAGAGAGCGTTAGTGGAATTGTGATTGTATAGTAGTATTAATTGAATTTTTCATAAAATTATAGGTCCGAGCATTGAATTTACAAAAAAGTTGATGTTGCGTTGTATTGTTCATCAAAAAGTTGATGTTGCGTTGTACTTCTATTAGTTTTTGCATGTATACAGATAGGCAAGTAAGGTAGGTGGAGGTTAGACCAGTCAAGGTGGTATAATTAATTTTGTAGCTTTTTGTTTGTCATTTTCAGGTGCCGTCCAACAAGGTTGTGAAACATTGACATGTTCATTTTGTTTATGTCACTCGAGCTGACCACCATTGTTGGAATGCAACCACCGACGAAAACAATAGGACCCTATTTATCCTTTTAATAACTATTAACTAAGCGCAACCGTTTGGAGGTGACAATTTTTATTTATTTATTTGAGATAGATATCTTGTGAAGAAGGTATCTTATATGTCCGGTTTATAAAATTTATGTGAGACTAACATGTGGACCTCACGTCAAATGTATACAAGATTTTTTCACTCTAGTCTAATCTAAGTATATATATGTGTGTGTGAAGGTTTCTCTCGAAAACTTGAATCTCGACCTTTACCCCTCCCACCTTACAAGGACTTGTACTTGTAAAGTGACCATCACGCCAAGAGTGACAATTAAGGAAAAAATATTTATCAAGTCATACCTATAGCGCCTTGCGTGTTTTTGGTAGGAAAATGAAGATAATCTCCTATGTCCTTTAATTCAAGATCAAGTCATAGATTAATGTCTAGTTCTGTTGCTTTTCAGAGGAACCAAATCTGATTAAAGGAAGTAAGTGATAAAAACCCCGTCACGTGCAGCATAAAACACATTAGTTCACCATCTAAAATCGACTACTTAGTTCTGTGACATTTTTTTTCTATTTTCTATCGGACACTACAATGCCTATTGAGAATATTTTAAGAGAGTTTAATGATGTTAAAACCTTTCCAATTCTAGCAGATTTTTCAGCAGAATAGATTTGCTACATTAGCTGGTGTAGTAAGTAGGTCCATCATAAGGATCTGATTATTGGACTTGGAAGAAGGTTTCATGAATGATATCTTCAAAACTATTGAAGTGACAGGTCCAAATAATTGATTTGGCAACGAATGCAAATGAGTTGGACTTGGTCCAACTGTCAGGGGAAGAATCTAGTACTCTGGTGCTTCCCTGTTTGTTTGTTTGTTTTGTTGCGATCATTTGTCCTGCATCTTTTCTTACATTTTTGTACCAGATGCAAGCTGGACTGGAAAAGCACCTTCTATTTATTTGTCTAATCAAACCAAACATAACCAATACAATGCGTGTAAACGGGCTAAAGCCTGTGCGGAAAATCGTATTAACATCCTATTACATACTCGTTATTGTCATTAGAAATCCATCTTTTTTTTTTTGGGGACCTTAAAAGCAATAATAAGCTCATTAAGCTGAAGCTCTGATTGCCAATCTGATTTGGCTTTTTTCATGTCTCCAATCAAATATTCCCTGTCCTTCCTATTTTCTAGAGTGAAACATAGACCCTACTACCTAGCCATAAGGTCATAATCAGAGCAGATCTTGCTTTATTTTATGACACTATTTTATAGTAAGTCAAAAACATGTCAAATATGATAAGAAGTAGTACTCTATGATTGAACGTATCACTCATCTGCTCGTCCGATCTGTTGTTCAAAAGAAAGCCTTCCATGTGCATGATTTTTTGCATTTGTGAACAGAACAGCATGTGAAGCGAGCCTGGCACTAGGTTCTATTACAAGTATCCTCAATTTTAATTACCTTTACTGACAACAGAGGCAACCACATACCATATAAATCTTCTCTATTTTTTTTCCCCAGGTGATAAAATGTGCTACATGTTCTAGATGCAAGTACAAGTCAAAAGCTTATTATTAGGCAACCTTCATTCATTCATGTTGCAAGTTGCAAATTACCACCCGTGATCATTTTTTATAACGCTTTTGTTATGAGAAGTGATTATTTTTTTACAACGTTTTCACAAAACTTTCACAACAAATTATAGATAGTAAATTGTTGTCGGTTCTAATTTGAACCTACCACAAAAATTGCTTTATACCCACCAATAACAGCTAGTAACAACGTGACATTTCTCTTTTGTTATAGAGTAAATGGGAATGAATTTTTCACGTGAGCTGGGATTTGGGTTAGACATGATCAATCGCTCACCTTCCTTGTTCACCCATACTGCAGATAATACGAAAAGGTCCTTCACAAAAGATCAATTCAGCATTCACAACCTGTAAGATATGTGTGTTAGAGAGAGAGAGAGAAGATGACAAGGGCACCAACTTAATTCATACCATATGTACACAGTACACACGACCCCCTCTCAACTATACCATGAAGAATTAACTTCTGCATCCTCATGGAATGTCTCACATTATGGTCCACAAGAATTTGGAGCCCATCAACTATGAGACCACTATGTACGACAAGTGTATGAGAAATCAATCAATCAATCAATATATATATATATAAATAATTAAAAAAAAAAAAAAACAGAGACCTCATGCAAGAGTGTATGAGATCCTGCCATGTGACACTCTAATTTTACATTTAACATTTTTTTTTTTACATCTTTTCATTAAGTTTTTTTTTTTTTTTTGTTACTTAAAAGTTCACATTAACTTATTTTTACTGTTATCTCATTAATTGCTTGAGCCACTATCTCTATATATTATTAACAGTTAAAGCGTAAAATTTATTGTTACTACACTCCTGTTGAGCCACATCAGTAGCCATGTCATTTATTTATTTTTTATATTTTCTTTTCTCTATTTAAACTTTTATTCCCCCTATTTAAAAAAAAATATATACACTTCTTCTCCCTATTAGTTCACATACCTAACTATTACACTTCTTCCAACCATCCCCTTTTCTTTTTGCCTCTTTTTCTCCTCACTACTTTATCGTTATACTTTCTTTCTCTTTTTTATATTTTGACTCTTCTTCTACCCATTTTATTTTGTATAAATTTGATATCATTTTCCCATTCAATCCATATTTTCTCCACACAAAACTGAGTATTCTCTCTCTCTCTAGGTGAATTTTTGTTCTTTCTTATGACTCTAATTAAGGTTGATGGTTTTTTTTTTTTAATTTTTAATATATGTTTTGGTATTGTGTTTTTTATTTTATTTTTTTAATATCCCATTAGAAAGTTTTCTCTTCCCTTTTATATCTTTGGTTGAATTTTAGTTTGGGTTAATACTTAGATTTTTTGGAAATAGGAATTTGAATATGTCTACCAATTGTTTGAGTAATAAAACTTTTTATTTATTCCTTTAGTTTCATTTTAATTTTGGCTGAGATAACATTGTAATTTTGTAATGAGTTTTGATTATTATGATAATTTCCTTATCCCTTAAGAGATGAGAAATTTGAATAATAAATTTGAAACTTATAAAGTCTAGTTATATATTAAGAAAATGTAATACACTATAATAGAAGTTGGAAAAATATAGTTCACCTTATAAAATATTAATCAAACATTAAAATAATAATAATAATAATAATAAAATGATATATTTGTAGGGATAAAAAGATTATAAAAAAAATACTTATAAAAATAGACAATACTTGAAGTAATTGTTACTTTTTATATATTGCACTTCATTACATAATATTTATATTTCCACACATCGCGTGAGTCAGTAGCTAGTTTTCTTTAATACCACAACCTCACAAGCTCACATGCCTGCTAGAGGGTCAAATGTCAATATCAATAAGCCTAGACTAAAGCAAATTTCACAAAATATTTCACAAATGCCCAAGTGACAAGTTCTTTTTTTTTTTTTTTTTCTTTTTTTACAAGATAGAATTTCTATTCTAGTCTAATCTAAGTGTATGTATGTGAAGCTCCCTCTTAAAGACTTAAACCTCGACCCTTACCTCCCCCCACACCCCACAAGCACTTATACTTGTGGAGTGACTATCGCACCAAATGACCATCGCACCAAAGGTGTGCGATGGTGACAAATTCTAAATAGTATAAGATAAAGTGATATCAATGGTGAACCAAAATAAGAATCAATAAAAACTTGTGAATTCAACTGTTGTATCAAGCTAAGAATCAATAAAAACTTGTCAACTCAACTGTTGTAAATTGTTTTCTAGTGCATTACTTGGGACTATAGATGTCATAAACTTGTCAACTCAGTCGAGGCAGCATGCCACGTGTACTGCATGGCCCCTGCATAAATCTCTGGGTAAACTGAGTAATAATCAACTCTACATTTGGAAAGAGCAGGCCAAAACCATGGAGAGATCTCATTAACCTCTCTAAATTACCGTAATAATAATAATGATAATATATCCAGTAACCACAGGACTGATATAATGCGTCTAAAACCTAGTTCAGATTAAAAAGAAAAACACCACATAATTCCTCATATGGAAGTGATAACGTATTCCATTTTTGTTTATGATTCAACTTACGAGGTAAAATCATTACAATTCCTGATCTCTAATTAAAAAGCTAACACACTTTCAGCAATATAACCATTTTCTTTACAGCCTCTCCTTTGTCATTTGCAATATTTACAAAAGGAGAGCACTTGTAACCTGCAATTTTTCCACATTTATATGAATGATCTTACCACTCTCACCTTCCAAATTCTGCAATAAAGATCACTTGCATTGATACCAATAGTGGCATACTGGCATATACAAGATGCAGTCCAACTCAAGTACCCAAATTCTGTCCCTCCAAAAGGGGTGGTAATCACAACCAAATGGCTCCCACCCATTACGGTAAAGTATTGACGAATTTCCGCGGCAACACTCCAAAGCTGAACTTCATTTGAATTACGGAAACAAACTCCAGCATTGAGCAGAAGTTTCTTAACTCTTCCAACCCAGTGCCTTCAGATGGCTTTGTTTCAGTTCAATGTGCTTCCCTATCCTGAAAATACCAACGGAAGTTAAATTGTGATAGATATGAGAATAGCACTTGCGTATCCTCAAGTGAGTCAAAGAAGCACTGACTTGTCTAAAATCAAAGGTATCAAATGAGAAATGCTATCACACAGTTATGTACAACATTGACTTAGATATGTATGAGACAAGCTTAGACATAATTAGTGGTGGTATACTTGCCTTTTTTTTTTTTTTTTTTGATGAGTTATGCATGCTCCTTGTAGATTTTGAACCCACAACTCACCCTCTACCTATTTTTCTAGAAGTGCTAAGTTCCAACTACCCATACCTGCTACTTTTTTTTTTCCCAGGCAAAATGAATAAATCAGCACTCTGAGAATTTTTTTATTTAACTTTCTTTTCCCACCCTGACCCCCATTTATAAGTTACCCAGCGCTCATAAGAAAGTGTTGGTGAAAAAACAAGGGACCCAAAAAAAATAGAAGGAGAGAGAGAAGCACTGCCAAGGAATGATTTTAAAGAAAGTAATTATTTTGAGCAATTACCCAAGATCTGATGGAAGTCTGAAACCACCAATTCTTACACGCTTTAATGAATGAATCTGCAACAAGAAGAAACATAAGCAGCAAAGGTGAACACGCCAGAAATATAAATCAATAAGCTTTAAGGACCAGCTATACACAAGAGTGATAGACCAAATCTTGGTACAAGATAATGCTCCATGTTCACTTATTAAATTTTTTTTTAACAAGTGACAGCAAGTGTATTAAATTTCTGGAATGAAATTGTGAACGGAATCTTCTGAATAGTACCAATAATGCATATGCCTAGACATATGTATAATGAAATAACAATTTTGAACAAAAGCATTAAAATTGTCCTATAATCTTCAAAAACTGCAAAGCTACATTTTTCCCTACGCTATCTATATAAATGATGAAAGAACAACTCTACTTAACCATACATCATGTGTGTGCGCACACGCATGCAGTGGACAGATAAGTTACACTCACCCCTGGGTCTTGAACTAATGACTTTATCCACCATCCCAATATCAAGGGAGGAGGAAGTGACATTTGAGTTAGTGTCATTAATCTCAACAATAAATCAATATTTAGAAAATTACTATGGCCCCCTTTACATTACAACGAACACAAATTTCATCAATTGAACGTACACATATCAGTACAAGTGCACAACTAAGAGGAAGGCAGGTTAAAGCAACTAGTCTTTCTTATCCGAAGGCAAGCAAGACAACAAGGGAGGTTTTAAGCAACTCCATGGTTTCCAGATGGGTTTCCTTTTGGGTTTGTCCACTTGTTTTCCTACTCAGGTTCTGGTTCCTATTCTAGAAATTTCAGATTGTCATTGCCAAAGGTTGCTTCCTTTCCTTTACTGTGCTTCAAGCTGTTGAAGTCATGCTTCAGGCTTGCTAGTAGAGATACAAAAATGGGCCATCTCAAGATAGCCTCAAACACCATTTCTATTCTATTGCCAGTTCCTTGTATCAAAATATAGAGTGGGATGCCACTAACTCTGGAAAGTGAAAATGTTTTCATCAATTAAAGAAAGCTAACCTCAAGTCCAGCATTTTTCACAAGTTCTCGAACTTCATGTTTCCTCCCTTCATGAACCTGCAGGATTCCAAATGAACGAATGAAAATTAAACACTAGCAGAAATGCAGTGGAATCTACCTGACAAAGGGAAACAAATGTATAGGATAAGTTATAGAAGACTGGAATAGGTAACAAGTACCACAATGCGAAGACGAGGTCTTGGTATATCTGGTTGTCGTGGTAGTAGCTCCACGGAATCTGGGGTGCAATGGACGCCCTCAATGACTGTTCCGTCATTGATAGCTATCAAGTGCCGCTTATTAACATCGCCATCTATTACTGCTATATATCTGGCAATCACCAAATGTTATGTTGTATGTCATCAGATTACGCGGGAATGGAAGTTCAATATTTATGCCCAACGGTAAAGTTCTGACTCGGGAGGCAATAAATAAATGACATTAGCATAAAGTTCATATCATGGTAAGCAACTAAACATTTTAGTTGTTGCTATCCAAAGCATGCCAACCAATAAACTTTGAAGAGCATGCCAACATCAAATCAATTTCCTGTGAAATTGTACAAAAGTGTAGTTTCACATAACTATTAAGTAATAATTATGGATGATAGGCTATTTTTCAGTAAAACATTTGTCCCAAACAACAAAAAAATTAAGGAATGTATGCAGTTCAACACTCACTCCTTTGATAAGTTAGCTGAAGGATGTGAAATTTGTTGAGCAAAATCTCCTGAAAACAAACAGCATTGGACATGGTTATAAATGAACTCATCCAAATTTCAATCTATACTTAAAGAACTTCAAGGAAATAATCGTCTTTAAGGCACACCAGGTTGCATGCATTGCAGTTTACATACCATCATTAGTCACAATAATCAAACCGGTAGTGGCAACATCAAGGCGCCCTACAGTGAACAGTCGTGGCTTGGGTACTCCTGAATTTCTTTTATCCTGGAAATGCACACTATTATTTGTTTAATTTGCTCAAATTTTTTTTTTTACAAAGTTTACAATTAATTTTTCCATGATGGTAGTTTTTCTTTCTTTCTTTTTCCTTTAGTTAAAATCAATAACCAAAAAACATTAGATAGAAGGTTTCCACCCACACATACCAATATCTTCAAATAATCATCAAACAGACTCAACACGGACTTAGACTCTTTGTCCCCAGATGAGCAAATGTACCTGTCACGACATAACTACATTAATTTACACACAAATCACCACCTAAAGAGCTCAATCCATAAATGACCCCAATGATCCAAATGAAAAGAGCATTAGCAACAGTAACAAACCCTTTTGGTTTGTTCAAGGCAAGATAAACCTTTGAAGGCTGCTTCTTAGGAAGACGGTTCCCATTGACATAAATGATATCCTTCGCAGGATCAACACGAGTCTGCAAATAGCAACACAATATTTATATTCACACAAACACAAAGCAATAATAAACCCCTAAGAAGCACGGACACTCCAAAACACGATGCCAAGACACTCCTGCACGCGTGTCCTCATATCCCCATCTTATCGCATCCTATTTTTTCAAGAATTACCGTGTTGTTGTGTCTCATGTCATTGTCCATGCTTCTTAGAATCAAATGCAGAGAAACCTAATACGAATACGAATGCCAACACAACTATATATGCTATAACCTGTGGAGTATTGCACACGGAACCATTAACAGTAACCTTGCCTCCAAATATAAGCTCTTCACTACTCCGCCTCGAAGCCACTAAAAAAAAAATAACAATATTTATGTATTATCTGAAGTCATATTCTCTGTTACTTCCTTAATTGTCGCAAACAACACATACTAATAATCCGTTACATAATTGTGACAAGTAAAACAATCAAAAACAGTAGTTGAGACAAAACATTGTTAATGTTACCTCCGGCGGCAGCGAGAACCTTACTTAGGCGCTGAGGGGGGTCCTTGAAATTATCATTATAGAATCTCCGAGCAGCCTTGGAATAATTGGATTTAGGAACAACCTCGGAGCTCTTGTTTTTGTTAATCTTGTTTTTTTTTGTCACTTTGGTGGTGGTGGTGGCGGTGTCGGAATTGGCCGTCGCGTGGAGAAGACGCGCGGGAGGGTGCATTTGGAGCTTGAGGTTGCCATCTTCGCCCCGGACAATCCACGGGATGATGAGCTGGCCTCCGGATTCGGGGTCGGAGTCGGAGAACGGGTCGGGTTCGGAGGGCTTGGGTTTGGGCTTTGGGGGTGCGAAGGAGATGTTGAATTGTGGAGGAGAGGAAGAGGAAGAGGAAGAAGGAAGTGAAGAGGTTATGATGCGAGGAAGTGTACGGAAGGGTCTGAGAGTGAGAGAAGGTTTGGAGAAGAGGAGTGAGGAAGAGAGTGATGCCACTGTTGCTGCCATTTTTTCTCAAGATAATTTGGGGGGTTCGAACTTTTGAAGGATTGGCTGAGAGGCCTGAGGGGTTTGGGTTTAACTACATTGGATTTGGATTTCATATTTTTGGAGGGGATTCTTTTGACATAAAACTACAAGTCGTTCCTTTTTTTTCTTTTCTTTTTTTTGGGATAAGAGGTCGCAATGTTTTTACAACACCGATTATAATATTTTATTGGCTAAATTACAACTTATCTATACGTGGTTTGGCCAAAATTTAAGTTGCCTACTTATAATTTGAAATTTAACACTTTACCCGTATGAGGTTAACCCATTTGGTTGGAGATTTCTAGTGTCCGTTTGGATTCACTAAAACTGCGTCTGCGTTTTCGTTCTTTTTTTTTTTTTTTTCACGCGTTTTGGAGGAATGCGGCTACTGTTCATGCACTGTTCATTGAACAGTAGCCGCAAATGTTGACTTTTCCACCATAAACAGTGCATCTGTGCATTGTTTATGGACCCACAAATTTCACTTTTCAGCAACTTTTTCATTAAAAATGGGTCCTGCGGCACTATTCACACATTTAAAAATTATTTTGCTACAGTATTTTCAGTTTTCAGTTTTCAGTTTCAGCAAAATAAGTTCTATCCAAACAGACCCCTAGTATTGTTGTTTAGTTTTCAGTGTTGTGAAAATAGAGTGTTATAGAAATATGTGTCAGAAATGTTATTGTTGTTTAAACACTAAAAACTATTGCTTAAACACTGGTACCAAACAGCCCCTAGTTAGAGTTTCGTAACCCACTTTTATTAAAAATATGGCTAAATATGTAATTTTGCTCTACTTTTATGTTTCTCTCTTCCAATAACACAAAAAACATAAAAATATTAGATAAAAAAGAATCCAGTAAAACACTTGCATTATAAAATTTCAAATCATAGGTAAGTAACTTATATTGATTATTTCAATCAAATCTCAAGTGGGTAAAGTGTTAAATTTCAAATCACAAGTAGGAAACTTAAATTTCGGTTAAACCATACGTGGATAAGTTATAATTTATCCTATCATCTCGACTTTGGTGTGAAAATATTGTAACATTTTATAGGATTGGTGATTAATTCCTAGATCTAATATTATATAAATTGCCCTGTCATTAAAATTTAAAAATCTTAAGAACCAAACTTTTCAAGAGAAGGTGGACAAGAAGTTGCTTTGGAGTTTGGACAACAAGGTGGACTGGACTGAAAAAATGAGATGGGTGGATAATGAATAACAACAAAGTGCTAGGCAGACCCATTTCTAAGAGTTGCAAATCCAATTCAGGCTTTTCCTAAAAGGGGTTGACAAGAGAGGTATGGTGCTTGATTAGTGGCAAAGAGGTTCACTCTTAAATATGGGCAGGATTGTTGTTAAGATCACTATGATTCGTCTTCTTGTTGCCATTGCTACAGCAAGGCCCTATACCGTGGTATAGTACAGGTGAGAGTGAATGGACTGATGCGGACCGAAATGCTATGCGGATGTAGTTTAAAGAAGCGTAACAACAATAAACTACATTTCAGTTTTTAGATATTATATAAAAATATAGATAAATATATAAATATGACAATCTAAACGCCTTTAAATTTGTAATATTTAATCTGAATTATTATTATTATTATTATTATTATTATTTAGATAAGTATATTTAATCAAAAGTATGAAAGGCACTCTCTCATTTCTAGCGAAACGAAGAGAATTCTTCCCTATCAAAAATATTGTCCCCTCATTTTCTAGAAAGAAACAAGATTCTATCCAATGTCTTTCTATCGTTCACAAAAAGATTTAGCAAATATCAATAATTTATAATTACTTTTCATTTTGTGTCTAAATGACCAATGATGCATAATTTGCAATTTAACAATTTAAGATTTGAAAATATGTACACATAATGCGTCTTATCATCATAATCTTATTAACATGTCATTGTTTTTATTTATTATTTTAACATTGTTAAGAGGTAAAGAGAGCAATGTTGGATATGTTGAACCACCATTAGGGATGACAAAATACCTCCATCTCGTCCTTCCTTGACTTACCCCACTTTGCACCGTGCAAGTTTTCCCCCATTCCAAAGAGAGCTTGAGACACATACGGAGCACCTACTATTTGACCCCGTGTTAGAGACTGCAAGAAAGAGACTAGTGGATCCACAATTTGATACACACTTTGCTTAGTAATTATTCCAAAGAAGCAACCATTTTTTCCAATCTCTCTCAGCTCTATAATATAGTGCACGGCTGCACACTCAAACTATAGATGGAGTTAACTCATTTACGTGTTTATTTAAAAACTTACTCCCTCCGTCTCACTTTTTTTGTCCTCTATTCCATTTTGAGATATCCCAAAATATTGTCATGTTTCTAAAAATAAAAGTTATTAATTTACGAAATGTTCCTATTATACCCTTATTAATTTAATAATTCAATTTTTTGATAAATTTTTTTAAGGGTAGTTTTGGAAACTTATACGTTTTTAAAAGGTAGACAAAATAATAAATAATATTCTCTTAAAAAGTTTTACTTTTCAAACAAGAACAAAAAAAATGAGACGGAGAGAGTATATAATATTAAATAATAAAAAATAAAAAAGAAAGAAGGTTGCTCCAAACAAATTTGGAGACCATTCATAGACATATGTATTTTTTAATCACGTGACTTATTTTTAATAATCATGGAGAAAGGAAAATAACTACTAATCTATATATTACTAAAACCTGAAGCGTAGCATTTAATACTGCTGCTCTCACATTGCGCCACATCAGCTGCCATATCATTCTTTTTTTCCTTTTCTTTTTTAAAATATAATTTGTCCTACAATTTTAAAATGGTTTTTACAATTTTCAGCCCTATATATGCAGCTCATTACTTATTTATTTACTTTTACTATCACCCTATAATAAATCCAGCCTACTACTTATTTATTTATTTCCACTATTACTCTTTAATAAATCTGTATAATTAATCCAGCCCACCTCTTATTTATTTAGTTCCACTATCAAACCTAACCCAAAGCCTTTTTAGTTCAGGTTTAAGGTTTTGTGTGAGCCTTTTCAACTTAAAGGAAAAGGAAAAAAAAAAAAAAAAACACTAAATCCAGCCCACCTCTTATTTATTTAGTTCCACTATCAAACCTAACCCAAAACCTTTTTAGTTTAGCTTTAAGGTTTTGTGTGAGCCTTTTTAGTTTAAAGGGGAAAAAAAAAAAAAAAAACGTTGAAGCCTTTCAATCTTTAGGGTTTTTTTTTTTTTTTTTCAATTTTCTTATAATTGTTTTTAACGTTTATTTTTTTTAATATTTACACTTCTCCAACCTTTCTCTCTCCCTTACCATTTCATCTCCCCACTACTTTTTCAATCTTTTTCCCTCCCTTACCTTTTCATCTCCTCACTACGCTCTACATTAATATCATTCTTCCTCTTTCTCTTTATCTTCCTTTATTTTTGTCTCTTCTTATTCACACACTCTTACTATAAATTTGTCATTATTACTTCTATTCTATGCATAGTTTTCCCTCACAAAAAAAAGGCTCCCTCTCTCTCTCCCTCTCTCACTCTAAATTTTTTGGTGGATTTTTTTTTTCTTGCATCTCTACTTTAGGTTGATAATTTTTTATATTCTTTAAAACTCTATTTTGGGTTAATGCGATTTAGTTTTGCTTTTTAAATTGTGATTTTGTTTTGTTTTTTAAATTGTTGTTGTTGTTGTTGTTTTTTTTTTTTTTTTTTTATTCTCTTTGATTGTTAAATGTTATCCTATTGCATTCTAAAATATTTAAATATAGCATATAAAAATATAATATTATTCTATTACACAGCATGATTTGGTATTTATTCTGTTACATAACATGATTTTTTGTAGTGCTCAATTTAGATGTTAAACTATGAGACTTTACTAATTTTTGTTTATTTTCTAATCTTTTGCGGTGAACAAAATCCTCTTAATAGTTGTATTAGAAGTACTCTATAATGCCATTTATTTAAAGAAAAGCAAAGGTTAGCCAAACAAAAATAATCAAATATGTGACAAATTTTAACTTTTGCAATTTTATTTTTATTATAATTATTTTTATAACAATGCATGTATAGAAATTTAATTCTTAGATTTTGCTAATAATTTTTTATTTGATAATATGTTTTGGGTGGCCGAAATTATAATTTTTACAAAGAAAATAACCTTAATAAATTATCAAAAACAAAATTTTATCCTAATATTGGTTCAATTAATCATTGTTAAGTTTTATTAATTTTTTTTAGTTTATGTTTTTTTGGTATTTTGGATTGTTCCTATATTACATTTATGATTGTTCCTATAATAAATAAAAATATAATTATGAAATACATTACTTATTATTAGATTAGTTTAAATTGTAATTTTTTTTTAATAAAACCACCATAAAAACAATTATCACGCGCAACGCGCGGGTTCGCGGCTAGTTATTTTATCAAATTCCAATAAGTGGAAAGCATAAATATTATACATTCATGTATTGAAATGCACATCTTGCACAAGGCTGAAACATAAGAGGATCAATTAATTTTGAGAAACATAACAATATTTTAGCAGATTGTGCACAAATTTGTGCATAAATTGAACATAAGGATGACATATATGAAAGTTCCACCCATCTGTTCTATGAACTTCACAACAGGAAAAGGGGGGGAAATATAGCCGTGCAAACTTTATTGCACAAGAATAAGGTTAGAAAAATTGTGGTGAACAATTTTATTTCTAGATCCTGAACCACAATGAAGAATGACCAATAATTATTCAGCATTTCTACAACTATTGATTTGGGATTAAGGCTTTGTTGTTGTTGTACTTTTGAAACTATTGATGAAATTAACAAATAAAATAGCATTTATATATACTATTTGTGTTTTCCATCATGGAATTGTGCATTCTTTGATGACTTGAAAGTCTCCAAAAACCCTTTACCCTTCTCAAGCTCTTCTTTCTTCCTTGACTTGTCCCAGTTGTGTTCCACGGCCAATATCTCAATTATGCGTGGCAATGCCTGGCCTGCTGCATCAGTGTCAAGGAAAGCAAGCCTAGATCTCCTGGCAATGAAATCAACAGCAGATTCACAGTATTCATGCCGAGCACAGTATGCAACCTCTGCCTCTAAGTAAGGATATCCATGGGCAAGTCTCTTCCCCAGATGTTCATTCTATTGACCAAAAGAGGGAAAAAGAAGGATTTCAGTGTGCCAAAAGTAACATCAATAGGGTTCAAAGAAACAGTATCCAGCACACTACCAAAATGCAATCTTGTACTATATATCATAGCTGAATTAAAATCTTGAGAGATTACAAGTTTGTTCAGCATAAAAAGGGCAATAAAGGCATAAAACTAAACAAAATACATAATGAGCCCATGGCGGTGCATGAATTGAATGAGTCCTTTTTCTTTAATACTACTTTAGGATATCTACTATAATTTGATTTAGGCATCTGTTCTTTTAATACCGATAAGGTGAAAACACAGGGCATTGCAAGATTTCAAAAAATGAAATCATACTAATTTCCCTGGATTAGTAACGTAATGTCTCCAGATGACCCTTTCAACCATGTACATTAAAGTGCAATCTCAAATCTAATTTCCTAAATCAACCGGTCGAAAAATCTGAAGCCCATGTGACTCACAGCCCAATGGGAAGCACTTAAATTTTGATGGGTCACCAACATGCCCCAAAACCAACCACTATATAATAGCAAAAGTCTCTAGCACAGAATATGGAAAAATACTCAGTCCGTGTATTATTTCAATGATTTTTCAGCAAAAATCATTGAAATAATATAAAACAAATCAAAACTTCACATAAATAATAAATTCTCTCTTTTTGAAAACACAAAGGAAATCAGATGTGGACCAACCACAAAACCTGTTTTGCTAGTCAACAAAAGAGTTTCAAGATGGTGACAAAATCCACAAACTGAAGTTAACAAGGGGGAAAAAACCAATTTAACACTTGATGTGAACAATGTGCCACTGTATCATGCCCAAGCAGAAGTATTAAACTTTCAAACATAACAATTATATACAGAACCTAAAATGTCAATATTTTGAGGTCCTCCAGTGACATGTATAATATATTCTGTCACAAAGCAATGTTAAACATCATTTGTCTATAATACAAACAAAAAAAACCACATAGACTAAGGAAAAACTACACTATGAAACTTAAGATCAATTTTTAAGAAATTCCTTTCATTAAAAAAATTAACAACAGAGTGAACTAAAAAGTTTTGAGAATGCCCATTGCTTTATCTGAATTTGAGCATTGCTATATTAGAAATCAACCTGTTGCCAAGCAGAACCTTAAAAGGATTGCAAAATTAGCTCTAAAGGTTATTAAGAGCAGTAAGATCCCATTCAAAACTCTTTCTTTACTTCCAAATGCATTTGAGCATATATAGTATACTGCAGGAAGTGCCAGTAGTAAAACTGCTTGACAACTATTAGTAGTTTCACTTCATTGTGAAGCAAATATTTTCTTTATTGGTGAGTTAAACACGCCTAGTGCATTTTAAACCCCATGACCTCATTCTCCACCCATTCTTACGGGGGAAGTTTATGGTGAAGCAATTATAAAAAGAGGATAAAAAAATTCCTCCTAAGTGATAAAGCTACAAAATGAAGATTATAGCAAGACAAGCCAACCTGAGCAATGGCAGCCACTCGTTCAGCCATTGTTCCATATGCGTGAGAAAGATGCTTTGCTACTGCAGTGTCCATTACACCAGGAACAACTTTACCACTAAAAGCCTTCTTCATGCGTACATACTGTTGAGCAAGAACTGTAAATGATGAAGGATCCCATCCATCTCCACCAATAATGCGCAAATATTGAGTTATACATTTACTGGTGGGGCTCAGCTTTCCAGACTTTACAGCTGCATTAACCGCATCTTCTGCCATGCTGAGTGTACCAATAGTAAGTATAATGAGCAGGGAGGGGAGTGGGGGGATGTGCACACAGGCATTGACTTAAAAGGCCTAGATCAATAAGGTTTACTTCAAAATTAAATTCATTGAGAATACTTCTAATAAATTATTGTGTGTGTGTGTGTGTAATTGAAAGAGCATCAAAGAGGAACCACTTTAGATGAGTTTAGCCAGTGTGCACCTCCCAATAATTTATTAATAATAAATTTCAGGTATACTATTCCAAAGGTTACCTACGGTAAGTAGTCCACTTCCCACCCGTAATTGTGACCAAACCAGGATAATCTTCACATACAACATGATCTCTGGAGATACTCTCAGTGTTTTTTGCAGATGGATCCGTTGCCAATGGGCGTATGCCACTCCATGCAGAGAGAACATCTGTTCGCCTTACCTACACTTCCACAGAATTAATTTATCACCACAGGTAATAGCAAAGAGAAGAAAACCTAGAGGGAGCAATTAGCAATAATTCCTTCAATGGCTTGTAGGTTTAGTCAGTGAAACATCAACTTAGAGTCATGGACCTTCACTAGACAAAGAAGTCCATATGAACAAGGAGTAGCACACCAAAACATTAATAGTAAACGATCTCTGAAATTTCAAACATCTCTTAACATTTAAAATAAGTCAAATTTGAGTGTAATTGTGTTAGCAATGTACTCAAACCACCACAAGCCCATCAACATATAAAAATCATATTAGGAGCATAACCTAACACACCAATATCACCTAACTCCCACTCAGAATATTTTAGTAATACAGATTGGAGCTATTCAAAAAATGAACTTCGAAAGTAATAAAAAAAATAAAAATAATAAATAAATAAATAAATAAGGAAAAAACAACAACAGCAAAAACATCAAGAAATCTTTAATTAAAAATGAATGTGCCAGGTAAGAAAAGTGCAGGACATAGACACAAAAAGTGGATGATGATGGAAACAGCAACATACCTTGACAGTAAGGTAATCACTGATGGCGTCCAGTATAAATTGAATCTCATCCTCATGTGGTTCTGGAAGCAACGTAATGTCAGTGTTGGAATCTGTAGTTCCAGCTACTGTTCGTCCCAACCATGGCAGCATGAAGACAACACGTCCATCCTTGGTTTTAGGAACAATTAAACCCATTCCCTCAGGTGAATAATAATCAGGTAGAACGACATGTACACCACTGCTAGGACAGATCATAGACCGTGCTTCTTTATCAACCATTTTCCTCACAGAGTCGCAAAATGGCCCAGCAGCATTGACAATTACTTTTGCATAGGTATCAAACTCTTTGCCTGGTGCACTTTGAAATGCAGTAAGGAAGATAACAATTGAAGTAACCAAATTTAGTTACAGTAGATACAACTCATACAAGACAACTTAGCGTGCATCACTAACAAATATACTAAAGGCCAGAAGAAAAAACAGATGGTTAAATGCCTGCATGGGTTAGAACACACATTGACTTGAATGTATGGTCATGTTAGAGCAAATGAGAGAACAAGTGATTTTGGTAGGAGAACAATAAAACATGAGCAAACAAAAAAAATACAACGAAGTCAAAGCTGACTTGTCCCTCCCCAAGACTTAATTATTAGTTTTACCCCTTTATTATTTTGGGGACTGAATTGGTGTATACACTATACAGATTACAAGAACAAGAAACTACCAATTTGAGAACAGAGAATTACAGCCAGATAAACAAATAATTGTAAAGTTTTGTCATCAAATTGTTCATACAAGTTTTCATGGTAAAGAAAAATTGTAAAAACAATTAATATTAAGGTGATAAATATCTCAAGAGTGCCAAGAGCCTAGTCATTTAATGGCATTGTCTGCTCTCCTCCCTAGGGAGAACCAGGGTTCAAATCCCATCTCCCCCATTGTTGTAACTAACAAATTATAAAAAATTAAAAATTAAAAAAAAAAATTCTCAAGTGTTGACAGGATGTACTTGCTGTACCTGATAAATTATCTCGGATTCGTGCACCAATTATCCGCTTGCCATCTTCATCCCTCAGAAATGCTACAACTTCTGCATGGTTAAGCACTGCTGCACCAGCTACTGCAGCAGTGCATGCTACTCCAACATTAAGTCTTGAGTCATTCATCTGGCCATCAAAATAAACCACTGTGCCCTTCAGGTTTCTATCTTTACCCTTCCTTGCAAGCGTGGGGAAGAGCTCACTAGACTCTTCTGCAGAATAATATCTGGACAAATGCAACAGGTGTCGTCCAGCTACCAAATCGTACATTTTCAAGCCCGCCCAGTAATATACTACATCAAACCATTCAAAACATGGTGTCATGCATGGTAAAGCATGGCATAGGTGTGGCGCATTTTCAATAAGCTGTTTACGCTCCTCAAGTGCGTGGAATACCAACTTCAGTTGCCCATAGTCAAGATTAAACACAGCTTTCTCCAAATAACGTACCCCTAATAGTTATACAAACAAATACAGACAAATTATTAGCTCCAATCTAAAAGAAAACTATATGTTATAAATTTACAACAACAACATCAAAAAAAAACCAATGGATATTATTAAAACACCCGGACCTAATTAAATGACATAATTAACATCCTACAACCCCTCACATTACAACATTTCATTTCTTTTGGCCCTAATGAAAAAAAAAAATTATATTACTAAAAAAAATTTCCACATCAATTTTTTGCCAATGCCAATAACTACCAAACCAAACAGACAAAACAGCTACGTTTTTCCAAAAAAATGGAGGAAAAATATTATAGGTCCGTTTGGTTAGACGTTTGGGAGCCTAAAAGTGAGTTTTGAAAACTCAAAACCCCATTCATTTTAAACCCAAAACTACACCGTTTTGCAACGGCATATACAAACGCATTGATTCTAACCCATATGATCAAGCTGAACAACCAAACATTCTGTTCAATCATAAAAAGTCCATAACCATGCGAATTCAAGTGCAGAGCAACGCAATTTCCAGTCATGATAACAACTCCACACAAGGAATTCAATATTTAAAACCGAAGGAAAAAAAAAAAAAAAGGTTCAAAAACAGAGCATATCAGTAGAATCACCAAAAAAAAAAAAAAAACGCTAGCAATTCAATATACAAAAACCGATATACGAATACGTATCAATATACTCATACATGTAACGAATACGTACGTACCTCCGTGAATAAGCTTGGTGGACCTTGAGGACGTGCCGGAAGCGAAATCCTCGCGCTCGACGAGCCCGACTCGGAGACCACGCGTGACGGCGTCGAGTGCGACGCCGGAGCCGGTGGCGCCGCCGCCGATAACGAGCATGTCGAGCGGGTTGGCGGAGTTGGCGCCGATCAGCGCAGAGGCCTGAGTCGCCCTGGACGGAACGACGACGTTTGGGTCGGTGATCCTCTGCCGAATTGCCGATATGTGGGCCCCAGCTTCACCGCGGTCGCTGGCAGAGAACGTCGGCCCGAAGAGCAGGATTCCTCCTCCGGTTGCGACGGCGATTGCAGCGGCGCCTATTCGCCGGCTCAGGCGAGCTCTTGCTGCCATACGGTGCGTTTAGAGCGAGATAGATAGAGAGAGAGAGCAGGTTGATCCTTGATGTGATAGGGATTTGATTCGGATATAAAAATTTGGAAAAAAAGGTTGCGTTGGGAATCGGTCTAAAAGGATTTTTCACGGTTGTTTAGCAAAGACGCCACACACCGTTGGGGATGGTGGAACAGTGTGTGTGGATCCCAGTACTGTGTACTCATCAAAGTTACTAAAATACCCTCTTACTTACAAGTTTACAAGAGCTCTTGCTCTTTTTTTGGAGTTTTGACTTTTTTCCCAGCCCCTAATTAGACAAGAGGTTAAGAATTAGTCAAGCAATTAATTTGAAATAGAGGTGTTTGTGGTACGAGGTTACGTTTTATGATTGATTTTCTATATAAATCATTTTCATATTTTTAGGCAATCAAATATGGGTATTTTTTTTTTTTAGAATAATATATGGGTATCCTAGATTTTCATCCTTGGGTTCAGGTGTGCTAGACTCATGGGTTTATAACGCTTTCAAAAAAAAAACTCATGGGTTTATAACGCATGTTTGCTTTTTAAACTGTGTCAAAATGAACATGTGTTATAATTTTGATTGGTCCGAGCCAAGTTATTTGTGACACTCATAATGTGAGTTCTCATAATAAAATGACTTAATATTGTGTTTATAAATTTATTAATATTTTAGAAAAAATAAATACGGAGTAGTTCGTTAAGATTCTTAGGAATAAGTAAAAAAAATAAGAATTTACATTAAGAATATGGAATAATGGATACTAGGAGTTTGGAAAAAAAAAATTATATATATATATATATATATATATATATATTTTGACAACATGGACAAAATAAATTAGCAAAGATATGTATGCCGTCTTCTAAAAAAAATTATGTATATACATACATATATATAATATAGGGAGCACTCCTTTCAAAAATATATATATACAGGGAGTACTAAAAGACAACTTTACTTTTATTATTATAACATCTATATTATTATTTAATGAGATTTTCATGTTTGGATTCCTATTTGTTGATGCTCAAAATACCTTCAAATTCATCTATTTAGAAGTTAAATAATAGAGTTAGACATGTCAAATTACTATTTTAAAAACTCCTAAATTTTACATAGGTTTTAAAAAGCAATTTTTTTCTTTTCTTTTCTTTTTATGGGCCATCCACTTTTCTTTGTTATATTCAAATTTCAAAATAAAACAACCATTTTAAAAATAAATAAATAAAACGACTCTATTTATATATGTTTTTTCTATATCTATATTAGTACTATTTAAAGAGATTTCTCTGTTTGAATTTTTATTTTTAGATGCTCAAAATACCCTCAAAATAAAGATAATTATAAAACTAGATCCAAAAATAAAAAAAAGAGTCTTATTGCACGAACGAAGTGCATACTATGAGGTTAATTGTTATTTATTATATTAATATGAATTAAAAGACACAATAAGACGTGAATTTATTAATGTTTATTTTATGGTTAGTGGTTACAAACAATGAGAATTTCCCTCTTAGAATAAAATAAAACACTAATGTCTACTTAGTTGTTTTATAAATTATTTGACACATCGAGTAGATCATGTCAAGTTGTCCTCCAACTCAATAATATAGTATCAATAATATAGTATCAATAATATAGTATCATGCTTCAAATTAATTGGGATGGAAACTAACCAGAATATCTATATATATATATATATATATATATACACACACACATACAAATTGTCATTGCCTCCTCAAACTTCAGTGTTTGCAAATCCTCTACACCACACCAATAAAGTTCTAGCAATTCAAACACACTTTGTGCTAAGAGAAAGTTTAGAGACAAAAAATCTAACATTTGTTAATGTGACAAATTATTAGTGATAAGTTAAAAAGTAATTTCAATGTGGTTCAAATGAGAATTAGTGAAAGCTTCCAACTCAACAGGTGTCAAAAAAGTTGTTTTTTTTTTTATTTATTTTTATTTTTATATAGCATTACTCTTTTGCTATGGTTCACAAAAATAGATTTTTTTTTTTTTTTTTTTTTTTTTTGGGATTAGTAAAGATAGGATTAACCAAGGCAAAAGGCGGAGGAGGGCCTCAAACCATCTCTTGAGCATGCAAAAGATATCAAATCAGGAAAGAACAAATAGATATTTATGGGCCCATCCCACTTACAATGAGGTGAGCTAAGCGGTTAATGTTCTTGTTTACAAAGCAAAAGTCCCAACAAGATAGGGGATTGAAGGAAGCTAAAATAGATGACCAAAAAAAAAAAAAAGAGAGAGAGAGAAAAAGGACGAAAATCAGATGAGTTGACTTATGGTTCGTTTGGATTGAGGGAGAGGGAGGGGGAATAGAGTAGAGTAGAGTAGATTTAGTACAAAATTAGCTTATTTTTAGCCTACACTACTCTACTCCCCTCCACTCCCCCTCCTTCTCCCCTCTATCCAAACAGGCCATTAAGGATGCTGAAAAGCTTCAATCACGGTAAGTGAGTCCCCTTTCAAACACATCAAAAGAGAAATGGCGAAGAACTGCCAGTTTGAGGGCCAAGAGAGCAACATGAACTTCATGGAGAAGGAGGTCTAATGGGGGTAACAGAGAAAGAAGCATGGGCAAAATAGCATTTCGATAATCATTCCTACAAATAGCCGCAACAATAGAAAATCATGTAGGTGTTGGTGATGATGTATTTTTATTTTTTATCTTTAAGATGGTGAGCTTAGGATTATGATTATAACCTGACTCAATTAATTTAAACACACACAAGACCACTAGATAATGACCGTGTGGTCTTCTCTATACTAAAAAGTTTGCCCAGCATGACTTTTATAGTTGAAACTTGAATGAAAGATTAAAAAAAAATTAAAAAAATTAAAAATGAAATCTAAGTTTAAATGAACTTGTCATCACGATATCATAGTGATGGTTCCATTTATTTTTTTTCCTTCATATTTATAATATTGTGCTAAACATGATCAAGTATCTAATATTTTGAATGCATAAATCATCGCATTCATAATATATAGATCTAGAATTTACATATGGTAAATATATTATATATAGTTTTTAGAGAATTTTAACATATTACGTCCGTTATCTATAATTCACATATGGTAAATGTAAGGGCCAGATTTGAGTCCCTAGCCCAGACGATAGATGGACATAGGCCCAAAAAGCCCAAAACAATGAATTTGTAGAGAGTGGGTTGGAAAACTGGGTTAAAATGAGTTGGACAACAAATAAAATAAACTCAATTGACAAGAATAGGGAAGTAGGTTGAATTAATCCAAAGAAAATCCTCCTCGGCAAAGTCCGAGGAAGTCAATTCTTGTGTATTTCTTACAAGTTTGATTGCACAGTTGGTTCTCGATTGCTATAGTGTTTCTCTCTTAATTTCTCGATCCCCTCTCCATGGAGGGTCTCTTACATTATATAGTTCCCTTTTGATGATCTTGAACCTACACTTGTTGATCAATTAAGCCACTACTTGAGTGCTTGTCCCATCGGTCACCCCCTCAAGCTTTCTGTGAGTTGAGGTAGCCAAGGCAGCAGTATTTTAGGGGTCTTCTCCACATTAATGCAGACAGAAAGTTAGCTGCAGAGCATTTAATGTGGTGGTAGCAGCTTTCCCTTAGATATTTCTAAGTTCTTATCCCTCTTATACGTTCGTGATGAACATCCCTATTACTGAAACTTTCTGGAAGCTCACCTTGAATGATAGGATATGAATTCTATCTATGCTTCGTTTATCCGATGAGACACCCTCATTACTGTTTCATCGTCCTTGGACCAATCAACGTCCTCAGCCAAGACCCAAGGCCCAATATACGATTTTAGGCCCTTATCCCTACAGTAAATATATATATATATATATATATATATATATATATTTTTTTTTTTTTATAAAGAATTTCAACTTATGTCGTCCTCTCTTATTGATACTCTTTATCATTATATCAAAATACCAATCGACTTTTACCAGTTGAGTTAATCGAAACTCACAAACATATTATATATCTAAAACACAAAAAGCTTGATTGGCACATTAAATAAATATTATATTAAAAATAATAATATTTATTACTATAAATAAAAGATATCAAAATACAATAATTATCCATATTCATAAGATTGTTTATTACAAAAAGTTTCTTATAACTATTTTTTTTTATACAAGATAGAATTTATACTTTAGCCTAATCTAAGTGTATATTTGTGTAAAACTCCCTCTTGGAAACTTGAATCTCAACCATTTTCTCCTACATCTAACAAGCATTTATATTTACGGAATGACTATCACACCAAAAATACGTTGTTCTTATAACTATTTTAAAAAAGAGTAGTTATTCTCATAGAGTATGACTATTTTAAAAAAGAGTAGTTATTCTCATAGAGTATGATGGTTTTACACCTTAAGGGGCATTCGGGACAATTCCATGGATATAGTCAACCATACTGAATAGAAGCATCTGAGTCAGAATCAAAGAGAGTGCTGGGTAATTGGTAAATATACTCCCGTGTTCACTGTTTAGATATAAAGGGCAAGTGGTCAACCGTCAAAGTCCCAACTCCGGAGGAGAGCATAAAAGCTGCATGGCTCGTGAAACGCCGACCGACTTTTTATAACGTTTTCTTTCTTAAAAAAAAACTTTTTATAACGTTTTTATCAGCACATCATGACGTTTCTGAGGAATTTAATAACGTCAAACCTGTTACATGCATAATGCATCGATGATCTACATCTACTTATGGGAAAAGCAATAATTATATTAGAATTTTTTTTAAAAATTTTTTAATGAAAAAATACCATGTAAATTATTTAAAGAAAGATTTAATATCACTTTTATAAAATATAAAAAAAGTTGTTACAATATTAATTTTTTTTCATAAAATATTTCTTACAATGGTTCATTAAAAAATGCTATTAAAGCATATGTTAACTTTTTTTCATTAAAAAAAAATTGATTTTTGATAATTTTTTTATATTTTTCATAAAAATGGTATTAATTTTTTTTTCTAAATTAGTTTATTAAAAAAATGTAGTAAGAGTACACAACCCTAAAAATAGATAAAATTTTTAAAATAATATTTAATATTAATTATTTAAATTGATATTAATTTGAAGTTACTTTGAGATCTAATATATTTATTAAAATATTGCAACACTTAAAATCTTGTTTCTTAAAAACAAACTAGATTCTTCAAAACAATGTCAATTTATATGATGAATGATGATGATAATAATAATAATAATAATATTCGTTTTACAAATTTTATAGAGAGAATAGGCGAGATCTCTAGGGCTATTTGAATTTAGATCACCCTCATTTAAAGAACTAAACATTGTCCGTTGGCAAAAAGCTTTTTGCTTTTTATTTTTTTGCTTTTTATCTTAGTTTTTTTTTTTAATTACAAATCTTTTTTTTTTGGGTGAAAATAAACTAAATTTATTTATTTTTGTCACACATTAAGTACAAAAAGCTATCAAAAATTATAAATTTTGTCTCATATTTAGCAAATAAGCTACCAGAAATTACAAGATAGCAAACATATACAACATCATCTGGTTATTTTCCATCTACCCACTTTTACTCGTATTTGGTTGCTTTTTGGTCAAGTGTCTCATTAAAATATAATTAAGTCCCTCGCAGAAGAAGTTTTATTTGCTCCAAGTATACTTTCCACATGATATTAAAAAAAAAAAAAAAAATCAATGTAGAAAACTCAAATGACAATACAAAGTTTGCAATAAGTTATTCATAAATGACTTTTAGTTGAAGGGTTAATAAACTCAGCCAAAAAATAAGAAGAAGATTTGTGTATATAAAATGGCTTTGAGTTTCAATCTCAGGTGAACTTGGGAGATCAATCCAATAGCAAGAACACACAGAGCATTCCTATGCACAATCTAGCTACATGGCTTTTCGTATAAATAGAACTAACAGATCCCACATAACAAGTTTCTTTTCACCAACTAGAGAATGAACCATCCTATTGAGTCATGATCTTCATTGTAAGAGTAAACATTGCAACTCATTAATTGAAATGAAAAATCTAAATTAGGTCACAGTATATTAAATACTCCAAAACATTTGCTATATAAAATAGTATCTTATACAGCAGCTATGAGCTTAATCTGAAGAAAACTTTATAGGCTTATCAACATCATTGCCAAAATCTGCTTCAAGCAAACCATGCTACCGAAACCTACTCAAGCAGGGACTTATGTCCCGGATAACTAGAATTACATAGCAAAAGAACTTAGGACAGAGAGGAGAGACGATCTGATGTGATGCGACTAGGTAGCACGATGCCAACTTCCCACCCAATCCGTTAAACTTGCAACATTTCTGGTAATGTCTTCAATGGTATCGCTCTTTAATGCCACCACAATGTCCTCTGGATAGCTTTCTTTCGCCTCCTGGAGCAGAACTTGAAAGATTTCACACTCAATATTGTTTGAGAGCTTTGAACCTGTGTAACCTCTGGCACAGAAATTTAATTTGAGGCAATAAGCTTAGAGGGAGGGATCAAAAAACAAGTTAAAGATCAAGTGACAAGGAAGAAAGTAAAGCTGGCACTACCTCCTACTCAAGCGATCATACAACACCGTGTTGTCAGTCTGAAGCACAACTACTTGATCAAACCAACGCTCAGGAAAGAAATCACAGCCATGGTAGTCTATAATGTTCCCCCCTTCTTCCATCAAATCTTCAAGTTCATCACAAACCTGCAAAATCAGCATGCTATAACTAGTTCCATCACCCATACAACGCACATATAATACAGGATTGAACCCCACCTCCCCCTTTCACCCCTTATTTTAAGAGAGAGAGAAAGTGAGAGGAGGGGGGAGCCATTTTATTCCGAGACCATCAGCTATCTTACATTGTTGATTTTAAATTACATATCCCTGTTTAGTCAGAATACCATGGAGGCTTATACAATAATATTGATTCTACATAATCACTAATCAGCAACAAATTGTGTCAAAACCTCACTAAAAAGTACACTATCATAAACCACTCAGAAGGTAAAGTTAAACCCAAAATTCAAAGCCCTACAGTAGGATAACAAAGCAAATATTTGCTTCATTAATCATTCAAACGAACCAATGCTCTCTCTGCTAATACAAGTAATATACAATATATCCCTTTATTATTATTATTATTATTATTATTATTATTATTTATTTGGATAATGTATCCCAGGTTAATATGGAGACATCATAGTCTCATCATGTGCATAAACAAATGCCTCCATCAAATGAACTTAAATCTTAGCGTAGTTCTACAAATTCCACAAGTAACATGTTGGTTTTAGTCCCAAAACATCTTAAACAATCTTTTCATTTAAAACTTTTGAGTGAATTTTTCTTCTAGTTCCATTTTTTTTATAGGTAATAAGAATTATAATGAAAAAAAAAAAAAAAAAAAAAAGAGCTCCCCATGTACACAAGGAGTGTATCGAGGGATGCTATAATGACTTTTAACTTATTCTAACTCCATTTTTTTGACTTCCCAAGACATTCTGCATACAGCAGACATAAAACAATGCGTTTTAATTGCCCTCAATTCCAACATATTAATTCAGTTTTATCCATAGTTCATGTAAAACAAAGTCCAAATTCTCCACATTGAACTAATTTTTGGTCTAAATTATGCCTTCGGTATCAAATTTTTTTTTTCTTCAATATGAAAAACCAACTGCCATGTATGCATTCACAGCATATATAGAGAAAAGTATAATAAGGAATAAGGTTTTATGGGAATACGAGGTCTTCATTGATGAGATAACAGTCAAGCTGGTCATCCCAGCCGTCATGGAGGTTCTTCTCCTTGACCAAATCTTCGACGATGATGTGGCGGAGCTGGGTAGTCTCCGCTAAAGCAGATGATGTCGTTGTCTTGCCTGTCCCGGGTGTCCCTGTCACGAGAATGTTCGGCCTGCTCTTTCTCACACTACCGTTTTGTGCCATGGAATTGGCCCTCTACTGCTTTGGTTATCTTAGTCTCTTTTAGGCTGTTCTGCTGGATCTTATTCTACTTCTGTCTCATTAGACCTGTGCCATGCACAGAATAGTATTAGATCAACTACATAATTGCATACATAATATCAGTTCATTTTTATATATATAAAAAGAGGAAATTAAAATAGTTTTTTTTTTTATAAGTAGGTGACTTATTCACCAAAACTTCATATTGTTCTTGTTAGAGATATATTAGCTCATTAGTATAGGCCCAAGCCTAATTCTACTTTGTGTGCAAGCCAAGTCTCCTACTTGTACTAGAAGTCTATTAGTCTAGGGTTTAGTCTACTATATATACACATGTTATGATTCATTGTAATATAGGATTTGTACTACACTCTAATATATTATTGCTGTAGCCCCCTAGGGTTTCCTCCGTGGATGTAGGCTGTTAGGCTAAACCATGTAACCGTCGTATGTTATTATGTTCTATACTTTATACTTTCATTTCTGTATCTATACTAGCATATTCAACATGGTGTATCAATGCTAATATTTAACATGATATCAGAGCCACCTTCTTGTGGCCATGATTTTCTGTCATTCCGGTATATTTAAGAGCAATCTTTGTCTTTCTCAGTGTTTTTTTTCCGCTGTGTCCATCTTCTTTGGCTTCCTACTGTTGCCGTCAAAACTCTCCGGTATAGTCAAGCCACCGTTAAAAGTCTCATCAACACTGCAAGATCATTGCCTTTCTCAAACTACCGTCACAGAGCCAAACTTCATTTAAGGGATCTTCTCAACTTTATCAAATCTCAAGATTTCATCAAGTTTCCATCTTGAGTTTGAGAGGGGGTGTTAGAGATATATTAGCCCATTAGTATAGGCCCAAACCTAATTCTACTTTGTGTGCAAGCCAAGTCTCCTACTTGTACTAGAAGTCTATTAGTCTAAGGTTTAGTCTACTATATATACACATGTTATGATTCATTGTAACATAGGATTTGTACTACACTCTAATATATTATGGGATAAAACCTATTTTAGTCTCTACATTTTCACACGATTCTTACTTTGGTCCCTAACTTTTTTTTTCACCGCTTTTAGTCCCTATCCTGAAAAACGTGTCTCGTTTTAGTCCCTGACGTTACATCAGAGACGAAAATTGTATAGCTGGCAAATGGAAAAAATTAAAAAAATTAAAATAATATACCCTGTGTCCACGTGGCTTTCCACATCAGCCTCTAAATTAAAAAAAAATAATTTATTAATTTTAACTAAATAAAAAATAAAAAATAGAAATAAAAACCAAACTCATTAAAACAACAAATTTAAAACCCAGCAAGAACAAGATCAACAAAACACAAACCCAGCAAATTTAAAACCCAAAAAATTAAATTCAAACCTATATTCCGAAAATTTGGATTTGATTTTTGTGTTTGATGTTTTGTGTAAATTTTAACTAAATGAAAAAAAAAAAGGAAAAAACTGAACTACAAATAAAAACCCAGAAAAGTAAGAAAATTCAAAACCCCAGAAAATTCAAAACCTAGAAGGAGAAGGAGAACAAGAACAAACCCAGAAAATTCATACCACTGTCACTACTAAACCTCCATACCCAAACCACTGAGATTCATACCCAAACCCACTACCGAGCCACAAACAACCACTAAGATCCATACCCTTCAGTTTTCAGAGACCCACGCAAGACCCAAGATCCATAACCCTTCAGTTCTACCAAGCCACAAACCCACTAGCTAAACCAACCCAACTACCACTGAAGCTAACCCAGCCACCATCGAATCCAACCCATCAAATCCAACCGACCCACAATGAGCCAAGGCCACCCATGGCGAACCACGACCACCCCACCCACGGCGACCCACGACGAGCCACGATCACCTCACCCACGGCGAGCCACGACTACCCATGAGATTCATACCCAAACCCACTACCGAGCCACAAACAACCACCATCGAATCCAAACCAGCCAACCCATCAAATCCAATCGACCCACAACGAGCCAAGACTACCCATGGCGAGCCACGACCACCCCACCCAAGGCGACCCACGTCGAGCCACAACCACCTCACCCACGGTGACCCACGACTACCCATGAGCAGACACCGGACCACGGCGATCTGAATCCTACCTACCCAAAGCCTCCACGCCAATTTGTGCCACGCCGATCTGAGGAAGAGAGGAGAGAGTGTGGGAGAAAGAGAGAAACTCTGAAAGTGAGAGGAAGAGAGAGAGTGAGATTAAAAAATAATCTTGGGGTTTTGAATTTTTTGTTCTTGTTCTTGTTCTTCTAGGTTTTTATTTTTATTTCAGTTTTTTTTCCTTTTTTTTCATTTAGTTAAAATTTACAAATTAATTTTTTGTTTTTAAAAAATGACGTGGCATTTGTGGGTATTATTTTAATTATTTTAATTTTTTCTGTTTGCTAGCTATGCAATTTCCGTCTCTAATGTAACGTCAGAGACTAAAACGAGACACGTTTTTCAGAATAGGGACTAAAAGCGGTGGAAAAAAAAGTTAGGGATCAAAGTGAGAATCGTGTGAAAATGTAGGGACTAAAATAGGTTTTATCCCATATATTATTGATGTAGCCCTTTAGGGTTTCCTCCGTGGATGTAGGCCGTTTGGTTGAACCACGTATATCTCGTGTGTTACTATGTTCTATACTTTATGCTTTCGCTTCCGCATCCATACTAGCATATTCAACATGGTGTATCAATGCTAATATTTAACATGGTTTTTTTTTTTCATCATGTTGAATGTGCTAGTATAGATGCGGAAGCGAAAGCATAAAATATAGAATACAATAACACACGAGGGTTACGTGGTTTAGCCTAACAGCCTATATCCACGGAGGAAACCCTAGGGGGCTACATCAATAATATATTAGAGTGTAGTACAAATCCTGTGTTACAATGAATCATAACATGTGTATATATAGTAGACTATACCCTAGACTAATAGACTTCTAATACAAGTAGGAGACTTGGCTTGCACACAAAGTAGAATTAGGCTTGGGCCTATACTAATGGGCTAATATATCTCTAACATGGTATATTAGCCCATTAGTATAGGCCCAAGCCTAATTCTACTTTGTGTGCAAGTCAAGTCTCCTACTTGTATTAGAAGTCTATTAGTCTAGGGTTTAGTCTACTATATATACACATGTTATGATTCATTGTAATACAGGATTTGTACTACACTCTAATATATTATTGATGTAGCCCTTTAGGGTTTCCTCCGTGGATGTAGGCCATTTGGTTGAACCACGTATATCTCGTGTGTTACTGTGTTCTATACTTTATGCTTTCGCTTCCGCATCCATACTAGCATATTCAACATAGTGTATCAATGCTAATATTTAACATGGTATCAGAGCCACCTTCTTGTGACCATGGTTTTCTGTCCTTGCGGTATATTTAAGAGCAATCTTTGTCTTCCTCGGTGTTTTTTTTTCGCTGCGTCCATCTTCTTTGGCTTCCTACTGTTGCCGTCAAAACTCTCCGGTATAGTCAAGCCACCGTTAGAAGTCGCATCAACACTGCAAGACCATTGCCTTCCTCAAACTACGTTCACAGAGCCAAACTTCATTCAAGGGATCTTCTCAACCTTATCAAATCTCCAGATTTCATCAAGCTTCCATCTTGAGTTTGAGAGGGGGTGTTAGAGATATATTAGCCCATTAGTATAGGCCCAAACTTAATTCTACTTTGTGTGCAAGCCAAGTATCCTACTTGTACTAGAAGTCTATTAATCTAGGGTTTAGTCTACTATATATATGCATGTTATGATTCATTGTAACACAGGATTTGTACTACAATCTAATATATTATTGATGTAGCCCCCTAGGGTTTCCTCCGTGGATGTAGGCTGTTAGGCTAAACCACGTAACCTTCGTGTGCTATTGTGTTCTATACTTTATTTTTTCGCTTCCACATCTATACTAGCATATTCAACATGGTGTATCAATGCTAATATTTAACATTTAACAGTTCTGAATTTCAGCTCTTCTTAAACAAAGCCAACCTACAAAACCATAACATGGTAAAGCCCAAAACATGCATTTCCCTTTATTACCTCTTCCCTCTAGTTTCTCGGCAACCAAACATCAATCGAAATGTAAAACAAGTCAATTCCCTTTCAGCTTAACCTAATACATCTACATTTATGCAAAATTAGTATATTTCTATTCAAATTTTCTCCCTTTTCCCAAAAGACTCACAACAGTATAAAACACAAAACTTCAACTTTCCATTCTCCATCCATTTCCTCCACATTCTCAGCAACCAAACATAAATTTAAGCAAATAAAAAAAAAATTCTAAAGCTAATTAAGTTTTCAAATCATGCCCCAAGACACCAATAATTTTTTTTTTTTTTGGGTAAGTAACAAATGTTATTCAGAAAAAAGATTGCACTAGTGTATAGGACCTATACTAGATGTACATCATAACTAAGCTTTGAGATTACAAAGATCTTCCAAACAAAAAATAAAAAACCCTCCGCTAAAAAAAAAAAAAATCCAAACACCAACCATCTTGTACCAATACAGATTCCAATTATACAAAATACAATACAAACCACCAATACAAATTACATCAGCTATGCAAACCGTCTATAGTGCTATACAGAGCAAAGCAGCCATCACAAATTAATGGAATCTAAAAAACCTTAGGATTTCATGTTTTCATACGAGGTTAAATGGAATACAAATATGTTACTGATTACACAGGTTGCATTTAGAACTAGTTCTTGCATAAGAAATTTCATAGTTAGATGGCATAACTAAAAATAAATAGATATTTAACTCATAACCAAAAAAAAAATGTCATTTTGGCGGGAATGGCGGGTCACAGACCGAAGAAAAGCAGAGAAAAAAAAAAAGAAACAAAAACAAAATGAAAGAGCGAAAACGTACCTGCGAGTTGCGAAGACTGAAGTGTATAGGAGGGGAATTTGGGGGTTTGTTTGGGGTGCTCTAATCTTGTTTGATTTGGAGCACCAATTGGATTTTTTGCCGAATTTGGGACATTAGGAAAGGTTGGGTGGCTACAGAGCCAGTTATGAAAGTTAAAGAAACTAGACAAGAAGAACAAACTAAACAAACCAAGAGAGAAACACATAATCACGGGACTTTATGGCGAAAATGGCCAAATGGCCATAAAATCCTAACTATAGAGTTAGTAGGCTAGTTCTGAAACTATATTATTTATTAGCATCTCGAGTCTAAGAGACTCGATTTTGGCCTATAAATCAAGTCTTTGAGACTCGATTTCCATGGTCTGATGTGGTCTAATGTGGCATATTTTTCCATATGGCGACCACATGGAAATCGAGTCTCTAAGACTCGATTTACAACCCTTATAAATATAGAGAAGAACCTAGAACATATCAGAGAAAACCCAGAGAAGAAGAAAAAAAAAAAACCAGAAGAACCCAAAACTGAGAAACTCAGGCAGTGCGCAGCCTGGGTCGTGCGCGACTTGGGCGGTGCGTTGCTTGGGTTTTTTTCACCCAGGTCGCGCGCGACCCAGGCCGCACGCTGCCTGGGTTTTTTTCACCTAGGTCGCCTCATATTATCTAAGGCTGATGGTCGGGAATCAGATCCGTTCAACATCTCTAAATTCTTTCTCCGCTCTGATCTGATTGTTGTGATTGTGGATTTCTTTTTTTTTTCTTTTTTTTCTTTTTTTGTATTTCGGCTTGTACAAGAGACTTAAATTTTTTTTAAATTTTGTTGGTATATAAATCGAGCCTTAGAGACTCGATTTCCAGGTAGGAAATAAATGCCACATCATACCATGGAAATCGAGTCTTAAAGACTCGTTTTATAGGCCAAAATCGAGTCTCTTAGACTCGAGATGCTAATAAATAATATAGTTTCAAAATCGGTCTACTAACTATATAGTTAGGATTTTATGGCTATTTGGCCATTTTCGCCGGACTTTGTACTTTGTACGGTTTTGTGTTTGTCCGCTGCAAAATAATTTCCCCTTTAAGAAATTTTTTTCTTTATATAGTTACTTAGTCTTTAATTCAACTATTAAAAAACCTTATCAGTTTACCGCTTGATCTAAACGGAACTTACAACCTTATATCGTTTATTCCAACTATTGTCAAATTTGATAGCAACAACGTTACTTGGCAATAACTAAGAATGTCTACCAATCTAATTGTTCAGGAAAAATTACAATATTGATCCCTCAAGTTTACGTTGTGTGCGCAATTGGTCCCTTATGTTTAAAGTGTGCACAATTGGTCCCTCAAGTTTTCAAAATGAGTAATATAATTCCTTTTACTAACTATCTTTAACGGTGTTACTTATGCAGCTAATGGGATAATGACTTGACATTTTATTTTAATGACGTAGCATATTTTTAATTTAAAAATTACATGTCTGAAACTTTTTTTACAACCGGTACCAAATTAAAAAAACTTTATAGCAAAAAAAAATTTTAAAAAAAATCTTTTCTTTTCTACTGATTGTGAAAACCCAGCCACGAGAGAGAAAGAAGGGGAAAGAGGGAAGATCAAGCCCTAGCTGTTGGTGACATCACTGCCCTCGCTGGAGACGGTGGCCTTCGCCTCAAAAATAATAAGACTATTCAACTGAATATATATCAATAGAAGGTTCTCTACTGTAAACATCTTTGGTCTAAGATCATACTTTATCAATTTATCAAGTATATTAAGTGGAGCAAGGGAGTATAAGATTTCAAGCATGAGACTAGATGGGCTCTATCTAAAGCGTTGACTAGCCAGCCTTGGGCTGGTTATGCGATTTCTCATCTTGTCAAATTGGTTAATTTTTTAATATAGATGGCTTGGTTTAATTTGAGAAGTCTTGAGATGGGATTGTGAAATCAAGACTTATCAGTGATGAAATGGAAAATTGTCCTAAAGCTGATATCCCCTCATATAAGGATCTAAGAAAGGGAAAATGCTTAGAGTTTTGAAGGACAATGCCTTTGCAATATTTGATAAATCCTCAGTCATTTCAAATTTTTTTTTCCAAGCCAAACTTAGTTAAAACACTTTGTTTCCCTTCTGCTCGCCAATTAAAAATAAAATTTCTAACCAGTAAGTCCATCTATGTAATTTTAATTTGTTATTTTTTAATTAAAAATATGCCACATCATTAAAATAAAATACCAAGTCATTGTTCCACTAGCCATATAAGTAATACCATTAAAGACAGTTAGTAAAATGACTTATATTGCTCATTTTGAAAACTTGAGAGACTAATTATGCATGTTTCAAACTTGAGGGACCAATATTGTAGTTTCGCCTATTGTTTATATACGAGAATAACTATTTTTACATTTATTGATATTAATTTTATGTTTCCATAAGAAATATTTTATTTTATATAACATTTGCAAATATGCTAATATCTACATCACATTTATTAGTAGTTTTTATGAATAGCTCAAACAAATTTCTTGTCTGCTTAAGGTTGTAAAAGAACAATGTTATTTAGAACAACTCAGGTTTGGCTACTCATAAAAAAAAAAAAAAAAAAATCTGAGTTTGGCTTAAGAAAAAACTTGTTAATGTATATGAAAGTTCAAATAGCGTATAAAACACCAATGAATGTTTAGATCCTTAATTACAAAATTACCAACACAAGCTTATAATCAAACAGTATATGTGCGGAATATAAAATATAAGCTATATCCAAATTGGTAACACACTCTAAACCAAAATTAATTACAAATACAGCAACAATTAAAAGGTAAAGATAAAGGAAAGAAAGATGCAAACATAAAGATAACATCGGCACGTGTTATTAAAGAGGAAACCGAAGAATTTGGCGAAAAACCTCTCTGCCACCCTTCAAGCGGTCACATGATCCACTAAAGAATATAGTTGGGATACATAAAGAGCAGAAGACCCTCCAAGCCTAATTTACCCAGTGCACCTAAGCCCTCCAAGTTTCTTGCTCCAACAGAGTTATGCCGAACCTTGTCTTTTTTAGCTTCTTGGATCCCGTAATACGCCCATTGCATCAACCAAGTAAATTGTTCCTCTTTGAACTGCTTCCCAAGTACCAAAATACCTCTTTACTGATATGGGTAAGGTGAGATAAGGATTTAACAAAATTTACCTCTTAAGGATATGTCAATGGAGATGGTGAAAGTAGAAGAATTTGGAGAATCAAATAATAAAGATTGTGGATGAGTCAATTTTGTTTTCTCTAGGGTTTTTCTCTCAAAATTTTATCTAGAAACTCTCTACATTTCGTGGGTATAAAGGTATTTATAATAGTGTGTGTGAAGAATGCAAAAAGTCAGTTTTCATCAAAACAGAGCATTTTGGGGACACAACCTCGTGACTAGAATGAGTCGCAAGTTAGAGTTGCGAGCTAACTGCCTGGTCAGACTATCTATTTTGTCCTACTCCAGCTATCGTGACCCTTCAGCTCCCTTGCATGTTTCACACGTGTGCCACTTTGGAGACTTGCCAGTCGCGAGCCAGTCGCGAGACTCCTTTGATTGTACACATCTTGAGTTTTCTTCACACTCTCACACACAACCCTTACATAAATCCCACCTAAATACAAGGTATCTAATTGCTGAATTACAAACAAATTTGGCACAGAATAAAGTCAACACATGATTGAATAAATTCAACCTTACAATATATTTGTTTAGTTAAAAAAGTCATATTCAAACCTAAACAAGTCAAGTTCAAACAAAATAATAACTTTCTAAACAAACTCATTAATATTAATACGAGACTTGATTTAGCTTATATATAATATTATATTTTAATATCTATACTTGTTTCAAAATATTCTTCGATAGACTTAAAATTGAATTATGTAAGTTTATAAATATATTCATACAATATCAAATTACTATTATTTATCATTTATTAAAAATGTAAATAGTCTTTTCTTAAAAAAATATATATATAAATAGTCTATTTGTAGTTAAAATTTACTATAAATTTATAAAAACAATTTTAGTCATATTTTTTTTGTGAGCTTATTTGATAAAAGATGTACCAAGCTTTAATATTGTTCAGCTCGGTTCGTTCCCAAGCCCAAATCATGAAAGCCCAAGAAACAGGGTCCAGGCCCATTCGAAGCTTTCAACTTCTGCGATCGTCTTCTTGTGCCAGCGAAGAAAAGAGAAATTCCCAGCACAGAGAGAAATTTCGCTCCAATGGCTCAGATTCCGAACCTAGACAATGCTCCTCTCAATCTCACATCTCTCAGGTACGCTAAACCCTAATTTTTCCACAGCAATCAACTTCTATAACAACAATTCAATTCTCGTTTGCTAATTGGTCTTTGGTTCATATTCAGAGAACAGTCACAGAAGGAGCTCCTAAACATCCTCAAGAATGTGAGTCTCTCTTTCTCTCTATCTCTTTATCATTTCTCTGTTTGGTTCCCGAGAAAAAATTATATAGTTAGTAGAAGTCTGTGGCTGTTTTTCAGTTATAAGTGGAATCTATGCTTTCCTGGCTCCCAAACATTGAGGAAAATCGGATTTAGGATTCTAATTCAGTTCGCATTGCTTGTTTATCACTAGGAATATTCTAGTGTTTGAAATTTTGTTGAAATTGATGATAAATATTGATTTGTCTATTTGTTTATTTATGTATATAAATTTTATTGATATCAATAAAACTTATTACTAGGTGATCCTTTTTTGATATCAATAAAACTTATTACTTATCAAAAAAAAAAAAAAATCATATGGAATAACTGAAATGGCATTCTTTTTTTCTTTTTAAGCAATTGTATTTATAATCTTTCTTTGGTTACTAAAATCTATGCATTTTTGGTATCTTCAAGTCATTTCTCAAGATCAACTCCTTTCAATTTGTCATAAATACAAATTATGGATTCTCAGTCTCCTATCCTAATTTCAAAAGCATGAAACTAATGCAGATGCTTTGAATACATTGAAGAATTTATCCATAAGCAGGAGCCTCTTGTCAACGTCCTATGTCTTCTCATCTTATTTTCCATTACAAGTTCTGGGATCCCAAAAAGCAGTTTGACTATTTGAGGCAAGACTTCATGCATATTATCATTACTGTTGATTCCTTGGGGTCTTCCATATTTTGATTTTGTTGGCAATTGAATTTTGTAGCAATTTTTACCTATGTACTTTTTTGTATGTGTATTTTTATTTTTTTATTAGTTTCAACTCTTGGTCTAGGAGAGAACTACTCCACAGCTATGGATTTGAGCAAATGGCGACACTGAATAATTTAGAAAAAACCGGTTTGCTCAGAAAGAAGATTTGGTGTCATTTTGCCTTTATAATCTAGCATTTCCTACATTTGATTTTTATAGTCAATTGGCGATGTTAACTTGATTTTTATCAAATTATTGGATTCATGGTAACATCATCTGAACCTTGCAGGAGTCAAAAAGCAACTGGTTGACAATTAAACATGCTCTACAAGACTACAACTTGTTGTTGAGGACACTGATACAGCCAAGTATTATTCTATTTGACCTTGTGATTTGGTTCTTCTTCATAATTGAAAATATTAAGAGTTTGGTCCACATTTACATCTAGGGTGGTGGGCTCATAGCTTGCATGTCTTACATTCCTCACATTGATTTGTGCCCTTTTAATGTACCCAGATTTCGCAATATGGCGCAAGTGAGCACCTACATTATTTACTCATCAGTGTCATCACAGGGGTGACTCATTTGATAGAATTATATAACCTTATTGTTCATGGTGTGCAAAACCAAACACTATGGGGGGATGATGCACTGTACAGTGTCAGAATTTTTATAAGAATAAGCTACTTCAGTAGATGCTGAAACACTTATTGGGTGGGCAGAAGCAAACTATAATAGCAAGATGGACTTGACTATAAGCTCAATATTCACTTTTAAATTCTATATAGGTCTTTTCATGGTGGATTTCATATTCCAGTGCTTATATTTAGAAGTTTTTCTCAGAAAGCTGTATGATGATGAATTATGGATATGGCTGCTCTTTCTTTAGCCAGTTTTACAATTCATATCTATTAAGGCTCTCCTTCCCTCTCCCCCTCTATCTCTTTTGATTCTCATCACTTGGTGTCACTGAAACAAATTCTGCAGTTTCTGGAACTACTTCACCATATTATGCATTCCAAGCTGTTCCTTATTACATAGGAAAATATAATACACTTAATTCTGAATCTAACCATATAAAATGTTTTTAGGTTTTTTATTTTATTTTATTTGTGTGTGTGTGTGTATTTCCCCATAGCACTGTTGTGTTTCTTACTAACTTTTTATGTGCTTTCTTATGTAACAGCCCAAATGATATTGCCTACGTATTTTCTGGATATGCACCTCTTAGTATTTGTCTTGTTCAGCATGCTGTGCGGTCTGGATGGTCAGATTGATTCTTTATTTGCTTTTTTTTTTTTGGATGGGTTACTTTCTAAGTTTCTTACAAGTTCTTGTTGTCAGCAATACGTATTATTGCCTTTAACCTTGGAAAAACAGATAGATTATGCCTTTAGTTCATCAGTTCTCTTTAGCCTAATTCTTGTCACAAATTGACTTTTGGAGCGAATAATGGAAAAAATAATTTAAAAAAAAAATGTATATATATATATCCTGGTCTTATTTTTGTATTGTTGTTAATATTACTAAATTGAAAAAAAAAAAAGAGGAAACCTTATAATGTTATAATGTTCAAACCAAAGCAAATCCAATGTGACTGGCTGCAGCCTCTTGAAGTGGATCAGCGATCCCACCATGCTTTAATGGTTTATATTAAATCATCACAGTTAGTTCTAGGTTCCTTAGAACCTTAAAATTCTAAAATTTCCACATTAAGTGATAAGACTTCAATAACGGTCTTGGTATCAAAGCTCACACATCATGTGATACCTCAATTTCTGGGGGTGTCTTGATTGTCTTCATAAATACCATATGAAGGTTTTTTTTCCCCAAATTTTCACATGCACATTTAAACTCTGGCATTTTTGTATGTTGAGAGCATTGCTATTATTTTGTTAACATTTGAAACATGATGGACACAGCCTCTGCCTTGAAGACCTGTAACAGACAAGCTTATTATGCCATCATGTGTAGAGTAACAGAGCAAGGATGGCTCATTTGTATTTTGCATAATGTTTACACATGTTTGGTTCTGCAAAGAGTGATGGTTGTGATAAGATCTAAGGCCTTTTTTTTTTTTTTTTTTTTTTCCAATAATAATTTTATAAATTTTTTTTTTATGTTTTTATGCTTTTTCTTTTTTGGCTAAAAGTTCTCTAACACTCATTTGGGAGTTCATAAAGGAATGGAATGGAATGAGTAAATCATGGAATGAAATGGAATAGATGGAATAGAATGAATTTAAGTAATGAATGAAATGAAATTAAGTAACGTTATTTGGAAGTTTTAAAATAAAGGAGTGAAAGGTAAGTAACCTTGTTTGGGAGTAATATAGAGGGAAATGAATGAAATCATTTAATCACAATATTACTATTAGACCCTTGTTTTAAAATAAAGGGTCTTGTTTTAAAATAAAAGGCTGAATATATAAGGGTATTTTGGGAGTTTTAGTGAAAATTTCATTAAACTTCATTCCATTCCCTTTTATTCCTCCCAATTTTGGGGGGAATGAAAATTTGAAGTTTTGAGGGAATAGAGATTAATGAGTGTTCCATCCTACCCATTCCATTTCCTCCCACTTAAATTTCTAAACAAGGGAATTAACTTTCCATTTCCTCTATTAAAACTCCCAAACAAGGAAAATAAAGGAATATTCTAAAACTATTCTTTTCAGTCAATTCCATTCCATTCCATTCTTTCCCTCCTCCCAAACGGGGGTTAAGGCTATGTTATCTTTGTATGTGGTGTAGTAGCTAAAGTCTTTTGGTCTAAGGTGTCTGAGACAAGTTTCATTACCCGACAGGTGCCTAATATGTTGATCTCTTGATCCTATGGCATTGGAACATGGCCATAACATGGCCTTTGTTGAACCCCCTGAATATCGCACTTATTTTGTGGCACATAGAAATGTGTTGGTTCCATTCATGGGATAGAAGTCAAGACATCATTGCGACAATATCTACAATTGTTCTAACTGGTCTTTTACAACAATTATCACAATTGCTTCTTGCTGCTTTTGGATTATGAATTTGAACTTTTTAGGAAAATTTTATTTTCTTTCTTGAAAGTGACAATTTGACCCTTCAGGCGTCCTATAGAAGAAATCCTGAAGCTGCTACCAGGACCACATTCAGAAACAAAAAGGGTAAACTTCTCACGATCATGCACTCTTTGGATCTCTTTTCTATCCTCGCAATTTAGGTGATTCTTGTATGCTGTACTATTTTTCAGGGCAGATTCTCAAGCAGTCCATCATAGCAGGCTTCAGCTAATATAGACAAATATGTTCAGCTCGTCCTAGTATCTAGGATTCTGCTTTATTGACTTTCTTATATTGGGTCATTTTTTCTTTAGTGAAAACAAATCTTTTAACGATGATAAGCCTGTACAGATGAACATTAGACTTTGCTGATAATATAAGGAGCAGTATCACATTCGATTTCCATAACTGAAGCAGTTGCCCCCTAATTTTTACTTTAGTTTTATTTTCAAATACAATAATGTCACTTAATATAAGAATGGGATGGAGGATGAGGTCATAATTTCAAAATCCATTGGTGCATGTATAACTAATAAAAAAGAAAAAAGATGTGCTATACTCTCCTTTATTCTGACACTTGACATAATTCAGAGTTGCTGATGGAAGGCGGTCTCTAGTTCTCGTTGTCTTCATTGGAGGCATAACATTTGCAGAGATTTCTGCTCTTCGATTTCTGAGTGTTCTGGTGTGTCAAATTTGTTGCATATATGGAATCTACTCATCTGGTTTAACAATTTTTTGAATTGTAACATACTGTAATACCTGACCATTTTTCTTCCAAACATCAAAGTTTTGAAATTTCTGAAGATCATTACCAGCCATGATTTGACTAGCTGGTGATAATGGTCTTTTTGTGCATGAAGTTATACTGTAAATGGCCAATCAAAGATTAATTTTGTTACAGATACGACAAGTTTCATGGAATTGTGCATCTTGCTTTTTTGTTCCAGACTGATTAACCAGTTACAATGATGTCTATTTTCATCCTCATTTTTAGTTTTCTATAATGTTTGAGTAACTTGTTCTTGCAGGAAGGGATGGCATATGATTTGATTGTTGGGACAACCAAAATTGTCAGTGGGCATAGCTTAGCTGAAACATTTGTAGAGAGGTTGGGCTAAGGTGAAAATTTTTGTTTGTTTTTTCTTTTTCTTTTTGTATAGTCTTACTGGCTATGAGAGTAGAAAATGAGGGTTGTTGGCCTGACTTGAAGCCCATGTAGGGCATGTTGAACTGATTATATATCTGTTAGCTTGTTGAGAGTAGCGTGTACGGTTTTCTGGCTTCACCTTTTCTGTATTGATTTTGTGAGGGCAAATCCCAGCAACCCTTTGAAGGAATTATTTGGTTTCAATTTGCTGTGATTATTTTTCTATGGCTAATGACTGACAGCATTGCATACATGAAATTGTGAAGAAAGTGTAGAGCATCGTATGCCTTGGGTGTTGTTACCAGAAAAATGAAAATGGAACCCATAATCCTAATCATGGTGGTCAGATTTAGAAGTAATCTTTCTTGCTTTTTATCTACAACCTATATAACACCTTATGTACGCCATCCTTAAAACCTAGCCTGCAAACATTTTTCTTCGTACACAACACCAAGTCCAACGCTCAAAAGACTATTTACATTTGGGCAAAATATATTGTTAATCTTTAAGAGCCCGTTTGGCAGTAGTTTTCAAAAATTGTTGTTTAAAAAATTGTAAAAATTGTGGTTTGAAAAGTGTTGTTGAACAACGTGTTTTTAGTGTTAATAAAATAAAAAAATGTGTTTGGTATCATAGTTTAAACAATATTTTTCAGTGTTCAAAAAATGTAAAATATGTGTTTGGTATGTGTGTTTTTAATGATAAAAAAAGCTGACAATGTATTAATTAATAATTTTTTAATCCGTTTTTTATCCCTTCTTTATTCCTTTTGTTCTGTCTTTATTCGGAAAAAAGCTGATCTAGTGGGTCCGGCACAGTCAAAACTGAGTGTAATTTTTATTACCGTTGTGCCATTTGAATCATCTGTTCACCGTTTAAAATCACATCCAAGCATGTTTCAAAAAATATATTTCAAACATACGTTTTTGAGCACCCCTTTCCAAACAGCCCTATTTTAAACTCTGTCACCAAACATATTGTTTGGAATTTTGGACACTAGTGTTTAGTGTTTAAACACTAAACACTGTGTTTTCAAATGACAAACCAAACGGTCTCTAAAGTTTCAAATGCGAGCTATTAGTTCTGAATTTTTTAACAAATGAGGAATGTTAGGGGGTGTTTGGATTCTGTGTTTTTCATCACTCATCGGTGGGTCTCACGCATGTTACACTTGTTTGAATGAGTTTTCATTTTCTGTTTCCATATCTCAAAACTCACCAAATTGAGTTATGAGTTAGTGAAAAAAAGAAAAAAAAAAAAAAGAGTTATGAAATTAGAGTTATAGTGGCACTTTCGTAATTTCACTCAACTAATGGGCCCCATGTTTTGTGTGTTGTCAAATCCATGCGAACCCACTTGACTCTCCAACGGCTCTCTCCTCTCTCATCATACCTGACTTTTTTTTTTTGCTTTGTTCTTTGATTTTTTGTGTTCTTCCCAAGCCACTCATCATCACCTTTTTTTTCTTCACGCTTGGTCTGGGCTTAGTTTCTCTATTCTTTTTTTCCCCCCTCTTTTCTTTCCTTTTTCCATTAGGTTTCGGGGTTTGGTTTCTATTCTCTCTCTCTCTCTTCCCTTTTCACTGATATTCTGGGCTTGGGTTCTCTCTCTCTCT
The DNA here is from genome assembly GCA_029955455.1 of Quercus agrifolia. Lineage (NCBI taxonomy): Eukaryota > Viridiplantae > Streptophyta > Magnoliopsida > Fagales > Fagaceae > Quercus > Quercus agrifolia. The sequence goes on along the minus strand of JARQAD010000004.1, from coordinate 10,646,381 downwards.
TCTTCTTCTTCTTTTTTTTCCTCGCTCTTTATGAGCTTCATAGGGTAATTTGTTGTGGTGTTGAAGGTATTGGTGGTGTGAATGGCCAGATTTGCGTGGATGGGTTTGATTTTTTGTGATTTGCATGGTGGTGGATGGAAAACTATGGTGGATTGAATTTTTTAGGGTTGTGATTGGTGGATTTGTGGGTTGGTGGTGGTAGAAGGCGAGGTGGCTGGGTTTTTTTCAGTTGGGTGTTGGGTTTGAGTGGATGAGGATGGAGTTGATTCAAGCTCCACGATTTGGTGAGTTTGGGTATTGGGGGTTGAAGGAAAAAAGAGAGTAATAACAATGTAAAGAGAATTGAAGAGGTTTCTTTCTCTACACAGGTAGCCGTTCAGTTTCCATTGCACCAAGTAAATCCATGGGTCCCACAAAAAGTTGAGATTTTTAAGTTTTCAGAATGAAAACTCAACCAAGTGTAAGGGCCGAACATAGCTGGGTATAAGTTAGGGATTTTCAAGTGATAAAAAATGAGTGATGAGATATCAATCACTCGCCATCCAAACAGCGCCTTAGTCCCTTTGTCAACTCCTATTAGTTTTTTTGTCTGTGTCTAATGAAGTGATAACATGACAATTTTTTATTATAAAAAAATTACACACATGCTTGGGTCTAACGGATAAACCTGTTTTATTTGGGTCTTTTCCCAATTCAAACATGTTAGAAGATAAACCCATATTCACACACAAATCAGATAGAGAGAATGCGTTTGTGTGCTAGCTGATCCAGGCAAGTGCATATATAGCTTGGGCTGATTTTTTGACTTTATTTTTTTGCTATGAATGGTCTAATTAATGTAATAATATTGTCAGTAATCGCTAGTTTGGATTGGGGGTAGTAGAGTAGAGTTGTCGGAAATTAGAAAATGCAATGACAAAACAGCCTAAAGGTTGAACGTGGCATTTTTGAATCAATTTAAAAAATAAAAAAAAAACCTTAAAATTATTTGCCAAAAGCCCATCATCAGTGCAAACCCGAGACCCAAATTTGGACCAAACTGACTAGGACCTATTGGACCCGAACCGGTTGGGAACAGTTGCCTATAGGTTAGGTTTGGTCAAGGGTTGTAATATACCAGTCCGGTCCTAAAAATTACAAAAGACCGACTAGACCGGATTGTTTACATCCCCAAACGTGCAATTTGTGTAGAGTGCTAAATTAATTTTTGTTACCATTTTACAAAATTAACAAAACTATTTATTGTCAATATATATATATATATAAATTCAGTTAAGGCTAGTCAAAGAGGTTGCCTCAGTCATCACATCAAAATTACATAAAGGATTATTTTAACATAAAGATGTTCGGCTTGAAGATGTCTTGCTAAAACAAATATGATGAGCTTTCTCTGAGATAGATTCTTAGAGCCTGTTTGGGTAACAAAATTTGATCACTCAATTTCCGTCACTCAATTTCCATCACTCATCACTCATCACTCATTACTTATCACTCAATTTTTCACATCCGTTTGCCTTCATCACTCAATTTTCATCACTCATTATTTTTCACACTATTTGGGGGGCCCACGCTATTACAGTGCAGCTTTTTTTTTTTTTTTTTTTTTTAGTGCCCAGAAACTCAAATCCAGTGAAAAAAAAAAAAAAAAAAAAAACCCAGTGAAGACCGAACCCAGTGAAGAAGAAAGGAAAAAAAAAAAAAAGAAATCCAATGAAGAAAGGAAAGACCGAACGAAGAAAGGAAAAAAAAAAAAAAAAAATCCAATGAAGAAAGGAAAGACCGAACGAAGAAAGGGAAAAAAAAAAAAAAAACCAGTGAAGACCGAACCCAGGAAGAAAGGGAAAAAAAAAAGTCAGTTGGTCAAAAGTTGCTGTTAAGTGGGTCCTTCATGTGTGTTTAATTACAAAAATGCCATTGAGTTATGAGTTATGGAAACTGAAAACAGCCAAAAGGTGTTTTCAGTTTCCATAACTCATAACTCAAAAATCAGAGAATTGAGTGATGGAAACAAAAAATTGGAAACTGAGTAATGGCTTGCCAAACAAACTTTTTTTTGAGAATTGAGATGGGTCCCACCATTTTTGAGAATTGAGTTATGGAAACTGAGAATTGAGTGATGAGAATTGCCAATCCAAACAGCCCCTTATTATTTGTGTTTTTTTTAATAGAGGAATTCTTCTTATTTTTTTATATACATATAATAAAATCTGAATGAAAAATGTTAAAAATCACAATTTTTGCCACAACTTACTCATGTGGCAAGTCGTAAGTGGTGGAGTTGTAAACTCACTACTTTTATTTCACTACTCACTAGTTGTGGCAAGTCGTGAGTGGTGGGTCCACAACTCCACCACTCACAACTTGCCATGTGAGCAGGTTGTGACAAAATTTATGGAAAAAATTGTGGTTCAAGCATTACTCAATTTGAATTTATGATGTCCCATTTTCGTTATAATTGTTTTTTATGGTTATGATCAAGGCAAAAAATTAATGTGTGTATATAATATATATATATATATATATATATATATATATATATATATATATATATTATGAAGAAAACTAAAGTAAATATATTATATATAAGTAAAGTCAGTAAATAATAAAGTAATATTATAAAAAGTAAAGTAAATAATAAAGTAACTAAGTCAATACTTAAACATAAACAAAATAAATTACAATATTGTCAAAAAATTTCTCAAAAAAAAAAAAATGTCAAAATAAACATTTACAAGAAACAGAGGTAGAACCAGGTTTTTCCAAGTAGGAAAGAATGAAGATTACAAGATTAGATATCTGGGAAGGTAAGGGAAATTTAGGAAGAATATGAAAGCTAAAAATTAAGTTATGGTTACAATTGAAGAGAAGCAGCCTTTTTATAGGCAAAATTAGGCATTATTTGAATAGTGAATAGTGAACAACAAATTTGACTTTTTTATTATTCACGGCAGGTTTTCAACAGCTTTATTCATATGTGCTGACAATAGTGATGTAAGTAGTAATTTCAGCAATTTTGTCTGTATATGCAAACAATAGTGATGTAAGTAGTGACTTCAGCAATTCAGTCAGTATGTGCCAATAGTATCATCTTTTGCAATTATATAGCTAAAGTAAGAAATCAGTCTTCAACTAAGTTTGGAGTAGCAATTAAGTCATGCCCAAGCAAAGTCTAATCATAGGGGAATAGGGATTATCATTTTTTGCAACAAAGGCTTCAGAGGATGCCTTGGACTCATCATCTGAATCATCATCTGCACACACGCGCGTGCGCGTGCACACACACACACACACACACACACATATATATATATATATATATATATATATATATATATATATATATATATGGTATAGGTGAAAGACTTGTTGAGTTAAATCCAGTGAAAATGAATTCCATTAAACTGACTAACAACAATACTAGATGGAATGAAGTTAGACATGGGCGCAAGAAGCTGTCAAAATTAGAAGTGGTGAAGAGAGCTTTGAACATCCATGGAGAGTTTCACTATGACCAGGCCATCATGCAACCAACTTCCACGGGGGAGGATACAAAAAGCAAACCGCCTGATGGAAGTAATATAAGGTGAAAGTGGACGAAGTTATTTACAAACAACAAAGGGAGGTTGGTATAGGAGGTTTGTAAAACAGGTATAACATGCCTGTCACTTACCTGCAAAACACTAAGAAAGTTTCAAATTAAGTAGCTTGGATTGAAGATTGTCCTAGTTCCATTTCTAGTTCAATTTCTTTTGATGTATCCAGTTTACAAATTTGATTGAAATTCATTTTAAATAAATAAACAAAAACATCAATACTAGATGGAGTTTGAGAAATTATTAAAAAAAAAAAAATTTCTTGAAAATAAAAACCAAATTTGCAGCTCACTCTAGTGTGAAGGCAATGGAGAAATTATTTGGTATTTGTAGTCGGCTTCCTGGTCTAGGTTTGTAACATGTTCAAAATAATTTTCTTGGATTTTTGAGTGTTGAAATTTTAGAGATATTATAGCAGTACTAATGATGTACCCCCAAAAAAAGAGATGGAAAAAAGAATTTAGTGTTCTGGCGTCACCATAACCCACAACAAAGTAAACCTTGCAAGTTGCAACAGAAAATTTAGCTTTTCTAATATTTTCTCACCGTAATAAACAGACACTGCTACCATAAAGTAACATTTTATTTGGTCATTATGAATAAACGAATATGAAACTTAACTCTTTCTACAACACCATATACAGCAACAGAAAATTGATGAAGCATATAGGTAGAGTTACAAATGTACACCTGACCACCCGTATGCTATGAAAATTCTGTGAAAACGTTCATGCCTTGCTGCCCTTTGTTGCAAAAGGCTGGGTCTTGAACATGCTGGTCAGATTTATAAGTGTTCCAGTCGACAATCTTTTCTGCTTTTCGTTCCCATATAACTGATACATGCCATTCTTAAGAATATTTCTTTGTAGATAAACACCAACTGAAACGCTAAATTGAACTTTCTTCACGTATAAATTCTTATATAACTAGATTTCCTGCACAGCTTTCTGAAACATATCTAGGAATTAAACTTTCTTCATGCAAAAGATGGCACCAACAAACTCCTAAAATACAGCTAGAATTTTATGTATTAACAGTAGCACCCACTTCAATTCGGTTGAGGAGCTCTAAAATATTTCCAGCTTTTCTCTTCGCTCTGTCAGTGCCATTCTCTGACAGTTCCTTCAATACCTCCTCTGCACCAAGCTCCTTTGATAGTTTCAACTGCTCAAAATTACCTGTGCATAATGACCACAAAACAGCTGCAGAATTCTCCCGGTTGCGTGGGGAACCAGTTCTTATAACCTCCACTAAGACTGGAATTGGCTCCGCTTGACCAATTGCGGTCTTCCCTTCCGGATGGCTGGCAAGAATGGCCAGAATTGCAAGTGCTTCATCCACCATCCCACCTCCAGCATCCTTCAACAATCTCATCAATGGGGTCACGATACCAGCCTTTACAGCCCTTGCCTTGTTTCCCTGATAGATCGAAAGATTGAAAATAGCGGTGGCAGCATCCTTTTTCCCTCTTGGAGTTCCCTCACAAAGCAATGTTATAAGAGCTGGGATAGCCCCGGCTGCTCCTATTGCCACCTTGTTCTCATCTATTACAGATAAGCTGAAAAGAGTGGCAGCAGCATTTTCTCTAGCTTCCATGCTGCCATTTTTCAATACATCTACTATATCAGGTATTGCTCCTGCATTCACAATAGTTCTCTTGTTACTGTCATTGATGGAAAGGTTGAGGAGTGCTGTAACAGCATGTTCCTGTGTCCGGGGATCTGGAGAGGACAATAAATCTACAAGAAGTGGTATGGCTCCTGCCTCAGCAATGCATACTCTATTATCTGCATTCCTCTTAGCAAGCAACCTGAGCTCACCAGCAGCTGCTCTTTGCTGTTCTGTATTCCCATTTGCTAGTTTTTCCAACAAGGCATCAATAGCGGCAGAATCACAGTCTGAAACACTGCCTCCTCCTGATTTCTTGCTTCTACAATTCGCTTGCTTTTTTGGAAGCTCAACACCATTGCTTTCACACCATAAAGCAATCAGACTCTTCAAAACATAGTTAGGAGTTAGGGCTGTGTGCAACAGTGTCTGCTGTGTCTTAGGACAGGTTTTATGTCCTGCATCAAGCCATTTTTGAATGCAAGACCTTTCATAAGTCTGCCAAAAAAAAGGTAAATATTTCTTTAGTAATGACTACTGATAGTCTGATACAAATAAACTGTTGTAAACTTAAAACTGTGAAGGCAGCTGCCAGTTTATACCTGTCCAGTAGAGACAATCACAGGATCTTTCATCAATTCAAGAGATATTGGACATCTGAAATCATCTGGAATAACAGGAGATCTGTGCTTAATCAAGCCCTTTTCACCCTCAGAGGTCTCCACTTGAGGACTTTCATTCAGAACCCAGTCCTTAATCTTCTTAAAGAGGGATGACATTTTTTCAAAGCAGTCCCCTGGATCTCCATTGCTTGAGATAACCATTTCATGGAACGCAAGTGACTCTTTCTTTATATCATTGATAGTCTTTAGATGCAGCTTTTCAGAAAGTCTTTTAAGTACTGTTGGGTCAGGTTCTTTTTCTTTCTGTGCTGTGGCTAAATCAATGTCCAGTTGTAAATCAAGTGTGTCAATTCTTCCCTTGGCTCTTTGGAATTGAGCATGTACTAGTTCAATCTGAAAGAAATAGAAAAATGTCCCACCAATTGTTAAAATTTTCAAATCAACTAAATGTTACTTTTCGTTAAAATTCATTTATGAACGTATTTTAGACAACATTGTGACTATTTACTCTTTAAAATTGAAATTAAAAGGGTAATGACTACTGCTGAATTATATGCTGTTAATTCTCTTCAAAATAAGTTGGGTTGTAAAAGTACCTGTTCGCGAACCTCCTCAGATAAATTAAGTTTATCATAGTGAATCTCACTCAATGCTGCTTCAATTTGTTCTGTCACCAGGTGGAACTTTTGAGCAATCTTTTCCCTTTGAAGAGCCTGTGACAAGTAAGACATTTCATACCTCAAAACTAATGATTTAAAATCAACTTGTTGAGAAACAAGAATAGAAATTAAGCCAAATTTCACACAGTAAAAGTTAAGTATCATATGCCTGGGTGGAAAATGTATTCAACAGTTTGTAGTATTGATGGTTATATTAGTTTGTACTAGACGACCTGAAAAAAAAAAACAAAAATGCCCATATCTAGTTCTAGCTAAGCAAATCACGGTTCAAGTACAGAAGCAACTGTAATCACCATCTCATACCTTTTTCACCGAAATGCAGAACTCATTCATCTAAGAAAAGAAGAATTCATTTCTCATTTCTCAAAGCACCCCGCCCCCTCCCCCCCCCCCCCCCCCCCCCCACCAAAAAAAAAAAAAAAAAAAAACCAAGCTTTGTGGAATTCATTTCTTAACATGTATATGCAAATCCGACTTGATAAGACAAAATTCATGTACATTAAACAGAAAAGGAACTCCAAAACCTATAACCATATCAGTTTTTATTATAAATAAGGTCTTCCTCCAACCAATTACATGGTGGTTCATAAGAGCATCCATGTGTATTAAACTCATTAAATCATTTATACAAGTCACATAACTATTAAATGGGTCATGTGACTAAAAGTATACGTGGATGCTATCACCTAGTGGCTGGGAGGAGAATATTCTAAACTGGTTCATAAAGAAACTTAGGTCCTATTTTCAATCTCTTCCTAAATTCAATGGGCACACTTGGATTCTTATTTTTAACTCTCTGATCTCCCATATACCAAAATCACACTTTGAACAAGAATATAGACATAAATATCCAACTTTTATTTATGCAATTCAATTCCTCATAAACCACAAACTAGAACATATACCCAACTGTTATTTCTGTTCAACAATTCCTTGTGTGTGTGTGTGTTTTGACTTTTGAGTTAAAAACCAAATATAAAATACAATGATGATTTCTTTGAGGTTGCTTTTAAAAAAAGTCAAATTCTTCACCATTTTAGCCCAAACAAAGAAATCACACTTTCCCTCCTCCTTTTCTCATTCTCAGCAATCAAACAGAAATCAATTCATTTAAAAAAAAGAGAAAAGCAAAGAAAAAGTACGAGATAGAGCTTGCTGCCACCGTTGACCGAGTTGAGAAGTTGGGTAGCGGAATCCAAACCGAGTCTGAGCGATTCAAAAGCCTTAACCACGTCATCGTCAAGCCCTACCTCGCTGTCCCTCAATTCCTCAAACAAAGGACTCAGCAGCTTCGCTCTTCGAACCAAGTTCCCATACATCTTCTTGCACACGTTTCGGCAATCCGATAACTCAGAGATCGCCTTCGTCGACTCACTGAGCCGACTCAGCAACAACTCGCCCTCCTGAGAATCCTCCATCGGACCCATCTGGGTCGCCCCGATTCAATAAGAAGAAAACAAATAATTATTTAAAAAAAAAGTTTAGAGCTTGGGAGAATTGGATTGGTTGGGAATATGTTAAGGTTTTGAAGGGCCAAATTGGAAAGAGCAAAAAACACGTGAATTTTTGCAGAGGTTGTCTGAGAATTCTGAAACTGAAAGAAAGATAGGTCTTATGGTTGTAAAGACTTGAGGTTTAAGATTTATGGAAGAAAGAGTGGAACAAAGATTTATTAATTCTTTTTAATAGTAATATATAAATATATGGAAGTATTTTTAACATGTAATCATAGCCTTAGGAAATTTTTATATAATTAATTATGGGATTATTAGAAAATTTTAGAAACGCAAGTTGGGAAATTGGTTACTTTGTCTTTTTGATTTACTGTTGACCAGTTTGGTGAGGGAGTTGGAAGGGAGGGAGATGGTACAAATTTTTTATTATATTTTTGACAATATTGTCCTCTGCATATATGTTGTTGTTGTTTTTTTTTTTTTTTTTAAATTTCATTTTTCACATGTGGATGTTTTTGTTGATTTTACTATCTTTGAGATATATTGAAATTTCCTAAAGTACACAAAGGGTTTCTTTTCGTCAAGGTCATAACTCATAACTCATCATTCAGAACTAGAACCTTCAAGAATTGATTTATGTGTTATTTCAATGGAAAGTAGTTATTTGAATTTTTCTAAACAAGTATATAATAATAATAATAATAATTCTAAAGTTTCTTGATATTTGAGTGAGAAGTTCATTGGTTTAAAGTGTGACGTAAATTTGGAGGTTGTAAAGTTCAATTTATTACATTATTGGGTCATAGAATTTTTGTGATGTTTCATAAGTAGGAAATAGATTAATCTAGTTAAAAAATGAGACCCACTTCCTTTATATATATATACATACATATATATATATATGCATGTATATATACACACACATGTGCACTTAGCTTCTTAATCTAGGTTTGTAACTCTTTCGTACCATGTTCAAAATAATTTTCAATGATATTTTTGGTAGATTTTACAAATATAGGCCTACTTATAATATTGTAAAATAATTTTTTTTACTATCACGCATTCTGTCACAATTTAATGATACGTGCAATCATAATTAATAAATTATTATTTTCACATAAATTTATTATTTTTTTAACAATTCATGATCACACAAATATAGTTGTGACATAAGTTGTGGTCACGTTATTTCCTTAACCAACAAAAAAATATATAGGTTTAAGGATTTAAGCAAAACAAAAGGCAAGAGAAAAAGAAAAAAAAAGAAGGGTATAATGGACCATATGAGGGAAGCCAATGTTGTGGACCAGACAGCTTTTGCGTGTATCATCAGAGTAGTTGCCTTTTCTTCCCGCGCAGAATTGTCAATTGGACGGCCAGGATCTTCCAGGTACCAACCACAAAAGACTTGGCTACACTCGACTTGAATTTAAGCCAGACCATATTAACCAATAGCTAATTGCCAACTGGACCATGTTATTATTGTATGGTCTATAATATAATATAATGATGGTCAAAGATACATTTAAAAAGTTAACGGTCATGTTTCTTGCAATATTTAGTTGGGTCCATAGAAAAAGATTTCATTGTTCATGACCCATTACTCATTATTGTTTAAATTTATTCATCATAAAAATAATTGTGGCGGAAATATTATGCATTGATTAAAAACTAAAACGTAAACAATGAGAGGGTAGCAATTAAATGAATTAATATTGGTTCAACTCTTGACTTGATCAAATGTATATAATATATATCAATGCCGCAAAGCAGCCATCAGATAATTTAAAACTATTTAATTAAACATTTCTGAATTGTTCCAACCATACAAAACATATTAGAGTGTCTTTTTTGTTTTTTTCACAAAATACAAGATATCTACCATGAGAATTTAAATACTTGTGACATTGAAAACATAGTAATGTCCTAAACTTGTGGAGAGGTAATTGGTATAATTTTTTTATTTTAATGTTAACCTAACATAAAAATATAAGGAAATATGATCCAATTACTCATTGTTTATAAATTTTTTTATGCTAACCCCACAATTTGAACTATTTTTTCTTTTAGATCCTCAAGAACTTTGTACATAAAAATATGTCAATTAAACCACAAGACTGCTACGAGTAAGTAATATCTCTTTACATTTTTGTTTACATATATTTCCTAAGTTTTAGCTTTCATTTATCTTGTCACATTATAAATGTAAAATTGAACTTGAATCTTTAAAGTAAAAAATCAAAATGAAAACAAGCCAAAGATTTAGGTGAAAAAAGGTATTATAAGTTAAGATAACATATTTGATGTGTGTAAAATGAAAACGATAACACCAAATGATTAAATAAAAAAATAAAATAAAAATATGGAGATACGTTTGGTGAGATATAGATCTTTGGAAACAACGACCGACTAGATGGAGCTACAAAAGCCACGAAGTGCAAACGTGTCAAGATGGGTTTGGTCAACAACGCGTTAAAACTAGCCCTGTTGGCAAAGAGGCGGGTGCGCCGGCAAAACATAACATGCCCCACAGACAAACCACAATATGTCAATGTCATGTCAACACACTATCTCACTCTTGATTCATTTCGAAGGAGCCACGCATCTTGCCCAAAAAACTAGCCGTGACATGGACGGCATATCGGGCATGGGCCCATGTATATCATCCGCCTTGGCGTCTTTTGTTTTAACTTAATGTTGTATCATTCAATAACTTTTTATTTGAAAAATTTAAGTGTTGTATTATATCTATATGTTCACTGCGTTCTTAACACGGACACTAAGTTTTATGTCAATTAAATACCACATAATTAAATACCACATACTATTTGATTTAGAAACTCATATTTTATACGGAATTTTAAATGCAAAATCTTAAGATTTAAACACACGTTTGATGACATAGTTATTGATCTTAGACCATCTTAAAATTTTGCAAGCATGTAGATTATAAAGAAAAAATATAATTCAATAGTGAATTTATTAAAATTTGCATCCAATAAATAAATATAGAGTGATGTAACATAATTTAAAATTATATCAGGTTTAACTTGAATTCAACCATATATATATATATATATATATATATTTGAGAAAATATGGGGGTAAAAAAAACTGTTGAATATCCGTGGGGTCTTGTTAATGGTTTGATATGGATAGTAAAGTTAGAAGTTATATAAATTTCTCCAAAAAAAAAAAAGTTAAATAAATTTTTCACAAAATATTTAATGATAAGTCCTTTTAATAATAGATGATTGATAGGACCAAGCCAAGTTTCATGTCGGACACCAAATGGACCAAGATGAGATCTAGTAAAATCTGCTAGATTTAAGTGTTACATTGTTAGAGATATATTAATTATTCAATAATATATGATCAAACCTAGTTTTACTTTGTGTACAAGTCAAATTTTTTATTTGTGTTACAAATCTATTAACCATAGTTAGTATATAGTTAGTTTAAAGTTTAGGCTTTTATAGATTTGTACTTCAAATGTTGCTCTTAAAGGTTTATTTATTGAACGTAGCTCATTAGATTGAATTACATAACCCTTATATTTTTGTGTTACTTTATAATATGATTTCACTTTGGCATCAATTTTAGAATATTTAGTTTAACATATATATTAAAAAAAATATGAAAATTATTATGTTTTTGAAGCATTGACATTGCTTATATGCATCGTCCAAACATCAATCTGCATTTTTTATTTGTTTTGGTCGAAAAACAATATCAAAGTCTCAACCATAATCATTGTATGTGCTGACTTACCGCGTGATGGTAAGAATGATTGGACTTGGGAGCCACAGGACAATCTTCGTGCAATGATGGTGGTCGGCAAGGGATTAGGATCTGGTCATCTGGTGGACGGGGTGCAATTCACCCATCTCTTCTTACAATTTTTTTTTTTTTTTTTTTTTTCACTTTTTACCTTTTTAATTTTCACTTTTTACTTTTTTTTTAATTAAAACTTTTTTTTGAATCAATGGTTAAAATTGAAAGTTGTTTTTTACAACTATTAATCTTAACCATTCATAAGAATTATATCAAGTGCAATACCTTGATCTCAATCTATCGATAATATACTTGTTTCGGTTCAGCCTTTTCTTTTGAGCATAAAAAGATGAAAATGAAGCTATTTCTAAAATAAATAAATAAATAAAACCTCTTATGCCTTTATTTAAGAGAATTTGATGGCAGTTTTTGGTCCATGTGCACTGCAAGAAGTATTGGGTTGGTAAGATAGCAATAAATAGTTAATCAATATATGTACCTTAAATTTTTTAGTTTGATTATTTTAGTTTTTGAGTCTTAGTCTAAATTTGTTAGTTAGATTTAATTTGGTATATTGAGACTTTGTTTTGATGAATATAAAAAAGTAGGTCCAACTGTACGTATACATTTCAATCATTTGTTGAATAGTGAATAATTGAATTAAAGCCTAATTGTTTTATTAGACCTAATGGAATGGTCCCAATAACTCAGATTTAGACATGTTATCTTATGTAGGTTTTTTGAGCTATAATAGGTTGGTGATTTCTCAAATTGAGTAGGTCATGTTGTTTGTTTGATGGACAAATGTGCTTTGAGGCTGTGTCTGTTTGAGAATTTCTTAACTCATTTGATAATGTGAGACAAAAAGTTAAAAATTAATTTATTTTTAACAAACTGAAAGTTGGATTATTTAAAATAAAATTGAGACAAAAAATAGTGTGAAACTAGTAAATAATAGAAAATTTAAATAAAAAATTAGTATTTAATTGGTTGCCAAATACACACTATATCCTGCTCTAGGCTTGAAATGATATCGGGGACATTATCTAAAGATGACTTTATCAAGGCGTAACTGCATATAACATAAATTCAATGTTGTGAGAGGTGGCATGTGGAACTAAATTTTATGAAGTTAAGTTTACTATAACTACATTAATCGAGGCCAAGTGCAAACTTTTGATTAAAGATAATAGAGGATGAATAAATAATATCCACACTACTTTGAAGTAATATATAATTGTCACTTATTCCTTGATTTTTGGGATAGTTATTCAATTAGGCTCCAACTTCCAATTTATTCAAAATCTTGGCTTCTTTGTAATTGCTTGGTGAGTTGATATATAGCTACCATATAATTCTGCACATGCTAAATGTGCGTTAGTTTCTCTCTAAAAAACTTGGACACTTCTTGTAGCCCTCACGTCCCATGTATCAGGTTGAGTTGAAAAATACCTCAAACTCGACTTAATTTGACCCATACACACTTCTAGTGATCAAAGTACTCAATTTTTATTCACAAGTACGAGCCTCCATAAATAAATGTCTTATGACAAAATATATAAAAGATATGACAAAGTTCTTGATCATATTTGTTTATTTACCTATTTGTAGTTGAGATTTTTTGAAGTCTCGACATGCTTCACAAACAAGAAGCCATCTTCATTTGAGTCTTGGGGGCCAACAAAATGGGAGTGTTGGTTTGTAAATGTGATTCGTGGGGAGAAAACTTATGAGTTCTAGAGTTTACACTTCAAAATGATTTTTTTTTTTGGAGAATACTAATTATTTTAACACACATAAAGGGAGAAGGTCTTAAAAAAACTGATAGTGGAGTTTATTCAAAATGAGATTTTTTATGAGTATGAAAGGATCGGTTTTGACCACAAAATCAATAGGCAGCAGATTAACAAATTAATTACCAATTAATTAAGATATGCGGTCACAATTGTAACATGTTAATTAATGAAACTAGGAAATCGCCAAATTTGTAAAGCATGCAAAGAAAGCAATAAACAAATAACAAAGTGATATGGCGGAGAAGTGGAAAACTAATGGAGTCTTCAAAGAAAAAACTACTATAAGAGTAACCTACCCCAATCAAAGGAAATCCACAATAAGAAAAAAAATTATAGATCTAGTACATAATCAAAACTTAAAGAAAACCATTCAACAAATACTACAAATTGTTCAAAACAAAAAATTGACAACACTCATTTCAAAAGAGAAGTCTAGTGACATATCTTTTGTGACACGAATTTGATGTAATTAATTGTGAACTAGTGATGAAAAAAAAGTGATAGATTCATGTAAAAATGCTCTTCTGCCACTTACAATCAACCAAGTTGTTACAAAAATTATGACAAATAGTGTGGTCCTTAATGAACTATGTTGAAAAAGAATACATGCAAGCTTCATCAATCACTTAATTCTAAAATTTCAAAAGTCATTTCTCTCACTTTACCGACTTCAACTATTAACTAAAAGCAACTGATCGACTCTCCATAATTCCAAATAAATAAATAAATAAAATGGCAATACCAAAGTTTGAAGAATAATCTCAACCTCCATTAGCATAAGATCAAGGATCATGACTCTACCTCCATCTGCACCACCCTCTTTATTTATCTCCCTCTTGACCACTTTGAAGGTATTAAGAATTCTAGAAGAATAAAAAAAGATTACTCAAAAATATAGTCAAATATCAAATATTATGTACATGTTATTTAGATCTTCTATTTCATATTGAAATCAAAATAATATTGGAAAATATGAATAGGTTGATGTTATAAATTTAACGAGAGAAACATCTGTTGGAGTGGGTGTGTTTTAAACACTAATAAGCCTTTAATTTGTGTGGAGTGAACCTTGTCATGTGTTTATAAACCTTTGCACATTTTACATGATAACTTGAAAATAATGGGTTAGGTGTTGGTCTTAGGCTTGGGCTTCGCTTTGTTCATATCTTTGTTGGACTTTTATCTTTTTTCCCTTTCTTTCCTTCTAACCCAATTCTGGTAAGCCCAACACCTGTTAGGCATTAACCAAGCAGCTCGTTAGAAGCATTTAATGTGCTGCGTTGGGCATGCATAGTGATTGTTGGAACAACCCATAAGCCCTGTGCTTCTTTGCTATAAAACCCTTGTTTTTACTCTTTTCTCTTTAGTTTTTTCAGCTCCACACAGTCGCTTCTCTCCCTCTGTTCTGTCCTTTTTTTTTTTGTGCTTATCTCTATAGAAATTTCAGCTTAATTTTTTGGTTTGGGCTTTATCTTTTTTCCCTTTCTTTCCTTCTAGCCCAATTCTGGTCAACCCAACACCTGTTAAGGCATTAACCAAGCTTAGGGGCATTTAATGTGTTGCCTGTTGGGCATGCATAGTGACCGTTAGAGTAGCTCATAAGCCATCTGCTTCTTTGCTACAAAACCCTTGTTTTTACTCTTTTCTCTTCAGTTTTTTCAGCTCCACACAGTCACCTCTCTCCCTCTGTTCTGCTCTATTTTTTTTGCTTATCTCCACATAAATATCAGCTTAATTTTTTGGTTTTAAGGAAAGACAAATAAAGTTGTTCTTGGTTCTTCTTCTTTTGGGTGTGCGTCGAGCTTGAAGAAATTATTATAGTTTAATCTTGGAGGGTTGTTCGGCCAATAGAGCTAGGGATGGATCGGGGCTTTCAAGCTAAAGGGGCCAGGAAAAAAAAAAAAAACTCCAAATAGGCGTCCATATAGTATTAATAAATTATAAATACATAAGATCATTGTTTCTTGATGCATTAAGATGCAATCATCTACCAACAAAGACAAAAAAAAAATGTTTTTGTGGGAGCAAATTTTGCTTCAGAGGCCAAGGGCTAGACCATGTTGGAACCTTAGGCAATTTTGTTGTCCCACATTGGAAGGAAAGCCTCCCTCTTTGCAACTTATAAGGCATGAACCAATGGTTGAAGAGTACCACTAGTTTGGTTAACACCTTAGGCAATTTTGTTGTCCCACATTGGAAGGAAAGCCTCCCTCTTTGCACCTTATAAGGCATGAACCAATGGTTGAAGAGTACCACTAGTTGGTACTCTTCAACCATTGGTTCATGCCTTATAAGGTGCAAAGAGGGAGGCTTTCCTTCCAATGTGGGACAACAAAATTGCCTAAGGTTCCAACATGGTCTAGCCCTTGGCCTTTGAAGTAAAAATTGTCCCCACAGTTTTTTTTTTTTAATACTAGGGTGGCTAAGTTTTTTTTTTTTTTAAGTCAGAGCAGTCATAGGAGTTGTGCTAAAAAAGTTAGCTTTTAGCACCTGAAAAAACTAATTTATCTATTTTACCACCCATTTTACAATATACCCAACATCAAATGTTTTGATTTTTTTTTACCACTTTATTTAAAATAATATAAACAACTTATTAAAATAATAAATGAAGAGAGAGAATTTGAGTTTATTTATTTATTTATTTTTTTTTTATTGAAGGTAAAGAGATAATCTTAGTAAAATATTGTATTTTATTTTTAACAACTTGCTAAATACCATTTTATTGTAATTGCAAAAAAAAATTAGTTTTGGCTTCTCCAATAACACATGATTTTTTGGAGGTAAAATAGTTTTTGTTATTGTTGTTGCTAAAATACAATTACCATTGTGAATGTTTTTATTATTTTTGTTAAGTTTTTGGGTTTGACAATTGCTAGTTGGGGGGACCAAGGGGCCTGGGCTCCCTTGGGCCCCCACCTGGGTCTGTCTTTGAAGAGAGCCATTCGCACCGAATTCTATTCTGGGTGGCATGAATCAACCTTTAAGGACAATGCAATTTGTGTGATTCTATAGTTTGTGAGATCTTTCTAACTTTATCTATTTATTTTTTATCATTGCTAATTTTTAGGATTTATATAATTGAACCAATACTTGTTTTTCATAGCTATATTTTCCAACAACATCATATTACTTGTTGGTGCAAACACAATAATAATGGAAACAATACAAAAATAAACTGAATAATACGCTGAATATTATTAATTTAAAGATAAGAACACAACACTATTTGGACTGAGGCGCGGCACTCGCTCTCTTTAAAGAGATTCAAGCCCTTAGTTGGTTAATCTTTGTAACTGGTGTAGACCTTCTCTGACTTGTCTCCCCTAGGATACAACAGCCCAACGAATGTTGTATGGCTAGAACAGTTTCTACACAAAGTGTTCAATGCCAAAGCTCCACTAGAAGAACACCTTTCTTTGACCCGAAATCTCTCAAGTATTTAGGAAGATTATTGAATTCACTCTCTCACACAATACTCTTTACTTTTAACTATTTTCTTCATTCACTCTTGATATATAATTAGTCCATAGCAAAGTCGTATATATAGTCTTCCAATCCTTCACATAACCTACATGTTATTTATTAATTTAGAAAAACTCTTCTTAATTTATTTAATCTAACTTACATACAAGTAACTCTTTCTTTAACAAATTTTATTATAACTCATCTCTTTATTCATCTTCAGTTATTTTGAGTTTCAACATATTTAATTTAAAATGTACTAACATTCCCCCACTCATTTTAATATTAAATTCGGAAAATGAGAGATTACTGGGAAAAGAGGGATTATTATGCATCATGAAGGTGTGCTCTGCATTGAACCTTCACTTAGTGAAACAACAATCTCTACTCCAAAGTCAGTAGTGGTCTCCGACTTGAACTATGACTGCTTAAGGGAAATAAAGTATTACTGCTCACACATAATGATCCAGGTGTTGACATAAGCTTTTATAGCTAGCACATTACGGCCGTGTGCTGATCACAGTTTCATGAGTGTATTTGAGATTAAGTCCAAATCTCATAGGGAGCGGCTCCACCCCCACACTCATATAGGTGAAATTTTGTCAAGGGTGCTCTTGTAATTCTGACACCCCACTCATATGAGCTACAAATTTCATTAAGAGTTTTTTATTCAACCTTTCCACATTACAGGATAAATGCACTTACATCATAGGGATGAACAATTAAAAAATTATTTACAAAATAAATAATTTAAAAAAATGAATAGTGCATTTCTTACAACCATCGTATGATTCATTTTTCCCATTAAACCCAATTCTCAAGATCTCTGGTCCTTGGGTTGGGTATCCTCATACATGGCTCATGATTATATGGATTTTAGTCCCATCCCCCTCGATGTATTCCAGACCCTATCTTTTGCCAAGGCCTTGGTAAATGGATCTGCAAGATTTTCATTAGATTTGATATAATCCACAGCTATGATGCCACTACTTAAATAAGATCGCACGGTATTGTGCTTTCTTATGATAGGTCTGGATTTACCATTGTAATAACGGTTTTTAACTCTACCAATTGCGGCAGTGTTATCACAATGAATTAATATAGGTGGAATTGGCTTTTCCCAAAGTGGAATTTCATATAAAAAATCTCTAAGCCAATTTGCCTCTTCATTAGCTGAAGCTAATGCTATTAATTCAACTTCCATTGTTGAATTAGAAATTATTGTTTGCTTTTTAGATTTCCAACAAATAGCACCACTACTTAAGGTAAAAATATAACCAGTGGTAGAGAGAGAATCACTTGATAAAGTATTCCAATCGGCATCACTAAAAGCTTCAATCACAGCAGGGTATTTTTTATAAAATAAGTCATAACTTTTGGTACCAATTAAATATCTCATGACTCGCTCAATAGCTAGCCAATGATCTTTACTAGGCTTACTAGTAAACCTGTTAAGCACTCCTACTGCATATGCAATGTCAGGTCTAGTACAATCAGTAGCATAACGCAAACTACTAATGATGCTAGCATAATCTTTTTGATTAAAAATCTCATCATCATTATTCACAGGAAATAAATGAACACTAGAATCAAAAGGAGTAGCTACACTTTTGTGATCATGAAAATTATATTTTCTTAATATTTTCTCAACATAATGTGATTGATCAAGATATATTCCATCACATGCTTTTGTAATTTTCATGCTCAAAATAAAATTAGCCTCACCAAGATCTTTCATATCAAAATGGCTTTTAAGCATTCTTTTCGTCTCATTTATAACATGCATATTTGAGCCAAAAATCAACATATCATCCACATAGAGGCTAATAATAACATGTAAGTTATTCTATGATTTAAAATAAATACATTTATCACATTCATTTGATTTATAACCATTCTTAATCATGCAGGAATCAAACTTTTCATGCCACTGTTTAGGTGCTTGTTTTAACCCATATAGGGATTTAGTTAACTTACATACTTTGCTTTCTTATCTAGACTCTACAAAGCCTTCGGGTTGATCCATATAAATCTCTTCCTCTAGGTCCCCATTTAGAAACGCAGTTTTTACATCCATTTGATGAATTTTCAAATAAAAAATTGCAGCAATAGCAATTAATAATCTAATAGATGTAATTCTTGTTACCGGAGAAAAAGTATCAAAAAAATCAAGATCAGCTTTTTGTTTAAAGCCTTTTGCAACAAGTCTAGCTTTAAACTTATTTATTGATCCATCCGGTTTCAATTTTTTTCTAAGGACCCATTTACAACCTATGGTCTTACAACCCGGTGGAAGATCTATTAATTTCCAAGTTCTATTAGAAATTAGAGATTCCATCTCATCATTTACAGTCTCTTTCCAAAATATAGCATCAGGTGATGTTAAAGCCTCTTTTAAATTTTGGGGATTTTCTTCAATGTTAAAAACATAATAATCAGGACCAAAATCCTTTTCAACTCTAGCTCTTTTACTCATTCTAGGTTCCATTTCAAAATTTTCTTAATTTTGTAAATGTGAAGTAGAAGAACGAGGTTGTGACAAAATATTTTCTTCACCCCCACTATTTTTCAATTTAAAAGGAAATTTTTCTTCATGAAAAATTGCATCACCAGATTCAAAAATTATTTTGTTTTCAAGATCAAAAAATCTATAGGCTGCACTATTAATCACATAACCAAGAAAAGTACAGGTAGTAGCTTTTATACCTAATTTAGGTATTTTAGGGTCAATAAGCCTTACAAAAACAAGACAACCCCATACTCTCAAATATCCCAAATTTGGCTTATGTCCTTTCCACATCTCAAAAGGTGTGGTATGTGATTTTTTATGTGGCACCCTATTCAAAACATGACATGCAGTTAAAATAGTTTCACCCAAAAAATGTAAAGGTGCACCAGATTCAATTAACATGGTATTTGTTAACTCAATTAAAGTTCTATTTTTTCTTTCAACCACGCCATTAGAAACAGGTGAATATGGTGTAGTAGTTTCATGGATAATTCCCAAAGATTGAACAAATGAGTTGAATGCACTTGATTCATACTCACGGCCTCTATCACTTCTTACTCTTTTTATTTTTCTACTGAATTGATTTTCAATTTCTTTTAAAAAATTTTGAAATTTTTCAAAAGCATCACTTTTATTTTTCAACAAATAAATAGTTGTATATTTTGAGAAATCATCAATAAAAGTGATAATATATCTATTTCCTCCACGAGTTAAAATTCCCTCAAATTCACATAAATCAGAGTGAATTAACTCAAGCAATTCAGTATTTCTTACAACACTTTTATGAGGCTTTTTTGTAATCTTAGCTTGACTACAAGTTTCACATTTTTCAAAATCTTTTGACAGTCTTGGAATTAATCCTAACTACTCATGATTCCCACATATCTACTATTTATATGACACAAACGAGCATGCCAAAAATTAATAGAAGAAAGCATATAAACTGAACTGGTAGATGCTTTATTACTCTCAACATTTAATTTAAACATTCCATCACAAGCATAACCCTTGCCCACAAATAATCCATTTTTAGTGATTACATAATTATCAGATTCCATAATTTGCGTAAAGCCAGACTTGTTAAGCAAAAAACTTGACATCAAATTCTTCCTAATGGACGGAGTGTAAAGTACATCTTTCAATGTTAGCACACGTCCAGAAGTGAATTTCAATTCAACCTCACCACTCCCAAGAACCTTGGTTTTGCTAGAGTCACCAAGCATTACAGTTTTTTCTTCTTCAAAAGGAGTGTACAATTTGAACCAATTTTTGTCATAGCAGACGTGCCTATTAGCACCAGAATCTGCCCACCACCCTTCAACATATTGCACCATATTGATGTCTGTAATCATAGCTACTAAAGGCTCTTCGGTTACGTTAGCCTACGGGACAGATTCACGTTTTCGAAATTTGTAAAATCGAGCAATATGCCCACTCTTGCCACAGACAAAACATGATCTATTAAATTGATCTTGTGAAGGGGGTCCTTGGTTCTTATTGTAATTTTTATTCGGGTTTCCCCTTCCTTGAGGTCTATTATTATTTTTAAAGGCTCTTTTTTTTGGGCTTCAATTGACCATTTCTAGGAAAATGATTTTTGGGCATATTATTATTGGCTGAAATAAGGTTTACCTTTGTGGTGGAATTACCATTGCTCTCTTGTGTCATTAGTGCATCTTGTCCTCTAGCCTCTTCCTCCACACAGATGCGTGTGATCAAAGTCTCCAAGGATGTCTCCTTTTGTTTGTGCCGCAAAGTTTTTTGGAACCCCCTCCAAGATTGTGGTAGTTTATCAATTATGCTAGCTACCACCAAATTGTCTCCAATCTTTATGCTTTCGGATCTCAATTCTGTCACAATCATTTGGAAGTCTTGTGCTTGATCCACCACCGATTTTCCATCCACCATTTGGTAACGGAAAAATTTACTAGCAGCATACTTCTTTTCACCAGCCTCCTCAGTATCATACTTGCTTTGTAAAGCTTTCCAAATATTCTTAGCAGAATTGTAAGTTGTATCATAATAATCATAGAAATGATCGGCAAGACAATTCAAAAGATAAGAGCGACAATTATATTCATCTTTTGTATACTGATCTATTTTTTTTTTATGGAGACTAAATTCCTCCTTACTCATCTCATCGGTAGAAACCTTTGATGGATTCTTGTTAGTGAGGATGTAGGCAACCTTGAGAAGACTCAAGTAAAAGAGGACCTTTCCTTTCCACCTCTTAAAGTGGGCTCCCTTAAAGCGAAAGGGCTTGTTGAGATCTCCAACAGGCTCATTTGGTTTCTCTTGTGTAGGCTCCATGTGTTGAATCTCCTTAAAATTGTTGGTGCAAACACAATAATAATGGAAACAACACAAAAAGAAACTGAATAATACGTTGAATATTATTAATTTGAAGATAAGAACACAACACCATTTGGACTGAGGCGTGACACTCCTTTAAAGAGATTCAAGCCCTTGGTTGGTTAATCTTTGTAACCGGTGCAGACCTTCTCTGACTTGTCTCCCCCAGGATACAACAGCCCAACGAATGTTGTATGACTAGAACAGCTTCTGCACAAAGTGTTCAAGCCCAAATCTCCACCAGAAGAACACATTTTTTTGACCCGAAATCTCTCAAGTATTTAGGAAGATTATAGAATTCACTCTCTCACACAATACTCTTTACTTTTAACTATTTTCTTCATTCACTCTTGATATATAATTAGTCCATAGCAAAACCATATATATAGTCTTCCAATCCTTCACATAACCTACATGTTATTTATTAATTTAGAAAAACTCTTCTTAATTTATTTAATCTAACTTACATACGAGTAACTCTTTCTTTAACAAATTTTATTATAACTCATCTCTTTATTCATCTTCAGTTATTTTGAGTTTCAACATATTTAATTTAAAATGTACTAACTTTACTTATGACAATAAAGTAATACCTTCAGTTTGCATCAATGAGTCGACAAGAAGAACAAACATTTCAACATAATAAAGCTCCATTGGAGGCTTTTGTTTTTATGCTCTATAATAAGAAAACGTAGAGATAGATAAATAATAAAGAGTGAAATTATGGATTATATAAAGGAAAATGCAACGATACAGTATCTAACCTCCAAAATGTGTGGTTATTTATCTCATAATGAGTATGTACTTGCTTCCATCCTAACACTCCAAAATAATCCAGTACATGCACATATATAAGCCAATGCAACTATATTTTCAATCTGCAGTATTATACCACTCAAAAATTACCACAATTTATATACCAAGTTCTCGTCACTTCGTGTGTTATGACTAAAATCTTGTATACCCATTGAATATCGAAAAAAAAAGTTTGTATACCTATTCTTTTGTAATACTTGTTACTTTCTTAGGTTGGTTCAAATTCAATATTCGGGTAATACACGCATTGGTGGCAATCTTTCATTTTGCTTGCTGCTAGCAAAAAGAAAATATCTAAATGGACAGTGACTTGCTTCCTGTGGTTTATGATATTTACTTGTGTTACATTAAGTCTTGTAATTTTGTTTGACTCTTGTAATTATGTGATGTTTTGTCACAGAATTATAAAAGGGGGAGATTGATTATTATGGTTTAGATGTTGGCTAATTCCAGTTGACAAACATAGTGTTACAAAGGGTTCAAATCTATTGTAATTAGTTTAGGTTGTGTTAACATATGTGGTGTCAAGAGCTGCTTAAGAATCTGAATACCAAAAAATTTCAATCGAGTGAAAATTGAACTCACTCAAGTGAAACATTAAAATAGGCAAAAAGTTTACACGGCACTTGCTCCACTCTCACTCGAGCAAGATTGTTGAAATATGAATTTGAATTCTACTAGAAGAGTGATTACTCTAGAGAGAGAGAGAGAGAGAGAGAGAGAGAGAGTAACCACAAAGTAGATCTGAAAATTATTCTCCTTAAGCAAAAATTTATAATCCCTTTTTGTGTATTGGTCCTAAACAAAAACTAATTATGTAATTACTTCATCTTGAGCTTTAGGGTCCGTTTGGATGGAGGGATGGAAAAAAAAGAGGATAGAAAATAGTGGGAGGATGGAAAAATTGGAGGATAGAAAAAATGTTAATTTCCCTCATTTTTGTTTGGTTGGAAGTGGAAAAGTGGAAGGATGTAAAAAGTGAGTTTGTATAAATTTACGTATATACCCTTGTTAAAAAATGATGCACAATTAAAACCAAAAAAGTGATTAAAAAAAAAAACCAATCACCTAAATTTATTTTTTTAAAAAAAATCATGTCCAAAAAAAAAAATCACATCTAAAAAAAATAAATAAAACAACACAAAATAAAGCAAAAGAAAAAGAAAAGAAAAGAAAATAATATGAGCACTGGACAAGCTGACCCAATTTAAAAAAATAAATAAAAAAGAGGAAGAAGCAACGTCCAGCAGGAGGAAGAAAAAAAAAAGTACATAAGAGCAACGTGGACAAGCCATGTGCAATTGCACAATGGTATTTTCGTCCAAAAATGATGTTCAATTTATCCCTTCAATTTTTTCCCAATTTTGGAGAGAAAAATTTTTAGTGGGTCTAGAGAGAAAACACATGGGTCCCACTATTTATTTTCCTTCTTTCTCACTTAACCAAACACACTACAAAAAAAGTTTTCCTTCCCATTTTCTCTCCAAAGTTTTCCATCTACCTTATTTTATCTCCTAACAAACACACCCTTAAGTTATTTTTGAAACCACATAATTAATTCCCCAATGGTGGGTCACAATTGCTAAGTTCAAAAGCTTTGGGTCGCAAACGATATTTGTCAATAGATTATACGTAATTGTTTAACTTTTAGTGAATGAGTAATTTTCATTGAAGAAATTCTTGATTGATTCACCACTTCATTACTAAAATTTGGGTCCCTTTTAGTGCTTTCATCAATCTTGCTTTAGGTATATATATGGTGATTAATTATTGAGGTTGAATTGTGTGTTGGATTATGTGTTTGAAACATTCTATTTGTTGAATTAATGGATTATGATCCAGTGTAATACCTAGGGTATTGCATCAAGTGCAATTCACCCTACCATATTTCACAAAAAAAAAATTTACTTTTTACTTTACTTCAATTTTTTTCTTAACTTTTTTAATCAATGGTTGAGATTGAAAATTGCTTTTTGCAACTATCAATCTCAACCCTCCATAGGAATTGCATCAAGTGTAATACCCTAGTTATTGTATTTGCACCTAATCTCAATCATGAATTAATCCCCTGTATAAGTGTTTGGGGGGTCTAAAAAAAACTTTTTCGTTTACATAAACAATGATGTTTTTAAAAATCAATTCTAAATCATGGCTCCAAATTAGGTTTTCCAGTAGTCATACAAAACATTACTCTCAGTTTGTTTTCTATAAATTCATGGCAAAAAAGGTTATTATTTTATATATTTAAAAAAAAAAAAAGTGTTTCGTTTGACAACGCCGAAGAGTTGGTTCAAATATCAATCTTGCTGTATACCGATAGATGGTTCCGAATTAGGAAAAGTTTGCCTACTGTAGACTGAGTAGAGATTTTGTTATTGCTGATACAAAATATAGACATGTTTGCCTGGAGTCCATACAAAGTGCCCAGGTTTGACCCGAATCTTTTTACATAAGTTGAACGTAGATCCCTAAATCCCACCGAAGAAACAAAAATCGAGGAGGTCTGCAAAACCTCACGTGGATGCAATAAAGGAGGAGGTAGAAAAGTTAAAATGGTCGGGGGTCATAAGGGAGGTGTTTTTTCCCAAATGACTAGCTAACATAGTGGTGGTTAAGAAGAAGAATGGAAAATAAAGAGTTTGTGTCGATTTCAACGACCTTAACCGAGCGTGCCCGAAGGACCATTTTCCAGTGCCGAAGATAGATCAATTGGTGGACGCCACGATCGGCACCAACAGATGAGCTTTCTGGATGCCTTTTAGGTTACCATCAGATAGTGTTGGCTCCAGAGGACCAGGAGAAGACTTCCTTCATAATTCCTGCGGGGAGTTATTATTACACGGTGATGCTGTTTGGACTGAAGAATGCGAGGGCTATGTACCAACGGATGGTTACACGCATGTTCAAGGAACTGATCGACAGAAAATTGGAGGTCTATATTAATGATATGGTGGTGAAGACGAGGGAGAAAGTGGGGCATGCCCATGAGTTGGTGAATGTCTTTGATATTTTAAGGCAGCACAAGTTATGCCTTAATGTAGAGAAATGTGCCTTCGAGGCAAGATCAGGCAAGTTCTTAGGGTACATGATCTCCACGCATGGCATAGAGGTGAACCCCGACCAGATAACAGCCATCCAATAGTTACACCCGCCTAGCAATCCTAAAAAAGTGCAAAAGCTCATTGGCATGATTGTCGCATTGAATAGGTTCGTGTCAAGATCGGCGGACAAATGCCGACCATTTTATTAGTTGTTAAAGAAGTGGAAGGGTTTTCATTGGACAGAAGAATGTGATTTGGCATTCAAAGACTTAAAGTCCTACCTTGCCAGCCTACTCATTTTATCGCGACTTGAGCGGGAGGAGGATTTGTACATGTACTTAACAGTCTTCGACCACACTGTTAGTTCGGTGTTGATAAGGCAGCATGAGGGGATTCAAAGGCCTTTGTATTACAATAGCAAAACTTTGGTGGATGCAGAGACTCGGTAATTTCCATTCGAGAAAATGGCCCTGGCCCTAGTACATGCCACGAGGAAATTACCACATTACTTCCAACTTCACATAGTATAGTTGTTAACTGAGTACCCTTTGCAGTCATTGTTAAGAAGATCAGATTTTACAGGGAGGATAGCAAAGTGGGGTATGAGACTGGGAACGTTTAACGTGCGCTACAAACTGAGGAATTCCATTAAGGGACAGGTGCTTGCGAACTTTGTGGCTGAGTTTACCCCTCCTTTGCAAGGCTCGGTAAGAGTATGTCAGGTTCAAGTCGGATGATGGAAAGTGTTCGTGGATGAAGCATCTAATGCAAGGGGGTCGGGATAGTATTAGTATCACTTGAAGGTGTAAAGTTGGAGAAGTCGCTTAGACTAGGCTTCCGAGCCTCGAACAACGAAGTAAAGTATGAGGCCCTTATCGCGGGGCTCTGGGCAGTAAAGAAACTTGGAGCAAGAGAAATGGAGATGTTCTCTGATTCAAGACTGGTAGTAAGTCAAATAGAGGGAAGCTTCGAGGCAAAGGATCATTGTATGTCACAATATTTATAGCTGTTCGGGAATCTATGGGTAGATCTCTAGAAAATTAGCGTGGTTAGAGTACTAAGAAGTTAGAATAGTCATGTCGATTCTCTAGCTGCGTTGGCATCCTCTTTAGATGACTGCATACCTCGAATGATTACTATAGAGTTGTTAGAGGAACCGAGCATTGAACAGCAGACATTGGTAGCAGCTACGTCAGAACTAGAGCCAAGTTGGTTGGATCCATACATAACCTTTTTGTTCGACGGGACCTTGCCGAATGATATCAAAGAAGCTGAGAAGGTACGAAGAACATCGACTCAATTTCGACTATCTGAACATAGGAGATTGTACCGGCGTTCATTTGGAGGACCTTACATGTTGTGTCTTCATTCCAGCAAAACTGCCGAGTTGTTAGTTGAGTTTCACGAGGGAATATGTGGTGGCCACTTAGGGGGTAGGTCATTCGCACACCGAGCTATGACTCAAGGATTCTAGTGGCCGAATATGCAACGAGAAGCGGCTAATTATGTTAAAAGATGTGATCGATGCTAGAGACATGCACCTATTTGTACTAGCTAGGGGGAAATCTCAACCCGATCGCCAATCCTTGGCCTTTCGCCTAATGGGGGCTAGATATAATCAGGGCGTTCCCTTGGGCTTCGGGGAATAGAAGATATTTGGTGGTAGCGACAGACTATTTTACCAAATTGGTGGAAGTTGAAGCCTTGACAAATATTGGGGATGTGGATGTGAAGAAATTTGTTTGGAAGAACATCGTTATGAGGTTCGGGGTTCCCCGAGCATTGATGTTTGATAATGAGCTGCAATTTGATAGCAAGATTTTTTAGGAGTATTGTGGTAGCCTCGGGATAACCAACAGGTACTCGTCACTTGCATATCCTCAGAGCAATGGGCAGGCCGAAGTGACCAATAAGATGATTGTTAACGGTTTGAAGAAGAGACTGGAGGAGGTGAAGGGAAACTAGGTAGAAGAAATGTCGAACGTTCTATGGGCATACCGAACAACTTCTAGAAGGTCAACAGGTGAGACGCCGTTTTCCATTACCTATGGCAAAGAAGCGGTTATACCGATAGAGATTAGCTCATTGAGTTCGTGGGTTGTAGGCTTTACACAAAGCCATAATGATGAGTGTATAATCAGAAATTTGGATACCTTGGAAGAACGAAGTGATGTGGTATCTGTTCGGCTTGCTGACTATCAACAAAAGTTGGCTTAAGGATATAACAGGAGAGTGAGGCCTCAGGAGTTTATGCTAGGAGACCTTATTTTGCAGAAGGCTGTTAGGAGTATGAAGGATCATAATGCTAGTAAATTAGCCCCGAATTGGGAAGGACCTTACCGAGTAACAGCTACGGGCGGAGCAGGAGCTTATTACTTGGAAGATATGGAAGAAAGACTCTTGCCTAACCATGGAACGTCTGTAATTTAAAGAATTACTACCCGTGAATGTAATGGAGTGTGTAGGATGCATTACTGAGTTTGTAAGCTGACGTGAACAGTGAAGGTAGATGAAATTCAGTTAAAAGATCTTATGTAGAGTATGAGTAAACAGCGAAGCATCTATGCATGCACTAAATATATTCCTAAGGACAGAAACCTGGTCTCAGCCTGACTCTGGTCACCGACTAGGCGAAAACCTTAATATACCCCTAAGGACAGAAACCTGGCATTAACCTAACTTCTGTCACCGATTAGGTGGAAACCTTAATACATATTCATAAAGACAGAAACTTGGCCTTGGCCTTGGCCTGACTTCGGTCACCAATCAAGTGGAAACCTTAATATATCCCAAAGGACAAAAACATGGCCTTGACCTGATTCCAGTCATCGACTGTACAGGAACTTCGATAAATTTACTCGATTTAGAGTACGGGTCATGGCATAAACTCATCCTTTAATCACCAAACATCCCTACATGTAACTGATGATTGGGGAATATAATGCGTGTCTCCGATACTAACTAATGAGGACACACGAGAACGGTGTACCATGAACATTGAAATTATTTGTGGCGTTACCGAACAATAACACTTAAGAAATTTCCATTAATATCAAGATGTTGATGTTGCTACCGAACGTCGAAATTATTTGTTATGCTATCGAACGATAACACTTAAGCAGCTCTTAACGTTAATATCAAAAAGTTGATGTTGTTACTGAACGTTCGGATTATTGCGTTACCCAACGTTAACACTTAAGCGATTTTCAGCACAAACGTCAAAACATTGAAGCCATTACTGAATGAGTAAAAACTTGATGAAAGTAAGTTGTTGGCATTAACTCTTCTTATACAATCACAATAGAATAAGGAAAAAAATTAAAACCATCAGTCTCGAATAAACTTAGAAAAGGAAAAAGAGTTTAGTACGCGGGTACTGATCCACTTAAGAAAATACATAGAATTTCAACCAAATATATATATAAAAAATAACAAAACACAAATATTTACGGTAAATCTAGACACTGGGGGTATCAGTAGCCGAGAGAGTTGCTGTGGGTGCTTCCTAGCTGGCTGGAGGATTAGTGGGCGGAGGGTTTGAGGTGACTACGGGCTGTGCGGTGTTCGGATTTGATGTGGTAGCAGTGGTTCTCGGGTTGTCATCATCTAGCACCACTACATGGGAATCGATCTGCTTTGATAGCTCCTTGGCCTTTGGAGTCTCTGTGCCTTCCTCTTCATTGCTACTGTCCTTGCCCTGCTCTTCAGCCTGGGTTTTAACCTTGGAGTCCTCGGGCAGCGGGACTCGGTCAGCACTTTTGAAAGGGGAATCCTCTAGGAGGCTGATGGCGTTAACTGCAGCCATCCAACCCTCTATGAACCCGAACTTCTGGGCCTGGAAGATCAAGGGACCAACTGAGTTTTCGGTGTCCCTGAAACCCTTATTGTAGTAGGTTTGCTTCCGAGATTTCTTTGCGCCTTTGAGATCGATGAGTTCCTTATCCTAGGCAAAGAGGATGCTAGCTGTCTTTGCGAGCTTAAGCTTGGTCTCCCTGAGCCTATCTTGAAGATCTCTAGCTTTCTGCTCGGCCAGCTCTAGTTCCTTCTCGACGGTAGTCGCCCGTCGCTCCATCACATTTAGCCCTAGAGTTTTCTCTTGCAAGCTGGCCTTGGCTACCTGTTTGAAGGCTTTTTCTTTGTTGGTCTCTTCCTGTGCCTCCTTCACCTGACCTTCCACAACGTGAGTCAATTGGACAACCTGAGACAACAGAAAAGCAAAGAGGGATTATTTAAGCCTGATTGGTAACACTTGTAAATTGAGAGGTATGCGAAGGAAACGAAAGGGATCGAGACAACAAAATAGTAATAATTCGGACAAATAAAAAGCTTAACGTTATAGTGTGCCACTTTAATTTTAGCACGAGGTCCTTATCTTTGCAGTCGGAGTAATGCTCTAGATCAGCAGGCAGCAGTAAGGCCTGCCCGAGACTGTCCAATACCAACCCTCCTTTGCCGCTCCTCCACGTTCAGACATAGGAGTTCGAGGGCAGGACCTTATCCCCCACATGGAAGGAGCACTCCCATCTGGTACCAAAACCCGAGGAATAAGTCGCTACTGGAAAGCCGATTATGACAAGATGGCTCACAGGCTACGTCTCTCAGGGGGTCTTGCCGGTTAGTTGAGTGGTTGCTTAACCCGAGGTCGAAGTGGGGAGGTTGGCAACAGGGGGAGTATTGCTCCCGGCTGCAGCGCTGTCAACACCCTTTTGTGGCTTCCTTTGCTGTTGGGAAGTGGGGGCGTAGTTTGTTGGGGAGTAGGCCGAGCGGCAGCTTGACCTCCCGAGGCCTGTGCAGCTGGAAACCAACGGTCCAAAGCCATAGAGTGCTTCTAGACCATTTCTTTTGCTAGGTTGGGTTGAATAGGCTCATCAGGAATTGCCTCCTCTGCAATTGGACCCTCTTTTGCAAGATCTCCTAAAATGGGGGTCTCCAAAGGAATGTGTACTGCTTGACCTTGGAAAACGGTATCTCCCAAACCATCTTATATAGGTTCAAGGGAATCATGTTTGACCGGTCAGGGACCTAAATGCCTAGCTTCCCTGGAAGTGAGCCTTTGTGGCAGGAATCCAGGTAGTCGAACGTCCAGGTACGACAATAGCAGGTTGCCGACTGTCAAGGCGCTTGACAAATCCTGGTAGCTTGTGTATGAGGGCACATAACCCAAGATCAGGTGAGAAGCTCTTAATTTTCCATTGTAGTGCACAAATATCTTTGGGCGAAGGACGAATTTGAGCTCCCAAACATGCACTACGTTTATATCCGGCCAAAATTTCTTGGAAACTGCAGTCGGGGAGGGGGTACGAGTTAGTGAGATGCCGAGAAAGTAATAAAAGAAAAAGAGAGACATATGTACATAAAATGGATGAGAAGTAAATGACAATGAGCATACTAATAAAACAAAGGGGAGGGAAACATGATTTATGTATATTAAGGAATCGGGGAAAAGAAAAGTATCGACCTATCTAATGAGGAGAGGTCGGGTAGGTCAGCTCACCATTCAACCAATTCCCGCTCACCCTCACATACTCCCCCACTGAGTTCCTATTGGAGTCGGGGAGGCAGGATATCAACCTAACCATTGTGTTGCAGGTCTGAAGATAATACCCGAGCTTTAGACCCCCCCCCCCCTCTGAATGGCGTACAAGAAGTTGATGTCATAGTGGGTAAGGCTAAGGCCATATAATCAGTTTAGACACCCCACACAGCTGACTACCTTATAAAAATTAGGCAAACACTGGTCAAGGCTAAGGTCGTAAAAACTAAGGGTCCTAAGTAACAAGGGATCCACTGGGAACCTAACCCCGCCCTCAAGTATGGACTTTAAAGGGAAAAATATTACATAGGGGAGACTATGGTCCTCTATATATCCCTCGTGACAATATGAAATTTCAACGTCACGAGGAATGTTATATCTAACTCTGAAAGATTCTACGTTTGCTCTAGTTTTCAAAAGGTAAGCAAAATACATGTTTTTGAATCTAACTAAGTTACGAGAAGATAGTTAAAGGGAAGAAGACTTACTGAGTGACTTCTCGAAGAGGAGAGTGATCTTGTAGAGAGATTAAGGGCTCAGGAACAGGAAGAAGGAATTTTCAAAACTTAGAAGAAACTAAAGAAAACGAAAAACATGAATTAAGGGAGGTATTTATAGAAACAAGGGTCATTAATTGTAATTACCCAAATACAATTAATGCGTACCATCATGTCACCTTACACGTGCCTTAGTAAGTGAAGCGTCAGGCCATTTGGACCATTCGATACTTCAGATTCTGCCACGTATTTGAAAGGAGTAAGCTGTCTTGTCCGTTACATTAAATGGTAGATTGTTGATCTTCCCAAGGCATAATCGTCATTTTTCTTGGAAAGGGTAAAGCAAAGGCCCTGACCATGGGGCAGGAAACCTCGATCCTATCTCTATTTTGAGGAAACAAGATCGTGAGGGGGCTATTGTGGGGGGAATTAGGCCCAAGCAACCCATGTTTGCCTGCTTGATTAAAACCCAACATAAAACCCAAGGCCCAATAGACGAGTTAAGCTTGGTACACAGGGAGAGAGTTGACCTTGGGCCCTATCACAATAGGCCTAATCCTGAGGTCAGGATTATGGCTGAGGAGACGACCACTTGAGGGAGTCTTAAGTGGTCGGCTAAACACTGACCAAGAATGAAGGAAGTCAGGGTGAAGCAAGAACCTAGCGAGATTGGTAGCTGAGGATTGATAATGCCATTGGGGAACCACCATTGAACACTATTTGGCGTCTAGAACAAGTTCCAAGGGAATCCTCTAAAGTTGTGAAGATCCCTTGGGATTTTGATGAATATAAGAATACATGTGAAGTGGGAAAATAATAATGATCACCTCACTAACTAGAGACTATAAAAAGGGGAAGATGGTAGATGCTTGGGGGTTGGAAAAATTGGGGAAGTGGGAGACAGAGAGCAGAAACACCAGGAAACACTGGGAAGTTAGGAGAAACCAGGTGAAGATTCGGGCCTAATCTGTAGGATTAAGACTTAACCCACAGAAAAATAAATTGTGTCCTAAACACTATTGTCAAATCAGTCTTGGGTTACTACACCTTTAATAAACTCATTCGAGTGAGAGCAAAGACTTAGTTTTAAAGAAATTTATACAATTGTGTTTGCCTTTAGGTTTTGTTTTCATTCAATTGTAAGGCCAAAAAGATCTCTATTTTGGTATTTCCTTCTACTAATTAGGCATTTTTTTCAATAGAGGAAGACTTCTTCTTCTTCTTTTTTTGGATAACAAGCAAGAAAAGTTCATGATTAGATTGTTTTGTCTTAAAAAAATTTGGGAACTGTTTCCCTGCCATATAGACCAACTAGGAACTTTTAGCTAGAACAAAATGAGGGATTGATAAATTACAACCGAGGTTGTTGACTTGTTATGTATTTATTTATTTATTTTAATGGAGGAAGACCTACAATAACATTAGTGGTAGTAAAAAATGAATTGAGATCAAGTGATGCAATTAACCCAATTCCTCTCACAAATTATTTTACATTTTTGACTTTTTAACTTTAACTTTTTATTTCCTTTTAATATATTTAATTTAATAGTTGAGATGGAGTATATATACCCTAAGTATTGCACTTGATTTCAATATGTAGAAAAATGACATCTATCTAATCTAATTTAATCTAATATATTAGAGCAAAAGCCTTTACTGGGACTCTACCATGTGTCCTATATGAAGGTCTTAACGCTTGACACGTGGTGGACTATTTTGTACACGTGTCAATTTTACTGGCTATCTAAAAGTGTCAACAATAATTTTGTAAGATCCGAATGAAATAAAGGAGTAGATGGTTGCCTGTTCCTTGAGTGTGGGTTGAAAATCCAAATTCAAGATTTTGCTAAGTCTACACACTTGCTTGATTGTGTTTTGAGGCATACAACCAAGTTGTACAGGTGGAGAAATATCATGCAAGAAAGGTGCAAACAGCTTATTTGACAGCAAGCAGTGATAACACATGTTGGGGATATTACACAAAGTAATAATAGAAGAATAAGGTTAACGCAAAAGACAAATAGAAAATACATAACTTGGAGGCACAATATCATTTTCCTTAGAAAATATTTGCCCCCCACACTATTGTTGCTAAAGGATTATCGCAAATTTGCCCTTAGGATACAACCAAGATGTTGAGTTCTACAGATAACAATTCTTGTATTTCTAGTAGTGTATATTTTGAATAAAAAAACCAAAAAAGAGTTTGTGTTTGATTGCAGGCCATAACAAAAAGAAATAGTCCTTATCAATATCATTTCTCAAGTAGCCTGTTTAAGCATAAACTCTCATTTTTTTTATAAAAAAATTTCTAAGTCAGCCACAGGTAATAAGCAACTGTCAAACACCCTTGAATCCCTAATCACATTCACCCAAAAGTAAGTACTCCTCAAACTATGAATACTTGGAAGCTATGTCAGGTAAGAACTAAAAGAAAGTTAATGATAAACAAAAGAAAAGAAAAGAAATTTGCAAAAGATAGAACTTGAAACACTGTTGGAGCCTTTGACTATGTTTAAATTGTTTAGAAACCAAACATGAAAGTAGAAGAAGAAGAAAGAAGAGGATATAGAGCTAAACTGAATGTCTTCAATTTGAAGAATAATGAGAGACCTTGGCAAGTTTGTGGGTCTTAAAGTATAGAAGTTTTAATTTACATATTTATTTCCGTTAATTGAAAACTTAGAAGTGAGTATAATGAGGGTAGTTTAGGTATCAAAATTGAGAAATCTAAATAGGGAAGCCCCTTAAATAGTAGTATAGGAAAAATGATATGAGTAGAGATAATGGGCCCATAAATAATTTGGGCTTTGTTTTGTGCAGGGTGGTAGAATACTCCAAAATAATGACCTTAAAAAATAAAAATTCCGAAATTCTTAGAGCCTAGAACACATGGGGCTTTCAAAGTCGGGCTGGATTACTCTCAAGGACCCAAGTTATCCAACCTTTTAAGAACAGCCTTTCTAAACGGCCCGCCCCTTAGAATGTATAAGGGTGAATTGGTAAATCAACACAATAACCTTTATTTTTTAATTTTTCCTTCTCTGCGTCCGGGGTGTAGCCGGAGATCTCATGCCATGTGTGTTTTGTCTCCTTCTTCTTTCTTCTTCTTCTTCTTCTTCTCTTTTATTTTTTATTTTTTTCTCTCTTTTTATGGTTATGATTTAATTTGATTAGTATTGCTTAGATTATGGACAATACATTATTTGATTGACTGGGCATGTTTATACAATGTGTTTCAAAGATTTTAAGGGCTGATTTATTTATTTATTTATTATTAATCATTGATAAACAGTTTGTTCGCTTAGATTATGTAATATTTTTTTTGTTGTTATGTATTTGCGATTTTGGGCGTTTTGATTTGCTAAACGGGTATTAGAGTAAGAAGTTAAATACGTTTGATTTTAGACATGAGTTTGATTAAATTTGATGAATAATTCATTAAAATAAGCTTTAAGGTATGGGGGTACAATGGCTCTTGTTCATGTTGCATCTGTGTATCTTGATATTAGATTTAAAGTTCCTTATTCAGCTTTTTCAAGCCTTTTTTTTTTTTCCCACTGTGTAAAATTCCAGATTTTGTTTAGGATTAGTGTATGACTCCTTGTGTTAACACTTCACAAGTACCTTTGTAATTCCTTCTCTGTGTTATAATTAAAAATGTGTTAACAGATATCAAAGCCTAGTTTTGGAATAATAAATAACGGAGTTTTTTTTGGAAGCCCAGGACTTTTAGATTGAAAGTTAACATCCATAGCTTTAATATTGAATTATGTTTCAATATAAGTGGACTTCTCTAAGTAAAGTTACTGTGAGAATTTTTTTTTACAGAAATCTTTCTAGTACAGATTTGAGTTTGTCACCTTAATAGAGTTTTGGTAAATTATGGAGAACTACTTTTGAGCTGAATTTTCAGTGCTAAATGGTTTAAATGTAAGAGTCCTCTCTATGAAAATTATAACCTATCTGGATAGCCCTAAATGGATCAAACGAATTCTACAAAAGGGCTGACCTCTACTCAATTCAATTGACCTGGGATCAGCCTGAAAGATGTAGGAACCTGATGGATTTTTAAAATGTTAATTTGGAGCAAATCAAATCAAATCATAGACATTATCACACACCAATCAACAGCGATTGACATATGGTCCATTAGCGTTGTCCCCATTCATCTCACCTCACTAAATCAATTAGTTTTATTTCTATTCTTCATTAATATTTTTGACAGAAGATTGTAGTGACAACTTATCTTATTAGTAAAATTTTCTTATTTATATCTTTTGCAGAAGCTTTCCTGTGGTGACTCTAGCCTTTGATCTAAAGAAAGATGGAAGCCATCTTTTCAAATGATGATCTTGCAATGGAAATATTATCCCGATTTTCAGCTTTGCAACTTTCGCGTTTCAAGTGTGTCTCCAAGAGGTGGAAGAACCTTATATCTGATCCATTCTTCTTACGTGTTCACCACCAAAGGTCCCAACTCAGGGGCATCACAACCCTCCTTATTCAGCAGCGTGATGATATTACTGGTGATCGTTCAAGATCTAGGACGTCGTTTTTTAGTACCTGTGGACCTCCTTGTTTTAAAGACAAGCCCCTTAGTGTTCCAATTATGATACAAAATAGTTTTCCTGCAAAAGGAGTTGTCATAATGGGTTCCAGTAATGGACTCGTTTGTTGTAGAAGTCGTCAAACTTTCGAACAACCAATGCTAGTGATCTTCATTTGCAACCCAATTACAAGGGAATGGATTTCCCTTAGACCCACTAATTGTCATGTTGGTCGCATCTTTGCATTTGCTTTCTACCCATTTGGCTCTTCATCAAACAAGGCCTCTTGTTTTAAAGTGGTGAGCATTCAGCGTCAAAAATATGACCAGAATTCTTATTCCTTCGTTATTTACTCCTCAGAAACTGGAAAATGGAAAACCTCCATGGAAATCTGCCACTGCAAGGACGATCTTAACGAGAACAAATATATTCATATCAAAGGAAGGTTTTATTGGTTGACCAAGAAAAAGAGAATAATCACTTTTGATCTGGAAGAAGAGCTGTCTGGAGTGATCATAGCACCAGGTCCGATGTTGAGATATGGCGTTCGAAATAGCGATTGCCTTGGGGATTCAGATGGGTATCTTCATTATGCGTGTGTTGATGAGTCTGATCTTAGAGTATGGATGTTAAAAGATTGTCACAAACTTGATTGGGTCCTTAAGCACCAGTTGAATTTAGATCAGTTTCGTGTGGAAGGTCAAGTAATGACTGACTATCTTCAGTTCAGTATACGTCGTGTTGGGTGCCTTCCTAAGGATGATATTTTTGCACCTGGTTATTTAGCACTAGGAATTTTGACTTTCTATGATGAGGTTATTTATATGATGAGATGGGGCAGGTTGGAGTCATATAATTTTAGGAACGGAGTCCTAAAACGTCATAATATATTAAATGCCTTTTTTTTGGACCATTACAATTATGTACCTGCGACTGTGCTCCCATACTCGGCTACCTTGGCAGCAAATGGTGTTCTAAAGGTGAAACAGAACTCCATTGATGATTTGATTTCAGTCCCAGCAACTGTGCTCCCATGTTCAGCTACCTCAGCAATGAGTGGCCTTCTCGGGCTAATAAAACGTTCCTGTGGTTTTGTTGCTTCAAATTCTAGTTCTTATCAAGGAAGGCGAAAAAGAAAAAGAATCAAACCCGTAAGGTCACCACATTTCTAAACAGGTGCCCATTGAATTGGAATTATCTGTATTTCTTTTGCTTGAATTGGCAGCATCAGCCTACCAACTTAATGAAGCCTTAGGTTTTTGGGAATGTACAAAGATATTTGACTTCCTTAATTCTTATCATCTTAACGATTCAGGCATATTTGTGTTTGTTGCATCAAGTGCTGAAGTTATCAACGATTATTTTTTTCATTTTGGCATCTCATTTTTTACCAAGTGTGCGTTTAGGTCTTTTATGCGGTTGTCTTGTGTTGAATATAAATTGATGAAAACCTGGATATAAATTGATGAAAACCTAAAAGGATGCTTGGTTTGGGGATAATGGCATTTGTTGATATTGTATATGGATATCCTGACCTTAGATTAAACACTTGTTTGGGTGTTATTTGGCTGTCATATAATCTAACCAGTTATCCACTGTTTATGCCTAGTTGTGCAATATTCTAGTACTTGCCTGTTAACGTTATATTTAACGGTTTGTTAAGGATAGTGTATGTTTTTTATAGAATGAGAGCACCAAATCTTGTGTTGAATTGACATTGATTGAATCTTTGTTAGCCATTTATAAAATTAGTTTGTAAAATGCATAATAGAAACTTGGTGGATTGAATATCTCTTTGTGGGTCAAACAAATTTTTTAGAGTGCTGACTAGTAGGCAATTGACCTGGGAGTAGCCTAACCCTGAAGATATAGAAACTTGGTGGATTTTATTTTAGACTAAAGTTATCATATATGTTATTATAGACCCAAAAAAGTTTGGCTTCAAACAAATTTAGAACTGTCTTACTTCAACCTATTACGCAGCAATTGAATAGACTATTTATGTGTAGTATTAATCGCATGAGATTTTTAATGAGTATTATAACTTATTTAAATAATACACATAAATAGTCTTACAATTTGTCAGAAAATGGGTTTGTAAAAAATGGGATGGGATTGTGTCCAGTGTACTAATGCACTAGACACAAGCCGTGTTCGTAAAAAATAGCATCAATAAAGTTTGGAGTCAAAGTTTATTCTTATAAATTAGTTAATACTTAATTACAATTGGCCATCCCCCACACGTCTTATTTATGTTCTTTGTTAGAGAAGTCTGATTACAATTCTTTTATTTATTTATATATATATTTTTATAAGTATTATGAGGACAATTTATGTTGTTTGTAAAATTTTATTATTTACATAATTTGCAAAAGCTTGCTGGTGGTTAATCGGGTCTTGGAGGCAAAGACGGAGGTCATCTTTTAAAGTTATGATTAGGCAATGGAAATTTTATGCCTGACGGTCAGTTTTGGACTGAAGGTTCAAGTGCATTTCAAGAGGTGGGGATACCAAAATATCATTTTTATAGGTTCAGACTCAGACACATCTTAAGCCTGTGTGTTCAACAATGTTTGAAGTGTTGGGGAAATTTTACTAGGATGCGGTTTTCCATTTTCACTCATCTTCTTGATGATTATTGCATTCCAAATATAGTAAACAAGAGTTTTCCTTTAAAGATGATTGTCAATTTGTCATCATGCGTTCTTGTGCTAGACCTAAAACAGACTGTTTATAATAATAATGTTTAGCTCCCCTAAAACCTGGACCCGTCATCAAGTATATCCTAACCAACCCGTAGACCTTTTCTCTGTTGAGCACAGAGCTTGTCACACCGATCACCTAACCCCACGCTTTGGTGGTGTTGTGCTTACCTTAGCAGCGCCAGTAGCTTCGGCCCACCGTCACTTTGTTTTGACGGAGGAGAAGAGAGGGTGATGATGATAATAGTAGGGACTGGGATTTGGGATTGGGAGGAGTATAGGTGAATGGGAGCTTTATTAGTCAATTTTCACTGAATTTTTTATATATAAAAGGAAGTGGTGTCCCAACATTTATGAGTTTATTGAACTTGGAACTTAAGGGTTTATGGCATGTTTTAGATTTATGAGTCCACCGCGTGAATAAATCTGGATTCTCCAATTTATAGGGTTTGATATTTGGATTGGCTTCAATTAATAATGGCGCAATTTGTAAGTTTTGTGATTAAGAATAGATTTAGGACGATAATTTACAAACACCACTTTACATTCTAAACAACCGACTTCCCACTTTTCAGGTCATAGCTTTCCAACTAGTCTATAATTTATAATCTATGAATACTATATAATTGAAACCTTTGACTATTTGTTGATCCTCTTATATTGTGTCATCTCAGCTTTGCAGCCTCCACAAATTTACACCTCATTATTACGTTTTAAATAAATTAAATTTTTAACTTAAAATTATACTTCCCATCAATAAACTACCTCTCTCCTCTGGTGTCCCGATAAATCCTTCCTCCACCTCCTTTAGCTCTCGCCTTTCGCTCATTCTAACGATGTTGAAGAAGCGCGATAGCTAATTCCAAACTGGGGCTGTTGAAGGCAAGAGTGACAGCAGCACGGCAGCTTTTCTCTAATTCGTATCTGCTCGCCTTAAAAGACAAGGGCGGCAAATTACAACTTACCCACATATGTTTTTACCAAAATTTAAGTTCCCCACCTGTGATTTGAAATTTGACATTTTACTCACTTGAGGTTTGACCGAAATTTAAGTTTTCTATCTATAGTTTGAAATTTTATCTTATTTACCACCGCAACACCATCTTCCATGAGAAATTTAATTTTCTGGTGTAGGGTCAACGGTACTGCCCCCATGGCATGGATCCAAGGCCGCCCCAAGATCGCTGTGTAGGGTGAGAAAGCATTGACCACAATGAAATTGACTTCCACTTCCTTTCCTTCGATTACTACCAACAGCTTTATCTGCCCCTTGGGAGTCACGATTTTCCCGTCAAACCCCACAAGTTTCTCATCCAATCTATCAAATCCGAACTCTCTCTATTGATAGAGTTTCAAAGTATTAAGTAATATTGTGAAAAAATATAAATACGAGGGGAAAAAGCATTTTCTCCCTTTTATGTTTAGACTAGTTGATAATTTTCCTCTTTATCTTTTGAAACCAACAAATTTCTCTCTCTAATATTTGAAAAATAAGCAAATATCTCCGATATGTTATTTTATCAATTAAATCTAACGACAATTTTTGAAGAAATTTTTAGTTGAACACTATAAGGAAGAGAAAAAGTTGAAGATTGCAGTTTTGTTTTCTTAGATTGCATTTGTAATCATTGTAATTTCATTGGATTTAACTGAAAAAGTAGCGAATTTGAGGTATTTGCTATTTTTCCAAACATAAAGAGGAAAATTGATTAGTTTCAAAAATAAGGGCAAAATTGTGAACTACCCCCAAACATAAAGGGGGGAAATGTTTTTTCCTCTAAAAATTATATAACAAAATGAGTATTAGATATAAGTATTAGAAAACATAAAAATCATTTCAAAGGAAACTGCCAAGTATCAATGCATAGTGTGGGACATCATCTAGTCGGTATTCTCAATCATTGGCCAATGGCGATTTCACCTTTGAGCCCTTAATACATCATCTAGTCGGTATCCTCAATCACTGGCCAATGGCCATTTCACCTTTTAAGCCCTTAACACGAGGGTTGATTGACCAAAAAACCTTCAACAGCTTACCTACAATATTTATGTATTTTTTATGCTTACCAAAATTAAAACTTTTTAACAAGGCCAACATATGTACCACCATGTCTAAACTTCCCAATCTAAGAACTAGTTCATGGAAAAAACCTAGCTCTTTTCTGCTGTTTCATCTTAGTCCAAGCATGATTAGGATCTAGTGCAATACCCAAGATCTCACTATTCTCACACAATTTTTTTACTTCATTTTTTAACTTTTACTTTTCCAAAACATTTTTTTTAATGGTTGCAATACCCTAACTATTGCACCTAATCTCAGTCTGTCTAAATAAGAAAATAAAACTCTAAATATTTTTATATTACAAAATCTCATGTAGTGGTTGCATCCGTTGTTAGAGAAATAGAGCCTGAACGAATATGAATCCTTTGTATCACATTTTGTTCCACTAATGACAACTTTTTATGTATTTGTTTGACCTTCCTAATAAAATAATCTAAGCTTAAAATGGAAAAAAAAAAAATCAAATCAAATAGTTGGCAAGATAGGATTGGTGGAACACAAAAAGTAGTATAGATAATTTGTATTCACCTGTAAACGTTGAGCTTTTCTTATAAATATTTTTCTCTTTTTGAAAATTCAATAGTTGGGGGAGAGATAATTTAAATTTTAAATATCTTTATTAGAAAACCACAAAACATTAGCTAAACTATAAGACTCTTCAAATTTAATTATGGAATTTATGGTTGAGTTTTTGCAATAAATAAATTTGATTGAAAATAGTTTTACTATTTATAGTGTTAAGGAAACAAAATTATGCCAAAATTCAAAAGACAAAATTTGGCTAAAAATTTGGTTGTAACCAATGGTTACAAATCCCTCTAAAAAAATTAAACAACTACATATTTTGAAAATCTAACTATTGGATTGCATGTTCTAGATGTTCTTAACATGCATGTCAAATTTCATACCAATTGGATATTATTTACTATTTGATTCATAACATTATTTTTTATGCATAATTTTATATTACAAAAACTTGAAATTTAAACATTTGATTGATAAGTTAGCTATTGATCTTTGATATTCTGGAAATTTTGCAAGTATAGAGAATATATGTAGAAAATGTAATCTAAAGTTGGATTTGGCGAAATTCACATCTAATAAAAAAAATGTTAAGTGAATTTGTAGCCAAAATTTTTCCAAATGGAAGATACATTTTGTATAAATTAACTATTTTGACAAAGTGATACTAAACTTATGGAAAAAGTTTAGCTCTAAATTTGTTTGAAACTATCTTCTTCCAACCTAAAACGTGGTGATTGGAGAAATCATCTATGTATAATTTTAAGCATATGACTTTTTAATAAGTCATATAACTTATTTAAATAATACACTTGAATGGTCTCATAGGAACATCAAAAGTATTAAGTATGTATAATTCAATTTAAGTCCCAATTAGTCCAAAATGGATCGAAAAACCCTAAAGAACACAATTCTCCTATAACTACTTTTCCCTTTCTCTCTTGTAAGCTCACTCCTGAACATCCAAAAAAAGGAATTTCCAGCTCCTCCTCTACCTGAACGTGGAAATCTCCTCCGCTCAAACTAAGATGGCAATACCCAATGTAAGTTTAGTCGTTCCACACAATCCATCTCTTTTACGAAGATTGTTCTTAGTACAGTTCTCTGTTGTTTTTGGCAGAGGAGTTGGCTCTGTTTTTGACAGTGTGTAGACTTGTTGTCTTTTTAGGTTGTAGGCATTCAAAACATGGGAAATTCTTGCTTTATGGGGGCAACATTGCAAATGTTTGCTCACACGCAAGAAATTAGAGAGATAGTAGCACAGCATAGGTGTTGGTCTAGGGGATTTTGTTTGCCTTGTTTGCTTCGACCATTGTTGGATGCAATCCAAAATGAGCAAGTTGATGAATTTTCGTCAATCGACCTTTATGAATTTTTACCTGGTTGTTTCCAATCTCTTTAACTTCTTTATAATTTTTTTTTTTCAATAAATTCTAATTAGGTTACCTGTTTGTTTCCAATCTTTTGCAGCTTTTGTTAGCACATATTCCTGAGGAGGCCAATTTGATGTAGTAGAGTTTTTCCAATTTTTTGTTACTCAAATGGGAATTGATGTATCAGAGATTGAACCCTTTCTAGATTGAACCTCTTATGGATTGAACCTCTAATACAGACAATCCTTTTTGAGTAACAAAAAATGGGAAAAACTCCACTTCATCAAATTGGTCTCCCCAGAAATACATGCTAACAAAAGCTACAAAAGATTGGAAACAACCAAGTAACCTAATTAGAATTTATTTTTAAAAAATTATAAAAAAGTTAAAGAGATTGGAAACAACTAGGTAAAAATTCATAAAGGTCGACCGGTGAAAATACATCAACTTGCTCATCTTGGATTGCATCCAAGAATGATCGAAGCTGACAAGGCAAACAAAATTCCCTAGACCGAAACCTATGTTGTACTACTATCTCTCCAATTTCTTGCATGTGAGCAACCATTTACAATGTTGCTCCCATAAAGCAAGAATTTCCCATGTTTTGAATGCCTACTACCTAAAAAAACAGCAAATCTACACACTGTTAAAAACAAAGCCAACTCCTCTACCAAAAACAACAAAGAACTAGACTAAGAACAATCTTCGTAAAGGAGATGGATGGTGTGGATCAACTAAACCTACATTGGGTATTGCCATCTTAGTCTGAGCGGAGGAGCTTTCCACGTTCAGGTAGAAGAGGAGCTGGAAATTCCTTTTTTTGGATGTTCAGGTTGGGATTGAAATTGAATTATACATACTTAATACTTTTGATGTTCCTATTATTTGGGATGAAAACTTATGTATAATTTGAATTATACGTTTTTTATAACAAAAAAAAACTTATACTGAATATGTATAGGTCTATTATGATAATAAAAACTTATATTGAATATGTATAATTTATTCTCTAAATTTTATTGTAGATAATTTGTTCTCTCTAAAAATTAAACAACTTTAAAAAGTAATTTCCATTACTCTATTTTTACAAATATATAAGTTTATCATTTTTTATTGATATTATTTTTTTATGAAATGGTCCATATTCTTCTAACTATTGTTAATATCCATTATATATTTCTAATTTCTTTTGGTATAATTAAAATTTTTAAGTTTCAAAGTTATTATTCAAATTCTCGTTCTCTTTATTTCCAGCTTCTCATTTCTTCAAATTTACAGGTTCAGAGACAAGCATCCAAAGGTTCTCGGTTCCCTCAGAGAGTGCCCCTATACTAGAGCAACTTAGGTCTAAACACGAGGATTTTGTTGGTCAACTTGAA
Source organism: Quercus agrifolia (assembly GCA_029955455.1). Taxonomy (NCBI): domain Eukaryota; kingdom Viridiplantae; phylum Streptophyta; class Magnoliopsida; order Fagales; family Fagaceae; genus Quercus; species Quercus agrifolia. The sequence continues at coordinate 10,602,052 of JARQAD010000004.1, read as the reverse complement.
GTTGGCTCGAGAACAGAGAATGTTCTGTTAAGTTTGTTGGCTGCAATAATTATGGATATGAAGAGCTTGCTTTCATGCTGTTAGAGAGGGTCCATTTCTAGGTCTTGGAAGTCTTTTTATGTGTCTTGATATGCCTCCTATAGCAAATGAAAGTCTGAATTTAAAAAAAAAGAAAAGATGTAGACAAAATAATAGTTGTTATAGCAATTGTAAAAGTGATCTTCAATTGCATCACATTTCTAGGTCTTGGAAGTATTTTGTGTGTCTTGATATTCCTCCTCCAGCAAATGACTTTTAAGGATTCCGAGAAATTTTATCATTAGCAGAATCTATATTATATTTTAGTTACTCACTAGCAAAAAAATTAACATAATTAGTGGCTTTCTTGGTAAGTTTCTATTGTGATTGTTTGGTCTAAGCTTACTTGATGCTTTTAGTGGCTTTTTACTAACAAATTGTAATCTAAAACACCAATGACTTAGATCATAGTTATTTTGCTAACATCCTATAAACCATTATGTCTTTTTGAGGAGCTGCATTTGTGGCATTCTAACTAACATTCTGGCTTTCTAGTTTCAACTGAATCAAATTATTGAGGAATATTGACAAAATGGCGGGTCGTAGTTATATAGTTGTTACAAATCACAAAAAATAAATCATTCAAGCTTTCAGCTTTCCCAAACAAAATAAATCACTCAATCGTAGTTACATAAATCATGCTTTCCCAAACAGCCAAACTTAATCATTCAAGCTTTCAGCTTTCCCAAATAAATGAAAAGGAAAACACACGAAGACAAACAAAACTGAAAACACGAAGAAGCTTACCGTTGTTTTGCCGTGACTGGTGAGCGACGGCGAGAGCTCAGGCGAGGCAGCGCTGCGTCAGGCGACGGTGAGAGCTCAAGCGAGAGGCGACAGAGAGAGAGAGAGTTAAACGATTCTGAGAGAAAAATATGAATTTATACCCCTGAGAATCTGAAAACCTAGCATAAAACGCACCGTTTTGCTTTTTTTTTTTTTTTAATCACACCCATACCATACGATGTCGTTTTATCAGTTTCATAAATAAATAAATAAGTAAATAAAATCAGAACGACAGAACCTGGTATCGGTTCGGTTCGGCCACTGTCTCGGTTTCGGATTTCTCAATCCGGTGACTGCCCCGCACCGGCATCGGAACAGAGGGCGAAGTCCGAACGCCGGCCTCGACTCATTTGGTCGGCCCTAGAGTCGGAACGGTGCCGTCGGCGCTGGTCGTCAGCTTCTTTATTTCTTTTTCTTTTTTTTTCCTTCAACCCCCAATACCCAAACTCACCCAACCCAGAGCTTCTTATTTCTCATTGTCTTCCAGGCCGGTGATGCTCTGATACAGTTATATCACAATTTCATCCCTGACTTTGAGACCAAAATCTATCTTCTCAAGCTTGCACATTTTACTGTCATAGTTTCTAGGCAATATTCAGAGAAAGAAGCTGCTATTAATTATCTAGAAGGAGTGATTGAGAAACTTCGAGCAACTAGAGAGCAGCGAATTGAAGAACCAATCCTTTACATTAAGATGCAAATAGCCATATTTAAACTTGAGCAAGGTGACCAAAAAGAGTGCAAGAAGCTTCTATAAGATGGGAAGAGTAACCTTGACAGCATGACGGATATTGATCCATCTGTCTATTACTGGGTTTCATCTCAGTACAATAAATTTCGTCAAGAATTTGTTGAGTTCTATAAAAGTGCTCTTCTTTATCTGGCATACACATCAGTGGAGTCTCTCTCAGATTCATTTAAGCTGGTACGTGAAGAAATTAAAAAAAGGGATTGGGGTTTGGTCTGGTATGAAGAGAGTCGTTGGCGAGTAAAGGCGGGCATCGAAATCACCATACACGGACCGTGAGTCCATTAGTTGAGTGAAATTACCATAATGCCACCGTAACTCCATTTCCATAATTTAAAAACACTTTGAAAATTTATTTTCAGTTTCTATAAATCATCACTTAATTTAGTGGGTATTAAGTGATAAAAACAAAAACTCTAAACAAATCTAAACAAATGTTTGCTCCGTGGGACCCACCAGTTTTGAGTGATGGGTGATGAAAACTCAATGATGAGTGATGAAGGAACTGTTCAGTTTCTATAACTCATCACTTAATCTAGTGAGAATTAAGTGATAAAAACAAAAACTCAAAACAAATCTAAACAAATGTTTGCTCCGTGGGACCCATCAGTTTTGAGTGATGAGTGATGAAAACTCAATGGTGAGTGATGAAGGGACTGCTCAGTTTCTATAACTCATCACTTAATTTAGTGAAAATTAAGTGATAAAAACAAAAATTCAAAACAAATTCAAACAAGTGTTTGCTCTGTGGGACCCACCAGTTTTGAGTGATGGGTGATGAAAACTCAGTGATGAGTGATGAAAGGGCTGTTTGGTTTTTAAAAAACCATCACTCATCACTCCTCACTCAATTTTCCTCACTCATCATTCTATAACTCATCACTTATTATTGAAAATATCACAACTTCCTAAGGTGGCATGTTTGGCACTTGTTTCCAATTTTGATAACTCAAAAAATTTTATTTTTTGTGGGGTCCACGAATTGACTTGGTGCAGCTTTTACTTCTTTTTTTCCTTTTTTTTTTCCTTCAACCCCCAATACCTAAACTTACCGAACCCACTTTTGTCACCTTATATTTTGGTTGTCCTCTGGGTATCTTCACTTGGTTTCCTTCTTCTTCTTTTTTTATCGGAGGTTAGTTTCCATTGGTATTGCACAAAAAATGAAAGGAATTTATTTTAGAAACAATTTACTGAAGACTTTTTGTGGATTCTCTCAGTTGTATGTGTTGAAAAGTTCCTTTTAAATCAAAGAAATTGTACCGTGGCAACTCATCTGGAAGCCTGAAACCAAACCCCCAACAGGTTGTACGTCCTTCCTCCGTCCTTGGCGTCGAAACCGAACCCAGCATTAAGTTCTTGGTGCTCTGTTGCTCAATCCCGTCGGTGATGGTTGAAGAGACAAACTTCGATCTCGTCACCGGTGTGTGTATCCCAGCCCAATCCTTGCCCCGTGAAAGTTCCGATCACCGTTGTTCCAAAGTAGGTATGTCTTATTCTTTATTCAATTTTTTGGTGTGACTAGGGTGAAGGATGAAGAACGAAGAGGAATGGAGAAAAGTGATGCTCTAGGAATGGAGAAAAGTGATGGTGAAGAGGTCCTCTGTTGCTACTTGGTGTGAAGGGATTGGAGCTCATTAGAGTCGTTGGTGGAGTGTGAGTGAAAAGCAGCAGTTGAGGAGACAATCCTTTGACCGTGGGCCCCTCACATGTGTGTATATTTACAAAAATGTCATCATAACTCAGTTTTCATAATTCAAAAACACCTAAAACTTGTTTTCAGTTTTTATAACTCATTACTCAAAAATGTAAGAATTGAGTGATGGAAACAAAACTTGAAAACAAATCCAAACAAGCTGCATCTTTGTGGATCCCTCCATTTTTCAGTGATGAGTGATGGAAACAAGGAAATATAAAAGGCTGTTTGGTTTTAAAAAAACCATCACTCATCACTCCTCACTCAATTTTCGTCACTCATCACTTAAAATACCTCAATTTCCTAAACCCCACATATTTGGCATATTATTTTCAGCTTCTCATCACTCAAATATTTCTACTTTTTGTGGGACCCATACCTGACACACTGCTTGAGCACCATACCTGCGTATACATCCCTTTTTTTTTTTTTTCCCATCACTCTTCCCCAATACCCAGACACACGGTTCTCTCTTCCTCTCCCCCTCCGTTCTCTTCCTCTCACCGAGTCCAAACAGCACCAATCTCCACCTCATCGAGTACAAACAACGCCGATCTCCTGCAAAGGAAATCCACCCAGTGCCGATCTCCACCAGCACCCAGCTTGCAAGATCACCTCCGACGAGCAGCAGTGGCATCGATCTCCTCCATCATGACCAATGAGTTTTTTGCTTCGCCCTCCTTTATTTTGTTATTATGGCTCTATACATCTCTCCGGTTTGAGTTAGTTTGAGTTAGGAATTTTGTGGGTATATCGGTGATGGGTTTCCTTTGTATGGGTTTAATGCTTGTAATTTCCTCTTTGATTCATTGATTTTCCAATCTGGTGGGTTTCAAATTTTGCTCAAAGTATTGGGTGTTTTGAGGCCTTTTCAAATCCTTTACATTAATTTGAGATTACCCATTTTGTATTGTGTATCAAGTTCTACCACACGAGTGGATTTGCATTGATGATCTGAGTTCTTTTTGACAAATTATAATCTCTGAATGTGGGTTGTGTGACATTATAGGATGGAGTGCCAAACTGGGATGAGAGAAAGCAGCTACCAGTGGGTATGGAGAGGCCGACATGGAAAGAGAAGAGAAAGAAATTAATGGAAGGGAAAGGGGTTTGGTCTGGTATGAAGAGAGCCGTTGGGGGAGCAAAGGCTGGCATTGAAATAACTATACACTGACCGTGGGGCCCATTAGTTGAGTGAAATTACCAAAATGCTTCCATAACTCTATTTCCATAACTTGAAAACAGCTAAAACTTGTTTCCAATTTCCATAACTCATCACTCAAAAATCAGAGAATTGAGTGATGGAAACTAAACTTGAAAACACAGCCAAACAAACTTCCTCTCCATGGGACCCACCAGTTTTGAGTGATAAGTGATGAAAACTTGCAAATCCAAATAGCCTCGAAAACACCCAAATCCAAGAGTTTGAATACAGAGGTAGAAGACAACAATGGTAATGGGGGGATTGGGGTGACAGGTTAACGCTAGGTGTCTGTACTATGTGTTGTTATGTGTCTCTGATTGATTTGTTTGTTTGAAGACTTTCTTTTTCTTTTTCTTTTTTTAAAATTTTTTCGCTGTGTGTGGACCATGTCACAATGTCAATGGTGGTGGGATTTTCTTTGTTTAGAGCATCCACATCAGTGGATACAACCTTTCCATCTATTTTGCACAAAAGAAAGTTACATTTTCTATTTTACACATCCATTTTTACAAAAACACCCACATCAGTTTATCTATTTTACACATTTATTCAATAAAATATTTATTCTTTTACAATTTTTTATCATTCTCTTCCTCACCGCCTCTCTGTTTCACAGGCCCAATCTGAAACCCATTCAATCCCCTATCTCTCCCTCACCACCTCTCTCTCTCACAAACCCAATTCACCTCTCTCTCACTTTCCCATCAACCAAACAATAATTACAATCCTCCATTTCATAATAAAATAACCACAAAACATCCAAACAACATTCCATTTTCACTTTCTCAACTTTTCTCATGAACCAAACACTTTCCCAAATTTTCTCACGAACCAAACAACTCAGATTTAAGACAAATTAAATAAAATTTTCTCAAATCCTCCCACCTCCACCACCACCACCACAAAAACCACCATGAACAACTGTGACAAATTTCCTAACCAACTCGTTCATCACCTCCTCCATGGGCCCACACTTGCACCACCACAAATCTTAAGATTTTAGCTCTGATTCAACAATCTCTTCATCTTGATTCCAGTGGCACCGGTGATGAAGACTATTTGGCCAAAGCCGATGAGGCTAGTGACGAGGACGACAAGGGTTGGAGCCAGAAGAAGAAGAGAGAAGGAAAAAGAAGCAAAGACAAAAGAGAGAAAAAAATGAGAAAAATGGAGAGCAACCAGAGACAAGAGAGAGAGAGAGAGAGAGAGAGAGAGAGAGAGAGAAATAAAAATAAATGCAAGTGCTACAGTAACCATGCATATACACGGTTACTGTAGCAATTGAGCATTTATACACATTTTTATACTCACTGATGTTGGTGTTTTGTTGGTCAAAATGTGTAAAATGAAGGATTTTTTGCATTTTGCACAACTTTGCATCCATTGATGTGGATGCTCTTATTTGTTTAGTTATCGAGAAATTTTTTTTGTTTTTATATATTGTTGCCACGTGCTGTACATGGGGATTTCTAAATTCTCTCTCTTCTTTTTTTTCCATGATTTTTTGAATCTGCTTTTGTCATTTTAATATTGATATTATTTTGAAGTTATTTTGGAGATCTAACATATTTATTAAGGGCTTGTTTGGTAGTAGATTCCAAAAATCGTTGTTTAAAATAATGTGAAAATTGTAGTTAAAAAAATGTTGTTGAAACACATGTTTTTAGTGTTCATAAAACAAAAAAAAGTGTTTGATACCATGGTTTAAATAACATGTTTCAGTGTTTGAATAACATAAAATATGTGTTAGGTATGTGTGTTTGATTTTTAAAAAAGCTGACACCATGTACAAAATAATATTTTTTATTTGAGGAGAGAGAATAAATCCATTTTATCCCGTTGTCCTTCTTTTCTCATCATTGTTCCTTCTTTTTCCCTTCTCTTCCCTGAGAGTAGAAAACCAAACCCATGCCATCGCGGAGTAGCTGTGGGTGGAGTAAAATTCGTACAAGACGAGGGTCTTAGATTAGGTCGGTGACGGTTAGGGATCTTTATTAGGGGCAATTGGGCGAAGAATCCTATTTTTGACCAAGGATTTAAATGGGTTTGACTTCTTTTGTTGATGCGTTGTGAGGGAGAGAGCTTTTGCAAGAAGCCACTGATGGGTCGATGAGTTATGGCACTGATGGGTCAGTGATGACTTCTGAGTTTTGATTCGTTGTGAGAGAGAAAGTTTCATTGAGTTTTGTGAGATGGGTCGGTAAGAGTTGCGGATGGGTGAAAGTTAATGCTCTGCTGTTGATGGGTAAGAGTTGTTGATCGATGAAAGTTAATACTCTGCGGATTCAGTGTGTTGAAGATGAGGGCAATGACAGGTTTGATGAAAAGAAGAGAAGAGAGAGAAGGTTTGTCACATCAGGTGGGACCCACGGGTTTAAAGGTATTTACGGTGCTGCCACTAGAAAGCGTTGTTTGTTGTTTAAAAATAGGTCCTAGGTGATTTCAAAACGCATTGTTTAAAAACCATATTTTCAACAACATTGTTCAAACAACACTGAACATAAATACCCTACCAAACACGTTTTTTTTTAACACCAATGTTCAATGTTTAAACACTAAACACTGGTGTTTAAAATCGGTGATCAAATAGGCTCTAAAATATTGCAACACTTAAAATCGTGTTTTTTAAAACAAACTAGATTCTTCAAAACAATGTCAATAATAATAATAATAACTAGTCGCTACCTATTTGTGAGGTATATTAAAATAATTTTATAAAATCTTAAATTGACTAAAAAACTACGTCATTGCATGATTTGCTCTTGTATGACTTCAATGTGTGTTACAATTTGATGAAGAAGTCATTACTTGAACATGTAATGGCTTACAAAAAATAAGAAAAATTACACGAACCCACACTAAAAAATGTTGAGCAGAAGCCCACGTTGAAATAATGAAAGCCATATCTCCTCTTAATATACTTTCATATCGTGAGGTGAAGTAAAGACATATGCAGTAGCAGCAACCTTGAGGCCTCGTTTAAGAGGAGAGGAGGGAATGAAATGGAAAGGAATGAAAAAAATAATTTTAAAATATTCTTCCCTTTCTTTGTTTGGGAATTGAGAGTTTTAATGGAATGAATGGAAAGTCCATTCCCTTGTTTGAGAGTTTAAATGAAAAGGAATGGAATGGGTAGGACAGAACATTCATTCTTCTCCATTCCCTTAAAATCTCAAATTTTCATTCCCTCCGAAATTTGGAGGAATGGAATTAGATTTAATGATTTTTTTACTAAAACTCCCAAAATACCCCTATATATTAATCCTTTATTTTAAAATAGAGGTCTAATAGTAATATTATTATAAAATGATTCCATTTCATTCTCTCTATATTACTCCTAAACAAGATTACTTACATTCCATTAATTTTTATTCCTTTCCATTCCTTAATTTTAAAACATCCAATTAAGGTTACTTAATTCCATTTCATTCCATTCTTTTCCACTCATTTCTCTTACTTAAATACATTCAATTCCATTCCATTCCTTTCTATTCCCTTATGATCATTCCATTCTATTCCCTTATAAACTCCCAAACAAAGCCTAAATTTCAATTATTGCAAGCTTTTTTATCTTGTAAAAAACGGCTAAAGAGAGTTTGGTGGTTCATGTATGAAAATTATTTTAAAAAAAAAATACATAAAAAACCATAAAATAATTTTTTTTTTTAACAAAATAGAGGAGAAGAAAATAACAAAAGAAGAGCTCATACCTCTACTTGGCTTATATATATATATATATATATATATATATATATATATATATATTGGGGTTTATATTGCTTTTATAGTGTTCATGATTAACCTCGCAAAAATCTTAAGTCATATTTTAAGCCATGTGGTTTTATCAAACAAAAATCTTGTCTAATGTTTTGAATCTATGCTCCATCTACTGTATTATGCGAGATGAGTGATTTTTTTTCCTTTTAAACTTGATATTAAAAAAAAAAAAGTTAAAGTAAATCATTTTTTATTTTTGAGAAATTATAATAAGTCATGGCGGAACATAAAAAAGGAACATAACATAGAGAGGACATAAATTTTATTGAGTTTATCATAGGAAATGGTAATTGATCAGTTTGTGATGAACTTGTCCAGCCAATTTGAATCTGGCAATGTGTGTGTCTTGCCTTCAGTAGAGATGGGACTTGACCCTTTTGAAGCGTCTAAGAGAGGAATCAAGTGAGGAACTGAAACTTGTGAATGTTTGTAGGAAAAAACAGGTAGTTATGCTTAAGAACTTAACGGTGAAGGCTGATGTTCAGCTCCGCCGACAGCCATGAAAATCTTAGCTTGGAATTGCAGGGGCTTGGGAACCGGCGCGCAATTCAAGAGCTTGTTGATTTTGTGCAAGCACAAGATCCCATGATTGTGATTTTATTAGGAACATGGTCAACTAAGGAGCATATGAAATGGGTTCAAGTTAGGATTTTGTTTGATGGATGTTTTACAGTTCCTAGTAATGATAGGGGTGGTGGTTTAGCTCTTTTGTGGAAAAATGATGTTGATGTGTGGGTGGGTAGTTTTTCGAATTACCACATTGATTCTATTCTGCATGGTGGTTCGAAGAATGCTTGGAGATTGACCAGATTCTATGGGGAGCCTGATACAAATCGTAGAAGTGAGGGTTGGAATAGCTAAGAATGCTTAGCTCAAAGCCGAAGCTTCCTTAGTGCTGTTTGGGTGATTTTAATGTGCTTTTGGAGGTGGGAGATAAGAGAGGTGGGGTTCCGCGGGCTCATTTTTTGATGCAAAATTTTAAAGATGTGTTGGACCATTGTGGGTTTGTTGACCTAGGCTTTTCGAGACCGGATTATACATGGCATGGGAGGCGAAGGGGAGAGTGGACATGGGAAAGATTGGATAGGGGTGTTGCAAATTATAAGTGGTTAACTTGGTTTCCTACAGGTAGGGTGAAACACTTGAATTGCTTTACCTCAAATCATAGGCCAATTCTTCTGTATTTGGATGGTAATGGTGAGCAACAAAAATGGCATAGGAAGCCTTTCCAGTTTGAAGCTATGTGGATTTCGAATCCTGAGTGTAAAGAGGTGATAACACGGGCTTAGGATTGTGCTCTTGATTGTACACCTATGTTTGTTACTGCCACAAAACTAAAAAGATGTAAGAAATGGTTGAAATCTTGGAGTCGAGATCACTTTGGCAATGTAAAAAAATAGATCAAGCAAGCTGAAGAGGTTTCGGCCAGATCAGGGGATCATGAGGATGTGGTTCGATTAAAAAAGGAGTTGAATGTGTTATATGATAAAGAGGAGAAAATGTGGCAACAACGAACCAAGGTTCAGTGGCTGAAGAGTGGGGACCAGAATACTAAGTTTTTTCATAGGACTGCTACTCAAAGGAAGAGGAAGAATTTCATTAAGGGGCTGCGTGATGGGAATGGGGTATGGCAGGAGGATGATGAGGTATTTTCGGCTCTCTTTAATGATTTTTACACTGATCTCTTTACTTCCTCAAATCCACAGGATTTGGATCAAGTGTTGGATGGGGTGAATGCTAAGTAACTGAAACAATGAGAGTAGAACTTGATAGACCTTTTACGAGTGAGGAGGTAGGAGAAGCAATTAAGGGGATGGGTCCACTTAAAGGCCCTAGATCGGATGGTATGCCACCTTTGTTTTTTCAGACTTACTGGACTGATATTGGTATGGATGTTTCTCATGTTGTTCTATCTTGTTTAAATTCAAGGTCTATCCTTAGGTCTATAAACCATACATTTATTACTTTGATCCCTAAAGTCCATAATCTTGAAAGGGTTTTTGATTTTAGACCCATAAGCCTTTGCGATGTGATTTATAAGATCATCAGCAAGGTGATTGCTAATCGTCTTAAGCCTATACTTAATTCTATTATTTCTTAAACCCAAAGTGCTTTTATTGCTGATAGATTGATTATTAATAATATTTTAATTGCTTTTGAGTCTTTACATTATATGAAGACTTGTTGTACAGGGAAGAAAGGGTTTGTGGCTATGAAATTGGATATGAGCAAGGCTTATGATAGGGTGGAGTGGGTTTTTCTTGAAAATATTCTCCTCAAGATGGGTTTCTCAGATACATGGATGGCTTTGATTATGGAGTGTATCACTATTGTGTCATATTCTATTCTTGCGAATGGTGAACCAAAGGATGTGATTGTTCCCTCTCGAGGCTTAAGACAAGGGGATCCTTTTTCCTTTTATTTGTTCCTTTTTTGTGCTAAAGGGTTGAATGCTCTCTTATGAAATGATGTAGTTGAAGGAGTGATTCAAGGTTTCTCTATTTGTAGAAATGGGCCTAAACTAACTCACTTATTTTTTGCAGATGATTGTTTAATTTTTTGCCGATCTAATCTTAAGGAGTGTAATAAAATTCAAGAGTTGCTTGCTCTTTATGAGGCTGCTTTAGGTCAAGTGATCAATAAGGAGAAGACTACTCTCTTTTTTAGCAGAAATATAGATTAAGCTATTCAGGAAGCTCTAAAAGTGGCCCTCAATGTCCCGACCATCAAACATTATGAGAAATATTTGGGGTTGCCTTCTTTTGTAGGTAGGAACAGGAAAGTGTGTTTTACTCAGATCAAAGAAAGGATTTGGGCCCGACTGCAAGGCTGGAAGGAAAAGTTGTTATCTCAAGTTGGTAGGGAAATATGATTAAGGCAGTGGCTCAATCTATCTCGGTTTATTCCATGAGTGTCTTCAAGCTACCGATGGGCCTTTGTAAAGATATTGAAACCATGATTCGAAAGTTTTGGTGGGGTAGCGCTGATGCAAGGAAAAATTATTGGGTTAAATGGAGCTTTCTATGCTCTTCTAAATCAATTGGCGGTATGGGGTTTCGAGACTTTTCAGAAGTTCAATCATGCTTTATTGGCTAAACAGGTTTGGCGTTTTCTTCATCACTGAGATACACGCATTTTTAAAGTCTTTAGTGCTAAGTATTTCCCAAATGGTAATGTTCTTGAGACCCCAGTTCATCCTAAGTGCTCTTTTGCATGGAGGAGTATTTTGCAAGCACGTGGGGTTATTGAGAAAGGTGTGATATGGAGGGTGGGCAGTGGACAATTGATAGATGTATGACATCATAGGTGGCTGCTTGACCTCCACCACAGCAAAATCATATCCCCAAATGTTAATCCCTCTATTCTTTGGGTGTGTGATTTGTTTCTACCTGGTACGAGGATTTGGGATCCACACCGCCTGGCGAGTTGCTTTTTACCATAAGAAGCAGATATGGTGAGAAAAATCAAGGTTTGTGAGGATTGGGAGGAGGATATTCTGATTTGGCCTTTAACCTTTAATGGTGAATATAGTGTGAGGAGTGCTTACCAAATGCTTGTAGACGATGAGAATCTGCCTCTACCGCGTTCCTTCGCCCCCACTAGTGCTGGCTCGGTTTGGAAGAAAACATGGAAGGTTCGGGTTCCTAATAAAATTAAGCATTTCTTGTGGCATGCTACTAAGGATTCTTTGCCCACTAAATAGAACTTGGAGGCTCGGCACATCCCAGTTGGTAATGTATGTGATGGCTATGGTGATCACATGAAATCGGTATTGCATGTTTTGTGGTTTTATGATCGGGCCCGTTTAGTTTGGATGTCAGATCTAGGATTTCATTTTTTGGTTTAGGTGAAGTGCAGGTCTTTTTTTGGGCTTTTGGAGGTTCTTTTCAGTTGTGGGTCATGCTTCCGTATCACGTTGTTTGCCATTGTGGCGTGGAGTTTATGGCAGTATCATTATAGGGTGAGGGAACGCCCATCCGTATGGTCGTTGCATGAAATGGGGGATAAAGCAAGGACATTAGTCGCTAAGTTTTGCGACGTAAATCCTCAAAAGCAGCGCGAGCCCATGCGTCGTCCATAGGTGCGCTAGTCTCTTCCACCTGAAGAACATTACAGAGCAAACTTCGACGCAGCCTTCTTTGAAGAATCTAGTTTAGCAAGTGTTGGTGTAGTTTATCGTGATCATACAGGGTAGATCATTGGAGCTTTGCTACAAAATATTGGCTTGGTTCAATCCGTAGAAATGGCTGAAGCTTTGGCGGCTCGAAGGGCTATGCTTTTTGCTAAGGAGTTTAGTTTGTTTAGAGTTATTATTGAAGGCGATTGTAGTCGGGTTATTGATGCCTTAAAAGGTTCTGGCCGCTATCGTACGTTGTATGGTCATGTCATTTATGAAACTAAGAGACTTGGAGGGATGTTAAGAAGCTATATGTTCCAGCATGTTCGGTGAGAGGGAAATAGGTTAGCTCATAGTTTAGATAAAAATGAAGTTTTATCTGCAAACACTGATGTATGGATAGAATTTTTACCCGAGGATGTGGAAGATGTTTTCCATTCAGATTTGCCTTGAACTTGTTTTGTTTTAGTTGGTGTTTCTTAATAATATTTCACTTACATTTTTCTCAAAAAAGAAAAAGAAAAAAAAGAAACAAGGTTTTATAGGAATACGAGGTCTTCAGTGATGAGGTAACAGTCAAGCTGGTCGTCCCAGCCGTCATGGAGGTTCTTCTCCTTGACCAAATCTCTGACGATGTGTGGCAGAACTGGGTAGCCTCCGCTAAAGCAGATGATGTTGTTATCTTGCTTGTCCTGGTTGTCCCTGCCACCAAAATGTTCAGCCTACTCTTTCTCACACTACTGTTTTGTGCCATGGAATTGGCCCTTTACTAATTTGGTTATCTTAGTCTCTTTCAGGTTGTTCTGTCAGATCTTATTCTACTTCCGTCTCACTAGCTGATAACCTGTGCCATGCACAGAATAGTATTAGATCAACTACATAAATGCATACATAATATCAGTTCATTTTTATATATATAAAAAGAGGAAATTAAAATAGTTTTTTTTTTTTTATAAGTACGTGACTTATTCACCAAAACTTCATATTGTTCTAAATTTCAGCTCTTCTTAAACAAAGCCAACCCACAAAACCACAACATGGTAAAGCCCAAAACATGCATTTCCCTTTATTACTTCTTCCCTCCAGTTTCTCGGCAACCAAACATCAATCTAAACGTAAAACAAGTCAATTCCCTTTCAGCTCAACCTAACATATCTACATTTAAGCAAAATTAGTATATTTCTATTCAAATTTTCTCCTTCTTCCCAGAAGACCCACAACAGTATAAAACACAAAACTTCAACTTTCCATTCTCCATCCATTTCCTCCACACTCTCAGCAACCAAACATAAATTTAAACAAATAAATAATTTTTTTTTCCTAAAGTTAATTAAGTTTTCAAATCATGCCCCAAGACACCGATACATTTTTTATTTTTTTGGGGTAAGTAATAAATGTTATTCAGAAAAAAGATTGCACCCAGTGTACATGACCCATACTAGATGTACATCATAACTAAGCTTTGAGATTACAAAGATCTTCCAAACAAAAAAGAAAAGAAAAAATCCCTCCCCTAAAAAGAAAAATCCAAACACCAACCATCTTGTACCAATACAAATTCCAATTATACAAAATACAATACAAACCACCAATACAAATTACATCAGCTAAGCAAATCATCTATAGTGCTATACAGAGCAAAGCAGCCATCACAAATGAATGGAATCTAAAAAAACTTAGGATTTCATGTTTTCATACAAGGTTAAATGGAATACAAATATGTTACTGATTACACAAGTTGCGTTTGGAACTAGTTCTTGCATTAGAAATTTCATAGTTAGATGGCATAACTAAAAATAAATAGATATTTAATTCATAACCAAAAAAAATGTCATTTATATTCCATATGAAAGATATTTTGGCCGGAGTGGCGGGTCACAGACCGAAGAAAAGTAGAGAAAAAAGAAAGAAAAAAGAAGCAAAAACAAAATGAAAGAGCAAAACGTACCTGCGAGCTGCGAAGAGTGAAGTGTGTTGGAGGGGAATTTGGGGGTTTGTTTGGAGTGCTCTAATTTTGTTTGATTTGGAGCACTGATTGGATTTTTGGCGGAATTTGGGACATTAGGAAAGGTCGGGTGGCTGTAGAGCCAGTTATGAGAGTTAGTTGTAAAGAAGAACAAACTAAAATGAACGGCCAAAATATGGAATTAACCCCATTTTTTCAACCATATAGTTAGTAGGCCATGTTTTCAAATTATATTTTTTACTAGCATCTCGAGACTAAGAGGCTCGATTTTGGACTATAAATTGAGTCTTTGAGGGTCGGTTTTCATGTTCTGATCGGGTCTGAGTTAACACTTTTTCCACGTAGCGGCCACCTGTAAATCATGTCTTATAGACTCAATTTACATTTGCAACAAATATTTCCAAGTGTCTGAGACCTAGACCCTTCTCCTAACCTTTTTTCTAAAACTTCCTAAGTCCCAAAAAAACCCAAGAACAAAATCAAATCAAACTGACCCAGGCCAGCGCGACCTGGGTCACGCGCAGCCTTGGTCGACTGCGACCTGGGTCGTGTTGCGACCTAGGTCGTGTTGGGCCTGGGTCGCGTTGTGACCTGGGTCTGGCGTGGCCTGGGTTGACTTGATCTCCATTTCTTCTTCCTCTTCTTCTTCTTCTCTCTCTCTTTCTTTCTTTTTTTTCTTTCTTTCTTCGTTTTTGCTGTTTCTGTATATTGGGTCTTCTGTGTTTGTAATTATTATTTTTGGGTTAGAAATCGAGTCTTAAAGACTCGATTTCCAGGTAGACGCCACGTGGAAAAAACAACACATCAGACATGATCATCCCATGAAAATTGAGTCCTAAAAACTTGATTTATAGGCCCTAAATCGAGTCTCTTAGACTCGAGACTTGAAATGTTAGTAAAAAATATAGTTTTGAAAATGTAACTACTAATTATATTGTTTGAAAAATGAGCTTAATTCCCAATTTTTGCCTAAAATGAACCAAGAGAGAAACACTGACTCATAGAATTGTACTTTGTATGGTTTTGTCCGCTGCAAAATTATTTCATCTTTTTTTTTTAAATTCCTTTTTTTATTTTTTTTGAGAAAGTTTAAATTCCTTATATAGTTGGCCATCTTTTTTTTTTTGTTTTTAATAAATTTTTTTTGATACAAAATATAAATTCTACTCTAATTTAATCTAAGTGTATATGTGTGTGAAGTTTCATTCTGAAAACTTGAACCCCGATCCTTACCCCCCACATCCCACAAGTCCTTATACTTGTGGAGTGATCATCACACTAAGAATGTGCAGTGATATAATACATTATTTAACCTATGAATTATGATTATTACTCAATTTTTGGTATAGGTAGGGATTAAATTCTAAACAATCTCTTATTTAACTATCAAAGACTTTTACTAGTTGAGTTAACCGGAACTCATAACTTTATATAACATTTGCAAATATGCTAATAACTAAATCACATTTATCGGTAATTTTTATGAATAGCTCAAACAAATTTCTTGTCTGCTTAAGGTTGTAAAAGAACAATGTTATTTAGGAACAACTCGAGTTTGGCTACTCATCAAAAATATAAAAAAAATCAAGTTTGGCTTAAGAAAAAGCTTGTTAATGTATATTTGTTTAACAAAAAAGTCAAATTCAAACCTAAACAAGTCAAACTTAAACAAAATAATAACTTCCCGAACAATCTCATTAACATTAATATAAACTTGATTTAGCTTATATATGATATTATATTTTAATATCTATACTTGTCTCAAAATATTCTTTGATAGACTTAAAATTGAATTATGTAAGTTTGTAAATATATTCATACGATATCAAATTACTATTATTTATCATTTATTAAAAATATAAATAGTCTATTCGTAGTTAAAATTTATAAATTTATAAAAACAATTTTAAGGATCTGTTTGGGATCCGCTTATTTTGCTGAAATTGAAATTTTTTTGCTGAAAGTACTATAGATAAAGGTAAATGTTAGTTGAAATAGTATAGTGGGACTCATAAATAGTATCAATAGTGAGACTCATGAATAGTAGTAAAAATAAACAAAATAGTAAAATAAATTGGCAAAAATAGTCATGCCAAACATACTCTTAGTCATGAGTTTTTTGTGAGCTTATTTGATAAAAGATGTACAGATTTTTTTTTTTCAAAATAACACAAAATTTCAAACAATTTTGTTAGTTAGCATAGTTTCCAAAGTATTTAGGAAACTAACATCTCAAGTATTAGAGACTCGATTTTACTGTAGCAACTCGAGTATCACAGAGTCAATTTCTATGAAAATTCACGTGAAAATCGAGTCTGTGAGACTCGAGTTTTACAACAAAACCTAGAAAACAAAGATCAAACCACGAAACCCATGAAGAAAGATCAAACCCATAAACCCAAAACACAAAGACCAGAAAACAAAGATCAAACAGAGATCAAACCACGAAACCCACGAAGAAAGATCAAACCTAGAAACCCAAAACACAAAGACAAAAAAACAGAAAAAGATCAAACAGAGAGATCAAACCAAAACACCTTACAACAAACAGAGAGATCAAACCAAAGAGATCTTTCTAACGAAACCCAAACCATGAAGACAAAATAACAACAAACTAGAGAGATCAAAACCAAGTGGCGGCGGCGGCGATTGAAATCAAACTCTTAGGGTGTTTAGTTGGGTTACTTCGTTCTCGTTGTTTATTTTTTCTTGGGTCTTGATCTATTACCAAAGTTCTCCATTGAGCTTCCCTAAGTTTTGATTTCTTTTATGAAACTCAAGTTCGTAAGACTTGATTTTCACATGATTTTTCATAGAAATCGAGTTTATGATTGAAATTTTACTACAGTAAAATTGAGCCCTACATACTCGAGATGTTAATTACCTAGACGTTAGTTTCCTAAATAGTTTGAAAATAATGCTAACTAACAAAATTGATTGGAAATTGGTGTTATTTTGAAAAAAAAAAAATCCAAAGATGTACCAAGCTTTAATATTGTTCAGCTCGGTTCGTTCCCAAGCCCAAATCATGAAAGCCCAAGAAACAGGGTCCAGGCCCATTCGAAGCTTTCAACTTCTGCGATCGTCTTCTTGTGCCAGCGAAGAAAAGAGAAATTCCCAGCACAGAGAGAAATTTCGCTCCAATGGCTCAGATTCCGAACCTAGACAATGCTCCTCTCAATCTCACATCTCTCAGGTACGCTAAACCCTAATTTTTCCACAGCAATCAACTTCTATAACAACAATTCAATTCTCGTTTGCTAATTGGTCTTTGGTTCATATTCAGAGAACAGTCACAGAAGGAGCTCCTAAACATCCTCAAGAATGTGAGTCTCTCTTTCTCTCTATCTCTTTATCATTTCTCTGTTTTGTTCCCGAGAAAAGTTATATAGTTAGTAGAAGTCTGTGGCTGTTTTTCAGTTATAAGTGGAATCTATGCGTTCCTGGCTCCCAAACATTGAGGAACATCGGATTTAGGATTCTAATTCAGTTCGCATTGCTTGTTTATCACTAGGAATATTCTAGTGTTTGAAATTTTGTTGAAATTAATGATAAATATTGATTTGTCTATTTGTTTATTTATGTATATAAATTTTCATGGATTTATAGATTCGAGGGAAAAAGTGCTTGGTTATTGATCCGAAGCTCGGGAGTTCTCTCTCATCGATCATACAAACATCACTTCTTAAGGCATTTTCTCTCAAACTCTACTTACATCTTCAATGGAATTTAGATTATATGAAGAAATTTACACTTAGTTATTACAATGTGCACTTGACTTTAGATTTTTTTGGAATCATTATAAATAGCTTTGTTTAGATTCAGTATTTTCTCTTCAAAAATTTTTTGCTGGTGAAAAGTATAGCCCGGCTGAAACTAGCAGAGCTCTAATGAATGGGAATTATTGATAATAAGTAGCTGCTATTTTTGAGAAATTTCTGCTAATTACAAACAGGAACATGGGGTTGAGTTGCGGCATCTTTCAGCTGACCCCCTTCAAACTGACTGCATCAAAGTGGTTTACCTTGTCCGTTCTCAGCTCGATTTAATGAAATTCATATGTTCGAATGTTCACGATGATGTATCGAAGGGACTTCAAAGGGAATACTTTGTTTATTTTGTCCCTCGCCGCACAGTTGTATGTGAGAAGGTAAATGTTTGTTGGCAGTCTTTCTGTTTGTAAAACCCAAGCTATGTGTATGTATTTATGGTGAGTTGCTTTTGGTTTTGCAGATCCTTGAAGAGGAAAATGTTTATAATTTGATGACTATTGGGGAGTACCCATTGTACATAGTTCCATTGGATGAGGATGTATTGTCATTTGAACTCGACCTTGCTTATAAAGTACGTAAAAATTTGTTTTTGTCCGTTCTGCAGATTTATACTAATCATTTCTCTTTGTGCTTCTGATGTCTTATTTTATTTTTTTATTTTGATTTTTTGTTTTCCCGTACATCTTAGGAAAGCCAAGTCGATGGTGATACAAGCTCACTTTGGCATATTGCTAAAGCCATTCACAAGCTTGAGGTCGTGAGATTTTACTAATGTAATTTAGTTAATTCATATAAGGGATGAAGCCTTAAAATAATTTGACCTATGAAGAGAGAATACTTATTTGAAATATAATAAATCTTTTATGAATACAGATATTTAATATGGTTATATGCTCTTCTTGTATATTTTTGCATTTACCTGAAAGGTTTGCATCGATTTATGTATTATAGTTTTCTTTTGGAGTGATACCAAACGTGAGAGCCAAAGGCAAAGCATCGGTGCGTGTTGCAGACATTCTAAACCGTATGCAAGCAGAGGAACCTGTTAACTCGCCTGATGTAATTATCTACAGCTTCAAGCTCCTTTTTATGCAAACTAAGTTGAAAAAAATGCATTTGTATAAAATGAAGCACACTTCACTGCCTCCCACTAATGTTTTGTTTGTTACTCAGATGGTTGTGCCAGAGATAAATACGCTTATCCTTTTAGATAGGGAGGTAACATTTTCTTCATTCCCTCTATTTTACAGTATGTTCTCTGATGTGAAGTCATGCTAGTTGCAAATGATATGCAACCATGTGTTTAAAAAATGTATTTTCTTAACCTACCTTATGCTTGGAGGACAAGCAAATTTTAAAACCTTGTCGAATTGGAGAACAAGCCATGTATGGTTGGCCCTAGAATTAATCCAATACATAGATTAAAAATGACATGAAATATAAGCCAAAATTTTACTAAAGACAACTCAGTGCACTACATGTTGAAAGATGACTAAGTGCAACCTCAAAAAAAAAAAAAAAAAAAAAAAGAGAGAGAGAGAAAAAGATGACTAAACACAACTAACTGCACTATAAGCCCAAAATGAAAATGAATACCCTTTACATTAAATTAAAAAAACCAATACTTTATACACTTACTAATCTAACATCATTAAAATATTGACTTGTGGGTTTGGTTTTAATTTGTTTTAGAGTTGAACCTGTATTGTTATTAAAAATTAATCAATTTCCAAATATTTTATTTCCGTAGGCTCTTGTCAAGAATTTCAGATTTAAATGCTTACTCTGTTCTGTAATACCACAAATCCAATTTCTTATTGGAAGAAGAATGTAGAGAAATATAGAGATGTTGATAATAAAGAAAGGAATTATAAGTTCTTATTAAGAACTGGCAGTTTGGCACACTTCAAAATCTGATTCACATATTAAAAAAAAGAGAAGGTTTTAAACTAGTTCTCATTTTTGAGCTACTTTTGCAATGCTTAGTTGTAGATTTATAATGTCTATGATATTATAGATCCTTGCTGCTGCTTAAAGTTGACTATTCATCGGCTGCAGGTGGACATGGTTACTCCTATGTTGTCTCAATTAACATATGAGGGGCTACTTGATGAGGTAAGCAGAGGAAGTTGGCCCATACTTATGCAATGCATAATTGTTACCTGGCATGATAGTTATGACCTGGAATGATGTGATTGACAAGTTTAATGATTTATAGTCCTCATATTGTCCTTATACAAATTCAATTAGCTTGGTGAAAACTCCTCCTCCATTAAGAACTTGACTTTGTTTTTAACATTGTGTTTTTCCTTTATGTTATATCCATTCTGGTCAAAATTACATTACCTGGACTTGTGAGACTACTGAACCTCTAATTGCATGACCATCAGATTGTTTTAGTTTTATTTATGCTCAAGCTAAATCATTAAAGCTCAATCTTTTAAGAGAAATTATTTTTGTTACTTTCTTGCATGGGCCTGAAATGGGATGCCTATTGGTTCTGGTTATATTGATTTTGTTATAAGCTCTCTAATACGTTTACTGCAGTGTCTGCATGTCAATAATGGTTCTGTGGAGCTGGATGCATCTATCATGGGTCTCCAACAAGAGGGAAAAAAGATAAAAGTTCCACTTAATTCAAGGTAAATTATTGTCTCTGCTTGATATATCTTGCTGCTCTTAACAACAACGACCAAGTCTTGGGGTCAGCCACAGATCCTCAATAAACTAATCAGGGTCAGCGACATGATTCTTTTCCTCTATCTATTCAATCCAAAGTCATGTTCTTTATTCTTTTTAATTTTTGTTTCTAGTTATACTGATTTTTTTTCTAAGATATGGCTAAATATTACGTTCAATTTGGTGGCTAAGCCTCAAATTCTCCATGAAGCAATGTATGTGTGTGTATGTAGTTATGTATACTGTTTGAAAATTGTTTCTAAACTTATTGTACTTATGGATCAAATAATTGTATTAGAATATGATATGCATAATTTACTAGAAAGGCATACAAATGAGGAAACAAAGAGTACAAAATTCTGCAGATCCTATGAGGATAGCAATAAAGAAACCTTTGGTTGCAGATGAGCATATCACAAAGCATCTTAAGAATTCCAAAAATTGAGTTTCAAAATGTTTATGCTCTTTCTGTTGTCTCTCTCTCTCTCTTTTATTTTTTATGAAATGCTTAGTTTCCAGAATAACCTAAAGGATGAAAAAGTTAATATCTTTGTACCATATCTAATCACTAATGTTCATGAAATTTTACCCCCGGGGGGGGGGGGGGGTGGGGTAGTTAAATATTAAATAATATTTTCCCTATCATATGACTAATATTTAACGTTCAATTGTGGTGGCTAAGCCTTGGATGTTCGAATGTCGTGTTGAGTGTCCTTTTTTGTAGTTCACTTCCACAGTTTCACAAAGCCTTTTAGTCCTGAAGCGAACAATACTTGATTGGGGAAAGATTCGTTCCTCCCACAATTATAAAGGTTAAATAAAAAGAAAGCATCCTATCATTATACATACACATTTTTCCGCCGGGACCAATACTCCAATGATTTTGTTACTTATCAAAAAAAATAGTTATTATATTACTTCCCTAGTTTTTACAGATGCACCTTAGAATGTTAGATGCTCCAACTGTTTAATGTTGTTGATATCTTGCATACCATCTGTTAGTTGTAGGTACAGAAGGGAAAACATCAATTTGGTGCCAAACTATTATTTATTTACTTATTCTATTTTTCTTGGATTATATGTTGATGCAAGAATTGCCAGTTGTCCCAAATGCTTTCAATAAATATATCTTTTCCTTCTTGGTTTTTTAGTCCCTTTCCACTTCTTTATTTCCACCTTATTTCTCTTCTTCCTTCTTGTCACATTCACTTACTGCTGATGGTCTAATTTGTTAGTGACAAGCTGTTTAAGGAGATACGGGATCTCAACTTTGAAGTTGTTGTCCAGGTTGATCTATTTAAACCAGTTTATATTCCTTGCAATCATAGCTTATACTTCAATTTCCAAATCTGTCTCTTGTCAGTTGTTTAAAAAAAAATCCCATTATTCTTCTTGGAGTTCTATTTTCTTAATTGCTATCTGCAGTATGATTGCAGATTTTACGTCAGAAAGCAACATCCATGAAGCAGGACTACACAGAAGTGACAACAACTGTAAGTGAATGGTTTAACATCTGAACATTGCTGTCTCTTTTGTGTTTATGATTGATGCAAACTTGAATATTTCCTTGAAACTGATGTTAGTGCTAAAATACATTTGTCCAACTTCGCTGCTATAAAATTCAAGTACCTTAGTAAAATATGTATTAGCTATAGTTGTTACTTACTTGTTTGCATGTAATTGCACGCATGGTTGAATAGTTCAACCCATAATCGAGGGGATTAACATGATTGTTATGTGATTGTTTACTTATGAACAAAAAGAAGAAGATTATTTATGTGTCAGATGATGCGCACTTTCAACTTCTTGTATTATACCACACACACAGTTCTCTCCACAAAACACAATCAGTATCTCAATACCTTCCTTTCTAGACTGTTAAATGATTTTGTTAATGTTTTCTAATGGACTGCTATGTTGTGCACAGACACAGTCAGTTTCTGAATTAAAGGACTTTGTCAAAAAGCTGAACTCGTTGCCAGAAATGACTGTAAGTATTTTCCTACTTTTAATTTTTCATTTTCGAGATCTATATGTGTGTTTCCAATTGATTTTAATTTTCTGGAATTTGTTGCTTCAGAGGCACATAAATCTTGCTCAGCATCTGTCGACATTCACATCAAAGCCAGCCTTTCTTGGGCAACTTGACATGGAACACACAATTGTTGAGGCACAGAGTTATGATATGTGAGCACAATTGCTACTATTATCTCCAACTTTTGAAGACCTAATGTGTTGATTATATGTTTTTCGCTTTATAATATATGTGAATATACTCAATGCAAAAGCATGCTGATTGAGTAGTAAATGGTTTACTGAATTTCAGGACTAAGGGTTGATGCACTGCTTATGGCCATGTAGTTATGTTGTTATTATCATGTTTACTGAATTTCAGGACTAAGGGGTTGATGTGCTGCCTATGGCCATGTAGTTATGATGTTATTATCATGTTTGTTTTTTTAACAATCAGCTATGGTCTTTCTGTTCCTGACACATGTTTGACTTTCCAGAAGCGCCAATTGTTCTTCAACCTAAAACCAGATTATTGTTTGTCATCTTTGGAATGCATCAAAGCTATCCAACCACTCTACTCAAAGAATTTTTTTTTTTTTTTGTTGGATTGACAAACTGTGCTGGCATCTTTTAGGTGCAGCGCACTTCAAAATTCAATCAAGTATAAATAATAAATGTCCCCCCTTTTTGATTGGTGATAGTACCTGTTCTGAGTCTTCTGACCTGTGCTACTTGTATCTTATGGAATAACTGAAATGGCATTCTTTTTTCTTTTCTTTTTCTTTTTAAGCAATTGTATTTATAATCTTTCTTTGGTTAATTTTTTTTTTTTTGTTGGATTGACAAACTGTGCTGGCATCTTTTAGGTGCAGCGCACTTCAAAATTCAATCAAGTATAAATAATAAATGTCCCCCCTTTTTGATTGGTGATAGTACCTGTTCTGAGTCTTCTGACCTGTGCTACTTGTATCTTATGGAATAACTGAAATGGCATTCTTTTTTCTTTTCTTTTTCTTTTTAAGCAATTGTATTTATAATCTTTCTTTGGTTACTAAAATCTATACATTTTTGGTATCTTCAAGTCATTTCTCAAGATCAACTCCTTTCAATTTGTCATAAATACGAATTATGGATTCTCAGTCCCCTGTCCTAATTTCCAAAAGCATGAAACTAATGCAGATGCTTTGAGTACATTGAAGAATTGATCCATAAGCAGGAGCCTCTTGTCAATGTCCTACGCCTTCTCATCTTATTTTCCATTACAAGTTCTGGGTTGCCCAAAAAGCAGTTTGACTATTTGAGGCAAGACTTCATGCATATTATCATTACTGTTAATTCCTTGGGGTCTTCCATATTTTGATTTTGTTGGCAATTGAATTTTGTAGCAATTTTTACCTATGTACTTTTGTGGATGTGTATTTTTGTTTATTTATTAGTTTCAACTCTTGGTCTAGGAGAGAACTACTCCACAGCTATGGATTTGAGCACATGGCGACACTGAATAATTTAGAAAAAGCTGGGTTGCTCAGAAAGCAGGTTTGGTGTCATTTTGCCTTTATAATCTAGCATTTCCTACATTTGATTTTTATAGTCAACTGGCTATGTTAACTGGATTTTATCAAATTATTGGATTCATGGTAACATCATCTGAACCTTGCAGGAGTCAAAAAGCAACTGGCTGACAATTAAACGTGCTCTACAACTTGTTGTTGAGGACACTGATACAGCCAAGTATTATTCTATTTGACCTTGTGATTCGGTTCTTCTTCATAATTGAAAATATTAAGAGTTTGGTCCACATTTACATCTAGGGTGGCGGGCTCATAGCTTGCATGTCTTACATTCCTCACACTGATTTGTGCCCTTTTAGTGTACCCAGATTTCGCAATATGGCACACGTGAGCACCTACATTATTTACTCATCACTGGGGTGGCTCATTTGATAGAATTATATGACCTTATTGTTCATGGAGTGCGAAAACAAACACTACGGGGGGATGATGCACTGTACAGCATCATAGAATTTTCATAAGAATAAGCTACTTCGGTAGATGCTGAAACACTTATTGGGTGGGCAGAAGCAAACTATAATAGCAAGATGGACTTGATTATAAGCTCGATATTCTCTTTTAAATTCTATATTGGTCTTTTCATGGTGGATTTCATATTCCAGTGCTTATATATTTTGAAGTTTTTCTCAGAAAGCTGTATGATGATGAATTATGGATATGGCTGCTCTTTCTTTATCCAGTTTTACAATTCATATCTATTAAGGCTCTCCTTCCCTCTCTCCCTTTATCTCTTTTGATTCTCATTTCTTGGTGTCATTGAAACAAATTCTGCAGTTTCTGGAACTACTTGCACCATATTTATGCATTCCAAGCTGTTCATTGTTACATAGGAAAATATAATACACTTAATTCTGAATTGAGCCATGTAAAATTTTTTTAGGTTATTTTATTTGTGTGGGTGTGTGTATTTCCCCATAGCCCTGTTGTGTTTCTGACTAACTTTTTATGTGCTTTCTTATGTAACAGCCCGAATGATATTGCCTACGTATTTTCTGGATATGCACCTCTTAGTATTCGTCTTGTTCAGCATGCTGTGCGGTCTGGATGGTCAGATTGATTCTTTATTTGCTTTTTTTTTTTTTTTTTTTTTGGATGGGTCATTTTCTAAGTTTCTTACAAGTTCTTTTTTTTTTTTGATAAGTAAGTTTCTTACAAGTTCTTATTGTCAGCAATACATATTATTGCCTTTAACCTAGGAAAAAAAAAGATAGATTATTTCCTTAATTCATCAATTCTCTTTAGCCTAATTCTTGTTACAAATTGACTTTTGGGGCAAATAATGGAATTTAAAAAAAAAAAAAAAAAAAATCCTGGTCTTATTTTAGTGTTGTTGTTAATATTACTAAATTGAAAAAAGAAAAAAGAGGAAACCTTATAATGTTCAAACCAAAGCAAATCCAATGTGACTGGCAGCAGCCTCTTGAAGTGGATCAGTGATCCCATCATGCTTTAATAATTTATATTAAATCATCACAATTAGTTCTAGGTTCCTTAGAACCTTACAATTCCAAAATTGCCACATTAAGTGATAAGACTCCAATAAGGGTCTTGGTATCAAAGTTCATGCATCAAGCGATACCCCAATTTCTGGGGGTGTCTTGATTGTCTTCATAAATACCATATGAAGGTTTTTTTTCCCCAAATTTTCACATGCACATTTAAACTCTGCCATTTTTTTTTTTTTTATATTGAGAGCATTGCCATTATTTTGTTGACATTTGAAACATGATGGACACAGCCTCTGCCTTGAAGACCTGTAACAGACAAGCTTATTATGCTATCATGTGTAGAGTAACAGAGCAAGGATGGCTCATTTGTATTTATATAATGTTTACACATGTTTGGTTCTGCAAAGAGTGATGGTTGTGATGAGATCTAAGGCTGTTTTTTTTTTTTTTTTTCAATAATAATTATAAATTTTTTTAAAATTTTATGTTTTTATGCTTTTTTTGGCTAAAAGTTCTCTAACACTCGTTTGAGAGTTCATAAAGGAATGGAATGGAATGAGTAAATCATGGAATGAAATGGAATAGATGGAATATAATGAATTTAAGTAATGGAAAGGAATGAAATGAAATTAAGTAAAGTTGTTAGGAAGTTTTAAAATAAAGCAATGAAAGGTAAGTAACCTTGTTTGAGAGTAACATAGAGGGAAATGAATGAAACCATTTTATCACAATATTGCTATTAGACCCTTGTTTTAAAATAAATGGCTGAATATATAAGGGTATTTTGGGAGTTTTAGTGAAAAATTTCATTAAATTTCATTCCATTCCCTTTTATTCCCCCCAATTTTGGGGGGAATGAAAATTTGAAGTTGAGGGAATAGAGAGGAATTAGTGTTTCATCTTTACCCATTCTATTCCTTCTCACTTAAACTTCCGAACAAGAGAATGGACTTCATTAAAACTCCCGAACAAGGGAAAGAAAGGAATATTCTAAAATTATTCTTTTTATTCAATACCATTCCATTCCATTCTTTCCCTCCTCCCAAATGAGGGTTAAGGCTATGTTATCTTTGTATGTGGCATAGTAGCTGAAGTCTTTTGGTCTTAGGTGTCTGAGACAAGTTTCATTACCCGACAGGTGCCTAATATGTTAATCTCTCGATCCTATGGCATTGGAACATGGCCATAACATGGCCTTTGTTGAACCCTCTGAATACCCCACTTATTTTGTGGCCCATATAAATGTCTTGGTTCCATTCATGGGATGGAAGTCAAGACACCATTGTGACAATATCTACAATTGTTCTAACTGGTCTTTTACAACAATTACCACAATTGATTCTTGCTGCTTTTGGATTATGAATTTGAACTTTTTAGGAAAATTTTATATTCTCTTGAAAGTAACAATTCGACCCTTCAGGCGTCCTATAGAAGAAATCCTGAAGCTGCTACCAGGACCACATTCAGAAACAAGAAGGGTAAACTTCTCATGATCGTGCACTCTTTGGATCTCTTTTCTATCCTCACAATTTAGGTGACTCTTGTATGCTGTACTATTTTACAGGGCAGATTCTCAAGCAGTCCATCATATGACACCTTGCAGGCTTCAGCTAATATAGACAAGTATGTTCAGCTCGTCCTAGTATCTAGGATTCTTCTTTATTGACTTTCTTATGTTGGGTCATTTTGTCTTTAGTGACGACAAATCTTTTAATGATGATAAGACTGTACAGATGAACATTAGACTTTGCTGATAATATAAGGAGCAGTATCACATTCCATTTCCATAACTGAAGCAGTTGCCCCCTAATTTTTACTGTAGTTTTATTTTCAAATACAATAATGTCACTTAATATAAGTATGGGATTGAGGATGAGGTCATGATTTCAAAATCCATTGGTGCACATGTAATTTACCAATAAAAAAGAAAAAAGAAGTGCTATACTCTCCTTTATTCTGACACTTCTTGACATAATTCAGAGTTGCTGATGGAAGGCGGTCTCTAGTTCTCGTTGTCTTCATTGGAGGCATAACATTTGCAGAGATTTCCGCTCTTCGATTTCTCAGTGCTCAGGTGTGTCAAATTTGTTGCATGTATGGAATCTACTCATCTGGTTTAACAATTTTTTGAATTGTAACATACTGTAATACCTGCCCATTTTTCTTCCAAACTTCAAAGTTTTGAAATTTCTGAAGATCATTACCAGCCCTGATTTGACTAACCGGTGATAATGGTCTTTTTGTGCACGAAGTTATACTGTAAATGGCCAATCAAAGATTAATTTTGTTACAGATATGACAAGTTTCATGGAATTGTGCATCTTGCTTTAGTGTTCCAGACTGATTAACCAGTTACAATGATGTCTATTTTCATCCTCATTTTTAGGTTTCTATAATGTTTGAGTAACTTGTTCTTGCAGGAAGGGATGGCATATGATTTGATTGTTGGGACAACCAAAATTGTCAGTGGGCATAGCTTAGCCGAAACATTTGTAGAGAGGTTGGGCTAAGGTGAAATTTTTGTTTGTTTTTTCTTTTTCTTTTTGTAAAGTTTTACTGGCTATGAGAGTAGAAACTGAGGGTTGTTGGCCTGACTTGAAGCCCATGTAGGGCATGTTGAACTGATTATATATCTGTTAGCTTGTTGAGAGTAGTGTGTACGGTTTTCTGGCTTCACCTTTTCTGTATTGATTTTGTGAGGTCAAATCCCAGCAACCCTTTGAAGGAATTATTTGGTTTGAATTGAAGGAGAGTATTTCCACATTGTTGTGATTATTTTTCTATGGCTAATGACTTTCAGCATTGCATACATGAAATTGTGAAGAAAGTGTAGAGCATGGTATGCCCTAGGTGATGTTACCAGAAAAATGAAAATGGAGTCCATAATCCTCATCCTAATCACGACGATCAGATTTAGAGGCAATCTTTCTTGCTTTTCATCTACAACCTATATAACACCTGATATACGCCATCCTTAAAACATATTTCTTCCTGCACAACACCAAGTCCAAAGACAATGTTTAAATTTGGGTGAAATACATTGTTGATTTTTGAAGTTTCAAATGCATGCTATTAGTTCCTAAATTTTAACAAATAAGCAATAATAGTCCCCTTTGGCTCTTACTACTTATGTAAGTTTTCTTGTCTGTGTCTAATAGAGTGATGACATGACATGACATTTTTTATTATAAAAAAATCACACACATGCTTGGATCTAACGGAGAAATCTGTTTTATTTGGGTCTTTCCCCAATTCAAACCCGTTAGAAGACATATGCATATTCACACACAAATCTGATAGAGAGAGAATGCGTTTGTGTGCTGGCTGATCAAGGCAATTGCATATATAGCTTAGGCTGTTTTTTGGACTTTATTTTTTTGCTATGAATGGTCTAATTAATGTAATAATGTTGTCCACAATGGCTAGTTTGGATTAAAAGGAAGTAGAGTAAAGTTGCCGGAAATTAGAGAATGCAATGGTAGAACAAGAAGGTTGAACGTGGCATTTTTAATCAATTAGGAAAAAAAAAATTATTTGCCAACAGCCCATCATCAGTGCAAGCCCGAGACCCAAATTTAGACCAAATTGACCTGGACCTATTGGACCCGAACCGGTTGGGACCAATGGCCTATAGGTTAGCTTTGGTCAAGGGTTGTAATATACTAGTCCGGTCCTAAAAATTGCAAAAGACCGACTGGACTGGATTGTTTACATCCCTAAACATGCAATTTGTGTAGAGTGCTAAAATTAATTTTTGTTACCATTTTACAAACTTACCAAAACTATTTATTGTCAATATATATATATATATATATATATTCAATTAAGGCTAATCAAAGAGATTGCCCCAGTCAGCACATCAAAATTACATAAAGGATTATTTTAACATAAAGATGTTCGGCTTGAAGATGTCTTGCTAAAACATGAGCTTTCTATGAGAAAGATTCTTATTATTTGTGTTTTTTTTTAATAGAGGAATTCTTCTTTTTTTTTTTTTTTTTTATATACATATAATAAAATTTGAGTAAAAAATGTTACTTGCTTCCTTCTTTTTCTTTTCTCTCGGTCTATGGCTTTTCTCTTTCTCTTTTTCTTTTCTTTCTTTATTTCTTTTCCTTAATCTACAGCCCTTGCTCATCACCTGTTAGCCACCACCACCACTCCAATTGGTGGCTCTCCTTTGTTTACTACCCATTTTCTTCTCTCTCAACTTAAAACCCATAATAGAGCAGTTCATTTTCCTCTTTGGTGCTCTTCTATTTTCTGCTAACATGCCCACCAAGATTCAGAACCTTGCCAAAAGTGTGAGTGACTGGGTTTGCTCAAAAGTTTGCTCAGTGGTTTGCTGATTTTGGTGGTGGTTTGCTTAGTGGTATCTTGGCTTGAATTTGTTGTGATTTGGATGTGGGGGTTTTGGTGTAGGAAGAGAGGCTGTGATTTGTGTCTATAGAGGTTTGCTGTGAGTTTGATTTGGCTTAAATTGTGTTTGTTTGGTGAGAAAACAAAGGAAAAAAAAAAGGACAGAAATAATAGTAAAAAAATAAAGGAAGAATTAATATTATATTAAAAGAAAGTGTAAAATAGATAATTGAGAGGCCTGGCTACCTCGAATTAGTCACAAAAGTTTGTCCTCTGTTGTTATGGGGGGTTCAATTTTCTTTTTCGTTGAATCTAAGACTTTCGAATTCTCAGTCGAGGAGGGAGGTACGTATTTCATGTTACGCATTTTTGAGCGAAGTCGGGATTCTCTCCGATAAGTTTTCATGGGCAGAGAAAGCGCTAAGTGTTTGCTAGCTATTTTGGAGGATCTAATGTCTACTAAAACTTCCGGTAACTTTGCACGAACCTTTAGGAATAATGAGAAAGTTTTTATTTTGCAATTGGGTTCCAATTCACACGGCAGTTTTTTAATGATCTCGGAACTCATCCATGGCCGTCGGAAAGGACTTCTCGTGGTCCCAGAAGGGAAAGCTAATAGTGGGTGGCGAGGTTTTGGATTTCATCTAAGGAAAGCAATTGCACCTGGGACACTTGCAACCAAACAACCTTTTATCTCTGTTCTGAAACCGAGAGTGGAGAATCACAAAACTTTTATGTTGGCAGCGGTGGAGGGTGATCGGAGAGAGGGTAGTGGTAGCAGAAGAGGAAAGCAATTAATGCCGGAGTTTCAAATTTCAACCGAATCAATTTTGAGCAATAAGAGCCACGATATACGCGATTTGAATGCTGGGAAGAAACAAGCTATATCTAAGGCTGAATTGTCGGTTGAGATTACAGAGAGCAACAGCTGTATCAATGACTCACCTTTAACGTTGGATGTTGGCCTGAGATTGAAGCGTGGGTCAGATGGTGAGTGGGAGGTAATGTGGTCCAAAGTCAAGGAAGTGGGCCACATAGAAAAACCCAAAGACAAAAACTTTAAGCCTGTTAGCCATTTTAAACCCACAACTCCCTTCAATGCAAAGCCCAAACTTAATCCCAAGCCCATCAAAGTCTGGAGGCCCAAACCAAAACAAACACTTCAAAACAGCGAGACTCACCCACGTAACTTGATTTTTGCTTCGAAGAGCTCAGGCAGCGATCCTGGCGGAGGCGTTGTGGACTCTACATCGGAATTTCCTCCAGCTGACTCCCAAAGCTTGTTGAGGCTAGCCCAGTCAATGAAAGCCTCCGACGGTGCCGGTATTGACTTCATCGGCGCCGATGAGCCCGATAATGAGATTCTCGGCGCCAATGAGCCCGATAATGAGATTCTCGGCTCCGATGAGTCCGATACAACTTTTCTCAGCTCCGATGAGTCCGATGAGTCAGCAAACACCTCCGACGGTGAAGAGAAATTGCACCAAGACATCCGTTTGATACTTCAGGAGAATTCTGGCAATGTTAGCAAGAAATGGGGGAATTCAAAACAATGGGTGCTTGAACTTCGAGATGGAAGAAGAGTGGCAGTTCCGATTCAAATTTATCTGCCTCCAGGTGAAGTCACAGAGGTATTGGAAGAGCAAACCCAATTGGCCTTGGTCCCTTTGAAGTGTTCAGATGCTGTGGAGGTGTCATCAGCCCAAGTTGATGAGAATGAAGTACTTGTGGAGGATTGGGTCTTAGACACTTCAGAGTCTTCTGAGCTACCCAATGTAGAGGGTTTTTCGCCTCTAAGTGTGGAACCACTGGCCTTTTCTCTACCCTTGGCAATGGAAGGGCAGGAAGTGTTGGGTGTGGAGAATCCAGTGAAGGGAGAAGCTTACTCTGAGTGGGTCCAAAGCAGATTTAAAGGGTTTGACAACTTCCTAGGCACGTCCCTAAAAGGTTTGGAAAATCAAGCAACCACCTTTTTATTGGCTATTGAGGCTGAATTACACCGTAGGGCTGCTTTGGAAAAAAAGGCACGTGATTTGATGAGTTCTAGAGTGAAAGGTATTAGAGAGCTGAAGGGTCTATTCAGCTCGATTAATTATGGTTCTACTTCAACTAGGTGTAGTGGTATTAATAGGGAGCGGGCTCTTTCTGTTCCTAAATGAATCTGAAGATGATTTCCTGGAATGTCAGAGGATTGAATGAGGCTGGGAAGAGACTTCAGATTCGTAATTTGTTGCGTGCATGGAGACCTGATATTGTCTGTTTGTAGGAGACTAAGCTTGAATGGATTACTAGAGGAGTAGTCAGAAGTATATGGAGTTGTCCATATGTAGACTGGTTGTACTTGGGTTCAGAAGGTGCTTCTGGAGGTATTGTATTGATGTGGGATCGGAGGAAGAAGCAGTAGGGCGTTTTTCTGTTTCATGCAGATTTAAAAACATAGGCGATCAATTTGAGTGGGCTTTTACAGGTTTATATGGGCCAAATTCGAACAAGAGGCGTAGGAAGATGTGGGAGGAACTAACAGGGTTGATTAGTTGGTGGGATGTGCCATGGTGCCTAGGAGGTGACTTTAATATAATTCGTTTTCCATCAGAGAGATTAGGGGCTACAACTAGTACTCGGGCTATGTATGAATTTTCGGATTTTATCTCTCTTCATGGGCTGATGGATATACCTATGGAAGGAGGCCTTTATACTTGGTCCAACAATTCCTCTGCCTCTAGAATTGACCGGTTTCTTTTCTCTCCACTTTTGGCGGATCATTTCACTCTATTTGCACAGAGAAGGTTGTCTAAGATACTTTCAGACCACTACCCAATTCTGTTGGAAGGGGGGAGTCATCGGAGAGGTAGAACTCCTTTTCGTTTTGAAAATATGTGGTTGAAGGCAGAAAATTTTGTTGATAAAGTGAAAACTTGGTGGGCATCCTATTTGTTTCAAGGCAACCCGAGTTTTATAGTAGCTAAAAAGTTGGCAGCCTTGAAGTTGGACCTAAAAAAATGGAATGAAACGGAGTTTGGCAATGTCACTTTAAAGAAACAGGTGTTATGGAACAAATTGAGTGACTTGGATGTTAGAGAGGAGACTCAACCTTTAATAGCTGAGGAGAAGTTAGAACAAGTTAATCTCCGTACCGAGATTGAAAAGCTTACTCTTTTAGAAGAAATTAGTTGGAGGCAGAAGTCTAGGATGCTACACTTGAGGGAGGGGGATGCAAGTACAAATTTTTTTCATAGAATGGCTAATTCCAATAGAAGAAATAATGGTATTGAGAGCCTTATGGTTGATGGAACC
Organism: Quercus agrifolia; assembly: GCA_029955455.1. Lineage (NCBI taxonomy): Eukaryota > Viridiplantae > Streptophyta > Magnoliopsida > Fagales > Fagaceae > Quercus > Quercus agrifolia. Next base: position 10,568,543 of record JARQAD010000004.1, on the reverse strand, counting down.
TTGTCTTCTGATCAAGGTATGATTGCTGATTGTATTACTCAATTCTTTATGAATTTATACTCGGAGCAGCAAGTTGTTCGACCTTTTCCAGAAGTCTTGGTATTTCCTAGGATATCCGGTGATAATGCTGATTGGTTAGATAGACCTTTTGAGGAGGCATAAATTTTTGATGTCATATAGAATTTTAATGGTGACAAAGCTCCTTGACCCACAATTATTTGATTCAAAATAACAAAGCCATACACAAAAAAAGAATGATTTGGTAAACTGCCATTCTAATCCATCCAAAAAAAAAAAAAACTCAGATTTTCTTTTCAACTCATATCTCATGTGAATTTACACTTTTTCCTATCGCATTTTTTTTTTAAATAACAAAAAAAAAAGAAAAATAACAACAAATTGAAGAAAATAATATTTGAGTACTCAAGAAAATTATAAAAATAAAGCATATTAAATTTCTTGTCAATTGTAATTATTCTATACTCTCAGCACGGTTCTTGTGTACCGGGGGAATTTGCTATTTTGTTAATAAATTTCTTCACTTACTTAATAAAAAGAATTTTTTTTTTTTTTTTGAGAATCCAGCTGAAGAAACTTTATTAAATCAACCAAAGTCGGTTACAATAACATGATGGAGATGAGGTGGAACATCCTCCATCCACACTGTAAGAGCATCAATATGTCTAGCATACTGAGCTAAATTATGAGCTAGAGAGTTACCCGTCCTACGGGTGTGTGAAAAAGAAATACAAGAAAAAATACCAAGACTTTGTTTAATTGAGCAAATCAAATGGCCAAAGGAAGTAAAGGACTCCTCCTCACTTCGTAAGGCTGAAATAATTAACTCCGAATCTCCCTCGACTATAACAGAGGGTAGATGGAGTTCAAGAGCAAAAGAGATGGCTCGCACCGCTGCCAACGCTTCTACGTCGTCTGAGGAAGATGGTAACTTGATTTTTTCGGACATGGAGGCCATCACCCTTCCCTGGTGATCACGAACAACCACTCCCAGCCCTGCTTCGTCTGTCTCATGGAATACGGCACCGTCGAAGTTGATCTTCAAGCTCGTTGGTGGTGGAGGGTTCCATCTGACGTGCTGTTTTGGCAAGGCACCTGACTGCATTCTTGGGGCCGGTAGAGCCTGGGCAAATGTCTGAAGGGTCTGTGAGGCTGAAGGGGTCACTTGAGAGAGTGGGAAAGGCTTTGAGCTGGTCCGAAGTGTGTTCCGTCGGGACCAAATCGTCCACACCAGAGTAGCAAAGAATTCTGGGTTTTTCTTCTCCTCCAAAACGTGACTCACCAGCTCAAAGAAATTTGAAAATTTCTTTGTTCTACGGAACTGCCACAGTGTGTTGGATTCCCACAAAGCTGACAGTTCATGGCAGTCCCACAATGCATGATGGACATCTTCAGTGGCTGAGTGACAGTGATCACAAACATCCTCGGAAAGTACCTTGCGAGCAACCAGATTCTTCTTTACAGGAATCGCTTCTTTACTTGCTCTCCATAGGAAGTTTTTAATCTTGTTCGGCACCGACAAGCTCCATAAGGTTTTCCATATACTTCTTCCATTATCCAGAGAGGAGGCAGCCAGTGGAGATGATGCTTTTTCTTTAGCTAGGAAGTTATATCCGGATTTAACCGAATAGACTCCATTTGCCGTATGGGGCCAGACAAGCTTGTCCTCAACAAAGTTGGAGCTAAGTGGGATTTTGAGAATGAGGTCTACTTCCAACGGTGCAAAGAAGCCGTTAAGAACATCAATATCCCAAGTTCTAGTTTGCTGGTCAATGAGTGAGTCCACGGTAGCATCCTGCATGCCTTCAAGAACAGGAGACAAAATTCTTGGATGGTTAAATGAAGGGAGCCATAGGGTATCCCATATTTTCACTGAATCACCCCACCCTATTCTCCACCGTGCACCTTGTTTGAGGACCTCCCTACCTTGGAGTATACTACGCCATGCATACGAACCACTAGGACACTCCGGGGCCTCCATGAAAGAACACGTAGGAAAAAACCTACTCTTGAATACTTTGTGGAAGAGGGACTGCTTATTTTGTAAAAGACGCCAAGCTTGCTTGGCTAAAAGTGCATCATTAAAGAGAGCCAAGTTCTTAAAACCCATACCTCCATTAGCCTTAGGTTGGCAAAGAGAGTCCCATTTCACCCAATGAATTTTACGTCTCTCTCCTCGTTGTCCCCACCAGAATTTACGTATAAGGCTTTCCATATCATTGCACAGACCCAATGGTAATTTGAAGCAACTCATCGTGTAGGTGGGGACCGCTTGAACCACCGCTTTGATTAATATCTCCCTTCCTGCTTGTGATAATAATTTCTCCTCCCACCCTTGCATCTTCCTCCACACTTTTTCCTTTATGAAGTTAAAGCTTGCTTTCTTCCTCCTCCCCACAAAAGATGGTAGGCCTAAATACTTTTCATACTGCTTAATTTCTGGCACCCCTAGAGCCTGCTTAATGTGGTCCCTTTTCGCCTCAGAAGTATTCTTGCTGAAGAAGATGGTGGTTTTGTTTCTGTTGATATGTTGTCCGGAACAGCTGCCATAGACTTCTAGGATATCAAGAATTTTCTGACATTCTTGTTCGGTGGCCCTGCAAAATAAGAGACTATCATCTGCAAAAAGAAGATGCGTTAGTCTTGGGCTATTTTTGCAAAGAGCATAACCCTTAATATCACCCCTGCTAGCTGTTTGCGAGATAAGGCCATGAAGTCCTTCAGTGCATAACAAGAAGAGAAAGGGAGATAAAGGATCTCCTTGTCTAATACCACGAGAAGGAGTGATCATCCCTTTTGGTTCTCCATTGATTAAGATAGAGTAAGATACTGTTGTAACACAAATCATCATCAATCTCACCCAACGATCATGAAAACCCATCTTCCTCATAACCGACTCCAGATATGGCCACTCCACTCTATCATAGGCCTTACTCATATCAAGCTTAATAGCCATATAATCATCTTTTCCTGTGTGTCTCTGCATGCTGTGAAGGGATTCAAAAGCTACCAAAATATTATCTGATATTAGGCGACTTTTAGTAAAAGCACTTTGATGTTCAGTAATAATATTTGGTAAAATCCTTTTAAGCCTGTTAGCTAACACCTTTGAAAAAATTTTGTACAACACATTACAAAGGCTAATAGGCCGGAATTCTGAAACATACTCCGGATTTTTAATCTTAGGAATGAGTGTAATAAAGGTATGATTAAGGTTAGCAGGCAAAGAGGCAGAGTTGAGGAAGTGAAGGACCGAGGAAGTTACCTCGTCACCAACCAAATCCCAATAAGTTTGATAAAAAAGAGGGGGCATACCATCGGGGCCTGGGGCTTTGAGTGGGGCCATTTGCTTGATAGCTTCCTGGACTTCCCAAGTATTAAAGGCAGCCACCAACTGGGCATTCATTTCGTCACTAATGGTGGTACTAATAAACTGTGTGGTGTCTTCGAAATTTGTTGGGTTGGTGGTCTTCAATAACTCTTGGTAATAATCCACTATAGTGGTAGAGACTTCATCCTGCCCACTACACCAAAGGCCATCTGCTTTCCGAAGACTCATTATAGAATTTTTTCTCAATCTTTGAGTAGCTCTTAAGTGAAAATACTTAGAGTTTTTGTCACCCATTTTCGCCCACAGCACCTTTGACCTTTGTAACCACATTCTACCCTCCTTCTCAGTTAACTCATTCAGTGCAATCAACAAATCTCTGACCCGTTTATTATCTCCAGTTCTCAAAGCTTCTTTTTCAGCTTGGACCAATTGTTTTTTCTTTGACTCTATCTCCTTCCTTACGTTACCAAAGTGCTTCTGGCTCCACTTCTTCAGCTCAACTCCACACTTCTCTATCTTGTGAATATATATCATATGAAATAAATGTTTTATTTTAGATTTAACAATAAATTTTCCTTAGCCGCGTACCTTGAATATGATTGTGTTATAATCACTTAAGAAGTTTCATTCATTATTTTCACGAAAGTAGTACATTTAAGTGGAGCTTTTAGAAAATTTTTATATTTATTAGCACTCAAGCATAGAAAATTTTATATTCTATTTGTTATTTTGTTATTTTTTATGAGATACTACAAAATTTTAATTACGTATCTTAAAAGAATAGTATTTTTTGGGGATACAATATCTATTATGTGAAAGATAGTATCTCAACAATACTTACTACATTGAGAATTTTGAAAAATAAATTAAATTAAGATTTTTCTTATAATTTTGGTTTAGTTATCTCTCACAAATTATGAAAATTTTACTCATATTTTTAAGTAAGTAGCAAACACATACATAACTACATAAGAGAGTAAAGTCTGTGATGTGTTTATCCTAGAGGTTGACCCTTCTAAGCAGGGGCGGAGCTGCACTTAGCAATGGGGGGGGGGGGGGGGGGGGGATGGCCCCTCAAATTTTTTTAAAAACTTCATAACGTATGTATATTTTGCAATTGTTTAAAATATTAGACCTTAAAATCAATATTTGGGCCCTCCAAAAAATAAGAGCTGGCCCCTGCAAAAAAGAATTGAACAACTAATTGTTGGGTTCCAAAAAATAGTTGTTAGAAACAACAAACTATCCACCTTGTAACATAAATGGTTATTTCTTTCAAATTTTTAGTTTTTTCCTCTCTTAATTGGTAAGTTTTGTTTGTTGAGTTCAAATCGTAAGTTTGTAATAAAATAAATCTCTCTTAGAGTTATTTTATTTGGGACTAAGTCTTTTTGTTGTTTTTGTTAAGTTTCAAATTGTTTGTCAATATTTAATTAGTTAGTCACAAAGCATCAAATGAAAAAAAAACTACACTGACGACATGTAATGTTAGGGAGTGACAATACTTAAAAAGCAATTTTCTCTTGGACACACACAAACACACACATATATAATTTTTATATTTAATTTTCAATTTGGACTAAGTCTTTTATTGTTATTGTTGTTGTTAAGTTTCCAATTGTTTTTCAATGCTTGATCTAGACTAAACATATTGAAAGAAAAAAAAGTAAAGGATAATTTATGGTGCGTTTGTTTTGGGTGAAAATGATTTCAGGAAATCATTTTCCCCCAAACCTGCATGTTTGGCTGCAACGGAAAATGAAATTTTCCGGAAATTCATTTCTCATTGACCAATATTTACTCATTTGACCCGGATTGCATTTTACATTCCTATTTTCAGTTCAAATCATTTTCGGAGAGAGAGAGAGAGAGAGAGAGAGAGAGAGCCCAGATCGGAGAGAGAGAGAGGAAGAAGAGAGAGCCGACGATCGACGAGGGGCGCGATCGTCCGACGAGCGAGAAGAGAGAGCCGGCGATCGACGAGCGCTCCTTGTCGATCGCGATTGCGAGTGTGCTCGTCGATCGATGAGCGACGTGATCGTCGATCGTGCCCCTCGTCGATCGCGATTGTCGATCGCGCCGCTCGTCGGACGATCGCACCGATCTCGCTTCTCCTGCGCGATCTCATCTTCTCCTCCGCTGCGTGATCTCAATTTGACCGGATTAGATGAATTTTTTTGCTGGGTTTTGTTTCTTCTGTGAATGAGTGTGGAATTGATTCATTATCTGCATGTTTACAGTTGAGGAAGTGTGTGGAAAATTGGTCATGTAAAGCATTTTCTGTAAAAATGTTTGAATGAACCAAACACCGGAATTAATTTTCTGTAAAACAAATTTTGTGGCAGCCAAACACATGAAAACATTTTCCTTTCCGGAAATGCTTTTACACGAACCAAACACAACCTTAATGCTAGGGGATAAAAATGTAACTGTGTAAATATATGCATGAACATATGATTCCCCCCATGCATGAACATATGATTCCACACCCCCCCCCCCCCCCCCCCAAAAAAAAACTAAAAAACTAAAAATCTTGGTTACACTCCTACTTTTAAGGGAGGATGTCTAGTTCTGTCCCTAGCTAAGTCCCAAAAATTAAATTTAGAATTAAAACTTTGTTGTTCTTTTCAAGCTCAAAATGTTCTCTCAACAGTGCATTTGACTGATGAATGCGCATGAATTTCATGCATACCCCTTGGTGGGCTTTTATGACTGAATTCTTTTAGGTGATATCATACTATCATTCACGTTTGTATGGCCCACAATATCTTTTCCTGTTTAGATATTTCGCGTCCACCAAGAAATATATATTTTTTGGATAGAACATTAAATAAAAAAATGAAATCCCAATATGCAAGGAAAGAGTAAAAATAATATTCATGATAATTTTAAAAAAAAAAAAAAAAAAAAAAAGCTAGAGAAAGCTAGCCAATGTACAAAGAATTTAACAAATCCGGCAGTCCCTCTATCGAAAAGGATACAAATGGTGAAGTCCACCCGAATAGGGTCTTCAAGATTAATAACTTCAATTTTACAATACTAATTTCTCGATCATCGAATGCATTCCAAAACTTCTCATGCCAAACCATCCTTCCAAAACTCCCCTAGCCCCAGCACTAAAGAAACTAAGGAAGAGAATATCGTATCATACCGGCCAGTATAGATGGTATGTATCGTACTAGTATGTGCACAAGTATAGAAACGCCAACATTTTGTATCAGTTTATTCTCTCTTTATTCCCTATGCCCGCTTTTGTTGATTGGTCTGTACTCCTCTTTCTTCAGGTGGATTAGGGATTAGGAATTTGAGAACTTTCAATGTAGCCTTTCTAGGGAAATGGCTGTGGAGATTTGGGCAAGAAAGGGATGCTCTTTGGTGTCAAGTGATAGAGGTGAAGTATGGTTGTGATTGGGGTGGTTGGTGTTCTAGCTCTTTCTCTGGCCCTTATGGAGTTAGCTTGTGGAAAAATATTAGAAGGGGGTGGCACTCTTTATCTCGGTTTATTATGTTTGAAATTGGAGATGGATCAAAAGTGCAGTTTTGGCTTGATTGTTGGTGTGAGACTTCTTTGCTCGCAGTCCACTACCCTGAATTATATAGGATTAGTTGTAGCAAAGAGGCAAGTGTGGCGGATCTAATGAGGTATTCCAATGAAGTCCTCCATTGGGAGATTCAGTTTTGCAGGGAAGTGCACAATCATGAATTGGAAGCTTTCAGGAGCTTCATCAATTCCATTTATAGCACTTTGGTAAGGGGAATTGAGGAGGATAAGAGATATTGGCTGCCTTGTAAGAGTAAGGGGTTCACGGTTAGTGCATACTACCATCTTCTTATCAGCCATAGTGAGTAATTTTTCCTTGGAAAAGCATTTGGAAGCAGAAGATCCTCTCTAGAGTGGCTTTTTTTTTTTGGACAGCAGCCTTAGGGAAATGTCTGACTATTGACAATTTAAGGAAAAGAAAGATTTGCATTTTAGATTGGTGTTATATGTGCAAGTGTAATAGTGAAAGTGTTGACCATCTTTTCCTTCATTGCCCAGTTGCTTCGGAGTTATGGGATATGGTTTTCGGTTTATTTGGAGTTAGTTGGGTCATGCCATTGTCTGTTGTTGGACTCTTTGCTTGCTGGCAAGGTCGTTTTGGTCGCCATCGTAATGGAGATATTTGGAAGGTCGTTCCTCTTTGTTTGATGTGGTGTCTTTGGAAGGAGAGAAATAGTAGATGTTTTAAAGACATTGAGCGCTCTATGCATGATCTCAAGTTTCTTTTTCTCCAAACCTTATTTGACTGGTTCTCTGTGTGGAGAAACCAACCTTTTTCTTTTTTGGATTTACTTGACTTTTGTAATTTCCGTTCTTGATTTGTTCACCCTTGTATACTTCCTGTGTACTTGGGTGCCTCTCTCTTTTGATATCAATGAATCCTTATTACTTATAAAAAAAAAAAAAAAAATATATATATATATATATATATATATATATATATATATACACCAAGCATATCAGCCTTATACCGAGTGTACTGGCCAATTTTGGGTGTTTCAGCCAATACCTAGCATCCCGGATGGAGCAAAAAAAAAAAAAAATTATGTTTTGTAATTTAAGGGCAAAACTACTCTCTTTTTCTCACAATCTCACGTTGTCTCTCTCAGTCTCTCGGTCTTTTTTTTTGGCTAAATCACTCTCTCAATCTCTCGGTCTTTCTTTTTCTAACAGTCTCTCTTTCTCTATCAGTCCGCGTCAATATGAGATTTGGTTTCTCAAATCTCATCTAAGCTGAAGCTAGAAGTTGTAGAACAGGTAAAATTTTGTATTTTGTTTTCTTAGTATGCAATGAACAATTAAGCTTTCTGTTTTTTATATTTTTTGTTTTTATTTTTTATTTTTTTTTAGTTGATGCTAAATTCTAAACCCATGAATAATTTGTTTTGAACTGAGATAATGTTTTATGGTAAACTTTAATTTTTATTGTTTATATATTTATTTATATTTATAAATATAAAAATAACGATAAACCTGAAACGGTGCACCGATACCGAAATATATCGTTCCCTTGACCAAATCAGTACAGCTTCTAGTACAAGATTGACTTCCTTGAAAGAAACTCCCAACATGGAAAAAAATCATCTACGATGACTCCCTAGCAAGTAGCAACATCATAATGGAGAAACAAATGGTTATTGCCCTCCCTATAACACTAGCCCCATAACACACTACTCACATCTAGTGATTTTTTCCCTGCTTTCCTTTGAATCATCTACAATAATTCCCTAGCAAGTAGCAACATCATAATGGAGAAACAAATGGTTACTGCCCTCCCTATAACACTAGCCCCATAACACACTACTCACATCTAGTGATTCTTTCCCTTCTTTCCTTTGTTCTCTCCATTTTTGTAATTGATTTTCTTCTTTGTTCTTTCTTTTATTTGTAATTTTTGGTTTGCTTTGTGCTCTTTATGCATAAAGTAGCCTTTTGAATATACATCTTTCTTATTTATTAAAAATAATAAATAAATAAATAAAATAACACTAAAACATCTCCTTTTTTTAAGTATTACTTGTTGGTGCGTCCACCAAGAAATACTTGCTACATAAAAATAAAATAAAAAAATAAATAAAAGATAATACCAACCCACCACAATTCAAAATAAAATGTTCTTAGAATTTGTTATAGTCAAAAGAACTCTAAAAATAAATAATTTTGTTAACATAGAACAATAAATTTTCTAGAATTGTTATAATTTTATTTGTAAATTTTTTTAAAAGGCAAATCTAAGAAAAATCTCCCCACCCCCCACCTTCTCTCCCTCTCTAAAAGAAAGTGAATCAGGATGCTTTCCACAAGTTAGCAAGCCCCTCTAACCCTCTTTATCATTAAAAAAAAAAAAGAAAAAAAGAAAAAAAAAACCTTAAAACATGTTACAGTTGGGTTTGTCTATCTTGGAAGTTTGTTGAACAATTTTGAATTATTGTTTTTTTTTAAATGTCTGAACTAGTAAATGTGTTTATTTAATATTCATATTGTCGAACGTTTTTGTTCTTATAGTTATTTAATATTATAGTTATAAATTTTCTTCTGAAAGGAGAAAAAAAATAGAGCATAAATTCTTGCATAGATCCTTTGATTAGAATCTCTCCTTGCCTGTATTCAACAGTAACTTCTCATTCCAACCTGATACTATTATGTTGAATTAAACCTTTTTTTAAGGAAGAGATAAACTTTCTTACAGTAGATTGTTTATTTAATATTTAAAGGAATAACCTAAAAATATATTCTGTGACTACAAGTGACAATGACTTACAATAATCTAATATTAATATATCGAAACGAAATCTAAGAGAATATTCAATATTGAATTTTAGAGTGCCTCACATTGTGCCCAGTGGTGTAATTAACTTCACACAATACTATGGTCCTATAATTATAAGACTTCGATTATGTTCAATTTTGAAAATTGTAGGGTGCCTCACATTATGTCCATTGGAAGCATTACCGATTAAAACGTTTTTTAATTGGGTTCATACAACAAATTGTAACACAATTATAGATTTCACAAAATCACTTGTATCCTATGCATAGTTTTTTGTATTCTTTTAGGTTAAGGAGTGCTCACAATAGTGAGCATGAAATAATATATTTTATTAATAAATTTTATTATTTATATAAAATAAAAAAAGTTCTGCAACTAAAGTGAAATATATTACCTTTCCAAAATTGTAAACAGATGGATGTAAAAGGTTTTAAAAATAGCAAACTGACCCATAGAAAATAATCAACAATGGACGGCGAGAGATGCAGCCACACTTTGGAATTTTTTTTAGTAATTTATAATAGAAGTACAAGTAAGAGATACAGCCAATAATGCAACGGTAGAGATTAGGGCAGGGTTTAGAGAAAGTGTAATAGTGCAAGATATTGGTTTCCTCTGGGTCTTAACTCAAAAATTTAAACGGGACTATTAACATCCCCTCAAGCTCTTTAATGACCTTGTGGCGACAAAAGCAAAAATTTCTAGTGTAAAAGGGGTCCGAAGAGGAACCCCCTTGCCAAATAACAATGGGTGTCTAACAATATAGTTAAATGCCCGGTTTTAAAAGAATTTATGATAATAGCATCTCGAGTTTTAAAAACTCGAGATTCAATTGAAACTCGAGTTTTTAAAACTCGTTTTACCCAGTTTGCAGATTCGTTGACGTGGAAAATATTTGCCACGTGGAGATTTCAAATTCCACTACTCATACCGTCTCTCTCAGTCTTTCAAACACTCTCTCAGTCTCTCAAGCACTCTGTCAGTCTCTCAAGCACTCTCAATCTCTGAAGCACTCTCTCTTAGTCTCTGAAACACTCTCGCTCTGAAGCACTCTCGCTCGCCGTCAAATGTTCACCGTCCACGGCATCAAATGCTCAGACCACATTCCGACGATCCGCTCACCCATCCCTTGAAATCTCTCAAACGCTCGCCGTCAAACGCTTGCCGTCAAACGTTCACCATCCTCGGCGTGCAACGAAATTACCGTCACCGTCAAACGCTATCCCCTTTCCTCAGACTACATTCCGACAATCCCCTTTCCTTAGACCTCATTCCGACGTCCCTACCAACGGAAGTTCTGATTTTGCTTTGTTTGAAGGTATGTGTTTTTAGAAAAAATTTGAGATTTTTAAATAATGATTCCACCTGGGTTTAGCCCAAGTGTTTGTGTTTGATAATTTTCGTTGTTAGTGCTTTAGTATTTCTTGGCTTATTACTTGTTGCATGATTTGGGTTGTTGGTATCCTCTCTCTCTCTGTTTCTCTAACTTTAGAGTTTGGAATTTCATGATTTGGGTTACTTGTTAGTGCTTTAGTTTTTCTTGTGTTGTTGCTTTTCTTCCTATTATTTCTCACCCAGGTTAAAATACGAAGTTTGTGTTAATATGGAAAGTGTTGTTGATTGATTTGAGGATGAAATCTGGGTACTTAATATCAGTTAGTTGGGTAGTCCTAATCTATTGGTTAAAAATTATTGTAGTTAGTTGCATTTTATTGGCAGCCTTAATATCAGTTGGGTAGTCCAGGTTGATTTACTTAATTAATATACCAGGTTGATTAACTAATAGTGTGACATATTTTAATATACAGAGAAGTTCATTCAGTTCTAGGAAGAAGTGAATTTCATAATTCTATTGTTTTTAGCAACTATTCAGTTTTAGAATTTCTCTCATTATTAATTCAGTTATGCTGGAAGTTGCCAAAAGGCTTGTAACTTAGTGGCATTGACTGGTCTCCTTGATAAGGAGAACAAGGTTTCAAATTTCCTCCCCCACTTGCTGTAACAATTGAATTATCAAAAAATTTATGCCGAAAGTTAGAAAATATATTTACATGACCCAGTTTACTTTTAATATATATATATATATATATATAATATTAATAACTTAACTATGCCCAAGTCTTTAAATCTGTGTTGTTCATATACAATCTTGATTGACAAATAGCTCTATATGTGACAATTTCTTTGTTTGGATTAAATTGCAAGGCAAGGCAACATGTCCACTCTCAGCACCTTGATGCACCTTTGTGTGTGTGTGTGTACTCATTATATGCCCATATCATACAAGCACGGTCCTGTTACTTTCATTTCACATAGCTAAACTGAGCTGACGTAGTTTTCTCGACTTGTCTCTAGTTGGGTTGGCCTCTTATCTTCTTAGGTGTAATTTTTGTGGTTAATTTTATTTGTTCGTGTCTTGCCATTTCTTAGGATTCTCATTTCATCGATAGTAAACATGTCAATGCAAAACTAAATCTTGAAGCATGTCTAGTCTTATATTGTGTTGATCTAATCCCAAAATTTTGCTCATAATGTATTTCATAAACAAGCTGTTGTCCTTCTCGATCTCATTATTACTATGTTTACCAAAACAGCCTTGCCAACAAGCTAGTAAGTCTGCAATCCCTCTAGGCACCACCCACTAAACCCCAAAGAGGCTAATTATCACATTCCACATGTCTCTAGCAAAGAGACAATGAAGAAGAAAATAATCAATTGTCTCCCAACCTCTCTTGCTCACACAACACCAAATCACCAAAATAGATTTTATTTTCCTCAAGTTATCCACTGTTCAGATTTTCCACAAAGACAAAGTCCAGATAAAGCGAGCAAGACTTGTTCACACTTTAGGCTTCTAAATACTTTTCCAAGGGAAATTCACCCCTCCACTAGGGGCTAAGGCTTTATAACATGATCTAACCTCAAAGCCCTATCGAGCAGACAGCTTCCATAAAAGCTTATCCTTTCCATGACCTCACACAGATGCAGAGTAAATTATATCCACGAAAAATGGACTCCAACTCCCAATCTTGTACTTTTCGTATAAATTTAACACCCAACGAATAAAGTCATTGCAAAATTGGATGTGATCTGTTATTGAAGCTTCCTTATCATGTGTTACACGAAACAATTTAGGGAAGGACTCCTTCAAAGACACATCACCACACCAAACGTCCAGCTAAAACTTAACTCTGGTTCCATCTCTTGCCCCAGACATAAAGAAACTCGAAAACTTAGCCCAACCCCTCTATACATTTGTATTCGCTAATCCCATTAAAAAAAATAATAATACATTAACAACATTGGTACACCATCCTCCCCTTAGAGAGCCATAATTCATCGCAACTTCCCTCCGTGGCTCTGCCACAATGCCTTTCTCTCCATACCATGATCACTTTATGTTATTTAGGACTCAAAACGATCACTTTAAAGTTGTTAGGGAGTAAAATTAGATCACTTTAAACTTGAAGGACTAAAATCACTCATGAGTCATGAGCTAAAGTTTAGGCACCAATAGTCTATTCTGGCCTATATTTATTTACAAGATAAGTTCATTCAATTCCTAAATTACAAGTACAACATAGCAATATAAATCAAATTATCAACACAAGAGAACAGAATTGAAAACAGTGCAATGAACTGAAAACAAAAAATCCCATTAGACCCACTTCACTATTTTTGTTTCTACATCTACAGGTCCCATTAACCATCAAAATTTCATTCTATATGACTCCAAAAAAAAAAAAAAAAAAAAAAAACCCATTACTGAAATTATCCAAATAGAACTAATAAAAGTAAGAACTTTACCAAAGATATGCAGCTGGATTATAAGAGGAAGGGTCTAGAGGAATCAAGAAACGCGACCACATCTTGTTCATCGAAGTAAGCTTTTTTACCATTGTCAACTATTTCATAAGGTTTCTCATCCCAAGCTGACACGTAAGCTCTCTCCTCTCCACTGACGGCCCGGAGCAGCTTCCTTCAAAACAACCAGGAGCAGCTTCCTTTGAATGCTCACCAAGTGATCTGATCTGATAGGATTCCAGGACCATAGTTTATTTTTAAGGACTGAACTAACTCTAGCTTCGTAGTTGCTGGCAGCATCGTATATGACCCTGTACAGCTGTACCCATATTTCTGTAAGTAGTACTCCATCAGGATGTCATGAATCATGCCAAAGAATAAATTTGCTGCCATCACCAATTTCATAGCTCAAAGGCTTCCTTGCCTCCTCTTGCAGTTTAAGAATAGCTCTCCAAGACTTCAACCCCAAGAACTATCTTGAGGAATGAAAGAGTGTTTAAGACGGAAGATGTGGGAAAGTGTTTTAGATGGAAGTGGTGAAATCATTAACTGTTTTAATTTACAACAACAAAAAAATTTTCTATTATTCTATTGCATCCTTTAATTTTCCATCCCTTAATTTCAGTTGCTATTCAGGGATATTTTTTTTCCTTTCTTGCTCTAGATCTTATTTTTGGCTGAGGATTTTTAAGCAATTTGGTTAATGATTAATAGATTTTGTCATTATAGGGAAGGGATATGGGGAGGGTGAGGAGTAACCCCCATTGTGTGGCTTAGTATGATGACAGAGTACAATATACTGTGCTTACTTGTTTTTTGTTGTTTTTAGGCCATAGTTTGTCTAAATGTAGTTACAGCAACAGATACTCCAAATCTCGGATTTACTCAGATATCAGGTTGCTGCAATGCTCTATTAAGTTGCTGGATTATAGTTTGTCTAAATGTTATACCTTGCTATTGTTTGGCCTGAAAAACATTGTATTTAGTAGATAGAGAGAAAGGGGATTTTTGCGAAAGGCTATCAACACATATATATTTTAATATAGTAAGTGTCCGTGCAGGGTGTAGGTATACCATTGAAATTAGTTAGTTGGTCCTTCCTCCAACACCTCCTATTCATTCTTATTATGGAATTACCTTTTACTTGGCTGCACAACTATTAAGTTTGAGTCTCATATGTTGTGGTGATATTGTTAGCCAAGTATATCAAAGCTTTAGACTATACGTTAAATGGAAAGTTGGGTGCCCACTTTTAGGGATTTTTAGAGAGAGAGAGAGAGAGCCACTATCAACAAGTAAATCATATATCTCTCTTAATGATATACTTACTTTGTTAGATTTATGTTTTTGGCTATCTCATTCTTAGTGTTCCATTGTTTAAAAATTGGGTGCATGCTTTATAATGAATTCAAACTATTAGTTAACTGAGTGAAGAAAAAGTACCTTGTGTTACCTATCAAAAAATATATAAAAAAGTACCTTGTGAAGTATATTGCTAGGTACAGTGCTAAACGATTATTCAGACCTTCAAATCCTGAATCATGGAATTCAATTTCTGATTCTGTGCTTTTAACTCACCTCCTCGCCCCTCGAAGAAAAAGGTGGGGGTGTGGCCATGGCTCATGGGTTCAAAACCCACCAACTGTGTGTATATATTATTTCAATCAAATTCTTGTGCTGAAAATCCTTAGTTTGGGGCAGAATAAGCAGCACACGTGATATATGATGAGTTTTACAAGGTGTGGCTTTCATCATGTGTAATTGCCACTCATTTTGAGGCATGATCCTTCCTCAATTTGTATTTAGAGGCTGCATCTTGAAGCTTTTGAATATCCTTTGAAGGCCAAGCCCAACATACCTTCGACAGTATGTTGTATATCATATCTTTTATGGTTTTAAAAGAAACCTTTGCTTAGGGGATTGGGTAGGTATTTTGTGCAATTTCAAGTGCGCAATAATATATTCTGAAGAACGATAGATAGTAAAACAATAAACATATGCAATACACTATTAAGTTCTGCATATATGTTAAGTTAATGAGAAGAAAATTTGTAAAATATCTAAGTATTCAATGTAGGTGCCATGTTCTCAAGTGTCTAACATACCAATTTTTATATAGAGAAGTGGCCTGCTGTATTTGTCTGTAACTTAGTGTTATTTGTTGAAATTTTACTGTTAGTGGAAAATGTTTTCCTTTGAAACCATAGAGACATTCCTTTCTTGGGAGTTTTAAAGTTTCAATCTTGGTTCAGATTTGACTTTTTTATCTTTGAAAAATCTGCTAAATTTATTCTCAGTGATCGCCTTTGCAGAATCCTGTTTCTGTTAACAACTAAAATCTGATTAAAACTTTAGAGAGAGAGAGAGAGAGCCACTATCACTGCTGTAACCTTAGAGTTCATACTTACAGATAATTTTGACTATGGATTACCCAGCAATTGGTTTTAGTGGGTAAGGTCAGTTGCCTGCAGGTTTTACTAGTTCAACATGTATCCATAGGGCTCTTCTTTCGAAAGTTTCCATATGTAATAAAAAACAGGTTGTATTTGTTGTTTTTTACCCCATAGTAATGTTAAAAGGTGTTCATGCTACCAGCACCAGGTGTCAAATGTGGGGTCTAAAGACCGTGAATAAATCAAGCTGTCTGCAATATAGAACTTCCCAAAAAAGCTGTGCCCAGTTTCCATCTGTGATAGTCCTCTTTCTTAGGGCTAGTCTACCTCTTGGAATTCTTATGCATGTGCTAGTCAACAACAAAATTTCTCCTTGTCCAGTTTGGAAGAAAGATCTGCTCAATTTTTCTACTTTATCACCTACCTACTTGTAATGAGGATGAGAAATTAGAATTGGATTCACACTTCCAATTCCCACCACCAAAACAAAGATACAGCTCAAATGGTAGCCCCCCACCTTTTCGAGTTTTCTCTACCCAAGAGAGAACCCAAAAAATCAATGATTTGCATGAAATTGAATATGCCTCCAGACAATTGTATAACTACGTAGATGGCATGCACATGGAAACTTTTAAATGTAGTTTAGCAAGTTCTAATCAAAATGGAAAGAAAAAATGAAAAAATGAAAAAATAAATATGGGACTTTACAACACTTTACATAAAAGGGGTTCAAAAAGGAAAAGCATGATGCATGCACTGCCTTATATTACCGGTAAAGGACATTGCGTCCTTGAAGTCTCAAAAAGCTTCAAAGATCTTGTTGGATCCTCAGCTAAATCTTCATAAAATATCCTTCAACCAGGAATAGATGCATTGTCTATAGTGAAAAGTCCCCTCTATTTGTCTACCCTCTATAATAAAAGGCTAAATTTCCCAAACAGACATTAGGGCCATTTCCAACCATAAAAGTATGAAAAGCTTGTCAAACGAATTATGCCCAGAATGCATCCGTTCAAATCTTCTTGATGGAGACCTTTTTCAATATCGAATCTGTTCATTGGGCGCTAACAGAGTAGAGAGAACGAAAAGAAAGTAAATTATTTTTGTTCCTTGAATGTCCATGCGCATGTCATCACAACAGTTGCTTTGTAGTCTGTACCATCCAAATGCATTTATATCTTTAGTGTGAGTGCAAAAGTACTTTGACACAGGTTTTGCTTATAGATGTGTATAAAAATAGTAAAACTTACCCACAGTTCTTTTAGGTGTTGTGGATTAAGTTTTTTAATTAAATTCAAATGCATAATTGTTTTAACCAATAAAACACAGTAAATCTGCATGTATTGCATTTAAGGAATTATATCTAAATTTAATCCATAAATTTTATATAAGAATACATTACCTCCCATCCAAAAAAAGAAAGAAAGAAAGTGAGTCATTACCGAATGTAGTTGGTGTGTGTGCTTATTATTATTATGGACAAACAAAGTGTTGTGAACCTTCATATAAAAAGATAACCAATGACTTCTTGATTTGTTGTTACATTCATTTGTGTAGTATCTGTGTTCATCCTTTAAACAAAGATTCGATCGAAGTAAGTTCTACAATTAATTAAGAGAGCTGTCTAGAATCTGTACTTTCTATATAGCCTATAGGCAGTAAGAACATGCTAGTTGGTGGTGAGATTAACATTCTTGTTGACAAAAAAGAAAAAACACTTTTGGTGTACATTGTTGAAAGAAAAACAGGTTAGGAAATTTGGGACTCTCAAGCCCATTTGGTTCACGTGGAATGAATGCAAGATTGAAACTTGTTTGGTACAAACGTGGGCAGTGACTTAAATAACCTCAGGATTTGGGCCGAAAATATTGAAATAATACTCGAACAGAGTCAAATATTATTCTCATTTTTTTCCCTCAAGAAAAATCATTCTCATCTTAGAAGATAGAGCGGGGTTCATCTTCTGATTCTATAGGTAGAAGTGAATAATTAGGATAGTTTTTAGAGGAAATTATACATGGTCAGTGGCATGGTGTATTTCTAAGGTTCAATCCAAAGTCTTCACCTTAATAAAATATAAGGGTCAGTGGAAGGGTGCATTCAGTTATTGCCAACAAAATTATAAATGTCAAAATATTTAAATTAGTAAGTAGTCCGATATACACTTAATCCTTGAAAACTCATAAATTTAAATATCAAATTGTTTAAGTTTCTACCAACCATCTTGACCAGTATAAAATCATAAACTTATAACAATGAGTTTTGTATATTCTTAATATCACATATGCTCTGTTATAACTGTCATTTTAATCTCGTATATATATGTACTCTTATCAGACATTGGAAAGTTTAATTTGGGGTATTCATAACCTTTTTCATTATCTATACTCTTTGCAGTATGGAGCCTTGGATTGATGACGAGCTAGAGATTTTGCACCCCAGTCCGCTTCAGAGGTCATTGTTGACGCGACAACCATATCATCGATCAAAGGCCATTTGGAATGGCGAGGTGAAATTTCTACTTGTAACAACCGCTTTAATTTTTTCGTTGTAATTTCCTTTTAGCTAGCAAATTCTTTGAAAGTTGTATTTTTAGTTCTAACAATCGCTATAACTTTTATTGATTTTGTAGGACCCGGGCCCACTTATGTGTCGTGGTCGCACTAAGGAGATGGCAAATGTCCAGATGCAAGATAATCGGGTCGTAGACATTATGAAATTGCTAAGACTGGAAGGATTGTTCAGAGTCCCTTCGAAAGAGATAGATCATTGCCTACTATCGGCCCTAGTTGAACGATGGCGGCCAGAGACTCATACATTCCACCTTCCACATGGTGAGATGTCAATCACCCTACAAGATGTGGAGGTGATTTTCGGACTTCCTATAGACGGTGAGGTCTTGGTTGGGCCGACTGCCGTGGAGAATGGGGATTGGAGTCAAGTGTGTGGGGAGTTGCTTGGTTTTACTCCGCCAAATGACAATAAAACTTTGGTGGGGCAAAGAATTATGATCAGCCGACTTATTGAGGCCATTGTAGCGCCACTGCCTCATGATGCAACAGAGATTCAGATACACCAGTATGCCCGATGCTTTATTTTAGCGCTACTAGGGGATACACTTTTTGTGGACAAGTCAGGAGATAGGGTGCATCTGATGTTCCTGCACTTCATGCGCAACCTTCATGATCCGCCACAATATAGTTGGGGTAGTGGTTGTCTTGCCTGGCTGTACAGGGAGTTGTGTCGGGCAAGTGAGAAAGGGGCATCGCAAATTGGTGGGGCGTGCATCTTGGTCCAGTATTGGGCATGGGCAAGGTTGCCTTTTTTGTGCCCGAGGATAGAGCCCCCACCTGGATGTGATTATGGCCCATGGCCATATGCTCCACTTGCATTTAAGTAAGTCTTTTTCTAATATTTAGTGTGTTATACAATGTACTCATCTTAATAACTAAATTGTATTCTTGTGCTTATGTTATTCGCTCGTCATTGTAGGTGGGTGCGGGTGCCAAGCCCGAAGAGTAGGCCATCCAGCACGACCTTGGTCCACTATCGTGAGCAATTAGTGACAATGCAGTCAGACCAGGTAATAATATTCAAAAATTCGGTTTGCTTCATCCTTTAACATATCTTTTGTTAAATTTTTTTTTTCCCTTTATCTATGTATTCTCCCTTGTTCCACATTTGAAGATGCTATGTTTATTGTTTTTTTGTTTCTATTGTAGATTGTGTGGCAACCATACGAGGCAGACTTCGGTCACCTTCCTGAGTTCTGCGTTGCGGGGAGGGATACGTGGACAGCAAGGGTGCCGCTTGTGTGTTTTTGCATAGTAGAGAGACACCACCCGGACCGTGTCCTTCGACAGTTTGGGTTGGCGCAGCAGCGGCCTGACGATGTTGTCTACGATGATAGACTGCATAAAATTGACCTACGTGGGAAGGTTGAAAAGAATTGGAGGGAGGAGCATGGACCGTATATCATTTCATGGGAAATGAGACGACAACAAGTTTGTCATGCACCTCCTGAGATTGGTGAGATGCCCCCCGATCATCCCTATTATCTCTGGTACCGTCCGGTCACTCGAAAGTATGTCGACCGCAACAGCGCTAAATTACATCAACTGGTAATGTGTTCTAATTACAGTTTATTGCCTACTTCCTCATTACTTGAGTACATGTATGACCATAGAATAAAATTGTATGACTTTTTTCCCCCATATGTGGTTTGAGTTGACTAACATCCAATTCCACAAACTTACGTTACATATAGTATTGTAATAAAACTGTTCATTAATTGATATACAATTAAACAGTTTCACTAGATTAATAAGTACTATGTTATCCATTCATTAATTACAGAAACACTGTCTCAAATATGATTGTAATTGCTGAACTTTCTCCGTTTCAGATTCAAAGCCATTTAGCGCTGTTGGAGATGCTTCCCGAAGGCAGCCAAGCGCACAACCATATCCGCCGTGTCCTAATTGGTGTGGCTGGCCTTGGTGGTGGTCCTGCAGCAAATGATGAGGCAAACAATGGGCATGAGACTGAACCAACAGCTACTGCAAGCCCAAGCACAAGCGCAGCACCTATAAGTACACGGACCCGTGGTCAGCGTGCTCTTGCAAGCCCAAGCACAAGCGCAGCTAGGGGCCGTGCTCGGCCTACTATGGCAAGCCCAAGCACAAGTGCAGCAAGGGGCCGTGGTATGCCTGCTACAGCAAGCCCAAGCAGAAGTGTAGCCAGGGGCCGTGGTAGGCCTACTACAGCAAGCCCAAGCACAAGTGCAGGCAGGGGCTTTGGTCGGTGTGCAACAACCCCTCGGGTTGTAAGTAGTCCTGAGATGCCTGCACCCATCCCGCACTCATCTCCTCAGCCTGAGGTCCCTCCACCCATCCCAGATACATCTCCTCAGCCCGAGGTCCCTTCACCCACCCCACCTTCGCAGCACAATTTTGATCTCAGCATTGATCAAAATTTGACCCCTCCTATATTCCTCGAGACACCCTCTTACCCACCCACCAGCTCTACTACACCCACTCCTGGCCTCTACATAGAGCATCATTACCCACCTACCGCATCCTCATCTGACCCTCTAGGACCTCCGGTTGGGATTGACACTCCACAGCCACATACTGATGTACCGGACGAGCATTCCCCTCATCAGCCCTCACCCCCACAAGGTAGACCGCAGCGCACTAGAAGAGCACCCACTTGTGGCACAGGTGGACACAAAATAGGACACCGAGGCACCGCTATGGTATGATAACATTAATTATAAGCAAGTGATATATTTTGTACTTTACTTTATTCTTATCATTATACCGAATATTGATTGCATGCATCTAATGGAATTTGCAGCACGATGATGAGCCTAAGGATGATGCCCCGCAGCCTCCTCCTCCCCCGCCCAAACATTACACGAGGGCTAAAAAACGCAAAATGGGTGAACCTTGAGTAAGTGCTAAAGTTGTTCTGCACTTCTAACCAGTGCAGTATATGTATAACTATTCAAGGTCGTATAACAGTGTAGATATAAATGAATATCTTTACCTGTATGCTTAGACCATCTATATTTGAATTGCAAATTTGGTCAGCAAGTATGTTGTTTATTGAGGTTTAATTTTCCTATTTCTTTGTTCTTCTTATAGAAATTCTTTCTGGATGCAGGGTAGGCGATGGCATCTTTTTGTGTATAAGATGTCGTTTGAGGATATCAACACCCTTCCATAGGATATAAAAATAAAGATTTCCCAGATTTTCTTTTTCTTTTTTGGGTAAAAATTCACTGAAAGTGTTTTTTAGTGTGTACTTTGTAGTTCTACTCAACCACTGTGTGAAAATAATTGTTTTTACATTCTTAGGGAACCATTAAAAAATTCTCATTCAATATAGGAAAATAAAGAATTATTTTCTTCTAATGACTTGATTGGGGAACTTGATTGATTGATTGAATAATGATTATTATTTTTCCTTGTAGGTTGTTAGGTTATGCAGAGAGCATGGATTATATGGTGCTCTGGTGTATCTCTTCAATAAAGGATTGGATTATTTTAGGGCTCCTTTAGAGGAGCTGCTGGTGGTCTTGCAAAATAGTCAAAAGGAGAGGGCTGCTGCCCTTGGGTATGTATAATGTGTTCTTATTCATTGAATATGGAAGATTTCTTAATATCATGTTTTCTCATTCTAGTTTGCTTCTCTTCTATGAATGTTGTCATGTCAATATTTATAAATTAGCCTAAATTGAAATATGAGGCGGTTGAATGTTTTCTTTCCCCCAATGTCAAATGAATGTGTTTGTTTCGTCTTATCCTATGGTCTTTGAACTTCTTGTTATATAGCTATTGTCAACTCTAAATGTCTTCCCCCACCCCCACTTTATATGTGACAATGATTTTGGGTTGGCAATAAACTAATAAAGATCTTGTTTCATCAGTCTGCTCATCATTGGGCCATATATCATACTCCTTGTATAAATATTTCTAGACTATGCACATTCTGCACCATAAAGGGTGGTTATTGTTATGGCCTCTTAATGGCTTACTTTAGTTTTAGTTATTGAATAGATTTCCTGGTAGCACTTCTCTATTTGGTGATAGCACCTAAGGTACTGAATGTTTTGCATATCACTTTTGCAGCTATTATGTCAGTATGAACCTGGTTCAGTTCTCAAATTCGTTGAGACCTATGATAGCTATCGTGTGGAACACTGTCTACACCTGAATTCTGAATATGGGGTTATAGACGCTACTACCTTCTTGTTAGAAAGGGTTGGTTATGTGGGGAGTGCTCTTTTCCTTACCCTTTCAGGCCTTGACAGTAAATTTGTTAAGCTTGATACTGCTGTTGGAAATGTGGTTTCTGATGTGCCTTTGAGTTCTGCTGCTGATACAAAGCATCTCAGGACTGTATTAAATATGAAGGAGGTCTGTCGATATGACTTTTAATGAGATGATATGTTTAAGCTTCTTGTGTATGTGTGTGTGTGTACAATTGTTTTACAACTTTATATTACCTCTGATGTTTCTCTTACAGGTGAATGAAATACGCAATATATTGAATGCCTGTATTGGATTATGTCAGCGGGACACCCCTTGCCTGAACCCTGAGGAGTCAGAGACGATCTGGTTCAGATTACTTGACTCGTAAGTTGAACATCAATCTTTCTTTTGCTTTCTTTATTATGGTAGATTTACTGTAAGTTTTCTTCATTGCAAAATCGTCGGAGCAGTATATAATCATTATTAATCATTATTCATTCAAGTCATTATTAAAATTTTTTTTTGTTTATTTTTATGGTAGATTGGGGAACTTATGAAGTTGGTGGAAGAAGGAAAAATAGAGTATATTGGATTGTCTTTCGCTAGCGCAGACACAATACGAAGGGCACATGCAGTTCATCCCATCACGGCTGTACAATACGAAGGGCACATGCAGTTCATCCCATAATTATGGTACTGTATTATGCTTGTGGATAAACTTCTAGTTTTAATTAAACTTCTAGTTACATATGCAAGCTTGCTTTTGTATGTCAGGATTTACTAGTTTCTCATCTCATCTGTTGATTATCCATGAGGCTAGAAATGTACCAAATTGATTTCATTGCCAACTGATGTTTAAACCTCTGTTTGTGTATTATGGTTTTTGGTACAATAAACTAATACAGTATCTGTAACAATTAGATTCATGGCTTTGATGCCTAATCAGATGCACATATTGCACGGTTGAATCAAAGGGAGGACTGACTCTTTTGTTAAAAATGGGCCATTAATATGCATCACTAGTGATATTTATCTTGATGGATGATTAGATGGAGAGCTATGTGAGTCCAAAAATGAGACAAAAGAAATCTACATGTCTCTCAATGCTGACTTGCCTTCACAAGCTTGCTTATATGTCAACACCATGCTACTTTGTTCAATGTATATGTTTATGCGTGAACACACACTTGTCTATTATATGGAACCTGTTTAGCACTTTAACTGGCGTAGGAGTAATCTGGCAGCTTGTCCGAAATTTTGAGGGACTAATGTTAATGCAACTGTAAAAGCCCCCTCCCCCCCCCCCCCTCTCCCTCCTCCTCCTCCTCCTCCTCCTCCTCCTCCTCCTCCTCTTTCCCCTCCCCAAATACTAGCCTGGTGTTGTAGTGGTCCAATCCACATCCTTCCTCATATAGGGCTTCTGACAGAAATGAGTTGGCAATGCTCTTCACATGTATTCCCATATTCAATCTCATGATGGCTCTGACAGAAAAGAAAGTTATGGTGATGGGTGTACGTCAATGATGTGCAATGATATCTTATTGATTGCATTCTGTTTAATTGTTGATGAGCTGAGATCTTGTTATCTTCATACTGCTGACTCAATGTGTAACATGGTGTTTCTTCATTCACATTGTCCAGTCTAGTGATCCGGCCGATAAAGATGCATGGAAAGACAAAGGCATGGGGCAACTTTCCATCAAATGCAAAGAGGGTGTCGACAAGGGTACAAAAGAATCCAAACCAACAATAATTGTTAGAAATGATGTATGTTTCCTTGCTTCTTCTAAGTTTTGAATTTGGCATGACAATTTGATCTAGAAAAGGGTTTTTTATTTTTTATTTTTTTTCTTCTCAATTTTGTTTTTATGCTTTTCCATTTATTGGATTTGAGAGGTAAGAGAGTGAAATGAGAACATTTATATTTTGTAGCTTTTCCAATTGTTTGGCATTTGACCTCAAGTTTTCACCTTTTTTCTTTAATAATCAATTTGACTTATTATATAACAAATAGATTAGCCAAATATGTTCATCAGCTTTACTTCATGCCGACACATGATATATCATATGAATTACTGTTGGCTTTGGATCATGTAAAAGCCATGATATACTAAATGAATTGCCTAAAAAGTGATTTTGAGAAGCATTCTTGCATAATAATTTATTGCAACAGGTTCCCTTGTTCACTTCCAGTGTACTTGGTTTCCTTTTGTATCAATGCATTTTATTTTCTTATGAAAAAAATAATTTATTGCAACGGGGAAGTAAAACAAATTTTAAATATAAATCTCTACCCATAGTTTTCAGCCCATTTCCTCCTGGTGGAATATACATCTAAAATAGTTCTTTGTTACACTCTCCATCCCATATTTTTTGTCCACCTTAGAAACTTTTTTAAGGGACATCATTTAGTGCATTGTATGACATAAAACATTATTAACTTTCCATAGTCATTATTAACCTAATTCCAAATCAAGCAAATGAAAAAGGGGTATTGATCATTCAAATTTAGTAAAGGGTAAGTTATGAAAGTTTGAATTGTGTCCATTGATTTTTCAAGTGAAAATATTCTGGGAAATCTGAAAATGGAACAAAAGGACCAATAATATGGGATGAGGTAGTATGATTTAACAATTCTTTTTCTCCCGTATAACTTTATATTATTATTATTACATGCACAACGTTATCTTGTTAAATAATTCACTATACGATGTACTTTAAACCATTGCATCTTTTAATTGTTTTTCTGTTTCACTCTCTACTTATCAAAATAAAATATATCACTCTTTTCTAACATTTACTCCTTACAGGTTGGGAAACTGCTGCTTAATGCTTTGCTATACCCTGGCATCAAGACAAATTTGCAGAAGAATTCCGTTGTTGCAATATTCCATACTTCGGTAAATACACGATGAAACTGCATATTTAATTTACATTGTTTGTTAGTTTATGTGGTTGTCATACATGTAATAGTACTAGAAGGCAGCCTTGTAGAGGTCAGGATTGAATATTTTTAGAGGACCTATACATGTTAGTTTTATAACAAAATTCATGTGCTATAAAACTGACTTTTTAAGCAGATCACAACTTTCCATTCTATTAGACTTCCGTCAGTTTTATTGGACAAAAATGATCACATTGGCATCACATGAGCCAAATCACATGCAGTGTAATTTTCCAGTTCATAACACACAGCAAGTCAGCAAATTATTCCCACGTAACACCTATTCTCATGTAGTTAGTTTCTGTCCAATAAAAGTGACAGAAGTCTAACAACAGGGGTCAATTGCGTTATTTTTAAAACCAAGGGTTTAAAAAGTCAATTTTATAGCATAGAGGATGTGTTTCATAAATGACCTGTATCACTGGGGGTCTCTTTGTATCAAACCCTAATATCTTTGACCCTATAAACAAAATTACAGATATCTTTGTGGATCATGATGTGAATGTGTCTTTTCCTATTATCGTTAATGCATATTTTTATCAATTTATCATCTATAATCTAATAACATATTTAGAAACATAGAATCAGGGTGCTCTAAGATGCCCCTCTGAAGAAATTTCGACTCTAGTTAAAATTGCTTCCGCAACAACCTGCTTTGTGTGAATTTGGTTTGCTATTCTGTTTCTTGTCCCAAAAGAACTAACACACAAGTTTTTGTGGTAGTCAGCATGCGACTTGTAATTCAAAAAGTGTTAATCAAATAGAGGCCTACTCATAAAAAAGAAGAAAGAAAAAGAAAAGAGAGGCCTGAATCCGATGGTTTAGAACCTATCAGTAACATATGATCTGGATGTCTTATACCGCGATTCTTTTCTATGTTAAGTATTAGTCCTTGAGGCTGTTGTCTTGTAACTTATGGATTATGAATTGTTTGGTTTCTCTCTATATTTGTAGGGTGATAATGATGGAAGTGATAAAGTTGTTGCACGAACCTTCTTAATTAGGACAAAAACGGAGGAAGATCGAAATAAGCTGGCTACAGCAATGCAAGAATATGCCCCTGCATCATGAAAATAACTTTAAGCAACGGCTTAATGTGTTACATGGACCTTCAACAATGTAACTTAGTCCTCAGTGACTTTCATTTTTCCTCATAATTACCTTTTAAATTTTGCAAGGGGTGGCTTTGTTAGCCAGATGTTTTTTGGGGCTCCAAAACGTAGAGGGTTTTTTTTTTTTTTTTTTCCTTTGAATGTACGTAGTTAAGAGGCCACTGTACTTGTACCATAAAGAGAGTAATGAAATTGATTATATTTTGCTGCAAAATTGGTTTTTGAACCATTTAAGGGGAGCTTGTGTGCCTACTACTAAATTCATCACTACTACTATTTGGTGTTTTACCCCGTACAGTTTTACTATTTGCACGTGGTTGACAAAGATTAATCAGCTTCCATATCTTTATGTTACGTGAAAAAGAAGCCAACAAATCATTGAGAAAAACAAAACAATTCCACGACAAATCATTCGGCTTATAGTTTCATTCACGTTCGGAATAATAATGTAGCTAATCAAGTTGTAAGCGTTAAGAGCAAAATATAGTAGAAACTTCTGACATGTTATTAATATTGAAGGAGATTTTATAAGGGTTTGGTGTAGAAAACACCTTTTGTTTACAAGAAGGTATGTCATGCATAAGATGTATGCATTCTTTCTCTCACACACCATGTGACTTACGATCATGAGATGAAGAATACATATATTTAATGCATAAGATAATTAATACATATTTTATTTATATCCTCTAAGAAAACAATGCAAGTATAGAACTCAATGGTATTAAGGTCCAATCTTGGTCAAAGTCCCAAATCTATATATATAACTCTAATCAAGATTCATTATCTAATCTTACTTAGAGTGTGAACAAAATAATCATAATTTTATTTCGAGTGTAAACAAAGTAATCATAATCCTATTTGCAGTGCAATTATAGTAAAGGTGTGTCATAAGTCGCGTTAAAAATATTATAGTCCAATCTAGGCCAAAGGCCCAAATCTGATATAATTCTAATCCAAATCATTATCTAATCCTACTTGGAGGACAAACAAAATAATCACAACGGGGTCCATTTGAATGTGACAATGGAAAAATAGAAAAATAGAAAAGTGAGCGTATAAAGTTCAACTAAATTAGTAAATATTGCATCTTATAAAAGTGAACACATTCTACTTATTATATTATATTTATCCACCAACTTTATACATTAGGCCCCAGATGCTCTGTTTAGGCCGAGAGACTAAAAAAAAAGAGTAAGTGGGGGAAATAAAATTTCCCCAGGGAATCTCGAGACTCTAAGACTCGAGATCCACTGGGGAAATTTTTCAGCCCCAGATGCTCTGTTTTTTTTTCCTCTCGGCCTAAACAGAGCATCTGGGGAAAAAAAAATTCCCCAATGGATCTCGAGTCTTAGACTCTCGAGATCCACTGGGGAAATTTTTTTTCCCAGATGCTCTGTTTAGGCCGAGAGCCTAAAAAAACAGAGCATCTGGGGCTGAAAAATTTCCCCAGTGGATCTCGAGTCTTAGAGTCTCGAGATCCACTGGGGAAATTTTTTTCCCCAGATGCTCTGTTTTTTTTTCCTCTCGGCCTAAACAGAGCATCTGGGGAAAAAAAAAATTCCCCAATGGATCTCGAGTCTTAGACTCTCGAGATCCACTGGGGAAATTTTTTTTCCCCCAGATGCTCCGTTTAGGCCGAGAGCAAAAAAAAACAGAGCATCTGGGGCTGAAAAATTTCCCCAGTGGATCTCGAGTCTTAGAGTCTCGAGATCCCCTGGGGAAATTTTTTTTCCCCCACTTACTCTGTTTTTTTAGTCTCTCGGCCTAAACAGAGCATCTGGGGAAAAATTTTCCCCAGTTGGAACTCGAGTCTTTAAGACTCGAGTTCTTTCCAGAATTTTTTTTTTTTTCACCCCGGGACATGCAAAACTGCTGAATATGTGAACCAAAAACTGGGAAATCCTGGACATCAGAACTGCTGAATAGGTAAACCAGAAACTAGGAAATTGCTAGAAATGTAATCCATAAACACTCATTTAGAGGCTCAAAAGCGAAGAATGTAAATGCACTTACATTACATCAAAAGGTGCTCTCAATAGGCACCAAACTATACAGATTTTTGCGCTCTCTACAAAGACATGGTTTTCCAATGCAAATGCACTTACATTTGAAAAAAAGACATTTTTAATATCAACATTCTAAAAATGCCCAAGCACGCTTAATTTGCAGTTCTAACCATACCACTCAAATCACAATCTTCATAGACGTACATTAGATAGAGAATTACAAGTACATTGAATAAAAACCAAAAAGTTCACATTGGCCCAATACAGCGTAGTCACATTTCCTAAGATCGGCGGTCCACACGAGGAAAACGTCATCCATGGAAGCATGCCTAAAAAACATAGAGTAATCACATTAGGAGACAAGATAGTAAAAATTAGGTAAACATGGAATGAACAACAATGATATAACTGATGCAAAACTTTTTGCTATCTACGTACCTACTGTGGAACATGACCGCTTGTGGAAGCGCCACGGGACTGCGGACATTTTCTGCGGTTATGCCCAGAAGCATGACACAGTCCACATGTCTGCTTGGGTTGACTCTCTATCAAATCTGCATCCTCCCTCCGCCGTCCTGGTTCTCGATCCTTATTCCTCACTCCATCCATCTCATTCCTTATTCTCGACCTCACTGGTCGACCTTTGGCCCGCAACAATGCTGGATTAGGCAACCACTTTGGCCCTATAGGATCCCTCCACAATGACTGCGACTTAGGAACCACAAATGCATGCTCATAAGTTTTAAGGGCATTGTTCAAACCATAACATGGGTGAATATATGTGGTCGAATCAATATGTAAATAGTCACATACTCTAATTGCATGTGAACACGGGATCCCTATGTTTTGCCATTTCCCGCAACTGCATGTTCTTTCTTGTAACCGAACTTCATAACTGTGGTTTCCCCCTCCTGCGCTACACGTGTTCAGTTGGGTAACAACTTGAAATATCAACTCTTCATTGCTAAATGGCTTGAGATAGTGTTTCTCAGATTTACACTTATTTCCATCCCACGTGGATAAGGCATATTCACTCCATTTCTTACCCTCTAACAACTGATAATGGTATTCTTTGTTTCGGTCGTGGAAATATTGAACAAGTTTGTTCCAGGTGAACTCAACCAACGCGGCAATAGGAAGGCCTCGTGCACCTTTCAGTACACCATTGAAGCACTCTGATATATTGGTTGTCATTGCCCCAAAACGTCTCCCACCATCATGTGACTGGGTCCACATATCCACAGACTCGCCCATTAGGTATGTGTATGGAAGATAATCTTGATTCTTTTCCTTGCCATCCTTCCCCGTCAACTTCTTCTTATTTCTAATGGCCTCAATTTCCACCTCCTTAATGGTCTCCATTATGGCATAAAATTTCACTACCTGACTAGCATATCCCGCCCTCAATGCCGCTGACTTTAGAGTCGAGTTCTGAAAATGTGTGTTGAAGTTGCTAGCAACATGTCGAAGGCAGTATCTATGAAATACCAGTGGTCTTCCATCATCCCTTCTTGGCCAGTTTGCAATGGCGTTTTTGATACCGAGATGTCGGTCAGAAATTATGCAAATGCCTTCGTTAGGTATCACGTGGCCAATCGCGTCACGAAGGCATTGTAAAAACCATCTCCAACTAGACCCTGACTCAGAATCCACAATACCAAAGGCAAGAGGGAATACCTTATTGTTAGCGTCAGTTGCCATTGCAACCAACAACTTCCCCTGATATTTACCATACAAATGGGTCCCATCAATACTGATAACCGGCTTGCAATATTTGAATCCATCAATGCTTGGACCGAAAGACCAAAACACATAATTCAAAAATATCGTGTCATCTTCATCGGTGGATGTCGTACGATAGAACACCTGGGTAGTCGGATCCTGATCAATATATGCCATTAGCAACTTTTGCAACCTCTGGTAAGACTCTTCCCAATTCCCAAACATCTTCCCAATCGCCTTTTGTTTCGCATCCCATACCTTGTAGTAAGATGGCTTTTGTCCCTCATATTTCGACTCTATCATAGATCGAAGATGCTTAATTGGGGTAGTGTGATCCTCACATAACTTCTGAAGGATGTCATCTGCAATAAATTTACAACTCATCATTCTACCATCATTTCTCACCCCAGTCCGTATACACGTGTGAGGACCCTTGTACACGGTGATCATCCATAGATTGTGCAACTTGGGTTTCATGACTGCACAGACATACCACGTGCATGATTCATCCACGCATTTCGCACAAAGTTTTGTCGTGGTTGACCTACTAATCATAAAATGTTTATTTTCCTTCATGGCACACTTTGTTAATACGCGTTGCACCTCCACTTTATTGGCAAAAGTCAGGCCTTTGTACAAATTCATCCCCTCTCTCCAAGTAGACACAAATGGTGTCTCAATATGTGAAGGATCAATCATATTTTCCCAAGTATTTTCGGAAAATGACAAGGTAGGTGCTGAGTACGCAGGGATTGTGTCTGTAATGTTTTGGACACTAAGAACAATGTCTGCATCAGGTTGACAACTGTCCAATGTCTCATCGTCATCAATATCCCTCTCAATGTCCTTAAAGTCCCCTTGTTCAATCATGTCTTCAATCTCATCTCTATCGGCAAAATCTTCACCGTTAATGGCAATATTGTCATCAACATCTTCGTCATCATCATCATCATCATCATCATCCTCATCCTCATCCTCATAATCATCATCATCCTCATCCTCATCCTCATCCTCATCATCATGGGCATGAACATCTTCATCGGCATGAACATCAGCATGCTCTACATGTGTAAAATACTCATATTGAGCATCTGGAACTGTAACTTGCAAACTTGTTTGTGTTTGTTGGATTTCCTCGATACCAACTTTTCCACGTGCCTCCAACTGTATGTACAACTCAATGTTAATTACTTCCGGTATTCTCTCCAACTTGTCAAACATGATCTTCACGTGTTTGTCTGTTTCTACCGCCATATACTTGTAATTAATCCGGTGCTTCAGGATTTCATTTGGCATACGATACGTAATGTGTATGTTGTGCACAGCAGGGTTCTCACACAACTCTTCCATAACCATCATCTTCAATTCGTCAAGAGTCTTCAATCTACGATCAATTTGGGTATAATAGGTCTTTATACCTGGCCCTTCAAATGGCAATCCCTTGTTCGCATTGGCATTCTTCAACGGACCACCGTGATATATGATAATATCAATTTCAGGCATTGTGAACCTGTTAAAGTCAAGTTACTATGTTAGTTAACAAACATTTTCAAGAAAGATGTTGTCTAAAACAAACTTGAAGCAAGTCTTTAACTTTCTAATAAAAAGAGGCTGTAGTACGACTATATTAAACAATTTGACATATACAAATCCATCTGTCCTTCCTATATACAAGAGGCTAATTAAAGCAGGATGGTATGAGAGGCAAACACACGATACACACTCATTACATTTTAGCCTAATGAACACACGATACACACTCATTACAAATTAAATCTGCATCAAGATTGTGACTGTTCTCAACAAAAGCCCCTTCAAAAATGAATAAGAGAACCTCTGCTATTCTGTACAGACCACTTTGGTAATGATTCCATGAAAAGTCGTTACAAGACTAAAGTCCATAATATTATTTTCACACATACACATTTATATTAACCTGTACTAGAAGTAGATAGCATATTTTCTAACCTTTTATCCACAAGAAGTAGAGAGAGCTTATTATTGAACAAAGCGGAAGATACCAAAACCTTAATTACCTTAAATTTCTAACCTTCCTATTGGACAAATGTTTACTTCTTACATGCTTGAAAGCAGGTTAAAAGTTGATCTTAAGAGGAATTTCCAATACGCTAAGGCTAGCAGCATGTTTAACCCATTAATCAAATACAAAGAACCATCTCGTAGAAAACTACAACTAATACCCATGGACCGAAACACACTGAGAACCATTGCAAAGTTTTCTCAATTTAATCAAACACTTCTACTCAACCATTATTTAATTCCAATCCATAAACTCATATTTTTCCAAACATTTTTAAAGCACTTGCTGCAAAATAAATAAACAAAAAACACCCTTCAAATTTACATTTATATCTACTCATTGCAAGCATGGAAATCCAATGAAAGTTATTAATTTAATAGTGCAACACTGAAAAAAGTTACACAATTCAGGTGTAATATGACCTTATATACCTTACATATGTTGGTAACTTAAAAGCCCAAAATCCTTACAAATAAATAAATTTTGTTGCAGCTAAGAATAAATTGTTGAGAGGGAATGGGAACATGCATTGTGATAAGAAGTCAATAAAAAGATTTAAAGACACTAACAACCATTGGAAAGTTCTCTTTGTGGCAAAACCCATACACAACTAATACCCAACTACAATAACAATCAATTCAAAAAACCCTTACCTGAAATATGAAATTGTTGAGAGGGAAAAGCAATGAGAGAGGCAATGTGATGAGTGAGAGTGAGAGTGAGAGGTGTGAGAGTGAGAGTGAGAGGTGTGAGGATATGGGTGAGAGTTGAGGATGCTCTGTTTTTGGGTGAGAGGGTTACTGAGCTGAGATAGACTTAAATGGGTGAACTGCTACGTGAGAGACTATGACCTGAATATAAAGTCTGGTTTTTTTGATTGAATCTCGAGTCTCAAAGACTCGAGATTCTATTAAATAACCGGTTTTTATATGTGGTTGAATCTCGAGTCTCAAAGACTCGAGATTCAATTAAATAATATTACATCCTTGAATCTCGAGTCTTAAAGACTCGAGATTTAAGTAAACAGATCTCGAGTTTCTAAGACTCGAGATCTGCGTGGCACGTATTGCCACCTCACCAGGTCCAAAAAACAGCAAAGCGAGTCTATGAGACTCGCTTTTTAACTTAAATCTCGAGTTTTTAAAACTCGAGATGCTAGTTTTCAAAATTCTTTAAAACCATGTTTAACTTACGATTTTGATGTGCTGAATATGTCTATTCTGCACATTCCCTCGTCCGAAGAGTCTGTCAGTGTCACTGTTCATAAGTTTTTAAGTATGATTAGTGGCCTATGTAACTGGGGTATGATTGGTTGCCTATATTCTGTTTTCAAAGGTTTTTTTTTTTTTTTTTGGCAAATGATACAAAGTATATTTTCCGTATATAATTAATATGGCTTTTGAGTGGAGTGTGTTTGTGTTAGAACTTAGAACCTCTCGTTCTGTTTTCCTTACGTGTATGTTTGTTTCTAAAAAAAAAAAATTGTAAAAGACCCCTCCTTTTCCCCTTGAGCTTAATCCCAAGGCCATTGCCTACCAGCTTGAAGGAATGGATGTCTCAGCGGTTGAAAAACACGGTCTTGAAAATGCACTTTTAATTAGCTCAATTCTTGTCATTCCTTAAATTTATTGTCAAGAACCATGGTTTTCAGAACCGGACCGGACCGAGAGGTCGGACCGTGAAAATCGAAAACCGAGATGAAAACCGATTTTTTAAGCCTAAAGAACCGGATTTTTTGTTAATTTCGTGAACCGTTAAAACCGGGGTTGGACCACACGATTCTCACCAGTTCCGTGCGGTCCAACCCCTTAGCAAATTTTTTTTAAAAAAAAAAAACAACTTAACACAATTTTATTCTACTTAATTAAATTATCCATCTCTTACAAGGAATAAAAAAAAAATTATAATTAAAATCCTTCAAAGATATTCAACTTTATTTCAAAAATTAATCATAAATTTTAATGTTTTCATGGTTATTATTTTATTTTATTAACTTTCTTATTTAATTATTAAATATATGCTTGAAAATCACTAAATTTCCCTCACATATATAGATATATTGTCAATTTTGCTAGTTTTATAAATTTAATATCTATATTTAGGCTTTAATTAATTATTAAATTAATTATGACGTCATCACAGTTCGACCCCGGTTCGACCTCAAAAACCTTAAATCTCTCCCTTTTACGGTTCAATGAACAGTCCGGGTCTGAAAACCTTGCTTGAAATAAGGCTCCAAATGTTATGTCAAAGTTGTTTACTTTCTCTCTCAAGCTCTCTCTTACATCTAGCCTTAGGGATAGAAATTTCACAATATGTTGATAGATCTTAAGTGTTACTGGGTCTAAACTCTAAACAATGAACAAAATAAATCATAAACAAAACAATTGAAGTAATGATAATAAGTAATGAAAATAATAAAATGCTGAAAGAAAGCCAAGAGTAAAGAATTCCCAAAGAAAAGCCGAGAACCTTTCTTAATCCTTATAATATGAAAAAACTTCATGGGAGTACTTGCTTGATCTTCACATATTGAGTCTCCAAAGGCCTGGGCAAGAGGTGAAAGATAAAGAAATAAACAATAACAATAATAAAAACACAGCTCAACGAATAACTAAAAGGGCATGAAGCCATTTATCTCCTCATCCTTGTATCAAGCAAAGGTGCAAATTTAGGAATGCTCAACGATAACTAAAAGGGCATGATGAAAAAATACATGCAAAAGTTATAGGTATAAAATTTAGCTCTCTACGAACTAAAAACCTAGATGAAGAAAAAAAGTATGTACCAAGATTTAGAGTTGAGAGTTGTGTAGCATGAAAGAGGCGCAAACGTAGAGAGAGAAAGAGAGATTTGTGTCTTAGGAACTATGTCTTAGGAAGGTAATAAGAGGTGCAGGTTCTAGGGTTTTTGTGTAGCGGCACCTTTTGGTGCTATCTCGACACTTTTTGGTGCTATCCTGGCAGTTTAAAAACGTCGGGATCGTCCCCGTTTTTTGTAGTATTTTTTTTTTCCTCCAATAGCGTGTTATAATTTGTTCGAAAGGGAGAAAGAGAGTCAATCTATTTTATTTTATTTTTTTATTAAAAATAATGCCGATGTTTATCAGGTTTTGCTTTGGGGAGAAAGTGAGTATTTTTAATTAACTTAAAAAAAAATATATTGTTGATGTGAAAAATTGTGAGAGCTTTAAATCCTATGTAGCAAGCTCTTTGGAAGTAAAATTAAATATTGCTGAAGTGGAAAATTGTGAGAGCTTCAAATCTTATGATACTATTATTATGTCCGTGTGATGCACGACTTAATCAAGAACCCTGTAAAAACTAAAGAAAATATTTTATTAATTTAATTAAAAGTAAATAACAAAATAAATAATAAATATAAAGTAATTTTTTTTATTAAAAAAATCATATATAAGTCTAAAATTAATTTAATGGAAGATGGTAGATAATTACGTAACTAATATAAAAGGAGATCTCTAATAAAAAATAACTTCATTAACATTTATATATGATGAAAATTAAGAAGTGATAACTTTTGGCAAGGTCCTGCCTGCCCAAGTCTCTCTCTCTCTCTCTCTAAGTGTAGAACATATAATTTTTAATTAAACTTGAGATGTATGGATATATTAGCAATAAATATGTAAATTGTGAAGAATTTAATCTAAATAATTCTTTACTTATTCATGTGAGGTCGACAACAACAATCAGTTAACAAAGTATCAAAATAACCATGTAATGTTGCAACAATCATTTAGCAAAGTATTTAGGAATAATCGAGATATTCATTGTTAGGAATACTCTAATAAATTAATCTATTTCTGTTGATAAGACATACTTGTAGCATTAATAGGTATAGACAATAGTTCATCCAACCTGCAAGTGCATATTTAGAACTTCAATTAACTATGTTATCAAACGATTTGAATTTTATAATTAAAAACCACAAGAAGATTGACAAACGGAAGAAAATAAGTAAAGCCCCTAAAAAGGTTTATCTAAAAAAAAGAAAAAGAAATACATACCGCCTATGTCTTGGGGATTTATATATTGGCGTGAGTTTCTCATCTCCAAAAAATAGATGATATATCAACTCAAAAGAGGATTAACAAATGTAGAATTTTAAATTATAATAAAATTAAGATTTTTAATTAATTTTAAAATAATAAAATAAAGAGAAGGTATGGAAATAAAGAATTTGGAAGTCAAGAGAAACCTACAGCCAGTAAAATACTAATAGTGTAAAAACTTTTTTGTGTAGTTAATTATATTAATAATAAAAGGATTAGATGAAGAATTTGAATTGTAATCAAATTAAGATTTTTATCAATTTAGAAATTATAAGAGAAGAAGATAAGGAAAAAAAAAATATATATATATATATATATATATATATTTTAAATCTACAAAAGTTTCTGCAATTTGGTAAAGTCACTTGGTGTAACCACAATTTCTAACCAACCTCAACTTTTGTTATATAGTATATGATATGATATAGATAACAGTAGTCGTTATAGTTTTTTTTAAATAGGTACGGAAAGCCCAAAAGTGGTGATGGAATGGTTGGCTTGCAACTTATGTAGTAACAATGCTCACTACTCTCTTATCTGGTACTACAGGTAACTTATAGGGAAGATACAGGTGAAGATTAGGAACTGCTTCCGTGAGGCGAACCAGTGCGCAGACAAACTAGCAAAAAAGGGAGCTTTCCAAAGGCAGGATTTTGTGATTTACGTGGATCCACCTTCAGACATTAATATGCTTATGTATTTTGATTCGATAGGGTTGTGATATGAAAGGCTATGCCTTAACTCTACCAGTTTAAGTTAATGCAATGCAGTTCTTTTTCGGCCAAAATGGCCCATTAGCATGAATTTTGAAAATATTTGGGCCTGAAACACTGTTTGTGTAATAATTAGCCATCTACCACTTTTTGGGGTACTCGAGCTTGGTGAGCTCGAGTACTCCTTTTTTTTGTCCACCGTGGCACCTGACCATCAGCAAATGAAATTTAAAAAACTGACAGGTACCCGAGCTCATGAAGCTCGAGTACTGCGTTGGTTCCAACGGCACTTTAACGCACAAAACTTTCAAACACAAAATCTCACTGTGTCTATCAAACTCTCACAAACACCCACTCTCAAGGTTTCTGAAAAAAAAGACCCACTCTCACGCACCCACTCTCAAGGTTTCTCAAGGTTTCTGAAGGTTTCTGACAAACTCTCACAAACACCCACTATCAAACTCTCACAAACACCCACTCTCAAGGTTTCTCAAGGAAAAAAAATGGCCCAAATATTTATAATTTTATACCTGATTCCTGATACGGTGAGGTGAGCAGTTGAGACTTGAGAGGGGCGGAGAGCAGAGAATCAGAGGACAGACTGAACAGTGGAGATTTTGTCTAGAGAGAGGCGGAGAGCAGAGACTAGAGAGCAAAGGTAATAATTTTTAGGGTTTTGATTTGTGATTGTTTTGTGGTTAATCTCTTAGACCGGATTTGTAGTTTATCTGGTTGAAATTTGGTCAATGATTTTGTTTAGAACTAATGTACTTCCACTTGGGGGCCTTAGGCAATTGCCTAAGGGAAGGGCCGGCCCTTTAGTAGAAGAATAGGAATGGAAACTGCAAGAGGCAGTTTGTAAGTAAACTCAATAATTGAAAGTATTTGCAGATAAACAAGCTAGCTCCTAAAAGTGTTTGTAATACACTTGTTTTTTTTTTGGGATTTTTGAAGAATTAAGGATGCCCATTTGCAATTTATAAGTTTCTAGAACTTGGGTACTTACAATAAGCTAGAATTTTAATTTTTAACTTCCAAGTATGTGAACATAAATTAAGTCCATCTGTTTGGTGTTGGGTTGTGTTTGATGAGATGTGCTTCAAGTGGGCTTTCATAAAGGCGGTTAAAAGAAATGCTTTGATGTACATTATGTAATAAGAATGATGAATCTTTGAAATATTTGCATACTTTGGTCAGAGACACTAAAATGCTAGTTTGTGTGTGTGGGGTGTTTAGAGGCTTCTTGGGGAGCTCTAAGTTGACTTGAATATGTGACAGGATTGAAATGGACAGGTTCCGGCAAGAGAAACTATAGAGATATGAGGAATTCGTTGATAAACGCTTGAAACCAGATCTTGTTCACGCTATCGCTGAGCGGTATGAGTTTTGTTTTGCCGTGTATTTTGCTTATTCCAGTTGAAATGCCACCTGCACCCTAGTTACAGTAAAACAGTGCTGTTTGGTTGGTGTTTAGACATGTTTAAATGGACAAACTATAAATTTCAGAATACATGAGACTTTCTTATAGGAGATTCTATCTTTTTTCAGGGCACTATATATGCTTTTAATTTGAGTCCTGAATTGAAACTTGACATTCTGACTCTATCACTTGAGTTGGCCTTATTTGATTTATAATGGTCTCAAATTCCTAATCCATATTGTTTGGGTAGCATTTTGTCAATAGGTACGCTGTGACATGAGAACTGGGGTGAAGCACTGAACTTTTAGCAATAACACTTGTAATTTCACTTCTTTTTTTGTTTTTATTTTGCAGGGACAAGGTCTTTGAACAACAAAAAACTTTGTATCCTTTTCATTTTCCTTCAATGTGTGTGTGTGAGACATGTATTGCATGACCTATGCCTACTTGGATTATCTCATCCTCGACCCATTCTTTAAGGTGGAAGGAGACACCATTTGATCAAAGGACCATAGACTCTTTTGATCACATTTCTTGAGAAACATAGATTGCTTCCTATTTCCTTTTGACAAGCTTAGGGTTTGCTTCAGAATCATAATCTTTGTATTTGTGTGGGACCAATTCATCTGGGAACAAAATTTCTACCTTTTGCATTGGACCCCATTTATTGATGCTTGTTTATATCTGCATTTACTTGACACTATGTGCTTATAGCTCAGATTTACGAAAGAACATAGAGAATCTAGAGAAAAATAGTGTAACCAGTCTTAGGACATTGGTCAATCTTGGTTCTGAAGTGTACATGCAAGCTGATGTGTAAGTCTCTAAAATCTCTTCTTTTCTGATGCTTAATGCCAGTGCTTTCATGCTTAAACATGTGATCATGTATGGTGCATGC
Organism: Quercus agrifolia; assembly: GCA_029955455.1. NCBI lineage: Eukaryota > Viridiplantae > Streptophyta > Magnoliopsida > Fagales > Fagaceae > Quercus > Quercus agrifolia. Next base: position 10,529,000 of record JARQAD010000004.1, on the reverse strand, counting down.
AATTTTATCCTCCGTGTAAATTTATTTGTCTGCTTCTGTTTAATTATGGTTCTATATAGAGTTCACCTGTTGACCATGATGCCCTAGTTAACCACTAGTTTCCCATGTTTCTCTCTGGAGCTAATTATCACTATCATGGATTACACGGAAAAAGCATTTACATGTCTTGCAGGGATGGATCACTGAGATGTAGCTTGGGTTTTTCATAATTTTTATGCATTTTTTAATATATATATATATATACACACACATATATGGTACACTAGTGAGTAATGAGGTGAAATACTAGCCATTTGACACAATTAGAAGAAAACTCTATTCACATTTGCATTTATATCCTGAAAGAACTAATCAATTACAATTATGATCCCTTGTAATTGCTTATAGATCCTAATTCAAAACTAATTTATACCAAAAACTAATTTGTAACAGTGAGAATACTTACTTTATAATCCATATGCATAGGAACAAAGAGTTTTGTACACCCTTGTTAACAAAAAGCAAAAAAAAAAAAAGAACAATAGAAAAAAGAAAAGAGGGGAGGATGGGAGAGGGACTTTAGTGTACTAGTTTGCATATAACTTTTTTATTTATTTTAAATGCCCTTATTTGCCCTCTTACTGTTTTGGTTATTGGTTCTTTTTTAATGTACATGAATTTCCGTGTTTTCAACAACATTCTCAAGCTAATTGAAGCATACCTCGCCTTCCAAAGGAGCATCCCAAAGCAAACTTGAACGATGCTCATCCTGCCTCGTCAACAAAGTCTGTATAGAGGGTCCTGCTCCATGTGGGTCCATATCTGCCATTTGGTGACAACAACAACACAAACTTATTTATTTATTTTTAATTATAAACATATTTGACTGAAAATAGCAATAATATATATATCTAATGCAGCCTTCGCTGCTTTCATAAAAAAACAAAAAAAAAAAAATTGAATTAAACTTGAGATACAGCATGCTGAGATCACCATGAACATCTTGTCATTATGTTTATGACAAGATGTTCAACTTCTAAACACTTTTACTATGACATTCTATCAAAAAAAATTTATGCTTTTATCTTCTTTCTAAAATAGTTGACAGGAAAAATACACGGAATTGTTATCTTCCCCAACTACTGTTTAGCAGTTAGTTACTTATATTAAAAAAAACTGTTTAGCATTTACTAAAATGCGGCATATATAGCTCAATATTTCATTGAAATACAAAACTTTAGATTAACTTATTTCAGTCATCTCTTTCATATTCACAATGGTCATCTACACCTAAGCCTGGCTCACCATCACGAAACCACTCAATCTGTTTTACGATGACTGAATGACTTTGAACCTCTAAGTATGAAAAGGTACTATGAAAACGGATCTTGATCTTTCATTTTCTTATTGATGTGAAGCTTTTTACTTTGGGCTAAGAATGAAGGCTTTCACCTAAAGTCCTATACATTTCGGCTTCATTTCTCCCATTTCATTGACCTGGCAAAGATCTTGTCACTGTCTTCATTGGAATTTCAAATTCCTGGCTTTCATCACCTTGCACGTTGCCCATCACATCATGAGGTCCTTGTTGCCAATTTCATCAACCCCTATTTTTCTTGCAACTTTGACAAAACCTTCTTCCATTGGGGCTTGCGATGATCATTAATGGTCCAACCATGAAGCATCCCTGATTTATGTTTAGTTTTTTTTTTTTTGGCTGAATCCTGATTTATGTTTAGTTGTTTACTTAAGATAAGTTATGAGAATTATTTAACAGATATGTTCTGCTTAAAAGTTAGTAGAAAGAATATAATGTTAACCACTATAAGCTATTTATATGACTAAACATGTTCCCCTACTTAAACAGAAAGAATATATATTGATAATGAGAGAGAGAGAGAGTATGAAATTGCAAATGAAACTTGTTAATCTGGGTTTGAGAATCAAGTTTCCTCAAATTTTGGGATAAGATTGTCTATCAACCGATTCGTATAAACCCAAATTCAATGCACTAAATGTGACTTTTATATATAAAAGAAGATCTTGTGTGATATTTGTCTAAGTGGACCTTAATAGCAACATAAACTTTTAAGCAATGACCATAAGTTTATTACAAAAAAACACTTTCGTATAAAACGATCTAGCCACTACTTCTCAAAAAATCAGAATCAAGGTAACTGACAACAAGAAAGTTTTGTAACCCAGCTGGAAAAAGGCTTATTCAAAGCTTCAACCTAAAATATGGGTTTTGAAAGCTCCATCTGATTTTTAAAATGAAAACCAACCCTTTCTCTAAACTTTGAAGTATAATTAATTAATAAAACTTAAGGTTAATAATTATTACTTGGTGATCCTCTTGCGGTGGATAATGTAAGTGACATATATTCATTCCTAATAATGTTGTATCATAAAACAGAAGAAGGATGCTTTATGGGACCAGGTCTTTAATTAAACGCAAAATGTTGCTAAATATATAGTTTTTCATTTTCAATTTTTTGGCTGGATTAAAGTGTAACTGGATTTGAAGCCTAGCCGGCCAATATATCCATAGAATTTAATATGAAAAGTTTTGTTGCACAAATCTTAAGGACTAGTAACATCAAAGATGTACATGTATAGGCTGCACAAAAGAAAAGCAATGGGAGTGGAGGGCTTTATAATCAAGTAATCAACAACCATGTGTGTGAAAAATTGAAAATGACATGTTTGGACGTTTACAGGTTGAAGAGAATCCTACAAAGCCTGGACTTAGACAGAGATGACATTTAGCAAACACTATTTTTTAAAAGGCACAGAATTACAAGCCTGGTCATAACTTCTTGGGATAAATTCTTAGTATGAAACAATGTGTATTTTGTAATAGCAAAGTCTCTTCTCTTTTTTTTTTTCTTTTTTTTCTTCTTTTTTTAAAGGATAGTGTAGTTTCTAATTGCATTGCCCTGCTGAGAAAAAATAAAGAATAGTCACAGCAGGGAAGAACACTAATTTTCTTTCTCTTACGACTATAAACACCATATCCTCCCAATTTGAATTTTCGACATTTTACAATGTAGTCATCATTTTACTTATCAGAAAATATATCTTTCTACTTAAACATCAATCTCAAAACCATCAAGAAACATTATAACGTGGACATATATGATAAATCTATTACCAAAAATCCCCAACTCATATACCTTCCTCTGCCACAAGCCTAACATAAGGGGCTTGGATTTGGCCATTCAAACGCGGCCCACTTGTGTCCCTCTTTTCCTTCTTTGCAATAATTAAGTTCAAGGATCTAGGAAATTAAACAAATCCCTCATTCATGTAAGTTCCACTATTTTCAGTTTATTTTGGAATCTAAACTAACATGCAAATTTGGGTTTTCAGCCGAAACAACATGCAAATTTGGGTATTCAATCATCTAAACTAACATGCAAATTTGGGATTTCGGATAATAATTTGAGGCTCATTTGGGTTTTCAGCCGAAACAATTAGCGGCAACCCAATCGAGAGAGAGAGAGAAAAAGAGGGTACCGTGGATCGGAGTCCCCTTGCCGCCGATGACCCTAAGAGCTGCCGCCGCCTAAGAGTCCCCTTGCCGCCGATGTAAGTGAGAGTGAGTGTCTTGTGCGTGAGTGAGTGTTTGTGAGAGTCCCCTTGCCGCCGATGTAAGTGAGAGTGAGTGTTTTGTGCGTGAGTGAGAGTCCCCTTCTCTTTTTCTTTTTTTTCAGAAACCTTGAGAGTGGGTGTTTGTGAGAGTTTGAAAGACACAGTGAGATTTTTTGTTTGAAAGTTTTGTGCGTTAAAGTGCCGTTGGAACCCGCGCAGTACTCGAGCTTCATGAGCTCGGGTACCTGTCAGTTTTTTAAATTTCATTTGCTGATGGTCAGGTGCCACGGTGGACAAAAAAAAGGAGTACTCGAGCTCACCAAGCTCGAGTACCCCAAAAAGTGGTAGATGTCTAATTATTACACAAACAGTGTTTTAGGCCCAAATATTTTCAAAATTCATGCTAATGGGCCATTTTGGCCGTTCTTTTTCTACCAAATAAAAAAATTAATAAAGCCCAACACGTCTCAAATTGTGGTTTACCAATAGGCCTCTACTCTTATCTATAGTAGCCCACTTTATGAGACCTCCCTTACTCTTTCTTGGCCCAATCCTTTCCTCCTTATTGCTAGTGTGACATGACTGATAATCCAGAAACAAATAAAGTCATACATTTCTCTCTTTTGTAATATGAAAGCCCAAAAACAACAAAAGTACAGTCCTCCCGGGTTGTTGGAAATTTGTAAGTCCCCTTTTGCCTAAAAATATAAAGAATCCACAAAAAAAAAAAAACAAAACTTTGGGTCCATTTCCAGACTCTAGAACAAGATTCTAGAAATGTTGGCTTTAAACCCCACAACAAGAAAAGTAGAAGAAGAAAAGTTTAAAACTCATAGATGCCATTGCAATGCCACCGCTTCTTTCTAGTCCCAGATTCTCTCTTTCTCTAACGTCACAGAACTCTCACTTCTGCCATTTCTTTCCCTCAACAACCGCCACACTCAAATTCCTCACCACCAAAACCAAAACCAAAACTTTAATCCCCACCTCCATTATTACCATGTCAATTTCCACCTCTTCTTCTTCTTCTTCTTCATCACAACCCAAAGAAGACTTACACAACGAAAACCTTATACAAGTCCTCAAATACCACAACCAAACCAAGCACAACTTCGACAAGTACGCACGAGGACCACACGGCCTCGACTGGGCTAACCAGCCCAACCCTTTTCGCCGTTACCTCTCTGCTCCTCTTCTCCCTCTCCTTCACTTCCCAACTCAAACCGAACCCCAAAAAAACCAAACTTTACAGCAAAACCCTGATGATGCATATGCTCCTCTATATTCCTCTCTCTTCCTTTCTCTCCCTCCTCCAAAACCCATTTCCCGTTCCACCATTTCTCAATTCTTCTATGACTCTCTCGCTCTCTCTGCTTGGAAATCCACTGGATACTCCACGTGGTCTCTCAGAGTGAATCCCAGTAGTGGTAACTTGCACCCCACGGAAGCTTATATTATTGCTCCACCAATTGAGTCCTTGTCTAATTCACCTTTTGTTGCGCATTACGCTCCAAAAGAGCATTCTTTGGAGCTTAGAGCCGAAATCCCATCTGGGTTTTTCCCCAATTTCTTTACTGAGAACTCTTTTCTAGTGGGGCTCTCCTCCATTTTCTGGAGAGAGGCTTGGAAGTACGGCGAGCGCGCCTTTCGGTACTGCAATCATGATGTTGGCCATGCTATTGCCGCGGTGACAATGGCTGCAGCGGGCCTTGGTTGGGATGTGAAGCTTTTGGATGGTCTGGGATATGTGGAATTGAAGAAGCTTTTCGGGCTTGAAGTTTTCCCGGAATTCAAATTCCCTTCTAGACCTGTTAAGGGTAAGTTTCCGGAGATTGAATTTGAACACCCTGATTGCTTGCTATTAGTTTTTCCTAATGGAGTTGGTAAACAATTTGATGTGAATTATAAAGAATTGAGTTCTGCAATTTCGGAGTTTTCTAAATTGGAGTGGAAGGGGAAGCCTAATTTGCTTAGTAAACAGCATGTTTGTTGGGATATAATTTATCGAACTGCTGAGGCGGTGAAAAAGCCGTTAGTGATAGGAGATAGGCTTGAAATTGATCCATTTAGGAGTAGTGGGGTTCGTAATGAAGGTTCTTATAAAGGTTTTACGGTTAGGGAAGTTGTTAGGAAGCGTAGAAGTGCGGTGGATATGGACGGAGTTACTGCCATTCACCGAGATACTTTTTATCAGATACTGTTACATTGCCTTCCTTCGGGTTGTGGAAGTGGAGGGAAGCAAAGAAGACAGCTGGCATTGCTGTTCCGGGCACTTCCTTGGGATGCTGAGGTGCATGCTGTTTTGTTTGTTCATAGGGTGACAGGGTTGCCGGCAGGGCTGTATTTCCTGGTGAGAAATGAGGACCATTTTCACGAGCTTAAGAACTCTACGAGTTCTAATTTTGCGTGGGCAAAACCAGAGGGGTGCCCTGATGATCTCCCTCTGTATGAACTTGATACATCTTCAGGATCTCTGAAGGATTCTTTGTATTACAGGCTCTCTGAAAAATTATCGTGCCATCAGGTGTGTCACATTTTTAATGGTTTTATCATTTTGAATGTTTCATCTATCGATAGAGTAGTTCAGAGACTGGAATATAAACATGTGTAAAGGGGGTATAGATGTTTAATACTTTATCTAGGTCATGAATATGAAATTGAAAGAACTACTACTAAAGTCTGAATCTTAGAAATGAACATGAAATTGGATATGGATTTTCATATACTCTATTTTTTCCTTTTAGTGAATAAAAAGGTTGTTGCTATTGGATTTTGTGTTTTGAAGCACCATGCAAAATGGCCGAAGCTATTTACAAGACACTAAGCAACATGAATCCTTTTCCGCATAACTAGCGTGCCAATATTTTCTCCTGGCAAAAAGGAAAAAATTAATCTGTGAATAATTTGAAAACAACTAGAAAAATTTCTTGTGGATTAGAAGATGTGCTGCACCTATTGAGCAGAAACATTAGTTTTTTGAGTAGAAGTATCTTCATATTTTTGACTGATTATTTTTTAATGATATTTTGGGATCAAGGTTTGGTGGTTGTTGTTTCTGAATGATATCATCAAAAACTGTTTAAACTTTATCTGAATTCAATGGACCAGAGAGTAATTTGAATTCTGATTTGTTCCTTTACCTATCAGTTATTCAATTCTTCCATTTATGTGCGGAAGAATAACCTCATTTCTTAATGGAAGTTGAATTGACAATGAGATTTACCTTTTTGCATGTTTGCCAATAGCTAAAAAATGATGCACCTATATGCAGGAAATTGCTAGTCATGGCTGCTTTAGTCTTGGTATGGTGGCTCGTTTTGAGAGTAGTTTGCGTGAGAAGAACACATGGATGTATCCTCGATTATTTTGGGAGACTGGAGTTCTTGGACAGGTGTTGTACGTTGAAGCTCATGCTGTCAGCATCTCTGCAACTGGAATTGGCTGTTACTTTGATGATCCTGGTAAGCTTCTTTTCCTCACTGTTATTTTGGCAGAGGGTTCTCAATTTAGTTGCAACTGTTCATAGTAATCGAGAATTCACACGAAGTTTCATGCAGAAAACAGATAAATGTTACACATTTAGACTGATTATACCAAGATCTAAGTTCTAGTGGGAATTAAGGCAAATGCTTTTCCACATTGACTGAGAAGATGTTGAAAAACAAATCAGTCATGTTCAATTTAACATGGAAGACAATACTAAGCGATGCCTAGATTCTTTTGATGAATAAAAATAATTTATTAAAAAAGAACTAGATGGATTACACTGGGTGTGTACCAATTAGTCCTAACCAATTACAATCTAAAATTCTAGGAATATAGAAAATCAAAGAATGCTGCCTAAGGCATTTATCCAATTGTACAAAGACTGTAATAAGGAAAGTAATCATGTGAATAGGATGTTCAACACTATCAAAGTTCTTGCTATTCCTTTCTTGCCATATAGTCCACAAAATACATAAAGGAGCAGCTTCCCAAACTCAACTCTTACACCCCTTTGATTATGGAACCTTCTTTGCCAACAAGCTAGCATTTGAACTATTATCTTTGGTATAATCCAAGATACTCCAAATAAAGCAAACACAAGAGATCACACATCTCTAGCCACAGAAAAATGAAGCAAAAGATGCTCAACTGTCTCTCCGCTATTCTCACACATGCAACACCAATCCACAATCAGTATCGAGATCTTACCAAGTGTTGTTGTCCATGTGAAAAAGCGAACTTATGAGGCACCATAGCTCCCCAAATGCTTCACCAAGTAAAAGAAACACCCCTTGAACCCCTCAGGACTTCATAATACGAAAATCAAGTGAGAAAACCAAGAATCTGGTTCATGTGGCAAGGGCTAATAAAAGAAATGGTTGAAAAATAGCACTATGAAGACTGCACCAGAAAAAGATGAAATTTTGTGGTTCACCACCATAGGTGATGTGTTGTAATTTCATATGATTGGTATAAAGACAACTTGGGATTTATAGAATCCTGACTCAAAGTAGTTGAACCTGGAAGCATTCTTCGGAATATGGACTTTGTGAATTAGCAATTTTAGGTCCCAGAGCAATCTACCTTCCATGTATTTTTCTTCCAAGTTCTAAACAGTTTTTCTCTCATATGAGTTACTCCCAAGCGTGCAAGAGATGGCTTTCACAACGACCATGCTGAAAAATGACTCCCAACTGTTTGGTGCTTACTTCAACCAGTCTTAAATTCTAAAAGCCTCAGGCCATGCCTGTATAAGAGTGACTGTTATTGTCTATGTAAGAGTCATAATAATCTCAAAATTTACATTTCCTAATGATTACTATGAATCAGGTACTATGTGATATTACATTTATAAAGATGAACATACTGGCAGCCAGTTATCCAGTCAAATATCAGCCAGATGGCTGTCATTCTTTTCTTTGAATAAATTTTTTTACTTACCAACAACAACAGAAATGAGAACAAACAACAACAACAAAAAATAACCTAAAACTAAGTTGGCTTCATATTACACAAAGAAAGATTGGTTTTACTCAAAAGTCTTTCAAGACATTTATAGTTATCACATTTATGTATGTACATCTATTGAGCCAATGAACTCTATCTCAAATGGCACTTTTTCTCCTTGTAAGAGTAAGATGGAAGGTGAGGTTGTGGAGTTAAGAGGAGTAGCATGTTCCTCTAGAGACACTTAACTCCACATGATAACTCTACAGAATTCCAAAAGACGTAAATGCACTTTTAATCTCTATATCTTGATTTTTTTTTTCATTTTAGTCCTTACATTTTATTTTTATCACTTTTAGTATCTAAATCAATTAACGTGGGACATTTAAGTCCTTGAAATACTATTCTGTCACCAAACTAACGAGAAAACTGGACGTGGTTGGCATGTGCATTAAAATATTATTAAAAAAATTATTTAGCATCTTTTAAATGCCAAAATTAAAAAAAAAAATAATAATAATTACTCAATTTTCTTTTCATTATTTGTGTTCTTCCCTATAATCAATCTCCAGCAAAAACCAAACCCCAAACCCATATTCCTAGTAAAGCAAACCTTAGCCTTCAAACCCATAAATTTTCTTGGCAAACTAATTAATTTAAGACATCTTATTTTGGGTGTTTCTTCTTTAAATAGACCGTTAGAGTTTCCAAGAGGAACTGGAAGATTGATTTCTCTTAGAACATTAAGATATTTCTTTGTGAGTGGTAAGGATGACAATAAAGGGTGTAAACTTGAAGAATTAAAAAATTTGAACTACCTTCAAGGAACTCTTGAAATAAGAGGGTTGGGGAATGTTGCAAATGTAACTGAGGTCGAGAATGCACAACTTAAGAAGAAGAAACACCCTCGTGATTTGAATCTATATTTTGACGGAGAGAATGATGCATTAGTTCTAAATGTCTTGGAGCCACCTCGAGACTTGGTAAATTTATCCATTAATGATTATCAAGGCACTAGGATGTCTCCTAATTGGGCGATGCCCCTAATCAATTTGAAAAGGCTTACTCTCACATGCTTCACACAGTTAGATTGTTTGCCTCCTTTGGGGAAGCTTTCGTCTCTCAAATCATTAAAAATAACTTTCTTTATGAGCTTGAAAAGGGTGGGTATTGAATTTTTGGGAATAGAAAACGAAATCAAGAAATGTGATAAAATAAAAATATTCCCAAATTTGAAGAAGAAGAGGAGAAACGTTGCATTACTATAATGCCACACCTTAAACAGTTGACAATTCTCTATAGCCCAAAGTTAAAGTCGCTGCCGGACTTCCTTCGAAGAGCTCCATTACAGATACTGTAGGTCCGTCACAATTCAATTTTGAGCAAGGTAGTCAAAGGCGTTAGGCGACCTTGAGGCGCTAATGCCTTGTATCGCCCAAGGCGACGAGGCGCCAAAAAGGCGCTAAATATTAAATATAGTTTTTTTACATATATAAAGCTTAAATCATATATATTAATGTACTCAAAATTATAATCAAGCCTCTCTTACTTTGTTCCTAATGCATAGGATTTAGTCTATAAAACCAGTTTTTGTGTTGAATCCAATAGAGCCCAAAAAAAGAAGAAGAGAAAGAGTATAGGAATAAAAATAAAAAGAGGAGAGTTGCTATTAGAGAGTAGAGGGGAAAAAAAACTGACAGAGGGGAGCTACGAGGGGAGGAAAAGAACAGAGAGAGCTGCTCTGAGTAAGAAAGGAGCAGAAAAAAAGAAGAAAGACAAAATCAATAAAGAAAAGAGAGAAAAGAGGTCCAGGGAATGAGAAGTTAGAGTAAAAAAAGTTAGCTTTTTAAATTAAAATTACAGGTAGGAAATAAGAATAAAATAATGTTATAAAATTTAAAAGTAAAAATAAAACCGGATGAGGTAGGGTGCTGTTGGGCAACTGTCATAGTGGGAAGGTCCATGTACTTATATGTATTATTTTACTATTTATTTGTGGTGGTAAAAAGTTAAGTCTGATGTGCTTTTTAAGTGGTTGCCAACTCAAACCCCACTAATGTTACTAAAAGACAAAACTGAGTAATAAAAAAAATTAAAAAAAAAGCCAGTCATCTTGTTTTTAACGAAGCAAAGTCCTCTGCACCAGAAAGAAAACGTAAGCAACGGAAAGAAAACAAAGGCGACAGAGGCTCTCGCCTAGCGCCTGGAAAAACTATTCAAAGCGAGCGACTAGTCGACAGAGGCGCTCGCCTCACTAAAGGCGCCTCGCCTCAGTGACCTTGAGGCGCTTTTACGCCGCCTCGCCTGAAACGCTTTTGACTACACTGATTTTGAGTGAACGTTGCCAAAAAGGATCAGGAGAAGATTGGGCCAAGATTTCCCACATTCCGAACATCCAAATTGATGGGAAGTATGTGCAAAGAGATGGTTGAGAAGTTAACACTGAGTCAGAGGTAACTTGTTCTTCTTATCCTTGGGATTTTTCTGCTGTTTTCCAAAGTTAGGAATAACTTTTGGTTGGAAATTTTTTAAATTTCTGAATAATTTGGATAACTAGCATAGCATGTTGTTGCTTTGATTCGGTTATGTTGTCAATTGACATGTATCCATTGCCTGATGGGTTCAATTTAATTTAATGTACTTAACAAATAATTAGAAATGGTTGAAAATTTAGTTAGACCAATGAAATGAACATGTCATCAAATTTCACTCGTTAATTTGCATAGAAAGATAACATTTACATCTTAGTTTCTCAAATTTTTTGAGTGACTCTGTAAATTGATTGAAGTGCTGTCTGTCTAGTGTTTACAATGATTCCGACTTCAACAAAGATAAACCTGTTGGTTTCGAAGCAGATATATATACTTCTGTAATTGCTAATTCTCAACTCTGTAAACTTTGAAGCACTATACTGTCTTGTGGCCCAGTTAATGCCAACTTATGTTTTCCACTAAACTTGGATTTGAATCGAGACAAGTTCAAAAAATTCCAACTTGATAATCATGAGTATGTCTGATCGTTTTGATGATGATTTAGTTTCTTCTACTGGTGAAATTAATGCTCTTTTGGAAGCTTCTGATTTGCTTAACGTTATTTTTCTGATCCTGTGCAATGTATATTCACGTTGCAGTCTTCTAGTTCCACAATGAATTTACCTGGTTGAAACGTATTGGTCTCTTCTCTTAACATTCGTGGTTGGTGTCAGTTTGTTCAAGTCATCAATTTTGAGAAAAATATTATTATATTGCTTTTTTTTTTTGGCTTCATTTGTGTGGCCGTTCTTGTGGAAACTAGGCTTTTCAATGTCATTACTATTAGTGGCTAATCTGCACAACTTGTTGGTAATAGTATAATATGGTGTGCGTTTTTTATAATTCTTATTTTCTAATATGTATTGGCACTTTACCATCTTGGTGTGTGTACATGCATTTCATGTTAGCTGTATTGACTTAGGTTTGTTACTTTTAGATGCCACATGTTAGAGGATCAAGCTTCTTAGTTTCAAAAGAGCATGGTACGTGTCCCCCTACATAATAATTTTTTTTTTAAATTTTTTTTTATATAAATCACAAACCCATGCTAATGTGTTACGCACGAAAACTTGCCTGTTTCTGTGGTAGACTCAAATAATTTCCTAAAATCTCAAATTGATTATGAAACTATATCATTAGTGAGGTTACCATAATCATATTGATTCTAATAACCATAAGATCTCTAGGATTTTTCAAACTCACCTTTTGAATTTCCCACTAATTGAGCTCCCTATAAGCATCTACAAAGAAATAGTCAAAGATAAAATGGATCAAATCGATATGCAAGCAATATAAAGCAGATTTCTAAAACAACTATGATAATTGAAATATATTGTGTGTACTTGAAATCATGGTTTTCAGAACCGGACCGGACCGAGAGGTCGGACCGTGAAAATCGGAAACCGGGATGAAAACCGGTTTTTTAAGCCTAAAGAACCGGATTTTTTGTTAATTTCGTGAACCGTTAAAACCGGGGTTGGACCGCACGGAACCGGTGAGAACCGGACCGGACCGAGAGGTCGGACCGTGAAAATCGGAAACCGGGATGAAAACCGGTTTTTTAAGCCTAAAGAACCGGATTTTTTGTTAATTTCGTGAACCGTTAAAACCGGGGTTGGACCACACGGTTCTCACCGGTTCCGTGCGGTCCAACCCCTTAGCAAATTAAAAAAAAAAAAAAAAAAAAACTTAACACAATTTTATTCTACTTAATTAAATTATCCATCTCTTACAAGGAATAAAAAAATAATTATAATTAAAATCTTTCAAAGATATTCAACTTTATTTCAAAAATTAATCATAAATTTTAATGTTTTCATGGTTATTATTTTATTTTATTAACTTTCTTATTTAATTATTAAATATATGCTTGAAAATCACTAAATTTGCCTCACAGATATAGATATATTGTCAATTTTGCTAGTTTTATAAATTTAATATCTATATTTAGGCTTTAATTAATTATTAAATTAATTATGACGTCATCACGGTTCGACCTCGGTTCGACTTCAAAAACCTTGAACCTCTCCCTTTTACGGTTCAATGAACGGTCCGGGTCTGAAAACCTTATCAAGAACCTCATAACTACTTGGCATTTTTTCTTTTTCCTTCCAATTTCCCCACCCACATTATTGTAATTGTTGAATAAAAAAATCTTTTTATATCATATTTGTTTTTTTTAATGAATATCTGGTCATATTTTAAATTGCCTTGTAACATTGTGAGATTCTCTTTGTACCAATTCTTAATAAATTTTTATTGATCTTAATTTCATTTTCTTTTAGATTTCACGAAAGCATAGAGTTTCAAGTCCTAAGATGCGGGTTGTACTACTACTTCCAACTAGAGAAGCAGAGACCAGAGCAATGTTTGCTGAGACCGTTTTGAGGTTCTTAACTTCTAAATCTACTTAAATTTTTAGTGTCATTTAAATGCTGAACTCTTTTACTGTTCGTTTTTAGAATGTTATGACCCTAGTTCCTCTAAAAAAAATTTAAGAAGAATATCTCTCATTAAAGGACCCTCTTTTATTAAATAATACAAAAAAATGATAGGAGAACACACTAATTCTTTCTACTCTCATGTCATAGTTGAATGAAGAGTTTTTTTTTTCATAAAAATTTTTAAAAAAAATTATTGAAAAAAAAAAAAAAGACTACCTCATGCAAAAAGAGGCACAAAGTAGCCAAAATAATCACAAACAACAAAAAATGACGTACAAGAAAAAAGAGAATCTATAACATTATAATGGAATTACTAAAAGTGAGTTCCCAAAGATGAGACTAATCAAACTAAGTGCCTAAAAACAAGGCTATAAGCTGGTCCAACTCTCCAAGTCCCCAAATGTTCGAGTATTAGCTCTCTCCAAATGATCCACGACACACACAAGGGTTCCAAGCTAACAAATGTTTCCCTAACCAAAAAAACAACCGCCCTCGTCTGGTAAACCCAAGAAACACCGAAAGATCTAAAAACGACACTCCATAACCAATGTGCCCCCTGGCCCCCCTCACAATGAATCAAAAGATGATCCTCCTCAACACCATCGTCCAAACAAAAGAGGAAACCCACGAGGAAACCCACTGGGGTTGAAGTGTTTTTACATAAAATTCTTACAAACAAACATTTTCCTTTACATATTTATTTTGTTGTTTTCTCTACAAATTGCAAAAGGATAACTAATGGTTCGTTTGGCTAGGAGGATAAAATAGTGAGGGATAGAAAATAAGGTGAGGATGGAAAAAATTTTAGTTTTCCCTTATGTTGTTTGGTTGGAGGGGTGAAAATGCGGAGTAATGAAAAACTCTTTTATTTGGTTGAGGAAAAAAAAATGAGAGGATAGAAAATGTAAATTGTTTACATTTACTTTCATGTCCCTGGTAGATAATTTTTTTTAAAGATATATATATTTTATTAGAGACTATGAATGCTTTGTTTCTCACTTTAATTCCTAAGAAGTGTAATGCCATTAACATTAAGGACTTCCGCCTATCAGTTTGGTGGGTAGTGTGTACAAACTGCTATCCAAGGTGTTGGCTAATAGGTTGAGGGCGGTTTTGGATAATCTCATCTCCGAGACTCAAAATTCGTTTGTTGGTGGAAGGCAGATTCTGGATTTAGTGCTCATTGCAAATGAGTGTCTGGATAGTAGGTTGAAGAGCCGGTTACCGGGTGTGGTTTGCAAGCATGATATTGAAAACGCATACGACCATGTAAACTGGGAGGCCTTGTTTTATCTGTTGGGCTGGATGGGTTTTGGGTTGAAATGGAATGGGTGGATTAAGGCTTGTGTTACTTTTGTCCGTTTTTTAGTCCTAGTAACTGGATCTCCCGAAAGATTTTTTGGAAGCTCTCGTGGGTTGAGACAAGGAGACCCATTATCCCCGATTTTGTTTCTCCTGATAATGGAGGTTTTAAGCATACTTTTGAAGAAGATAGGGGAGAGTAACCTTATTAATGGTTTTCATGTGGGAGCAGTGAATTCTGTTGGTGTGCGTATTTCCCATTTGTTGTTTGCTGATGACATTATCTTATTTTGTGATGCCTCTAGGGAACAGATGATGTCGATAAGGTTGGCGTTGTCTTGTTTTCAGGCTTTTATGGGTTTGAAGGTCAATGTTGGGAAAAGTGAGATTGTCCTTGTTGGAGAGGTGAATAATCAAGATGCATTGGCTAATATTCTTCAATGTGGAATGGGGAGTTTGCTTATGAAATATTTGGGGATGCCGTTGGGAACTTCTTTTAAGACAGCTTCGCTTTGGAATCCTATTTTGGAGAAGACGGAGAAGAAACTATCAGGGTGGAAGCGTCTCTATTTATCTAAGGGTGGTAGGCTCACATTATTAAAGAGTACTCTCTCAAGTCTTCCAACGTACTTTTTATCTCTTTTTACTGTTCCTAAAGCTGTGGTTGTTAGAATGGAAAGTATTCAGAGGAATTTTCTTTGGAGGTCTTCCGATGAGAGTTTCAAATATCCTTTGGTGAATTGGGAAAATGTGTGTTTACCTGTTGAATTGGGTGGTTTGGGGATAAGAAGTGTGGCGTCGTTTAATCAAGCTTTATTAGGGAAATAGCTGTGGAGATATGGGCATGAAGTTACCCATCTTTGGCGGAGAGTTATCTCCACAAAATATGGTGAGGGTCAAGGGGGTGGAGTACGAAAGTTTGCAGGAGGACTCATGGATGTGGCCTTTGGAGAAGCATTCATGAAGAGTGGGAGAGTTTTTCTAAGCATCTATCTTTTGTAGTGGGTGAAGGCACTCGTATCCGCTTCTGGCATAATAGGTAGATTGGTGATAATACCTTAAAAGATCTCTATCCTGAGCTCTATGTGTGTTCAGCTGCCAAGGATGCTTGCATCTATGAGGTTTTGTGGATTCCGGAAGGGGGTACTGTTAGAGTGTGGGATTTAAGGTTTTATAGAGCTTTTGAAGATTGGGAGCTAGTTGCATCTTATTCTCTACTTCAGTTTATCAAACTCGTATACCTCAGGGTGATAGGAGAGGTACTCTTTGTTGGTGGCTTAAAGGTGATGGTAAGTTTGACACCCGGTCTTATTACCAAGCGATTCGGGGTACTCCGACTTCTTTGTTTCCTTGGAAGGGTGTTTGGAAACCAAAGATTCCTAAGTGAGTGGCTTTCTTTTGTGGACAGTTGCTCATGATCGGATTCTCACTTTGGATAATCTCATGCTTAGGGATCGCCCTTTGGTAAATCGGTGTTGTATGTGTTGTTGTGATGGGGAGTCGGTGGACCACCTTCTTCTTCATTGTCCTGTTACACATACCTTATGGACTTTTATGCTTCAGGCTTCTGGTATTCATTAGGTTATACCAGGATTGGTGGTGGGATTGTTATCTTGTTGGCATCAGTGGCTTGGGAAGCATAATTCGAACATTTGGAATTTGATTTCAGGGTGCTTAATGTGGATTGTTTGGTTGGAACGAAATCATCACTCCTTTGAGGACAATGAGAAGACGTTAGATGAGTTAAAGGTTTTATGCCAGCATAGTCTTTTTGAGTGGTCTCGTTGTTGGGGTTTTACTGATTCTTCTTCTCTCTCCGAGTTTATGTTTTCCCTTAGATTAACTTCCTGATTACTCTCTTTTTTGTTTTGTTGTTTGGTTCGTCTGTTTCTTGTTGTTCATCATCATGAACAACTTGTGCTATTCATTTTTTACTCATTAATAATAGTTCTCTTATTACCTATAAAAAAAAAAATTTTATTAGGGGAAAAAACCGAAGTTGGGGGTACGTTGAATAAAGCCAAACATGTAAGAAAAAGAAAAAAAGAAGAGTAAAAAAAAAAAAAAAATCAACATTACAGATATGTGAGGGAGGACTAGGGGTAGATGGGTAATTTCCATCAACCCCCCCTCTTCTTCCCCATTTTCCCTCCATTTTGGGGGATTGAATTTTTGTGGGCCCAGGGAGAAAACTGTCAGACCTCACCATTTTCTCTCCTCATTTCCTCTCCTAACTAAATACACCATTACCCATTTTCCCTCCCTCATTTCCCATCCCCTAGTTTTTTTAAATCTACATTGTTTCTTTGTTATTTTATTTTGGTGATTAATTTTGAGATTCATAAAAATTGAAAACTGATTTTTTTTTTTTTTTTTTTAATTTAATGATTCGATAGTTGAGGGAGGGGGATTTAAACTCTTGATGTTTTTATTGGAAGCACTAGAAGATGCTAATTAGGATTGGAACACCGAACGTTTCCATTGAAAATATTAAAAGATGTTGATGAAAGAATATTAGAACTTAGAAGAGGAAGAGTTCACATTATTATTAAAAATAATCCTATGGATATACTTTTTGGTTTATAAAGCCCATTTCTCCATCAATCTGCACATGTATATCACTGTTATTCACTCGGTTCATGAACAACAATTTGGGATGACTACCTCAGCTTGCCGTCTAAAATCACGGTTAGCCTTGTTTGTGTTATTTGAGCATTCTGTAAACTATGGGCTTCATTTGTTGCACCACTGAGCAAAATGCTCCAGTAGGCAAGTAGACTTGGGCAAACGCATTAACACACGAGACTAACATTCACCAACGTTTCAGAGTTCCTAGCAGTTCCCAGACTGACTGAGGCAAGGGGAGAGCACTTTTACCTGTTGTGCATCACTTGTTTTCACATTTTGTCAACAAGCGGCATTGCCCTTAGTTTATACGTAATGTCCGATTCTGAGATGTTTGCCTTAGGCAAAGCCACACCCTTTGACTGATGGAAAAATATTCACCTACAGTAAGATACTTAATAATCGTTAGATTGGCTAATATGTAGAGTTACACTTGTCATCCCTGCTGGATGTAATTGCATTCCCCTCTCCCTCATTGCATAATTTGTATTGTTGCTTATTCTCTTGTGGGATCTTTAAATATCCCAAGAACGTGTTCTGCAATACTTAGCAAATGTGTTCAAAATCACAAGATATATAACCTGTCAATACAAGCCATTCCCACAACAAGACACATTCACAACCTGTCAAAGGAAGGTACAGCTCATTCACTAGGTGCCTGAATGTAAATCTACGCACATTCACGAGGCACAAGTAGCTTTTCAATTCCAAATGCATGTAATTTATAGTATCATGCTTCCTTACAAAATATGAGCTACACTAACCAATTGTAGCAAGCTGATCAAAAGCAAAATATAATAAAAGCGGTTTAAGTGCAGCCAAAGTACATACTCATAGCCTAGAAACAAGGAAAAATATCATCCTAGGGAGCAGCCCCACCACACATTACAACTAGCTCACAAAACCAGTTTCCAACAAAGTTCCAACAACATACATGAACCCAAAAGATAAAAGAGAAATGAAGATCAAAGCAAGCTGTAGGTGGCATCACCATTCAAGATTGCCTCATTTGGAATACTTTCTTGCAACTGAACCCTCTCTGACAGAAAACAACACAAAAGAAAAAATAGGAAGGAAACTGCATCATCATCAATGGAGTCCGGAAATAAGAGTTTGATCTCCAAAACGGCTAGGCCCACCAATGCTAGAAAGAAGGCGCTCGCGACGACTCTCCAAGTCTGCTACCTCCTTCTTCAGAATCTCAATTCGAGTGTCAATAGCATCAACAGCTGGCTGAACTCTCATCATGAAAACAGAATGGGCAACCTCACGGAGATGGTCCACAATGAACTCCACAGCAAAGCCCACACTAACTAGCTCCTGAATCGCAGCCCTCCACTGCAGGATCCTCTCGATAGAGACGGTGTTAACAAAGTTGTGCTCAATATCGTTCATCACACTCCCCAGCATCTTCAAGAAGTGCTCTCTGGCAGAACGACCAAGTCGGAATCCTTGCATAAAGTCACCACGGCTGCTATAGATCATCACCAAATGAGAAACACAGTCATCGGGGACTCTAAAGCCATGGAAATCCACATAAGGAGGCCCAAAACCCCAAAAGTCCGAAGGATCAAGGTCATTAACCTCGGTTATGGAGAAGGGTTTGTGGAGAGGGAGTTCATCGGTGTGGTTTGTGGAAAGGTATTCGCATGGGATGGGAGGATTTCAGCAAAAATTGTCAGCTTGTTGTTGGTTTAGGGAATAGAGTAAGGTTTTGGCAAGATGGGTGGTATGGGGATCAACCCTTTCAATTGGCTTTTCCAAGGCTATATGGTATTGCCATTGATAAGGAGGTTTCTGTCGAAGCCTCTTTGCTAAGGCAGGGGGCGGAGGAGTGAAGAATTTGGAATGTTCATTTTATTAGAGATTTTAATGATTGGGAGATGGATGAAGGGCTGCATTTTCTTCGCATATTGGGTGCCAATACTCCTCCTATGGATGTTGGAGACCGGATGAGATGGAAGTTGAAGCCTAATGGGGTTTTTGACATCCGGTCGTTTTATAACAAATTAAGGGATTCTCCCTCAACTGTCTTTCCTTGGAAAGCTATTTGGAGAGCAAAGGCCCCTAGGCGAGTTTCTTTTTTTGTTTGGTGTGTAGCTTGGAATAAAATCCTTATGGGGGATAACTTGAGATTAAGGAGATTGGTTTTTGTGGATTGGTGCATTATGTGTTGTCATTGTGGTGAGACGGTTGACCACTTACTTTTTCATTATGAGATGGCTTATCGGTTATGGAGCTTTGTCTTTAAAACTTTTGGCTTGGCTTGGGTCATTCCTAGATCGATTCCAGACTTGCTCTTTGGCTGGTGGAATTGGATGGAGAAGCATTTGTCTCAGATTTGGAACTTAGTCCCTTTGTGCATCCTATGGTGTATTTGGAAGGAATGAAATCGAAAGACTTTTGAGAATTTGGATAGCTCTAGTGATCAGATGCTTGCTTCTTTTAGTGGAACTCTTTTTGATTGGTCTCGGGCGTGGGGACTCACGTCTAATGATTCCCTCCCTTCTTTTCTTTGTTCCCTTTCTTTTTTGTAATTTTTCTTTTGTTTGGTTTTCTTTTTTGTTTCTCTCTGTTTTCCTTTTCTTGTATTTTCTCGGTTTGCTCTATGCTCTTCATGCATAGAGTTGCCTTTCGTTTATATATCATTCTTACTTATCAAAAAAAAAAAATTAACCTCGGGCTGATCAAAGCGGGTGAAAAAGGCTGCAGCTTCGCTCACAGGGTCCGGAACGGTGGCAGAACTGCTACCCACCTCAAACTCAGAGGGGGCAGTGGGAAGTGGACCTAGCAAGAAGGTACAAAGCATGAAATGAGAAGCAGCAATCTTAAAAAAAAAAAAAACTCACAAGGAAGAAATGATGAAGAAAATAAGGGGAAAGGAAGCTTACTAGAGCCAGCAAGAATGGGGGTTGCGGGAATGGCAGAAACAGGTACTGAGGGTGTGGTTGGAGGAATGGTTGAAGCTATGCCTACGTCTGCTGCAACTCCGAACCCTTCAAAGGTCTCTGCAAACAAAGAAATGGGCATATGAATAAAGAAAGAGACCATGGCAGGAGAGTAACACAAATACATACGAATAAGGCCGAATGAAACTTAGCAAAAAAAAAAAAAAAGGAAGAAGAGGAAGAAAAATAATAGTGTAAGGGGCTAAGAGTCATTTAAACATAGGTAGCGGTTTATGACAATTCCTCAAACCTCAAGGCAGGTTAACATAATTAACCAACACAAAAATTATTAAAACAATGAGAATAAAAAAACTGAAAATAAAAACGAAAAAGGCTGTCACAAGTAACATTCATTTCTAGCATAAAATTTTCTAGTGACAGCTTTGCAAAAATTCAAGGCAAAAAATTTAAAATTTCTAGTTGCCTTGAATGAAGAAATTTCTTTGTGGCTGGACAATGGCTTTTAGCTTTGACTTTATGAGCAACAACATTGTTCCATTCCCATAATCCTCAAGGCAAGGGAAAATCTCACATTAGTGTTATATTGCAAATCCTTAAGCAGTATCAATTGGTCAGAACAATTATAAATTTCATACCCAGACCCTCATCCACTTTTCCGTTTCCAAATTTGATACCATAAGACAAGCATTTGTACATCACAAAAATAGTCAACTAAAAATAAGGTGCAACGGCTATGGACATGTAATTATACACAAAAAAGACAAAATAAAATAAAATTGTCCCGAATAAATACAAAAATATCATATTTGTAACTCTATTTAAGAAAATACAGACAGGAATCACCAAGGAAGGATAGAGTTATCACCAAAGTTCACTTGCAATTAGATAAGATACTTCAACTATAAATTCCGTACCTTCCTCGAGCTTGATGTTGATTTTTTTTGCGATCCTAGAACTTCTTTCTTTTAAATATTTGCTTTCTTGCATGCCCTACTCAATAAACAAGTCAATATGTGATTCAATACTTAAAGGTGAAGTTAAATTGAAGTCCTAGGCACCTGTAGTATATTGCAAATGTTGTAGTAAGTAGTAATTAGCAATTAGATAAGATGCTTCAATTATAAATTTTATACCTTCTCCCAACTTGATTTTGATTTTGTCCTCATCCTTGGACTTCTTTTTCCTTTTACAGAAATGCTTAGTTTGTTGTTGGGTTGGGGAATAGAGTGAGATTTTGGTAGGATGGGTGGTATGGGGATCATCCTTTCTGATTGGCTTTCCCGAAGCTGTATGGTATTGCTATTGAGTTAACACCAAAATTGCTATCATTTAGCAATTAGATAAGATACTTCAACTATAAGTTCCATACCTTCGGAAACCACTCTTCTAGAGTTTGGAATCTAACTCCGTTGTGCCTAATGTGGTGCATTTGGAGGGAGCGAAACTGGCGTACTTTTGAGGATAGAGACAAAACCGATGACCAACTGCTCGCTTACTTTAGTGGCACTCTTTTTGATTGGTCTAGGGCTTGGGGACTCACCTCTAGTGATTCTATCCCTATGTTCCTTAGTTCTTTTCTTTGTAATTAGTTTTTTTTTTTTTTTTGTTGGTTTCGCTTGTGTTCTTGTTTTCTCCTTTTCTTTTCCTTTTTTTGTTCCCTTCTCTGTACTCTCTGTGCTGCCTTATGTTTTCTTGAGGTTTTTAATATAATTTTCTTACTTATCAAAAAAAAAAAAAAAAAAGTTTCATACCTTCCTCGAGCTTGATGTTTCTATTTTTGCAATCCTAGAACTTCTTAGTTTTAAATCTTCGCTTTTTTGCATGACCTATTCAGATGGCAAGATCCAAAGCTATAGTTGTTAGAGGTTTAACACAATAACATCTGCAAACATTCAGGGCACTTATGTATAATATAGGATGCTGTGCCGTCCCTAATTTTTTGGTGCACTTATATATGATCTATTCTCACAAAAAGATTATTTGTGCCAATTAGAAAGTGTCAGATAATGTTTTTAGAAGAATGAAATATGTATACAGTTGAACAGTGATAGGCTCCACGCTGCCCACCCTTCCCCAACCCCTTCCCCTCCCTACCACACAGTCAGCACCAATACAAAAATATCATGTGTAACTCTGTTAAAGAAAATACAGACAGGAATCACCAAGGAAGGATAGAGTTAACACCAAAATTGCTATCAATTAGCAATTAGATAAGATACTTCAACTATAAGTTCCATACCTTCCTCGAGCTTGATGTTTCTTCTTTTGTGATCCTAGAACTTCTTCTTAGTTTTAAATCTTCGCTTTTATGCATGACCTATTCAGATGGCAAAATCCAAAGCTATAGTTGTTAAAGGTAACACAATAACATCTGCAAACTTTGATCAAACTTTGACACTTTTATGGTTTAAATGTTATATTATGGTTTAATCAAACTACCATATATAACTAGATAAGTTGACTAAATGAAATGTTTCTTACTTTTTGATAGAACAGAAAATTTCCTTCCTCACCATAATTTAATTCTTCTACAATTGCCACCTAAAAAAACAAAAATCAAAATATGTTAATTTATGCTCATATAAAAAAATTTACAAATAATTTCTTTGGAAGTTCTAGGGGGTTTCGGCAAGGGGATCCTTTATCTCCGTTGTTGTTTGATATTGTGATGGAGGCATTAAGCTGTATGTTGGATGTGGCTGCCTCCGCCGGGCAATTATCAGGTTTTTCTATGGGTGGTACGGCTGGTTCATTAGTGATGGTGTCTCACCTTTTATTTGCAGATGACACTGATTTTTTGTGATGCTGATCCTTCTCAGATTACTAATCTGAGGGCGATTCTTGCTAGATTTGAGGAGGTGTCAGGGCTTCATATTAATTTGGGGAACTCTGAGCTGGTTCCTGTTGGTGGGGTACACAACTTGGAGGATTTGGTGGGTCTGTTGGAGTGTGGGCAGTCTTCTTTGCCCTTGAAATATTTGGGTCTTCCATTAGGTGCAAAATTTAAAGATTTATTTGTTTGGAATCCTATCCTAGAGAGAATGGAGAGGAGATTAGCAGGTTGGAAGAGAATGTATTTATCTAAAGGGGGTAAGGTGACACTCATTAAAAGCTCACTCTCGTCTTTACCTACATACTTTCTTTCCCTTCTTCCTTTACCAGGGAAGGTGGCAAAGCGTATGGAGAAATTACAGAGAGACTTTCTATGGAATAGGATTGGTGGTGAACCTAAAATACATTTAGTTAATTGGGCCAAGGTTTGTAGGCCTTTGCAGGTGGGGGGGTTGGGTATAAGACGGTTGGGGAACTTTAATTCTGCCTTGCTAGGTAAATGGTTGTGGAGGTATGGCTTGGAGACTGATGCTTTATGAAGGAGGGTTATAGAGGCAAAATATGAGAATATTTGGGGTGGTTGGAGTACGAAAAAGGTGACAAGTCCTTATGGGGTCAGCCTGTGGAGATACATTAGAAGTGGCTGGTTGAACTTCTCTAAATTCCTTGTTTATGATGTGGGGGATGGTACTAGAGTGAAATTTTGGAAGCATGTGTGGTGTGGGGATTGTACTCTCCAAGAGGCCTTTCCAGAGCTTTATCGTCTTAGTAGATCAAAGGATTCCTCGGTGGCCGAAGTTATGGGTTGGTTTGCTGGGAGGTTTCACTGGAATGTGCAATTTCGTCGTCCACCACAAGATTGGGAAGAAGAAGCCTTTGACCGGTTTATGGAATTGGTATATTCTTCAACAATGCGGGGGTTTGGTCCTGATAAGGTTTGTTGGAAACCTGCAAGGAATAGAGGTGAGAGGTTATTATAACTCCTTCTACCCTCCTACTTTTGTTTCTTTTCCATGGAGAATGATTTGGCAATCGAAGGTTCCTCCAAGGGTGGCTTTTTTTTCTTGGTCTTCTTCTTTAGGTAAGATCTTAACAACAGACAACCTTCGTAAAAGACGAGTGATGGTGCTTGACTAGTGCTATATGTGTAAGAGGTGGGGGGAGTGAGTGGATCATCTTCTACTTCATTGCTCCATAGCTTGGGAGTTGTGGTCCCTGGTTTTTGCTTGTTTGGTATTCAATGGGTTATGCCTCATACTGTTCTTAAGTTGTTTGAGGCTTGGCAAGGAAAGTTTGTGCGACATCGTCATATTGATGTTTGGAGACTAGTGCCTCATTGTTTGATTTGGTGGATTTGGCGAGAAAGGAATGGTAGAAGTTTTGAGGGTTGTGAATGCTCTTTGCTGGAGATTAAGTCTTTCTTCTTACACACTCTCTTTGAATGGAGTGTGGTTTTTTCTCATTTTTCTTGTTCTTCCTTTTCTTTGTTTCTTGACTGTTGTTCTTTTGTTTCCTGATTTGTGCCCCCATAGTACATCCCCAATGTACTCGGTTTGGCAATCTTTTTATTATTAATAATATTCTTACGTTATTTATCAAAAAAAAAAAAATTTACAAATAATTAGTAGAATTGTAGATAGAATCTACCTCAGAGTCATCAAATTTTATCCAACTGTTTTCCTCTCGTAAAAGAGAAAGGTAGTGTCCGCTATTTGTATCATGTGCTATACGGATGACAGCTCCATACAAAGAATATGTATGACTCTACAAAATCATCGTTTTTAATAAAACAAAAAGAAGAAGAAATAACAAACAAACCTAAAGAGGCAAGTGGTTAAACAAGCAATGTAAATAAAAGCTTACTTCTCCTAAATGATCCTTTAATTGAATCTCATTTTCATATATCAATGATGTGTCTGTCCCTTTAGCCACTTGGATGGTTAGATACTGTGGCATCTTTTTAAATTCAACATGATGTGTGCAATTTGCAGAATTACCACTCTTACAAGAAGGACAAGTTTTGTTATGTTTAGGATGTTGGTACATGTGCATTAGCTCTGTAACCGTTTTCTTCCCTTCTATTGCGATTGCAATGGTTAAAAATTTCTATAACCACAACGATCACATTGAACTTGAAATTTCAATTAACAAAAAATTAAAAGGTTAAAAAGAATTGCAATGTATTGAAACTCAAAGGAAACAAGAAGCACCAAGTGAACATAAACGTTATAATTTTATTCTAAACATGGATCTTTTTTAGAATAAAATTATAACGTTTATGTTCACTTGGTGCTTCTTGTTTCCTTTGAGTTTCAATACATTGCAATTCTTTTTAACCTTTTAATTTTTTGTTAATTGAAATTTCAAGTTCAATGTGATCGTTGTGGTTATAGAAAAAACATGAATGACAAATTTTTAACCATTGCAATCGCAATAGAAGGGAAGAAAACGGTTACAGAGCTAATGCACATGTACCATCATCCTAAACATAACAAAACTTGTCCTTCCTGTAAGAGTGGTAATTCTGCAAATTGCACACATCATGTTGAATTTAAAAAGATGCCGCAGATTCTAACCATCCAAGTGGCTAAAGGGACAGACACATCATTGATATATGAAAATGAGATTCAATTAAAGGATCATTTAGGAGAAGTAAGCTTTTATTTACATTGCTTGTTTAACCACTTGCCTCTTTAGGTTTGTTTGTTATTTCTTCTTCTTTTTGTTTTATTAAAAACGATGATTTTGTAGAGTCATACATATTCTTTGTATGGAGCTGTCATCCGTATAGCACATGATACAAATAGCGGACACTACCTTTCTCTTTTACGAGGGGAAAACAGTTGGATAAAATTTGATGACTCTAAGGTAGATTCTATCTACAATTCTACTAATTATTTGTAAATTTTTTTTTTTTTTTTTATAAATAACGTAAGAATATTATTAATAATAAAAAGATTGCCAAACTGAGTACATTGGGGATGTACTATGGGGGCACAAATAAGGAAACAAAAGAACAACGGTCAAGAAACAAAGAAAAGGAAGAACAAGAAAAATGAGAAAAAACCACACTCTATTCAAAGAGAGTGTGTAAGAAGAAAGACTTAATCTCCAGCAAAGAGCGTTCACAACCCTCAAAACTTCTAGCATTCCTTTCTAGCCAAATGCACCAAATCAAACAATGAGGCACTAGTCTCCAAACATCAATATGACGATGTCACACAAACTTTCCTTGCCAAGCCTCAAACAACTTAAGAACAATATGAGGTATAACCCATTGAATACCAAACAAGCAGAAGACAACTCCTAAGCTATGGAGCAATGAAGTAGAAGATGATCCACTGACTCCCTCCACCTCTTACACATATAGCACCAGTCAAGCACCATCACTCGTTTTTTACGAAGGTTGTCTGTTGTTAAGATCTTACCTAAAGAAGCAGACCAAGAAAAGAAAGCCACCCTTGGAGGAACCTTCGATTGCCAAATCATTCTCCATGGAAAAGAAACAAAAGTAGGAGGGTAGAAGGAGTTATAATAACCTCTCACCTCAAAACCTCTATTCCTTGCAGGTTTCCAACAAACCTTATCAGGACCAAACCTCCGCACTGTCGAAGAATATACCAATTCCATAAACCAGTCAAAGGCTTCTTCTTCCCAATCTTGTGGTGGACGACGAAATTGCACATTCCAGTGAAACCTCCCAGCAGACCAACCCATAACTTCAGCCACCGAGGAATCCTTTGATCTACTAAGACGATAAAGCTTTGGAAAGGCCTCTTGGAGAGTACAATCCCCACACCACACATGCTTCCAAAATTTCACTCTAATACCATCCCCCACATCATAAACAAGGAATTTAGAGAAGTTGAACCAGCCACTTCTAATGTATCTCCACAGGCTGACCCGATAAGGACTTGTCACCTTTTTCGTACACCAACCACCCCAAATATTCTCATATTTTGCCTCTATAACCCTCTTCCATAAAGCATCAGTCTCCAAGCCATACTTCCACAACCATTTACCTAGCAAGGCAGAATTAAAGTTCTCCAACCGTCTTATACCCAACCCCCCCACTTGCAAGGGCCTACAAACCTTGGCCCAATTAACTAAATGTATTTTAGGTTCACCACCAATCCCATTCCACAGAAAGTCTCTCTGTAATTTCTCTATACGCTTTGCCACCTTCCCTGGTAAAGGAAGAAGGGAAAGAAAGTATGTAGGTAAAGACGAGAGTGAGCTTTTAATGAGTGTCACCTTACCCCCTTTAGATAAATACATTCTCTTCCAACCTACTAATCTCCTCTCCATTCTCTCTAGGATAGGATTCCAAACAGATAAATCTTTAAATTTTGCACCTAATGGAAGGCCCAAATATTTCAAGGGCAAAGAAGACTGCCCACACCCCAACAAACCCTCCAAGTTGTGTACCCCACCAACATGAACCAGCTCAGACTTCCCCAAATTAATATGAAGCCCTGACACCTCCTCAAATCTAGCAACAATCGCCCTTAGATTAGTAATCTGAAAAGGTTCAGCATCACAAAATATCAGAGTGTCATCTACAAATAAAAGGTGAGACACCATCACTGATGAACCAACCGTACCACCCACAGAAAACTTGATAATTGCCCGGTGGAGGCAGCCATATCCAACATACGGCTTAATGCCTCTATCACAATATTAAACAACAACGGAGATAAAGGATCCCCTTGCCCAAGCCCCCTAGAACTTCCAAAGAAATTATTTGTAAATTTTTTTATATGAGCATAAATTAACATATTTTGTTTTTTGTTTTTTTGGGTGACAATTATAGAAGAATTAAATTATGGTGAGGAAGGAAATTTTCTGTTCTATCAAAAAGTAAGAATACATTTCATTTAATCAACTTATCTAGTTATATATGGTAGTTTGATTAAACCATAATATAACATTTAAACCATAAAAGTGTCAAAGTTTGATCAAAGTTTGCAGATGTTATTGTGTTAAACCTCTGACAACTATAGCTTTGGATTTTGCCATTTGAATAGGTCATGCATAAAAGCGAAGATTTAAAACTGAGAAGAAGTTCTAGGATCACAAAAGAAGAAACATCAAGCTCGAGGAAGGTATGGAACTTATAGTTGAAGTATCTTATCTAATTGCTAATTGATAGCAATTTTGGTGTTAACTCTATCCTTCCTTGGTGATTCCTGTCTGTATTTTCTTTAACAGAGTTACACATGATATTTTTGTATTGGTGCTGTCTGTGTGGTAGGGAGGGGAAGGGGTTGGGGAAGGGTGGGCGGCGTGGAGCCTATCACTGTTCAACTGTATACATATTTCATTCTTCTAAAAACATTATCTGACACTTTCTAATTGGCACAAATAATCTTTTTGTGAGAATAGATCATATATAAGTGCACCAAAAAATTAGGGACGGCACAGCATCCTATATTATACATAAGTGCCCTGAATGTTTGCAGATGTTATTGTGTTAAACCTCTGACAACTATAGCTTTGGATCTGGCCATCTGAATAGGTCATGCAAAAAAGCGAAGATTTAAAACTAAGAAGTTCTAGGATTGCAAAAATAGAAACATCAAGCTCGAGGAAGGTATGGAACTTATAGTTGAAGTATCTTATCTAATTGCTAAATGATAGCAATTTTGGTGTTAACTCAATAGCAATACCATACAGTCTCGGGAAAGCCAATCGGAAAGGCTGATCCCCATATTATCCATTCTACCAAAATCTCACTCTATTCCCCAACCCAACAACAAACTAAACATTTCTGTAAAAGGAAAAAGAAGTCCAAGGATGGGGACAAAATCAAAATCAAGTTGGGAGAAGGTATAAAATTTATAATTGAAGCATCTTATCTAATTGCTAATTACTACTTACTACAACATTTGCAATATACCACAGGTGCCTAGGACTTCAATTTAACTTCACCTTTAAGTATTGAAATCACATATTGACTTGTTTATTGAATAGGTCATGCAAGAAAGCAAATATTTAAAAGAAAGAAGTTCTAGGATCGCAAAAAAATCAACATCAAGCTCGAGGAAGGTACGGAATTTATAGTTAAAGTATCTTGTCTAATTGCAAGTGAACTTTGGTGATAACTCTATCCTTCCTTGGTGATTCCTGTCTGTATTTTCTTAAATAGAGTTACAAATATGATATTTTTGCATTTATTTGGGACAATACAGATTCCAATTATACAAAATACAATACAAACCACCAATACAAATTACATTAGCTAAGCAAATCGTCTATAGTGCTAGCAAATTAGCAATACAAAGCAAAGCAGCCATCACAAATTAATGGAATCTAAAAAAACTTAAGACTTCATGTTTTCATACAAGGTTAAATGGAATACAAATATGTTATTAATTACATAGGTTGCGTTTGGAACTAGTTCTTGCGTAAGAAATTTCATAGTTAGATGGCATAACTAAAAATAAACAGATATTTAATTCATAACGAAAAAAATGTAATTTATATTCCTTATGAAATATATTTTGGCGGGAGTGGCGGGTCACAGACCGAAGAAAAGTAGAGAAAAAAAAGAGAAGAAAAGAAAAAAGAAGCAAAAACAAAATGAAAGAGCGAAAAAGTGCTTGCGAGCTGCGAAGAGTGAAGCGTGTTGGAGGGGATTTTGGGGGTTTGTTTGGGGTGCTCTAATTTTGTTTGATTTGGAGCACCGATTGGATTTATTTATTTATTTTTTAATTCCTTATATAGTTGGCTGTCTTCTTCTTTTTTTTTCTTTTTTTTTTTTAAAGTTTTAACCTATGAATTATGATTATTACTCAATTTTTTGTGTAGACAGTGATTAAATTCTAAATAAAGGCTGATAAATCACAGTTAAAAATCTTTCTGGTGGTGGTATCTAGCTTTTTTCTCTCTTTTCTCTGAGATAGTTGTTCTTGGTATTTTAGCATTTCCATGGGGGGGTCCGTAGTTTCTTCCTAGAATCCAAACATTTTCAGTTAGTTTTAGAGGAAGGGGGTCGTTTTTTCAGGTTACAGATTTTTGAGAGGGGCAAATTCTGTATGAGATCAGTCTTTTTGGTTGATGTCCAACATAGAACACATAGTTGTTGGGGTGAGTTCCAAACAGTTTTTTATTCTTAGAGAAGGAGACACAGCCTTTACTCTTCAATGGAGTTCCAATTCCTCTGGCCAATTCTTGTTGTTGACTGAGCTCAAAACAGGTGGGGCTAGGAGGTCCATTATTATACCGGAAGGAAAGGAGAGATATGGCTGGAGGGCTTTTGGTCTTGAACTTAGAAAAGTATTGAACCCCTCTCAATATGCAGTGGGAGTTAATGGTCCCAAATTTATTCCTCAGGGGCGGAGGTGCAACTTGGAGGTTCATCAGTCTAGAACCTTTGCTGAAGTTGTCCAAGGTCTCCATGGAAGAACAGAGGATATAAAGAAGCCCAAGCCCTTAGGATTTTCAGGCAAGGGAAAGATAACACATAAAGGAGAGGAGAAAATGGGGGAGAAGTTGAGAATCACTGGTATAAAAATAGGGGCTCCTCCGGTGAGGATTTCTGAAAAAATGGAGGGGATGGGAGGGGCTGGGAGGGAGAGCTATAGGCATGAGGTGGCAGAGGGATGTGGGCAATCTTTGGCAGTCAGTTTGAATTCAAAAACTCATGATAAGAGGAAGAAGAGTGACGTTGGGAGTGCTGGCTGGGCAGGGAGAAGTCTTGTCGTGAAAGTGGATGTGACAGGTAGGAGGCGGGTTTCCTGGGAGAGAAAGAGAAGAAAAAGAACGTGGCTCAGTGAAGCTCCTCGGGCAGCTGGTAAGGAGAGAGCATCTGATCTTTCTAAATCCCTTTTATGGGTTCCTAAAGGTTCCAAAAGGGCTGTTAGGCCATTCGTGGGCCTTGGATCAAGCCCAGTCCTGATTGATCAAAATGTGGGTCTTCCTAAACCCATCTTCTCCGGCCCAAGTACTTTTGAAGTAGGTGAAGGGTCTTTGGCTGGTGTAGGTGGCCCAGCCCAGGCTTCGTTATTGGCTGTGTCTGGGTCTGGAGACACGGACTGGAGCATAGGGTGCATCGCTGAAGCCGATGAGCCCTCCGTCGCTGGTTGTAGCTCCGGCGAGCTATCGGCACCGTCGGATCTGTCTGCGGTTCTTGCCGGTAGCTCCGACGAGCCCCTCCAGGGCATGGGTGACGCCGATAGCCTTTCCGGCGAGGTCGCGGCCTCTCTGGGTAAGGCCGGCGACCCCTCCGTTGTCGGAAATTGCGCGATTGTGTCGCCGGTCTCCCTGGGAAAGTCCGGCGACTTCTTCTCCGCTGGTCCTAGCTCCGGTGAGCTCATGGAGGTTCCGGGTAAGGCAGATTTGAAGTTTTTGGGGCCGTCGGTTGAGCTCTCTTTATCTACTTTGCTTCTGAGTTTTATGAAGGCTGGATTTGTGGTCCGGGGAGAACAAGAAAGGGATTCTGGTGGTCTGGTCAGTATCACGGCCCTTGATTCTGAGCAATCCAGCCTTGTGGAGTCACCTATGAAGGATGTGTGTGCTGTCTCTGGGGCAAGTGCTTTAGGTGAGGAAGATTGGTCCATGTCAGACAAGGTTTTGGGTGGAGAGGATAGCTCTCCTGTCCCTTTGATGGCCATTAATCCCTCTGGGTTACAATTGTCTGCTGAGTCGAATGGTGATATCGAGGCAGTGGGGTGTGTGAATACATTGGATACTTCAAGATGGGTGCAGAATAAACTTCCTGGCTTCAGTAAATTGGTGGGGCTGCCTTTGAATCGTTATGAGAGGTTATGTATCGATTTATTACAAAAGATTGAGAAGGAGACGGAAGCCGCTAAAGCGTTGAACCGGAAAGCTACTCTCTCTAGAAAAGCTCCTAGTTATAAGGACAGAGGAAAGAGAGAGTTAAGGAACCTGCAATCTTCGGTTAACTATGATAGTCGGTAATTTGTTGACGGTTGAGCTAACTTTCAGTTGGGGTATCATTATTTTTATGAATTTAAAAATTCTTTCTTGGAATGTTAGGGGTTTGAATGATCGTCGGAAACGCTCAATAGTTAAAAATTTATTGCATGGTTGGAAGTGCGACGTTATTTGCCTTCAAGAAACTAAGCTTACTGGCATGGATAGACAGATGGTGGGGAGTGTATGGAGCTGCCCCTATGTGGATTGGGTGGCCTTGGACGCTGTCCAAACAGCCGGTGGGATTCTGCTGATGTGGGATAGGAGGGTCCTAGAGAGGTCGGAAGTTTTGGTGGGTTCTTTCTCTGTGTCTGTCCGGTGGCAAGGGGTGGGAGATGGGTTCAATTGGGCGTGCTCCGGGGTTTATGGCCCTATTGATAACAATGAGAGGGGGTTAATGTGAGATGAGTTGGTTGGTGTGCAGCAATATTGGAATGTTCCTTGGTGTTGTATTGGGGACTTCAATATTGTACGCTTCCCTAGCGAGAGATTGGGTAATTCTCGTCTCACTCCGGCTATGGATTTTTTTTCGGAGTTCATCGGGGACCTTAATTTGTCGGATTTGCCTTTGGAGGGAGGGAGCTACACTTGGTCTAGAGGGTTAGTTCGGCCTTCGATGTCTAGGATAGACAGAGTTTTGGTGTCCCAGGATTGGGAAGAGCATTTTCCGGATGTGATCCAACGGATTTTACCTCGCCCTGTTTCAGATCATTTCCCTATTCTAGTGGAGGTGGGGGGAATGGCGAGGGGGAAAAGTCCGTTTAGGTTTGAAAATATGTGGCTTAAGTCGGATGGCTTTATTGATAGAGTTCAGTCGTGGTGGAATCGCCATTCTTTCTCTGGCACTCCCAGTTTTGTGTTTGCCAAGAAGATGAAGGCCTTGAAAGAGGACATTATTCAATGGAATCGATTGGAGTTTGGTCATGTTGGTCGCAAAAAGGCTCAATTATTAGAGACTTTGAAATCTCTAGACGCCAAGGAAGGGGAGTTCGGTCTCTCTGATGCAGAGTATTGTGAGAGAGAGTCGGCGAGATTTGAAGTTGAGAACCTTATCTCTTTGGAAGAAATATCTTGGAGACAGAAGTCCAGGATGTTATGGATTAAGGAAGGAGATAATAACACTAAATTCTTCCATAAGATGGCTAATTCCCGGAGGAGGTTTAACCACCTGAGCGCTTTGGAGGTGGATGGGGTTCTTTATGAGGAGGAATCTGAGATGGCGGCTCAGGTTGTAAACTTTTATAAAAATCTGTACAAGGAGTCGGAAGAGTGGAGGCCCTTTGTGGAAGGACTGGAGTTTGATCAGATAGATGGGTCAGAGAGGGGTTGGCTTGAAAGGAGGTTCGAAAAGGAGGAGATTCTTTTAGCTCTTCATGAGTTGGCAGGAGACAAAGCTCCGGGTCCGGATGGTTTCTCAATGGCTTTTTTCCACCATTGCTGGAGAGTGGTGGAAAGGGATGTTCTAGCAGTTTTTGAGGAGTTTTATAGCCATTGTAAGTTTGAGAAATCTTTGAATGCTACTTTTTTAGCTCTTATTCCCAAGAAAAACAATGCTTCCAATATTCGTGATTTCAGGCCTATCAGTCTGGTGGGGAGTTTATACAAGATTTTGTTGAAGGTTTTGGCAAATAGGTTGAAGCAGGTTATAGACCAGCTGATTTCTGAGTCTCAGAATGGTTTTGTGGGTGGTAGACAAATTCTTGACTCAGTTCTTATTGCTAATGAATGTGTTGATAGTCGTGTGAAGAGCAAGATTCCGGGGATCATCTATAAGCTTGACATTGAGAAAGCTTATGATCACGTGAATTGGGAGGCTCTTCTAGATCTTCTAAAGAGAATGGGCTTTGGAGAGAAATGGTGTAGTTGGATTAGCACTTGTATTTCTACTGTCCAGTTTTCTATCTTGATTAATGCGTTGCCAGCTGATTTTTTTGGGAGTTCGAGGGGTCTAAGACAAGGGGACCCGCTATCTCCGATGTTGTTCTTGGTCATGATGGAGGTTTTAAGTAGAATGTTGAAAAGAGTAGAAGGTGCTGGTTTGATCAGGGGTTTCCAAGCTGTTGGTAGCCGAGGTGTTGGAGAATGTGTCTCGCATCTTCTGTTTGCGGACGATACTATTCTTTTTTGTGACGCGGATGCGGAACAGATCCTTCATGTGCGGATGCTCCTCCTTTGTTTTCAGGCTGTGACAGGTTTGAAGGTTAATGTCTTGAAGACTGAGTTGGTTCCTGTAGGAGTGGTTGATAACGTTCATGCTTTGGCAGAGATTCTAGGTTGTCGGATTGGGTCTTTGCCTATGACTTATCTCGGTATGCCGCTGGGGGCCTCCCATAAGTCACCTTCTATATGGAATCCTATTTTGGAGAAATTCCACAGGAATTTGGCCGGGTGGAAGAGGTTGTATTTGTCTAAAGGTGGTAGATTGACGCTGATTAAGAGTACGCTCTCTAGTCTTCCTACTTACTATTTATCACTTTTTACCATTCCCTCGCATGTGGCTAATAAGCTTGAGAAGATTCAGAGGGATTTCTTGTGGGGGGATTCGAAGCTTCACCTGGTGGGGTGGGATAAGGTGTGTGCTCCTAAGGTTAATGGTGGTTTGGGCATAAGGAAGATAACTACGTTTAATAAGGCTTTACTAGGGAAATGGTTATGGCGGTTTGGGGTTGAGGAGACTCGTCTTTGGCGGAGGGTAGTAGCCCTGAAGTTTGGAGAAGAGTGGGGGGGTTGGACGTCCAAATTAGGCAGGGGTGGTTATGGATGTGGTTTATGGAGAAGTATCCGAAAAGGTTGGGAGGTGTTTAGCAAACACATTCGGTTTGAGGTAGGGATGGGGGATAGGGTGAGGTTTTGGATGGATCAGTGGTGTGGGGACTTACCTCTCCACCTTTCCTTTCCGGTTGTGTATGGGATTGCTATCAATAGGGAGGCTTCTGTTGCTTCGTCTCTCGAGCGGATGGGGACCGAGGCTCGGAGGAGTTGGAAGGTGCTTCTCCTTAGAAACCCGAATGATTGGGAGTCGGGAGATGTGGATGATTTCCTTCATATCCTGGGTGATAATTTACCTCAGGCTGAGCAAAGAGATCGTATGATTTGGAAGCTATCAAAGAAGGGGGAGTTCGATGTTCGCTCGTTCTATGATAAGCTTCGTTGTCCCTTGCCTATTATTTTCCCTTGGAAAGGTGTTTGGAAGGTTAAGGCCCCGGTGTATGTCTCTTTCTTTGTTTGGTCTGCAGCTTGGGAGAAGATTCTTACAGGGGACATTCTACAGTGTAGAGGCTTTGATTTTGTTGATTGGTGTATCTTGTGTCGGAGTAATGGGGAGTCAGCGAATCACTTGCTTCTTCACTGTGGAAAAACTTTTCAGTTGTGGAGCTTGGTTTTCAAATCTTTTGGGATTTCTTGGGTCTTGCCTAGATCGATTGCAGACACTCTTTGCGGCTGGTGGAACTGGCTCGGAAAGCACTCTTTTAGGGTTTGGAATCTAGCTCCGTTGTGCCTTATGTGGTGCATTTGGAGGGAGCGTAACTGGCGCACTTTTGAGGATAGGGACAATTTTAAGGATTTGTTTGGGATCCGCTTATTTTACTGAAACTGAAAACTTTTTGCTAAAAGTACTGTAGATAAAGATAAATGTTAGTTGAAATGGTATAATGAGACCCATAAATAGTACCAAAAAATGTAATGAGACCTATGAATAGTAGCAAAAATAAACTAAATAGTAAAATAAATTGGCAAAAATAATCATGCCAAACGTACACTTAGTCATGAGTTTTTTGTAAACTTATTTGATAAAAGATGTAGGGATTTTTTTTCAAAATAACACAAAATTTCAAACAATTTTGTTAGTTAGCATAGTTTTCGAACTATTTAGAAAATTAATATCTCTAGTATTAGAGACTCGGTTTCACTGTAGCAACTCGAGTATCACATAGTTGATTTCTATGAAAATTCACGTGAAAATCGAGTTTGTGAGACTCGAGTTCCACAACAAAACCCAGAAAACAAAGATCAAACCTAGAAACCAAATACACAAAGATAAAAAAACAAAGAAAGATCAAATAGAGAGATCAAACCAAAGAGATCTTTCTAACGAAACCCAAACCACGAAGACAAAAAAACAACAAACTAGAGATATCAAAACCAGGTGGTGGTGGCGGCGATTGAAATCAAGCTCTCGGGGTCTTTGGGTGGGTTTCTTCGTTCTTGCTGTTGATTTTCTCTCTGGGTCTTGATCTATCACCAAAGTTCTCCATCTGAGCTTCCCTAAGTTTTGATTTCTTTTGTGAAACTCGAGTTCGTAAGACTCGATTTCCAAGTGATTTCATAGAAATCGAGTCTATGATACTTGAGTTGCTACAGTAAAATCGAGTTCTACGGTTAGTTTCTTAAACATTAATTTCCTAAATAATTTGAAAATAATGCTAACTAACAAAATTGATTGAAAATTAGTGTTTTTTCGAAAAAAAATCAAAGATGTACCAAGCTTTGATATTGTTCAGCTTGGTTCGTTCCCAAGCCCAAATCATGAAAGCCCAAGAAACAGGGTCCAGGCCCATTCGAAGATTCCGAACCTAGATAATGCGATGAAGAAAAGAGAAATTCCCAGCACAGAGAGAAATTTCGCTCCAATGGAAGATTCCGAACCTAGATAATGCTCCTCTCAATCTCACATCTCTCAGGTACGCTAAACCCTAATTTTTCCACAGTAATCAACTTCTATAACAACAATTCAATTCTCGTTTGCTAATTGGTCTTTGGTTCATATTCAGAGAACAGTCACAGAAGGAGCTCCTAAACATCCTCAAGAATGTGAGTCTCTCTTTCTCTCTATCTCTTTATCATTTCTCTGTTTGGTTCCCGAGAAAAAATTATATAGTTAGTAGAAGTCTGTGGCTGTTTTTCAGTTATAACTTATAAGTGGAATCTATGCTTTCCTGGCTCCCAAACATTGAGGAACATCGGATTTAGGATTCTAATTCAGTTCGCATTGCTTGTTTATCACTAGGAACATTCTAGTGTTTGAAATTTTGTTGAAATTGATGATAAATATTGATTTATCTATTTATTTATTTATGTATGTATTTAATGGATTTATAGATTCATCGTCCAAGGGATATAATTTAACTTTGACTACACTACTACATAAACTTCACCAAGGAGGACTATGCCTGTACGGATCCTGGTAGTCCCATTCATCGGGATCGGCACGGGGATGTTCCATGAACTCCTCCTCGTCGTCGTCGTCCTCCTCATCAT
Organism: Quercus agrifolia; assembly: GCA_029955455.1. Lineage (NCBI taxonomy): Eukaryota > Viridiplantae > Streptophyta > Magnoliopsida > Fagales > Fagaceae > Quercus > Quercus agrifolia. Next base: position 10,491,653 of record JARQAD010000004.1, on the reverse strand, counting down.
AAAGCTCGTCTTTGATATGATCCGGAGCAGAAGTGAGGGTGTGTTCGCTTCTGCTCTCCAGTTTTTCGAGGGATGACAGGCCTTCATCAATTTCGCTGGGTTTGGAGAGGGTTCGAGAGAGTGAGGAGAAGAGGAGCAAAGCCATGAATGAGAGAACAAGAATGCGCATCTTTGTGTGGTGTGTGAATCCGAAGAGAGTGAGAGTGAGGAGTAGAGTTTAATAGTTTATAGAAAGTGAAGGACTCAAGGTAATTATCTGCAAATTTACGTCTCTATATGCTACGTATCTTATTGATAGAATTTTCATTCTCCTAAAGTACCAAGACTTCTTATAAAATTTTTGAGAAATTTCGGGAAAAAGTGCTTGGTTATTGATCCGAAGCTCGGGAGTTCTTTCTCATCGATCATACAAACATCGCTTCTAAAGGCATTTTGTCTCAAACTATACTTACATCTTCAATGGAATTTAGATTATATGAAGAAATTTACACTTAGTCATTACAATGTGCACTTGATTTTAGATTTTTTCGGAATCATTGTAAATAGCTTTGTTTAGATTCAGTATTTTATCTTTGAAAATATTTTGCTGGTGAAAAGTATAGCCCGGCTGAAACTAGCAGAGCTCTAATGAATGGGAATTATTGATAATAAGTAGCTGCTATTTTTGAGAAATTTCTGCTTATTACAAACAGGAACATGGGGTTGAGTTGCGGCATCTTCAAACTGACTGCATCAAAGTGGTTTACCTTGTACGTTCTCAGCTTGATTTAATGAAATTCATATGTTCGAATGTTCACGATGATGTATCGAAAGGCCTTCAAAGGGAATACTTTGTTTATTTTGTCCCTCGCGGCACAGTTGTATGCGAGAAGGTAAATGTTTGTTGGCAGTCTTTCTGTTTGTAAAACCCAAGCTATGTGTATGTATTTATGGTGAGTAGCTTTTGGTTTTGCAGATCCTTGAAGAGGAAAATGTTTATAATTTGATGACTATAGGGGAGTACCCATTGTACATAGTTCCATTGGACGAGGATGTATTATCATTTGAACTCGACCTTGCTTATAAAGTACGTAAAAACTTGTTTTTGTCAGTTCTGCTGATTTATATTAATTATTTCTCTTTGTGCTCCTGATGTCTTATTTTATTTTTTGATTTTTATTATTATTTTTTTTCCGTACATCTTAGGAAAGCCAAGTCGATGGTGATACAAGCTCACTTTGGCATATCGCTAAAGCCATTCACAAGCTTGAGGTTGTGAGATTTTACTAATGTAATTTAGTTAATTCATATAAGGGATGAAGCCTTAAAATAATTTGACCTATGAAGAGAGAATACTTATTTGAAATATAATAAATCTTTTTTGAATACAGATATTTAATATGGTTATATGCTCTTCTTGTATATTTTTGCATTTACCTGAAAGGTTTGCATCGATTTATGTATTATAGTTTTCTTTTGGAGTGATACCAAAAGTGAGAGCCAAAGGCAAAGCATCAGTGTGTGTTGCAGACATTCTAAACCGTATGCAAGCAGAGGAACCTGTTAACTCGCCTGATGTAATTATCTACAGCTTCAAGCTCCTTTTTATGCAAACTAAGTTGAAAAAAATGCATTTTTATAAAATGATGCACACTTCACTGCCTCCCACTAATGTTTTGTTTGTTACTCAGATGGTTGTCCCAGAGATAAATACGCTCATCCTTTTAGATAGGGAGGTAACATTTTCTTCATTCCCTCTATTTTACCGTGTGTTCTCTGATGTGAAGTCATGCTAGTTGCAGATGATATGCAACCATGTGTTTAAAAATTGCATTTTCTTAACCTACCTTATGCTTGGAGGACAAGCAAATTTTAAAACCTTGTCGAATTGGAGAACAAGCCATGTATGGTTGGCCCTAGAATTAATCCAATACATATATTAAAAATGACATGAAATATAAGCCAAAATTTTACTAAAGACAACTCAGTGCACTACATGTCAAAAAAAAAGGGACCAAAAATGACATTAAATTGAAAATATTCCAAAGATGACTAAGTGCGACCTCAAAAAAAAAAAAAAAAAAACGAGAGAGAAAAAGATGACTAAACACAACTAACTGCACTATAAGCCCAAAATGAAAATGAATACCCTTTACATTAAATTAAAAAAACCAATACTTTATACACTTACTAATCTAACATCATTAAAATATTGACTTGTGGGTTTGGTTTTAATTTGTTTTAGAGTTGAATCTGTATTGTTATTAAAAATGAATCAATTTCCAAATATTTTATTTCCGTAGGCTCTTGTCAAGAATTTCAGATTTAAATGCTTACTCTGTTCTGTAATACCACAAATCCAATTTCTTATTGGAAGAAGAATGTAGAGAAATATAGAGATGTTGATAAAAAAGAAAGGAATTATAAGTTCTTATTAAGAACTGGCAGTTTGGCACACTTCAAAATCTGATTCACATATTAAAAAAGAGAGAAGGTTTTAAACTAGTTCTCATTTTTGAGCTACTTTTGCAATGCTTAGTTGTAGATTTATAATGTCTATGATATTATAGATCCTTGCTGTTGCTTAAAGTTGACTATTCATCGGCTGCAGGTGGACATGGTTACTCCTATGTTGTCTCAATTAACATATGAGGGGCTACTTGATGAGGTAAGCAGAGGAAGTTGGCCCATACTTATGCAATGCATAATTGTTACCTGGCATGATAGTTATGACCCTGGAATGATGTGATTGACAAGTTTAATGATTTATAGTCCTCATATTGTCCTTATACAAATTCAATTAGCTTGGTGAAAACTCCTCCTCCATTAAGAACTTGACTTTGTTTTTAACATTGTGTTTTTCCTTTATGTTATATCCATTCTGGTCAAAATTACATTACCTGGACTTTTGAGACTACTGAACCTCTAATTGCATGACCATCAGATTGTTTTAGTTTTATTTATGCTCAAGCTAAATCATTAAAGCTCAATCTTTTAAGAGAAATTATTTTTGTTACTTTCTTGCATGGGCCTGAAATGGGATGCCTATTGGTTCTGGTTATATTGATTTTGTTATAAGCTCTCTAATACGTTTACTGCAGTGTCTGCATGTCAATAATGGTTCTGTGGAGCTGGATGCATCTATCATGGGTCTCCAACAAGAGGGAAAAAAGATAAAAGTTCCACTTAATTCAAGGTAAATTATTGTCTCTGCTTGATATATCTTGCTGCTCTTGCCAACAACGACCAAGTCTTAGTTCCAAAATTTTGGGGTCAGCCACAGATCCTCAATAAACTAATCAGGGTCAGCGACATGATTCTTTTCCTCCATCTATTCAATCCAAAGTCATGTTCTTTATTCTTTTTAATTTTTGTTTCTAGTTATACTGATTTTTTTTCTAAGATATGGCTAAATATTACGTTCAATTTGGTGGCTAAGCCTCAAATTCTCCATGAAGCAATGTATGTGTGTGTATGTAGTTATGTATACTGTTTGAAAATTGTTTCTAAACTTATTGTACTTATGGATCAAAAAATTGTATTAGAATATGATATGCATAATTTACTAGAAAGGCATACAAATGAGGAAACAAAGAGTACAAATTTCTGCAGATCCTATGAGGATAGCAATAAAGAAACCTTTGGTTTCACATGAGCATATCACAAAGCATCTTAAGAATTCCAAAAATTGAGTTTCAAAATGTTTATGCTCTTTCTGTTGTCTCTCTCTCTCTCTTTTATTTTTTATGAAATGCTTAGTTTACAGAATAACCTAAAGGATGAAAAAGCTAATATCTTTGTACCATATCTAATCACTAATGTTCATGAAATTTTACCTCGGGGGGGTGGGGTAGTTAAATATTAAATAATATTTTCCCTATCATATGACTAATATTTAACGTTCAATTGTGGTGGCTAAGCCTTGGATGTTCTAATGTCGTGTGGAGTGTCCTTTTTTGTAGTTCACTTCCACAGTTCCGCAAAGCCTTTTAGTCCTAAAGCGAACAATACCTGATTGGGGAAAGATTCGTTCCTCCCACAATTATAAAGGTTAAATAAAAAGAAAGCATCCTGTCATTATACATGCACATTTTTCCGCGGGGACCAATACTCCAATGATTTTGTTACTTATAAAAAAAAATAGTTATTATATTACTTCCCTAGTTTTTACAGATGCACCTTAGAATGTTAGATGCTCCAACTGTTTAATGTTGTTGATATCTTGCATACCATCTGTTAGTTGTAGGTACAGAAGGGAAAACATCAATTTGGTGCCAAACTATTATTATTTACTTATTCTATTTTTCTTGGATTATATGTTGATGCAAGAATTGCCAGTTGTCCCAAATGCTTTCACTAAATATATCTTTTCCTTCTTGGTTTTTTAGTCCCTTTCCACTTCTTTATTTCCACCTTATTTCTCTGCTTCCTTCTTGTCACATTCACTTACTGCTGATGGTCTACATTTGTTAGTGACAAGCTGTTTAAGGAGATACGAGATCTCAACTTCGAAGTTGTTGTCCGGGTTGATCTATTTAAACCAGTTTATATTACTTGCAATCATAGCTTATACTTCAATTTCCAAATCTGTCTCTTGTCAGTTGTTAAAAAAAAAATCCCATTATTCTTCTTGGAGTTCTATTTTCTTAGTTGCCATCTGCAGTATGATTGCAGATTCTACGTCAGAAAGCAACATCCATGAAGCAGGACTACACAGAAGTGACAACGACTGTAAGTGAATGGTTTAACATCTGAACATTGCTGTCTCTTTTGTGTTTATGATTGATGCAAACTTGAATATTTCCTTGAAACTGATGTTAGTGCTAAAATACATTTGTCCAACTTCGCTGCTATAAAATTCAAGTACCTTAGTAAAATATGTATTAGCTATAGTTGTTACTTACTTGTTTGGATGTAATTGCACGCATGGTTGAATAGTTCAACCCATAATTGAGGGGATTAACATGATTGTTATGTGATCGTTTACTTATGAACAAAAAGAAGAACATTATTTATGTGTCAGATGATGCGCACTTTCAACTTCTTGTATTATACCACACACACAGTTCTCTCCACAAAAGACAATCAGTATCTCAATACCTTCCTTTCTAGACTGTTAAATGATTTTGTTAATGTTTTCTAATGGACTGCTATGTTGTTCACAGACACAGTCAGTTTCTGAATTAAAGGACTTTGTCAAAAAGCTGAACTCGTTGCCAGAAATGACTGAGTATTTTCCTACTTTTAATTTTTCATTTTCGAGATCTATATGTGTGTTTCCAATTGATTTTAATTTTCTGGAATTTGTTGCTTCAGAGGCACATAAATCTTGCTCAGCATCTGTCGACATTCACATCAAAGCCAGCCTTTCTTGGGCAACTTGACATGGAACACACAATTGTTGAGGCACAGAGTTATGACATATGAGCACAATTTCTACTTTTATCTCCAACTTTTGAAGACCTAATGTGTTGATTATATGTTTTTCGCTTTATAATATATGTGAATATACTCAATGCAAAAGCATGCTGATTGGGTAGTAAATGGTTTACTGAATTTCAGGACTAAGGGTTGATGCACTGCTTATGGCCATGTAGTTATGTTGTTATTATCATGTTTACTGAATTTCAGGACTAAGGGTTGATGTGCTGCCTATGGCCATGTAGTTATGATGTTATTATCATATTTGTTTGTTTAACAATCAGCTTATGGTCTTTCTGTTCCTGACACATGTTTGACTTTCCAGAAGTGCCAATTGTTCTTCAACCTAAAACCAGATTATTGTTTGTCATCTTTGGAATGCATCAAAGCTATCCAACCACTCTACTCAAAGAAATTTTTTTTTTTGTTGGATTGACAAACTGCGCCGGCATATTTTAGGTGCAGCGCACTTCAAAATTCAATCAAGTATAAATAATAAATGTCCCCCCTTTTTGATTGGTGATAGTACCTGATCTGAGTCTTCTGACCTGTGCCACTTGTATCATATGGAATAACTGAAATGGCATTCTTTTTTTTTTTGTTTTTTAAGAAATTGTATTTATAATCTTTCTTTGGTTACTAAAATCTATGCATTTTTGGTATCTTCAAGTCATTTCTCAAGATCAACTCCTTTCAATTTGTCATAAATACGAATTATGGATTCTCAGTCCCCTATCCTAATTTCCAAAAGCATGAAACTAATGCAGATGCTTTGAGTACATTGAAGAATTGATCCATAAGCAGGAGCCTCTTGTCAATGTCCTACGCCTTCTCATCTTATTTTCCATTACAAGTTCTGGGTTGCCCAAAAAGCAGTTTGACTATTTGAGGCAAGACTTCATGCATATTATCATTACTGTTAATTCTTATCATTACTGTTAATTCCTTGGGGTCTTCCATATTTTGATTTTGTTGGCAATTGAATTTTGTATTAATTTTTACCTATGTACTTTTGTGGATGTGTATTTTTATTTATTTATTAGTTTCAACTCTTGGTCTAGGAGAGAACTACTCCACAGCTATGGATTTGAGCACATGGCGACACTGAATAATTTAGAAAAAGCTGGGTTGCTCAGAAAGCAGGTTTGGTGTCATTTTGCCTTTATAATCTAGCATTTCCTACATTTGATTTTTATAGTCAACTGGCTATGTTAACTGGATTTTATCAAATTATTGGATTCATGGTAACATCATCTGAACCTTGCAGGAGTCAAAAAGCAACTGGCTGACAATTAAACGTGCTCTACAACTTGTTGTTGAGGACACTGATACAGCCAAGTATTATTCTATTTGACCTTGTGATTCGGTTCTTCTTCATAATTGAAAATATTAAGAGTTTGGTCCACATTTACATCTAGGGTGGTGGGCTCATAGCTTGCATGTCTTACATTCCTCACACTGATTTGTGCCCTTTTAGTGTACCCAGATTTCACAATATGGCACAAGTGAGCACCTACATTATTTACTCATCACTGGGGTGGCTCATTTGATAGAATTATATGACCTTATTGTTCATGGTGTGCAAAACCAAACACTATGGGGGATGATGCACTGTACAGCGTCATGGAATTTTTATAAGAATAAGCTACTTCGGTAGATGCTGAAACACTTATTGGGTGGGCAGAAGCAAACTATAATAGCAAGATGGACTTGATTATAAGCTTGATATTCTCTTTTAAATTCTATATAGGTCTTTTCATGGTGGATTTCATATTCCAGTGCTTATTTATTTAGAAGTTTTTCTCAGAAAGCTGTATGATGATGAATTATGGATATGGCTGCTCTTTCTTTATCCAGTTTTACAATTCATATCTATCAAGGCTCTCCTTCCCTCTCTCCCTTTATCTCTTTTGATTCTCATCTCTTGGTGTCATTGAAACAAATTCTGCAGTTTCTGGAACCCCTTGCACCATATTTATGCATTCCAAGCTGTTCCTTGTTACATAGGAAAATATAATACACTTAATTCTGAATCGAGCCATGTAAAATGTTTTTAGGTTATTTTATTTGTGTGTGTGTGTGTATTTTCCCATAGCACTGTTGTGTTTCTGACTAACTTTTTATATGCTTTCTTATGTAACAGCCCGAATGATATTGCCTACGTATTTTCTGGATATGCACCTCTTAGTATTCGTCTTGTTCAGCATGCTGTGCGGTCTGGATGGTCAGATTGATTCTTTATTTGCTATTTTTTTTTTTGGATGGGTCATTTTCTAAGTTTCTTACAAGTTCTTATTGTCAGCAATACATATTATTGCCTTTAACCTAGGAAAAAAAGATAGATTATTGCCTTAATTCGTCAATTCTCTTTAGCCTAATTCTTGTTACAAATTGACTTTTGGGGGAAATAATGGAAAAAATAAATTTTTTTTTTAAAAAATATCCTGGTCTTATTTTAGTATTGTTGTTAATATTACTAAATTGAAAAAAGAAAAAAGAGGAAACCTTATAATGTTCAAACCAAAGCAAATCCAATGTGACTGGCAGCAGCCTCTTGAAGTGGATCTGTGATCCCATCATGCTTTAATGATTTATATTAAGTCATCACAATTAGTTCTAGGTTCCTTAAAACCTTACAATTCAAAATTGCCACATTAAGTGATAAGACTCCAATAAGGGTCTTGGTATCAAAGTTCATGCATCAAGCGATACCCCAATTTCTGGGGGTGTCTTGATTGTCTTCATAAATACCATATGAAGGTTTTTTTTCCCCAAATTTTCACACGCACATTTAAACTCTGCCATTTTTTTTTTTTATTTTTTTTTTTTTTTATATTGAGAGCATTGCTATTATTTTGTTGACATTTGAAACATGATGGACACAGCCTCTGCCTTGAAGACCTGTAACAGACAAGCTTATTATGCTATCATGTGTAGAGTAACAGAGCAAGGATGGCTCATTTGTATTTATATAATGTTTACACATGTTTGGTTCTGCAAAGAGTGATGGTTGTGTTGAGATCTAAGGCTGTTTTTTTTTTTTTTTTTTTTTTTCAATAATAATTTTATAATTTGTTTTTTATTTTATGTTTTTATGCTTTTTTTTGGCTAAAAGTTCTCTAACACTCGTTTGGGAGTTCATAAAGGAATGGAATGGAATAAGTAAATCATGGAATGAAATGGAATAGATGGAATATAATGAATTTAAGTAATGGAAAGGAATGAAATGAAATTAAGTAACGTTGTTAGGAAGTTTTACAAATTAAGCAATGAAAGGTAAATAACCTTGTTTGAGAGTAACATAGAGGGAAATGAATGAAACCATTTTATCACAATATTGCTATTAGACCCTTGTTTTAAAATAAATGGCTGAATATATAAGGGTATTTTGGGAGTTTTAGTGAAAAATTTCATTAAACTTCATTCCATTCCCTTTTATTCCTCCCAATTTTGGGGGAATGAAAATTTGAAGTTTTGAAGGAATAGAGAGGAATGAGTGTTTCATCTTTACCCATTCTATTCCCTCTCACTTAAACTTCTGAACAAGGGAATGGACTTCATTAAAACTCCCGAACAAGGGAAAGAAATGAATATTCTAAAATTATTCTTTTTATTCAATTCCATTCCATTCTTTCCCTCCTCCCAAACGAGGGTTAAGGCTATGTTATCTTTGTATGTGGCATAGTAGCTGAAGTCTTTTGGTCTTAGGTGTCTGAAACAAGTTTCATTACCCGACAGGTGCCTAATATGTTGATCTCTCGATCCTATGGCATTGGAACATGGCCATAACATGGCCTTTGTTGAACCCTCTGAATACCCCCACTTATTTTGTGGCCCATATAAATGTCTTGGTTCCATTCATGGGACAGAAGTCAAGACACCATTGTGACAATATCTGCAATTGTTCTAACTGGTCTTTTACAACAATTAGCACAATTGATTCTCACTGCTTTTGGATTATGAATTTGAACTTTTTAGGAAAATTTTATCTTCTCTTGAAAGTAACAATTTGAGCCTTCAGGCGTCCTATAGAAGAAATCCTGAAGCTGCTACCAGGACCACATTCAGAAACAAGAAGGGTAAACTTCTCATGATCGTGCACTCTTTGGATCTCTTTTCTATCCTCGCAATTTAGGTGACTCTTGTATGCTGTACTATTTTACAGAGCAGATTCTCAAGCAGTCCATCATATGACACCTTGCAGGCTTCAGCTAATATAGACAAGTATGTTCAGCTCGTCCTAGTATCTAGGATTCTTCTTTATTGACTTTCTTATGTTGGGTCATTTTGTCTTTAGTGACAACAAATCTTTTAATGATGATAAGCCTGTACAGATGAACATTAGACTTTGCTGATAATATAAGGAGCAGTATCACATTCCATTTCCATAACTGAAGCAGTTGCCCCCTAATTTTTACTGTAGTTTTATTTTCAAATACAATAATGTCACTTAATATAAGTATGGGATTGAGGATGAGGTCATGATTTCAAAATCCATTGGTGCACATGTAATTTACCAATAAAAAAGAAAAAAGAAGTGCTATACTCTCCTTTATTCTGACACTACTTGACATAATTCAGAGTTGCTGATGGAAGGCGGTCTCTAGTTCTCGTTGTCTTCATTGGACGCATAACATTTGCAGAGATTTCCGCTCTTCGATTTCTCAGTGCTCAGTTGTGTCAAATTTGTTGCATGTATGGAATCTACTCATCTGGTTTAACAATTTTTTGAATTGTAACATACTGTAATACCTGACCATTTTTCTTCCAAACTTCAAAGTTTTGAAATTTCTGAAGATCATTACCAGCCCTGATTTGACTAACCGGTGATAATGGTCTTTTTGTGCATGAAGTTATACTGTAAATGGCAAATCAAAGATTAATTTTGTTACAGATATGACAAGTTTCATGGAATTGTGCATCTTGCTTTAGTGTTCCAGACTGATTAACCAGTTACAATGATGTCTATTTTCATCCTCATTTTTAGGTTTCTATAATGTTTGAGTAACTTGTTCTTGCAGGAAGGGATGGCATATGATTTGATTGTTGGGACAACCAAAATTGTCAGTGGGCATAGCTTAGCTGAAACATTTGTAGAGAGGTTGGGCTAAGGTGAAATTTTTGTTTGTTTTTTCTTTTTCTTTTTGTAAAGTTTTACTGGCTATGAGAGTAGAAACTGAGGGTTGTTGGCCTGACTTGAAGCCCATGTAGGGCATGTTGAACTGATTATATATCTGTTAGCTTGTTGAGAGTAGTGTGTACGGTTTTCTGGCTTCACCTTTTCTGTATTGATTTTGTGAGGTCAAATCCCAGCAACCCTTTGAAGGAGAGTATTTCCACATTGTTGTGATTATTTTTCTATGGCTAATGACTTTCAGCATTGCATACATGAAATTGTGAAGAAAGTGTAGAGCATGGTATGCCTTAGGTGATGTTACCAGAAAAATGAAAATGGAGTCCATAATCCTAATCACGACGATCAGATTTAGAGGCAATCTTTCTTGCTTTTCATCTACAACCTATATAACACCTGATATACGCCATCCATAAAACATATTTCTTCGTACACAACACCAAGTCCAAAAGACAACGTTTAAATTTGAGTGAAATACATTGTTGATTTTTGAAGTTTCAAATGCATGCTATTAGTTCCTAAATTTTAACAAATAAGCAATAATAGTCCCCCTTGGCTCTTACTACTTATGTAAGTTTTCTTGTCTGTGTCTAATAGAGTGATGACATGACATGACATTTTTTATTATAAAAAAATCACACACATGCTTGGATCTAACGGAGAAATCTGTTTTATTTGGGTCTTTCCCCAATTCAAACCCGTTAGAAGACAAACACATATTCACACAAATCTGATAGAGAGAGAATGCGTTTGTGTGCTGGCTGATCAAGGCAATTGCATATATAGCTTGGGCTGTTTTTTGGACTTTATTTTTTTGCTATGAATGGTCTAATTAATGTAATAATGTTGTCCGCAATGGCTAGTTTGGATTAAAGGGGAATAGAGTAAAGTTGCCGGAAATTAGAGAATGCAATGGTAGAACAAGAAGGTTGAACGTGGCATTTTTGAATCAATTAGGAAAAGAAAAAATTTATTTGCCAACAGCCCATCATCAGTGCAAGCCTGAGACCCAAATTTGGACCAAACTGACCTGGACCTATTGGACCTGAACCGGTTGGGACCAATGGCCTATAGGTTAGCTTTGGTCAAGGGTTGTAATATACTAGTCCGGTCCTAAAAATTGCAAAAGACCGACTGGACATGATTGTTTACATCCCTAAACGTGCAATTTGTGTAGAGTGCTAAAATTAATTTTTGTTACCATTTTACAAACTTACCAAAACTATTTATTGTCAATATATATATTCAATTAAGGCTAATCAAAGAGATTGCCCCAGTTAGCACATTAAAATTACATAAAGGATTATTTTAACATAAAGATGTACGGCTTGAAGATGTCTTGCTAAAACATGAGCTTTCTATGAGAAAGATTCTTATTATTTGTGTTTTTTTTTTTTTTTTTTTTTTTTTTTTAATAGAGGAATTCTTCTTTTTTTATATACATATAATAAAATTTGAGTAAAAAATGTTAGGACCACAAGTTTTGCCACATTTGATAAGTCTGGGGTTGTGGATCCACCACTTTTACTTTACCACTTATAACTTGCCATGTGAGCAAGTTATGGCAAAAGTTGTGGTCCAAGAATTAATCAATCTGAATCTATGATGTCCTATTTTCGTTATAATTGTTTTTTATGATTATGATCAAGGCAAGAAATTAATGTGTGTGTATATTAATGAAGAAAACTAAAGTAAATATATTATATATAAGTAAGGTAAATAATAAAGTCAAGTCAAGTAAATAATAAAGTAATATTATAAAAAAAATTAAAAAATAAAGTAAATAAGTCAATACTTAAACATAAGGAAAATAAATTATAATATTGTCAAAAAATTTCTCCATAAAAAAAAAAAATTTGTCAAAACAAACACTTAAAAGCCTACAGGAAATAGAGGTAGAAACAGGTTTTTCTAAGAAGGAGAGAAAGCTTACAAGATTAGATATTTGTATGAAAGCTAAAAATTAAGTTCTGGTTACAATTGAAGAAAAGCAGCTTTTTAAAGGCAAAATTAAGCATTATTTGAATAGTGAATAGTAAACAGTAAATTTGTTCGTATGTGCTAACAATACAATAGTGATGTAAGCAGTAGTTTTAGTAATTTTATCGGTATATGTAGACAGTAGTGATGTAAGTAGTGATTTCAACAATTTTGTCAGTATATACTTATAGTATCATCTTTTGCAATTATAGAGCTGAAGTAAGAAATTAGTTTTTAGCCAAGTCTAGAGTAGCAATTGAGTCATGCTCAACCAAAGTCTGATCATAGGGGTAATAGGGATTATTATCTTTTGCAACAGTGGTTTCGGAGGATGCTATATATATATATATATATATATTTGGTATAGGTGAAAGACTTTTTACCTGTTGAGTTGAATCCAGTGAAAATGAATTCCATTAAACTAACTAACAACAACACTAGATGGAATGAAGTTAGAAGTGGTGAAGAGAGCTTCGAACATCCTTGCAGGGTTTCACTATGACCAGGCCATCACGCAACCAACTTGCACTAGGACGAAGTGGACGAAGTTATTTTCAAGCAACAAAGGGAGGTTGGTATAGGAGGTTTGTAAAACAGGTCTCAAAAGGAATGATAACATGCCTGTCACTTACCTGCAAAACACTCTTAAGAATGTTTCAAATTATGTAGCTTGGATTGAAGATTGTCCTAGTTCCATTTCTAGTGCAATTTCTCTTGATGTATCCAGTTTACAAATTTGATTGAAATTCATTTTAAATAAATAAATAAACAATAACATCAATACTAGATGGAGTCTGAGAAATTATAAAAAATAAAAAATAAAAATTCTTGAAAATAAAAACCAAATTTGAAACTCACTCTAGTGTGAAGGCAATGGAAAAATTATTTGATATTTGTAGTCAGCTTCTTGGTCTAGGTTTGTAACATGTTCAAAATAAATTTCTTGGATTTTTGAATATTGAAATTTTAGAGATATTATAGCAGTACTAATGATGTACCCCCCAAAAAAAGAGAGGGAAAAAAGAATTTAGTGTTCTGGCGTCACCATAACCCACAACAAAGTAAAACTTGCAAGTTGCAACAGAAAATTTAGCTTTTCTAATATTTTCTCACCGTAATAAACACAGACACTGCTACCATAAAGTAACATTTTATTTGGTCATTATGAATAAACGAATATGAGACTTTACTCTTTCTACAACACCATATACAACAACAGAAAATTGATGAAGCATATAGGTAGAGTTACAAATGTACACTTGACCACCCGTATGCTATGAAAGTTCTGTGAAAACGTTCATGCCATGCTGCCCTTTGTTGCAAAAGGCTGGGTCTTGAACATGCTGGTCAGATTTATAAGTGTTTCAGTCGGCAATCTTTCCTCCTTTTCATTCCCATATAACCGATACATGCCATCCTTAAGCATATTTCTTTGTAGATAAACACCAATTGAAACGCTAAATTGAGCTTTCTTCATGTATAAATTCTTATATAACTAGATTTCCTGCACAGCTTTCTGATACATATCTAGGAATTAAACTTTCTTCATGCAAAAGATGGCTCCAACAAACTCCTAAAATACAGCTAGAATTTTATGTATTAACAGTAGCACCCACTTCAATTTGGTTGAGGAGCTCTAAAATATTTCCAGCTTTTCTCTTCGCTCTGTCAGTGCCATTCTCTGACAGTTCCTTCAATGCCTCCTCTGCACCAAGCTCCTTTGATAGTTTCAACTGCTCAAAATCAACTGTGCATAATGACCACAATACTGCTGCAGAATTCTCCCGGTTGCGTGGGGAACCAGTTCTTATAACCTCCACTAAGACTGGAATTGGCTCCGCTTGACCAATTGTGGTCTTCCCTTCCGGATGGCTGGCAAGAATGGCCAGAATTGCAAGTGCTTCATCCACCATCCCACCTCCAGCATCCTTCAACAAGCTCATCAATGGGGTCACGATACCAGCCTTTACAGCCCTTGCCTTGTTTCCCTGATAGATCGAAAGATTGAAAATAGCGGTGGCAGCATCCTTTTTCCCTCTTGGAGTCCCCTCACAAAGCAATGTTATAAGAGCTGGGATAGCCCCGGCTGCACCTATTGCCACCTTGTTCTCATCTATTACAGATAAGCTGAAAAGAGTGGCAGCAGCGTTCTCTCTAGCTTCCATGCTGCCATTTTTCAATACATCTACTATATCAGGTATTGCTCCTGCATTCACAATAGTTCCCTTGTTACTCTCATTGATGGAAAGGTTGAGGAGTGCTGTAACAGCATGTTCCTGTGTCCGGGGATCTGGAGAAAACAATAGTTCTACAAGAAGTGGTATGGCTCCTGCCTCAGCAATGCATACTCTATTATCTGCATTCCTCTTAGCAAGCAACCTGAGCTCACCAGCAGCTGCTCTTTGCTGTTCCATATTCCCATTTGCTAGTTTTTCCAATAAGGCATCAATAGCAGCACGATCACAGTCCGAAACACTGCCTCCTCCTGATTTCTTGCTTCTACAATTCGCTTGCTTTTTTGGAAGCTCGACACCATTGCTTTCACACCATAAAGCAATCAGACTCTTCAAAACATAGTTAGGAGTTAGGGCTGTGTGCAACAGTGTCTGCTGTGTCTTAGGACAGGTTTTATGTCCTGCATCAAGCCATTTTTGAATGCAAGACCTTTCATAAGTCTGCCAAAAAAAAGGTAAATATTTCTTTAGTAATGACTACTGATAGTCTGATACAAATAAACTGTTGTAAACTTAAAACTGTGAAGGCAGCTGCCAGTTTATACCTGTCCAGTAGAGACAATCACAGGATCTTTCATCAATTCAAGAGATATTGGACATCTGAAATCATCTGGGATAACAGGAGATCTGTGCTTAATCAAGCCCTTTTCACCCTCAGAGGTCTCCACTTGAGGATTTTCAGTCAGAACCCAGACCTTAATCTTCTTAAAGAGGGATGACATTTTTTCAAAGCAGTCCCCTGGATCTCCATTGCTTGAGATAACCATTTCATGGAACACAAGTGACTCTTTCTTTATATCATTGATATTCTTGAGATGCAGCTTTTCAGAAAGTCTTTTAAGTACTGCTGGGTCAGGTTCTTTTTCTTTCTGTGCTGTGGCTAAATCAATGTGTAGTTGTAAATCAAGTGTGTCAATTCTTCCCTTGGCTCTTTGGAATTGAGCATGTACTAGTTCAATCTGAAAGAAATAGAAAAATGTCCCACCAATTGTTAAAACTTTCAAATCAACTAAATGTTACTTTTCGTTAAAATTCATTTATGAACAGTATTTTAGACAACATTTAGGACTATTTCCTCTTTAAAATTGAAATTAAAAGGGTAAAGACTACTGCTGAATTATATGCTGTTGCTTGTAAAAATTATATACTGTTAATTCTCTTCAAAATAAGTTGGGTTGTAAAAGTACCTGTTCGCGAACCTCCTCAGATAAATTAAGTTTATCATAGTGAATCTTACTCAATGCTGCTTCAATTTGTTCTGTCACCAGGTGGAACTTTTGAGCAATCTTTTCCCTTTGAAGAGCCTGTGACAAGTAAGACATTTCATACCTCAAAACTAATGATTTAAAATCAACTTGTTGAGAAACAAGAATAGAAATTAAGCCAAATTACACACAGTTAAAGTAAGTATCATACACCTGGGTGGAAAATGTATTTAACAGTTTGTAGTATTGATGGTTAAATTAGTTTGTACCAGACGACCTGAAAAAAAAGAAAAAAAAAAAGAAAAAAGAAAAAAAAAGCCCATATCTAGTTCTAGCTAAGCAAATCACGGTTTACGTACAGAAGCAACTGTAATCACCATCTCATACCTTTTTCACTGAAATGCAGAACTCATTCATCTAAGGAAAGAAGAATTCATTTCTCATTTCTCAAAGCACCCTGGCCCCCCAACCCCCCCGCGCCAAAAAAAAAAAACCAAGCTTTGTGGAATTCATTTCTTAACATGCATATGCAAATCCGACTAGATAAGACAACATTCATGTACATTAAACAGAAAAGGTACTCCAAAATCTATAACCATATCAGTTTTTATTAAAAACAAGGTCTTCCTCCAAACCAATTACATGGTCGTTCTTAAGACCATCCATGTGTATTAAACTCATTAAATCATTTATACAAGTCACATATCTATTAAATGGGTCGAGAATATTCTAAACTGGTTCATAAGAAACTTAGGTCCTAGTTTTAATCTCTTCCTAAATTCAATGGGCACACTTGGATTCTTATTTTTAACTCTCTGATCTCCCGTATACCAAAATCACACTTTGAACAAGAATATAGACATAAATATCCAACTTTTATTTATGCGATTCAATTCCTCATAAACCACAAACTATAACATATACCCAACTTTTATTTCTGTTCAACAATTCCTTGTGTGTGTGTGTGTGTGTGTTTTGACTTTTGAGTTAAAAACCAAATATAAAATAGAATGATGATTTCTTTGGGGTTGCTTTAAAAAAAAAAGTCAAATTCTTCACCATTTTAGCCCAAACAAAGAAATCCCACTTTCCCTCCTCTTTTTCTCATTCTCAGCAATCAAACAGAAATCGATTCATTTAAAAAAAAAAACAAAAAGAGAGAGAGAAAAGGCAAAGAAAAAGTACGAGATAGAGCTTGCTGCCACCGTTGACCGAGTTGAGAAGTTGGGTAGCAGAATCCAAACCGAGTCTGAGCGATTCAAAAGCCTTAACCACGTCATCGTCAAGCCCTTCCTCGCTGTCCCTCAATTCCTCAAACAAAGGACTCAGCAACTTCGCTCTCCGAACCAAGTTCCCATACATCTTCTTGCACACGTTTCGGCAATCCGATAACTCAGAGATCGCCTTCGTCGACTCACTGAGCCGACTCAGAAGCAACTCGCCCTCCTGAGAATCCTCCATCGGACCCATCTGGGTCGCCCCGATTCAATAAGAAGAAAACAAAAAATTATTATTAAAAAAAAAAAAAAAGTTTTGAGCTTGAGAATTGGATTGGTTGGGAAATATGTTAAGGAATTGAAGGGTATAATTGGAAAGATAAAAAACACATGAATTTTTGCAGAGGTTGCCTGAGAATTCTGAAACTGAAAGAAAGATAGGTCTTAAGGATGTAAGGGGCAGAGTGACTTGAGGTTTAAGATTTATGTAAGAAAGAATGGAACAAAGATTTATTTAAGTTTTTTTAATAGTAATATATAAATAAATAAATGGAAGTATTTTTAACATGTAATCATAGCCTTAGGAAAGTTTTATAATTAATTATGGGATTATTAGAAATTCTTAGAAACACAAGTGGGAAATTGGTTAAGTTTTTTTAATTTACTGTTGACCAGTTTGGTGAGGAAGTTGGAATGGAGGGAGATGGTACCAATATTTTTATTATTATTATTTATTATATTTCTGACAATATTGTCCTCTGCACATATGTTTTTTTTTTTATTTTTAATTTCATTTTTCACATGTAGATGTTTTTGTTGGTTTGTTTGTCTTTTATTTTGGGAAAAAAACATATTTTTGGAAACAATAATGTGGACACCATGTCTAGAACCTTTAATTTTTTATTTTTTATTCCTATTTTTACCTTTTGATATTAAAAGTACGAGATCTCGATTAAAAACAATAAAAACAAAACAAAGTCATCTTAGAGAATCCAATTGATTTTTATTATCTTTGACATGTATTGAAATTTCCTAAAGTATACAAGGGATTCTTTTTTCAAGGTCATAACTCATAAGTCAGAACTAGAACCTTCTATAATTGATTTTTCTTTGTGTTATTTCAATGGAAAGTAGTTATTTGAATTTTTATAAAAAGTATATAATAATAATATTAATAATTCTAAAGTTTCCCAAGATGTAAAAATAATTTTTGAAGCTTTCCTTAGGGCATTGGTTAAGAATTCAATTAAAGAAAGTTTTTATGGGAAAAGAAAAAAAAAATAATGTTTTGAGAGCTTTTTTCATTTCTCATAAAAGTGATGCCAAAACTTTCTTTAATTAGATTCTTAACCAGTGCCCAAAGGGCACTTGTTAGTATTTCCCAATTTGTATTTATCCCAGAGGGGATTTGAGTAATAGGTTTTTTGGTTTGAAGTGTGACGTAAATTTGAAGGCTCTAAAGTTCAATTCACTACATTATTGGTCTATAGAATTTTTGTGATGTTTCATAAGTAGGGAATAGATTAATTTGGTAAAAAAATGAGACCGACTTCCTTTTATATACACACGCATGTGCATTTAGCTTCTTAATCTAGGTTTGTAACTCTTTTGTACCATGTTCAAAATAATTTTCAACGATATTTTTGGGAGATTTTACAAATATAGCTCTACCAATAATATAGTAAAATGTGGATTTCAGTTAACTCAATTAATAAAATCTCTTATAGTGGAATAAAAGATTTAGGGTTCAATTCCCGCCTATTCCAAAAACTGATTGATGTCTTAACCTGATGATAAAGAAATATTATTAGGAACAGACGTTAGGAACAAGCGTCTTTTTGTTTTGAATACACAATAATAAGTGGTGGTGGGTTTTAATCTCCACATTTTATTTAGCTAGTGTGTGATGTGACAGTTTCTCATTAAAATAAAATGAGATTCCAATTAAAAAAGTATTGGAAATAAGCAAAAAAAAAAAAAAAGTAAAATAGTTTTTCTATAATAACACATTTTTCACAACTTAAAGACATGTACAACTATGATTAATGAATTATTATTTTTACATATGAATCTACTATTTTTTTATTCACTATTCACAATCACACTTATAAAAAGTTGTGTCTATCTTATTTCTCTTGACCGACAAAAAAAATATAAAGGTTTAAGGATTTAAGCAAAACAAAAGGAAAGAGAAAAAGAAAAAAGAAGGGTATATTGGACCATATGAGGAAAGCCAATGTTGTGGACCAGGCGGCTTTTGCGTGTTATCATCAGAGTAGTTGCCTTTTCTTCCCGCGCAGAATTGTCAATTGGACGGCCAGGATCTTTCCAGGTACCAACCTCGAAAGACTTGGCTACACTCGACTTGAATTTAAGCCAGACCACACTAACCAATAGCTAATTGCGAACTGGACCGTATTATTATTGTATGGTCTAGTCTATAATATAATATAATGATGGTGAAATTTACATTTAAAAAGTTAACGGTCATGTTTCATGCAATATTTAGTTTTTTTTTTTTCGCTGAATATGAAAATTTAGTTGGGTCCATAGAAAATAATGAGACTTTAATGTTCATGACCTATAACTCATTATTGTTTAAATTTAATTCATCACAAAAATAACTGTGGCGGAAATATTATGCATTGATTAAAAACTAAAACGTAAACAATGAGGGGTATTTATTAAATTAATTAATATTGGTTCAATTCTTGACTTGATCAAATGTATATAATATATATCAATGCTGCAAAGCAACCATCAGATAATATAAAAACTATTTAATTAAACATTTCTGAATTATTCCAACCATACAAAACATTTTAGAGTGACTTTTTTTGTTTTTTGTTTTTTCCACAAAATATAAGATATATACCATGAGAATTTAAATACTTGTGATATTGTAAAAGTAGTAATGTCCTAAACTTGTGGAGAGGTAATTAGTATAATCATTTTATGTTATGTTAACGTAACATGAAAATCTAAGGAAATATGATTCAATTACTCATTGCTTATAAATTTTTTTATGCTAACCTCATAATTTAAACTATTTTTCTTTTAAATTCTCAAGAATTTTGTACATAAAAATATGTCAATTAAATTACAAAACTGTTACGAGTAAGTAATATCTATTTACATTTTTGTTTACAATATTTCCTAAGTTTCAGCTTTTATTTATCTTGTCACATTATAAATGTGGAATTGAACTTGAATCTTTAAAGTAAAAAATCAAAATGAAAACAAGCCAAAGATTTGGGTGAAAAACAGTATTATAAGCTAAGATAGCGTATTTGATGTGTGTAAAATGAAAACAATAACACCAAATGATTAAATAAAAAAAAGTGGAGATCAGTTAGGTGAGATATTGATCTTTGTAAACAACGACCGACTATAGGAGCCACGAAGTGCAAACGTGTCAAGATGGGTTTGGTCAATAACGCGTTAAAAACTAGCCTTGTTGGCAATGGGGTAGGTGCACCGGCAAAACATAACATGCCACACAGACAAACTACAACTTGTCATGTCAGCACATATCTCACTCTTGATTCATTTCGAAGGTGCCACGCACCTTGCCCAAAAACTAGCTGTGACGTGGACGGCATATCAGGCATATGGGCCCATGCATATCATCCATCTTGGCGTCTTGTCTTTTGTTTTAACTCTGATGTTCGAGAATTCACGTTACTTTCTAAGATTTTTAAGGAAGTGAGATGATAATGTTTGATTTATTTATGAGAGTGTTAAATAAATTTTTTATTTTATTTTATCCTTAGATTTGAATGTGAATTATCAAGTCCTTTAAAAAAATATCTTTCTTTAAATAAATAAAAAATATAAACTACTAATAATTTGTAGAGTAACATACACACAACAGCAAAAGTGAATACCTGGTAATAATAGAGGTTCCTCTTCAAACTTTTTTTTTTATCCACGTTTGAAATTTAAATAGAATTTTGTTAAAGAATATATCAACAGAGTTGTTTATCTTATTTATGTTATTTTGGTGGGAAAAGATAAAGACAATGGAAAATATATTAATAATTTTTTTATATTTTATTTTAATTACTTAAATGATAAGGAAAAATGATTAAAATTATCAATTTATAAAAAATACAATTTCCTTTAAACTTAAAAATCTGGATACCCACATGTTTTAAAAGGAATCTACATTCCTATTGAGAGGGGTTTAAAGGAAGCATCCAGATTCTCCTGGTATCTGATTCCTTGGTGTGATTTGCAACAAAACACGAGAATCTTTAAACATTTCTAAGAATCTTAAAACATTACCCTGTTCCAAACGCCATATAAGTAATATTATATTATCTAATAACTTTTTATCAAGTTTTGTGTCAATTAAATGCCACTTACTATTTGATCTAGAAGTCCATATTTTATGCAGAATTTTAAATGCAAAATCTTAAGATTTAAACACATGCCTGATGACATAGTTATTGATCTTAAACCATTTTAAAATTTTGCAAGCATGTAGACTATAAAAAAAGAATATAATTCAACGGTGGATTTGTTAAAATTTGCATCCAATAAATAAATATAGAGTGATGTAACATAACTTAGAATTATACCATTTTAACTAGAATCCAACCACGTATATATATTTTTGAGAAAATATGGGGGTAAAAAAAAATGTTGAATATCTGTGGGGTATTGTTAATGGTTTGATATGGACAGTAAAGTTATAAGTTATATAAATTTCTCAGGAAAAAAAAAGTTATATAATTTTTTCACAAAATATTTAGTGATAAGTCCTTTTAATAATAGATGATAGATAGGATAGGACCAAGCCAAGTTTCATGTCGGACACCAAATGGAC
Source organism: Quercus agrifolia (assembly GCA_029955455.1). NCBI lineage: Eukaryota > Viridiplantae > Streptophyta > Magnoliopsida > Fagales > Fagaceae > Quercus > Quercus agrifolia. Next base: position 10,469,652 of record JARQAD010000004.1, on the reverse strand, counting down.
CAAGATGAGATCTAGTAAAAATCTGTTAGATTTAAGTGTTATATTGTTAGAGATATATTAATTATTCAATAATATATGCTCAAACCCAGTTTTACTTTGTGTACAAGTCAAATTTTTTATTTGTGTTACAAATCTATTAACTATAGTTAGTTTAAAGTTTAGGCTTTTATAGATTTGCACTTCAGATATAGCTCTTAAGGGTTTATTTATTGAACATATCTCGTTAGATTGAATTACGTAACCCTTTTGCTTTGACATTTATTTTAACATATTTAGAATAACATATATATAAAAAAATTTATGAAAATTATTATGTTTTTGAAGCATTGGTATTGCTCATATGCACCGTCCAAACATCAATCTGCAATTTTTTATTTGTTTTGGTCGAAAAACAATATCAAAGTCTCAAACATAATCATTGTATTTGCAGACTTTCCGCGTGATGAATGATTGGACTTGGGAGGCACTAAACAATGTTCTTGCAACAATGGTGGTCGGCAATGGATTAGAATACTGTGCAGCGGGTGCAATTCACCTATCTCCTCTTACAAATTTTTTTTCACTTTAATTTCATATTTTTAACTTTCATTTTTTACTTCTTTTAACTTTTTTGAATTAATGGTTGAGATTGAAAGTTGCCTTTTGCAACTATCAATCTTAACCATTTATAGGGTATTGGACCTAATCTCAATCAATCGGTAATATACTATTCCGATTCAGTCTTTTCTTTTGAGCCTAAAAAGATGAAGATGAAGCTATTTCTTATTATTATTTAAAAAAAAAAAAAAAAAAAAAAAAAAAAACCTCTTATGCCTTTATTTAAGAGAATTTGGTGGTAGTTTTTGGTCCATGTGCACTGCAAGAAGTATTGGGTTAGTAAGATAGCAATAAGCCAATAAATAGTTAATCAATATAAGTATCTTAAATTTTTTAGTTTTTGAGTCTTAGTCTAAATTTGTTAGTTAGATTGAATTTGGTATATTGAGACTTTGTTTTGATGAATATAAAAAATTAGGTCTAACCGTATGTATAAATTTCAATCATTTGTTGAATAGTGAATAATTGAATTAAAGCCTAACTGCTTTATTAGACCTGATTGAGTGGTCCCAATAACTCAGATTTAGACATGTTAGCTTATGTAGGTTTTTTGAGCTACAATAGGTTGGTAATTTCTCAACTTGAGTAGGTCATGATCTTTGTTTGCCGGACAAATGTGCTTTGAGGTTGTGTTTGTTTGAGAATTTCTTATTTTCTATAACTCATTTGATAATGTGAGACAAAAAGCTAATTTTTAACAAGCTGAAAGTTAGATGATTTAAAATAAAATTGAGACAAAAAGTAGTGTGAAACTAGCAAATAGTGGATAATTAAATAAAAAACTAGTTTTTAATCGGTTGCCAAACACACACTATGTCTTGCTCTAGGCTTAAAATGATCTCGTGGACATTATCTTGAAGATGACTTTATCAAGGCGTAATTGCATATAACATAAATTCAATGTTGTGAGAGGTGGCATGTGGAACTAAATTTTTTGAAACTAAGTTTACTATAACTACGACAACAGTGGCCAAATGCAAAATTTTGATTAAAGATATTAGAGGATGAATAAATAATATCCACACTACTTTGAAGTAATACACAATTGCAAAGGAAACAAGTTCGACCCTAAGATAAACTACTTAATTATAAGGAAAAGATAAAACATACATTGGGAAGAAACTTACTTGCATTAACGTAACTAGACAACATAATTAGTGCTAATTTTAATTTAGAAAGGAAAATACAAAGGTAAACAAGTAGAGAATATAGGTGTTTGATGTGTCATTTTCTGACATGCAGCCTTATTAGTGGTCAGTTTGGATTAAGGGAAAGGGAGAGGTATACTATATAGAGTAGAGTTGGTTGGAAATTAGCTTAATTTTCAGCCAACTCGACTCTATCCCCTTAATCCAAATTGACCCTAGTAATTAAGGCTGACGATTATGAGCAATTGTTGTAGACCACATGTCATGTTTGTCTTGACTCTTTGGGATACTCGTCTTGATATGTTGTCACTCATTCTTTGATTTTTGGGATACTTATTCAACTAGGATCCAACTTCCAATTTATTCAACATCTTGGCTTCTTTGTAATTGCTTGGTGAGCTGATATATAGCTACCATGTATTTCTCTGCACATGCTAAATGTGCGTTAGTTTATCTCTAAAATACTTGGACACTTCCTTGTAGCCCTCACGTCCCATGTATCAGATTGAGTTAAAAGATACCTCAAACTCGACCCAATTTGACCTATACACACCTCTAGTGAGCAATGTACTCAATTTTTATTCACAAGTATGAGCCTCCATAAGTAAATGTCTTTTGACAAAATATTTAAAAGATATGACAAAGTTCTTGATTATATTTGTTTATTTACCTATTTGTAGTTGAGATTTTTTGAAGTCTCGACACGCTTCAGAAACAAGAAGCCATCTTCATTTGAGTCATGGGGGCCAACAAAATGGGAGTGTTGGTTTGTAAAATGTGATTTGTGGGGAGAAAACTTTTGAGTTCTAGAGTTTACACTTCAAAATGAAATTCTTTGTGAGTATGAAAGGATCGGTTTTGACCACAAAATCAATATGCAGCGGATTAGCAAATTAATTACCAATTACTTAAGATATGTGGTCACAACTGTAACAAGTTAATTAATGAAACTAGCAAATCGCCAAATTTGTAAAGCATGCAAAGAAAGAAATAAACAAATAACACAGTGATATGGCGGAAAAGTGGAAAACTAATGGAGTCTTCAAAGAAAAAACTACTACAAGAGTAACCTATTCCAATCAAGGAAATCCACAATAAGAATTTTTTTTTATAGATCTAGTACATAATCAAACCTTAAAGAAAACCATTCAACAAATGCTACAAATTGTTCAAAACAAAAATTGACAACACTCATTTCAAAAGAGAAGTCTACTAACATATTTTTGTGACACAAATTTGGTGTAATCAATTGGGAGTTAGTGATGAAAAAAAAGTGATAGATTCATGTAAAAATGCTCTTCTACCACTCACAATCAACCAAGTTGTTACAAAAATTATGACAAATGGTGTGGTCCTTAATTAATAAACTATGTTGAAAAATAATGCATGCAAGCTTCATCAATCACTTAATTCTAAAATTTCAATAGTCATTTCTCTCACTTTACTGACTTCAACTATTAACTAAAGCAACTGATCAACTCTCCATAATTCCAAATAAATAAATAAATAAATGGCAGTACCAAAGTTTGAAGAACAATCTCAACCTCCATTAGCATAAGATCAGGGATCATGACTCTTACCTCCATCTGCACCTCCCTTTTTATATATCTTCCTCTTGACCACTTTGAAGGTATTAAGAATTCTAGAAGAATAAAAAAATATTACTCAAAAATATTATCAAATATAAAATATTATGTACATGTAATTAAGATCTTCTATTTCATATTGAAATCAAAATAATATTGGAAAATAAGAATAGGTTGATGTTATAAATTTAATGAGAGAAACATCTGTTGGAGTGGGTGTGTTTTAAATACTAAGGGTTCGATTGGTTGGCGGGGTGGAAAAGTGGGAGAATAGAAAATGGTGGGAGAATAGAAAAGTGGGAGGATAGAAAAAATTTTAATTTTCCCCATTTTTGTTTGGTTGAGAGTGAAAAAGTGGAGATATGAAAAAAGTGAGTTTGCATAAATTTACTCATATACCATTGTTAAAAAATGATGCACAATTAAAACAAAAAAAAAAGTAACAAGGAACCAAAAAAAAAAAAAAACAAAGCACCATGCCACAACTCCAGGAAATCACACACCAAAATAAAAAAAAGACATACGCCCTGTGAAGCAAAATGCTATTAAAGAAGCAACAATGTGAAGCCAAAGGCTAACAAAACCAAAAAGAAAAAAAAGAAGTAGCAGCAGCGTTAAGCCTATGTGCAAGTTGCACATGGACATTTTCGTCATTCAGCCATCATATTTCCCCTCCCAAATTTTCTTTCCATTTTGGGGAGAAACTTTTTGGTGGCTCCGGAGAGAAAACACCTGAACCCTACCATTTATTTTTCTTCCCCCCCACCTAACCAAACACACTTCAAAAAAGTTTTCATTCCCATTTTCTTTCCAAAGTTTTCCATCCACCTTATTTACCTTCAAACAAACACGCCATAAGCCTTTGCTTTGTGTCCCACATTGGTTAGGAGTGAACCTTATTATGTGTTTATAAGCCTTTGCACATTTAACATGATAACTTGAAAATAATGGGTTAGGTATTGGTTTTGGGCTTGGGCTTGGGCTTGGCTTTGATCATATCTTTATTGGGCTTTATCTTTTTTCCCTTTCTTTCCTTCTAGCCCAATTTTGGTCAGCTCAGCACCTGTTAGGCATTAACCAAGGAGTCTGTTAGAAGAATTTAATGTGCTACCCGTTGGGCATGCATAGTGATTGTTGGAGCAACCCATAAGCCCTTTACTTATTTGCTATAAAACCCTTGTTTTTACTCTTTTCTCTTCAATTTTTTTAGCTCCACATAGTCGCCTCTCTCCCTCTATTCTACTCTATTTTTTTTGCTTATCTCCACATAAATTTCAGCTTAATTTTTAGGTTTGGGCTTTATCTTTTTTCCCTTTCTTTCCTTCTAGTCCAATTTTGGTCAACCCAGCACTTGTTGGGCATTAACCAAGCACCCCATTAGGGGCATTTAATGTGTTGCCCGTTGGGCATGCATAGTGACCATTGGAGTAGCCCATAAGCCCTCTGCTTCTTTGCTATAGAACCCTTGTTTTTACTCTTATCTCTTTAGTTTTTTCAGCTCCACATAGTTACCTCTCTCCTTCTGTTCTACTCTATTTTTTTAGCTTATTTCCACAAAAATTTCAGCTTAATTTTTTGGTTTTAAGGAAAGATGAATAAAGTTGTTCTTGGTTCTTCTTGTTTGGGTATGCGTCCAACTTGAATAAATTATTATAGTTTAATCCTGGGAGGTTGTTCAGCCAAGAGAGCTAGGGATGGACCGAAGATTTCAAGTTAGAGGGGGCCAGAGTATAAGGAAAAAAAAACTCCAAATAGGCATCCACATAGTATTAATAAATTATAAATACACAAAATCGTTGTTTCTTAATACATTAAAATGCAATCATCTATCAACAAAGACGAAAAAAAATGTTTTTTTTTTTAATACCAGGCTGGCTAGGATTTTTTTTTGTTGTTGTTGAAGCTAGAGCTTTCATAGTAGTGGTGCTAAAAGAGTTAGATTTTAGCACTTGAAAAAACTAATTTATTTATTTTACCACCCCACTTTACAATACACCCAACATCAAATGTTCTAATTTTTTTTTTACCACTTTATTTAAAATAATATAAACAACTCATTAAAATAATAAAGGAAGAGAGAGAATTTGACTTTTTTTATTAAAGGTAAAGATATAATCTTAATAAAATATTGCATTTTATTTTTAACAACTTGCTAAATACCAGTTTACTATAGTTGCAAAAAAATTAGTTTTGGCTTCTCCAATAACACATGGTTTTTTTGTGGTAAAATAGTTTTTTTTTTTTGTTGCTAAAATACAATTACCATTGTGAATGTTTTTAATGTTTTTGTTAAGTTTTTGGCCGGGTTGGACAGTTGCTAGTTGGAAGGGAGCCTAAGGTTTTGGAAAGGGCCAACTACAAAAATTATAAATATATATATATATATATATATATAGGACCGGGGGCATGGGCCCCCTTGGGCCCCAACCTGGGTTCGTCTTTGAAGAGAGCCATTCACACCGAATTCTACTCTGGGTGGCATAAATCAACTTCTAAGGACAACACAATTTGCGTGATTTTATAGTTTATGAGATCTTTTTAACTCTATTTTTTTTTTTTATCATTGCTAATATTTAGGATTTATATTATTGAACCAAAACTTGTTTTTCATAGCTATATTTTCCAACAACATCATATTACTTATGAAGATAAAGTAATACCTTTAGTTTGAAACAATGAGTCGACAAGAAGAACAAACACTTCAACATAATAAAGCTCCATTAGAGGCTTTTGTTTTTATGCTTTATAATAAGAAAACGTAGAGATAGATAAATAATAAAGAGTGAAATAATGGATTATATAAAAGAAAATGCAATGATATAGTATCTAACCTCCAAAGTGTGTGGTTATCTATCTCACAATGAGTATGTACTTACTTCTTTCCTAACACTCCAAAAAAATCTAGTACATGCTGTAGACATCAAAAATTTTATGATGTACCCACAATCGTCCAATTGATCATGATTGAGTATCTTTGATCAAGTTAACTTTCAATTGATGATATGGACAATCAGCAAATGAAATCAAGCCATGTGGCAGCGTCAGAAGAAAAGACTTATATGGAGGGTTCTTATTAAATGGAAAACCAAAATTAATTCATAATTCATAATTAACTCTCAATAAATGCTGAGAGAAAATTCCAAATCAAAAATTATTGAGTGCCCCTTTGTTTTAGCTTTTAGAAGTTGAAACACATGTTTTGAAACCAAAAAAATATTATGTGCGTTTGGTAAGGATTTCAAAGTTGCTTTTTGTTAAAAGCTGTGTTTTCAATTGTGAAGGAAAAGCACAAATCGGGAAAGCAACAAATAGCACCATTGCACAAAAGCGCTGAAGCGCTTTTCAGGTTACCGTTGGAGGTTGCGCAGATTTCCTAAATTGCCTACTAGTTATTCTTAAAAACCCAAATTTATCCCTTTACTTATAACACAATTTTACAAGGTGAAAGTGAGCAACACAAATCAAAGATTGTAGCAGCAGCCCTAGAGAACCAGAGCAGATCACAAATTCACAAACAAGCTTGATCAACCGTACAGCCCTAGGTTCCTCTCCTCTGTGAAATTGATAAACAAAGGAGGTGAATGAAACAAATGATGAAGAAGATTTGAAGATGACAAGGGAGAAACAAGAACTTGAGAGCTCTAGTAGCACGGTAAGGGAAAAGATTAAAAAAAAAGAAAAAAAAAACGGAAGATGAAGATGAAGAGAAAAGACAACGATTAGAGGAAATGGAAAAAAGAGAATATGGTCAGATATATGTGGTGGGGGGTTAAAGAGTGAAAAAGGAAGCTTCCTTGCAAAATAATATTATTAAAATAATACCAATAATATATATATATATATATATATATTTATTTATTATTGTTATTATTATTAAGTATTTTTTTTTTGGAGTAAGTATTATGAAGTAGTTGATTTAAGTATGAAATAAACTCCTTTATATATACATTGTCATTTTTGGTAATTTATTACTCAAACCGCCACTTTTATAAGTGCTAGCTAAACACTCAGTTTAAAAAAAAAAAAACACTTTTTAACAGCTTTTATCAAACACTCAGTTTTTTCAAAAAGCCCAGTTTCATAACGCACTTTTTAAAACTCCCACTTTTTCAAAAAGCACAATATCAAAAAGCTCAACCAAACTCACCCTGAGTTACCTATAAATAGAGGCTTCTCATATGAAAAAGAGACAAAGACTTACAAAGAAAACCCTACTGACACTCTACCAAAATAGAGAGTTATCTCTAAGTCCACAAGTATTTTATTGTTCATCAAGGCTTATTCTTACTTCTTCAAAAAGCACAATATCAAAAAGCTCAACCAAACTCACCCTGAGTTACCTATAAATAGAGGCTTCTCATATGAAAAAGGGACAAAGACTTAGAAAGAAAACCCTACTGACACTCTACCAAAATAGAGAGTTATCTCTAAGTCCACAAGTATTTTATTGTTCATTAAGACTTATTCTTACTTCTTCAAATCAAAGTAGGGGTTCTCCTTTAATCTAATTCAAAATTAAGCCAACAGCCCTTGCATCAAATCAAGTACGTTCAACTATTCATTCAACTTGGAGACATCAAAGCACGATTCAAGATTAAGCTTCATAACCCCCCTTTGGATTGTAAGGGTATGTTTGGTAACTGTTTTTTCCCCTTGTTTTCTGTTTTCAAAAACAATTTTCTATTTTTGAAATTAAAAAACTTGTTTGGCAACTCAAAACAGACAGAAAACAAAAATTGTTTTCAAAACTCAATTTGTGAAGGAAACTGAAAACATGCAAAAGGCTGTTTTCAGTTTCTAATTTTCAAAAATCAATGAAAACACACATTTAATTTAATGAATTTATCTCATTTAATGAGTTAACATTAAAGTTCAAATCCTAATAACAACATATTTTAGTATTTTCTATTTTTTTCTTAAAAAACCATCTTTTTTAATTTCAACTAACCAAACATGTTTTTGATTTTAAAAATACAAGAAAATTGTTTTTTTTCTTTATATTCTCAAAAACAAGTTTTTGAAAATAGAAAACAAAAATTGTTACCAAACATAATCTAAAGTTTCTTAGAGATTAAATCAGAAGAGTTTATTGTACTCTTTCATTATAAAGATTTATACAGAGGATTGTACTCACATATATACAAATCAATTCAAATTGATTATTTACTACACTATTTTGTGACCGTGTGATTTATTTTTTACGAAAATTGTGTACACATGCACACACACACACACACACACACACACACACACATATATATATATATATATATATATATATAAAAGCCAATGTACTATATTTACAATCTACAATATTTTACCACTCAAAAATTACCACAATTTATATACCAAGTTCTTGTCACTTTGTGTGTTATGACTAAAATCTTGTATACCTATTGAATATCGAAAAAAAAAAATTGTATACCTATTCTTTTGTAATAGTTGTTACTTTCTTAGGTTGGTTCAAATTCAATATTTGCTTCTCAAAAAAAAAAAAAAAAAAAAAAAATTCAATATTCGGGTAATACACGCATTAGTGGCAGTCTTTCATTTTGCTTGCTGCTAGCAAAAAGAAAAAATCTAAATGGATAGTGACTTGTTTCTTTAATTAGTTTGGTTTGTGCGGTTTATGATATTTACTTGTGTTACATTAAGTCTTGTAATTGTGTTTGACTCTTGTAATTATGTGATGTTTTGTCACAAAATTATAAAAGGGGGAGATTAATTATTATGGTTTAGACGTTGGCTAATTCCAGTTGACAAACATAGTGTTACAGAGGGTTCAAATCTATTGTAATTAGTTTAGGTTGTGTTAACATATGTACGGTGTCAAGAGCTGCTTAAGAATTTGAATACCAAAGAATTTCAATTGAGTGAAAATTGAATTCACTCAAGTGAAACAATAAAATAGGCAGAGAGTTTACATGACACTTGCTCCACTCTAACTCGAGCAAGATTTTTGAAATCTGAATTTGAATTCTACTAGAAGAGTGATTACTCTAGATAGAGAGAGTAACCACAAAGTAGATCTGAAAATTTTTCTCCTTAAGCAAAAATTTATAATCCCTTTTTGTGTATTAATTGGTCCTAAACAAAAACTAATTGTGTAACTACTTCATGTTGAGCTTTAAGCTATTTTTGAAACCACATAATTAATTCTCTAATGGTGGGTCACAATTGCTGAGTTCAAAAGCTCTGGGTTGCGCGCAAACGATATTTGTCAATAGATTATACGTAATTGTTTAACTTTTAGTGAATGAGCAATTTTCCATTGAAGAAATTCTTGATTGATTCTCCACTTCATTACTAAAATTTGGGTTCCTTTTAGTGCTTTCATTAATCCTGCTTTAGGTATATATATGGTGATTAATTATTGAGGTTGAATTGTGTGTTGGATTATGTGTTTGAAACACTCTATTTGTTGAATTAATCCCCTGTATAAGTGTTTGGGGGCTCTAAAAAAAACTTTTTCATTTACATAAACAATGATGTTTTTAAAAATCAATTCTAAATCACGGCTCCAAATTAGGTTTTCCAGTAGTCATACAAAACATTACTCTTATTAGTTTATTTTCTTAAAATTCATGGCAAAAAAGGTTATTATTATTATTATTTTTTATAAATTTAAAAAAAAAAGTGATTATTCATGCCAACATTAACCGACAAGGCCACAAGCTATACGAAATTAGGAAGTTTCATCGGTTGCTAACAAAGGAAATTCAAAGAAAATACTACTACAGAGAAAAAAGAAAACAAAAATCTTCATGATCCTTAAAGACTAATAATCAAGTAAACATCAAAAACAGAAAAAACAATCACTCTTCAAAGGCCCAGAGGTTCTCCTTTCGGATTTCTTCCTCTTCTTCTGGACTAAAATCATTCACGATGTTGAACGTCTCTCGAATTTGCTGGGGGGTTTTTCCTTTAATCATGTCCGCAACTTTCTGAAACGCTCGGTTCAGCAAGCCCTTGATATTGAGATAGTTTGCAGCCAAGAGAAGATCATAGAGAACTGCCTGATCAACCTCAATAAATTTGTCCTGGTATTCCTTCAGTTTTTCCCCGTCGAGTTTCATGTCCACATGGTTCTTGCACCAGTCTAGCACCAACTCTAGGGTTTTGCTATCCACGTTTGGCAGTGGAATATCGTTGTTGGCGCATTCATCCTCAACCAAGCCCTTGATGGTTTCAGACTGCACAGCCACAAGCTCTTCAACCTCGAAAATTTTATTGTCGGAGCTCTTCAACTTCAAAGCCATACTCTTCTTCTTACAGGCTAGAAATATGTATGCTAAAGGAAACCCTACGCAAGAGAATCTAGAAGATTGTATAGCCTACAGCTAGAGAATGCAAAGTATAGAGAATACAAGCGTGGGCAAGTATGGTATATATAGAGAGAGCTATAGGCCTTAATCACAAAGTAGTCCTATTCTCTCTATGATTCCTAGCTATGTAAGACTTCTTTCTCTATAGTATTAGCCGATTAGGAGAAGGAAAAAATAAAAAGAGGAGGTGGGTTTTCCGATACTGAAATGTATGGCCTTGTGACCTTGTCGGTTAATGTAGGCATGAATCACTTTTTTTTGTATATATTTTTTAATTTATAAATAATAATAATAATAATAATAACCTTTTTTTGCCATGAATTTTAAGAAAATAAACTAATAAGAGTAATGTTTTGTATGACTACTGGAAAACCTAATTTGGAGCCGTGATTTAGAATTGATTTTTAAAAACATCATTGTTTATGTAAATGAAAAAGTTTTTTTTGGACCCCCAAACACTTATACAGGGGATTAATTCAACAAATAGAGTGTTTCAAACACATAATCCAACACAATACACAATATTCAACCTCAATAATTAATCACCATATATATACCTAACCTTCTGTGGTATTTTTAGGTAATTTGTTTCCATTAATCTCACCTCGTACAACTGTAGTTGATGATCTATTGGTTGTCAGTGACTTGGTGCTTTTGTCTCAATTTTCATATTTGAAATTTGAAAAATACCAATTTAGTAGTTTTTTATTGATGAATTTTAGAAGAAATGGCGTTCGTAATAATTGGTTTAAGACATTATTAAGCACCGATTGAATCCTAAAAATTATCGCTTTATGGTTGCTTCATTTTAATTTTTTTACCAAGACTGTTATATTTAACATTTAAAAGATATTTTAATGTCATCAACCAATAATCTTATTGGGTATGTACATGTGAGTGAAGTCTCATATTAAGTGTTTGTTTGACTATCTTATTTTTTGCCAATTTATTTTACTATTTAGCTTATTTTTACTACTATTCATGAGTCCCACTATATTTTTTGATACTATTTATGGATCTTACTGTACTATTTCAACTAACATTTACCTTTATTTACAATACTTTTAGCAAAAAGTTTTCAGTTTCAACATAATAAGTGAATCCCAAACATAACTTAAGTGTGCACTTGGCTTTAGCTTAAAAAACCAGCTTATTTTATTATTCAGCTTATTTCAGCTAACTTTTACCTTTACCTTTATTTACAGTACTTTCAGCAAAAAGTTTTTAATTTTAGTAAAATAAACGGATCTCAAATGGACATTAAGAGTGTGTTTGGGAACAACTTATTTAACTGAAATTGAAATTTTTTTGCTAAAAGTACTGTATATAAAACTAAAAGGTAACTAAAATAGTACAGTAGGATCATGAATTGTATTAAAAAATGCAATGTGATTCATAAATAATAGCAGAAATAAGCTAAATAGTAAAAAAAACTACATTTTTAAGCCAATGCTAAACGCAACCTAAGTGTGCGTTTAGGATGAGCTTATTTATGAATCTCATTGTACTTTTTGGTACTATTCATGAGTCTTACTACACTATTCAGTTAATTTTTAACTTTATTTACGATATTTTCACTAAAAAGTTTCAAACTATATAATATGTTTCCAAACGGACACTAAATACTAATGAGAAGAGTGGGTCATTAATATAACATATAGTTGGCCCAAACCAATAAGTTTAAACCTTGGGTTAAGTAGTGTCTCTAAATGTTATATTAACTACTCAAATTGAGACTCTCCAAAGCGTTACAAGGTGGCTAGGTGTTCAGCGTGGCAAAAAAATTGCTGCATTTCATCTACTGTCCTAGTATAGAAGGGCCTTGCTTTGTAATCTGGTTTGTGTTAATAATATTCCTTCTGATTCAATAAATAAATAAATAAAAAAAAAGAAAAAAAAAAAAGAAGCATATTCTTATATGATATCAAATCTTACTCATTAAAGTATATCCTTGGAAGAATTCGTCCAAAGTCTTCATGAGTTCATGTAGTACAAGTTAGAAATACCATGGAAATTGGCTACCCCTATATATTTTGCAAGCACATTGCTCCAGTAAACATAGAATCGTAGGAACTTACATACACTGATAGAGTATAAACCTGAGAATGGATTGGAGTTGGAGTAGTTCATATTTATCAAAGCAAAGCAAACAGGCTGAAATCGATGATGTTGAATTAGTATTTTAGTTTTCTGGTGGGAAATGGCAAACCAGGATCTTGGTTGTTTCTAACAATTATAGCACAAGCATCTTTGCAGGCAGGTTCACATGCAGCAGGATCTACATTGGGATTATCTTTCAAGCACTGTGGCTTACATTGATTGGTACATTCTTTTAATAATTCTTCCTCTGTCTGGGCACACACCATCACAACCAGCAGGGAGACAATAAGGAGCATGGAAATGGTTTTCTTGGTGCCCATGTCTTAGTTATCCTTGATGTTTAAGAAAATATTATTGGAAAGGATGAGGAAAAGTTATGGTGACTTTGGATCATATATAAAGGGCATACGGTTGCACCAGTAAAGGAAAGATCATATATACGTTCCTCCTCACTTGGAGGTTAAGCTAGATTTTCTAAATAAAGGTCATCCGGATAAAGATGATGGAAAAACAAAGATGGTGGAAAATGATTTTGAATTGGTCACCAGTGTAATTTAGTTAATTAGTTATGGATGCCTAACCAAAACTATCTTTTTTTTTTTGAGAAAGTAACCAAAACTATCTAAATTGAGCCTGAATTAATCTCCAAGGTGATCTAGTTAATCAGTTGAGTATGCCTAGCTAAGCAAAAGAATCTAAAGTAAATTAAAAATCTCGAATAGTTTGATTGTCTTTGAAAATTAAACATTGACCGTATTATTGTTTTAACCGTACAAATGTATTTGTAACGAAAGAAGAAAGAAAAAAGAATTGAAAGGAACATAAAGGAAAACAAAACCATATGAATTATAGTTGATGATGCATGAAAAATCAATAAGTCACTTGTTCCTTTGGAGGTGCTGGAAGACCTACAAGAAGGAAGAACGCTACCGGAGGGCACCGATAGGATGCCAGCCTAAACTTTTTTGATATTGAAGTTAAAGACTCATATGAACCCAATAAAACTCAAATGGTAGTAGCGTATGGATTTTGTCAAATGCACCTTGAATTAAATGAGGTCTAGCCTTTATATAGGGGATCCTAAGTGGGTCTCCATGTTCTGTGTCACTCTCCTCATGGGAGACGGGTTGGTTAAGTGGAGTTAGTAGGAGCGAATTACAAGAAGATTGCTCCCATGTTTTGAAGCAGTGGATTTGTAAAGTAAATTCTGTTTGTCGTACCTAAGTATGATTAAATTTGTGTAAGTGTAGAATGATCATCATTTTGGACGACTATGCTGTGGACAAGCCTTATGACATGGACATTTGTTTATGGTTGTCTATGTGAGTAGGTGACGTTCTCCGTATAGACAAACAAACACATGCTGCATGACAAGTTGGATGAAATTTTCATTTTATTTTGAATCAAATACAGAGTGTGATAAGTGTCAAATGATTAATATTGTATGTTGGATGAATGTAAATTTATCGCCAGTGTGTCGAATGAGTTCTCATGAGTATGCTTTCATTAGAGTTTTCATCATTTGGAGGGTTGGATGAGTGATTGGAGGAGTTGGATGACCTGTGTGGCGGATTGCTTATGTTGGGTGGCTTGAGGCACTTGTTGGACTATTCTTATTTTTATTGGATGAGGAGGTTGCTTGCTGGAAGAGTCTTAGTTGTTAAGTAGAGAGGTCATCACTTTCAGTCTCCTTTGGAAGAGCCTAGTTTAGAAGAGTCATCTTTGAAAGTCTCTCCTCTGGAAGAGCTAACATATGTTGGACAAGGTCATTCGGGAGACTTTCCCTTTTCAGATGGAAGATATCATGGTTGTCCATGGGTTGGAAAAATCACTTTGGGTGGTGATGATGGAAGGCTGACTTGGTGGACAGGTCAAATGAGTCTATTGTAGGGTGGCAGATAGTTCGTTTAAGGAGTGAAAAGACTATTCTTATCAATAGTATTAAAAAACATTCACCAACCCAATCACAAATTTAGAATCACTAGTTGCTAGTAAATTAAAAGAAAATATCAAAAAACAAAAAATCTTCGCTAATCCTAAACCATAATGAACATCGATGACTAGTACTAACTCATTAATCAAGTCTAACATCAAAATCATTCTCTAGCAAGCAGAGGGTATGGTATATCATATTAAAATTGACTATCTCACACTACGTACACACACTGATTATACATACTCTAATTGAATAGGTTGTAGCATTGTCAGTGTACCAAGTCCGTGTTTCAGTAGGAATCAAATCACTAACGGACTACAACTAGCTCAAAAAGATTTTTTTTTTTTTTTTTTAAATTTTAAAAATTTGGCAAGAGATACACTTCATGCATCTATTAAATAAGTTTATTAAATAAATAAATAAATAATGTTTAAGTTTTCAGTTATTATACTCCCCTCCCCACATTTACTTTTCTAAAGCTACAAACAATTTACATTGATATCCTGGATGACAAAAAATAAAATTTTGAAAATTTTTTAATTTTCTATTTTATCATCCACTTAAGCTATCATCCACATCCCATCTAATAGAAAATTTGGAATTTACTAAAGCTTTTTATCTTTTGTGATTATTTAAAACATTTTTTCAATCATCTAAGGGAGGTTAGTGAAAATAGTTTACATTTTAAAGAAAATTGGTGTCTTATTCCAAACTAGAAAAGACATCAATATTGTGATATTTTCAGAGGAGGTGAGTGCAATTTCCCCAATCCAGTACACACTTATTCTTGGCCATGAGGCCCATAACCAATTTAGGGGGTATAAGTATGACGTTTAAGCTTGGGCTAGACTAGAGGTTTCAGTTGTAAATGTGAATTTTGGAGGGGTATCATCTAAATGTAGTTGCAACTTCTCATGTCTACCAGACTGGTACATTGTCCCTGTTAGCAAGTATAAATTCTTTGCTACATTAAGGGGGATTTTGCCTCAGGTGGGCTTCAAAACTGAGCTCCCCCGAACTTATTAGCTGGATGTGCCAGTCGACCTAAAGGCCATTGGAAATAAATATGATATCTTCTTAGGAAAGGTATGAATTGCTGAATTCTCTCTCTCTACCACTGAAAGCAAACAATAAATGTGTTACTTCAAGTTTCAACTATATTGTTGTAAGTTTTAACTTCAAGTTTCAGTTGTCCAACTAAAAGGATTGATTTGAGAACCATAAACAATTAATAAGAAGGTATTATTACATATCTTGCGAACAGAAAGAAAGAGTATTGTGTATCTATAACACAATATACACAAGCTGAATATTACAGGCAGATAAATGGTTCCCACAACTTGAGCAGCTATAAGTTAATTCAGTTTCAAAGGTTCTGCATCATGAAGAGGCCGGGCGGGGTAGTCGCTTGGCAATTTCCTGCCAAAAGAAGGAACAAGCATTCAGTATTCCAAGTACATAGGAATTTCTTTTTATGTGACAGCTAGAGATAGTGAGGGAGGGGGAGGGGGAGGGGGAGGGGGAGGGGGAGGTGGGGTTCAAACCAGAGACATAAAGCACCACAGAAGATGCGATTATCATTGGGCTATCACTTGAACCCCAGTACATAGGAATTGCACAAGTATAGATTCCAGAGACAAGCCTATTTGCAGGCCCAACTAATAGCCTTGACAATAGCAACATAGTCTGTCAACAAAATGTTTCATTTAAAGCAAGTGCTCCACGATGAAATGGTGCATATAGTCTCACTGAGTACCAAATTACAATTGACTTGTATTTAGTGTACCCTGTTCATACCACCAATAATGAGAGAGCGCTTCTAAAAACTACTGTCAGTCTCAATCATTTAGAGTTGTAGACGGTGTATATTGTTAGCACTAGCAATAACAGCTGCTGACAGAAACATATAGTCTAAAATTTCAATGTCAAAAGTACCTCAAACAGCTGATTTATATTATCTGCTGTCTTTGCAGATGTCTCAATAAAAAACATTCCATTCTTCTCTGCATAGTCAATGCCATCCTGCAAGCCAAATAATGCATGCGTTATATCTAGAAAATGGATATAAATTTGTGGTATACAGAATGCATCAAACTGAGGAGAATTTCACTCACCTGAACTGGTACTTCGCGCTTCTCATTAAGATCAGCTTTGTTACCGACTAAGGCCATGACTATATCAGGATTACCATGTTTTTGTAGCTCCTGTAAAATGCCAAATCCATCAATTGGTTGGAAAAGCATATTAAACTGCAACCATAGGAACTAAATTACCAAACTTAATGAGAAATGCAGTTTATATATCCACACGTCTTTCTGAGTAAAAAGATCCCATCTATAAACAATGAGCACTTGAACCACACAACTATATAACAATCCAACTATCTCAAAGTAAGTTAAAGTTTTTCCTTTTTCACCACAGCTCTTGGAACTCCAAGAGAATCTGTAAGTCAAAAAATTTCAATTGATTAAAAATTTAAAAGAACGATTTATATTCATCCAAACTAGATATTTGTTGCCAGCAAGTCAATCTCTAGATTCTCTACAGTGTAGAGATTAGACAAGAATTAATTAAAAGGGCACATGCACATGAGTACATCAGTACACACATAAAGGTAAGCTTACTTCCTTTTAATGAACTTTGTGATAGACAAACCCAAGCCGTTATGTACAATTTTCATATAGTTATAACCACTTGAGTACTCGTAAACACAATTAGTAATATTATTGAACTTGAAAAACCTGCAATCTATTTTAATTGGAAAAAGGAGAACATGAAATTGTTGAGAAGAAAAGAAATAGATAATATAAGTTAATTCAGTAATGACTACTGACCAACTATTACTCTATCAACTTCCTGATAGGATGTAATTGCAAACTGCAGGATAAATGATACAGCCTTTAAGCAGCTCATATTCTCTATCAATGACACTGTCAGCATGAGACAGACATGCAACCTAGGTTATTGGAAAGCATGTTGATGATGCAATACAAGCTAGGTTTGGTGTCATCTTTGAAATGGATTTACTTTTTTAATACAAAATATCACAACAGAATTCCTCCCACTGTCATAATTGTACTGAGAACAATTCTGTACAAATTTGATTTTAGGTATGTAGCCCATTAGATGAATTTTACTTAGAGCATTGTTTCAGAGTAATGAGAGGTTCTAAAAGAAAATTACTAAAATGAATATTCCAAAATGAAAAGTCATAACCTGCAAGAATAAAATATTATGGCACATAGGTGAACACAGATATTCATCCAACCAACTGATGAACAAACCTAATCAGCCGTCAGTCTGATTTCCCAACTTAAACTACTGCCAACCAAGACCATGCAACCATGTCATGATTAAATTAGCAAATTTAAGTAATACACAGTGAGAACTAAGATGTCAAGATCTTATTCAGGCAGTACAAGAAGCATCGATGGGTTTTTTCCCTCTAAGAAACTCCTATTATCAAAAGTTTATGCACTGCTATGTTCCAGTAAAATTAGACTTATTCCATTCACATAACATTAGTGCATACACTGCATTTGATCTTTTTTTTTTTTTGATGACATAGGGAACCTTTCTAAAGAAGAGCCCTTTGGACTTGCCTCTAGCCAGTAAAACTTATGGGCAACTAACCCCACCCACCAAAACCAATTGTCACGAAATTCAGGGGCATTCACCCCCTGCATTAAATCTTTGTTACAAGCCCAAGCTGCCACTTAAAACATATCTGTAAACAAAGTTTACCAGATAAGAATACCTCAACCAGATTCTTTTGTTTAACACTTTATGCAATAAAGAATATTAGATTAGAAGCTGTGTTGCACCAACACATTTTCTTTATACTGGTCTGACTCACAGCTGAGCACCTTCCAATGTTTTTAGTTTCAAGGAGACAGGGGGCGGGGGCAGGAAGAATATTACGAATAAACTTGGAATTTCTTTCTCATGTCAAGCCATTAAGAAAATTATTGATAATTAGAAGTTTTAAAAAGGTTTGACCATCGATACAAATAAATTATGGCTCAAACTTCAATTCTATATTAGGTGCTCAATCATCAATGTACAACCCCATGATCATAGTAGTTTTGTACCCTCATAAAAAGGTTATTATATGGCTTTATCCTTTCCATAATTAAATGTTGCAGGGAAAAAGAAAACAAACAAACAAGCAATAAAATAACTAACGCTAAGCAATCCCTGAAAAATTTACCTTAACCCAATATTGTGCTTTGGCAAATGATTCTGGACTTGTTATATCATATACAACAACTGCAACTGCAGCACCTCGATAGTAAAGTGGCGCCAATGCAGCATACCTGAATAAGACAAAATCAACAATTAATTTTCTCGTGCAAAAAGTGGCATGCATGGGCAAGGGAGATGGGGTAGACGTCCAATAGAAACAAGGACCTTATATGATGAGCTTGTGCTATGATATATAAATCTTAAACTTTTTATATATTGAAGCATGATTTGACCACCATACCTCTCTTGGCCAGCAGTGTCCCATATTTCAAACTTAACTGTTGTAGAGTCTTGTAAAGCTATTGTCTGTGATAAGAATGAAGCTCCAACAGTAACCTGAAATTATTTAAACCACCAATTGTAAGTTTATCATAAATTAACCTCTAGGGCTAGGAGGAAGGATAGACACCCATATCCATTCACATAGATCATTATAGATAAATAAAGCTAACCATTATTTTATGTAGTTTACTACAATACAAATTTACTTTAACATATTTTACTTAAAAAAAAAAAATGCTTACCTTGGAAGTTGGGTCAAACTGACCACGAACAAAGCGAAGAACAATACAGCTTTTACCAACACCAGAATCACCTAACAAGACCAGCTGCACACAGCGACAGACGCAAAGGTGAGTTGCATTTACTCATAACAGGATTAATACAATAAAATCATTATCAATTTCACAAAGACCTGTGGGTTTTATCTCAACCTCTTTCTCCTAAGCCACAGCATGGAAAAAATTAAAATAAAAAAGCCTTTCAGTTGGCAAATTAATTTTTGTCTACTACTACACTACATTGTGAATCAACTGGAAGCAATAAAGCTGAAATATGGTACCAATTGCAAATAGCCCAATCTTTACACTTTTTTTTTTTAAATTTTATTTTTATAAATGCAAATAGTCCAATCTTTACACATTTTTTGCACAAGTAATTTTAAAGATCAATTTTGTTCTCAGTTCAACTAAACTAAGCTTTCATCCCAACTAACTAATTCAACAGCATATATCCTTTTCCAACAATATTGTGTCCAGCAACATATATCTTTTGTCATATAATTAGATCTTTGACCATGGATCTTAAGGGACATTGATAGTAACCACTTCTAGGGAAATTTAAAACTAGTCATTATCACTTAAGTAGCTAAGTCAACTTAATCCACAAATCACACATCAATTCTATTTCAATTGGACTTCATCAATACAAAAAATAACAAAAATGAATAAATTACCCCACGATGTCCGTCTCATTTCATTTACTCAACCAATTGCAAAGTTTCTTGAAAGGGCAAGACTTAGGTACAGTTAGGTGTTGTTCTTTAGGTTTCTTTTTTAAGATTCTGCTATGTGGGTTTTTCTCATGGATGGAAGTTAATTTTTTAGTTAAGTAGTCACATGGCTGAATTTTAAGAGGAAACTTAAAGGAACTCCATCTATGGTACTGTAACTAAGTTTTGACATCCTTGAAAATATAAAAAACATATAAAAGCCACAAGTCGATATCAATTGAACCTAAAGATTTGACTAAAACAGTAGCCTTTGAAAACACTTTGCCGCTAAAAAAGTACCTTCACACGGAGATTTTTGGCGTCAGACACTCCGCCATTCTCTGAATTCAGCCCGGCCAACTGCCCGGAAGACCTGTCTGCAAAAATTAAAACCCCAAACAATCAGACTCTCCATAATCGCCGTTAAGAGTCAGTAGCAACCAAATCCACAGAATGACAGCCGCCCTCTTGAAAATCCCATTTCCCCAGCTCTTCATTAAATCAATCTCGTTCAGCTCAGAAATTCAATAAATCAACCAAATTCTCAAGACCCAGATGATTATCTACAAATTTGTATACAAAGATTCCATATTTCAAAGAGAATATTCAGTTCAACCAATCTGATCCAACAAAAAACCCTAGAAACACATGACTCCTAGCTCTTCATCAAATTAGACCTTTTTCAGCTCAGAAATTCAACAAATCAACCAAATTCTAAAAACCCATATAGAAATCCACGTATTTGGGTACAAATCCCCAAATTTCGAAGAGAAATCTCGGTTTTGACCAAATCTGAACCAGTATAAGAAACCCTAGAAATTTCAACAGAGGACAAAATTAAGTATTACCTGGAAGAGAAGAGGAGCAACCCATGGCTACCAGAGACTGTAGGCTTGTACGTATAGTTGTACTTCTATAGTATATGATTAGGGTTTATGGTGAAAAGGGTATTGTCAATTGTGAGAGAGTGAATGTGCAGAAAGAGAAAATGGCTATATGGGTTTGTGTGGAATTTTAAGGTCGTTAATGGCTGATACACTATAAATTTTTAGAGACCCCATTAACCCATTTTATACGTATCGTGCCACAAAAGTATGTACCCACCACCAAATTAAAAACCAAAATAACTGAAAAGACTAAAAAAGAGAAGCTTCCCTCAAAAAACCACTAAAAAAGAGAAGAGGGTGATGATGAAAGACAAGATTTTATTGGAAACCGAGGTGGTATCTTATGCAACGGTTAGATACAATGCTCGTATAGGCTTATATCTATGTAACAGGTGTTTTTGTATGTAAGTTTTATAATTAAAGTTGGTCATATATATTATTTTCTTTTCCTTAAATACTTATCCAAAAATAAATTTAACCGATTTTATGGACGTAATAGATTTCAAGTTTTCATCCATTAAAAATATGAGGATAGTAGATAAGATTTGAGATTCAAGTATTGTAGAGTGCATAAATTATTTATCAATTATCAATATTACAAACATTAATAAGTTTGCTAAACTGCCAAGAGTCTTATAGTTTGGAGATATCCAAATATTTAAATATTTTCTTTCTTGTTGTAACTATCAAATTTTAAAATAAAATAATAATAAAATAAAGCTTAAACCTTTCAAACAAAGGAGAACATAACCCCCGTTTGGCTTGTAGCTTTGGGGAAAGTAGAATTCTCTAATGGTTTGCATGTAGGTATTTTACTGAGAGAATAAGCATTGCTTAAATTGCAAGTTGTTAAGAGAGACGGTCATGACTCATGATAAGCCCTTAAATAGATTGGCCCAACTTGTCAAAAGCCCAAGCAATTACTAAACCTGGATAAGGCCTAAATCAAAACTATTAATGGGACATTTGAAAACTCTAGTTTTAATGTTTATTTACACATTTTTAAGGACAATTGGCAGATTGTTGTTAAAGGAAAAATTATTTAAATTTTTGGGATTTAAAGGGAACAAAATATAGATATGAAGATCTGAAACCCTTTTGTTCTCCAAAATAAATTTCCTTTTTTTTTATTTTGGGTACAAATGCAGCTCCAACTTTTTTTTGATCCAAAGTAAATCCAAAAGTTGAACATCCATACCCAATTTTTTATTTTGTCTTTCCCAATGTGATTTAGATGTTCACCATTTTTTTTTCTCCACTCTCTCCATTTTTTCTTTCCATATTTTATCCCCCCCCCCCCCCCCCCACATTCTCTCCAAGAAGCCCATATACATCACCAAAGCCCACTCCACCCCTAACATCACCTAAGCCCATATAGCCCAAAACCCAATTGTTCGTCCACACCAAAGATCCACCAATCTGATGATGACCAACCACACCCAATTATTGCAGCCCCTTGGTCGGCTTTTGCTAATTATTTATTAAATTTTTTTTCCAAATTATGACCGACAACAATCTTTGAGGAATTAATGATTATGGACTGTCAATGAGATTTTTTTTAGTAGCCTACAAAGGAATTTGAGTTGGTACTTGGTTGATTTCAAGGTTTTTTTTAGTAGATCTACTTGATGGGTACACCCCACTTGTGAGCTCATGCTTATAAGCTGCGGGTAGGAGGCGTCTCTCCCCGATGTGGGATTGAGCAAATTCATGCGAGTGGCATCGGCCTCCTCGGTCCACTTCCAAAGTGAACAATACCTGATTGGGGAAAGATTCGTTCCTCCCACATTAAGTATGTTGTAAAATGGTATGGTATAGATAAAGTAGTTTTTGAGATGATAAAATGAAATCATTTTTGAAAACTGAATGCTAATACTCAAAGTAATTGATAAATTCTTTAGAGAGAAAAATCTCCCATTGTACTAGACCTCGAGATCACATGGAGCATGAAAAGCCCAATCAATTAACATTGGACTTTAATTTATTAAAAAAATAAAATAAAAGAAGAACAAGAAGAAGTGTGGGGGCGAGATTTGCGGTCTTCCCTATCTCTTGATAGGATATGTCGATAGAGAAATTGGTGGTGGCCATAGCCCATGGCAGTGGAGATCTAAAAGAGACCTTGATATAATTAAGAAAGTTGCTATTGGTCAAGTCAAACATACCATCATAACTAATAATTTCGCATTGCAATTTCATACATACAAAATTATGGCAAGCATGAGTGCACGATGCAGCATATTTTATGTGCTTTACAATTTGCATATATGTTAAATTACATAATTCACCTTATTGTTTTTTTTTTTTTTTTGTCAACTTAAATATTAAATTTTAAAGGTTTTCAAATAAAATCCGAAATTATTTTAAGTGTTTTAATTCATCCCCTCAATGAATCATTATGCAAAAACTATACGTGATCGAAATTATTTTATATATATATATATATATACACATTTGTTATATTGACATTTTAAGGGAAGTATCACTAGTGGATTTCTAGTTGAAGAGGAGTTGCCATTTAAACTTTAAAGGCAATGTATAATAATGTGATTATGAAAGCACCCAATTGAGTTTTATAACCACATAATTTCATAATCTATCACACCGAAAAAGGAAGTGCAAATCGTTTTGGAAGAAAAAAGTTTTCATGATTTGAATTTAGTGTATGCAAGTTGTACACTTCATCAAAGCTTCCTACCCAACTTTAGAGGGGTGTTGGAAAGTAGGAGTATTTATTTTCCATATTAACAAGACTAAGTCATGAATGAAAGGATATGAGACAATTATAGGATTTGAATTAATCAATAATATTGATTTATAATTTAAATGCAAAATGGGTAGCTAATTTATAGTTAATTGAATTCTTTTATAATTTATTGTAAACTTTTTTTAAGAAACAATTTATTGTAAATTGAGCTAAATGAAAATACAGCCTTTTTGAATTTTTTACTTTTGAGGGTATAGACATAAATCTTAGTGGCATCTCTAGATACGTGTTTATTATTTACTAAACATGTATACAATTGTGTCTAGGAAAAATAAAAGTGTTAAAAAACCTTGTATAAATAAATAAATTAACATTTTCTATACTTATTTATATATTTATATATATATATTGGCTTTTATTAACATTAATTAACAAATGAGAAAATTAACACCCCACCTTCTTCTAGGGGAGCCCTTAGAACATAACTAAAAGAACAAAGGAAATTGGGATATTTCCCGTAATATCATAATTAGAAGGCCACGTAGTAAGAGAATTTGAGGCTCTAAATATCATTAACTTATTATTTGATATAATATGCTATTCCAAATTAAGATTAGGTGGTATTTTCTATAACCCTATCAACTTCAATTTGGTTTTTTTGTTTAATAATTTTGATTGAAAAGACTTAGGCCAGTCGTACCAAATAACTTTTAAGGAGAATAAATTTTGCCAAAGCTGAAGAAAGGTGTGCATTATATGCAAGAGAGATGGTGACTCACGTCGCATTAAGCAGAGGAGCCCAAAAATATTAAGGTAATCAAATGTAGACATGTTTAGGTGGTATCTGAAGCTGTTAATTGGACTATTAAACCTGCCAGGGGACACACCCACCTGAAGTTTGGAGATAATTGGGGTCCATCATTTTGGGCTATTTCACTAATTTCTAAGCAATTTGTTAGACATTTCTTTCCTGCAGTCCTTGTAATTCTTGATAACACCCCAATCTTTTCCAAAAAAAAAATCTATCTTTAAACTGGTGTCACTCACGTCAAGGTCTAATAAAGGTCATGGAATCACTTGATTAGTTGAGTGTATTTGCAAGTTTGAGTAAATCTTTTTCATTTTTTTCCTTATCTTTTCCATATATGATTTTGTAAATTTGTGTACCAAATGATGTGATTTTTAGGCATAATGCGATAGCTTTAAGCAAGCATTGTCTTTTTGTGCAAGTACCAATTTGATAGATTTTCCTTTTGTGAAATTTTTTTTTTTTTTTTTTTGGATTATTTTGTTTATTGTCAGTCAAAGCTTGAGTGATACAATCACCCAATAGCCTCCTTCACAAGTAAAGGCTCCTTCTCCGTTGCAAAATTTTCTTTTTGTTATCGGTCTTGTAATGAACTCGCTCATATGTTAGTTTGTTAGGTTTTTTTTTCTTCAATTTGGAAATCTCAACTTATCTCTTCCATTCGTCAATGGATCTTTTGTAAGGAAGTTGATGGGCTGGTTCCCCTCGTTTTGTCTTTGCTCTCTTTTGGACTTGGGTCTCCCGTTTTGTCTTAATAATAATTTCTTACTTATTTAAAAAAAAAAAAAAAGTAAAGGCAGATGTGATTAAAATAAAATTAACAATAGAATTTTGTTTTAACTCAATTGTGTATCAAAGGGCATAATAAAAAATAAAAAATAAATAAACTTACTTATCTGAAGTGACGTGTGAGTAAATGTAAGGATAAGGAAGAAAAAGTGTGGCTTGATGATTACTTGTTGGCAAGAAATGCTTGTAGGGATGGATTTGAAGTGTATGTATGAGTAGTTTTATAGTGACTGATTGCAAGAGTTATTGTTTGAGAGAGAGAGAGAGAGATGTATGGGTATCTTTCATTTCTAGCCAAAATTAAATTTTTTATTCTTTTTATAGTTCTGGGGGGAGGGGGGTTTATGTTCAAATGAATATTCTCCGATTAGTACCTTCCTAACAAAAAAATAAATTTCCAATTAGTGTCAATGGAAATTGTTTAACCTATCTTTGAAAGGCTTTATTTAGCCAAAAGTCTTATTGCTAAACGATATTCCCGTGTTTTTTTTTTTCATGAAGGAAAATTTGATTTCAAATCTCTCATCTCTTACTTGTTATTAACAAAATAAAGAAGTTTTAATTAAAAGATAGGATATCACTTCTATTCTCCTTTGCGTCCTTTTCTTCCCACATTATTCTAATTTTGGTATATTATGTGATAAAATTGCTGCACTTAGACATGTTCCAAATAAGGCCCTCTTTAAATCCACCCCTATTTGGTACAACATCAAAGTTTGTGTACCAAATTGAAAGGAAAAAAGAAGAAGATAAAGGGGTCAAAATGTAAGCCTCTAAAAGTTTGAGTTACTTTAGGATTACAACCAATTTCACAACTATTCTATGTGCCAGATGGTGATTGATTGTTTGTTAGTTTCACATAGACTCACTACTTTTTTTTGTTACTCACAATAAATCACATCAGATAAATGTAAAAAATATGTGTAGATTTGGCTGTGATTTTAGAATTTTTCTAAAAGTTCAAGTGGTCTAATTGCATTTTACCAAAAAAAAAAAAGTACAAACATATACAACCAACTATCTTATGAAAAACACCGAAGGCCCAGGGGCAGCTTGATGCATTTGGGGGCCTAAGGCGAAAATTGATCATCTTGTTTGAGATGCAAAATTACTACTAATTAACATGAATTACGTAGAATTTTTTCTTTTTTTAAAAATTTTATAGACAGAAAAAATTTGACAAAATTTTTCATACTTGTTGATGTGGTAAATTGATAGTAGTAAGTAAAACAATGATATTAGTGGTAGACTTAGATGAAAACTAGTAAAAGTTTGCTAACTAAACTCTTATTATTATTCTTTTTTTTTTTTAGAAGCGTAACATTCACAATATTTTTTATAACAAATCCTAAATTTTAAGCTACTTTTTATTTTCTATTTGAAAATATCACTATAATTATTTTTTTTGCCATCAACAATAGGCTGTAACAACTTGGTACTTAGCATTAGTTGTAAAAGTATTGTGAAAAATATTGTGGATGTTGCATTTTTCTTTATTTTTTATATTATTTTCATCTAGTAAAACAAAATTATTTTATTTATTAATTATAAATAATCCTATTGGTTAAAATTTGGGGGCCTTTTTTTCACTTGGGGCCTTAGGCGATTGCATTTTTTGCTCCACCATTCAGCCGGCCCTGCGAAGGCCACAAAAATAAGATTCCATTGATTTTGAGTTGAACATAAGGTTCATTTAGTTAGGGAGAAAAGTGGGGGGAGAAGAAAGAAGAAGAGAAAAGTGTGTTTGGTTGGGAAGGGAAGATGGGGGAGAGTGAAATTGGTGGGGTTTAGAAGTTTTCTCATTGAGTCTACATTTGGGGAGAAAATGGGAGGGAAAGAGTGGGTTTGATGCAGTGGCGGAACCACACACAAGGGTGGGGGGCCAAGGCCCCCCCAAAATTTTAAAAAATTATTTTATAGTATTTATATTATTTACATTTTAAAAAATTTAGCATGTAAAAATTGAAGTTGGCCCCCCAAATTTTGAGTCATTTCAATGGTGCTTTTAAAAGAAAGAGAAATTATATTGAAATCATATAATTTAATAGGTTTAACAAATTAAACTATGTAAAAAATGATAAATTTTTGTACATGTCTAATAGAAGAAATACATGACTTTTGTATACACATTAAAATTTAGAAGATGATAAATTCTCTTAATAAATTAATTTATGTGTGTGTGTGTGTGTGTGTGTGTGTGTAGAGATTTGTCTTAACTAATATATTAACATCACAACTTGGTCCCTCCAAACTAAAATTTCTAGCTCCGCCCCTAGTTTGATGGGAATTACCCATCTACCTTTTCCCTTCTATTCCACATTGTTTGCCTTTTTTTTTGGGACAAAATTTAGCTACAAACCTTACTTAATATCTTTTTACTGGAGGTGAATTTTGACAAATCAATTATTGGATTACATATTCTTTTTATATCCTTCAAGCTTGCAAAATTTCTAGAAATTTAAATATCAATAGCTATGTCATCAATAAATTCTTTAAATTGCAAGTTTTTGTAATTTAAAATTATGCATAAAATATAAACTTATAGATCATATAGAAAATAATATCCGATTGACACAAAATTTGACATGTGTATTAAGAGCATAAAGAACATGTAATTCAACGATTAGATTTTTAAAATATATAGTAATGTTTATTTTATGGTGTAAGGTTATAGCCTAAGGTTACAACTAATTTTGTACCTAAACTTTGTCTTTTTTCTTTTATTTTTTTCTTTTTTCACCCTCTATTACGTTTAGGTTCCTCCCCCCCACCCTCCAAACTTTTATTTATTTATTTCTCCTAAAATACTAGTATTTTTTTTCTTAGTATTAGGGACACATAAGTAAATTTATACAATCTATATTTTCTATCTTTTTATTTTTCTTCTCAACCAAACAAAAATGTTTTCTATCTCTCCACTTTTCCATCACCTCAACTAAACACCATGAGAGAAAACTAAAATCTCTTATATTCCTTAACTTTTATTATTATTATTATTATTATTATTATTATTTATATTTCTTCTCCATTTTCTATCTACCTATTCCCCCTCCCCCCCCAAACAAAATGGACCCCAAGAGTGGTAGTCGTTGCATATTGCAAGGTAGGCCCAAAAATTTTAATTTTTCACTCATTCTTTTAAATGCAAATAAAGAAGATGGCCTAGGCCGAAAGAGAAACTAATATGTTGCCCCACTTTTTTCATATCTTCTCTATTTTCTGTTTTTCCACTTCTTCACTTCTAACCAAACAGACCCTAAGAAATGTAGTCGCAATATATTGCAAGGTAGGCCTAAAATTTTAAAATTTTCATTCATGCTTTTAAAGGCAAGCAAAGAAAATGGCTATAGGCCCGAAGAAAATTTGAATTTTGAAACTCAAGCAAGAGGTAAGCATGATGCCAAAATGTTTTGGGGGTCATTGGAATTGTTGAATAGACTAAGCCAAGCCACTTTCCTGGGGACAACGACAATCCTACGTGAAGTTTGGAAGCAAATGGGTCCTTTGATTCCAATATTATTTTTTCGTGCACAATTTAGGCTTCTTAGTACTTTCGGTATTTGTATATTCTCGGTGCCTAATCTCAATTTTTACTATGAGGTGTTTAGGGAGCGTTTAATAATGTTTGAGAAAATAAGGCTTGAGGATAGATTTGATCAAATTACACATGTTTTGGTCTTCGGAGCAATTGAGAACTCACCTACTTGTCATATCCGGCGACACAAACTTTGGAATCACTACGGTTGCAAGTGCAAAAGGTGACTGAGCCTAACTCATTTTACAGTACCATTTGAAGAAAGTGACAATAGAAAGAAGGAGAGTTCACCAATGTGGTCATTGCTATTATCCACTTAAATCTTGTCATAATTCGAGTAAAGTGGAGCTTATCACCGTTCAATCTTTCAATTTTTAAACTCGTAAATGTGATAGATCATAAGAACTTTCTAGTTCTACCCTCAGACTGCTTGGGATTCCTTCTTTCCAATTTCAATCAAAGAGTGCATAAAAATTCAACTGATTTGACACCATGTCATTCAGCCCTCTCACATCGCACGTGTCAAGCATGGAAACTGGTCCCACGTCTAGGTTGTTGGCCATGACTTGTATTGATGGTCAATGAAGACATGAAGTTTAGATAATGATGAATTTATGAGGCGCTAACACGAATTAGTAGAATAAAAATAGAAAATGATTATCAAAAAAGAATAAAAAATAGAAAATTAGTCTAATAATAATTTTGTGCAGACACACTCAATTTTTTTATCTATTAAAGTAATCAATTATGATTATTAAAAAAAATGATTAATTCACGTAAAAGTGATTATCCACTATTTATAACCAACTACTTTAATAAATTATAAAATTAAATATATCTGTAAAATTATTATTAGTCCAACTCCTTCCAAACGATCATGATCAATTGTACAATTGTGTTTATCCAATTAATTTAAAAGGACTCAATTTACTTGTTAAAGCCACTTTATGTTTCTCAAAAAAATAAATAAGCAGACCAAATACTCATTCAATGCACCACAAACTTTTGGCATACAGAAATATTGGAGGAGCTTATGATCAAGGTTACACAAATTCTAGCACTACAAACTTTGTCGTAATCTTTACCACAATTATTTCATGTAGTTGACTGTCAATATTGAAAAAAAAAATTAAGTGAAAGTAATAGACAGTTTAGTCATAGTCTGCTAAATATAATAGTTGTTTGTACAAAAAGAAAGGTGGCTAATTTATGGTTCGAGAATTAGAGCACTCATATCAACGAGTCTATAATGGAAAGATTTGTAAAATTGACACATTTTTGTTTAAAATGATTGGCATTAGTGAATATATAATTGTGTATGTGAAAAAAGAGAAATAATTAAAAAAATAATGAAAATTTGATATTTTAATAAAAATATGATGCAAAAAAGATAATATGATATAAAATGTTTTAAAAAATGAGTACGAAAAATTTTAAAAATAAGTTCTTATATTAAGATAGACAAAAAATTTTGCCCGAATTGATCCGAATACTAGGGAAGATACGATTCTAGAATAGTCTAACAGTATAATTGTGTGTTGGGTTGGAGCACAGGATAGGGAAAAGTGAGAAAGAACGAAACGCACGAGGGGGCAATCTAATCAAAGGTGTGGAACCGCGCATGGGAGTGGAAGAGAGTTAGCAGAGTCAGTGTACGTGTCACACTGTTTCAAGGGATTCTCGTTGTCGGCCTTTGCTTCCTTCAATTTTCTCTCTGTTTCAGATAATTTCAGATCATCATCATCATCATCATCATCGTAGGTTTTTAATTTTTTTTTTAACGTGTCGGCTCTCTCAGTATCTTTAAAAGTAGATTTCACATGTTTTTTTCTTTTCTTTGTAGCATAAGAATCAATACCGTTTACGACTTATTTTTACGAGTATAGATTTTTTTTTTTAATGGAATTTTTACGAGTATAGATTTTTTTTTTTAATGGAATTTTTACGAGTATAGATAGTTACTGATCAATGTGTGTGAATAATATAGGATTCGATTTGAGTCACATAAACACTATCAGATTCCACGGTGAGTGAAAATGTATTTGCATTTTATTTACATCTCAACTTATACGATTTTCACAATGAACACCGATTAAGTTGTCACTAATCAATACACTATCACCAGATAAGGCAGGTGAGAATATAATGGAGCTAGAATAGAATATTTCAAAATTCTAGCATATTGATCGTGTGATAAGAGTCACAAAAAGAACTGTTCAACCATGTGATGAGTAAGAAATCCATTACACCTAGCCAAAAAAAAAAAAACTCACCGTTTGGTGGAACATCTGATTTTTTTAAACCACCATTTGCAAAATAAAATTTAGAGAAATCAGGTAAAACCCATGTATCAAAGCGCTTAGTTTTCAATTGCAATTGCAAAACTAGGTAAGAATGTAAATAATTTTCTAATTAAGCAGGCTTTCTGGACAAGGTGGAATATTAACCAAAATCCACCTATACTTGCATCATTCTGACCTTTCAATAATCATCAAACAACCAGCATATATACCAAAAGAAAAACAGAAAAATAATAATCAAATGTAAAACCCACTTCTTGAACTATCAAATATATTACAACAACTTCAAAATTTTAGGAATAATTTCTCTAAAGAACAAGAAACTTAGATATTCTTAACAAAACTCTCTCATAAGAACCAAAATTCGTGATTTAATTATAACAGAGAACATTTCAATATGAGCTACAATTCTTTCTTTCTTCTAAGTAAAAATCCTCAGATTAATCCTCCTTTAATGTATATACTATCATATATATACACTCAAATAATAGATGGCTAAAAAATTATTTGTCATGTATTAAGAATCACCACGCTCATGCCAACACACAAGCATGGTGATGCATCTCCTGAGTATATAGAACCTTGCTCTTTGCTCTTTCACCAACATACTGCATCTACGGCCAAAAGATTTACATGGGTCTCTCACATGCTTGCCACAGAAGCTCGTGTTTTCTTGCTTCATTCTTCTTCTTCTTCTTCTTCTTCTTCTTCTTGTGGCAATGATATTGCTAGAATTATTGCCTTGCTTCAAATTGAAAAAATGAAAAACATAGAGATGAGAGAGAGTGTGAGAAAATTTATGATAGTTTGGTAGAGGAGTGAGGGGGTTTATGGCTTTATATAAGTTGGATTAATGGTCATGGATATAAGATAAAACGATGGCGATTGTATCTCACAAATACCATTTTGTCCCTATTGGTATTTTTAAGGCGAGGATAATAAGGTAATCAATGTGTACAAATATGCTGCCCTGGCCTCCACTATAAACATGGTAGCTCCAATTTTGTGTTTTTTTTCTATATTACTTTTTATTGATGTCTTTTTTAAGTAATTGAGATGGCAGTTAGAGAATAACGAGGTTATCACTAACTGAAATTAATTACTATTATTTTTCTTGTTTTCTTCAAAAAACAAATCTGTATTATAGGTATCATTAAGATTTTCTTTCTTTTTCCTTATTGTTTTTTGTGAAGGGAGAGGTGCACGGTGTTGACTGATGACCCCATTATCATTGAGCAGGAAGACTTCAGCATTCTGATGCTGGATTAATTTGATATTGACATATATCTTGCTCACATGTTCTTATTGCTTTAGCACCTAGCTATAATCATATAGAAATAAAATAAAATAAAATAAATATTTCTCTGTTATTAATAATTACTTTGGTTATAAGAAAGTTTAATGGAATAGTGAACCATGGTTTTTTATTTTTTTATTTATGGTAAAATAGATTTGTAAAGAATAGAAGACAAACATGGAAACCAAATTTGATTAAATTTCTAGTGTATATAAAAAAGGTCACTTATTTTAATGCATACTGGCTGTCTCTCCTTCTACCAAATTTTGGATTCTTTATAACTAATGAAGATATTTTACTAGCACAATAAATTTCATTACATTTTCACAACAAGTTAGAGTGTCGACTCACCACAACTTTTTTTTTTCTTAAATACAATAAAAAAAAAATTCACTCAAGTCCATTACAACTAGGGTAATAATCAATCTTTTTTATTAGTTAAATTCAATCCAAGAAGTGGGGGAATTTCTTGGAGGAATGGGTGACTCGAATTAGCAATCTTTGTAATATGTTGCATGAACTTCAATCGATCATATTACTACATGTTTAATAAACAATAATATTAAGCATTTATATTAGAAGGAAGTAAAATATATAGTAATATTTTTTTTTTCAATCTCATTTTTGTGCGTGATTATTTTATGATTAATGGAATCGCATGAGAAATGAAAAGATATGTTTAATTCTTCTTCTTTTTGGCAAGCAATTTATATACCTAGAGGAAGTATTGGTTTAGCTCATTTGTGGCCTATCAAGTTGCTAGTTGTAATATGAAGGGCTCTCTCTCTCTCTTTCTCTCTCTCTCTCTCTCTTTGTCAGAAGATGGAGGATGTTCTCCTTATGATTTTTTATTAATTTTTGTTTATGAATGTTCCTATAAGTTAGTGGATTAAGAAAAATGGAATTGCATTAAGAACAAACCAATGTGAATTTTTCTTGGTATATCAATGCCCTACTAAGAAAGAGGATCTTAGTAAACCAAGGCTAATTGGTGGAGGCTTGCCAAGGAGACTCTAATGATTAAGTTAGTAAAATAGGTTAGAGAATGGATAATGACAAAGTAAAAGTAACTAGAAATTGCATATTTTTAATGGAAAATGCTAACAAGTGCCCTTAGGTATTGGTTAACAATCCATTTTAGGAAAGTTTTGACATCACTTTTATGGAAAATGAAAAAAGTTGTCAAAATATTTTTTTTTTTTTTTTCTTTTCCCATAAAAACTTTTTTTATCTAGATTGTTAATCAATGCCCTAAGAACACTCATTAGCATAACCCATTTTTAATTAGTGGAGTGATGGAGTATTAATAGGGCATAGGGACTTGGACTTGGAAGGAATTATAAGCCAAAATCAAGCCTTTTGGCTTGTCATTTGGTTGTTCTCTTTGGTTGATAGAGGGGACGGGTATTAGGGTAGCGCCCCCAAAATTGTAAGCACATGGAATACATCAAATGCAATTAATAGTTGGTGGAGGTGCCATAAATGTTGATGTTGATTTAAGTGAGAGATAATAACATTTAGCGGTTGCTCCTTCTGAGGAGAACCATACCAACTGATTAGCCAAGGAGGACATACATACTCATGCAAGTGAAGGCAAGTCATTTTGAGATGGATTGATTGTTATGTTCGAGAAAGGCTTAGTTACCAAGTGTTCGTTGTGAGGACCGATAGCCTTCCTTGAGGTTAAACTGACAATTACTTTGGTGTTGAGAAGGGATCCCATTGATCAGGTCTTAGTAGACTTGAGAAGATGAGCTTTACGATGAATCCAAAAGTTCCCGAGGTAGATTGATGTCCCACCTTGGATTATGGATAGGCTCAACCTCATTTTACTTAAGAAAAAAATTATAAATTTAGAAAATTATTTTTTTATACTATTATTTTTATTATGTAAGTTTAAGCTATTAAATTTTCAGGGGAAAAAAAGTATAAGCCAATGGTCTTTTTTTTTTTTTTTTTGGCGAAATTATCTTAAAATATATACTTGATCATCAGCTTTACAAGATACTACCGACTTTAGGGCTAGTCAATGGGACATTATGAATATAAGTGGGAGATTTTATGTAAGATGAATCTCTTGAATGCTGTGTTATGAATTCTGACCTTGGAGATCGAATCGTCTGGTCTGTCCAAAGTTTGAACCTCATAGCCCGAATATTCTTTTTACATCATCTTCTGAAAAGAATGGAAAAAAAAGCTTAGCTCCTCTTGCTTGAAGAATAATTAAATTATTTGAATTTGCATGTGGGAATGCTTTCCAATACATGCAGAAAATACATGTCGAGAAATTCAGATGTTGAAGTTGGAACTCGGAACCTGATTCACAAACACAAAGACACACTACAAAAAAATGGTTCTGAGGCCGCGTTTTTAAAACGCGGCCGTAGGGCAAAAAAATGCGGCTACAGCCCCATTTGGCCTGTAGCCGCGTTTTTTTAGGCCGCGTTTTATAAAGCGGCCTAAAACGTGCGACTATAGGCCTGATCAGTCTATGGCCACACTTTTTAACCGCGGCCCAAGACCAGGTCCTATAGCCGCATGTAAAACGCGGCCTAAGGTCAGTACTTTAGCTGCGTTTTAAATGCGGCTGAAGACGTACACCTTAGGCCGCGTTTAAAACGCAGCCTAAGACCATAACCTTGGGCCGCGTTTAAAAAGTGCGGCCATAGGCTCCTTGTAGACAGCCTAGATACTACTTTTTGGCCACATTTTAGAAACGCGGCTATAGCCACATTTAAACGCAGCCTAATACCCCCGTGTTTTGTAGTGACATAGTCTCACGTAATGGTCGACATAAACTTTGACAATTATTGGTAGGTTATCGAGGAACATCTGGGTGGGTCTGATCAATATTAACATTATTACTATTATTTTCTCTTTTTATGAGATATGCATAATTTGATAGTAAATTAATTATCACATAATTTTATAAAAAAAATATAAAACTTTTGTTATATCATATATCTAAGGTAAAACAAAATGAACAAGCTGTGTAACAGTGTAAGTATCACCTAGCATTAGTTGAAGATCATGGACTTAAACATTTAGATTAGTTATAGATATTTAGTTTACTTTTAAATTTTATTTTTAAGTTTTGATCTCTTAGTGCTTTTTAACTTCATTTTTAAAAATATAGTTTTGTTATGATTTGATTTCTAAGGAGAGATGGTGCCATAAAATTTTTTTTTAAAAAAAAAACTGTAATAAAATTAAAAGGAATTAAAGACATGTATTTGGTGCAAAGGGATTTTTTTTTTTTTTTTTTTTTTGAGAGAGAGAATGTATCTACTTGACTCAAAGAAAATGTATACTTTTGGAACAGAACTTATAATGTGTAAGATCTAACTTTTATTATATAAAATTGAATATTACAATGCACTAATTATGAACCAGTGCGCTGTACAGTTTTGAACTTTTAATTAGTTAGTTAATTAGTTCAAAATAATTTTGTATAATTAATTAGAGAAAATTTGATATTGATATAATTTCTAATTAAATTGATATTAGGTTTGTAAGTGAGGTAAGGTTTCTTGAATGTTTTTTATTCTAAATATTTTATTTATTGCTCCATATCGATTTGGTTTTTGAAAACATAATTCCATTGTGATTTGATTTCTAAAGAGAGATTAAAACTCTAAAATAAAATAAACTATAATATATACTTAGTTTATATGATGTGCCCCCTTTTTTTTCCACTTTTAGTTTTTCCTATACGTTCTCTTTTATAATACTTAGTTTTATTTATTTATTTGCTTTTTCTTTCTTAAAGAGATTAAATTCGGTAAGAATGTGATGTAAAACTTATGTTTAACTCCTCCAATCTCAATATACTACATCATCTTATCATATATTTAAGAATAAGTATAACCACACCTAATCAATCCTAATACCCATATATAAATCCAACCAAATTGAGAGTTTATTAAGATGTTATTAGGTGTGATATGATGTATTAAATTTTAAGTAAAATGATGATATGATAATCTTTTATTAGATAGTATAAAACGTAGGTTTTACAACCTGTTCTTACCAATTTTGGACTTTTTTTCAAATATGAGGTACCTAGAGTCTTTTCCATTTTAATCTCCCGCCAACACACTATCGGTAAAATCCCTTGGGTAAACAAAACAAAACCATTCAATTTTCATCGGACATATAACCTGATCTCCGAAAAATATGATTCAAAATCATCAATTACTAGGCAGTTTAAGTTGAAGCCCAATGCAATCATAAAGCAGCTCCATTCTTGTGGTTACAAAAATTCCAAGTAAATCAGGATGATCTTTCTGTGGTATATTTTAAGCTAAAATCATTTCGTTTTTCTTCGAGGAATAAGTTAAGGAACGTGGTGGTTGGGTCTTGTCTCTATTTAGGGTCTAATAGCCATTCCAAGTCAAGCCCACTCAATATCCAATGGGTCCAACCTTCGTACTGACTTCTAAGGCCTCTCCAGGATTGTTATTCACAAAAGTACTATTGTCCCACATCGCCAAAATACATAGAGAACATTCTGTTTATAACAACAATTCACATGGCAGGAGGATGTGTTCGTATAAAGGAGAGATGGTTGGCATCTCCCCTAACAGGGACGGGAACGGTCTTCGGACTTACCTGTTACCTCACACCCGGTTAAGGCTTCCCACTTCGGTGGATCTCTAACCCAATTTTTTTTTTCAATTCTTTTAGATATAATTCATGAAGCATTTTAAGCTCAACCAAGAGAATCTTTATAGATAGAATACTGATTTCTTTTTCTTCGTTATCGTTTTCAGATTAGAAAAATGTTTGAATTAATGCCAAATGAATAATATTTCTATTCGGAAGCAAGCATATTCTTCAAATTGCTAACAGAGTTCCTCATATTATTCACATTGTTTGTTGGACAATTGCAATTCTATGAAGATGTTTCTTGGACAATTGCAATTCTATTCTCGGCAAAGATTGCAACTAGATAGAGCACATTCTTTCAGTACCATGAAAACTATAGGTCCCATACACAGATTCTAGAAAAAAAAAATCACATTTTAAGTACTTGCAGCATTTGAAAATTGATAATTTGAGCTGGTTTTTCTACAATAGCTTCTTGTCCCTACTAGATTTGAGTGAGAGAGCAAGTTTCTCCTTCTCTTTTTCAATTTTACAGATTTAATTTTGGTTTCTAGGTAATATAGATTGGGGGTAGTAAGGCTTGGGTCCACAGGTTGGTTAACCAACGTTGAGTGCTGGTAAGGTCTTTTTCATTTTATATCATGTTCATTTACCTACTGCATCAATATCCTACGAACCTAGTTTTTTGGTTTCTGGATCAGCAAGTCCCAGACCTCAAATTTAATTAATAATTATAACCTCAAAGCCATGCCAAAATTAATATTCTCTAGTGCTTTCTTTGGATACAATATTTACAACCAAATAGAAATTTGCTAATCATGCCTTTTTTTTTTTAATTGATGTAAAATTAACCTAATTTTGTGAATGACAATGTAAGATTATAAAGTTAGCTAATCAAGGAGTATTTATATCATCTAAAACCAACTGCTATATCTTCTTATTTTTAGGCAATTAATCTAACCTGCCATCTAAACTCTAAACAACTAGTGTAGCCCATTTAGTTGTTAACTCCTGGCCCAACCCTACCCTAAAAAAAGTTACATACTATCAGGCTCTCAGCTACTATACTAAAATTACAATCTACAACTGACAGAGTTGGTCCCGTGGACTTAACCTGAGGGGGAGGAAGTAGATTATTTTTTTGTTGTTGTTGAGGAAAGTATATTAAAATTGAATGATCAATTAATATTCATTGGTGTCTAAAATAGGGTAGATGGTTAGCTGTGCATTCTTAATATAGGACTCTGTCTACAATTCATTCCGTACAAATGGACTAATTTTTGGTATATGGTTTGAGCGACGGGTGGAGAAGGATTGAGTACATAATTGCAAGAAAAGCAAAACAGAATGACCTAAGACTTGACAATCCAAAACATTTTTCTTTACTTTTTTTTTTAATAATGAGATTGAACATTTATGATTTAACAGCACTTGGAATGGTTTATAGACACTAGAACTTTTGGCATGGACAATTGTATGCGATTTTAGAAAGTATTTGCAACCAGAAATCATCGTAAAAGTTATGTTTTTTCAAAATTATTGTCCACAAAACTATTTCAAAATTGAAAACGCGATAAGAATTGCCTTAAAAATTGTATAATCTCGATCAGTAGTATGCTTTTGGTTACATCTAGAGTCCAGTTCAAGGTTAAGATTTTTTTTCCCCAATCGGTTAAGATTTATTTCTAGGATACATCTTTAAATTTATAAAATTTTATCTTAAAAATAAAATAAATACATTTCAAATGAAGAGCAATGTTTTAAAAACTGGACCGAATTGGCCAGTTCAACTAGAAACTGGGCACTAGTCCAATCCAATAAAATCTCTCAAAATTGGTCAAAAATCGGGTTGAATCGAGAACCGAAACACAAACCAGTTCTTTGAAGGTACCAGTTTTTGAAACCATGGAGAGGACCCTAAAAAGCATGATAAAATATTACATAAAACATCATCAAAATAGATAAAGTCTTCCTGTCACCTCTACAACTACATTTAGAGAACCTCCAGTTTTAAGCCTTTTTGGTGTCAACTGAAAATCAAAGCAAGCAGCCCAAATAATGTGTTATGAATGGAGAGGATCCTAAAACTCATGATAAGATATTAAATATACATCTTCATTATTGAAACCTGTATTCCTGTTGTACATTTGAAGAAACAATAACCTCTATTCCTTTTTTGTGTCAAATGAAAATCAAAGCAAGTAAGCAACACAAATACTGTATTTGTAAAACACTCTGTTGACAATTGATTGTAACTAAGGAGAGATTTTGCTTTAAGTTCCAATTATAACTGAACATTAACTGCATATAGATTATGAAAAACAGAAACTTACATCTCCATTCTCCAATATTCTATTGCTTCCATAAAAATAACTGTAAAATAAAATTCATAGTAAACTTATAATGACACATAATAACAAAATAGTGACTAATCAATATTGATTTTTTTCTCTCATGGTCTAGCCGCTATGCGTTTGCCCGGAGAACACATTGTCGAGCCAAGAGTGTGATAATTCACATATCGACTAGGAGCAGATGAGTGTCGAAACCCTTTTGGCAAGCAACTATTAACAGCCCGTTTTCGAAATCCACCATGGCTTGTCTTGTGATTAAATGTCACATGACTTGGAGGATTTGATTCCAATGGCTTCATAGCAACTGCGAACCTCGACATAGGATTCATTCTAGCCATGAGTAGAGGAGGATTCAGAAGGACAAGAAGGAGCAGAGCCATGAGGAAAGTGGTAGACATTTTGTATATATTATAGGTTGTTATGCAGAAGAAATTTGCTTAGGTTTATAAGGATTGATGAAGAGGAAGGGAAGCTTTAAATAGGCTCATGAGAAATAGAAGATGTAGAGTAGATATGACCAACTCATAGCTAGCTAGCAAAGCATGCATGCTGGTTCTAATACTAGTGCAGAGTGTTGGGTTCACTTTTTGACAATGCAAGTGAGGATACTCGTGCATTTCATTACAATCACCCCAAGTTTCTTATGTCAAACAGTCAACCTAGTATTTTTACATTTTTTTCACAACATCATTTTTTTTATTATATGGAATTATGGATATTGATGCTTGGGGAGATAGGAAATTTCAATGACATATAATAACACCACTTGATTCAAAATTTTAAGTTTATGAATTTGTGCTCAATTATATTATATATATCATACTAATTCATTGATTAATTTTGTGAATTCCAATTAATCCAACATGGGAGTCTCAAATAAAAAACCCCAAACTAATAAACTTTTGGTAAGGGACATACAGAAGTTTTAGTTATAATTAACTTCATTTTTATCAAATAATTTATTTATTTAGAGTCTGTTTGGATACCGTTTATTACTGAAAATTAAAAACTGAAAATATTGTAACAAAATAATTTTTGAATGTGTGAATAGTGCTGTGAGACTCAATTTTAAAGTTGATTTTGTCAAATTCCGTACTTGCAGGTCCCATGAACAGTACATTAGAACTATGAAAAAAAACACAGACACGCAAAACGTGAAACCTACCACTATCCAAACTCACACTTATTTATTTTTTGGTGGTAAGAATGGAGGTTTATTTATATAAAAGAAACTAGTACATCAGATTTTTTTCAAGAGACACCTATAAATGGTGTCTAGTTACAAGAATAATTTATTTGTTGATAACTAGCTTATATGCAATGAAAATTGAATTACTCTACTACCCTAAAATAGTGATTGAAGTTATGATCTCAAAACCTAATTCAAATTAATGGGATATGGATATGTGTTACCATCGAAACATTATCTAATTCTAGGTAATGGGGATGACTCTTTATGAGAAAATTTTGGCATTGCAATCAATAGTCAATTACGCTGGGTCAAATCCTATCACTCTCACTATTACAGATGGAAGCAGATCATTTGGCCACGTGGAAGTAGTAGCTTACCCGTTTGTCCAACTGATTATCAGCGGCGACTCTTTACACATCATCCTTTCCACCAGTCAATTTAACATAATGCCACGTGTTACTTTTGAACAAGCAAATCTACGCAAACTTTCCAAAGTGTATCTCAGCAACCTCAGTTAATCTGTGATAAAAAGGCTTGATTCAGCAACACGTGTCCTTCTTTCTTATAGTCAACAAGCTTAATCTGGTGAAAGATTTCTTTCTTCTTCTTCTTTTTTTTATTTTTTATTTTTTATAATTTTTTTATCACCTCTAAAATAAAGAAAAATTCTAAATATATTACCATTTTTTTACTGAAAGATTTGCAAACCGAAATATTAGCGGGATTGGAAATTTGATGAAACCATATTAATAATATAATAAATAAATGTTTCAATTATTATTATTTTTTTTTGTGTTTAAAAGTTGATATATTAGTTTATAACTTTATACAAAACTTGTTATACCTCGCATATCATTCCAAAAAGTTTGATATAACAATAGATGATTAAAATAATTTTAAACTAAGATTTTTTTTTTATTTATTGAAAATTTAAGTAATATAATGTTTTCATCGAAATAATATTTTAAATTAAATATATTGAATAATTTATAAAATTTGCTAGTGTGAAGAGAGAGCAAATAAATAGAGTACCTAGGGATATATGGTGGGCTTTAGACCTCAAATTGATTAGGTAGTGAATTAATCAATAAATTATCAATTAAGCCTGTTACGTGATCACAATTATATCAATTTACATCACAACCAAATGCAAGTATCAAGTATGTAAATAAAGCGATAAATAGTAAACAACATACATACTTGGTGGATGATGGGTAGAATCGCATAAGTAGTACTGTGTAATCATATAAAACGTACTAAGTCAAAGGGAAAATTATACAAAAGTACTATAAGCTAGCCATGCTACATAGTACTAAAAGCTAAGCTATTAAGAAATAACATATTTTATTAATAACATATTCATAAAACAAGTGTAACTAAAATAAGATAGTAGGATGGATAAGTAGAAATACAAGAAAATAGTATAGAATAGAAAATGAAAATTTTAATTCTATTACACTACATTTGGATTGAGGGGGAGGGAGGGAGAGTAGAGGGGAGTAGAGTAAAGTTAACTGGAAATTAGCCTAATATCTGACAACTCTACTCTACTCCCCCCTTGCTCCCTCTCCCTCTCCCTCTCCCTCCTCCCTCAATCCAAACAGATCATTAAGGATAAAGTTGCCATTGATGAAAAATGTGAGGGAAAGTAGCTTGAGATGATTTAGTCATATGCATGCAAATGAAAGTGAATAATACTAAGGGTCCGTTTGGTTGGAGGGATGGAAAAGTAGGAGGATAGAAAATGGTGGGAGAATGGAAAAATGAGAGGATAGAAAAGATTTTAATTTCTCTCATTTTTGTTTGGTTGGGAGTGGAAAAGTGGAGGGATAGAAAAAGTGAATTTGTATAAATTTACTTATACACTCTTGTTAAAAAATGATGGTCAATTAAAACAAAAAACTGACAAACAACCAAAAAAAAAGAAAAAGTAATCACCCAATTTATTAAAAAATAAAAATTATGTCCCATAAAAAAATCATGTCTAGTTAAACAAACAAAAAAAAAAAAAAAAAAACAAAACAAAACAACTATCACACCTAAAGCCTAGAAAGAAAAAAGGCAACGTTCAGGAAAGAAAAGAAAAAAAAAAGGAGACAACGTGCCCACCTATAGCCCAGGAAATCAAAAAAAGAAAAAAAAAAAAAAGCAACGTCCTGGAAAAAAAAAGAAAAAAAAGAGGCAATGTGCCCATTTTGAAAAGAAAACTTTTTGGTGGGCCTGAGAGAAAATGCCCTACCATTTATTTTCCTTCCTCTCCACTTAACCAAACACACTCAAAAAAGTTTTTCTTTTCATTTTATCTTTAAAGTTTTCTATTCACCCTATTTCACCTCCAAACAAACACACCTTAATAGATATAGAAAAAAAGAACGTGTTAATTAAAGAAGTGACAAAAAATATGATATTAAGTAGGACGAAATATATGACAAAGAAAATACATGTAAACGTTCTCAATTAGTATGTCAAGATCCATAAAACATGTGTGATATATATTGTTGGATCACTTCTTTACTTAGAGCACTAGCATCG
The DNA here is from genome assembly GCA_029955455.1 of Quercus agrifolia. Lineage (NCBI taxonomy): Eukaryota > Viridiplantae > Streptophyta > Magnoliopsida > Fagales > Fagaceae > Quercus > Quercus agrifolia. The sequence continues at coordinate 10,426,436 of JARQAD010000004.1, read as the reverse complement.
AGGATGCAAAAGAGTCTCTATTTTACACCTTAAAAACATACTTTATCTATTTTACAATTCTATTTTACAACTTAACCAACATCTCAGTTTCTATTTTTCCATAGAACTTATTAAAATGATATAAACTACAATATTAAATAATATAAACAATGAGAGTTGTGCTTGAAAAGAGAGAAAGAGGAGATAAAATAATATATATATATATATATATATATATATATATATATATTTTTACATCCTATAAACAATTGGTTCTCACAAGGCTGGTCCAAATGTCTTGGAGGCCTAAGGAAGAATCTTCAAATGGGGTCTTTATGTTATCATTTAAACAATATTTAACTAGCATTTTATATAATAATTAAAAAAAAAATCCTTTTTTTTTACTTTTTGATATGATTTTTTTTTTTTTTTAGAAAATGCTAAAATTATAGCAAATTTTACAACAAACTAATGTTGTAATAGATGTTATCAGTGACATGAGGCTTACAAAAATGCTAGAAATATTATAAAATTTACAATATGAGAATTACAAAGATATATCATCAATCACAAAAATTCATTCAAAAATGCATTTAATAGTTTGTTAAAACCCACCTATCATATTCATTGTCACATCAAATTATAAAAGCTTAGTAAAATTTATAGTATTTTTAACATTTTTCTATTTGAATTAGTTGTGATTAGTAACACGTCTACTTGTAAGACCTATTTATTTAAATTTGTCTTATTTCTATCTCTAGTATTACATTTTTTTTATAGAGAATTTCAACCTATGACGTCCATTCCTGATAATAGCTTTTTATCATCAGACTAAGACACCAATCAGTTTTTAATGTAAGCGGGGATTGAACCTCAGATCATTTATACAACCATCAGAGATTTTACCAGTTGAGTTAACTGAAACTCACATCTCTAGTATTACTTAATTCTTTAGGCATTCTTAATAGTGAAAAAAAAATGTAAACTAAATTTTTTCTAATATCTCCCACGAAAATTTTTTAAAAAAAAAAATTGCCCCCAAAATTTGGGGCCTTTCTCTAGTAAGGGGTGCTCTAGGCAATGGCTTAAATGGCCTGGGCCTAGAGCCGGCCCTAGGTTCTCATTTATGAGAACCAACTGGTCACATGATGTAAAAAAAAATATACATTCCCACCTTTGGATGTGATTTTTTTTTTTCCTTGTTAGTTGTTAAAATAGCAACTAAGGAGATTTTACACTCCCAATACTATTGCTGTTACTTTTTTGGGACTCGGTAATTTACCAAGAGGAATGATACCTAAGTTTTCTTGATTGGAAGAAGGGAAATGGGGATACGTATTATTTTTTAGCTGGGCTGGGCTTATCAAGGTTTATGGAGCAATGCTGAACCTGAATTCTATACTCCATGGCACAAGCCCCTCCAGCAAGTAGGAATGAAGCTTCAAGAACAAAGCCTGCCCCAATATTGGGCCTGCTAACCCTTTTATGGCTTAAAAGGAACCTATCTATAAGGGGGAAAAAAAATCTGCCAAAAGCCTGACTCAAGATTTGAGTTACATTTTTTACTTTAATAATTAATGTTGCAATATGTAGTACGTAACATATATTGACCTTGAATTTTCAAATGCCCGAAATTCACTTTCTAGTTTTAAAAAAGATTTTTCTCTCTTTTTATTTCAATAGAGCATCAAGATCAAGTTCTTAATATGGATTTGTCTATATAAGAAAAAAAAGGATAAACTACGTAATTTTTTTTAAAGAAGAAAACCTTTTAACTTAATTGAAACAAAAAATTAGTCGTAATCAACTGAAAGTAGATGTGAAGAAACATTTTTCATCCACATCTCTAAACCTCTAACATGTCTAGTATGTTTAGTTAGGTTGTGGGTTACAAAATTGTCTAATCTACGAGTATGAGAAAAGTGTTGGGTCTCGAATAATATTATCATAAAAATTATCAATTCAAAATAGCAATCACATACAAGAACACAAATATTTATGTGGAGGGAAAAACCACAGGACAAACTCTGAATCAATTCACTATTTATCAAATCAATTACAATAATTCTTGTATATGTCTCACGACTAAAGAAAAATCTCCCTTGTATTTCTTTACTCTCACACACACTAATTATTTTTCTCAAATGCGGCAACACTTTACTCTCTCTTTTCTATTTTCTTCTCCATGCACTGCTCTCTCTTGATTGTCTTCTTTTCTCTAAGTGGCTCACTCTTGGCTGCTCTTTTTTTTTTTTTGGTGCGGCTTCCTCTTTCTTTGCACTTGCACATACTCTCTTTGTGTCTTCCCGAAGGCGGCAGCCCTTTACTCTCTCATTCCTCTTGCGTTCTTCCCAAATGAAAATCACTTTTATTCTCTCTTGGTTTCACACTCTGTTTTCCTCCCTCCAAATGGAGGACCATTGGGCCAAAGCCAACAAATTCTTTGTAGCATTGTCTATTTATAAAACTCTTTTCTTATTCTCTCTTGAACTGGGAATACATTAATTTTTTAACAAGGAATGGACTTCCTTCCACACTAAGGAATAGTCTTTCTTTTCACACAAGGGAATAGACTTTCCTTCTACACCAAGGAATTGTCATTCCTTCCACACAAAGGAAACCCAAATTAATTTTTCCTTCTTCAACTAAGAAACCTAATTAACTTTCCAAGTCACAATTGGAATTTGAGACAATTTCCCAACAATCTCCACCTTGACTCAAATTCCATCAATTGTCTTCTTTCCTCTTAGGATAGCTCCACTTTAATCAAGTAGTCTTCTTTTCCTCTTAGAATCGCTCCACCTTAATCAAAGCAATCCATTCTCTTCCATCTTAATTCACACAAAGAGACATCCACTAAATCAACTAAGTTCTAATACCACTGTTGGTTTTTTTTTTTAAACATTGTACGCAACTGATCTAGATAGAGTTAATTGAATAACTCCCAATACCCGTCTATTAAGAAGGTTCCATTCTTCATCCTTCATAGTATTAGGTTTCTTCTCCAAAAGAGGCAGATGCAACTTATTCCCATAGAGATAGTCTTCAATCTGCATCCTCTAATATCTAAAGTCTGTTTCATCAAACTTTTCAATTTCTGAAACCTTGCCTTCTTCTTCAGCCCTTGTTTCTACTCTAGCCTTAGCTCTAATACCACTTGTTGGGTCCAGAATAATATTATCACAAAAACTATCAATTCAAAATAGCAATCATACACAAAAATACAAATATTCACGTGGAAAAACTTTTCTCTTTGAAGGTAAAAATCACGAGACAAACTCCGAATTAATTCACTATTTATCAAATAAATTATAATAATTCTTGTGTATGTCTCACAGTTAAAGAAAAATCTCTTTTATTTTTCTTTACTCTCACACACACTAATCATGTCTTTCAAAGGTGACAACACTTTACTTTCTCCTTTCTATTTTCTTCTCCATGCACAGCTCTCTCTTAGTTGTCTTCTTTTCTCTAAGGGGCTCACTCTTGGCTGCTCTCTCTCTTTTTTTCTTGTGCGGCTTCCTCTTTCTTTGCTCTTGCACATACTCTTGGTCCCTTTTATTCTCTCTTGATTTCACGCTCTATTTTTCCTCTCCCCAAATGGAGGACTCTTGGGCCAAAGCCAAAGCCAAAGCCAAAGCCAAAGCCAACAAATTTTTTGTAACATTGTGTATTTATAAGATTCTTTTCATATTTTCTCTTGAATTAGGAATATATTACTTTTTTAATAAGGAATAGACTTCCCTTTCACATTATGGAATAGTCTTTCATTTCTTAATCAAATAATGTTTAACAGCCATTTTTTTTGTTCCACTTTTTGCTCCTTCTTAATCAAATAATGTTTAGTTTTGTTCAATCATAGCCATTTTAGTTTAATTTTGTTCCACTTGGAAAGTTAATTAAGTTTCTTAGTTAAAGAAAAAAAAATTATTTTGGGTTTCCTTTATGTGATAGGAATGACTATTGCTTGGTGTAGAAGGAAAGTCTATGAACAAAAAAAATGACTATTATTGCCTTGAACTAAAATTGAGTCTTTGAACAAGTTCAACTGGTCCGATTTAGAACAATCATTCTGAAATTGCTTTTTCTGTTTTGGTCATATCTCGCAATATATTGTCTTCTTCGGTTGATATTTTTCTAAATGACTTTTTCTGATATCATTTTCATTTTTAATTATTTATTTTGATCCATCCTGGAATGTTGTGATAGCTCAACAATAGCCAAATACCAATCATAATATTTACTATTTATTTTGATACATCACGAGAAATTGTTTATACCTCAACAATAATAATTCTCTTAAAAAAAAACAATAATAAAGTACCAATCATAATTTTTAACTGTATACTTTGATACATCATGAGATATTTTTTATACCTCAACAATAATCAAGTACCAATCATATTTTTTAACTGTTTATTTTGATACATTGTGAGATATTTTTTGTACCTCAACAATAATCAAATACCAATCATAATTTTTTACTGTTTATTTTGATATATCAAGAGATATTTTTTGCACCTCAACAATAATCAAATACCAATCATAATTTTTAACTATTTATTTTGATACATCACCAGATATTGTGATACCTCAACAAGAACTAAATACCCATCATAATTTTTACTATTTATTTTGATACATGACGAGATATTTTTGTACCTCAAAATTTTTAACCATTTATCTTAATACATCATGAGATATTATTTATACCTTAACAATAACCAAATACCGATAATAATTTTTAACTATTTGTCTTGATACATCACAAGATATTGTTTATACCTCAACAATAACCAAATAACAATCATCTTTTCTTAACTATTTATTTTGATACATCACCAGATATGGTGATATCTCAACATAACCAAATACTGATCATAAACATCTTTTTTACCATTGATACGATAGGATTTGAAATTAATAGTGTCTATTTCGTGATGATTACTTTTTAGTATTTACCATCAATTCTATTTACCAATGGGTTATGTTTCTTGATGATTACTCTTTAGTTTTTACCATCAAGTCAATTTATCAATGAGTTTTGCAAGATAATGGATTCTTTTGAGTCTTGCTTGACTAGATCTCTTTGTAACGGATCTCTCGGGTGTCATCATTGGGGAGCGGAGACTTAAGTCTAGAGAGAGAGAGAGAGAGAGAGTATTAATGGGAGTTAGATGAAAAAACAAAGAAGAAAAAAATGATATATAAAAAGCTACAGTCATTTGTATTGTTTATTTTGTTACCGAGTACTGTAGCTTTTTATAAAATTTTGAACAGTGATACAAATCTAGATGCGACGTTTTGTTTTGGTTAATTTCTAGCTAATTTAGTTAAAAGATATATTCCTAGTCGAATGTGACTACTCTAATGACAAAAAAATAAATATTATTTCACTGTGCTCCGTTTGGAATCCGCTAAAAAGTTATTATATCTCAGCATCCAAAAGGATTTAAAGTCGAAAATGAGTCATTATCTTCACAGTGGAAATTGGAAGCTTATGCCACACACACCAATTAGCAACCCCTAATGTGTGTCACAAATCCACAATTGAACGTTTACTTTTTCATTATTGTGCAAAATAGCATACGTAAGAATCAATCAGACAATCAATTACAAGCTAGCAAGTACAATCACTAAGTTTTTAAAAAGCTCATAGTGCTAAAGCAAACGACTTTTGTGGAAACAAGGAGAATGGAGTTGGTTTCTGATGTCAAAAGAGGTCAAGCCCAGTTAATTGGTTTCAAAGGGCAAATAAGGACTGTTGCAACTATGGACAAAATTTAGCCCCAATCTTGTCCAATTTATTACATAGCGATTTATAAGATTATCTACATGTATTATTTAAACAAGTAAAATAAGTTATTAAAAAAATCATACATTTTTTTTTTAAAACAAAAAAGTCATATGCTTAAAACTATACATGAATGATGTCTTTAATCATTACATAGTTGATTGGAGGAAGATAACTCCATATTGGTTTGAAGTTAAACTTTTTTCAATAATAATTAAGTCTTTGAGCCTTCATCTATTTAAATTCTCTCCTCTATTTTAATGCAAAGACTCATGTAATACTTTTTTTTTTTTTTTAATTTTTAAATTTTGTTTTAAGAAGAGACTTGTATTACTTGGCCAAGCTATTCCACACAAAGTTGACGGGTGTCCAAGCATTACAGTAGAAGATTCAGATTGCAATTGACAATTGATAATGTGGTGACCATCATTGGATTTAACAATTACCGATCGATAGTGAACGATCACTTCTACTCTCTCTCTCTCTCTCTATCTCTCTCTCAAAATTTAGAACAAACTTTTAAAACTTTGAATCAAATGAAACCCATAGTATTATCTATACCATACATTTTCTATCCAATAGATTACTTCTATTTGTTTGGGAAATTGGTGGAAATCATTTCATAATAAAGATTTAAGTTTTGTACATCTAAAAATTTATAATTAAGCAACCAAAAAAAAAAAAAAAAAAGTTTATGCATTCCTACTTCATTTCAACGTTGGAAGAAATTGTTACTAATTTTTTATCATCTTAAAATTTTGTCAACATTAAAGACATATGAAGAAAATATAATTTAATAATAAATATTTCAAAATTCGTATCTAATAAAATATAGTGAGCTTTGTAACACTACTTCACTTTACATCTATCATAACTTGAACTTAATCCAAATCAACGATATAGAACTACATACATTTTTAGATATGTTAAAGTTACCACGACAAAGCAAAATGGGAAGGATCTCAGCCCATAATTTTATACACACACGTACCTTTGTCCCATATATATGTGTGAAAAACTTAGTATGAGTGTATATATGACTGAAGCAGTGTACGTATATGTGAAAGACCAATAAAAAGAAAAGAGCATTCACTCTTCCCTAAAATGTTAAGAGGATGGGTCGAATGGAACATTTCTTAATTATGCTGATTATTTAACCCTTTTATTCTGCAAGAAAGATTGCGTTCACATTGGATCTCAATTATTAAAACTGAATTAATCCAGTAGCTTAATTTCTCTCTTCCTCTCTTCTAGGAATCCATATTCCCAATCAATGTTTTTAATTGCAACAAAGCAAGGCTCAAAGCATTTCGCTCATTTTTTAAGTGAAAGCAACACATGAAACCTACCAATTAATGTCACTTTTGTCATAGTGAATAGGGAGGTCCAAGGTTTCGAGCTTCGACAAAAGTAAGACTCTCTCTCTGAGGTGCCAGGGTGGCAATTGTACAATCCACGTGAGAATGAAATAGATTTTCAAGCACTAATTAAGAGCAATTATAAAGTGCACCCACCGTTTTAGGGCAAAACCACAGTTCTAGAAACATACCACCTTTGAAAGGATTAAGATTAGGATATCAAGTTCTTTATTTCAAAAAGATTAAGATTAATTAAACAAGAGTACTTTGCTATGGTGATTGCTTTGAAATTAAGTCGTATTAATCGATTATTCCAAAGTTAAGTTCGTGGATACCTAGTATGATCACATAAACATATCGTTGATGACAATCAAATTAATCAAACCCCTTTAATCAATCGAGGCCGACAAAATTAGCGGCGATGGGTCAGATCATTACCGACAAAGAGTCGATGATCACGTGAACTAATCATATCCATTTGCAATTTCATTGTTTATTGAACTTGATTACCATGAGATTTTATTCTAACACTAGATTATGGTAAAGATTAAAGAGTGGGGAAAAAAAGTGAGTGAACAAATTATTTCAATCACTCATCATTCATTAATCTAATTGCATTCATACACAATTTAGTTTAATTGCATATTTATAATTACTCACGGTATATATCACTTTGATAATTATGTGACATTCAATAATTCGAAACTATTTTTGACACATAGATTCAAAGAAAGACATGGCATATGCATGGACTCCAATGGAAGATTTAATTAGTCACTGCCTCAAAAAATTTCCATTGTAAATTTCCCCCATACTTCTTACTATATATTATTATCATCTTCTCCATAATTTATAAGAGTACTCTTTATTCTTTGTACCACTAGAACTATTGTAATCATTTCTAGGTGTAACCATAATTCTTGCTTTTGGATGTTGATTTTGGGGTTATTGCTTGCAAAAGGAACTCGACTAGAATTAATCATGCATGTCCATGCAATAAAAGATATTTACTGTTTGATCAATAATAAAATCACAATAATTAACCCATCGAAAATGTTTTGCACGGAGTAGAAATTAATAGGGTTTAACGGTTAGATTAATTAGAGAAGAAAGCAATTATGTGGGTACAAATATTTTTGAAAAATTCCATTTCAAAACTAGAATCAATGAAGCAATATAGGATTAGGTTTATAGGGTGGTTAAAATGGCTTGCATGATGTAGCTTTGTTAGAGCATTAGCATTGGAGAATGCTAATGTCATATCTAAGGATAATTTGGCATTTTATGCCTCAAAACCGTTTGCATCAGAAAATGGTAAACACAACTATTGCAAATTTTTTTTTGCAATAGTGCTACAGTACAATTCTAACTTTAGAATTGTACTATAGCAGTATTCTAAAAATTATATATATATATTTTATTCCTTTTCTCTCTCATCGTCTCTCTCTCTTTCTCCCTCTCCCTTTCCACTCTCTCAATGTTGTTTGCTCCGATGGGTTCGATGTGGCTTCGATGGGTTTGTTCCGATGTGGGTGTGGTTTGCTTCGATCGGTGTATCATGGGTCAAGTGGTGGATCGGCATGGTGGGCCGTGGGTTGTGGGTTTTGGATTTGGGTTGATCTGGGCGTTTTTTTGGGTATTTTCTGGGTTGATTATGTGGCTTCGAAGTTTTCTGGGTATTTTCTGGGTTGATCAATGTATCATGGGTCAAGCTCCAATCGATGTGGTTTCGACGTTTTTCTGGGTTGATCATCGGCGTTTTTCTGGGTATTTTCTGGGTTAATCATGTGGCTTCGACGTTTTCTGGGTTGATCGATGTATCATGGGTCAAGCTCCGATCGATGTGGCTTCAACGTTTTTCTGGGTTGATCATTGGCGTTTTTCTAGATATTTTCGATGGCCTGGGTTTCTGATTGATGGCGTGAGTTTCTGATCGATGGCTCTATTGATGGTTTCTGATCGGTGGCTCTATTGATCGGTGGCGTGGGTTTGATGGTTTGTGTGTGTGTGGCCTTATTGATGGTTTGGTGGTTTGTGTTTATGTGTGGCTTTGTTGGGTTTGTGTTTGTGTGTGTGTGTGTGGGGGGGGGGGGATTTGTGTGTGTGGTGATGGGTTTGGATAGGTTGATCGGTGTATCATGGGTCTGTGTGTGTGACTTTGTGTGTTGAACCAGAGCTAAAGGTTAAGGGAGAAAGAGAGGCCGTTGGAAAGTCTAGGAAAATGTGACAATCATGCTTAGTCTGAAAAAAGTGATAGTTAGAAATAAATAATAAAAAAGGATTAAAAAATAATATTTTAATAAAAATAAAATTTTGAGATGCTAGAAGAATTATAAAATGATGTAGTATAAGTAATAAAATAATTTTTTGAGATGATAAAATAAAATAGAGTAAAATTTTCTGATAATGATACTCTTAAAGAAAATAAGAGAGGTACTATTGTAGTAAAGTGTTGTCGTTCTCGTTCATAGAGCCAAGCCTATTGTCCTTTTGAACTAGACACTACATGAGATGCGACAGCAACAATTCTTTAATGAAAAGAGAGAAAAGCAAAAAAAAATAAAATCGATATTTTGGGAAAAAGAGAAAGCTAAGAAGGAAATAAAGAAGCGTTTAAAATTTTGGGAGGCTCACGAGTGGAGAGAAATCCAAAGTGGTACTAGGTTGTTGGCCATGACTAGGACACGTATAGTGAACCCAAGCAATTGTTTAAAAATCATGGACCAACAAAAACCAAAAGAAATGTCAATGTTAGTTGGCCACAAGATCGAGGTTAATTATAGCCATTTAAACCTCAAAGGTTGGGTCCCTCACCAAAAACTTATATGCATTCTCGCGTAGGACTGGGACACTTTGATAGGTATTTATTTATTTTTATTTTTGATAGGTTTGATAGGTATTTATTAATAATAGAGGTCTGCGGCTTTGCCAAATATTAGTACAATGATTGTGAATGGTGATCGATCAAATCTAGTACTACTATTATAGTAAACACCCTTTTTTCTTTTTCTTTTTTTTTTTTTTTAAATTTCCTTAATTTTTTGTTCTTTCAAGTCGGGATGTAACTAAAATTTTAAGAAAATGAGAGGAGCAACTTAAGTAATAGCAAATATAAATTTATCTAATTTAAGAGTGTTCTATAAGAATTATGTGAAAAATTTGGAGGGCTATTATTCATGTATTTTTGAAGATTTTAACAAAATTAAAGTGTAATTTTTTAATAATTGAAAAGTTTGGAGGAGCCCCCACAAGTCAATGAGTATAGTAACATCCAAAATTGTTTGTTATTGCTTTTACTATATCTAGTGTGTTGACGAAAAGAAGGTTGAAAGAAAAATAAGAAATCTTACATTAGGAAATTACCAAATTGTTTGCTAAGAATGGAGAGCCAATTTAATTAATCACCCTATTGGAGTAACTCACAATTTTTCTTGCACTATAAGTTTTTTTTTTTTTTTGAGACGAATGCACTATAAGTTAAGTCAAACGTCAATATATTTCAGTTGGTGAGGAGTAACGTAATCTTAATTTATGGAAATTTCATTCGAAAGTAATATTTCCACTTGATTGGCTGTCGTAACTTACATTAATTGTAGAGCAGGATTCCTTTTCATCCAATCTTGGATTTGTGTAATTGAAATTATTCTTGAATTTTCATTGTTTAGCTACACTTTTTACTCTCCTACATTTTTCCAAAAAAAAAAAAAAAAAATCCTTTCTTAACAATAAATATGTAAATCAAAATTGCAAGGATTGGGAAAATTATATATATCGACATGAAACTGTGGAATTAATGATGCATCTTACAAAAGGAAGGTAGATTATTCAGGGGAAAAAATGGTTATTACGTCTTTGAGTAAAGGTTTGGTTTTATGACTTAGTAGAGGTGGTAGCTCAAGTTATACCAAGGCTAACTCATTATCAATAGTATACTTCTTAATAAATTTTTATGTACAAAGTTTGGCTACAAACTTGATTGTAGCCTTAGTGTACAACTTATTTTTTAAAAATTAATCTTGTTACATATTTTGAAAATCTAACAATTAGATAATATGTTCTCTATATTTTTAACACATCTGTTGAATTTTGTGTCAATCGCATATTATTTACAATATGATCTATAAACTTATATATATATATTTATATAAATATATATAATTTTAGACTACAAAAACTTGCAATTTAAACAATTGATTAATAACATAGTTACTAGTCTTTGATCTTCTAGAAATTTTGTAAACATTGAGAATATAAAAAGAAAATGTAATCTAATAGTGGATTTGTCAAAATTCACATTCAATAAAAAAGATATTGAATGAAGTTATAGCATTAGGCTACAACCAAGTTTGTAGCCAAACTTTGTCAAATTTTTATTTGATTTAAAATTTGAAATCTAATTATTAGATTATATGTTCTCCATATTCTCAACGCGTATGCCAAATTTTGTATCAAACATATATTATTCACTAATCAGTTAATAAAATCTTTTTTTTTTAATATATGATGATCCACATATATGAATTTAATAATATTTAAGAGATTTATTGCTCTGTTAGTTTTGCTGGATATCATTTTTCATAAAAAAAAATTCTCAATTTCCTGCATTGGTATGGTAGAAAATGTAAGTAATTAAAGAAACCTTTTTATTATTATTTAATATCAAACAAGCCTATTAGAGCAGAAAATGGTTTCCACTTTTTAAGATTAGAAAATGGTTTTTTTTATTTTAGGAACTTTACAGATTCAACAAACCACCACAACAACTAAATATAGGACATGAAAATCATTTTTCATAAAAAAAGTAATTTTTAATAATTTATTTTCTAATTTATTTTCAAAATTAAAACCAAATATATGACAATGAATCAGTTTTTTTAGGAATATTTTTCATAAAATGAGTCATTGTTAACAATATAATATCTAATTTATTTTTAAAATTATAAGAAAATATAGGACAATTATTTAGGTTTTTGAAAAATATTTTTAATAAAATGAGTCATTTTAAATATATATTTTCCATTGATATAGTTTCTAACTTATTTCAAAATTATAACCAAATATGGTACAATGAATCAGTTTTTTGAAAAATATTTTTCATAAAACGAGTCATTTTCAACAATATATTTTCCATCGATATATTTTCTAACTTATTTTCACAATTACAACAAAATATTGGACATTGAATAAGTTTTTTTGAAAATATTTCTCATAAAGAGAGTCATTTTTAATAATATATTTCCCATCAATATATTTTCTAATTTATTTTCAAAATTACAACCAATATAGGACAAAAGAATCAGTTTTTTTTATAAAAAAAAAACATTTTTCATAAAAAGAGTCATTTTTAATAATTTATTTCCCATTGATATATTTTATAATTTATTCTCAAAATTATAACCAGGACAATGAATCAATTTAAAAAAAAATATTTTTCATAAAACAAGTCATTTTTAATAATTTATTTTCCATCGATACATTTTCTAATTTCTTCTCAAAATTACAATCAATTATAGGACAATGAATCAGTTTTTTGAATAATATTTCATATTAAAACAAGTCATTTTTAATAATGTATTTTCCATCGATATATTTACTAATTTATTTTCAAAATTAAAACCAAATATAGAACAATGAATCAATTTTTTGAAAAATATTTTCATAAAACAAGTCATTTTTAATAATATAGTTTCCATTGAAAGAAACAAAAAGCCTGCATTCACCCATTACTTAATTGTTGGGCCAATGAGCCTAGGATGTTTTTAAAATGCATCAGCTTTTTGTGAACTAATGTTAGATTTTGAAATCCATGAGATTCATGTTTTCTATATTCTTTACATGTTTGCCAAATTTTATATCAATCATATGTTATTTACTAATCAATATAATTCATAAACTCATCTTTTATGTATGATGATCCACATATATGAATTTAATAATATTTGAGAGAGATATTATTGCTCCATTAGTTTCAGAAAAGACTATTTTTCGTACAACATTTCTCCATTTCCTGCATTTGGTTTGACGGAAAATGCAAGTAATTTAAAATAATAATTTAAAAAAAAAACCTTTTTTGTGGTTGATATCAAACAAGCCTAATAGAACATAAAATGGTTTCCACTTTTAAAGAATTGAGCATGGTTTTTTTTTTTTTAGGAACTTTACAGATTCAACAAATCACCACAACAACCAAATATAGGACAATGAATCGGTTTTTTTGAAAAACAATTTTCATAAAAAAGTCAGTTTTAATAATATATTTTCCATCGATATATTTTCTAATTTATTTTCAAAATTACAAGAAAATATATAGGACAATGAATCAGGTGTTTGAAAATATTTTTCAAAGAATGAGTTATTTTTAACAACATATTTCCCATCGATATATTTTATAATTTATTTTAAAAATTACATCAACCAAATATAGGGCAATGAATCAGTTTTTTGAAAAATATTTTTCATAAAATGAGTCATTTTTAACAATATATTTTCCATTGATATATTTTCTAACTTATTTTCAAAATTACAAGCAAATATACGACAATGAATCAGTTTTTTGAAAATATTTCTCATAAAAAGATTCATTTTTAATAATATATTTTCAAAAATTACAACCAAATATAGGACAAAATAATCAGTTTTTTTAAAAACATTTTTCATAAAAAAGTCATTTTTAATCATTTATTTCCCATCGATATATTTTCTAATTTATTCTCAAAATTACAACCAAATATAGTACAATGAATCAGTTTTTTGAAAAATATTTTTCATAAAACGATTCATTTTTAATAATTTATTTTCCATTGAAACATTTTCTAATTTATTCTCAAAATTACAACCAATTATAGAACAATGAATCAGTTTTTTTAATAATATTTTTCATAAAACGAGTCATCTTTAATAATTTATTTTCCATCGAAAAATTTCTCTAATTTATTCTCAAAATCACAACCAATTATAGGACAATGGATCAGTTTTTTGAATAATAGTTTTCATCAAAAAGGTCAATTTTAATAATATATTTTTCATTGATATATTTACTAAACAATGGATCAGTTTTTTTGAAAAATATTTTTTCATAAAACAAGTCATTTTTAATAATATAGTTTCCATCGAAAAAAAACAAAAAGTCTGCATTCACCCATTACGTAATTGTTGGCCCAATGAACCTAGGATATATGTTTTTAAAATGGTCATCTTTGCATCAAACTGATGTTAGATGTTACCATATTCATATTTGCTATCTTTCTCTTTCGAATATTCCCCCATTTTCTTCTCGACAAAACATTTCAAAAAAAAAAAAATAAAATAAAATGCTAAGCATTGTTCTATTGAAGATATTTTAAAAGGAAAAGAACAGCAAGATTCTCTTAGTACTAATTTTTAATAGTTTCATATTTTTAATTTAATTTATAATGATGCTTTAACTTGTTTACACAGTTCATCTTGCTTCCTTATATGAAACATGGTCTGTTAATTTAAATTCTGGTGCAAGAAAAGAGCATGGGTCTTATAGGTGTGCCGCTCTTCACCAGTTATGTATGTCTTTATATGCATCTGCTTATCTACTGTACAACATTTTTTTTAATCATTGACCTCTGCTATTCTTGCTTTTATTGTTTACACATTATCAAAGGTAGTAACTTTTATTTTCCATTAATTTTCGGGTTATTATCTCTCAATAAAATTTTTGGGTTATTATTATTATTATTTTGATAAATAAGGGTATCCAGATCTCTTTGAGTATTTGACTTTTTTTTTTCGGGTATGTGCAATCCTCCATTCTCACACACAATGAATTAAAGAAAATATATCAATGAAAATTAAATCAGTAAAAATGATTGTGTGCATGCATGTGCAGCCTCCGTCCCACACACAGTAAATTAAAGAAAATATATCAATGAGAAATAAATTATTAAAAATGACTGTGTGCATACATGTGCAGCACTCCCGTCCCACACATAGTGAATTAAAGAAAATATATCAATGGGAAAAATTATTAAAAATGACTATGTGTGCTTGCATGTGAGAGAGAGAGAGAGAGAGAGAGAGAGAGAGAGAGATTTTGAACCTTTTTTTTCTTTAAAAATTTCGACACCATATAACGGGTTTTCCTTCTCTCCCATAGGTTGAATCTGCCAACACCTTCCATTAATCAAGAAGAGTAAGATAGTGATTGGGTACAAGGGCTAACTGTTGGTGAGTTGGACCTAATGACAGCTACTTTGCTTTACTAATTTAAAAATCCATATTCCATTATAGTAAACCTGCCCTAGATGAAGACTTAATACAAATGCAAGAGGCTTTCACAGTCCATGTATATATAAGAAGTTTGATAATAACAACAATCTTTTGCATAACAATCGGAGTTTTTTTTTTTTTCCTTCATATCTTTAGGTCTTTCTTAAAATATTATTCTTATGTTACTTACAACTTATATATTCCATTCCACTAGGGCATAATGATATCATATTATAGTGTACATTTGCAGTTTTCTTTTAAAGAAGTGTGATATTCACAACATTTTCATAACAAATCTTAAATGTTAAATTGTTACATTTCTAATTTGACCCTGTCATTGGAACTCACAACCCATAGTAACTTGCCACTTGAAATTTGTTATGAAAGTATTCTAAAAGTACTATGGACATAAAATTTCTCTTTTTATAAGGAGTTTGCTAGATTGAAATAATCTATCACTCTCATGATATTAAATTGTTACATTGTTACATTTTCATAACAAATCTTAAATGTTAAATTGTTACATTTCTAATTTGAACCTGTCATTGGAACTCACAACCCATAGTAACTTGCCATTTGAAATTTGTTATGAAAGTGTTGTAAAAGTACTATGGACATAAAATTTCTCTTTTTATAAGGAGTTTGCTAGATTGAAGGAATCTATCACTCTCATGATATTACCATAAATCATGAATTTTTTTTTATATTTAAATAATATGGACTATGACTATCATAGTTTTGAAATATCATAAACTACTGTAATCTATATATATATATATATATATATATATATATATATATAAAACCGAAGCCTTTGAAGCTCCCACAATTTTCCACGTCACTACTATTTTTTTTTTTCCTTTTATTTTAGGTTTTATATCTTATATATTTATCACAATAGTTTAGTTTAAGTAAAACTCTATTAGATATATGTTTTAATCTTTAATTTATATATCTGTGTTGATAAAAGAAAAGGCTTAATTAATATTATCTTTATCTTCAACGTTGAGGTTGAGGTTGATTTCAGCTTGAACTCTGCATTTTAATTGTATAAAATATCAATACTCATCCGCCCCTCTCATTCCTATATAAAATAAAATGTAACTACTCTTCTCCAAGTTAGTAAGAAGAATACCCTAGCCATGCAGCCGCAGCCACAGCCACACGTTGTGGCCACGGCCAACACTTCAGCCATATCTTGGTCGAATGCCACTGCGTGCCGCATTGTGAATTATTGCCTTAAACATAAAAGACTACAGCCACATCAGATGCTCTCCTTCCACATATTCATTATGGTATTTTTAAAAAAAATTTTTTTTTTAAGATGCTTAAGCTTGAGCCATCATCACATTTCTCTAAAATTTTTTCTTTCGAAAGTTTTGTTCTTTTTTTGTCTATTCAAATTTCTTTTGTGTACTTTTTTTCTTTTTCTTATATTTCTCTTTTGAATAGTCATATTTGTTTTTGAATTGTTTCAATAATTTTTTCTTTAAATATTTGTTAGGTTCTAAAGACTTAGGTTTTATATATTTAGAATCCTAATTTGTATTGTTGACAAACTATGATCAAAACAATGTATTTAAGTTGTCCTAGAAGTGCTCAAAGTTGGTTCTTAGTTATAAAGTTGGAATGAAATACTAAGCTGATTAAAAAACTGTTTCAGTACATTTCGATCGATCGAAACTTAGGCTCGATCAATCGAAAATCATACCTGACATTTTTTAATTAGGTTTTCCAACTCAACCCTAAAGTGTTTTAATTAGTTTAGGTTTCTAATTTACCCTAGGTATATAAGGGAAACCCTAGTTTTATAGTAATATCAAGGTATATAATATCTTAATATATACTAACAAACATAAATATAGGACCAAAAAAAAAACGCTTAACAAGTGTTTGATTCATCCTAAAGATGAGCCAACCCTAAGAGATTCAGTTCCAAATGAGGGAGAATAAAGAGAACAACTTATGAGACAAACTATCACTTGGTTCTGACAATGACAACAAGCTATTGGATTTGGCGGTAATCGATGAGTAAATTTTAAAATGATGGACATGTATTAGCAAAGTTCATGGAAAATGTCACTCCAAAAGATTAGGTGGACCAACAGTTCCCTTGATTAATGTTTTTTGTCTTATTTTCGCATAATTATCATGGCCTCACTTGCATTTTGTATTATATATTGAAAAATTTTGCGTGGTTTCCTCAAAGATTCTGTGGAACTAAACAGTATTTTTTTATGAATCTTATTGCACTGCACGTAAGAATGACGTAGTTGTATATATCTCCTACATAAGATACTACCTTGTTATTGGAAATAAATGAGAGATAATATCTGAATTTTTCTTGGAAATTACACAATTTGATTTTACCAAAAAGAGGTGACAGAGATGAGGCGTGGATCAAGTCACTGTCTTGAGATAAATCGTGCCGTTTACGGTATATCCGATGTAGTTAGACAAATAGTTTCTGCACGTTGTCCCCAGAATATAATAGCCCAACCATCTTTGCTGATTATCCTTGCAAGCTTATACTGCTCGTAGAATATAAGCTCTCTATAGTACCTTCTTTTCCTAGAAAATTTTGTAAAAGATAGAATATTTTGTGAGTAGTAAGAAGCAATAGATGGTAAGTGTTTAAGACAAAAAATTGTTTTGAAAAGTCTGCAGCTTTCTAATTCAAAAATAAAAATGTGTGTCTTTAAAACTTTTATTTCTTTCCATATATATAGGGTCAGACATGTTGCTTGTCCTTAGCCAAAAAATAAAACGTTTGCTATCTTTAAAACTTTAAATGATCAGAAAATTATTGACATGAATGTGTGATCAATAGCTTTCTTTATATATATATATATATATATATATATATATATATATAAATATATATGTATATATTATAAACTAGAATCAAATATTGTCTTTGCCAAAATCTCAATCTGTATGTTGGGAACAAAGAAAAGTTCATAATCTTTGAAATTAATGCCCCATAGATTACGTTGCTGAACAAGAAAAGAAAGGATCATAATGCCAAGCATTTAATGGCCTATTATTACAATACATTTTCAAAAGTTTTCTTTCTGAATATATGTTACAATAAATTGCTAACTGTTTGACTACTGTCTATTAAACCAAATAATAAACATTTGTGCATATATGGTAACATAAAATAATTCAGCAATAGTTGTACATTTAAGTGTTGAAATTCTTCCATATATGACGTTATTATGTCATATTCAAATAAGATAATAAAATCAAATATGCTGGCAATTACGGTATTAATATCACGTTAATGTTCATAAATTTCTTAATTAAAACCGTTGACAAAAACTATTCAAATTTTGAATTATATTTGAATTTCAAAATTTAGCAATCAACGTATCTGACATTAAGGAATAATTGATACACATAAATGAGTATTAAAATAAATATAATATTTTTTATAAAAATATCCAACAGTTTTCTTTGTGTAATAGTCTAATAGATAAATCCTTTTGTATGATATATTATTAATGAAAAAGATAAAATGTATGATACATTTTTAATGAAAAGATAGAAATATAGTATTCTTCTTATAATGTCATTGAGTCTTATTAATGAGTGATTTTCTCGAAATTGAAAAATGTCATTGAGTTTTATTAATACTAATTTCCTCATGATTTTGTGAAATTAAATGATATTTTCAACTAGGTTCCAGTTAATTTAATTGGTAAAATTTTTTGTTGTCAAAATAAGATATTTGAGATTCACCAAAAAGTAATTGGTGTTTTGGGTTAATGATAAAGAACAATCGTCTTGAGGTGAACACTATAAGATAACATATACTCATAAGAGCGTTGTATATATTTACTACACAATATGCTACTATTTCTTTATTGATGAATAGATAAAACCTTTTGAATGACATATCTACTAGCAATGAAAAGGTAAAATCATAACAATGTTCTTAAAATATTAATGATTCTTTTAAGAAGTCCCCGTAAGATGTCTTTTAAAAAACATAAAAAATAAAATAAAAAATAAAAAAAATATTTATGAACTGTAATGCACATTATTTAAAAAAAAAAAAAAAACTTGTCAGTTATTTCTTGCCATGTGAAAATGAATTCAGTTGTCTTAATTTTTCTTGATATTTGTGCACAATTTGTTTTTTTTTTTTTTTTTTAACTTGAAATTGAAAACATATTAACTTTCAATTTTTTTTTAAAAATATTATATATTTTGTGACAACCGAAAAGTGAAAGTTACCATATATTTTGAGATATAGGATGTTATACATCAACTTCCCTTGAGAGAGTATTATCCAAGAAATGAACTGGCAAAATATTTTGTTAAACTTAATACAAAAATTATAAATTAATCAAAATATGAGATACTTTTTTTTTTTTCTGGCATTGGAAAGTACGACTAATAAGGCTGTGTTTGTTTTGGGTGAGAATGAAAATTGGAAAATGTTTTACACCCTGATGTGTGTTTGGGAGCACATGTAAAACTCGGTCAAACTGAAAATCATTTCCTTTGACTGCAAAATTCAAGCCCTTCAACTATAAAATCATTTACACATTCCATTTACCTTCAAACCAAGTTTTATGGACTAAAAAATAGAAAAGAGAGAGAGAGCAGCTTGGCAAAAGTCACTTGGATATCCACCCAAACCCGAATTCGGTTAGATCGCGTTGCCTCATTCCCCTCCACCTGCCGATAAGTACTCTATTTCCTTTTCTTCCTCTCTTTTCTCTTTTCTTCCTTGGCTTTTCTTCTCTCCTTGACCAACCTCAGCTCCCCGTCTTGCTTAAACCCGTCCAATTAGCATGCCCAGATCGAGCATTGCATGTACTTGATGCACCTAGCTAAACCCATCCCAATTTCAGCATCCCAGCCCACGATCTGTCCCTCTATTCATATTGTGACCTCAAACCCATCCCTTAAACCCACTACTGAAACTCGAAGGTATACCCTCTTTGCTATATATATAAATATATTTATTTATTTAGATATTGATATATAAATATATTTATCCTTATTTATATATTTATTTGTATATAAAATATATGTGCATAATATTATTTGCAATAAGTGTTTGTGAAAGTATATGGCAGCTTTTGAATATTTTGGTAAATTGAATTTAGCATTGTTCTTGAATTGGGCTTGTTACAATATTTATGTGAATTTGGATGGTTTAACAACAATTATTGCGGAGACTTTGCTGAGATGATGTTGAATGGGTCTACTACACTGTCTTGTATTGCTGGATGTTTTTTTGGAAAATATCATCTTCTTGCTTACACATTTGATTGCATGGTATGTCAAATAATTTCCTATGCTAAATATGTACGTCATAAGGCCAATTTTGGTTTTTAAATTGTTTATCCTATTGACCACCTAAAGGGTAAGACATACGTTGTTTTTGTTGGTAGTGTGCCTAGGGTATACGACACATGGAAAGAAGCCCGTGCCCAAGTTCATCAATATTTTGGAGTGGACTACAAGGAATTTATACATAAAATGGATGCAAAATTTGCTTTTATGAAGTTTTGGCAGATTGATGGTGGGAATGTGTAACAAGGTTCTTCATCCAATACATATTCTACTCATTCCTGCTCAAGTTTCAGTACTCCTTCAACTGAAGAAAGCCCCTATTGTGCACAGGAGATTTTAAATACAATTTACTGAAATATCAATTAGATATCGCAATTGAGTAGCGAAACCATGCAATGAAGATTGCAAAGTTGAATGCAAGAATGCTAAACGCAATGGCATCTCAAGTCTTGCCCGATGATGAGCTCAATAAAATGGCACATCTAAACTTGGGTGAATGACCATGAAAGTTGTGTTGATCTCTAATTTTTGTATGTGGGTACCTCTACAATTGTTATGTAAAACTTGGATGTGTATATGTTCATATTTTTTGCGATTGGAATTAATGGATGTGCATATATGATGTGTATAGGTAT
This sequence comes from Quercus agrifolia, assembly GCA_029955455.1. NCBI lineage: Eukaryota > Viridiplantae > Streptophyta > Magnoliopsida > Fagales > Fagaceae > Quercus > Quercus agrifolia. The sequence continues at coordinate 10,405,119 of JARQAD010000004.1, read as the reverse complement.
TTTGAGATGCTCAATTGTATTATAGGTATATTTTTTTTTGACATTTTTCCTGTAAAATGTTTTACAATGGGGGGCCAAATGCAGGAAAATATTTTCTGGAAAAATGCTTTTACATGCACGACCAAACACTGAAAATACTTTTTCGGTGTATTTTCTAGAACCCAAACAAACATCTGAAAATATTTTACACTCGGAAAATATTTTATATGTTACCAAACATAGCCTAAATTAAATTCTAATAACTATTGTATCAACTGGGGGCTTAAATTATTTTCTAATGCCAAAGATGGTTTTACACATCTCTCAAGGATGAAATCAATAATCAATAATGTTCTTAAAATATTATTGATTCCTGTTAAGAACTCCCATAAAAACATCTACTAAAAATATTAAATATTCAATTATAAGTTGTAATGCACGTTATTCTAAAGAAAAAATAAACATGTCAATGATTCCACAGCCGATTGAATTCAGTTGTCTTTACTTTTCTTAATATTTGAGCACGTACAACTTTAAAAAAATGAAATTGAAAACATATTAACTTGCAATTTTAAAAAATATTATATATTTTGTGACAACCCAAAAATGAAAGTTGCCATTTATTTTGAGATACAGGGACTGTTATACATCAACTGTCCTTGAGAGAGTATTATCCAAGAAATGAACTGGCAAAATATCTTGTTAACCTTAATACAAAAATTATAAATTAATTAAAATATGAGATACTCCCTCCGTCTTACTTTTTTTGTCCTCTATTCCATTTTTAGATGTCCAAAAATATTATCCTGTTTCTAAAAATAAAAGTCATTAATTTACTAATATTCCTATTATATCCATATTAATTTACTAATTCAATTTTTTGATAAATTTTTTTAAGGAAAGTTTTGGAAACTTATACATTTTTAAAAGATAAACAAGATAATAAATGATATTCCCTTAAAAAGTTTGACTTTTCAAACAAGACAAAAAAAGTGAGACGGATGGAGTACTTTTTTTTGTCTTGGAAAGTGCAACAACTACTAAATTAGATTCTACTAACTGTTATATCAACTGTTGGGGGGCTTAAATTATTTTGTAATATTGCTAAAGATGGTTTTACACGTCTCTCAAGGATGAAACCAAGAATCAATAATGTTCTTAAAATATTATTGATTCCTATTAAGAAGTCCTGTAAGAGCGTCTATTAGAAATATTAAATATTCAATTATGAGTTATAATGTATATTAATCAAAAGAAAAAAAAAAATCAATGATTCTCTAGCATGTGGATTGAATTAAATTGTCTTTATTTTTTAGCACAATTTAAAAAAAGAAAAAAGAAAAAAGGAAATTGAAAACATATTAACTTTCAATTTAAAAAAATATTATATATTTTGCGACAACCCAAAAGTGAAAGTTACCATGTATTTTAAGATATAGCGAGTGTTATATAGCAACCGTCCTTGAGAGAGTATTATCCAAGAAATGAACTGGCAAAATATCTTGTTAACCTTAATACAAAAATTATAGATTAATTGAAATATGTGGCGCGCATTAGAAAGTGGCAACAATTACTAAATTAGATTCTAATAACTGTTACATCAACTGTTGGGGAGCTTAAATTATTTTCTAATGCTAAAGATGGTTTTCCATGTCTCTCATTGATGAAATCAAGAATCAACAATGTCCTTAAAATATTATTGATTCCTGTTAAGAAGTCCGTAAGAATGTCTATTAAAAAAATTAAATATTCAATTAGGAGTTGTAATGTACGTTATTTTCAAAAGAAAAAATAAACATGTCAATGACTCTCCAACATGTGGATTAAATTTAATTATCTTTACTTTATTTGAGCACAATTTTTAATAAAAAAACATGAAATTGAAAACATATTAACTTTCAATTTAAAATATATATATATATATATATATATATATATATATATATATATATATATATATATATTTTGTGACAACTCAAAAGTGAAAGTTGACATATATTTTGAGATATAGGGAGTGTTATTCATCAACCACTTTTGAGAGAGTATTATCCGAAAAAATGAACTAGCAAAATATATATCATGCTAAAATTAAAAATAAAAAATTCATAAAATATTTGAGACTTGTTTTTTTCTTTGGAGAGTGCAACAACTACTAAATTAAATTCAAATAACTTTTGTATCAACAGTTTCGGGGGGCTTAAATTATTTTCTAATGCTGAAGATGGTCTTACATTGCTCTCAAGGATGGAATCAATATTATTTCTTTGGTAAGGCTAAAGTATGAAAAAATAAAATAAAATCACTACTCAAGAATAAAAAATATATTGAGATTAAAAAATAAATTAATATAAAAATCCAAATTAGCATATATTTAGTACTAACAAAAGAAATGATACAAAATAAGTGTTTCTTAATATATTTCAATGCAATCATCTATTGAAAATGTCTAGCATTTTCAATTAAAAAAAAAAAAATGTCTAGCATATATTTAGTATACTAACAAAAGACGCAATCTGGTGGCTATTGAAATGAACCTATCCCATACCATCTTTGAATCTGATGCTCTCTGCCTGGTCCAAGCTCTAAACTCTGGAGAATCTGGTGGCGAGTTGGGTCATATTCTTCAAGAAATTAGAAACTCCATGTTCTCTTTCAGCTCTTGTTCTGTTCGGCACCTGAAAAGGGAGGGCAACAGGGTAGCACATGAGTTGGCTAAAGCAGCTAGATCTTTCGGGTGTTCTCAAATTTGGAAAGGAGTCTCTCCTCCTTTAGTGCAAGAATTTCTGAGGTCTGATTTGTCCTGTAATTCTGCTATTTAGCTTTCCCTTTTGCTGTACTCTTTTTCAGTTGGAATCAATATATCCCTTGTTTCTCTATCAAAAAAAAAAAAAAAAAGACGCAATCTTTTTAGTAATATTAAATTTAAAAAGTCAAGTCAGCGAAGATGCAATATTTCCTAGTTTTTTTTTTCCCCCTCTTGTGAGGGAGAATATGACGTTTCAATAAATTAGGATAGAAAAATAGAAACCAAAGGTCTTGTAACCTCTTTTTTTTGTTGTGGAAAAGTGTTAGTTTTTATTTATTTATATAAATCACTTAAATAATTAAGGGTTTGGATTAAGTTCAGTGCTTTCAATGCATTGGACCCAGTCGGATGGTGACACGTGTTCAAAAATGAACATGTGTCACAATTCCAACGAGTCCATTGCCGTTAGACACTGGACCCAAACCTTCTCCAATAATTAATTTGACTTTTACTATTTAGTACCTTGAAAAAGTGGCTAATTAATTTGTATAGTATTTTCCAATTCAAGAGAGGTTACCATACTAATTCAATATAACAGTGATTGTAGTATAATTTTGCAAAAGCTCAGGAGGTTCAATGTACTTTTCGTAATATATTTTGTGTTTATACTTTATAATTAGATTTAGAAATACAAACATAAACCTTAATTATGGGGATAAATTGTCTCATTCTTTTTTTTTTTATACAAAATAAAAATTCTACTTTAACCTAATCTAAGTGTATGTGTATGAAGCCTCCTTCTAGAGATTTAAACTCTAGCCCTTGCTCCCCATACCCCACAAACACTTACACTTGTGAAGTGACTATTACACTAAGGATGTGCGGTAGCCATTCTTTTCTATTTAGAAGACGTTTCATTTGTCAAACCCATGACTTGTCACCTTCCTTTTTTTTTCTTTTTTTCTTTTTTTCTTTGAGGAAGGACTTGTCACCTTCCTTGTAAATAATGCTGCACAAAAATGTGAAATTAAATTATATTTGCGACTGAAATTTTGCCAAGCTATGTGTCATGCCAATAATGCAGTTGTGAAGAATAGGCCTAGGATTCTCCAATCTCCATAGAACTAAGTGATCATTAGCTCATATATATAGATCCCAATTTCATCTGGCTAGAACTCCCAGATGTTTGTTGAATTAAAATATGGGTTTAAGTGGTTTCGGACTTAGCTTAATTACAGGTTAAGTAAGGGCAATATAACTAGTACACGACAGACATTGTTGGAGATAGAGATGATTAGACCCTACCTTAAATAAACTTTGAAGATTTCAAGAACTTGATTTAGATTGATTTTCATTCAAACAATGTTACATCAACTCCATACTACCAGACAATAGGACTTGCATAAACACAAAGGGTGAAATGGGTGTTGACAAATTTGGAGCTAGGTCAAATAAAGTTACCCTTTTACTTTTTGTCTTGTTGTGTGGATCAAATGGTTGTTGGGTTCAGCATAGAATAAAATCTTGCTTTTATTTACAATCTAAAAAAAGTAATTGTTTTAAATTAGCATAGGCTGTTCAATTAGTAACTTTTAGTCCCTTAATTCTCTTGGCTCACCAATTCCATTTTTGATGATCTGCAAGAGTAGTAAAAATCCTAACAATAATATATTATTTTAGGTAAATGATGGTTTCTGTGACAAGTTGATGTTAATTATGAAAAAAAAGTTTCGATTAGTTGATTACAAATTCATGATTTGGATGATAATGAAAGTAGAAAATTTTTTGATGACATTGACCGTGACAAACATTAGTGGTTATGGCGGCAGGGATAATGAAAATTATGATGATGGGTGGTTCATCTCTCTTTCTCAGATATTGCACTCTAATCATTATCATTGCGTTAGGTTCATAATCTCATCAATTACTAATGCTAATGAAAATTTCATCTGACAGGTATGCTAGAGACAAGTGACAAAGTTAAACAGGGTTGAATATAAGTATGTTGCAGTTTCTGCTAGAGAAGCGACAAGAAAATGTTGCATCAGCCTAATTATGCGATGGAACTTTTTAATTTTTCTTCAGTGTAGACCTTGAGTGCAGGTCAATCAGGTGAAAAATATAACCACAATCCACAATCTTCTAATGGAAGAGATTCTCCTATAGGATCATATTGTAAACAATAGTTATTGCATCATATCAGGAGATTAATTAAGAGATAAGATTAATTATGGGACAGATATGACATTAATCAGAATCCACTTTAACCTTAATGTGAAAGTGAAGGACAATGGCGGTTTTAGTAATCATATTTAGGGTGTAAACTAAGCCAGGTTTAGTGGATAAAATCTACGGAATTCATAATTACATAAGCCTGACTTTGTGTATACTAAGTGTTAAACCTTGCAGTTTGCGAACGTAAATAGTTTGTTTGAATGACCAATTTATGTTGTTTACTAGAATAAATCACTCTTTTCATTTTCTAGTTGAACCTAACTAGTAGAGCATAATATCTTCGTGATGTTTGAGGTCTTAACTCAAATGAAAAATAGTATTCTTTGAAAACAACACAACAGCCCTAATTCAAAATATGGACAAAAAGGAAAATAAGTTGGACAATCCCATCATAGAGTAGTAGCGTACTTTTTTTTTTCTGGTTTTCTTTGAAAATAAGTTACAGATACAAAGTATCAAATTGCCACAGCTTGTACAATTGCTTAGTGGAAAAGGGAATATAACTTTCATTTCGTATATATTCAACTACTTGTTTCTATGTCAACGCAAATTATAAACTACAGCAAAGTGTAAGGTTTCCACGTCATTCTGTAACCCACTTTGTCTACTTAAGAACTGTTCCTAACTGTAACATCATTGTTCAAAGGTTGGCCGAAGCAGTAAAACAGTGACCGCGCAGGTGAGCTAGGATTAATAGGTTTGTTTTAAACAAGCAAGTTTCTGTAGAATTGGTAAGTTTTAGGTTTAACTTTTGCCCACCCAAAAAAGGAAAAAAAAAAAACTACTATAAGGAGAGAAGGAGCAATCATGAATGGTCAACATACCGGGCAAAAAATAAAGGGTTTGCTGTTTTTATTTATTTATTTTTTTTAACCAAGTGAGGTAAGATGTATTGTAGAGCTAGAAATTTTTCAAGAAGAAGTTAATTATATCAAGAAATTTTAAATCCGAATAATAAGCTTTTGTATATATAAAGGTTGTGAAAAAACCCAGTAACTTGCCTGCCCAACCTGCACAAACAGTCAAGTTGAAACTAACTATATTTTGAATCGACCCACTAGTTGTAGAGGTTGACAGTTTAGAATTCTCTCAACCCATCAAGGGCAGTTAGGTTACGAATTTAAACTCTCAATTTGCCCAACTTGACCCGTGTACACACACAAAGTATGTTTGTAACATTGTTTAACATATGTTATTTTCTTACATTGAGTTAGGTTTTACATAATTAAAACTTTTTATTTTTCATCTACTCAATTTGTAAGTTATATGAACTATCATTTATCTGATATTAATCAAATTTCGGACTATGCCAAAAACCAACTTGACTTGCAAACTCGCCCAAACTTCAACCCACTTAGATTTAGTGTGGAAGGTGGCATGAGTCAAGCAATTTTACCCATTAATATGGCAGTTAGCTTTTTGAATCTATCAAGAACCGACCCGACCTATATATATATATATATATATATATATATATATATATATATATAAAGATTAAAAAAAAAAATAGTACTAGTACTTAAAATCTTAGTTGTCATTTTTTAAAATATTTTTTCTTTATTTTTATTTTTAATAAGAGAGAAAACAAAGAACTATTGAATGAGTGCCCATTAAAAATCCACTAAAAGGTTATATTTTATGGCCCAATTAAAGAATGTCCAATCTAAGCAAATATATCTTCATCCTACACAACCTACCGACTTGAAATCACCTATATTTTCAAACAACCTAGGATTGTAGCTAGAGGTTGGTAGGTTAGTGATGGTTTGGAAATTTTCCAACCCATCATTGACAGTTTGGTAAAAATTTTGAAATTTAATCATTTACGTAAATGTAATACATTTTTTTTCAAAAGATAATTTAAGAGGAGCAATTAATTAAATTGTATATATAATTTTTTATTTTCTATGAAAAATATATATAGGAGGGAAGGGGAGGGGTCAAAAGCTAGGGGGCATGGCCTCCTTGGCCCCCCTCTTCCTACCACTGAAGGAAATGGATTAAAACTCAAGTTTTCTACCGAGAGAGACTTAGGTAGCGCTATTGAGTTACAAGACTTTTCTGCAACCAAATTGTAAAACTATTGATACTATATTTATCGTATTGTTATCATTATTATTTTCACTCTAACAATTTTCTTACCTTTGGAGGTTTGAATTCCTTCCTCTCACTTACTGTAAGTGAAAAAAAAAAGAGTAACCATATTCAATCTCATTTTTCTTCAAACGTGATTCCAATTACAAAGTAACAAGCATTGCCCCCACGATTGAAGAATTTTATATAGAAAACTCACCTCATGGGCTACATATAAAAGAAAACATTCCTTAAACACACCCCCCCACACATTTGATGTTGTTAATACTTAATAATAGTATATTATTGTTATTACTATACTATAATAATTGTATGACCAATGATAGAAAAATCCTTAAATACTTTTAGATCTCAGGCCCCTTAAGCCATGTGAATCTAGGATAAGATCCCAAATTTACTTTTCCCCAAAAAAAGATCTAAAATTTTTAATATTTGAATCTCCTCCACATGCAGAACAATAGTACGCCCTCCACTATAAGTAACCTGAGCCTACGCCCTCCACTATAAGTAACCTGAGCCTTAGCTAGGCTGCACAATGCGCATAAGTTCTGTTCCATGCACACATAAGATTCCCACAAAAATGACGTCGTTTTTAGTATTTCTTAGAGCCCCCACAATTTGACGACTTGTGGGTGTGTGTCCTATATATATACAGCACCTCGACTAAACCCTTCCTCACCTACTCTTCTCTCTCTCTCTCTCTCTCTCTCTCTCTCTCTCTCTGAGAGTTTTTTGAGTCTCAAACACGACTAGATCTTGATTTGTCCCTCCTCTTTTTCTTTCACAACTATAGAGTTTTCTTTTGTTTTATACTTTTGAATTTCTAGATCCTCTTCTTTTTTTCTTTTTTTTTTCTCGATTTGCTAGTGTTATTCATTGTGTTATTCATAACCCATGTTCTATTTTCATGGCCTAAGGTCATTTTGAGGGTTGTTTTGGTTTAGATGCCACCGGGAAATCCGACCCACAAGCTCAAACACCCTGAATTACACATAGGAAAAGTAGTTGGAGTTGTTGGTTTTGTGTGATATTATATATATATATATATATATATATATCTCTCTCTCTTTGATCCCACTGTTTTGGCCGTGCGGCTCAGATAATTTGATCTCCATAAAACTAAAAGAAAAATCCCCTTCCACTTCATGTTTTGCACTAGGGTTCCTTTGGTCATTAGACTGTCTTTTCCAACCAATTGTTATACACCACGTGAGCCCAAATTTTGTGGAAAACCTACTCATGTAACCTTGGAATCCAAAAATGACTTCAATATTCCTCCCCCCCCCCCCCCCCCCCCTTTTTTCTCTTTTGCCTATTCTCTTTCTTCCATTTTATTCATCTTTGATTACTTTTTGTTATCATTCATAGTCATTCGACCCCAAAATTTTAAGACTAGGATTTTAGATTTGATTATTGTTATTATATTCCTCTCTATTATTCACAGATTAATCCACAGTCGTTATTTGCGGATGCAGCATCATTGAGATTCACAGTGCCAAAGCACAGAAGCAACAATCTGATTAATCTCTCTCCGCATATGCTTTGGAATTGAGAATCTTGATGATGCTGCATCAGCCAATAAATGACTACAAACCTCAAAGCAGGATCTTGATTTTGCAGCTTTGTTTGTTAAAGGTAAACTAATTAATTTCAATCCGCTTTCCCATATGTACTATTTTGTTTTTATCTAATATGTGATTATTGATGGCTATGCTATTGTAGCACTTATTTGATTCTTTTGCCTCGTATTTTTTTTTTTTTCCTACTTTATTACTGTTCATTTACAGGAATCAAGGAAGTTATTATGATAATGCAAAGAAGAAAGGTGAGTGAGGTAAACTTTGCTCTTATCTCACTACACTTTTTGGAGCAATATATGCGCATTTGTCTTGCTGCTATGTATTTTTTTCTTTTTATTTTTAGGGCTATAAATCTAATTAATATCAATTTAAGTGTAGGGTTTTATTATCCCTGACAAAAATAGTGTTTTTCATTAAAATACAGAAGTTATTTTTTTGGGGAATTCTTGTCTGTGTTGGATAAACAGTTTTGAAGCTTGGAGCTTCCCTAGGAACTAGAACGATCGAGCTAGAATCTTGGCTACATGATGTCACATTGAATGGTTGTGTTCACTACCACAACATTGAAAAAAATTATTTGCAATCATTTCCAATTGAAGGAGCATCCATGGAGTTATCTCCTACCCATTTCTTCTTTAATTATATTTCCTCTTTGTGTCTCTTATAGAAACATGTAGGTTTTAGGAAGAATCCTATAATTTCAAGGCAAGCAATTATAGTAGAAAAATTAGTTGTTTCTGTAATTTTGCTAACTCAAATCGAATCCCCAACGTCCCCTCTTCACCCCTCAACCTCCAAAAATGACAGAAATTTCACTTTTTGAGTCCTAAATAGTTAGATTTTGTTGTCCTTAAATTCATCCTCTTTTCACTCGTTAGATATATTTGACTCTTGACATTTTTAGTGAATCCTTGAGACCTATTCCTTGGCCTGTTTTCTTGTTGTCCGTTTAAGTACTCTTTCTTTTGTTTTAGTGAATCCTTGAGAGCTACTCCTTGGCCTGTTATCTTGTTGTCCTTTAAGTACTCTTTCTTTTGTTTTACCAACAATCAGAATCACCCAGCTGTAATGCTGCACTTGTGAATCAATCAAATGGAAAACAAATTACATGACTGAACTTCAGGATAGACCTAGCTGGATGGAATAACCCCGGCCTTCTTTTTTTCCCTTACAACAAGTGAAAGAATGAGATATTTGAATCTAGGTTTTCTTTATAAGAAGAACCAAGTAATGTTACTCAATCTCATGGAATTGACAATAATGGTTTATATTTCATGTTAATAAGACATCTGAAATACTAACGAGGTAATATCTCTAAATTTTTCTTTATCTTGAGGTAAAATACAACTTTTGTAAAATATTATTATTTAAAGAACAATGTTATAAATTATGAAATGCATTTTGTTACTTAGTTTATGTTCATAGGAATAAGAGAGTTACAAGGTTTTTGACAATTTAAATAAACCTTTTAGTTATAGAATATTCTGATATAGCTGTTTTTCTGAGCTTGCACTTTGATTATCTTTAGATTCATCGATCATTAATAAGGTTTATTGCAGTGGCTTTAAACAGAGATAGGCATTTCAACCTTTTGAGTTCTAGAGTAATCTATGAGATCTTGGGTTTTGTTTCAATATGCATGAAGGTTATAATGAAGCAATATTGCATAGATATGACTGACTAGTTTCAGGGAGTCTATGCACGTCAGGTTGTACCACATGTAAAACAAAAGATGCCATAAAACAACATAAAGCCTTAGCTGTAACTCAAAAATATAAAGGATCATAATGATTATAGCTGACTGGTATTTAGTTTACATAGCAAATAATTATGTATGGGTTCAAGGTGGATTGTTTGATATTGTCGGTTGGGAAGCAACTTCAGTGAAGAATGAATTTTAATATTATTTTGATCTTTAGTTGTAAATGTTTTAAACTAACCCTGAATTTTTGAGATTAAGATTTGATTGTTGTTGTTGTAAGATTTGAAATTTTGGAACTTAGATTTTATTGTTGTTGTTGTAAATGTTTCTAACTAAACATAAATTGAAAACTAAGTCTTGATTGCTGTTATTATTGTTATAAATGCATTTAACCTAGCATAAATTTTAAACAAACTCTAGTCTTAAGGTGAAATATTTGATGTTGTATCTGTTTGGTTTTAGACCTTTTCTTTTGAACTTTTTAGTTCATTTGTTTATATTGAGAAAATTTTTTCTCAATACAACGCTATTTTGACAAACTTTCAACAAATAAACGAATAAACTTTCGGTGACAAAACGACATTCAAAGACACCCTAAATCTCTTATAAAAACACACCTTATGTGTGATAAACAGTGCTCTATAGTTATATATACTATCTAGTTTTTTGGAAGAGGGGTGTCTTAGAGAATTAAGAGAGCCACTTAACAGTAGAACGATATTTGAAATTATTCTATAACAATGCTTCTAGTAATTAATAACCATGAAATTTTTGTTTTACCTTGGAGTTGCATTTAGTTGCTGCAGGGAACGTAGTTGTTTTTCAACCTAACCAGGTTAAATGTACTGTAGAAATGATGAGTGAATTTTGAACCGACTTTTTCTATTTATTAGCCATGGAACTGAAGAAGAATCTTAAGCCATGTCATGTGGGGGCAGTTAGTGACAAAAGCTGTTATATCATTTTGACAATTGAAAAGGAGGGAGACGAATATCATTCCTTCTAACGGAGGTCCACAAGTACATTGAGTGAGAAAAAACCAATGTTAGCGAGTACAAAGAGATCATAGCAAATCCTTTTTACTACGAACAAATTTGTATGCACATGAAATAATGCTTGTAACTATGTATGTTCCTCTTTAGCCTATTGGATAATGTTTTACTTATATTCACAAAAACATGTGGTCAGAATCTTGAATTGTGTTCTCTTATTAGTCTATTGTGCATCTGAGTTCTTAATCAACATATTGACACAGTTGCATCACTTCTACAGCTTTTTTCACATTGCTGCAATAAACTTAAGTTTAAGATTTTCGGGTATGAAAAATTGAGGTTGGACCTTGGTATGATGATAAGTGTCCCTCTCCATAAGTTGGAGTTGGAAAATCAGCTTCTCAAAAGTAGGGTAAGTCTGCCGATTAACCAGTTCATGCCTTAAAAGCATGGGTTTTGTGTACCAAATATGAATGAAATTTTTTAAATTTCACACATTGATGATGAATGAGTGGAATTGTGAATCTAGATTTTATAGCATGGCCAATGTGTAAGCAATTCAGATTGAAGCTTTGTGATTAGACAGCATCAAAGCACTGTACATCAAAGTTCAAATACTTGAAATCTTATCTGTGATGATTTTGTGATTAGCCATAGATCACTAGTATGGGATATGCACATATTGTTGAGCAAAACTTTTTGTAGAGTTTTCTCTGTTTATAAAGTGTCCAATTATAGTCTGTTCCTGGAATTGATCGGACACATCACAAGTAATAGTCAATTGAAGAGAAGTGTCATATATTGTGTTGAATGTCACAAATTTTTTCCTGATTTAATTGCGACTAGATCTTTTGAAAACCAAAAATGAAGAGACCAAAGAGATAAGATTGTCTGAGTAGAGAAACCACTAATGAATAGATTTTTCTTTTTCAACTTTTCAATTTTGATTTGCTGTCTTCAAGAAAACAAAAGCTTTAAGGTAATTGTATCAGAAAAAATGTGTTCATTATCATATGTGGTGATTGATCTTCTTCTTGTTCACCTAGATAGTCAAGACTCTCTAGATTTATATGGGTTATTTATGCCATGAATGATGCTAGGGTTATTACAATGTTTTGCTATATAAGCCTTATAAAATTTTTTTTTTGGAGATATATAAGCCTTATAAATTGATTTGTCAATTTTAAACTTTTAAAAAGTTATTTATTTATAATGTTATTGATGTGACACCAATCACATTTGCTATTATTTTTTTTTATAAGAATTATTTTAGTAAAACCGGTAATAGTTTTATCATTCCGTAAACAATACCACTCTCTCTCTCTCTCTCTCTCTCTCTCTCTCTCTCTCTCTCTCTCTCTCTCTCTCTCTCTCTCTCTCTCTCTCTCTCTCTCTCTCTCTCTCTCTCTCTCTCTCTCAAAGTTTTCTTTTTGTGTGTAGAATTCACACATTAGTTTGTATAGACAAATTTAAGTAATTAAATTTCAAATTGCAAAATGAAGCCTACGCTTTGATATTTTTTCCCCCCTTAAAAAAAGAAGAAGAAGAAAAATGGTAACATTTCAAAAAGAAAGATAAAGATCTTTTTTTTTTTTTTTTTTTGGTTTACTTTTAACAATGACATATTTACTTAGTACTCTCTTAGTAAAAATTTAAGAAGAGCAATCACTAAAAGCCACCTTTGAGTGAGAATATGTACTGCTTAAGGAATCTTTTGATATTAAATACCTGTAAGTGAAAATTTGATAATTGGATTGGGGAATTTTAACTTTAGATGTTTCCATTGAAAATATCAAGAAATACGTCATGAGTTTCAAGACTCTTGGCAATGTTAAAGGTAGATCTTGTGCATCACTAATTATGATTATCTTTTATTTATTTTTGGCTAGAATTTATAATTTTAGTAATGCTTCAAATACAATATTTTTTTATAACTATCATCCTAACTTGTTGTGATAAAAATAATAATATTTTCACATAGATCCATTAATGGACACCACTTTTGTTATGCATCAATAAGAGTTAGAACATATCAACAATTATGGAAAAAATTGTATATGAAATGAGCTGTTAGTTTTCTTTCTCTCTCTCTCTTTTTTTTTTTTTTTTTGAGAGAGAGAGAGGGGGGTGGGGGTGTTGGGGTTTCTCTGTCTCTCATAATCTCTCCCTTTTGTTTGTATGTGAGAAATTTACCACATGTAAAATGGCATTTAATCTAGTATCAATGATACTGCCCCCTAGTGGAAAATATGCACATACACACCAAAAAATGAATTGTCACTGGGACTTGGAAGACTGGAAATGTCATTTGGCAAAAATCTTGGAAAAAGAGATTTCGACCCCTCTTTTTTGTTGTTTGTTAAAGTGCGTGGAAGTGACAAAATATCTCCATTTAGAACCTCAGTTCTCTTTTACCCCCCAAATTGTTGTTTGTTAAAGTGCCTGGAAGTGACAAAATATCTCCATTTAGAACCTCAGTTCTCTTTTACCCCCCAAATCTAGGACATATGTGTTAAAACCGTACAATTTATAGCTCCTTGAGGTAAAAGACGAAACCTCCTTACTGAATTGAATGAAGTCATTTCTCTCCTTCTTGGTTCTTTCTCCTCCAAGCTGGGTTAAGCTATAGTATTGTTAGGGTTTAATCAAGTGTCTGTTAAATGTCATAATAATTCAATCAGTTAAATTTCCTTGATAACGATGGTGTTGGTAGCAATGATAAATGTGCAAATACTGATATTGGTGACAATAAGATTGTGTCATGAGGTAAAGTTGGCCATAGAAAGTTTGATGTTGACAATGTGAAGATGCAAAAGAAGAAGAAGAAGAAGAAGTGTACAACCACACCATTTTTCATATTATCTTATGTGGTTTATTATGAGTGATAAAGAAAAAGTATTAAATATATGTGAAAGTAACAAATAGTCAATCATAGTCTATCACATAAGATTGTTGTGAGAAATGATATTGTTAAGGTTTTGGTCCTAGAATAATTGATGAGTGGGTAGAGCTAAAGTGGGAGAGAGGACTCATTACGAGGGCAGAGCTAAAGAAGGAGAGAGGACACGGTATCTTATGCATTCATTATCAAAGATAAAGTAAGAAAGAGATGAGACAGTATCTTATGTGCTCATTATATACTATGAGTACCTCACGATAAAAGAGTTCATGGATGTGTAGATCTCATTTATTGTGAGGCCATCATTGTATGCAATAGTGTACTAAATAATTTGGCTTTGAGAGTCGGAAGAAATGTTTAACCCTTATGCAAGTACAAATTTACCCTTGAGTTGTTACACAAGAATTGCCCTCCTTGGGCTCTAATGCAAATATTTCCCCTTTTCGTCTTTGATCATAATTCAAACTCACAATTTTTTTTTTTAATTAAAAAGAGAATGAATGAAAATGAAGATGAAAATTTTCTCTTAAATAGTTTAGGTCCTATATTTTTTTCAAAAAGTAATATGGGATGAATTACTAAATTTAATTGTTTTTTCTAGATTATGACCAATTAGAATCAAAATTCACTGCAATAGGAACAAAAGTATTTGGTATTGCAAAATTTCTTAAAAGAAACCGAGGATCTTTTGAAAATTTTCAAATTTATTGGTATATGCTTTTAATACTTTAATATTTTTTTTCCAAGTATACTCCTAAATAATGAAGTTCAATTGGTTATTTTTTGTTTGTCTTTTAATTGTATAAAACATAGGTTTATTTATTTATTATAATTACAAAGTTGAGATTATGAATAAACTTAAACATAATATGATTATAATAAGTCTCCATAGAATCCTAAAATAAATTTGTATCAATCTCTACGTGGATTTTTTCATATTTCCCTATTGATCATTGCTTAATATATAAGAAAACTTTCCAATTCCCATCCCATTTCAATTTACATTTACATTATATTTATATGAAAATTAAAGCCTTTTTTTAATTGTTTATTTATATTGTTACTTTTATTAAGTAATTTTTTTGAAAAAAAAAAATTATTTTCTTGCTCCCTAAACTAAAATCTTAACTCTACCTCTACAATGAGAGCAAATGGCAGAAATAAGTATGTGAAAAATGATGTGAATTTTCCTAATACGTATGGAGATTAAGACCATGATGACCATACATTAATTTTGGTGGAAGATATAGTGCTGAAGGTGGTAGAGATGATGGTGGTGGTATATATAATGACACGCAATTATGATAACAACATTATAATGATAATGGTGGTGGTGGTGGTGGTGATGGTACGGACTGTTTATTGTATTAACAATGATAACAATATTGGGTAATCACGGTGGTGGTATAATGTTTTGAAAAACATTCAACTTTCCTTCGGAAATTTTTTTTTTTCATTATTTTTCTTAAAGCTGGTCAATAAGCATGATTGTCATATAAATAAATAAATATATATATATATATATATATTTCATTCTTTAATAATACAAAAAATCATAGAAATTAAGAATGCATTTTAGGATTCTTGGTCGAACTTAATTTTATGTAGTTCAGTCATAAATCATAATTCATTTTCAGAATGGAAAAAGGACAGGTTTGATAGTGTTGATGATGAGTTTAAGGCAAACCTAGATTTCTTTTACAGCATACAAGAATTTTTACAGAGACAAAACTGAGCATCCCGCCGGAGGAGCTTGAGCCTTTGCGTTTTAGTCATAAAGTAGTGGATAGCTAGATTCAGAATCTAGTTTGTTCATGATTGCACTGGGCACCCAAAGCACAAAAAGAAGTTAAAAACAAAAAGGAAAAAGATTCCTGTATAAAATTTTACTCACTTTATTTTTTTACAGCTTTTTTCAATTGTCTAAAATTTTCAATATTTAGTTATATGATTTACATGAATAATGTAACATTAACACCAGCCTTTTCTTAGATATAGATTTGATTCTGCAGATTAACTATGCCAGTAGGTTTCTGCATATCATTTGGAGATACTAAAGTTGACATGCAATGTTGTGTTAAAACTATAAGAGTACAAACAAAATAGATATTCGCACAAAACAACTGTACATCATAAGATATGTGTAGAAAAAAAAAATTGGTTAATGTCTGTGTTACTGTTTAGAATTCTTGGAACAACTAATTATTCTTCAGGGTGAGTGTAATTTTCATCCCATACGCACAAGTGATTATAGAGAGATTTAAGGGTGGCCTCAAGATATTGGTTAAGAGTTTTAAGTACAAGACCTCACGGATCTCATGAAACTTAAGAATTGCTAAATAAACCCATTGGGGAGTTATTTAGAAAAACCTAAACCAACCAACTCTATGCTAATCATAATAGGATTAAATTACTTATACTGCAAGTGCATGCTTGGATACACTTGGCTTGAATCCTAAAAGATGTAAAAATTTCAAAAATAAACTTTGATATTGAAGATGGATTCAAATCATCATACTATATATCCTATCTCCTTACTTTTCCAAAAAAAACAAAAACAAAAACAAAAATGCATGTCTTTCATTTTCAAGCTACAACATGACACAATTGACTCGTGACACTGCCATATGCCTGATAAAGTTTCTTTCTTTTTATGTTTTTTAGGGAAACTGTCGTACTCGTACTAGTTGCATAAGAAAAGCTACATAACCGACGACTGTTGTAGGGAACCACCACTGTTCTACATCTCTGGAAAATTATTGGCAGCCAATATGATAATGATAATGCAGCAGCCTAGCTACCACATCAAAGTAGAATGTCTCGATCTTAAGGGCTCAGACTCTCTTTTTCTTTTTTCTTTTTTTCTTTTTTTGTTTTTGAATGGATAATATTCTAATCTCATATTGGATAAATTGAAATCTTTCGAAATTTATTTACTCAATTTTCTTTTTCTCCTTAAAAAAAAATTATCAATGCTTGTTTCCCAATTATCTTTTTCTTATCTAATTGTATCAATTTAAAAGTATACAATTGAAGAAAACGACTGCATTGATTTGATTGCAACAAAGTTCAGGTCAAAGTGTGCCCACATAACCATATATATATATAAGATTAACAATGATTCTAGGACCATACCCTTAATCCAATCACAAGTTATATATAAATATATATATATATATATATATATATATATATCCAAGCAAGATTTGACAAGGTTGTTCTACTAGAATTAGTAAAGATTAATTAGTACTGCGTTATTCCTAGCATGGTCCAAGTGAGCTAGGCGAAGCAAATTAAGAGTAATATATATATATATATATATATTTATATATATATATATATATATCAACTTCAATCTCTTTCATTGTCACCTTTCAAAAATGGTTGAAAAATGTAAAAAGAGTAATGATAACAACACCACGGTGGCCCCTCCTCCTTCCAGGGCTGCAAGCAACCCAGGCAAGGCTGAACACATAGACACATTTTTGTTTGGCACATTGATATGTCGTATTTGAGTGATTGTGCTGTGTCCCAAAAAATGTGATCGTGATGTATCTATCTCGGTTTTCTTTCAAGCTTTGCCTTTGTCATCTCATTTTCATATACCTTTTATATCAAAATTAAGGGGAAACTAAATAATTTCATGCTCATCATCATGGTCCCCTCGATTAATTTTTCACTTATAGCCAATGCAGAAAAAATATATTTATGCCAACTTCATCATAAGTCCATGTTCAAGGCTCTGCAAGAAAAGCCACTTTTGGCTCATTTTTTCCAATATATATTCAATATGCCACCTCAGTTGTCACCATTACCATCAAATTATAAGGTGGTAGTGTCTGTGTGGCCCTTTGTTGTGGTAGTGCACACGAAAATATCTATGGTCCCCAAAGCTAGACCATGATGGTAAAATGTACGATAAAAGGTCCACATAGTGATTGAACATAAATGATAGTAACAATGAATGTACTATATTAATTGAGACCACAGTGTAATGGTAGATGATAGACATGCAGGTGGTAGAAGAAAGGTTTAAATGTTTTGATTAGTGGTTGGTTTCCAATATGAATTGCTTAGGATGTGAGGTTGTAACTTTTAGTACATTTATGGCATTTGAGTCCAAACTTGATGCTTTCAACTACGGTACACTTTGTATAAAGGTTCCATCAGATTTTGTTAGCCGGTGGAAGACAATTTTTTTTTTTTTTTGGAGTTGAGTGCGATTTTCTTCTATTTCAAAAGGTTGAGGTTGTGACCAAGCAAAGGCTACCTTCTTTTTTTTTTTCTTTTTTTTTTTGGTACTTTGAGCTGAAGGAGTTAAGGGACCAATAAGGTCTGCCCACGAAGTTGAAGCTTGACCACTTAACCAATTTATGGGAATCTATTCAATTTCAACGTGGACCTGTAACTCCATTGTTCAATCCCGATCATGTACTCAGCCTCAGTGTGTTTTCTTTTTATTTCTCGCTCTCTCTCTCTCTTTTAGGGATAGCCCATTTTCAGGGAATGGGTTAAGGTCCTAAGGGTATCTATCATATTTCTGCAGAGCTAGGACAAGATAGAGGCCCAACCACTGAAATTTATTCTGGGTTTTTTCAAGACTAAAAGCACTCGTGGATCCATGAAACACAAGAGGGCCCCAAATACATGATCTAAGATTCTAAATTCCTTCCCCCCCCCCCCCCCCCCCCGTCCCTTTTTTTTTGGTCTCTCTGTTCTGGGTATGTGCAAAGTGCAAACATATTGAGTTTTCACTTGGAAGTTTGGTGTCTTTGGTTTCAGATGGAGACGGAGGCCGAAAGACCCAGGATTTTCCTGAGGGGACCAAAGTGGACCAAAGGCCTTCATGTCCAATTGGGGGTTCAATATTGGCTAGTGGGCCTATGAATTGGCCCAGGCCGAGGTCAACACAAAGCTCAATCCTCTGCGGAAAACCATCAGCCTGCCCATATCAAAGCTCACATGTCCTAGCAATGCATGAACTCTTTTATGGCTTGTTTGGATGGAGGGGGAAGGAGGGAGAGTGAAGGAAAGTAAAGTAGAATTAGCTAAAAAAAAGCTAATTTTCTACTAAACCTATTCTACTTTACTTTACCCCCCTCCCTCTCCCTCAATCCAAATGGATCATTAGCTAGACTTTAATATGCCATAAGTAAAATAGAAAATAATAGATTTGATAAATTTGCTGCGGCATATGTTGCATGTTCAAGTTTCAGGGGTGTGAAAGTTTTTTTTCAAAAAAATGCATTTATAATCGTATCCATTGAATGAAGATTATGTTAGAAATAATAATCTTTATTACTGATGATAAAGACGTTATAATGGATTAGCTATTCTTATTCATAAGTTTGGTTGTTACACATAGAAATTTTGTAAAAAAAAAAAAATTGTGGAAATATATTTGATAATGCACAAAATCGTCAGTGAGTTAATTGTTCGTACGTACACACGCCAATTAGGGTACCTGAAAAATAAGAGACCAAATAACCTATAGAGAGCACAAGTGACGTGCTGGCCAAAGACCCTTTGAAGGTTAAGTTAATGATAAAAGAATCTCCAATAAGTTAAAAGTGTGAGAGTTAGGAAATTTCACGTACCTTAGAAAAGTGAAGACTTGGTGCTTATATAGTGGTGTAGAGCTAACCAAGATCCCTTAAATGCAAGATCTTTCCTTGTAGAGAAAATATGGAGTTAAGGCCCCGAGATCTTAGGGTTTTATTTCCTATATTGAGAAGATACGAAAGCGTAGTAGGATTTTTGGAAGTGATGTGCAAGTTCTTTCTATTTAGGGATGCTTGAGAGTGGGGAACACACAAATAGCGTGGGGGCCAAGCGTATCTACCTGTTGGTATGCTTGTTAATCTGACGAGTGCTTTTAGGTTTGACGATGGACATGGATGATGTCGCATGGCCAACCATCCCGATGGATACGTTTGTCTCAAAGGATCTTAAGAGGCTTGAAGGATACTTTTGTCTTGAAGGATCTTAAGAGGCCCGACGGTCAAAAGAGTTAGCAGGGGCAACGGCATTTCTTGTTTAGGGGGTTCAAATGAACCCTTTGACTTCAAAAAAAAAAAAAAAATTTATGTAAACAAAAAATTTTGTTATTAGTTTATTTTATGCTTAAAAATATTTTTGCATACATTGGTTGAAATCTTGCACACCCTGGTCATATATCAATACAACCTAAAACTAAACAACAATTAGACATTTAGTGTATTATATGTTAGTATGTAATTGAAGAAAAAAATTAGTAAAGTTAGCAATTGTTCAAATATTTGATTGGTTAAGTAAACACTTAATATAATTTTTATGTATGGATGAATATGGATGTGTGGGTTAATAAATAATATAGTGTTAGTTGGTTACATTTTGTCATTTTAGTTTAAAATATTTTTATAAAAATAATAACAACAACATAAAAATAAATAAATGCTATACAAACTTAACAAAATAAAATGGTCACACGTAGCACATTTACAACAGATAATAAAAACAGATAATGAACTATCATGTAATGATTTTAAAATATGAAAACTTACCACTGCGCACCCTTGGTGCAATAGTCACTCCACGTGTATTAAGCGCTTGTGGGGTGTGAGGGGTAAGGGTCGAGATTCAAGTCTCTACGAGGGAGTTTTACACACATATACACTTAGATTAGACTATAGTAAAATTTCTATATTGTATAAAAAAATAATAATGAAAATTTGTAGAAATGGTAAAATTTCATATATTTGCATTTTTTTTATGACTTGATAGATTCAAGTTTTTTTTATTTGTTAAATTTTATTTAATTTAAATTTTTTAATGACCCCTCTGAAAAAAATTTCTGGAACCGCCATTGAGAGTTAAAATTTTTTGGGTAAATGACATATTTAGTCCCTATCCTTTAAGCTATTTGTCAATTTGGTTTTTAACCTTTTAACTGTGTCAATTTGGTTCTTAACCTTTTGATATTGTGTTAAAATAGTCATTACCGTTAAGTGTTGGATGGAAAATGTTGAAATGACTAATAGTGATATTAAAATATTATTCTAAAGTTGCCACATGAGATGCCACATTGCCTTAATATAAAAAAACAAATATTCGAGTTGAATTGACACCTTTTCATACACAAAGTGTTTGGAGGTCTAAGAGAGAAAGGGTTTGAGCGGCGGGATTTGTAGCATATTGTAATTATTTCTCAAAAAAAAAAAAAAAAAAAACAAATATTCAGCCAAATTGAATTCGTTTGAGCTAATCAAATATATTAATTAGCAAAACTAGTAGATCTGAAAAATCAAATTGATTAACAACAAAACACGACATAACCTAATCGAAGTCCCTACCCTAGGAACGTTGAGGAGAAGAAGAGAAAGAGAAAGGACATGAGGGAGAGAGATCAAACTTTGTAGGACATGGGAATCATCGGAATTCCTCGGATCTGGAGGTTCTAGATTTTTCTCAAATGGTGATGTGGCGAGAAACCGTCGCTATCTTGTTGGGTACCTTTGCAACAAGAGTTCTTCAAAACAAACGCATGGCGGTGCAATAATGGACAAGCTATTGCTTTGAAGAACTCTTGTGTGGGTATAACAGCCTGTCTCTAATGTGGGTATTGTGATTGAGGTGCTATTGCGGTACTTGAAGTGATTATTTATGGGTACGTGAACTGCTGCTGTGGTACTTGAAGGAATGGTGATTACTTGTGGTCGCACATAAGGTGTTTGTGGAAAGTTCCAACATAGGGCTCATACAGTTGCTTAACTCTAGTAGCAAAGTTCAAGTATAGATAGGCTATATGCTAGATGAGTTTCAATGGGCGCTGCATTCAAATTTATTTTTCATTTATTCTGAGAACTCATGAAGCCTTTAGGTGGGATTTAGTAGTTGATTTTGGATCTTCCATTAGCTACAAAATATGATAGGCAAATTAAATGAAAAGAGCTTATGGAGGAAGCTGCAAAAAAAAAAAAAAAAAAAAAAATCCAACTGAAGAGTTCCATTAGCTCCAAAGATGTTAAGATTAAATTTGAAGAATTTTTCTTCTGTTCAAATTTTAAATCCTAAATATGTTTGTGATTTTAATTTTCGTAAAGTTTTTTCTTTTTTTAGTTATATATATATATATATATATATATATATATATATATATATAAAATCCCATGTGGTAGCCCACGTGACAACTTAAGTGGCATAAAAATTATATTTTAATTCCACCGTTAACTATGTCAGAATTTTCCATCCAACATTTAACGGTAAGGACCATTTTGACACAATATCAAAATGTTAAGGATCAAATTGACACATTTAAAATGTCAAAGACCAAATTGAAAAATAGCTTAAAGGATAGGGATCAAATATGTCATTTACTCAAAAATTTTCTTTTGTCAAAATATCCCTTATCAATATTAATTGTAAAAGTTTTTTATTTTATTTTATGGGACTTATTTTTTTCTTTTTTGAGAATAAAAGACTTTATGAGACTTTTTATGAGATTTAATTGTAAAATTTTTATTTTTTATTTTTTTTGATAAACACACATTGAAATATTATTAAAACATCAAGAACCAAGTACATCATGGATAAGAGCTTGCTGAATACAGCAAAGAATCTCTTCAATCCAAATTACACCATTGACAAGGCTTTGAGCTTGTTGTGCTAGAATGTGGGTTGGCTTATTATCAGTCCTTCGCACATGAGAATAACCAACAACCCCAACATCCGAACTCAAAACATGAATTCCTTCCACAATAGCTGCAACTGAAGTAGGAGGCTATGAAACCTGCTTGAGAGAAATAGAAATAATCAAGGAATCTCCTTCCAACACTCCATTCTTTAGCCCCAAATGTCTTGCTAGCAACACACCAACTTCATATGCCTTTGCTTCAACTTCAAGTACCACCAATTGAGCTCTAATTTTTCTACATAATGCAACCAACAATCTGCCTTGTTGATCTCTATTGACCACACCAATGCCATCCAACTTCATTGTGGGGAAAAGAGCACCATCTACATTTATTTTACATAAACCTGAAGGAGGAGGAATCCAGACCAAATGTTGAACATCTTCCTGTCTGTCGTTGAAGTGCTGAACCAGATCACAGGCAGTGGAGTCATGCTTCTCTATTGCAGACCAAAATTTCTTGAAGATAACATGTTGCATACCGAGCCACTTCCAGTCCATTTTTGGCTTTACCTCCATGATAAATTTCATTCCTATTGCACCATAATGTCCAAGAAATCATAACGAATTGTGAACATTTCACATCCCCAGCATCATTGGTCATCAATTCATGCCATAACAGATCCTGGAAAGAATATTAGCATCAGGAGGTAATAGATTTAACTTTGAAGCAACCCAAACCAATTGTGCTGTCGGACAACCCCAAAAAATATGACCATTCGTTTCTGCACTATCCAGACAGCACACACACAGAGATTCAGCAATAACATTACGCCTCATCAATTTGACTTTTGTTGGTAAAGTGTCGCGACAAGCACGCCAACAAAAATGACGCACCTTATGAGGAATAGGCAATGACCACACTTTCTTCCAAAATCTTCTTAGTAGACTACCATCAAAAGTAGTACCATGGCATTTTGATTTGAACATGGAAACCGCCAATTTATATGCACTCCAAACAGTGAATATTCCATTGTTAGTTACAGCCTAAAACAATTTGTCCTCCGGTAAAGTAGCACTCAAAGGAATACTCTTAATTAAGTAAGCTTCATAAGGTAGAAAAAGACTATCAAGAACTTCATTCTTCCACTTTGCTGTGTTCGAATCAATTAAATCAGCAACCCTTGTATCAACACTCAGAAATAACCTTGGAGAAGTTACATTATAAGTAAAACCCTGTGGCAGTCACTTATCTTGCCAATCCTTTATATTTGCTCAATTGCCAACCCTCTATCGTAAACCTTCAATAACTAGGCTTTGGGCAGATATTAAACTCCTCCAAGTATAAGAAGGATTATTTCCAATCGAGGCATGAATAAAATCACAAGTTGGGAAGTATTTAGCCTTAAGAACCCTATAAACAAGAGAGTTGCTGCCCATTTGAAGATGTCAACCCTGTTTTGCAAGCAAAGCCTTATTGAACAATTTTAAATCTTTGAATCCCATTCCTCCATTACACTTAGGTTCACACATTTTCTCCCAACTAAGCCAAGCTATTTTTCTTTCCTCCTTTTTTTGTCCCCACCAAAAATTCCTAATCATCCCCATTAAATCATCACAAAGTGAGTCTGGAAGTTTGAAACAACTCATAGTATAAGTCGGTACTGCTTGAGCCACATCTTTAATAAGAACCTCTTTTCCCGCCTTTGAAAGTAACTTCTCTTTCCAACCCGCCAACACTATCCCCAATTTCTCCTTGATAGCATTGAAGGTAGTTCTTTTATTTCTCCTAACCAAAGAAGGCAAACCGAGATGCTTCTCATGTTGCTTGATTATTTGGATACCAAACCGATTCTTTATCTCTTCTTGGACATCTCTTGAGGTATTACTACTGAAGAACAAAGATGTTTTTGCACGGTTTGATTGTTGATAGGAAGCTTTCTCATACACCTCAAGCAATCTTTGTAGTTCATCACATTCCTTGAATGTCGCATTGCAAAAAATCAGACTATCATCTGCAAAAAACAAATGAGACAATCTTGGACCTCTTCTACAAATTTTCACCCCCTTTATTTGACCCCTATCCACTGCTGATTGAATCAAAGCAGACAAACCTTCTGCACACAGAAGAAAGAGATAAGGTGATAACGGATCTTCTTGATGGATCCCCCTAGATGGAATAATGTGCCCCCTCGGTACCCTATTAATTTTAACTGAATAAGTGACCGTAGAAACACATCTCATGATCAAATCCCTTATCCTATTAGCAAAACCCAATTTCTCCATAACCTTTTCCAACCAAACCCACTCTACCCTATCATAAACTTTACTTATATCTAATTTAAGAGTCATTTCCCTTACCTTACCCCCATTTTTCTGACTGATATGGTGCATTGTTTCAAAAGCCACCAATACATTATCTATAATCAACCTTCCATGAACAAAAGCACTTTGTGTAACACTAATAATCGAGGGTAAAAACCGTTTCAGCCTATTTGCAATAGCTTTTGATGTAATCTTGTACACAACGTTACATAAACTAATAGGCCTATAATTAGTTATCTTCTTTGGCTCTTTAATTTTTGGAACAAGAGATATGTGGGTGTCATTAAAATGTGGTGGAGAAATACCAAAGTTTAGAAAATCAAGTACCTTTCTGGTGACCACCATGCAACTAGTGCTCCAAAAATGTTGGAAGAAAAGAGAAGGCATCCCATCAGGCCTTGGTGCCTTCAGTGGGTATATTTGTTTTAAAGCTCCTTTGATTTCACTCTTTACAAAAGGACGAACCACCCAATCATTCATTGCTTGAGTCACTTTAGGTTTCATGGTGAAGAGTAATTCAGAAAATTCCACCAGATTACTAGTAGAGAAAAGATCTCCAAAGTACCCAATTGCTATCTCCGCCATTTTACCTTGTTCAACTTGCCAAACCCCATCATCATCTAATAACCCATTCATGAAATTCTTCATTTGTTTAGCAGATGCCTTGGCATGAAAAAAGCTTGTGTTTCTATCACCATTTTGGAACCAATTAATCCTTGATCGTTGCCTCCACATATCATCCTCTCTATCCAACCAACAATTCAATTCAATTCGAGTATGTCTCAATGCTTCCACTATTTCCTTAGAAATGGGTTTCAATTATGGAGCTTCAAAAAAAATTAGAGTGGTTAGAATTGAAACCCGTTTCTAAGGAAATAGTTAAACATACTCGAATTGAAGGACTATTGCCTTCACCATTTTAAAGCAACATCGTTAAACAATACTTCTTGTACAGATTTCTTAGGCCTCCCACGTGTGCCTTTCTTTTCTTTATTAATAGAAGTCCAGTCCACTTTAAATTCATCAACCCGAGTTGTCTCCAAAGAGTCCATCTCACATCTAACTTCATTCCTAATGAAATCCGAGTTTGGCTTTGACACATGCATAGATGACTTTGACATGTTCACAGATGAAGTGGCATGAGAAAATATAGGAACTGCGACTGAAGGAAGCCCAGGAAAGTTGGGATTCAATTTCGAAGACCTTGGAGCTTAGTTAATCTCCTTATCTAATTCATGTAACTGCTCCTCAAAAGTTGAATTCTCCTTTGCAGTGTTCGTACCATCCTCTAACAACATCGTTAAGATCCTCGCCAATGAAGAAACATTCTCCGCAGCCCCCATTCCCCCCCCCCCCCCCCCCAAGTGGAGTCATCATATCATTGTTAGTATTAACTTGAGAAGTAGATGGGGTGGAGATATTATTCAAATTGAAGTTAGGTTCTGGTGTACCATGAACAACATGAGTCCCTTGAATTGTCATCAATCCCTCCATACCATGGTTCAAAGTGTCATATCCTTAACTTCAACAAATGCTTTCTTTGCCGAATTAAAGAGAGGAGCCCGAATCCATGGGCCAAATTGCTGGTCCTTTGATTTCAAAGCACCTTTACTACATAACCAAAGTGAGCAATCCTTGTTATCGTGAGATACAGACCCACACCAATAACAAATATCAGGCAAACTCTCATACATAATTGCAGCCCAACCTTCACAGTTAGCATCCCAAGAAATCTTTCTTCCCCTATACAGAGGCTTGGAAACATCGACAATCACCCTTACTCTTATGAAATTTGCTCCCAACATTTCACCCAAATCTTTTGGTTTGATAATAGAACCAATAGTCTCACCAATACTGAAAGCGGTCTCAATAGTTTGGAGAGGAAAAGGTATGTTATGAATTTGCACCCAGAAAACAGTCTTTTTGAAACCCAACGATTGAATATAAGTATAACCATAAAATCTTTCAAAGACAACAAGATGTCTGTCAAAAGCCCTAGGTTCGCCTTGAATAACTCTTTCAGCATCAACTTCCAATTCAAAAGCAAACAACAAAATATTTTCACAACCAATAGTGACATTGAAACCACCCTTTGTGCGCCATAACAGTCTAAAAGTTTTTGCAACTATCTCAACATTGAGAGTTCTACAAGTAAAGAATTTTCTTGCAAGAACAAACCCCCTCTTCTTTCTATTAGATCTCAAGGCAACCCGATTTTCCTCAGATTCAAACAAAGTTAATTTCTTCCACCGAGTCGATAATTCCTCCATTGAACAGTGAAAATGACAAAGGATAGGGAGATAGGACTAAACTAAAAAATATCCGAAACACACCAAGACTTTAAGTAACTAAACTAAATACTATCTGAAACACACCAAGTCTCTAAGTAAATAAGAATACTAGAGAACCCATCATCCTTCACACAAAGAAGGGAAACCACATACTACAAGGAAGAGAGTGTTAACTACCCTTATTTGAGAACACATTTTTTATTTAATTGTAAAAGTTGTTGCATATACTAAAAAATATCTATTATAACCATTTTAGAGAGAAGTGATTATTCCTAAGAAATAATTAATCCATTTAATAAAGATGTAACTAGATAACCAAAATATATATATATATATATATTTAGAGGATTTTTCTTCAACTTGATTCGTTTAATATTCGATTCGTCAGTTTTAAAAAAAAAAAAAAAAAAAAAAAAAAACCGATTCGGCTTGGCTATTTTTCCACCTTGTTAATAATAATATCTGTTTGGGCCTGAGAACCAAGCCAAGTTTGTGCGCTACAACTACAGTATAAGGCCTAGTTTCACTATATGAAACCATGGACTGGACCTCTCTCGCTCTTTCCCACTGATTACTTTCCTTTTACAATTCACAACGAGAAAGAAAACAGTGAACCAAACCAAACTAGTGCTCGTCTTTCACAACCCCCCAAAGAATCCCCAATGAAGTGCCAAAGATTCCTCTCCATCCCAGTCTCAGCCGTGTTACTGTTAATGGGTTTTGTGTATTACATCACAGTATTCATTTTCATCGAGGATTGGGTTGGGTTACAGAGCTCAGCTGGGTCTTTGAACGCTCTCATTTTCACTTTCCTTGGTTTTCTCTGCCTTGTCTCTTTCTTTGCCTGTGTTCTCATTGACCCAGGTCACGTTCCACCTTCCTATGTCCCTGATGTTGAACAAAGCCGGGCCTCGGATCAAGAACCCAACAATAATGTGAGTTCTTTTTTTAATGGTTCAATATCAGAATTCTGATATGGGTTTTATGTGCTTTCCTTGGTTCCTGCTTGTTTTTTGGGAAAATATGAGGAAAAGAGAAGATTTTGGGATTTTGGATCTCATGGTTTGTGTTTTGTTGTTCAGAAAAATGGAAACTTTACTGCAATTGATCATTTATTTAATCTCTTCCTTTATTTTTTGCAAGAATGTTAGATGTTCTTTGTTAGCTTGGCTTCATTTGGTTGATAAGAGAATGTGGGAAAGACATGAAATTAGAAATTTTGAGTATACTAAATGTAGCGTTAATACATTGCAAGACTAACTCAATCACAGCTCTATTGAGCTTGTGGAGGTGGCCTTTAAAAAAAAATGTTATAATGTATATATTATAGATCCCCAACCTAGCACATGGACTAATGCCCCCAAATCCCTCCCATACATGCATACAACAATCTCTTCATGGGGTTTGAACCCTGGCCACCACCATGGCTGCTCTGGGGTTGCCGCTAGGTCAAGAGGTCTAGTTTGGTTTAATTTGAGGTTGATTTTGCTTTAGCTGTGTCAGTGATAAATGGATCATATCATGTGCATTGTGGTTGATTAACAACACCACTACCCCCACAGCGCGACCCCACCCCCTCCGCCCCCCCCCCCCCCCCCCCCCCCCCCCCCCCCGGTGGTGTTCTTACATATGCTACATTTCTTTTCTGTTTTTGTTAAGCAAGATCTGTACCTAAAACTTACCTGGTAGCCCACACCCCTTTACCACTTGAGCCAAGACCCAATTGCTTCATCTTGCTAATTTTTTTTCTAGTGAATTGTAAACACTATAATCTATTTATGTCACCATTTGACGCATTACTAAACCTTTACTCTAGATGTAACTTTTTGTTCCTGGATATTTTTCAATAAGAGAATCTATTTTTGTCACCATTTTGCAATACTAAAACTTTACACTAGATGTAACTTCTTGTTCCTGGATACTTAATTTCTGATAGGGTGCACAACCAAGGCCCTGTGACAAATGTTTTACATACAAGCCCCCTAGAGCTCATCATTGTCGGATCTGCAGAAGATGTATTTTGAGGATGGTAGGTAGGTTACATTAACTTTAACAAAGAGATCTGATATGACTATAATTTCAAACATGATTAAATTTATGATTTAAGTTCTTTATGCTCCTGCCAAAATTTTGTGCAGGATCATCACTGTATGTGGATAAACAATTGTGTTGGCTATTGGAACTATAAAGCCTTTTTTGTACTTGTCTTATATGCAGCTATAAGTAGCATCTACTCTACGGTATTTTTTATCTGCTTTTTCCTTTCATTTGTTTTAATGTTGTTAAGTTGACCCTATAACAAAGCTCTTGGCATTCTTAGGTTGTGTTAATAAGCTGTTCATTTCAAAAGGATTTCAGCGGGAGGGTTCCCCTCAAGATGTTTTATGTAAGTTAGTATTTAATTATCTACAGCTCTCATGTTGAATGTTAGTTTTATGTTTTGAAATGTATCATAATGTCAAATTCTCAAGGCAGAATTCTGGTCAAATTTCTTTCACTTCAGAATACATTTAAGGGGGTTATCTGGATCCAAAACTAACCATGCATTGTGCATGTATGTTGATTGGTGTTTGAGATATGGCAAAGCCTCTCTCTCTCTCCCCCCACCCCCCAAAAAAAAAAGAAAAAAGAAAAAGAAAAAAGAGAAAGAATGAAGTGTCTGGTGGAAAGAAAGTTAAAAAGATGACTGTATGTATGAATTTGTCACTGATGTTATTTGATATTATTCACTTAATTCCTTAGGTTGTTATGTTTTGCTGTTGAAGTACAAGTCTTAAAATCCTTTTTAATGAGAGTCTTGGCAATGGCATACATTACATTTCATTTTCAAAGCAACATTTTTGTCAATAACTTGAACAATAATGAAGTATAGTGAAGAATTTCAAACTATCGGATCTCTTTTAGATCTCGTTCTAGATAAAAATATTTACACGAATTAGGTTATTGCTTATCAGCTTATTACTTTTGGTAGATGCCTGTCATCCCTGCAGCTGGATTTGTGGCTGTTATTATGAGTTAAGAGTTTTGGGAACCTGTGATTGATAAACCTTACTTAAGTTGTCAAGCTTTTAAATAGTCCCTGTGTATGTCAAGTTTATCTGAACTAAAATCCATTTGTCACCTTCCTTTTCCCTTTTCTTTATTTATATATTTTCAGTGGTACTTCATGAAATTTTCAAGGGTGCTAAAAGTTGTGTTTATTTTAGGTTATTTGTGGAGCAGGGATGATTGGTTTGAGTGTTACATTTGGAACTCTTTTGGGTTGGCATGTCTACCTTATCATTCATAATATGACAACCATAGAGGTAGGTTGTGAGTTTCCAGATTTGGATGTTTCATCATTGTTTTTGAAGTAATTACTGGTGACGATCTCATGATGAACCTTTTACCAGTCTCACGAAGGAGTACAGGCAGCATGGTTGGCTAAGAAGTCTGGTCAGAATTATCAACATCCATTCAATCGTAGTGTTTACCAAAACATAACCTCGGTCTCTCTCTCTCCCTCTCTCCTTTTGTGTATTGATATTTCAATTAAGTTTGTGATCTGTCAATATGGTAACTTATGTGCCTTTTGTTCAGGTTTTAGGTCCAAACATGCTGAAATGGTTGTGCCCCACAGCAGTGAGTCATCTAAAAGATGGTCTTGCCTTCCCTATTTCACATGATAGTTTATAAAGATTTTCTGCCTCCACTCATACCTGTTAACCAGCACATAAAGGAATGAAGAGTTATTATTTATTCTCTTCTCAATATGAAAGAAGCACGAAGCCGACCAGAAGTGACTAAAGTTTATTATGGATAAATTGGAGCAAGATCTTGCGTTCAATTAGGTACACTAGAAAGCTTACACGGATGAGTCTGTTGATGAAACCTAAGTTGACTGGTGCTCTCTTACCATGCTGAAGTGAAACATGATAAAGTTCTTGCAACATCTGATTGGATAAATAAAAATTAAAAAAAAAATCATTAAAACATTGATAATGATATGTAACACTGATACCAGATGATTTTACGTTGTTGTCATTGTAAACCACATATGATTAGAGCCCATACCTTATAGTTAACATGGAAGAAGTTGTTGTAATATCCTGATATGAAGGCCCTGTCTTGATAAAAGTTTCTTATGTGTGCTATTTTCATTTGTAAATTCAGTCATTCTCTACCCAATTTATTCGTGGTCCACTAATTTTGTTGTTTCCTTTTAAGTAATAATACTCACTTTGAAACTCATGTCACAAGATTTTAATTTCCTACTATGTCTTTATTTTGACTCATATAATAGGATGAAATCCGTCATTACATGGTTTTAGAAACTTTTTTTTTTTTGGCGTGTATGCTTTTATTTTTATTCATTTATACACCTAGATTCGATTGCATGCTTCTCCGCTTAACTTTTGGTTTGATTAAGAATCCTTGAGATTGGTTGTAACATGGTGAACATTACATGACTGCTTTATATTTTTTTAATAATGATCCTTTGTGTCCATAGAATCTAAAAGTTAAGACCACCAAAGGACATTAATCCCGAGTTTCCTGAAAAAAGAAGAATATTGTTAACAAGCAATGATAATCTTGGTCAATGGACAAGTTTTTCGTATTCAAAATAATAGTTTTTTGGAAGGATAAAGCAAAGGCGACAACTTTGTTTCTTCTTCTTTCTGCTGTTTTTCTTTATATTTTAACTTGACTTCTAACACTTTCCACAGGGTACTTTGGGTTTGGGCTATATTGGGTAACCGATCCCTGCGTGAAAGATGAAGGGGTGAGTGCTCCTAAGGGAGGGGGGAGCTTATTTTTATTAGCTTATTGGGTTTTAAAAAGGGCATGTTTATTGCACATAGTGAATGTGTGCACACTCTACGCAAAATAACTGAAATCATAACTTTAAATCACGTTTTTAAGTTATACATTAACTGAATAAATTGGAAATAGGTTTGTTTGATTAGGCATTTTGGGAGCTTAAAATTTAAAACTCTATTCTGCAACACCAATTCTTCATAGCTTTTTTACAAATGCTCATTTTAAAATCAAAACACCCTTTTTCCAACAGCCTATACAAACCCACCTAAACTCTAACAGCGTTACTCTACATTGCAGTTAATTGTGTTGCACCCCACTTCTTTGTTTTTACTTTTTATAGGTTTTTGTTTTTGGTATTTCTTTCCTCCCTTCACTTTCAGATAGCATTAGGTAGGACTTAATTCTTGTGAGTTATGACTGCATTTCAAGATCCAGAAATAAGAAGACAAAGTTATGTGGGTTGGTAGTAAGAGGTGAACATCATGAGTGTGTACTTTTGTGGTCAAAATAATCTCCTTTAATACACCACCAATGTAGGTATGCCACGAGAACAACGTGTACACGTCATGAGCATATTGTGAAAGTCTCTACCATGGTCTTAAAAAGATAAGCATCCCTCATCCCAACTTGTTGGAACTTCTTGGTTGTTTCTATGAACTCTGACCTCCCTATCATGCACATATTGAATATTGAGAAACTAAAATCATTACTATGAAGAAGATAAAACGAGAATTATTGAGATATTACTCACGTGAGTGAAGGTTTTTTGTGATGGAAATTGAATTACCGAGCTGAAGATGAAGATAATATCATAATATCTACATTTCTTCAAGAACAAACAAGTATAATAGTCATGTAAAGCATTTGGACATTTCCACATCTTATTCCATCATAATCAATCCTTATTCTACCTCACATATAAATTGCGTTTGCCATTATAATCGACCAGTCCTTATTCTAGGTAGCTAATCTTGTTCAAAGCATTTTTAATCAAAGTTCCATTCCTAAAGATCTTAATTGTACCCCTATAGTTTCTTTGGTTTTACCAATAAATCTATACTAGAAATTGATTTTGTACAATTTTATATATTTCAAATGCATGATGATGCCACTCTCTAGAGATTGTCAAGTTGAAGTTAAGCATATATATAATGAAGCCAGATAAGCCAATTGTTGAGCTAATCATCTGGCATTAATGGGTGACCAACTTTTACATTCTTTTTGTATCTACTTGCAAGACTTTACCTCTTGTATAATATTCTTTATTATATGATTGTATATTTAATGTTTTACGTATAAAAAATTGTGTTTGCACTTTTTCTTTGAGAAATCCTTTGAGTGTGCAAAACACCCCAATTATTTGATTTTGGAGATGAAGCTTTGAAAAATCGTGTACCTACTTCACTTAGGTTTCTCATGCATAATTGCTGGTGCTCTTTAACTGTTTAATGAGTAAGACTGTTGAAGTTATTGTGATTTTGATATGAGAGCAACCCAGTCCCAGGTGTTTAAAAATTTAAACTTTAGAGAGCACAACTTCGCTTTGCATTAAAATTTTCCTAGAATTGAAGAATGTGATTTACACGTGGAGTGCAACATGTAAATGAGCCTGGATTCCGATTAGATTTAAGGGCAATCAATGAGATTCATCATGTGATTTTTTTAAAAAAAATTTGATTAGGTTCTACCCTAAGAATAATAATAATAATAATAATAATAATATTTTAGTTTTCTAGATAATTTCATGGTGTCCTTTTGGATAATGCTTTTTACTATTTGCTTATTTCTTTACCTTAGAATTACTTTAGTAAATCATATTATATATAATATATTGTTGCTTTTCGAAGATTATATTATATATTTTGTTTAGTGAATAGTCTTCCAAAAGTTTGATGTGCTGCTGTTGATGTTGCGGTGGACTAAATTATGCAAATCAAAATTGTTGAAAGTGGTGTCTATTTGGAATCCCCAAGAGCTTTATATGAAGTATTTAATTGAAAAGAACTGAAGTTGCAATAGAGTCCATCCGCAAAGCTAGGGTAGTGCTTATGACGTTTGCCATGATATCTGCCTTAGCAAATCATTACCTTGAGAATTCATCATTGA
The DNA here is from genome assembly GCA_029955455.1 of Quercus agrifolia. Classification (NCBI taxonomy): domain Eukaryota; kingdom Viridiplantae; phylum Streptophyta; class Magnoliopsida; order Fagales; family Fagaceae; genus Quercus; species Quercus agrifolia. The sequence goes on along the minus strand of JARQAD010000004.1, from coordinate 10,370,762 downwards.
TCATTGATCCTCTCTCTCTCTCTCTCTCTCTCTCTCTATATATATATATATATATATATATATATATATATTAAAGAATAGATTGATCATTATCCATTCCTTAATTGCGAGGCTTATAGTAGAGGAGGTTTTATAAAAAAAAAAAAAATCCAATTAAGGTTTTTTTTTTTTTTTTTTTTGGTGTGGGGTGGGGGGGGGGGGGGGGGGGAATTGATAGTAGAGGGAGAAGGATTTGAACCTTATATGTTTTTGTTGGAGATATTAGGAGGTACCAACCAATTAAGTAAAAAAGTTCTTTGCTCTATTGAGCTATATTATTTCAGAATACTACCTTTAAGAAACTGATGTGTTTATTTGTGATAATTCTAAATGTGAACGGTAGCATCCTAATACGTGGTGATTTGAAATTTGATGTTTGGGTATTCGCCATTCACTTGTTACATGTTACATGTTCTATATACTAAAACTATGGTAGGGGCATTTGTGTGACAACATGGGTGAATCAATAATCATATCATAAAACTATGGTAGGGGCATCTGTGTGACAACATGGATTAATCAATAATCATATCATATGGTAACTCATCTGTATTAAATTTTGTAATACAATCCTAGCATGAGTCTCGTAGCTTAATTAATGTCTCATAGTATTTTCAACGGAGAGACATTCAAGGTTCAAATCTCATCTCCTTTATTGTAAGTAACTAAGTATTGAATTAAAAAAAAGAAAAGAAAAAAAGATTATAATACTATCCCAAATATTGCTCTTTCTATCTTTCCAAAAAAAAAAAAAAAGGGTGTAATTAAGATTCTATAAAATCTCATAAAGTTACATGATCATGATTAAAATATTTTCTTACATTAGTTTCTTTATTTTATTTATTTATTTTTTGACTGTTCTGGTTATGTTAGGTAAATTGGGATAGCAACAAAGTAGGACGAGGTTGGATTAGAGATGCCACGTCCTTGTCCTATCTCCTCTTCAAGGCGGAGAAAATCTACACAGGATGGAACATGATGAGTTGTAAGTATTTGGTCACATCTAACGAGATAGTTTTAACATAAAGAAGGTAGAGATAAAAGAGAGTTGAAGAGTGCTAATTGTGAGAGTGCTAAAAAAGAGATAAAACAAATGTTTTAGGAGATAGTAAGATATGTATAAAAATAATTAAATTATATATTAACTAAAAACACATATACATAAATTTGAGGTGGCATGAGCAAGCAACCTATCCTCGTCCCGTCACCCTTTGGAGGCAAGGAAACCTGATCTCGATAGAGCTCAACTCCCACTACATGACACGTTGCAGTTGTCCTTTTCTTTTCTTTTCTTGGTAATCACACGTTGCAGTTGTCGCATCATACAAAACGACTAGAATGAAATGAGTATATTAATTGTTTTTAGTTATCAAAGATAAGGAACAGAATAATTGTTTTGGGTGACTAAAATTTTAAGGATAAAGAAATACAAACCAAAAGGGACCCGTAAGAACGACCGATGTCTACTGTCCAACCTGAATGAACTTTGGGCGACAATTTGATGGGTTTGTAAATCACATATTATTATTATTGTTATATATTTTTTGGTATAAGTGAAATTTTGGGCGACAATTTGATGGGTTTGAAAATTAATTTAGACCTAATAATATAGAAAACCTGGAAGAATCGGTTTAACAAAAGCTTTCTCCAAATTTGATAACGTGTTATTAACAAAATAAAACACATTAAATATTCATTTTATAAGGTTTATTTTTCAGGTTTTTAAAAATAAGTTTGTTAGGAAAAACTGTAATTTGTAACTAAAAAAAAAAAAAAAAAAAAAGAATTTTTTAAAATTATGCTTTAAAAAGTAGGCTTTTCAAATCATAATGCAAAAGAGCACCCTCTATTGCATGCGCAACTTAATTTATGAGTATTACATATTAGTTTTACTTAATATTATTCGTCAATTTATGAGTTATACATTTCCTCAAAAAAAAAAAAAAAATTATGAGTAAACAGATTAGTTTTACTTTATAATAGGGGCTTAGCAATGGTTTGGTTACGTTATGATAGAATTGAATATAGATCAAATGGTAAAATTTATGTACAATTTTTAAAGTATTATACCTTAAATTTCCCAATTAAATTCAGTTATATAAATTCAACAATATGGTTCGATGGTCAATTTCTTTTTCCTATTACCCAAATCTTTTTTCTTTTTCTTTTTCATGCAGGTTTGGGCAGATAAATGGGTACGAATTCAATATTCTCAGGTCTAATTTTGCTTTACACATTTTTTTAAAAAGCTTTGTTTTGTAAGCTGTTTCCACCAATAGATAAGCTACATATCGAAAATCATACAATATTGCAAATCTTAAATTCAGAATGCGTCAGAAATTTGACCTTGAAAAGTTGATTACATTAAAATGTCTAAAAAAAAAAAGCATTATCTCAATACTATATTCAATTTGGCAAGATTTGTCGCTGTGAGAGTGCCACATGGTTTACAGCTATTTGTACTATTATCTCGCTTAAAATTCATGCACAAGCAACAATTAAGGCTGCTACCATGTTCAACATTTAAAGCATATTCAAAACTTGATTTACCTTAAAAAAGAGCCAAGTGTGAAATAGGTATCAAACTATGAGTTTTTAGACCCCTTAAACACAAACAAATTATCCTAATTATTTAGTCAAGGGATTAATTTAGGTAAATTATGCAGATCTAAGTTAATACAAATAAATCATATCATTGAAATAGTACAAAAAATAAACAACACAATGATATGATAACTTATGAAAACCAAACAAGTAAAAAACCTGGGGAGGATTTAACTTAACTATTTTCAAGATAAAACAGATTCACTATGAAAGAATTGAAGTTTTATAACAGCGACTTAGACCACTAACATCTTATTGCTACCTCGAGTAGAAAACTTATTACCACGACCACATGATAACTTCGAGTCCACGGACTACTTCTTTTTTGGATTCACAACAATCATAAATACTCTCACTTGTGTTCTCTTTAAGTTCTTTATGCAGCAACTAAAACAATCATCAAGCTCTCGACATTAATATTAATCTTGATAACTCTAAGTCTGTATGAAGACAAACACCTCTAGATCTCATAAGAGATTCATACACACAGCATAAACAACAATAATAAAACGTGGTTAGGGTTTTTCCTTTTATACTTAAGGCAAAACATAAAACCCTACACATTATATGAGTTTGGGTTGAGTTGGAAAATTCTGCAGAAAAACATTTTGCACGAGGTTCGATCGATTGAGTCTAATTTTCGATCGATCGAGCCTTGTAGAAAGTGAACAGTAATTTTCTGCAATTATTCGATTCCAACTTTATAATAAACATACTTTGAATAGCCTAAATCTAGACTATAATTTTTGATCATGATTTGCCAACATTACACATTGAAATTCTAAAATATTTAGCTCCTAAATCCTTATAACCTAACAAAACAGTCTTAGTCATGTGAAATAATACGATTGGATGCTATATGTGTACGTATATTCTTCAAATGCTATTACAAGTTATGGGCATAATAAATAAGTGTCGATCAGAAAACTCAAAATTCATCAGGGTATATGCCCTTGTTCCTTCTGCTCACACCTGCTCAATAAAGTATTGTATGTTGCAGCAGGGACCAAAAATTGACTTACAAGAAAACAAAAACAATAAACCAGTGAGGTAAGCTAGTGAAAAATAATTATAGTATTGCACAAAACCCATAATTCACATATTTTAAGTGATCAAGAAAAAACGTCGTCATAAGAGATAATACTTTTCACTAATTTGTTATAATTAGAAGAAAAAAATTGCTTTTATTTGAGTTTATCTTTGACAATTGACACTACTTTTATTATGTATCAATGACAATAAAATAAAATAAAATAAAAAAAAAGTTAGTCATTAAACTTATTATTTATAGCCACTTCTCTCTGCCATCTGGAATCTAAAATATGTTTATGTGGGACACTAAAGAATGGTGTTGTTTATTCCTAACAAGTAGTGTAGTACAAATTATAAATATAGCTTTGATTTGAAGTTCCTTGGGAGGGTAAAGATGGTTCTCTCGTCACGTTGAGATAAGCACATGCTTTTAAAATTATATTATATATTGGCATGATTGATATATAAAGCGGGAGTGGGACAACAAGTTATCTTATAATATGATCGATCATTTTCCCCGTAGTAATTAACAATGGCCCATTACACATTGTACATCTTTGTAGGTAGGACAGTCTTGTTAGAGTGAGAAACACAGAGAGCTTGGACAGCTTGTAAAATATCATGGCTGTTTGGTATACATGTCTTTTTGTTGATTGCATGGATGAAGGTTTTTTTTTTTTTTTTTGGGACAATCACTGCTTCAAGTATCTAACTATTCATTTGGGAATATACAATCTTCCCGTCCTACACGCATCAAGTTATTATAGAGAGAAATCCTATGGGGTGGTTCAAGATACTGACAAGAGGTTTCAAATTTAAAATCCCATTGATATGGTGAGATTTTAGAAACCACTAAGCCAACATCTTAAAAGTTTTTTCTTCAAATTTTTATGCCAATGAATGAGTACTAATTGTGAGGAATATTTATATAACTATACATAATATGCATAATTCAAATTGGTTAATTGGAATTTGATTGAATATGTAATGCCATCTGGCCCATCATCAAAGAATTAATGCAATTTGGCAGCCAACATGTTTCATGTGGTATTCAAATGGGAAATGATGATAAGAGGATAAATATCAGCTTAAGATATATAATATGCCAATCTGATTCCAAGAAAGATAGAATAATCAATCAATAGCAATGGTTGTTGTTGTCATCACGGTTATATATATATATATATATCATGCAGAATAAGCAGTTTTGTATGTAATATTCTAACTATCATATTGCAACCTTCATCTAGGAAGTTTATCCCAAACCCAACGTTAAGTTAAATAACAAAGTAAAACACATATGCCATTGCTGGAAAATCGAAAAATCACATCTTATTATGGTATTATCTCTCTTTCACATAGTTTTTGAAAGTTTGAGATATCATATACTTATAAGGATGGAAATCATCCAACACATTTGTGAGCAAAACACGCTCAAGGTATTGAGCATTATGTTTTTTGGATTGAAGAGAGCCTTTATTCCTTAAAATATGCTCTTTCAAATGATGTTATTTCTTTTAGTTCTGTTAGTTTTTTAGACCCCTTAAAACATAATTGGCTTAACCTAGGAATTGAGCCAAGTTGTTACTTAGTCAAATTAATTAGATCCAGGTTAACACAATCAAATAATCATATCAAGTAAAGCAGCGGAAATATAAAAGACACAAGATATGATCACCCAGGAAACCAAACCGGTAAAAACCTGGGGAGGATTTAACCTAGCTATCCTCAAGGTAAACTTGAATCCACTATCTTGAAAGAATCAAAGTTCATACAATAAGACTTACAAGCCCCCACACTCAACTTCTTATTGCTACCCACCAGTAGAACTTACTGACACGACCACGTGCAAGCTTCGAATCCATGGACTCCTTCTTTCTTGGATTCTCCACCAAATACAAGTACACTGCTTGTGTTTTCTTTAAGCTTCAATGGCAGCAATTGGAATGATCATCAAGGTGTAGAAAAATCTTCTCCTTGAAAACCTTAAGTTTATGTGAAGGAAAGCTCCTCAAAGATCTCACAAGAGATTCACCTAAACCGCAATATGAGCAACACAAAAACGTGGCTAGGGTTTCCTTTATATACCTAGGGTAAATTAGAAACTTAAACCAATTAAAACACTTAGGGCTGAGTTGGAAAATCTAATTAAAAAACGTCAGGTACGATTTTCGATTGATCGAGCCTAAGCTTCGATCGATCGAAATGTACTGAAACAGTTTTTTAATTAGCACAGTAGTTTAATCCAACTTTACAACAAAGAACCAACTTTGAGCAATTCTAAAACAACTTAAATACATTGTTTTGATCATGGTTTGCCAACAATACAAATTAGGATTCTAAATACATAAAACCTAAGTCTTTAGAACCTAACAAACTCCCAATTTGGCAATCCGTGACAAAACACAACTTAAATAGTTCAAAGTTTACAAGTAAAAGCCCTTTACAAAATAATGCTCATAAACACAAATTCAATCCTAACTACTATCCATCAGTTGTAAGAGTAGACAGCAGCTTAATTGAATCAACCTGTATATTTCCTGAAACACTTAAACAAAATGCATAATCGCATGTGTGGAAAAAAATACAAGTAAAGAAAAATAAAATCTTGATTTCAAACAATCACACAATAAAGACATATAACAATGAAGAACTCATAATCATAAATCAATAAGCAGTTTGAAATAAGAAACACAAAATATACTCCCCCTAACATGAATAACCCAACAAAGTAAAAACAATGTGGCAAGAGCTAAAAAGGTAAAGTACGCAGTGAAGCACCTAGATACAATCTAAACAACTCCACAAGCTCCAACCAATCAAAAATAAACTCTCCCCCTAAAAACAAAAACAGGTACAAGTATGCCAAAAACATCTCTATGTATACTCCCCCTTTTTGTGACGGAATGCCAAAGGGTAATCAAAAACCATTATCAAAAGGAGGTGGCGATGAGGAACTCCGAAACCGTGCCAAATTTGCTCGCAATTCTTTAATCTCATCCAGAATGTCCACCAAAATTTGTCCTTGAGTCGCCTGAACGGTCAAGACATGATCCAACGTACGTCGAATGTCTGAATCATCCGAAGTAGTCGGTGGAGGAACATCAGTAGCAGCAGTAGCACCAGAAGTCTCAGCAGCACCTGTAGAAGAGGGAGGAGGGGGGACACTACTAGAAGATGCATCGTGAGAGACCGAAGGATCAGCTCTCAGATGAGCAGCCCTCTGCCGAAGGAAGGTAGCACCTAGGGGACCAACAACATGGACAGGCTCACTAGCAGGAAAATCAGCTAGGCCAAGAAACAAAAGAATCCTATGAATGAAAATAGGATATATAAGTGCATGTCCTATGACAGAACTCCTATGAACTTCGTTCAAAGAACGAAGGAACAAGTGAGGAAAACTGATAGACGCACCAGACATAAAAGCATATAGAAACACACATCTCTCCAGAGGGATGGTGTGGAGATGAGAAATGGGCCACAAGAAATGACACGCAATTCTAAGAAACAAATATGCGGTCTCAGAAAGTGCAGAAGACGTGATCCGAGGATCAGAACCCCACTGGATAGATGATCCAGTGATGTGTGACATGACCTCATCAATAGGAGGTGACTCATCATAGGGATAGATAGGATCAGTGACAATCGGAACCCCAAGAGCCTCAGCCACTACCCTAGGGGTAATGGTGAACTCAACAACTCGTATCCAACTCCGAATAACGGTGTTAGAATCATAGATGTGACATGAGAGGTTAGAGAAGAACTCTCTAATCAAAGTGGTCGGAGGTGGATGATCTATCTCTAAGAGGGACAATTAACCTCTAGACTCAAGATTAGCCCTAATGGCTGGATCGACATCATCTAGAATCACAGAACGCTCAGCCCAAATCTTATGCTTACTATTAAGTTTCTCATAAGCCTCACGCGAACGCTCGTTCCTAAACAACTGAACCCTAGAAGGAGACACAGAAGGGCTAAAGGGAACCCTATTAGCTCTAGTCTTCCTAGGCATGGTGCTAGAATAAGGAACAAGAGCACACAACAAAAAAAATGAGAAAAAGAAACAAAAAAACAAAACCAAGGGCAGACTGCAAGTTAGCACAAAAAAAAATATAGAACAAGAACTATATGATGCATGAACAGATTAAATGACATGATGCATGAGCTAAGGTAGTAAATTAAGTTCAAAATAAGTTTAAAGTCACAAAATTGGCTTGAGCATATAGTTTCTTAACTAAAACCCAAAAAAAAAATTGAAAACCACTTGTTAATTTTTAAAAATAAATTGACCAATTGATCATTACACAAGATAGAAAACTGATTAGAATGATCAATTACATCAAAACAACAAGCCAATTTCATCAATTTCAACCCAATTGAACAAAATCCCCAAATCGGATTCAACATAAACCCTAGAATTTTCAATTCTTCATAAAACCCCAAATTGATCAAATTAACCAACAACAATCATGAATATAACAATAAACCAACAAAACCCAATGATCAATTTCAGAAAAATAGAATTGAATCAACAAAAATCTCAAGATTCAAAAGGTCCGAAAATACCCTATAAATGCATGAAAATATGAAAATAAGAACAAAAGAAGGGATAAAATGGTCTTACCGGCCTTGAGGGAGGAAAAACTTGCAAAAATTGAGGAAGAAAACGACAAAAAATTTGAGTGCAGCCTTGCCAAGTCGGAGAGAGAGAGAGAAAAAGTTGAAAAACTTTTGAAAAGGATGTTTGAAACAGTTAAAGAACTGTTTTTAAAAAACCTGAAACACGATGTTCGATTGATCGAAAAACAGGTTCGATCAATCGAACTAGGCAAAGGCTCACAAAATTTTTAAAACAATATTTCGATTGATCGAAAATTAGATTGGATCAATCGAAATTCTGAAAAAACAGCTTTTGAGAGAAAAAAAAACTTGATTTTTTGAAATCTTACCTCAAAGCATTGAATATAAGAAAGAAAAATGCATGAGTATGAGATGAAATGCTCTCCCAAAACACAAGTTTTAAACCCAATTTTCCAAAAATTTAGATTTTAAACAATCTCCCCCATTTTTAAAGCAACAAAAACAGTTTTGCATAAAACTCAAAGTATTTATCAAAACGTGGTTGGTCAGACCACAAGCACGTACAATTATTTGTACAAAGTTTAGCAAAGAGTAACTTGTGTTGTGTGTTCAAATAGTAAAACCTTGAGATACATGTGAGGTGATATGTGAATAGAAATCAACTACAAAGTCTACAAAATTCATCACATAGAATTTAAAAGAGACTGTCACCTAAAGAGTTACATTATATAACTCCCACATCTCCTAGAATATAAGCTTGCAATCATGTAAGTTTCTTGAATTTTTGCCTCATAATATACACACCAATTTTTAATTTAAGTGATTTGGCATTCAGCCTAATAGTACACACCAATTTTTAATTTAAGAGATTTATCATTTAAACCGAGGCTTCACCTTATGTTCTTTTTGTGCATGTGCTACACTTTCTCGAGCACAAAATCTTATGATATGCACTAAGGTGTTCATGATTGGCTAGTGCACAGTGGTGAGATGGTTATTTATGCCTTTCTCAAAAGGATCAAGTCCGACAGTCAAATAACATGTGATTTCAAGATAAAGACAAAGTGATAAACACCATAAACATCTTTCCCACATAACATGTTCTACAAAGCTTCCACTAGTGAAGTGCAATAAATAAGCTCATCAAAGTTAAATAAAGTACAACAAACATGTCATGTGAAAATAAATTGACCAACCTTGTTTTCAAAAAACAAAGAGAATAGTGCAAGAACAACAATGTGCTTCCTTTTTCCTTCCTTTCTCCTCCAATTTTATTTTTTATTTTTTATATAGAATAAAAAAAAAAACACCTAGGATGAAATGCATGAATGTAATGTAATGCAAATCCTAGAGACAAAAGAGAAAAACACAAAAACCAAGAAACAAAGAACAATGGTCATAAAGGAAAAGCAATGAAGCACAAGGACCATGTCAGAAATACTCAGTTAGTTTGAGTCTTTTGCATCCAAAGCTTTTTAGATGCACCACGAGCATTGGAGTTTGTATTCACATTAGAGTGATTTCCAACTCCAAGATTAGAATAAAGGTTGAGCGCCTTTACCAATTCACCAATAAGTGCTATAGGATTTTGTGCTTGAGGCACTGACACTTTTGGCTTATTTACTCTCTTAGCAGCTTGCAGCTTGTAACAGTTTGGACGAATGTGTCCAAACTTCCCACAAAAATGACACAATTAAGCAGGCTTACCATGCATTTTGTCCTTAGAAAGGGTAGACTCCTTAGGTTTAGACTCTTTCAGATCAACCCTAATCTTCCCAGATGGTGAAACTTCTATGGGTTTGACAACCTCACTCACAGGGAGTTTGACAGTTTCACTCACAATCTCACTCACAAAAGGTTCAGAAGAAGATGAAGGAACAAAGTGTGTGGAATGAGGAGCAGACACAGAGATGCTTTCAACAAAACCTATTCTAGATTTGTCAGAAGGAGACTTTTGAACACCAAGCAGTTGATCAAGTTTAGAACTAGCAGATCTAGCAACAGATAAATCAAGTTCCAAAGATTTAACTTTATCAAGCAATAACATATTTTCAGTTTTCACATTGTTCAAAAGTTCATTAGCATCAAACAGTTTAACAAGCAGATTCTTCTTATCCAGCTCAAGAGATTCAATTTTCTTCTGGCCAAGTTCAACATTCATAGCATCCTTTGTAGCAACTTTGCAAAGTTTATTGTAGGCCTTTTGAAGATCTGCGTCTTTAGAGAGTTCCCCATCAGAAGGGTTCTCTTCAGCAGATATGCTTTCATTCACTACAACAGTAGCTGTGAAAGCAATGAAGTTTCCATCCTCGTCACATTCTGACTCATCATCAGAAACTTCACCATTACTAAGGGTTACAGCCATAGCCTTATCCTTAGACTTCAAGTAAGTAGGACATTCAGATTTCATGTGACCATACCCTTGACATCCAAAACACTGAGGACCCATAGAATTATTAGAAGATTGACCTACTTTTTCTCTAGGTTTGTCATTATTGTTAACCTTAGTAGGATCATTCTTCCTAAAATTTTTAGGTTCAGCAGTGTTCGCATCTCTTGCCTTTCTATTGTTATTTCTGAGAAAGTTTCTAAAGTTCTTGGCAAGGTAAGCAATCTCTGTAGCAGAGAGCTCATCATCAAATCCACCAACCTCAACATCATCAACTGACTTAAGAGCCATTGATTTGGATTTGCTAGTCTTGGGTAGGTCCAACTCATAAGATTGAAGAGATCCTACAAGTTCATTAACATGGATGGGGTCCACATCCTTACTCTCAGTTATGGCAGTCACCTTGGGTCTAAAATTCTCAGTTAAGGATCTAAGAATCTTCCTAACAATTTTCCTAACAATTTTAGGTTGATCATAGATTTCACCTAAGTTATAAGCAGAATTAACAATATCATTAAGTTTAGCATAGAATTCATCAAAAGATTCATCATCAGACATCCTAATGCTTTCAAATTTAGAGGTTAATTGTTGCAATTTATTGATTTTGATAGCCTTTGTGCCTTCATGCACAGTCTGGAGGATATTCCAAGCAGTATGAGCAACCTCAACATTTGAGATTCTCTAAAATTCCTCCATAGAAACAGCGTTAAAGATAGCATTCATAGCCTTGCTATTGAACGCAGCTGCTTCTTTTTGAGAAGTTTGCCACTCACTAACAAGAGTAGTGGGCTTCTCCCATCCGTATTCAACGGAGTTCCAAACTCCCTCATTAATGGATTTCAAGAATGCTTTCATCCTTACTTTCCAATAAGCATAATTGTTCCCATCAAAGTGAGGAGGAATAACCAGAGAGTGTCCGTGTTCCATGACAACAAGGATCATGGATCAGCTCAAAGATCAAATTATCAACAACAAGAGAGCTACCTACTCTGATACAACTTGTTAGTTTTTTAGACCCCTTAAAACACAATTGGATTAACCTAGAAATTTAGCAAAGTTGTTACTTAGTCAAATTAATTAAATCTAGGTTAACGCAATAAAATAATCATATCAAGTAAAGCAGCAGAAATATAAAAGACACAAGATATGATCACCTAGGAAACCAAACCGGTAAAAACCTGGGGATGATTTAACCTAGTTATCCTCAAGGTAAACTTGAATCCACTATCTTGAAAGAATCAAAGTTCATACAATAAGACTTACAAGCCCCCACGCTCGACTTCTTATTGCTACCCACCAGTAGAACTTACTGACACAACCACGTGCAAACTTCGAATCCACGGACTCCTTCTTTCTTGGATTCTCCACCAAATACAAGCACACCGCTTGTGTTTTCTTTAAGCTTCAATGGCAGCAACTGGAATGATCATCAAGGTGTAGAAAAATCTTCTCATTGAAAACCCTAAGTTTATGTAAAGGAAAACTCCTCAAAGATCTCACAAGAGATTCACATAAACCGCAATATGAGCAACACAAAAACGTGGCTAGGATTTTCCTTATATACGTAGGGTAAATTAGAAACCTAAACCAATTAAAACACTTAGGGCTGAGTTGGAAAATCTAATTAAAAAACGTCATGTACGATTTTCGATTGATCGAGCCTAAGCTTCAATCGATCGAAATGTACTGAAACGGTTTTTTAATTAGCACAGTAGTTTAATCCAACTTTACAACAAAGAACCAACTTTGAGCAATTCTAAAACAACTTAAATACATTGTTTTGATTATGGTTTGCCAACAATACAAATTAGGATTCTAAATACATAAAATCTAAGTCTTTAGAACCTAACAAGTTCAATTTAATGAAGTTCAAGTTTCTTATTAAAAGAAAAAGTAAAACACGGGAACTCTTTGATTAACAATGAGTAAAAGTTCTATTATATATCTAAAAAATGAGATTTTAAATTGTTACACATAAGCAAGTTACTTTTTTTTTTTCCGAGATTTTAAATGTTACACATAAGCAAGTTTTTTTAAAAAATATTCAAGAAATTAAAAAGTTGAACCAAACACACAAGCATCTGCATGAGCATATTCTTGGTAGGCTTAGTACTAGAAGATATTATCATCGTCTATTGATGTCAAAGTAGCGAAACATGGAGTAAAAAACAATAGAGAAATTGGTCAAGGTTCAATAAACGATTTCTCAAAAAATATATACATATATGTTAGGTGAATAATTTGTTATTACATTGTGTACGTAGTATTGGATAGTGATGCTTCTTGCTTGATTATCAAAAAAGAAAAAAAGTGATGCATCACATCTTGCTTTGTTTAGTCAATTGTGGTATAGTATTATATATTTATTGTGAAATTGAAAAGAAAAAAAAAAAATGAATCGAAGTTGTCACTCTCTCCAGATCGAAGTTGGTCAGCATCTTATCCATCATGTTGGATTGCCTAAACTTGAGGAACAACTCATGTGGATGAACTTGTCATCAAATGGCGGATGGGTTCATAACTCACAATTGTAAATGCTGCTACTATTAATTGTAACAAGAGCTAATAAATACAGTACATCTTTAATGTTTGTCCACACTGTAATGTTGTGCCATGTTTATTTTTTAATAGCATTTCCCTTTATAATATATATTTATGCTCAAAGTCATGGATGAGATCCAAGTCACACTGTCACACAAGGACCAAAGCTATGAAAACACCTTCCCAATCATAAAATGAAAAGCGGAGAATCGGAAACAATTTCAAAAAATCTGCAAAAAAACAGTGCTGAAAATAGACAATAATTGAGACTTGCAGGTCTAGTCCTAAATTATTTGAGCCAGCCAGGGATGCTCCTAATCTGATAAGACCATATATAGTTATTTTCCAATTTTGCCTTCGAAAGATCTCAAGGAAATTTCATTTCTACATCTCAATCTGAAGCTATTTTTATATATTATCATTGGAGCAAATTACTGCTTAAACATGTTCCATATGAAAGGGATAAGATTTGGATATATATATATATATATATATGAGATGCGTTCAAGTTACACCTAGTATAACTCTATAAAAGTTACACATTTTTTAAACCATTAATTTCCATTAGATCTAATGGTTAAAAACATAATAGTGCCATGTCAAATTTAATATTATTAAGTCATTAAATTCTCTTCTAAAAAATAAACAAAAGGTCATAAACTCTCATCCTCCACTGTTGTCTTCTTCTTCTCTCTCTCATATGCCAGGACGTCCATGAACTCCTCCAATGGAACCAAATAACTCAACAAGTGATAAGGTATTAGCATTTTTCATCTTTTCAATTAGATGTGAATGATATACATATGTGTAAATAGATTTCTTGGGAATAGGCAACAATTGAATTAATTTGTTATTTGACAATTCTCCTGAAGCAAACATATATGAGTAATAAACAATCTTCACTACATTAGCAGACTAACTGATTTATTAACTTTATTTTGTTGTGATGGGCTCGTATTGTTTGTTGACTCTTTTGTATTCCTAATAGAGAAGTTATGCCCTCCACCCAAAATCCCATATGAATATACTGTAGAGAAGATATTGCAGTCTAATGGCTATTGCATGTTAGACGATGTTAAATTTGAGATTTGGATAGCTAGTACTTCTGTTAGAGATATATTAGCCCATTAGCATAGATCCAAGCCTAATTCTACTTTGTGTGTAAACCAAGTCTCTTACTTGTACTAGAAGTCTATTAGTCTAGGGTTTAGTCTACTATATATACACATGTTATGATTCATTGTAAAGCAGGATTTGTACTACACTATAATATATTATTGTTGTAGCTCTTTAGGGTTTCCTCCGTGGATGTAGGCCGTTAGGCTGAACCACGTAACTTTCGTGTGTTATTGTGTTCTATACTTTATGCTTTTGCTTCTGCATCCATACTAGCATATTCAACATGGTATATCAATGCTAATATTTAACATGGTATCAAAGCCACCTTCTTGTGGCCATGGTTTTCTGTCCTTGCGGTATATTTAAGGGCAATCTTTGTCTTCCTCAGTGTTTTTTCACTGTGTTCATCTTCTTTGGCTTCCTACTACTACAGTCAAAACTCTTCGGTATAGTCATTCCACCGTTAGAAGTCGCATCAACACTGCAAGACCATTGCCTTCCTCAAACTACCGTCACAGAACCAAACTTCATTCAAGGGATCTTCTCAACCTTATCAAATCTCAAGATTTCATCAAGCTTCCATCTTGAGTTTGAGAAGGGGTGTTAGAGATATATTAGCCCATTAGCATAGGCCCAAGCCTAATTCTACTTTGTGTACAAGCCAAGTCTCCTACTTGTACTAGAAGTCTATTAGTCTAGGGTTTAGTCTACTATGTATACACATGTTATGATTCATTGTAAAGCAAGATTTGTACTACACTATAATATATTATTGATGTAGCCCTTTAGGGTTTCCTCCGTGGATGTAGGCCTTTAGGCTGAACCACGTAACTCTCGTGTGTTATTATGTTCTATATTTTATGCTTTCGCTTTTGCATCCATACTAGCATATTCAACATGGTGTATCAATGCTAATATTTAACACTCTAATAAGTCTTTTAAAATGATCTTCTAGATGTTGAATGTTTTCAGATTTGCTGTTTGTACCACAATAAAAGTACAATGTATCGATTCCCTTGTTGATTTATTTGGTTCATTGGAGGAGTTCATGTCCAGGTAGATGAGAGAAGTAGAAGAAGAAAACATGGAAGGTGAAAGACTTTAATGAATTTTTGTTTATTTTTAGAAGAAAATTTAATGAGTTAATGATATTAAGTCTTACATGGCATTAGTGGTTTTTTAACCATTAGATCTAATGAAAATCGATGGTTTAAAAAAGGTGTAAATCTTATAGAGTTACACCAAGTATAACTTGAACCCACCTCTATATATATATATATATAGAGAGAGAGAGAGAGAGAGAGAGAGACACGCATACAAATGGTTTGCTGCACAAAGAAATAGAATTGGAGATTATCAACAAAAACAAAAAATGAAAGAGTGAGAATTGGAAGGGAGTTCAAGGTTAGTGGCTGTAGACCCGACCAAGTTGTTTTGTGATGCATGATTAAAACATGGATTATCATCTTGATAAAATTTTGAGAAGATCTTGTTTAGTCTATATGCTCGGGACCATTCAATGTATTCGGTGTATCACATATTTATCCATTTAATGTGTTTAGCGTATTACATATTTATCTCGCATAAAATTTAGATCTCACTAAATTAGGAAACTAGTATCTATGTTAAAGAGAAATGTAGTAGAGTTAACAAGAGTAATTCTTTGGCATTTTTGGAGTATGGAGAATAATGTTCATTTCTCTCACATTCATAGTGGGCTTTACTCATTAAATTCATGGTGGGGTCCATTATGAATGTGAGAGGAGTGAGCACAATTTCTCCGTGCTTTGAGGGTACCTAAGAATTTTCTGTGCAATGTACCAGATATATGGAATAGTTTCTTAATCTATATGTCAATAATATAAAGGACTCCTTATCAATAGTAAAAAGGGTATTTACATAATTGGGATCTATTTTGTGAAAGACTAGGTAATAGCTAATTTGGAGGACTTTAATTTGTGCAATATATATAAAAGTTTGACAAAAAAATGTTTATATTATTACATAATACATATTTAATTAATAAATAGAAAGTCAAAATATTACTTTTATATATAAATAGTGTGGGGATGAGGATCCCGAATCTAATTTAAATAGGCAGTCAAGGTTATTTCCAAGGATGCACCTCGGACCTCGGGAACGAGCACTAGTTATGTAAGGCACATAAAGTTAAAATATCAAAAAGGAAATGAAGTAGACTTGGTACGAAATATGAGAAGGATGGAGAAAGAATGGTATAGAAGCCATCCCCTCCACATTAAATACAAGGCAACCACTCCTTTGGTCGCATTAATGGGGAAATGATCATGAATAGTGGTGGCACAACTAGGATTATAGGATAAAACTTGATAGTATGCTCTAGAGGGGACCAAAGTTCTAGGAGGGCAATCTCATCCCTTCAAGTGTTAGATCTAGATAAGTTGTAGCTGGATATAAAAGCAAGAGGAAGATCCAGATGCAATGGGAGGAGAAAAAGAAAGAAAAGAATTTATCCATTTGTAAACCCAACCTCGGTCTAGACCGGAGAACCAACACTTGTATTTTTTCTTAACCAGTTCTTAAACTGTGAATTAATAGAAGTGGCACCCTTTCTTATTCAACTCTATGATATAAACATTCTGATTTCGCGCACAAGATATCATAATAAGATTTGACTTCCCATCTCTAAACAAATTTATTGTGATTGCAAGCAGTAAAACCTTCATTTATTTCCATTTGTTGACTAATTGCTTTTTCGCCGTTACAATTGGTGCTGTCTGTAGGAATTTTCTTTGAATATCCTGGTGTAACTTCATGAGCATGGTTGGTCATGGACGGAGTGGATCGCAAGAGTCTGTTGGCTCCCAACACAGGGACCACTTTGTCAATCTGGAACGGAGAAGAGATAGCCATAAGACTTATACGCATAGTCAGGGAGCATCTTTTCCTTCAAGATGAATGGGGCAGCAGGAGGCTAGCTATCAATCACTAGATGATGAAGTGTATGATCTAGAGAGAAAGTTAGAACGGTTATGTAGACGTCTTCGACGCGAGACGCGTGGGAGAGATGACAGGACTCCTTCTCAAGGCCAGTACTCGAGTTCTGGCAACAATGAGAGTTATAGGCCTAGAAGCAGGACTCCACTCAGTGAGTCATTTAGGTCATCTTCCCAGCATACCTCAGGACGAAAACACTATCATAAGAAATATGTTACCCTACCAGGGAGGGGCCAAGGTCATGATGCCATGGGTAAAGCCTTCCTTCAAATATCCTATTCTCATTTTTCTCAACGCATTGAGCAAGGCAAGCTCCCACGTTGCTTCAACTAGCCTACCTTCACCATCTATAATGGTAGGACTAACCCTATTGAACATGCGGGCCACTTTAACCAAAGGATGGCTATTCACTCCAAGAATAAGGCTCTGATGTGTAAGGTTTTCCCTTCAAGCCTCGGACCGGTGACAATGAGGTGGTTTGACAGTCTGGCAAAAGGATCAATACCTTTTTTGAGGAGTTAACCAGGGTTTTTGGTGCAAGATTCTTGACTTGTACTTGAGTTCTTAGACCTTTGGATTTGCTGCTTTCAATGTCAATGAGAGAGGGAGAAACTTTGAAGACTTACTCTGATTGTTATTGGGAGCTTTATAATGAAATTGATGGGGATTTCGAGGATGTTGCTGTACGGACTTTTAAGGTGGGTCTTCTTATGAATTTAGACTTGTGGAAATCACTTACCATGAAACCCCCTCGGAATGTGCACCAACTGATGAACCTAATTGAAGAGCATAAAAGGGTTGAGGATAATCAAAGTTCCACCAGAGGTAAAAGTAAGGTTTCTACCAATGATCGGAGGGATAACTCAGGAGGCCAGTTTTCGTCTTCTCAACCGAGGAGGGAATATTATAATCAACCGTCCCATGGTAATGCCGCTCCTCAAATGGTGAACTCGATGTTTAAGGAACCGAAACATCAAGTTCTGGATAAAATTAGACACAAACCATATTTTAATGGCCGAACAAGATGGTGGGTGACCCCACTAAAATAAACCAAAGCTTGTATTGTCAATATCGCTAGGATCGGGGTCATAAGACTGAGGATTGCAAGACCTTGTATGTGTTTTTGGACTAGGAATGACAATTTTTCCCCGCCCCTCCCCACTTTGCTCCACGTGGGTTTTCTCCGCCCTGCAAAGGTGGTGGGGCAGGGATGGGGTAAGATTTTAGCCTTAGGGCGGGGATGGGTTTAGACTTTTTAGCCCCGCCCCGCCCCGCGCTATTAAGGGTTATAATTGTAAATTTTTCATACCTTAAAATCCTACTATTTAAACAAATATATCAATATTAGCTTATTTTATTTTACCCAATGTGGTTCTCTGCCTTTATTTTGTTATGTGTTATACTAAGAGATTTTTTTTGTGATTATCTTGTTAAATGCTTGGATATATTATTCAATTTTTCCTAAAAATTGATTTAATTTGATGGGATAAATTTAGTTGTAATTTCAAGTATATTTTTATTAATGAAATAGGTTTCATTAAAAAAAATTGTACTAATTGTAGGGTAAATTAACAAAAAGTAGAGTTTAATGGGGTGGGGCGGGGCTTCGTAGGGCCCCAAGAGGCGGGGATGGGGTTAGAAAGTTTCCCCTGTCATGCGGAACGGGGCGGGGATGGGGCAAGATAAAACCATGCGGGGCGGAGACGAAGACCGCATCCTTCGGCCCCACCTCGCCCCATTGCCATCCCTATTTTGGACCAGTTGGTGAAAGTAGGCAAATTGAAGCAATTTTTGCAATAGTCAAATAATCAGGTAGACCGACCTGCGAGTGGATCACATAATTGTGGCATCCCCTGGGTGTCTTTGGGGACAATAAATGTTATTTTTGCAACCATGGGAGAGGAGCCTCACCCAGCTAGAGGGGTAATGCTGATGTCGACGCAAGTGAAAGGCCTTGAAGGGGAGGCCTCGAGTAAAAGGTGTAAAGTCTCGAATCAACCAATCATAGGATTTTCCGAGGATGACAAGTTGGGAACTATTCAGCTACATGCTGATGCTTTGGTGATGACCGTGCAGGTAGTAGGGTATGATGTCAAGAGGGTGATGATTGACCAAAGCAGTGGGGCTGAGATAATGTACCCAGACTTATTTAAAGGTTTGGGGCTTAAACTTGAGGATTTGGACCGGTATGATTTCCCGTTGATTGGGTTCGATGGGAGTGTCACTATCCCTAAAGGAAGGATTTGATTACTCATTTTAACGGGGATAGGATGGTAAGCATGGATTTTATAGTAGTAGATGCCTTTTCACCGTACACTGCCATTTTGGCCAAACCCTGGTTGAATGCTATGGGGGCAATTGCATCCTCATTGCACGTCAAGGTGAAGTATCCCACTAATGGAAGGGTGGCTGAACTGGTGGGATGTCAGTCAACAGCTAGGCAATGCATGGTGGCAACAGTTAATCACCACGTTACTAAGTTAAGTTCTACCGAGGCTGTCTTGACGTTGTAGCAATCACAGCTATGGTGGCCAGCGTCCTTGGATAGTTCAATATCATGTGAGGATTTGGAAAGGGTCACCATTGGGGATGATGAAGATCAATACTTTTAGGTTGGATCTCTACTCCCAACAGAGGATAAAGTGCAATTGGTGGAGTTTTTGAAAGACAATTTTGACGTCTTTGTGTGGAGTGTGTATGAAGCCCTTGGGGTCGACCCTGAATTTATTTGTCATCATTTGAATAATAACCCAAGTGTTACTCCGAAAAGGTAAATACCTCGGTGGTCCTCAAAGGAACATGCCGAAGCTGTTAAGGACGAGGTCCGTAAACTTAAACAGGCTGGAGCAATTAAAAAGGTTTTCTACCCTGAGTGGTTGGCCAATACGGTGGTGGTAAAGAAGAAGTCAGGAAGGTGGAGAGTATGTGTAGATTTCACGGACCTCAACAAGGCTTGTCCAAAAGTCCCATTTTCGATTCCCAGAATTGATCAATTGGTGGATGCAACCTTTGTACATTCGAGGATGAGCTTTCTAGATGCTTTCCAAGGTTACCACCAAATTCCTTTGGCATTGTCGGACCAAGAGAAAACTGCCTTTCTCTTTCCAACGGGAAACTTCCATTATAGAGTAATGCCATTCGAACTAAAAAATGCCGGGTCGACATATTAGAGAATGGTGATGAGAATGTTTGAGTGTCGGTTGGGAAGAAACATGGAGGCTTATATTGATGATATGGAGGATAAAAAGAAAGAAAAGAATCTATCCATTTGTAAACCCAACCGAGTCTAGACCCGAGGACCAACACTTGTATTTTTTCTTAACTAGTTCTTAAACCGTGAATTAATAGAAGTGGCACCCTTTCTTATTCAACTCTACGATATAAACATTCTGATTTCACGAATAGGATATCATAATAAGATTTGACTTCCCATCTCTAAACAAATTTATTGTGATTGCAAGCAGTAAAACCTTCATTTATTTCCATTTGTTGACTAATTGCTTTTTCGCCGTTACAAATAGCTTACGTAATTTAATCATAATTTGTTTAGTATTTTTTTTTTCCAAAAAAAAATATTGTGAGTTCTAATTAATTAAACAAATAAAAATTATATTCTAGAGTACATTCTATAAGAATTCAATGGCAACACTCATATTTACACCATATAATAAAATATTACCACATCAAACTATTCTAAGTATAAGAATAGAGATTATTATACACAAATTTTCTTAATAGTTACTATTTGTATGAACATAATAATAATTATTTTTTTATATGTTAAAAGGTTGTCTTTATTTTTATGATTGAGAAAATATGAGGGAAAGAGATGATTTTGGGATTTTGGATCTCATGGTTTGTGTTTTGTTGTTCAAAAAAATGGAAACTTTACTACAATTGATCATTTATTTAATCTTTTCCTTTATTATTTTTTTTTTTTGCAAGAATTTGTTAGATGTTCTTTGTTAGCTTGGCTTCATTTGGTTGATAAGAGAATGTGGGAAAGAGATGAAATTAGAATTGTTGAGTCTTATGTATTCTAAATGGAGTGTTAATACATTACAAGACTAAGTCAATCACAGCTATTGAGCTTGTGGAGGTGGCCTTTAAAAAAAATGTTATAATATATATATTATAGATCCCCAACCTAGCACATGGACTAAATGCCCCCAAATCCCTCCCATACATGCATATAGCAATCTCTTCATAGGGTTTGAACCCTGGCCACCACCATGGGCTGCTCTAGGGTTGCCACTAGGTCAAGAGGTCTAGTTTGGTTTAATTTGAGGTTGATTCTGCTTTAGTTGTGTCAGTGATAAATGGATCACATCACGTGCATTGTGGTTGATTAACACCCCCCCCCCCCCCCCCCCGACAGTGTTCTTACATATGCTACATTTCTTTTTTCTTTTTGTTATGCAAGATCTATACCTAAAACTTACCTGATAGCCCATCCCTTAATCACTTGACCCAAAGACCCAATTGCTACATCTTACCAATTTTTTTCTAGTGAATTGTAAATACTATAATCTATTTATGTCACCATTTGACGCATTACTAAAACTTTACTCTAGATGTAACTTTTTGTTCCTGGATATTTTTCAATAAGAGAATCTATTTTTGTCACCATTTGTTGCAATACTAAAATTTTACACTAGATGTAACTTCTTGTTCCTAGATACTTATGATAGGGTGCACAACCAAGGCCCCGTGACAAATGTTTTACATACAGGCCCCCTAGAGCTCATCATGTCGGATCTGCAGAAGATGTGTTTTGAGGATGGTAGGAAGGTTACATTAACTTTAACAAAGAGATCTGATATGACTATAATTTCAAACATGATTAAATTTATGATTTAAGTTCTTTATGCTCCTGCCAAAATTTTGTGCAGGATCATCACTGTACGTGGATAAACAATTGTGTTGGCTATTGGAACTGTTAAGTTTTAAGGATTAGGAACTAATGTATTAGAACTCTAATTTGTAATGTTGGCAAACCATGATCAAAACAGGTTTTAGTCTTGTTTAGACTTGCTCAAAGTGTATGCGTTTTATATAAAGTTGGAATCGAGTTACTGCAGAATTTATTGTGCAATTCTGTCTGGCTCGATTGATCGAGAATTAGACTCGATCGATCGAAACTCGGGCAGAATGTTTTTCTGTAGAATTTTCCAACTCAGCCCAAGCTCGTTTGACGTATAGGGTTTTATGTTTTGTCTTAAGTATAAAAGAGAAAACCCTAGCCACGTTTTTATGTTGCTCTATTTTGTCGTGTATGTGAATCTCTTGTGAGATCTAGAGGTGGTTGCCTTCACACATGCTTAGGATTATCAAGAAGAAGATTTCATTGAGAGCTTGATGATCATTTAGTTGCTGCATTAAAGAGCTTAAAGATACACAAGCGGGAGTGCTTGTACTTGCTGGAGAATCCAATAAAGAAGGAGTCCATGATCTCGAAGCTTGCACGTGATTGTGTTAATAAGTTTTCTACTGGTGGGTAGCAATAGGATGTTAGTGGTCTGAGTCGCTATTGAAAAACTTCGATTCTTTCATAGTGGATTCAGTTTACTTTGAAAATAGCTAGTTTAAATCCTTCCCAGGTTTTTACCAGTGTAGTTTCCTGGGTAATCATATCTTTGTGTTCTTTATATTCCGTATTTTACATTGATATGATTATATGATTGTGTTAACCTAGATCTGAAATTTGGACTAAGTAATCACTTGGTTAATTAACTAAGTTAATCCAATTGTGTTTTAAGGGGTCTAAAGGATTTCAATTCTTAGGTTGTGTTAATAAGCTGTTCATTTCAAAAGGATTTCAACGGGAGGGTTCCCTTCAAGATGTTTTATGTAAGTTAGTATTTAATTATCTACGGCTCTCGTGTTGAATGTTAGTTTTATGTTTTGAAATGTATCGTAATGTCAAATTCTCAAGTCAGAATTCTGGTCAAATTTCTTTCACTTCAGAATACATTTAAGGGGGTTATATGGATCCAAAACTAACCATGCATTGTGCATATATGTTGATTGGTGTTTGAGATATGGCAAACTCTCTCTCTCTCTCTCTCTCTCTCCCCCCCCCCCCCCCCCCCCCAAAAAGAAAAAAAGGAAAAGAAAAAAGAGAAAGAATGAAGTGTCTGGTGGAAAGAAAGCTAAAAAGATGACTGTATTTATGAATTTGTCACTGAAGTTATTTATTATTATTCACTTAATTCCTTAGGTTGTGTTTTGCTGTTGAAGTACAAGTCTTAAAATCGTTTTTAACGGGAGTCTTGGCAATGGCATACATTACATTTCATTTTCTAAGCAACATTTTTGTCAGAAACTTGAACAATAATGGAGTATTGTGAAGAATTTCAAACTATTGGATCTCTTTTAGATCTCGTTCTAGATAAAACTATTTACACGAATTAGCTTATCGCTTATCAGCTTATTACTTTTAGTAGATGTCCATCATCCCTGCAGCTGGATTTGTGGCTATTATTATGAGTTAAGAGTTTTGGGAACCTGTGATTGATAAACCTTACTTTAGTTGTCAAGCTTTTAAATACAGCCCTGTGCATGTTAAGTTTATCTGAACTAAAATCCAATTGTCATCTGCCTTTTCCCTTTTCTTTATTTATATATTTTCATTGGTACTTCATGAAATTTTCAAGGGTGCTAAAAGTTGTGTTTATTTTAGGTTATTTGTGGAGCAGGGATGATTGGTTTGAGTGTTACATTTGGAACTCTTTTGGGTTTGCATGTCTACCTTATCATTCATAATATGACAACCATAGAGGTAGGTTGTGAGTTTCTAGAGTTGGGTGTTTCATCATTGTTTTTGAAGTAATTACTGGTGACGATCTCATAATGAACCCTTTACCAGTATCATGAAGGAGTACGGGCAGCATGGTTGGCTAAGAAGTCTTGTTAGTTTTTAGACCCCTTAGAACCACAATTGGATTAACCTAGGAAATTAACCAAGTTGTTACTTAGTCAAATTAATTAAATCTAGGTTAACACAATCAAATAATCATATAATGTAAAGCAGTGGAAATATAAAAGACACAAGATATGATCACCCAGGAAACCAAACCGGTAAAAACCTGGGGAGGATTTAACATAGCTATCCTCAAGGTAAACTTGAATCCACTATCTTGAAAGAATCGAAGTTCATACAATAAGACTTACAAGCCCCCACGCTCGACTTCTTATTGCTACCCACCAGTAGAACTCACTGACACGACCATATGAAAGCTTCGAATTAACGGACTCCTTCTTTCTTGGATTCTCCACCAAATACAAGCACCCACGCTTGTGTTTCTTTAGGCTTTAATGGCAGCAACTGGATTGATCATCAAGGTGTAGAAAACTTCTTCTCCTTGAAAACCCTAAGTTTATGTGAAAGAAAGCTCCTCAAAGATCTCACAAGAGATTCACACAAACCGCAATATGAGCAACCCTAAAACGTGGCTAGGGTTTGCCTTTTATACCTAGGGCAAATTAGAAACCCAAAACATTTTAAATCACTTAGGGCTGAATTGGAAATTCTGCAGAAAAAACGTCAGACCCGATTTTGGATTGATCGAGCCTAAGCTTCGATCGATCGAAAAAGGCTGAAACAGTTTTTTCATTCCTTCAATAACTTATTCCAACTTTACAACAATAAACCAACTTTGAACAAGTCTAAAACAACCTAAATACATTGTTTTGATCATGGTTTGCCAACAATACAAATTAGAGTTCTAAATACATAAAAACCTAAGTCTTTAGAACCTAGCAAGTTTGGTCAGAATTATCGACATCCATTCAATCTAGTGTTTACCAAAACATTACCTTGGTCTCTCTCTCTCTCTCCTTTTGTGTATACTCATATAATATTGTTGACTGGCAATGATAATCTTGGTCAATGGACAAGTTTTTCGTATTCAAAATGATACTTTTTTGAAGAATAAAGCAAAGGCGACAACTTTGTTTCTTCTCCTTCCTTCTGTTTTTCTTTATATATATTGTAACTTGACTTCTAACACTTTCCACAGAGTACTTTGGGTTTTGGCTATATTGGGTAACTGATCCTTGAGTGAAAGATGAAGAGGTGAGTGCTCCTAAGGGAGGGGGGAACTTATTTTTATTAGCTTATTGGGTTTTAAAAAGGGCATGTTTATTGCATATAGTGAATGTGTGCACACATTGCGCAAAACAACTGGAATTATAACTTTAAATCACGTTTTTCAAGTTATACATTGGCATAATAAATTGGAAATAGGTTTGTTTGATTAGGCGTTTTGGGAGCTTAAAATAACGTTTTTAAAACCTAAAACTCTGTTTTGCAACAACAATTCTTCATAGTTTTTTTACAAATGATCATTTTAAACTCAATACACCTTTTTTCCAACAGCCTATACAAACCCACCCAAACTCTAACAGCGTTACTCTACATTGCAGTTAATTGTGCTGCACCCCACTTCTTTGTTTTTACTTTTTATAGGTTTTTGTTTTTGGTATCTCTTTCCTCCCTTTCAGATAGCATTAGGTAGGACTTAATTCTTGCGAGTTATGACTGCATTTCAAGATCCAGAAATAAGAAGACAAAGTTATGTGGGTTGGTAGTAAGAGGTGAACATCATGAGTGCGTACTTTTGTGGACAAAATAATCTCCTTTAATACACCACTAATGTAGGTATGCCACGAGAACAACGTGTACACGTCATGAGCATATCGTGAAGTCTCTACCATGGTCTTAAAAAGATAAAGCACCCTTCATCTGAACTTGTTGGAATTTCTTGTTTGTTTCTATTAACTCTGACCTCCCTAGCATGCACATATTGAATATTGAGAAACTAAAATCATTACTATGAAGAAGATAAAACGAGAATTATTGAGATATTACGAACGTGAGTGAAGGTTTTTTGTGATGGAAATTGAATTACCGAGCTGAAGATGAAGATAATATCATAATATCTACATTTCTTCATGAACAAATAAGTATAATAATCATGTAAAGCATTTGGACATTTCCACATCCTATTCCATCATAATCAATCTCTATTCTACCTCACATATATATTGCGTTTGCCATTATAATCGACCAGTCCTTATTCTAGGTAGCTAATTAATCTTGTTCAAAGCATTTTTAATCAAAGTTTCATTCCTAAAGATCTTAATTGTACCCCTATAGTTTCATTGGGTTTACCAATTAATCTATACTAGAAATTGATTTTCTACAATTTTATATATTTCAAATGCATGATGATGCCACTCTCTAGAGATTGGCAAGTTGAAGTTAAGCATATATATAATGAAGCCAGATAAGCCAATTGTTGAGCTAATCATCTGGCATTAATGGATGACCAACTTTTACATTATTTTTGTATCTACTTGCAAGACTTTACCTCTTGTATAATATTCTTTATTATATGATTGTATATTTAATCTTTTACGTATAAAAAATTGTGTTTGCACTTTTTCTTTTTTCCTTTGAGAAATTCTCTGAGTATGCAAAACACCCCAATTATTTGATTTTGGAGATGAAGCTTTGAAAAATCGTGTACCTACTTCACTTAGGTTTCTCATGCATAATTGCTGGTGCTCTTTAACTGTTTAATGAGTGAGACTGTTGAAGTTATTGTGATTTTGATATGAGAGCAACCAAGTCCCAGGTGTTTAAAAATTTAAACTTTAGAGAGCACAACTTGGCTTTGCATTAAAATTTTCCTAGAATTGAAGAATGTGATTTACACGTGGAGTGCAACATGTAAATGAGTCTGGATTCCGATTAGATTTAAGGGCAATCAATGAGATTCATGCATCATGTGATTTTTTTTTTTATTTAATTTGATTAGGTTCTACCCTGAGAATAATAATAATATTTTAGTTTTCTAGCTAATTTCATGGTGTCCATTTGGATAATGCTTTTTACTATTTGCTTATTTCTTTACCTTAGAATTACTTTAGTAAATCATATTATATATTGTTGCTTTTCGAAGATTATATTATATATATTTTTTAGTGATTAGTCTTGCAAAAGTTTGATGTGCTGCTGTAGAAATTGCTGTGGACTAAATAATGCATATCAAAATTGTTGAAAGCGGTGTCTATTTGGAATCCCAAAGAGCTTTATATGAAGTATTTAATTGAAAAGAACTGAAGTTGCAATAGAGTCCATCCGCGAAGCTTGGGTAGTGCTTATGACGTTTGCCATGATATCTGCCTTAGCAAATCATTACCTTGAGAATTCATCATTGATCATTGATCTTATTTCTTTATATATATATATATATATATATATATATATATATATATATATATATATATTAAAGAATAGATTGATCATTATCCATTCCTTAATTGCGAGGCTTATAGTAGAGGAGGGTTTTTAAAAATTTTTCCAATTAAGTTTTTTTTTTTGTGTGTGTGTGGATAATTTGATTGTAGAGGGAGAGAAATTTGAACCTTATATGTCTCTGTTGGAGATATTAGGAGGTTCTAACCAATTGAGCAAAAAAGTTTTTTGCTCCATCGAGTCATATTATTTTAGAATACTACCATTAAGAAACTGATGTGTTTATTTGTGATAATTCTAAATGTGACCTGCAGCATTCCTATATGTGGTGATTCTAAGTTTGATGTTTGGGTATTCACTATTCACTTGTTACACATTCTATATACTAAAACTATGGTAGGGGCATCCATGTGACAACATAGATGAATCAATAATCATATCATATGATAACTCATTTGTATTAAAATTTGTAATACGATCCTAACATGAGTCTCGTAGCTCAATTAATGTCTCCTAGTATTTTCAACAAAGAGACATTCAAGGTTCAAATCTCATCTCCTCTATTGTAAGTAACAAAGTATCGAATTTAAAAAAAAAAAAAAAAAAAAAGAAGAAGAAGAAGAAGAAGAAGAAGATTATAATACTATCCCAAATATTGCTCTTTCTATCATTCCAAACAAAAACAAAAAATTTTGGGTGTAATTAAGATTCTATAAAATCTCATAAAGTTACAAGATCATGATTAAAATATTTTCTTGCATTAGGTTTTGTGTGTGTGTGTGTGTGTGTGTTTTGGTTACCTCATGTAAATTTGGATAGCAACAAAGTAGGACGAGGTTGGATTAGAGATGCCGCATTCTCGTCCTATCCCCTTTTCAAAGTGAAGAAAATCTACATGGGATGGGACATGATGAGTTGTAGGTATTTGTCACATCTAACGAAATAATTTCAACATGAAGGAGGTAAAGATAAAAGAGAGTTGAAAAGTGCTAATTGTGAGAGTGCTAAAAAAGAGATAAAACAAGTGTTCTAGGAAATAGTAAGACATGTATAAAAATAATTAAATTATACATTAACTAAACACTCAAAAATATACATTTGAGGTGGCATGGGGCAAGCAACCTATCCTCGCCCCGTCATCCTTTCGAGACAAGGAAACTTGATCATGTTACGGCACAACTTCTCCTCCTCCTCCTCCCCGCCCCCCCACCTCAAAATTCATTAACACTGTCCAATCAACAATCCTATTTTTGAGTAACTATTCTTAGAAAAATGAAAACAAAAACAAAACTTTAAAAATAGAAAAGGTCCACGTTATTTTTTCATTTGTGGCTTCTATTTTCGTAATTATAATTCAGTTTTAAGACTACATGATTTTCAACTGTCCTCAAAAGAGGCAAAACACAGTTCAAAATAAGCCCATGGTTTTTTTTTTTTTTTTTTTTGGTTGCATCTATTTTGGTACTAATAATTACTCATTTTTTAGAAACTACATTATTTAAAGAAAACGACATAAGGGCAATGTCAAATCCCACTACGTGACACGTTGCAGTTGTCTTTTTTTTTTTTTGTTGGTAATCACACTTCACATGTTGCAGTTGTCGCATATCATACAAAACAATTGGAATGAAATGAACATATAAATTGTTTTTTTCTTTTAATCAAAGATATGGAACAGAATAATTGTTTTGGGTGACTAAAATTTTAGGGATAAAGGAATACAAACCAATAGGGACCCATAATAACCAACGATGTCTACTGTTCAACCCGAGTGAACTTTGGGCGACAATTTGATGGGTTTGCAAATCACATATTATTATTATTATTTATATTATTTTTCTGGTATAAGTGAAATTTTGGGCGACAATTTTATGGGTTTGCAAATTAATATAGACCTAATAATCTAGAAAACCTGGAAAAATCGGTTTAACAAAAGCTTTCTCCAAAGTTGATAACGTGTTATTAACAAAATATATCACATTAAATATTCATTTTATAAGGTTTATTTTTCAGGTTTTTAAAAATAAGTTTGTTAGGAAAAACTGTAATTTGTAACTCAAAAATAAAAAATCGATTTTTTTTTAAAATTATGCTTTAAAATGTATGCTTTTCAAATCACAATGCAAAAGAGCACCCTCTATTGCGTGCACAACTTAATTTATGAGTTAGTTTTACTTAGTATTACTCATCAATTTATGAGTTACACACAGTAGTTTTACTTTATAATAGAGTCTTGGCGACTGGGCTACGGTTTGGTTAGGTTAGATTAGAATTGAATATAGATCAAATGGTAAAATTTATGTACAATTCTTAATGTTCCTTAGTTTTTCGAATTGAATTCAAACCACAAAAATTCAACAATGTAGTTTAATGGTCAATTCAACCATATGATAATTAAAAAACCTAATACACAATACTTAAAAATATGTAACTAAATTTTATATCAAGTTAAAGCATTCTGTTATTCCAATTATCCAAGTCTTTTTTTTTTCCTTTCTCTTTTTCATGCAGGTTTAGGGTTTATTTGGGATCCACTTAATTATTTTGCTGAAATTGAAAACTTTTTACTGAAAGTACTGTAGATAAAAGTAAAAGTTAGTTGAAATAATTCAATGAGACTCATGAATAATACCAAAAAGTGTAATAGGATCTATGAATAGTAACAAAAATAAAATAGTAAAATAAGTTGGCTTTTTAATTTAGATCCAAAAGCACACATAGACAAATTAGTGGATATGAGTTCACTTTTGTCAGGTCTAATTTTGCTTTTCACGGTTTTTTTTTTTTTTTTTAAGCTTTGTTTTGTCAGCTGTTTCCAACAATGGATAAGCTACGTATCGAAAATCATACAATAATGCAAATCTTAAAACCCTAATTTTGACTTTGTAAGCAGTTTTCTCGGGTATTGATTACATGAATGTCTAAAAAGCATTACCTTAATTAATACTATATTCAATTTGGCAAGATTTGTCGCCATGAGAATGCCACATGGTTTACAGCTATTTGTTCTATAATCTCGCTTAAAATTCATGCACAACAAGGCTGCTACCATGTTCAACATTTAAAGCATATTCATAACTTGATTTACCTTAAAAAAGAGCCAAGTGTGAAATAGGTATCAAACAATCTTAGCCATGTGAAACCATACGATTGGATGCTATAATATATGTGTGTACGTATATTCTTCAAATGCTATTACAAGATGTGGGCATAATAAATAAGTGTCGATCAGAAAACTCAAAATTTATCAGGGTATATGCTCTTAATTGTTCTTTCTGCTCACACCTGCTCAATAAAGTATTGTATGCTGCAGGGACCAAAAATTGACTTACAAGAAAACAAAAACAATAAACCAGTGAGGTGTTATCAAGCTAGTGAAAAATAATTGTAGTATTGGACAAAACCCATAATTCACATATTTTAATTGATCAAGAAACGAGGACATTGTTGTCAGAAATAATATTTTTCACAACTTTTTCTTATTAACATAATTTGTTATAATTAGTAAAAATTTGCTTTTATGTGATTATTTTTGACAATCAACACTACTTTTATTATGTATCAACGATGATTAAAAAAAAAAATGTTAGTCATTAAACTTATCATTTATAGCCACTTCTCTCTGGAATCTAAAATATGTTTATGTGGGACACTAAAGAATGGTGTTGTTTATTCCTAACAAGTAGTGTAGTACAAATTATAAATATAGCTTTGATTTGAAGTTCCTTTTGGGAGGGTAAAGATGGTTCTCTCGTGACGTTGAGATAAGCACATGCTTTTAAAATTATATTATATATTGGGACAACAAGTTATCTTATAATATGATCCATCGTTTTCCCCGTAGTAATTGACAATGGCCCAATACACATTGTACATCTTTGCAGGTAGGACAGCCTTGTTAGAGTGAGAAACAGAGAGAGCTTGGACAGCATGATAAAATATCATGGCCGTTTGGCATGCATGTCTTTTTGTTGATTGCATGGATGAAGGTTTATTTTTTTATTTTTTATTTTTTATTACAAACGAGAGTGTCACCGTTTCGAGTATCTAATTATTCATTTAGGTATATAGGTATATGTAATTTTCTCGTCTCACACGCACCAAGTTATTACAGAGAAAAATCCTATGGAGTGGTTCAAGATGCTAGAAAATGTTTCAAATTTAGAATCTCATTTATATGGTGAGATTTTAAGAACCACTAAGCCATCATCTTGAGAGTTTTTTCTTCAAATTTTTATGCCAATGAATGAGTACTAATTGTGAGGAATATTTATATAACTATACATAATATGCATAATTCAAATTAGTTAATTGGAATTTGACTGAATATGTAATGCCATCTGGCCCATCATCAAAGAATTAATGCAATTTGGCAGCCAACATGTTTCATGTGGTATTCAAATGGGAAATGATGATAAGAGGATAAATATCAGCTTAAGATATATAATATGCCAGTCTGATTCCAAGAAAGATAGAATAATCAATCAATAGCAATGGTTGTTGTTGTCATCAAGGTTATATATATATATATATATATATATATATATATATATATATCATGCAGAATAAGCAGTTTTGTATGTACTATTCTAACTATCATATTGCAACCCTCATCTAGGAAGTTTATCCCAAACCAACGTTAAATAACAAAGTAAAACACATATGTCATTGCTGGAAAATCGGAAAATCACATCTTATTATGGTATTATCTCTCTTTCACATGGTTTTTGAAAGTTTGAGATATCACACATTAGTAAGAATGAAAATCATCCAGCACATTTGTTAGCAAAACACGTTCAAGGTATTGAGTATTATGTTACTTGGATTAAAGAGAGCTCTTATTCCTTAGAATATGCTCTTTCAAATGATCTAATTTCTTTTTAGTTCAATTTAATGAAGTTCAAGTTTCTTATTAAAAAAAAGTAAAACACATTTGATATATTTTCACTTGCAAGGGAACTCTTTGATTAACAATGAGTAAAAGTTCTATTATATATAAAAATAAAAAAAAGAAGAGATTTTAAATTGTTACACATAAGCAAATTACTTCTTTTTTTTTTTTTTTTGAGATTTTAAATATTACACATAAGCAAGTAAGTTTAAAAAAAAAAGTCAAGAAATTAAAAAGTTGAACCAAACACACAAGCATCTGCATGAGCATATTCTTGGTAGGCTTAGTACTAGAAGATATTATCATTGTCTATTGATATCAAAGTCGCGAAACATGAAGTAAAAAACAAAGGAGAAATTGGTCAACTCCAATAAACGATTTCCCAAAATATATATATATGTTAGGTGAATTATTTGTTATTACATAGTGTACGTAGTATTGGATAGTGATGCTTCTTGCTTGATTATCACAAAAAAAAAAAAAGTGATGCATCACATCTTGCTTTGTTTAGTCAATTGTAGTATAGTATTATTTATTTATTTTGAAATTGAAAAAAGAAAAAGAAAAGAAAGAATCGAAGTTGTCACTCTCTCCAGATCGAAGTTGGTCAGCATCTTATTCTTCATGTTGGGTTGCCTAAACTTGAGGAACAACTCATGTGGAT
Source organism: Quercus agrifolia (assembly GCA_029955455.1). Taxonomy (NCBI): domain Eukaryota; kingdom Viridiplantae; phylum Streptophyta; class Magnoliopsida; order Fagales; family Fagaceae; genus Quercus; species Quercus agrifolia. Next base: position 10,337,662 of record JARQAD010000004.1, on the reverse strand, counting down.
GAACTTGTCATCAAATGGCGGATATGGGTTCATAACTCACAATTGTAAATGCTGCTACTTTTTTTTTTTTTTGAGAAACTTGTAAATGCTGCTACTATTAATTGTAACAAGAGCTAATAAATACAGTACATCTTTAATGTTTGTCCACACTGAAATGTTGTGCCATGTTTATTTTATAATATATACTTATGCTCATAGTCATGGATGAGATCCAAGTCACACTGACACACAAGGACCAAAGCTATGAAAACACCTTCCCAATCATAAAATGAAAAGCGGAGAATCGGAAACGATTTCAAAAACATCTGCAAAAAAACAGTGATGGACAATAATTGAGACTTGCAGGTCTAGTCCTAGTCCTAGTCCTAGTCCATAAAATAATTATTTGAGACAGCCAGATATGCACCTAATCTGATAAGACCATATATAGTTATTTTCCAATTTTGCCTATGAAAGATCTCAAGAAAATTTCATTTCTACATCTCAATCTGAAGCTATTTTTATATATTATAATTGGAGCAGATTACTGCTTAAACGTGTTCCATATGAAAGGGATAAGATTTGAATATATATATATATATATATATATACACACACACGCACGGTTCGCTGCACATAGAAATAGAATTGGAGATTATCAACAAAAACAAAAAATGAAAGAGTGAGAATTGGAAGGGAGGTCATGGTTGGTGGCTGTAGGCCAGACCAAGTTCTTTTGTGATGCATGATTAAAACATGGATTATCATCTTGATAAAATTTTGAGAAGATCTTTTTTAGTCTATATGCCCGAGACCATTCAATGTATTTGGTGTATCACATATTTATCCATATTCAATGTGTTTGGCATATTACATATTTATCTCGCATAAGGTTTAGATCTCACTAAATTAGGAAACTTGTATCTATGTGAAAGAGAAATGTAGTAGAGTAATGCGAGTAATTCTTATATATTCTTGGAGAACAAAGAATAGTGTTCTCTCTTCTCATATTCACGGTGGGGTCAGAGCCGACTGAATGCTAAAGCAAGAAATGTAGTCGCCTAAAGCCCCAAGTAAAAAAAAGGCCCCCAAATTTTAATCAATAGGGTTATTTATAATCAATAAATAAAATAATATTTTTTTACTAGATAAAAAACAAATAAAAGAGAGAGAAAAATGCAACGTCCACAATATTTTTCACAACACTTTTACAACTAATGTTAAATAATAGGTTGTTATTGATGGCAAAAAAATAATTATAGCGCTATTTTCAAATAGAAAACAAAAAGCAACTTAAAACCTAGGATTTGTTGTAAAAAAATATTGTGAATGTTGCACTTTTAAAAAAAAAGATTAATAATAAGAGTTGAGATAGCGAACTTTTACTAGTTCTCATTTAAGTCTACCACTAACACCTCTTTTTTACTTACTACTATCAATCTGCCATATCAACAAGTATGAATAATTTTGTCAAACTTTTTCTGTCTATAAAATTTCTAAAAAAAGAAAAAATTCTATGTAGTTTATATTAATTAGTAGTAATTTTGCATCTAATACAAGATAATCAATTTTCGCCTTAGGCTCCCAAATATATCAAGCCACCCCTGGGTGAGGTTCATTCATTAAATTCACAATGGGATCTACTATGAATATAAAAGGAGTGAGTACTATTTCTCTCAATTATGGGAGTACCTAAAAATTTTCCGTGTAATATACCGAATGTATGAAATGGTTTCTTAATCTATATGTCAATAATATAGAGGACTCCTTATCAATAGTAAAAAGGGTATTTACATAATTGAGATCTATTATGTGAAAGACTAGGTAATATATAGCTAATTTGGAGAACTTTAATTTGTGCAATATATAAAAGTTTGATTCAAAAAATATTTATATCATTAGATAATACACATTTAATTAATAAATTAAAAAGTCAAAATATTACTGTTATATATAAATAACTTACGTAATTTAGTCATAATTTGTTTAGTAATTTTTTTTTTCCAAAAAAATTGTGAATTCTAATTAATTAAACAAATAAATATTATTTTCTAGAGTACATTCTATAAGAATTCAATGGCATCACTCATTTTTACACCGTATAATAAAATATTACCATATCAAACTATTCTAAGTTTAAGAATAGAGACCATTATACACAGATTTTCTTAATAGTTACTATTTGTATGAACATAATTATTATTATTTTTTATATGTTAAAAGGTTGTTTTTATTTTTATGATTGATAATGCCACAGAGACATTAGAAATTTTCATTGGAAAGTAATTGTAGATTGGGATGATATATTAGGTTTAGGTTTGCGCGGTAAGGATATGACAACTGGAAATCAATGGTATTTAACTATTTATTTGGATAATGGAACACAAGGTCTAGAAGAATTAAACATTATTATTGATGATAATCTTTCACCTAACTCGGTTTTTAGTCAAATGAAAAGAAATACAAGTATCAATTACTTCTAATATTATTCGGATCGATCCAGTTGAACTCTTGGAGTTTGCTCCTCTAAATATTAATTATGTTGTTTTAGCCGATTTATCTGTTTCTTGATAATATTTCCGATGTGTTTTTCCTTAAAAAAAAAAAAAAATACTTGATTCAGTGGCTAAAATGGCTTTGTCATACGAGTAACTCATTTGTACTATAGCACACAAAAGCTTTATGCAGTACATGTATAAATGACAAGGTAACTACTAGTTGTGATATTAGCTCTTAATGAAGGTGAAAAAATTAGGTTATGTTTGGTAACAGATTTTATTTTCTATTTTCAAAAACTTGTTTTTGGGAATATAAAGAAAAAACAATTTTCTTGTATTTTTGAAATCAAAAACATGTTTGGTTAGTTAAAATTAAAGAGATAGTTTTTTGAAGAAAAAAATAGAAAATACTAAAATATGTTGTAACTAGGATTTAAAATTTAATGTTAACTCATTAAATAAGAAAGATTCATTAAATTAAATGTATGTTTTCATTGACTTTTGAAAATTAGAAACTGAAAACAACATTTTGCATGTTTTCAGTTTCTTTCACAAATTGAATTTTGAAAACAATTTTTGTTTTCTGCCTATTTTGAGTTGCCAAACAAGTTTTTTAGTCTTAAAAATAGAAAATTGTTTTTGAAAACAAAAAATAAGGGGAAAAAACAGTTATCAAACATACCCTTAATAGTTTGTGCTTGGTTTATGTATAATGAAAAACAATTTTTCATGTTAGAGAAAGTTTTGACCAAGAGAAGAAGCGAATGATGTTGATTTTTTTTGTTTATAACTTTATATAGCTATTACAACAAGAGGGAGAGGAGGGATTTAAACCTTAGTTCTCCTCATAAGGGAAACTTGGTAATACCACTAAATTACAAGACTCTTGGCGATTTTGATGTTTCTTTTACAAGGGATATATATATATATATATATATATACACACACACAATTTGATGTTGCTTTGACGCTGTTTCTTCGGTTTTAGTATTCGTTTTACATTTTATGTATTGAATGTTTTTTTAGACTTATATGATGACACGTTGTTAACAGTGTTAAGAACTACTTAATATAATATATATTATTATTTAGACTTTATATAATATGAATTGCAAGTATATATTTAAATTTTAGCTGATCTCATCAAATTTTGTCATATAAGCTTGATATATTATATATAATATGAATTGCAAGTATATATTTAAATTTTAGCTGATCTCATCAAATTTTGTCATATAAGCTTGATATATTATATTAATATCCTCCATTAGAGTCTTGACATATCATATTTTCCTTTTATAATAGAAGAAATAGTTTGATATAAAAACAAAAATATGCAATCATAATAAGTATCTATTCATAACTATCATAATTATACTAATAGCCTTGTACCTCGACTGATTGACACATTCTAATGTTTTTAATGGAGACATTCAGAGTTTAAATCTTCCAACTCCCAACTATCAAATTATAAATTAAAAAAACCATAATTATCAACTTGTGTATTTAGAAAAAATAAAATAAAATAAAGATAGAATATCATATATTTTGTTGGTAGGAAAGTAATTTGTTAAAATGTCTCATGTGTTGCACAAGTTATCTGTTAGTATGATAAAACTGAAAACATTTAAATTTTGCTTGATCTTATAATATTTTGCCACGTAAGTTTTTTAGACTTCACAATTTTACATGTTATTATTCTAATTTATTAATTGAGCTTAGATTCTATATTATATTTAAACCCTCTAACTCTATTAATCTATCAAAATAGTCCCACTATTTGAATTTTGCCACAATTAAAAAAAAAAGACTATTAATGAACACCAAAATCAATAAATTTTAAATTTAGACAAAAAAGACTACTCATAACTATCATAATCAGATTTCAAATTTAGAAAAAAAAAAATATATATATATATATATATATATATATATTTTACGAAACTTTTTTAGGCATTGCATAGATTACTAAGTAATTACAATAAAGGTCCGATTAACGGGTGTCTTACCATTTTAAAAAAGTTTGAATATTACTTTTATAGGAAATATAAAAAAATTATCAAAATAACCAGTTACATCTTTCCTTTTTCATAAAAAATTTTCTAAAAATATTTGCTAAACCAATAGCGCATCTCAGAACATTCGTTAACTTTTGCCTTAGAATAAATTAGTTATATTGTCATTTATGCATGTTTGGTATCTTATTGTACTGCAGAAAATTTTATTTTATTTATTTGTATGTTTGCTTTGTTGTTCCAACCTTAAGCGAAGATGAGATTCAAATAAAATAAACTTGTAATAATGAAAAACAAAAGAACATATTTGTTGCTTCAATATTCTAATTGGTTTTTATATAGTGAAATATGTGTGTGTGTCTCTCTCTTTCTCTTGCGCATGCGCAAGAGGTTATATACACATACAACAAACGTCTTGTAAGAAGAATGAAAAAAATGGGAGTAAGAGTGAGTTCAAATCCCCCTTCATCTATTATTGTAATTATCATATTATCAACAAAAAAGATGAAGAAGAAGAATAAGATGAAGAAATAGACATCATATTTTCTTGTTGTTTAATATATTCAATTTTATCTTTGTTTGTTCCGACATTAACATTATTTTCTAGAAAATAAATCATTTTCTAAAAAGTATTTTCTAAAAAATTTTCATTTTCCTATATTTGGAAGCAACCTTAAAATAAATTGAAAAATTATCTCTAAAACTTCCCTTATGTAGCTTGGTGTGAGATAGAGTTATTTTCTAAAAAATTTTAGTGGAAAACAACTTTATTTCATGCTAAATTAAATAAGGAAAGTCAGAATATAATTTTCTTTTAACTCATTTTGTTTTCATACTACCAAATGCAAGAAAATGAAAAAAAAAAAAATCTTCACATAAAATTTTTCATCAAAACAAACAAAGTATTCACTACCAAAAAAAAAAAAAAACTGGGTTAGGCGGCGTTTGTAAAACGTCACAAAAAACCAAAAAGTGTTCTTGTAAGCACAAATGGTCCATCGCAGCGTTTTTTATTACGACGGTCAAAAACGTCGCTATAACACCTTTGCAATAGGTCTATTGTGACGTTTTTAAAAACGTCGCCATATATATTTATATAACTCTTTACCAGAATTCAAAAACCTTTAGTGACATTTATGATTTGCTATTAACTCATTTTGGTTATTAATTTTTGTAGGCAATTGTAGATAGGATAGAATTTAAATTTGAGTAATGTTAGATATGGGGTTTGTCCCGTAGTTTTGTCCACTTTGGAGAGCCAAGTCCTCACGGTTTTGTTTACGAAGGGGTGGGATTGTCCCACATCGCCTAAGTAACCCTCCCACTCATGCTTTATATGCCCTTGGAGCTTGCATGAGTGTACCACTACTACACATGTGTAGTAGTGGTACACTCATGCAAGCTCCAAGGGCATATAAAGGATGAGTGGGAGGGTTACTTAGGTGATGTGGGATTGTGTAGTAGTGGTACACTCATGCAAGCTCCAAGGGCATATAAAGCATGAGTGGGAGGGTTACTTAGGCGATGTGGGACAATCCCACCCCTTCGTAAACAAAACCGTGAAGGCTTGGCTCCCCAAAGCGGACAAAACTGATTAATGCGGGACAAACACCACACTAGAGATACAAATTTTTTTACTAAAAGTTTTACAAACTGCTGATGTAGTGAGTGGTTATTAGTAAATGAAAAATTGATGTTAATGGTGGGCTTAGATGAAAACCAATAAGAAGTAGGTCACATCGTCAGTTTGTAAAAATGTTATAAAATAGTTTGTGATTATAACATTACTTTTTAAATTTATGATATTAATTAAACTATTAGAAAATGATGAGTATTTATCAAAACACATAAATTATTCGTTGATGTAATGGCAGCAAGCCAAAGACTTGTTTCACCTGGATTGGAAATTTCCCAAGCAGGACTAAAAAAAAAAAAAAAAAAAAACACCGGAAATATCAATTTTGGATATATTATATATGTTGTATTGGGTTCAAAATTTCAAACTCATACCATTATACAAATGGCAATAAGATGAATTAGTCACTAACCCGTGCAATGCATGGAAAAGCTATTGACTTTGAAAAAAAAAATCCAACAATGAGTAAATAGACATTTTGCTAGTTAGTATTTTTTTTTTTTTTAAATTAAGAAATATTTAACTTCTATACTTTTCCATAGTTTAGAAGTGTTGTCTAACATTGAACGTTACTGAACTGCAAGTGCATAGTTACCGAAATCTACAAAGCAATTTACAATTCTTAAATTAATAAAGCAAAACTCCCAATAGTTATATATACATACACACTTAAAAATAATATAAACTGCAAATATTTAAACAAAGACCATGATATAAGGAAGACACACCAAGTTTCAAATTTGAGTAGCAATATGACTTTCTCGTAGTAATAACAATATAGGCAATTCAAAACATAGAACAATATCAAAATTATAATACTTAATTCCATTGTCTTTTATGTTGAATCCAAACAAATAATTAATTGAAATTAATCCAAACAAATAATTAATCAACAAAAAATCATAGCTTTTAATAAGAAAACAAAAAATCACATGAACCTAAATAAAAAGCATTTAAGGTGAAGAATTAAGATCAACCTACTAAGACACAAATACCAAAAACTCCAAAACTTAAAACTTCAAAATTTATAGAATCCCCAAATTCTACTTCAAAACCAAACCAAATTCAACAAATTTATATATAACATACCAAATAAAAATTTATCATTCTCTAGGCTAGAGGACATAGGTTGTAACTTTGATTTTCTCCAAAAAAATAGAGATCTTTTATCTGCCATGTACAATATAAAAAAATAAATATAATATGAAAAACTTGAAAAACTGTAAAGCTTAAAAAATTTGTGGTGAAGTTTTATAGATTTAATAAAAAGTAAATGTCTTTGGTTTTAATTATACTGTAAATGATATTTTGAAAAGAAAAAAAAAGTTCTATACTTTTGCCTCTTGAGCATCTTAATTACTTGTTGACCAAAGGCACTTGCAATATCAAGTTCTATAATCCATATAGGCAATCCTGTGGAAGCAAGAGTATCAATAGAAGATCTCACGTAAGCAAGGTCTGGAGGAATGTTGATTTTGGTTTTATATATATATATATATATATATATATATATATATATATATATATATATATATATATATATAAATTATCAACGTTTGGGTTTAAGTTTAAGTTGGATTTGTTAGAGAGATAAAGTTTCACTCCTTGCTAAGTTTGGATTAAACAAAAAAAATTTGTTTAAAAAAATGATAATAATGAGTTTGAGTTTAAGTTGGACTTGTTAGAGAGATAAAGTTTCACTCCTTATTAAGTTTGGACTAAACAAAAATAATTTTATTTAAATAAAATGATAATTTTATTTAAATATTGTGCTGACGAGGAAAATTGTGAGAACTTCAGATGCTTCGGTTTTATATATATTTATATATATATATATATATATATATATATATATATATATATATAGTAATAATATAAGTTGAAAGTAATGCAAGTAAATGCAAAGCTATAAGACTAGCCAGGTAGGCGGTAGAGCCAGCCAAGTAGGGGGTATAGCTTGTATAATTAAAGTAAATGAAAGCAATTTAGAACCGTCTGAGATGGCGGTAATCCGTCCAAGGTGGCAGTAGTAACAAGTAATATAATGAACATAAAACTGAAAATACTTGTTATTGAAAGTAGAATAAAACACTTACAGTAGTAGTAGTGATTACAAGTTGTCAACAGTTACAAGGCTTAGGAACTGAACTAGTTACAAGCTTTGTAGTGAAATAGGGATAGTAACAAGGAATTCTCTCAAAGAAATGTTCACTATAAGCTCACTAGAAGGAACTCTCTCTAGAGAAGAAGACCTGAACTAAAACTTAACTAAAACTTAAGAGACATCCCCCCTTAAATAGGCATAACACAAAGTGAATAGTAAAAAGTGAACAGTGATCAGTACAATGAACAGTGATTGCCAGAGTGATGTTGGTGTGATAAATAGCCTTGGAAACCTGGGGAATCATTAGCCTTGGAGTCTTTTGAAATCATCTTTTTAGTAGGAAATATGGGGAATCTCCTTTTCAGAAGACATGAGGAATCTCATTACCAAATGTGGAAAATAGTAATGGGATTTGACCAGAAAGTAAACATTGCAACAATTTTGGCCGTTGTGCAGGCCAAACAAATAAGGGAATCAAATTTTTAATCAATCTTTGGCTAAGTCATCAGCATCTTCTTCATCATGACCAAACCAGTCTTGTGGGTAAGGATAGTTCTGAGGATAGGGGTAATAAGGTTCTTTTGTAACAGAGGCCTGGGAGGACCTTTCATCATCTGAATTGGTAGCTTCAGCTTCATCATTATATATTGCTGATGATTCAGATGATGATAATGACAGGGATCCTTACTGGCTTTCTCAAATGTTTGAATATAGTTTTATCAGATTCATAAGATTAACAAGCCATCTTAAAGCCAGCCAATTCCCACAAATTATTCAGGATTCTATTAAAAGATTTAATACTCCTTTTGTTACTATCAGATGTTGGAGTACGTTACCTAGAATGGGAACGAGATAACTGGATGAATGTCTGGCCTTCAAAGCATCTCATTCTCATTAATGGTCATACTTACCAAGGGCCATGGTTTGAAGGGAATTCTCAATTATCCTTTGCTGATCCTTTTACTCTCACAGAATGTTGGAGCAATTATTTTAATAACCAAATTATTGATGTTGCTCACAATCTATGAAAAAGCTATCATTTTATGGGTAGCACAAATAGAATTTTTGTCTTTGGTCCTAGACCATATTCTGATGTTGTTGCTCATTTAAGGGTGGCTGACCATTGTAATCCCATAAAGTTTCTCATCCCAGGGAGGACTCCAGCGTTTCAGCCAATTTTTTATTGTGGATTCTGTAATAAGTATGCTATTTCCCATGAGCATGATTGGGGTTCTCCACGGGGCCCTTTTGATGGTTATCCTTCCGATGCTCCTTCCACCGATTAATGATTTTTACTAATAAAGATGATTCCCTTGTTTAACTGGCCTGCACAAAGGCCAAAATGCTTCAAAAATTGTGTTATTGAAAATCCGGAACTGTTTCAAGATAACCCGAATTTGGCGGAAGGTTTTGATTCTCCCATTTGTCTGATATGCACAATAGTCAAAATCTTCAATGATTACTACTACTTCAAGATTGTTTCCCACCAATTTAATGTTTCTGAGGATTCCTATTTGTCCGCTCACCTGGCATTAGATGACAAGCCTTCTTTCTTTGCTATTTTGTGATTGGTCCTTTTGGCATCAATAATATGGCCTAGAGGGTTGTCTAGACTCTATTGACACCCATCATTTTGGCCTAGGTTCTCACATTTTCAGAAGTTTCATCTCTACAATTGATTCCCCACATTTTGGAGACAAAAAGAAGAAATTTACTATTCACTATCACTATTCACTGTCGCTATTCATCCGTTACTATTCATGACACTGTTCACTCCGAATTTTTGCCTATTTAAGGGGGGTTGTCCCTTATGTTTGAAGCAAGTTTTAGTTAAGTTTTAGTTCAGGTCTTCTTCTCTAGAGAGAGTTCCTTCTAGTGAGCTTATAGTGAACCTTTCTTTGAGAGAATTCCTTATTACTATCCCTATTTCCCTACAAAGCGTGTAACTAGTTCTAGTTCCTAAGCCTTTGTAACTGTTGATAACTTGTAATCACTACTACTACTGTAAGTGTTTTATTCTACTTTCAATAACAAGTATTTTCAATTTTATGTTCATTATACTACTTGTTGCTATTGCCACCTTGGACGGATTACCGCCATCCCAGACGGTTCTAAATTGCTTTCATTTACTTCAATTATACAAGCTATACCCCCTACTTGGTTGGCTCTGCCGCCTACCTGGCTGGTCTTATAGTTTTGCATTTACTTGCATTACTTTTACTTGCATTACTTTCAACTTATATTATTACTGTACAACCCCCCTTAAATAGGCAAAAATTCTGAGTGAACAGTGTCATGAATAGTAACAGATGAATAGTGATAGTGAATAGTGACAGGTGAATAGTAAATTTCTTCTTTTTGTCTCCAAAATGTGGGGAATCAATTGTAGAGCTGAAACTTCTGAAAATGTGAGAACCTAGGCCAAAATGATGGGTGTCAATAGAGTCTAGACAACCCTTTAGGCCATATTATTGATGCCAAAAGGACCAATCACAAAATAGCAAAGAAAGAAGGCTTGTCATCTAATGCCAGGTGAGCGGACAAATAGGAATCTTCAGAAACATTAAATTGGTGGGAAACAATCTTGAAGTAGTAGTAATCATTGAAGATTTTGACTATTGTGCATATCAGACAAATGGGAGAATCAAAACCTTCCGCCAAATTCGGGTTATCTTGAAACAGTTCCGGATTTTCAGTAACACAATTTTTGAATCTTCATTAGAGAACACAACACCACTATTTTTGATGAAAATATGGGTTGCGGTATTCTTGATGATGAGGATACTCTGATTTACATCATTCTCAAACATTTTGCTAGTATTCCATCTAATATTTCATCTCAAGTTTCTGATTTGTTGAATAATTTGAGAAGTCCTACTGTGTCTAATTTCAGATGGTATCAAGATGTTTTTATTTCCAGGGTAATGCTTCGAAAAGAATGCCACAAGCCTTATTGGAAAGAAAAGTTTATTGACAATCTGCCTCCAATCTTTGCTCATGAGGTAAAACAAGCATTGATAAGTAAAAATGATTCTATTAATCATGATAACCTCACTTATAGTGACATTTTTAATGCTATTAAAAAATTTGGTATTAATATATGTAATGATGAAAAATTGTTAAAACACCAATTACAAAATAAGAAAAAAGCTAAACATGAAATGCGTAATTTTTGTGAACAATATGGTTTGTCTCCTATTGCTCCTTCCAGGGAAAAAGGGAAGAAAAATGATAAAAGCCATAAAAGTTATAGTCATAAAAAATATAAAAAATATAAAAACAACTTTGTTAAACCTAATAATTTTCATGCTAAAAAGAAAAATGTTTCTGAAAAATATGACAAACAACCGGGTAAGAATAAGTTTAGCATGTTAAATATTGATAATAAAGATCAAGAAGAACTATTCAAAATCCTTGAATCAAATAATTTGTCTGATTCCTTGAAAGATGATTTTTCTTCTTCATCTATTTCTTGCTATCAATTTGCTAATGTATCTACTGATCCTCCTAATATTAAAATTGGGTGTGGAAATTCATGTTGCAATAATATTAAATCTGTTAAAACTCTCACTAAATGTGAAGAAAATGAAACTGATAAAAAACAAAAATCAACTATAAGCTTTGAAGAAACTTTGAAAAGACTTAATAAAAAGAAATCCAAAAATTTAACTGTTAATGATTGACAACATGAAATTAATATTGTTAAACAAGAAATAAGCGAATTAAAACATAACAATAAAAGTGATAACAATCATATTAAACCAAAAATTGATAAATCTAATAGTGAACATGATGAGCACAAAGATGGAGATGAATCCAGTCCACAGACTCTTCTTTCTGATAAAGGTATTATTGATGTTTTTACTAATCCTCAACTTGCTCTTGTCAATAAAATACTTCCTCCAAAATGGTTTACAAAAGTTAAAATTGTTGTTTCTCCTGATTATCATTTCGTTGTTGTTGCTATGATTGACTCTGGTGCTGATATGAACTGTATCCAAGAAGGACTGATTCCTTCAAAATATTTTGAAAAATCTACTGAAAAATTGGTTTCTGCTAATGGAAGCCAAATGAAAATCAAATATGAATTGAATAATGCTCATGTTTGCCATGATAATGTTTGTTTCAAGATTCCTTCTATTCTTGTTAAAAATATGAATGATAAAGTAATTCTTGGTTTGCCCTTTATAAATGCTTTGTATCCTTTTCTTGTTGAACATGATGGAATTACTACTGATCCTTTTGGACAAAAAGTAAAATTCAAATTTGCTTCAAAAATCAAAATTGATGATGCTTTAAACCTGATTCATGCAAAAATTAAACATCTTAACTTCCTTCAACAAGAAGTTAGATACAAGAAAATTGCTGAATAAATTTCTAATAAACTATTGCAATAAAAAATTGATAATTTTCAGAAAATGTTGATTGATGATGTTTGTTCTGATGTTCCTAATGCTTTTTGGCATAGGAAGAAACATATTGTTGACTTACCTTATGTTAAAGATTTTAATGAGAAAAACATTTCCACTAAAGCTCGCCCTATTCAAATGAATGTTGAAACTGTTGAATTTTGCAAAAAAGAAATTGGTGATTTATTAGAGAAAAAATTGATTAGGAATAGCAAGTCTCCTTGGTCTTGTTCTACTTTTTATGTCCAAAAAAATGCTGAGATTGAACGAGGAACCCCTCAATTAGTAATTAATTACAAACCCTTGAATAAGGTTTTAGAATGGATTAGGTATCCTATTCCTAACAAAAATGACCTGGTCCATAGGTTGAGTGAAGCTGTAGTGTTTTCCAAGTTTGACATGAAGTCTGGGTTTTGGCAAATCCAAATTAATGAAAATGATAGGTACAAAACTGCTTTTACCACTCCTTTTGGACATTATGAATGGATTGTTATGCCTTTTGGTCTTAAGAATGCCCCGAGTGAGTTTCAAAACATTATGAACGATATTTTTAACTCATTCAGTCATTTCACCATTGTTTACATTGATGATGTTCTTGTTTACTCTAGTTCTATTGATGAACATTGGAAACACTTGTATTCGTTTCTAGATACTATCAAAAGAAATGGTCTTGTTGTCTCTGCTAAGAAAGCCAAATTGTTTCAAACAAAAGTTTGTTTTCTTGGTTTTGACATCTCTGAATGACAGATTCGTCCTATTGATAGGGCCATCCAATTTGCTGATAAATTTCCAGATGTTATCACTGATAAAACACAGCTCCAAAGATTTCTTGGGTCATTAAATTATGTTGCTGATTTCTACAAGGATATGAGGAAACAATGTAAACCTTTATTTGATCGGTTAAAGAGTAATCCTCCTCCTTGGTCTGATGTCCATACTTCCCTTGTTCAACAAATCAAATCTCATGTTAAGACATTGCCTTATCTTGGTATTCCTACTATTAGTGCTTTCAAAATTGTTGAAACAAATGCCTCTGATTTTGGTTATGGTGGTATTCTGAAACAAAGAGTTTCTCCTGAGTCACCTGAACAAATTGTGCGTTTCTATTCTGGTATTTGGAATAATGCACAGTTAAACTACAGTACTATTAAAAAAGAGATTTTATCTATAGTACTATGTATTTCAAAATTTCAAAGTAATTTGTTAAACCAAAAATTTTTGTTACGAATTGATTGCAAAAGTGCTAAATATGTTATTGAAAAAGATGTTAAAAATATTGCTTTAAAACATATTTTTGCCAGATGGCAAGCTATTTTGAGTGTTTTTGATTTTGATATTGAATATATTAAAGGATCCCAAAATGCCATCCCTGATTTCCTTACCTGTGAATTTCTACAGTGTCATAATGGCAAGTAAAAGGTCGAAATACAAGATGCCTGACACTAACAATCAAATTGTTAAAAATGAGCATGTTTCCCCTTTAAACACTGTTAACCATTTCACCACTCTAGGTACTATTCCCAAACCTAATTATTCTTCTGTTTTAGCCTCCACATATAATCCTTATGCTTTAACCAATGTTCATCAACCTGTTCAAATTGTTTTCCCTAGGAACCCTAATGCCTCCTAATATGTTAAAAAATGTTATGTTCAAAACTTGTTTTCTGTCGAGCCAAATAGGGCCTCCATTACTAACCCTTTTAGACTTGCTACCAGTTATTTTCCTCAACTATTTCACTGGATTCCTGAGCACGGACAAAAGACTGTGCAATACTATTCTGCAATTTTACAAGACGAGAATTCAATCACTATCAAGCCCATAAGGGATAAGGCCAATGGTGAAAAAATTATTTACCATAGTGTTTACTTAAACCACATTATTTCCGAAGAAAAGTGGGGCCCCAATCCTACTACCACAAGGACATTACCAAAATTCCCCATTTCCTATTCTTATCATGATTATATTACTGCCTGGTTCAGATTCATGCTCCACCAAAATGAAACTATGTCCCATTCATGGTTTGTCAATTTTAATAAAGATTTTGACTCAGATTTCCCCCTCTGGTTCATCCGATGGTGGACTCAGTTTGGTTTAGCTGTTGAAATATTTCCTACACCATTAAAGGATTGTTTCCTAAATTTCTCAATAAGGCTCAAAACTGACACTCATTGAGCTAAGTTTACTCCCCTATTGCATTTTATTAAAAAATATAAGATTCCATGGGTCCTAAAATGGCAATATGCTAAGGAAGATGATGTTCTCGCTCGTTGTTGGTATGTTAAATGGTGGGATAAGTTTTCCCACACCAATTCCATTATTAACAATGTCGACAGGGACTTCTTTTCCTCAAATGCTTCCCCATTAAAAATTACTACCCCAGTGCAAAAAGCTGTGGATGATGCACCTGATACACCTGCTTCCTCATCAATCAAAAATGTCGCACCACCTGTTAAGTCCAAAAAGAAGGCTCTGATACCATAAAGGGGGAAGGGACACGACGTTGGAAGCGGAACCATAGTTATACAATAATAATATAAGTTGAAAGTAATGCAAGTAAAAGTAATGCAAGTAAATGCAAAGCTATAAGACCAGCCAGGTAGGCGGCAGAGCCAGCCAGCAGAGCCAGCCAAGTAGGGGGTATAGCTTGTATAATTAAAGTAAATGAAAGCAATTTAGAGCCATCTGGGATGGCTGTAATCCGTCCAAGGTGGCAGTAGCAACAAGTAGTATAATGAACATAAAACTGAAAATACTTGTTATTGAAAGTAGAATAAAACATTTACAGTAGTAGTAGTGATTACAAGTTGTTAACAATTACAAGGCTAGGAACTAGAACTAGTTACAAGCTTTGTAGGGAAATAGGGATAGTAATAAGGAATTCTCTCAAAGAAAGGTTCACTATAAGCTCACTAGAAGGAACTCTCTCTAGAGAAGAAGACTTGAACTAAAACTTAACTAAAACTTGCTTCAAACATAAGGGACAACCCCCCTTAAATAGGCAAAAATTTGGAGTGAACAGTGTCATGAATAGTAACGGATGAACAGTGACAGTGAATAGTGACAGTGAATAGTAAATTTCTTCTTTTTGTCTCCAAAATGTGGGGAATCAATTGTAGAGCTGAAACTTCTAAAAATGTGAGAACCTAGGCCAAAATGATGGGTGTCAATAGAGTCTAGACAACCCTTTAGGCCATATTATTGATGCCAAAAGGACCAATCACAAAATAGCAAAGAAAGAAGGCTTGTCATCTAATGCCAGGTGAGAGGACAAATAGGAATCTTCAGAAACATTAAATTGGTGGGAAACAATCTTAAAGTAGTAGTAATCATTGAAGATTTTGACTATTGTGCATATCAGACAAATGGGAGAATCAAAACCTTCCACCAAATTCAGGTTATCTTGAAACAGTTCCGAATTTTCAGTAATACAATTTTTGAAGCATTTTGGCATTTGTGTAGGCCAATTAAACAAGGGAATCATCTTTATCAGTAAAAATCATTAATCGGTGGAAGGAGTATCGGAAGGATAACCATCAAAAGGGCCCTGTGGAGAACCACAATCATGCTCATGGGAAATAGCATACTTATTATAGAATCCACAATAAAAAATTGGCTGAAACGCTGGAGTCCTCCCTGGGATGAGAAGCTTTATGGGATTACAATGGTCAGCCACCCTTAAATGAGCAACAGCATCAGAATATGGTCTAGGACCAAAGACAGAAATTCTATCCGTGCTACCCATAAAATGATAGCTTTTCCATAGATTGTGAGCAACATCAATAATTTGGTTATTAAAATAATTGCTCCAACATTCTGTGAGAGTAAAAGGATCAGCAAAGGATAATTGAGAATTTCCTTCAAACCATGGCCCTTGGTAAGTATGACCATTAATGAGAATGAGATGCTTTGAAGGCTGGACATTCATCCAGTTATCTCGTTCCCATTTTGGTAACGTACTCCAACATCTGATAGTAACAAAAGGAGTATTAAATCTTTTAATAGAATCCTGAATAATTTGTGGGAATTGGCTGGCTTGAAGATGGCTTGTTAATCTTATGAATTTGACAAAACCATATTCAAACATTTGAGAAAGCCAGGAAGGATCCCTGTCATCATCATCATCAGCAATATATGAACCATCATCATAATTTATCAGGAGGCTAGGAAATGGATGTTTCTTTTCGTATACTCTGAGATTGCTCCCAAAGTGTTCTTCCTATTCTAGTTGGAGAAAAACATTATCACCTTCATCTAACTCATCTGGATCAGGAATAGTAGCAGTAACAAGTTTTTTAAAACTTTTGAACCATAGATCAAAAGATCTAAACATATCCTTGCTTTCCAGAATACGTAATTGTATATCTATTGGCAAGTTGGCAACAACACTTCTTAATATGGATTGGGTCTTAAGACTCAATTTAGCATAATCTGTGCCCATTATAGTCATTTTATCCTTTGAATGGATACCCTCTTTGCCAAAGAGTTAACTAAGGTAGGGATCATTTGTAATATTTGAATAGTTAACAGGATGGCTTCTAAAAGTCTCATTTTCTAGAACAAAGTCATCTTCTGAAGTAAAGGTTTTTTCTGGAACAAGGTTAGCATAGTAGTGTGTATAAACTTCATTTTGAGCAGTAAGGTTAACAAGGTGGATTTCGAGAGCTCGGAGAGTTTGTTGAAAAACATCATAGTGGTTTTCGGTAAAAGCAAATTGAAAGTTATCAAGAATGAGTTTAATAGAAGCTGGTAACTCTGAGTAGGTACCATTGTGGAATTGTAAATTTCGAGTTAAAACTTCCTGTAAAGCAATTATTATATCACCATTAGAGTATGTCACCTCTGCTGGGACATCTCTTTGAAGGGATGTTGCTCCATTGGATTTTACCCCAGAAGAAGCGCCTTCATGCATTTTGAAAGGTCGTCCCGTTGGGACCCTTTTGGGTTGAGAATAGTCATGTATAGGAGCTTTTCCCTTTGAAGCCATAATAATCCACTTATTAGTGGTATAAATATAAATATTACTATTATCCCACTTATTAGTGGTACTTATCCTCGCATTATCGTCCAATTCCTACAAAAAAGTATTGATAATGTTAGGACAGTTGATAGTATTAGCCGTATGAGTATTACCTTTAAAATCATCAGTGAAACATTGACAAGAACTCATCATTATTTCTTGGACAAGATCATTCATGGGGGAATATTTTTCATAAGACAGATTAGCAATATCTATGTCAATCTTTGAAGCAAATTTTAATTTTACTTTCTGTACAAAAGGGTCAGTAGTAATTCCGTCATGTTTAACAAGAAAAGGATACAGAGCATTTATAAAAGGCAAACAAAGAATTACTTTATCAGTCAAATTTTTAACAAGAACAGAAGGAATTTCAAAACAGACATTATCATGGCACACATGAGCATTTTTTAATTCATATTTGATTTTCATTTGAGAACCATTAGCAGAAACCAATCTTTCAGTAGATTTTTCAAAGTATTTTGAAGGAATCAATTCTTCTTGGATACAGTTCATATCCGCACCAGAATCAATCATGGCAATAACTGTGAAATGATAATCAGGAGAAACAACAATTTTGACTTTTGTAAACCATTTTGGAGGAATCAGTTTATGAACAGGACTAAGTTGAGAATTATCAACAATACATTTTTCAGAAAGAGGGTCTTGTTGACAGGATTCATCTCCATCTTTGTGCTCATCTTGTTCATTATCAGATTGTGGTTTATCAGGGCTTTTATCAATTTTTAACATTATTAAATCTTGTTTAATATTGTAATTATCATTTTTAATTTTTCGAAACTCATTTTTTAAATCAATCATCTCTTGTTTAACAATAGTGATTTCATGTTGAAGATCATTAACAGTGAAATCTTTGGATTTCTTTTTATTAAATCTTTCCAAAGTTTCTTCGAAACTTATGGCTGATTTTAGTTTTTTACCAGTCTCATCTTTTAACAAATTCTTCTTAAATTTATCCAAATATTCTTTCTGTAACTCAGGATTTTGAATTTGATTGATTAATTGGATTATTAATTTTTCATTTTCTTCACCTTTAGTGAGAGTGTTATCAGAGTTAATAACATTACAACAGGAATCTCTACAACCAATTTTAATATTAGGAGAATCAGAAGAATCGTCAGCAGATTGATAGCAAGAACTAGATGAAAGAGAAAAATCATCCTCCAAGGAATCAGACAAATTGTTTGATTCAAGGATTTTGAATAATTCTTCTTGATCTTTATTATCAATATTTACCATGTTAAACTTATTCTTTAACTTACCAGGTTTTTTATTACAATCCTTACTGAAATGACCAATTTTTCCACAGTTAAAATATTTAGCTTTACTTAAGCTTTGTTTATCATATTTTTTGGAAACATTTTTCTTTTTAGCATAGAAATCATTAGGTTTAACAAAATTATTTTTGTATTTTTTATATTTTTTATGGCTATAATTTTTGTGACTTTTATCATGTTTTTTCCCTTTTTGCCTGGAAGGAGCAATAGGGGGCAAACCATATTGTTCACAAAAATTACCCATTTCATATTTAGCTTTTTTCTTAGTTTGTAATTGGTATTTTAACAGTTTTTCATCATTACACATTAATACCAAGTTTTTTAATGGCCCTGAGAATGTCACCGTAAGTTAGATTATCATAATCAATAGAATCATTTTTACCCATTAATACTTGTTTTACCTTATGAGCAAAGATTGGAGGCAGACCGTCAATAAACCGTTCTTTCCAGTAAGGCTTGTGACAATCTTTCCGGAGCATTACTCTGGAAATAAAAACATTTTGATACCATCTGTAATCAGACATAGTAGGGCATCTCAAATTATTTAACAAATTAGAAACTCGAGATGAAATATTAGATGGAGTACCGACAAAATGTTTGAGAATGGTATAGATCAGAGTATTCACACCATCAAGAATACCACAACCAATACTTTCATCAAAAATAGGAAAACCTTCATCATTCTTTTTAACAGCATTTTTAATAGATTCTTTGGAGTCTTCTGTGAGATATGAATCCCACCATCCACAAAGAGTTCCAGAAAAACCAGTAACAAGTAAATTAACAATTTCAGGCTGATCAAGATCATGGTTATTTTGATAAGCAATACCAATCATAGACATATGACTCATTTTATTAATGATTTCTTGTTCAGACAAACCATCAATATTCCATTCATAAAGCTTATTAGCAGAAATAGAAAATTGTGTTTGAAAAACTCTTTATTCAAATTGCATATCAGGAGGAGTAGGTCTTGGATACCAATTCTTTGTAAAAGGCATGGGTTTGGAATTTCCAATAAATCTTTTAACTTCAGGCATATCATCAAAAATCTTTTTTGCAGAAACAGAGGAAACAGTATCAGAATCTGTATTTTCATCATAAACAATTCCTTTTCCATTTTTTGAAATAGTGCAAGCTATACTTCTGGAAGTACCTTCAGTTTTAACCTTTAAATCAGAAAGTATTTTGTCAACAACTTCAAGCATTTTAGACTGAGAGGTTTTGAATATGACTTTCTCTCTTTGACTAGGTAAATTAATCAAAGGTTTCTCAGTTTTTACAAAAACAGATTTTTCAAAAGCAGGTTTTTCAATAGAAATAGTTTTTTCAACAATTTTTTCTTCAATACGGTCAAGCTGTTGACCAATAACATGCAAGAATTCATTAGTAAAATTGTTTTGTTCAATAATACTGATGATAGGGGTTTGGTCATCAGCAATTTTGAAAGGAGTGGCCCTAACTTCCGTCTTTTGATCTTGACAAGTTATCAAAACTATCTCAAGAGGCGGATGAGTAGACCGAATAATGGATTTATCAGCTGCTTTAACAAAATTTGATCTCTTTATCACACTCAAATGTTGTTTTGAAACTTCGTCATTTGAAACATAATAGTTTTCAAGAAAATCAAAAACAAAATATGTTTTTTCAATTGATTCATCTTTTCTAACCATTTTCTTTTAACACGGTTTTTCTCAGATTGAGCAAAATTATCTTGAAAATATTTTCGTTTAATTCTGTTTTTTGAAAGCATAAACTCATCGTACAAAGGAACCAGATCAACTTCAAAGTTTTCGTTTAAAATAGTCAAAACTCTTAATTGCTTAATATAATCAGAGTCATCAATAGGAGGGAAATCTCCATCAAATGGACAAGCAGATGGACAAATAGATTTACTATTATCTTCTTCTTCACTAGTAGGTTTGCTATATGGAGAGGAAGTTTCTGGTTTAGTGGAATAGTAAACAGTACTAACTTTATCATTTGAAATTCCTTTTAATTTTAAAAAACCCACTGATATATATATATAGATTAGTGATTATTCTTGCCCATTAAAAACAACTACTTGCACTTCAGCAAAAAATAAATAAAAACAACCACTTGCACATGAAATGATGATACTTCTTCAAATGCTAGACACCCCACTCGCTCGTATTTTTTCTTTATTGCCAATTTAATTTAAAAGTCAAAGCAACTTTCTCTTAAAGAATTTCTTAATGCAACACTTTCACTTATGTAAGAATGCAAAGTTTTATTTATCATTATTTGAACATAGCAAGTTACTATAATCTATATATATATATATATATATATATATATATATATAAAAGAGTAAAGCTAAGAGAAAATCTAATTAGATTTTAAATTGGAATTCAATTATAGTCTAATTTTTTACAACGTATTCCATTTAATCTAAGTTTTAAAATTTTTGTGTTAAATTAGTTAATTTAGTGAAAAAAATAGAATTCAATTAAAGTTTAATTTTGCACCACGTATCTCATTTAATATAAGTTTTTTTTTTTTTTTTTAAATTATGCCAAGTGAGTTAATTCAATATAGAAAACGAGGAGTTCAATATAAATAAACCATAAAAAACCTAGTCATATATATATATATATATATATATATATATATATACTATGACTATATACAGTCTATTACTAACTAGGTAATATAAATTAATTAATTAATTAATAAATATATATTTATATAAATAAAACCAATGCTCAAAGAAAAATTAATTAGATTCGAAATTGAATTTTTCTTTTGTTAGCTTTCCATAGAATTAAATTGTTTAGATTTTTGCTGTTATTTTTTCTCTGAACTAATGAGCATATTTTTTATATTATTTCTATTTAGATATTTTGTATGTTAGGATCTTGAACATAACTAATTGTAATTGAGTTGAACGATCTCATGCACATATCCTTATTCAATTTAGGAGATACTATTGGATCAATTTATTCTTTTATTTTATGATGTATTTAGTAGAATTTCACGGACAATAATTGTGAATTGATATTGTATATGTAGTATTTAATAGTGATTTTCAAAATTATATAAATAATAGCAGTGTAATGAGAAACTTGGTGTAACCAATATCATGAAAATTGCAAGAAAAAACTATTTTAGTACCTCCAAATGTTCTGGTCGAACTAATATCCTATATATTTTATAACCCAAGTTAACATCAATAGCACCACTACAATTCATCATTTTCGTGCGTAAGCATGAGTTACATACTAGTTATTATAAATCTACAGTTATGAAAATCAAATCATAGATCCATTTAAAAGAGAAGAAAACTATTTATAAGATATAGGATTATTAATAAACTTGATAAATGATAATAGTATAATACTGTAATTATTATAATAATAAATGAATAATGGCCATTAACTGTATTCCTATTTTTTGCAATATCCCATTAATACTTAAAACAAACATTAATTAATATAATATGCAGATTTCAAACACTCCATGACATATAGAATAACTAGTCTTTCAAACACTTTGTGGTATAATTACAAGTATTTTTTTGTTCTTCTTTTACAAACGAGGGGTATCTACTATCTAGACATTTTTGAGTATATGGTTATTCTTTCAGGTATATGCTATCATCTTGTTTCCTTTTCCCCCACACACACCAAGTTATTATGGAGAAAAACCCTTGGGGGAATAATAGCACCGCTATTTAAATTTTACATTGCAACTTTAAGCAATTTTCTGAAATTGATCATATTAATTTCATTTGGGAACAAGTGTTTTTACTATTTGTTTCACATTTTCCCAACACAACAACAACAATAATGTCAAGGGTGGATCAAATTTGACCATACAAATCTTATAATTTTTTTAGAAGATACAAATCTTATAAACCCATGTGTCATTAATTACCAAAAAAAAAAAATCAAACATTTATTTACTTTATTATTGAATTGGTTTCAATTATATTATTGACAAAAAGTTTAGTTTTTTTAATAGTAGTAAAATTATATGTATGTGCGTGTTTGTATATATATGGATTGAGTTCAAGTTACACCTGGTGTAACTCTAAATAATGTTACACAACCCAATAACTTGTTATATAATTCATATTTTGAAAATCTCACTGTTGAATTATATGTTCTATATGTTTTTAACATTAATGCTGATTTTCATATCAATTGGATGTTATTTTCCATTTGATCCATAAACTCATATTTTATGCATTATTTTAAACTATAAAAACTTGAATTTAAACAATTGGTTGATGACAGAAATATTTTTGATTACCTTGAAATTTTGCAAGTATGGAGAATATATGAAGATAATGTAATCTAATGGTGAATTTGTCAAAATTCGCATCAAATTAAAAAATATTGAGTAGTGTAATATTGCTTAAAGTTATACCAGGTGTAACTTGAATCTATCCTTGTATATATACACACACACTTGAGGAAATTCAATTAAATTTCAAATTGGATTTCAATTGAATTCTAATTTTGTACTATATGTCAATTCAATTTCTTAGTTTCGCTGAAGATATTTAGTGAGTGTTTGGATTGAGATGAATGTTGCGTTTTCAGTTCCACGTTTTCCCTTTTTTTTCTTTTTTTCTTTTTTTCTGCGCGTGAACAGTAACCACACATGAGTTCGCTGTTCACGCATTAAAAAATATTAAAAATGGGTCACACGGTATTATTTACACATTTAAAAATTATTTTGCTACAGTACTTTCAGTTTTCAGTTTCAGAAACAATAAGCTCAATCCAAACGGACCCTTATTACTCATTGCAAAATTCGAGAAATTGATTATTTTTATATTAAATATAACACCACATTCAATAAGATTTTTTTCTTTTTTCTTTCTTAAATATAAGAATTTATTGCAAATTGAAATTTAAGTTTTAAAATTTTCATTTATTTTAAGAAAATTAGACAACTCTTTTTTTAAGGGGCCCTTAAATGGTAAATACAATCAACATAACATTAATATTCTTAAATACATCCATATATATGCATAAGATTACAAACTTTTGTTGGCTAAATGCATAAGATTACAAACTAGTTTATAATAACTTTTAACATTTTTCAAACAACAAATAAACTATCATAAACTACCGAACTTCATATAATTAGAGTTTTTGTGCTTGTCCATCTTCTGCTACAGCTGTGGAATGTTTGGCAACTATACATGCTCTTAGATTTGCTAGTGAATGTGGTTTCTCCTCTATCATCCTTGAGGGTGATTCTAATGGGGTATGTAAAGCTCTTTATAGCAAGGGAGAGTCGTTTACTTCATTTGGTCACCTGGTTGCTGAAACGAAATCTCTTATAAAGGCCTTATGTGTTGTTATTTTTTTCCTATAAAACTAATTCTTTAATTCATAACTTGGCTAAACATGATTGTGTTTTTAACAGTGTAAACAAATGTTTCCCCACATCTCAATTTTGTAACTTTTCTTAATAATATTTGCAGTATTTTGTTTAGATAATAATAATTTTTTTTGAGAAAAAGATAATAATAATTCTTTAAAAAAAAATTACCCTAGAAAATAGCCATATATTTTGGCAAGTAAGTGGAGGCCCGCCGCGTTTATTTGAAAAATGTTACGTTCATAATATTTTCATAATAAATTTTAGTTGCCAAGTTGTTACAGGTTTTTTATTTGAATTCATGACTAAAATTATTTTCTTTCCTACTAGTAATAGTTTGTGAATTCAAATTAAAAACTTTTAATAATAGATTTGTTGCGAAAGTATCGTGAAATTAGAAATATTGTCTACGTACATTTTCCTACGATTTCTAATTACCTCCATAGAATAAAAGAAACAAAGGGAAGAACCAAGACTGATGCCATCCATCCACACGCGCCTGCGCGCGTGTATGCTTCGTATTATAAAGCCAGCACAGTCACTCACTCATCGTGAAAACTGTAAGAGAGAGAGAGAGAGAGAGAGAGAGGTGTATAAATAGCTGATAAAGCTGTACAAATTTTTGCTGAGCAGTCACTGAGTAAGTACACAGAGAAACAAGATAACTGACAAAAAACCTTCCCACTGTTTTCTCGCTGGTTTGGTTCCAAGGAACACAGTCTCCATTGGATCTTCAATCCCATACTGTTTTGCACTTCTGGTATGATGCTTTTTTGTACTCTTAACACTCACAACAAGGTTTCCCATTTCTCTTTCTCTATGTACTATGTGTCTGTGTGTTCGTTTTATGTTTTAACTCGTAATTTGTTTCACTTCCAATACGTTCTGTTTGACAGCCCAGAAAGAAAATTTCACATGTTATGGCCTTTGGCTTATCTATGTAGTGTTTAGCTCGTTGTTTTTAGCTTGCTTACTTGAGAATTCAATTTCCTTTATTTGGGTACTCGTTCACGTTACAAATGAGTTAAAGTTTTTGGAATTCTAATATTTTATTTTATTTTCCTTTCCGGGTACTTTCTCAATAACCAAACAGAGCATAAACAAAGTCTTTAAAAGTAGAATATTTTCTCATTCACAATTCTAGTCAATCTTTATAAGCCATTAAAACTCAGGAAGATTCTTATTCCATTTCTTTGCTGAAACAAATGTAAAAAATTTGGGCAGTACACGTAAATCTTTTTTTCTAATTTTGATGAACCCAGATTTAAACCAAAACCAAAAACAAACATTTTCACCGCCGAATTTCACGTAACCCGTATGTATTTTCAGGTTCATGTTTTGCTCAATCCGTACAAAGAAAGTGATTTATTTAGTTTTTTTGGTTTTAATGTAAACCTGCTTATTTTGTTATGTTCCAACTGGGCTACAGCTTCCATTATCAAAACCCAGAATTTTTATCGTTTTCTTAAAGATTTTTTTGTTTTTCTTTGTTTTTGTTTTTATTTGGTTATTTTTGTGAGAAAGTTTTGGTCTTTACAGTGAGGTTTGTGAGAAAGAGAGATAAGAGAGAGAGAGAGGCTGAGGAAAACAGAGGAAGATGAAGAACTCTGTCTCGGATCACAGTTTTTACATTGAGAGCGATGAAGAAGAAGTGGAAGTTGAAAAGGAATTCGATAAAGCTGAAGAAAACAACGATGGAAACGCTTCGGATTCGTCGGATTCTTCGGCTGATCACCAGCAACAAATCAAACCCGGTTCTTACAATACCTCTTGGCCTCAAAGTTACAGGTTTTTAGTCTCTCTCTCTTTCTCTGTTCCACTTTGTTTGGTTTCATGGATTTCTTTTAGCTGTTTGTTTATTGATTTTCCTTCTTTTTTTTTTTTTTTTTGATAAGGTTTATTGATTTTCCTTGATGGGTTAGTTTATTTTACTCAAAATAATATGTGCCCGCTTAGTCAGCTTATTTTAGCTTTTTGAAAATGGGGTTATTTGTAAAGTTATTTCGCATTTTGTCTCTCTCTTTTTTCATTTTTTCCAAGCTCAAAATTAACTTTTTTGAAAACGAATAAGTTACATGAAATTACAGGTACCAATTGAACGCATATACTGCAGTGATATCTCATTTTACAGTTGGAGTAAATAGTGTACGTTTGGTTTCATATTAAAAAATCAATTTATTTTACCATTCAGTTTATTTTTATTATTATTCATGAATTTTATTGTACTTTTTGTTACTATTCATAGGTTCTATTATACTATTTCAACTAACTTTTACCTTTATCTACAGTACTTTTAGCGAAAAGCTTTCAGTTTCAGCAAAATAAACGGATATTAAACAAACCTATGATGTTTTTGTCCAACTTGGTGATTGTATGGGAATTGCATATTTCTTATAGCTTATTAGTGATATAAAAAACTAGTTAATTTTTAAAAACCAAAAGTTAGATTATTTGAAATAAACCTGAAACAAAAAGTTGTGTGAGACCTACAAATAATACATAAAATAAGCAAAGAGCTAGCTTATAGGTTTTTTTTTTTTTTGAGAATCAAGAGCTGGCTTATAATGATTCTTCAAACGCACACTTGGTTAGCTTTATAAGTAAATATGTTTTGGACACATATATAGGTTAGTTCGTATAGAGTGAAAAAGTACAATTTCCAGGCTGGGCAGTAGGACAAGACAATTATATTTTGGTTTACTTTTTTGGTTTTGCGGGAACAAAGGGAATCAATGTTTTGAAGTGTGAGAGTGATTTTTACTTTGAGAATCCCATGGAAGGTTACTGAAGGAGTGTGGGTTGGCTTTAATCAGTTTTCTAAAAATGGAAAAAGCACTGTAGATGTATTGTTATGTGCTCATTGATCTTTCTCTCTGACCATTATTTTGGTCCAAAAATGTTGAATGTTGGATAACGCTGGACCATAACATCAATAAAGGTGTGTCTACATGACCATGGCTTTTGTGTTCTCTTCTAATTGTTGGATAATTTTGTGATGATTTTGTGACATATCTCTTACAAGGGACCTACAAATGGAACATTCGTAATTTCTGATTTAGTCTAACTTGGGATTTGGATTATTTAGTCTACTAGTTATTAGTTTGTTCATCCTATTTTGGGAGTTCAATCTAGTCAGGCCTGTGGATCTATTGAGATGTGCTCATTGATCTTTCTTTCTGACCATTATTGTGGGCCAAAAATGTTGAACGTTGGATAATTATGGACCATAAGTCCATAACATCAATAGAGATTGGTCTACATGACCATGGCTTTTGTGATCTTTTTTTTAAGTGTTGGATAATGTTCTGATGATTTTATGACATATCTCTTACCTGGGACCAACAATTGCAACATTCAGAATTTCAGATTGATTAGTCTGTTTATTAACTTGGGATTTGGATTATTTAGTCTACTAGTTATTAATTTGTTCATCCAATTCTGGGAGTTCAATCTAATGAGGTACCAAAATTGTAATTTCTAAAAAACAAAAATTGGCTTGGTCAAGCACCGAAAATTTCCATGTAATAATTACAACTGCCTTAGAAAAGGTTTATGATGGTGGGTTTCAACAAAA
Organism: Quercus agrifolia; assembly: GCA_029955455.1. Classification (NCBI taxonomy): domain Eukaryota; kingdom Viridiplantae; phylum Streptophyta; class Magnoliopsida; order Fagales; family Fagaceae; genus Quercus; species Quercus agrifolia. The sequence continues at coordinate 10,309,776 of JARQAD010000004.1, read as the reverse complement.
TTTCCTGCAGTCCTGCCTTCTTAACAAGTAATGTGCAGACTGTTAGCTTGTACATAACAGGTGAGGTAGGTGATGTAAAATCGACTATTGGTATATTCCATGTGAATGAAAGCTATAAATGAAATTATTAAGAGATGAGAGCTTACATTGATACGTTATAATTGCACTTTCCTTCGAACAGGTTTTATGATGTTTAATTTCAACAAAACTACCTGCCTTCTTGAAAAGAAATGTGCATATTGTTAGCTTGTACATAATGGGGGAGTAGCTGATGTAAAATCGACTATCAGTACAGGACTGTAATAATCCATGTGAATGCACACTGTCAATGGTTTATTTAAGGGATGAAAGCCTACATGTATTTATTTGTTATTTTTATGCATTTCTTGTGTGTTTGGTTTAAAATACTCATTGCTATTCAATAAATTTTTCAGGCAGTCTATCGATTTATATAGTAGTGTACAATCTCCAAGCATTGGGTTTCTGGGCACTCCTACACTGTCAAGATTAGGCAGTTCATTTCTTTCCTCATCCCTAACGAGAAGACACACACCTGAAACATTACCAACTGTCACAAAACCTTTGTTAGATGAGCAACAGCAGCAACAGAGACATAGTTCACATGCTTTGCTTCCTCCTCTTCCAACGAGGAGATATTCCATAAGGAAAGATGAGAAACCATTGGTTGCACATGAACTCCCACTTTCTTGCCAGTGCTCATTTGGGCAAGCCGTGCTAAATGGTATGTTAACACGCTCTCCCCCCCCCCCCCCCCCCCCCCAAAAAAAAAAAAGAAAAAGAAACAAAGAAGAGAAATAAGGAACATGCTAATCTTCTATATTTATAGTTCACATGGTTTGGTTCACATAATGTGAATGTGCATGTGTAAAGGACTCACAATCTGTGATAGAGACATGCAGGCAGGACATATGTGCTTTAATCCTGTTGTTGTATCCTCTAGAAGTCCTAAAACATTCTGTTTAGTTATCTTAAATTCTCTCTTCAGATAATCTGTGTTAACCTCAAACAATTACTTTCTAGAGATTACTCACACATAAGGTCTTCCATTATCCCTTTCTGTATAAACATCCTGCATCCACCTCTGTTTTTAGCTGAATTGACTGCATTTTCCTTGAGTTTTAAAATTGAATCATGAAAATGTAATCAGGGTGCCTTTGTGTATGTTTGTGAAGTGAAACTTCAAACCTGTTTTACTTGCAAATCTATCATTATGTAGCACTATACTGAAATGGATCAGTTGTTCGATTTTTAGCCTGTAGTCACATTCTATATGATAAGACTAATAACAGTTCAACTGAACTAGTGGCATTATGTTTCCATATGGAAGAAACAAAACACATTAAGCAGTACAGGGAAGCAATAGGTGGAACCTAGGGAAATGGAGAGAGGTTACTTGTGGCCTATTTGAGTATAAAAATTATCCTATCTGTTTGCATTGCCATCAGTCATTTTAGGGTTGCTAGTTGCTACGACCATGGAACATAATCATAAGTTGACATTTCATGTTCAGGGACCACATAGGCCAATCAGGCAATCAGGTAGTTTTAAATCTGCTTGCCTGTTCTTATGAACAAACACAAGTAGTTAGTATCACTTTGTCACCTTCACTCCCTCACATAGCTCAGAATTCAGTTCAATCTGATCTGCACACCTGCTTGTTATTGCCTTTGTATCAATTCATGGACAGAATATGTGACTCTTATTCTTACTCCAATAAGATGAATATAGACACCTCTTATTTCAGCTAACGTGACTAACATGTTGTTGCATATTATTTTGGATAATAAAATATTACTTGGATGTGCAGCATCCTCTAAAAAGCGAAACTGTCTTCAAACTTGACAGACAATTCACTTGTTGTCTATAACTCTATATCTGTAAATATTATATTTGCATACAGATCTGCCTCATTGCCTTTGTCTGTAGCTAATTAGTATAGTTTCTAATGAACTATCAAACAAAAATTCCTATCTTTGGCATGAAACAATACGTGGTTGCTTTGTTCCAACTGCACATGGTGCACATGAAAAGATCAACAAACTAAGAAGACTATGTGCCTGATAAACTTACACTTTATTAACTGTAAAACTGTTTTTACAAATGTATACATACATACATACATGTGTGTGTGTGTGTGTGTGTGGGATTGTCCACAATAATGAATTTAAGTAACTTTTTGGTAATTGAAAACAGTGTATACAAAAGCATTTTTGAAGTTTTACCTGAGCTTAATCAAAATTTTCTGATCAATTCCAATTATACAGGTATAAATGTTCTATGTGGAGTTGGAATCCTTTCAACTTCTTATGCTGTCAAAGAAGGAGGATGGGCTGGGCTCTCTATTTTGTTCATATTTGCAGCTCTTTCCTTTTATACTGGAATTCTCCTGCGCTACTGCTTGGATAGTGCACCTGGGCTTGAGACATACCCAGACATTGGTCAAGCTGCATTTGGTAATTTTGGCCGGGTTGCCATCTCGGTATGTCTAGTTGAATTTTTTATTTATTTTCTTTTTCTAGAGTTAATTCTCCCAATGAAATATAGCACAAAATAAGTAAGGGTCATAAACTTTAAGCTGAAATACAAATTACACTCTCTAAAGTTTGGTGTTTTGTCATTTTTGTCCTTTTAAGTTTCATTTTTTTCATTTAGTCCTTAAAATTTTATAATTGTTGTCAACCTTAGTCATTCCATCCATAAACTACATTAATTATTAAAAAAAAAAAATTAATACTAAAAAAGTAATATATTTCTTTTTATTTTTGCAAAAATACAATTTATACCTTTTAAGTTGATTGAATCTCATTAAAAAATATTTTTAATATAAAAAAAAAAAAAAAAAACAATTTTTTAATAGTTAATGGAGTTTATGGTGGAAGGGTTAGCATTAACAACATACATAAACTTCTAGGACTACAATGAAACATAAAGAATGAAAATGAAAATGACTATTTGTAATTTGTATTTTAGCCTAAACTTTATATATGCAAAGGTTTGATAAAACAGCTAGATACTCCTATACCTCTAAAGGCTTCTATTTTCATATAATTGATACTTATTCCCTCTACAAGTTGTATATAGCTTTCTTTATATATTGTCTTATACTCATGTAAGTTTGAATAATTTTGAATTTGTGGATTTAGCAAAGCTGGTAAAACTAACAATATAGTAATTATAAATAATAAATTATTAAAGCACTATTGCACAAGATTGATTGATTGATTGCTAACACTGTGCTTTATGCAATTTCTTTTTGTGGGTGCAGATAATATTGTACGTGGAACTATATGTAAGTACAGCTGATTTAATTGAGTGAGTTTTTCTTTTTTTGGTGTTTGTGTAATTTTTCCAACCATAGTTGTGTAGAATTGATGAAAATAGATTAATGGAAACAATAAACTAGATTCCAGTGGGGCCCACCTATATATTATTGAGAGACATAGATTTCATTGATTGATGCCCAATTGTTTTGGGTCCACATTTTGGAACTTAAGTCCCATTTGGTATGTAAGTTTAAACACATGTTTTCAATTTTTAAATAACATTACACGTATTTTCACACTTTTTTACCCACACGTATTTCCAAAAAAACTAAAAATTGTTGTTTAAACACACTTACCAAACGGGCCCTTATTGACTGAGCCCTTCTTGTTTATTTGACTGGCCCATTAGTGAAATGACCAAAGACAAAGTGCCAACTGTCTTCTTTCTCATAATACCAGATCACTACAGTAGACAACAAATGATCAAAGACAAGGTGCCAACTATCTTCTTTACCATAATACCAGATCACTACAGTTCTCACTTGTCTACATGCTGCATTATTATTGGTAGTCTCATTTGGTTTTGCATCCCAGTTCCCACTGGTATCTAACTTACAGCTCTCCTCACTTTGTATTGTTGTCCTGTTGGGTCCCCTCCCCCCTCTTTTTTTGTGGACTCAATCAATATCATCCGATACTACAACATTATTCAAGTGCATAAGAAATTACCTCAACTTGATCTTCTTTGCACCAAGTTTGTGCCAAATTTAATCATGGATTTGAGATAAAGGGAGTAGATATGGCTCCTAATTTCGTCCTCATACTAACATTATAAAAGTTTAGTGCAAAGTAGAGGAGAAACAAGATTACCAACCTCATCACTCTTGCATACACTACATGATCCACCATTAAAGGGCTTTAATGTAATAAATATCTGAAATATCATCTTCTTTTACTATAATAAATCCTTCAATATGGAATAAGTTTTTTATTCATGTTAACATCACAAACCATTGAAGAAATCTGAAACACTTTACCGATTGTGTAGTCCTCTTCAATGAGTAATCTTCTCCTAAATGTGGTGACCTTTTTATATTGTACCCAAACTTGCATTTTCTTCCATTTGCAAAATGTTTTCTGTGTTATGATCTGCATTTCGTTTTTAGAGTCAATGCCTAAAATGGCATAAGCGAATGATTGTTTAGCTCATGACAGAGTTTTCCTCGTTAGGGTTATTGAGCTTCAATTTTGAGTCTTAAGTTAGTTACACTGCATTAAGGCACTGAATAAATTTTTCTGGCTCATATTTTCAATGTTTACACTCTGACTGCATGGTATCATGTGTACTGCTTATATCACTGTTACAAACATGACCATATCAGTCTATGCTATGAGTCTTATATGACATGGAAGATTTTTTCCACTTCTGTACCAAAACTACTTATATGAACATAAAATATTTGAAAGATTTCAGATGAGGATTAAATGGGAAAAACTTTGGGAAATGCAATTTGATTTAATATATCCATGAACTTTTGTTTTTGAATCATGTATCTTCATTCTTTTTTTTCCCTCTTCAAATGGTTGCTAAAAACATCCTTTAATCTTGATCTATAGCCAAGGTACTGAGCACACCATGCAACATTTAGCTGCTTCCTAGAGAATTCGAGAATTATCTCTACTCCTCTATTTTGCAGATCAGTTATGTAAAATATAAAAGTTGTTTTCCTTTCTCTAATTGACGTGTGGCACTTTGTTATTTCTTTTTCTTAAAGGAGGAGGAGAAAATCTCTCCCTATAAATACTTATGATAATTACTATTTTACAAAAAGTGGTCATAGTAATTTTTTATTTATTTATTTTTATAAGTAAAATAATAATAATAATAATAATAATAATAATAATAAAAATAAATAATAATAATTAAAAAAAAAAACCTTACTATTAAAGTTTCTATAAAAGTTTATTTTGCCAGTTTTTATGTATTCTTTTGCATGCTAGCTTAGAGTTCTCGTAGAACTTTGGTTCTGTGGAAGAGTTATAATTTTTGTGTGTTTCAGATATTGCTTCTTACTTATCAAAAAAAAAAAAGATATTGCTTCTTCATGCCTACACTGCATCACTCTACTTCTATAACACTCAGGTGATTTGGTGAAAGTTTCTCCCCATACAGGCTTGTTGCATTGAATATATAATTTTGGAGAGCGACAACTTATCCTCACTGTTTCCAAATGCAAATATAAGTTTGGGTGGGTTTGAGTTAAAGTCACAAGTTCTGTTTGCATTGATGACAACCCTGGCTGTTCTTCCTACTGTTTGGCTTCGGGACCTCAGAGTTCTTAGTTATATATCTGGTAAGTAACTTATACTTTTTGCAAGTCAGATATAAATTTTTCCATTATCTTTTTTCAACAATTTGTAAATCAAGTAGCACTTTGTCTTAATGCTTGTTTGGTACAACTTATTTTTCAGCTTTTTGAAAATGGGGTTTGAAAAAGTTGCACTTAAAAAAAAAAAAAAAAAGCTGTATTTTGAAAAGGTGCAGTTTGATAATGCATTACCCAAAAACATAGTATGTTTGGCCGATGTGGCAATTGGACATATATTGCTAAACCTGATTGGTGATCCATGCCATGCTTTTGGCCACACAGCACTGATATTGAGGTACCAAAGAAATGGAATCATTCTTTGCATTTCAATTAACTGAAAAATATAATAATCATGACCGAAGTTATTTGCACTCTGCAGGATGGAATTGTATAAGTTTAATTGAAAATTTTTCTCTATAATCCCAAACGGTGTTTTATGAAATATAAAGATAGATATGCAGCCACAAAATCTTGGAGTGTTGGTGGCTGACACTTGACAAACAGCTCAATGGTTGATTTGTATTAAAACTGTTTTGTGTTTCCTCTTTTAACTCGCTGGTGTGCATTGCAATGCACAACGATTACAATATCATTCCAAATCCATGGTCTTTTGAGAGATTTTTATATCATGCTTTTTCTCCTTCCAGCTGGTGGAGTTATTGCATCAGTCTTGGTGGTCCTTTGCTTGTTTTGGGTTGGTCTGGTAGATGGAGTTGGCTTTCATAACAAAGGGACAACACTGAACCTTGGAACTCTTCCTGTTGCTGTTGGTCTCTATGGTTACTGCTATTCAGGACATGCTGTTTTCCCCAACATATATACATCAATGGCAAGACCAAATCAGTTTCCTGCTGTCCTCTTAACATGGTAAACTCACAATGCTCTACTATCCTATCACAAAGACTCCCGAGTTGTCTAATTTCATCAAACAGTAGGCAAGGAAGTCATGTGCATTCTTGACTCTTTTTTAAATTTTGATATTATTTAATATTTCAAAATATTTTAATAAAGTCTAATTAGACCTACAAGAATATATTAAAAGAGTGAACATCCCACATTAATTATCACTAAATAAGAAAAACATTATAATGGTGAAGAGCAGTGGTGCATACTGCATCCTGCCACTAAGCATTCACCAAGCCTAAATCCATGGAAGAGTAAATCATAATTGCTATTTACATACCTCATCTTTGTTGTAAATAAAAATCCCCAATAATTGTAGATATCCCTAGTTTTATATAACTCGATCCGTTATCTATGCAGTTTTGGTATTTGTACTTTGTTGTATGCCGGGGTTGCTGTTATGGGGTACAAAATGTTTGGAGAATCAATAAAGTCACAGTTCACTCTTAACTTGCCCCAGGATTTGGTTGCCACTAAGATTGCTGTGTGGACGACGGTATGTTTGCTATAATTTCAGTATGAATCTCCTTTTAATGAGTTAGCTTTGTTTCTTTTAGTTTGCATTCATCAGGGTTCAACACCTAGTTGTATTTTTGAGAGGTAACAATAGTGTCCTTTTATTGTTTTTATCTAGTATATCTCATTTAGTACAACAGAATGTCATTCCGGAGCATCCTCCTGCACAGGAATCTAAGTTTAAGTTAACTCTCTTCAGATGTTTCTGGTGCCACTATGTCTAGGAGACTCATTGTTAAACATAGGTAGTTGACAGGTCTATTTCTGTCAACTGGCATGTTAGCTAGTTTCATAGGAAGTTGTTGAGTTCAACCTTGGTTGAGCAACCTTTAGCTCAATTTGATTCAGCCTTGAAATAATTGGGGACACAGTCCCCGGCTGCTAGAGCTACCCAATAGCCAGGTTGAATTTGGCTCAATTGTTTTTCCTTGCCCACTTCAAACTTCAAGTTTCTGAATATTGTGATTCTTACCTTCATCCATTTAAAATACAAGCTAATTGCTGAAATTATTTTTGTTGTTCTTTTGCAGGTAGTTAACCCTTTTACCAAATATCCTTTAAATAAGTAGGAAATGTGCAAACAGTCTAGCATGTGTTGAATTAAAATCTCTTACAAAATGGATGGATGGCTCTTTTTTCTTTGTGGACGTTTTGTTTGGAGCTAGATTTTTCAAGAATTAACTTTTCAATTTAATATTTGTTTACCATTGTGAAAACTTAAAGAGTAAAAAGATAAATTGGTGGAAAAGGTGAAAGTCCCGCCGAATTCAATTTGGAAATTTAAAAGTGTTACTTCAATGATACTATTCATGCAAAGATGAAAGATGTATTGGGGTACCATGCTCTCAAAGCATAATGAACTTGGTTTTCTTAATTTGCACTATGCCTCTATTTTCAACTGAAAAAATCAGTGAACTTTGAGTTGACAAATGTCCTAAGCCTTACATTCCTTTCTGAAAACAAACAAGATAAATGAAATTAATTTCATTTCTTTAAGATCTGTTTAGATGTCCATCAAAATTGAGTGCACCCATTATACTTCCATAGAATTTGAAGTCCCAATTCATCCTTTCAATTAGGACCATGAAAGAAATTTCGAAAATCACTAAGATATATAACATAAAGCAGAATAGCACCATTTCCATTTTGATAGGCAATCCATGGTTCCAAACTGGAACTCTTTTATCTTCTCTACTGATAGCAACTTCAAAGTATATGGAGCTTGATTATCTCAATACTTTAGAGCCCATATTGCTCAAGATAAATAAAGACTGTTTTCCTTAATTAGACCCACATATGCATTAACTATGTCTCCTGTTGCGATGTGTTTGGAGGAGTTGATACCATCAAATCACAGCAAGTCGTATATATATTCCATCTTGATTAGAACAGCACTGGTGGTATCTACCTTGATTGTGGGTCTCAGTGTCCCCTTCTTTGGTAAGTCTCTCTCTCTCTTTCTTTATTTATTTGTTTGTTTCAATTCCAAGAGAACTGTCTTCCATCCTTTCTTTGTCTGTTGGCAACTATATGGACCACAGAAAGGAAGAAGCAGGTAAAAGAGTTTTAGATACTGAAATTCTCAAAAAAATTTATTTAAGTGAAACTTCCAGTAGAAACCCCATTTTTTAATTTTATAATGTGGCTTCAATGCTTCATTGCTGTAGCATTATATGAAAGTTGGAAGTTCTCTTGTTAAATGTTGCAAGTGTTACATTATTGTTATATTTTGTTAATCTTATTTCAGGTCTGGTAATGTCATTGATTGGATCTTTGCTCACAATGCTTGTAGTAAGTTTTTTTCTGCAAACTCATCTGTCTGTCCCTTCTAGTGGTAGTGATGTCGCATTTGGTTCAAGTATATATAATTCTGAAGCAGTATGTCTGTTTTATTATATTAACACTTATTTCTATGGCAGACCTTGATACTTCCTTGTGCTTGTTTCCTGAGCATTGTGAGAGGGAAAATAACTCGGTTGCAGGTATGGCATCTACATATTATTATTATTGATTTACAACTATAGTTATGTATGTCCTTTGTAAATCATGGTTTTCCAGCTCTAACCATTTTGGAATTTGTTTGAAGCCTATAGCTAACAATCCCCTTTATACCATTGTGATGTTAAATCACTCTGTTTGAATTTGAACACCTCCTTGCATTGGGGGTTGAAGGGTAATAGATTTATAAATGCATGCAAATGGTTTATGGAGCTTAAACTAGAAGTTCAATCATTACATTGCTAATTAATATCAAAGCTGTTGTGGTCTTGTGGGCAATACTGACAGCTTGGTTATCATATTTACTTCTCACTTCCATTACTTATATGGTTCTTCTTTTTTCAGGGAGCACTTTGTATTATAATTATTTCAGTAGGTGCTGTATCTTGTTCCTTTGGGACATATTCAGCCCTCTCCAAAATTGTTGAGAGTTTGAAGCGTTGAAATTTTTGGGACATTCCAACAGCAAGAGAAACTTGAATCATGTACTCTGGATTTGTATGATATTCATTCTCCCTTCCCAATTTTGGATTTGTATCACTCTTCTGTTTCGTGTTTATGTGTTTTCCAATGAGAGCACCTTTTGTTACTACTAAAAAATCTACTACAAATACAATTCATCAAATGACTTTATCGGTTTTGTCCTTATTGGCTTTGTATTATGAACAACCTTATTATAAAGAGATTACATAAGGGGGATGTTGCAGTTAGTCATAACTCAGAAACACCAATCTTAGCATCTTGATTCTTTCATGGTCTAATTACTATAACTCCATAATCATAACATTTATGGTACAGGTGAACATTTTCTCTCGTCTTTATGCCACAAATTTAGTTTCCTATCTAATACAGGTGCTGCATTTACCTCTCATCTTTGTCATGCTTGTAATTCTGACCCATTTGAGAACAAATTTTTTTTCCTTCTTTCCATTTTAAGCGTAAAAAGGGCTCAAAAATCCAATTGGAAAGTCAGGATCTACTTCTTGTGCTTCAAATTTCATCGACAGTAGGATAAGCTTTGCATTGTTTCTTCTCTTGCTAGCAACTATCGGATAAGGTGCTTAATAGCTTAATTGTGGTGTGTCATTGACATAGGGAAGATGAAATGTTGAACTTGAGACCTCTAATAAAAATATCACATAATATATATATATATATATATATATATATATATATATATATATATATCAATTGCATAATTAAACTCCTAAGTCCAGTAATGGGCACCTGTAGGGGCCTCAAGTATTAGTTCTTTAATAGGTAGAGGAGTTTGTAGTTACTATCAAGTTATCAACCATGCTAAGGTAAGATGGTCATGGCTTGTATCCTTAGTCCGGGTGTAATCTTTTTAATTTTATTTTGACTTATGCAAAAATTTTGTGAGATTTTGGTTGTGGTCGTAAAAGAACTGAAAGTAAGATAGTCACAACTTATATTGTTTTTCCGGGCGTAATCTTTTTTATTTTATTTTGACTTATGGTGAGTTGACTTTTCAATTTGTTACCAATTTTTTATGAGATTTTGTTGTGGTTGGAAAATAATTGAATTGGAATGTGAACTTCCTAAATTGTTGCGGGGTTAGTCCAGCGCTGCTACGGCCGACGGATCCAGTGCTGCTGGATGGGGGTGAATCCAGTCCAGTACTGTAAACCCAATGTGAAAGCCTACTTTAATTGCATAAAACAATCCAACAGTTTCAAGCCGATCTTGGTTCACTAAGTTGTTTACACTTTATACATTTGGAAAATATTGTGACAATGTCTTCCTGTGTGATGTCTTATATCTTTGGTTCAAACTCAGGATTCAAGTGATAGCTTAGAAGAAATAGCATTATTTGTGGCATTGGTGTCCCATGTTTATGGATTAAATTCCACCTTATACTCTTTCATTATCTACCTAAAAAGATTTAAATACACACACACACACACACACACACATATATATATATATATATATAGTTTACAAGTTGTAGTCTTATTATGCTAATAAAAAAGAATGACTTTCTAATTTAATTGGAAACGGTTATTCATTTCACAAAATGTTCTAATCTAAAGGCTCATTTGGTACATTGAATGAGAATTACGACAAGAAATATAATATTTATTACTTGAAATAAAATGTGTTGTAATATAATAACTAAACATATTCATAAGTTTGGTTATGAGTTATAACATTAGAATAAAACTTAAAATTTATTTTAGGAAATATCTTACTCATACAATTATATTTCCTTAAAGATAATATTTTTTTAAATTTGAGAGAGATATGAGTTATTTTTTATGATTTTTTATTTTTATAATTGTTACATGTATATGGAAAGTTTTTTTATTTGAAAATATATTAATTTTAGAAATTATTGCACTTTTTAAGAAATGTCTAGTACAACCTTTTTAGAGAGAAATATTTATTCCTTATTTTAAAGAATAGCTATTCATAAGTAATGATTATTTCTTGTAATAGATTAAAAACATGTGAGTTCCAGTTAGTTCAACTAGTATTAGTGTCTTGGTCTGATGATAAAAAGCTACCATCAGGAGCAGATGCCATAGGTTGGAACTCTTAAAAAAAAAAAAAAAACCAAATTAAAGAATAGCTAAAATATAGGAATAACTATTATAATTTACCAAACATATCCTAATTTCTTAATAGACCATGCAATCTCTATAGAAGTAATGGTGATGTGGTGTTTTCTCTCTTACCATGCAAAAGCATTACAACATCTCTTACAGGGTCTTCAAAGTCAATTTACTCTCCATTTTGGAGAGTAAACACAAATAATCGAGTGGTAACAGTCTGCTTTTATAATTATTGATGTAGCTTATAAATTATTATTGACATTGGCAGATGGCCTCATGAGTTTTCAAATTTCTCCCTACCCCTACGTATTATTTTAAAAAAAAAAAAAAAAAATTTAATGTGTGAATCTTAATTCTTGGCCACCCTTCATTTTTTTTTTTTTAAAGTAAAGTCTTGTATGTTTTATAGTTTTGTTTTTTGGTTAAAATTAGAAACTAGAAGTTAGCCACGGGAGTAGAAGTATTGCATAATCTGTTACAGAAAAAACCAAAGAGTTCATGCAAGACAACTCCACATATACAAAAATCTTACTGCAGGGATACAGCTTTCCTAGTCATATATAACTTAGGGTACGTTTGATAGACTGTAATGGTGATTACATAGGAATAGGAATAGGTATTACAAGGAATACAAGATGTTGTAATGTAATACTTATTACTATTCACTTGTTTGGTGACAAAACCCTAAAGACAATGGAATAAAAGCATTTAAAATTAAATTGTCTAAAATGCCCTTATTATAAAATTACAAATACACTTGATAAGAATTAGTGATAAAAATCCATACACGTTTCTTGTGTAATCCATACACGACAGGTTGGTTAATACTTATAAAAATCCTATTTTATTTTTTTTGAAATTGCAAATATAAAACAAAAGTTTCAAAACCAAAAAAAATAATTTCAGAACAGCCCATTGAATTGCAAATAAAGTTTCTTGTTTGTTCTATCCTTCTAAGCTTGTTTTTGAAAGCACATAAAGGACGCCAATAAGTTTTTCAAAACGCAAAAAATAGTAGAGAGAGAGAAAAAGGGGGACAGTACCTATGGAATCGCAGAGATATAGTAGGGGAGAAAAAATTCTTAAGAAGAGAGAGTAGCAACTGAGATGAAAGAAAGGTCATAATTGTAGAAATAGGAAATATCTAGTAGTAGGAAAAGTTTTGAGAGAAGGGAAAAAATATTTCAAAAGGGAGGGAGATAGAAAATTTTTGAGAGGGAGGTGAAAATTTTGGAGAAGCGGGTAAGAGGGGATATTTTGAGAATTTTTTTAATTGAGCGTGCTATTAAGTGAAGGAATAGGAATTCAGACCTTTTAATAAAGAATGATTATTCCTCATTTTAAGGAATAATTATTCCTTGTAATAAAAGCTTTACCAAACAACAGTACAACTAAACCATATGATTAGTTATTACGTTACAGTATCTATTACAGTCTACTAAATGTGTCCTTAGTAACTTTAGCATTTAGAAGATATGTTTCCAAAAATATATAAATAAATCTCTTACACTTAAATTTAAATGTAATATATATAAAAAAAAGTGGTTTTCAACCTTTTGATTAGGTTATTCCACTTTCTTTCATGAAATATTTTGAAAATTTTATAAATCGATAGTGTGATTAATGAAACTTGAGAATATAAAATATTTTGAAAAATTTATAAATCGATAATATGATGAATAAATCTTGGAATCTTCGGAATTACAACCTTGGATTGCAATTTTTTTTAATTAAAATAAAATAATGAGGATTGAGGATTAAGGTTTACATAGTACACCTACATTCATAGTTATTAAACTCGAACCGACCTAGCCAGTTGGACCAAAAATTCAGTGACCCGACACCTAAACTGGTCTGGGTGTTTAAATGGACCATTTATGCAAATAACCCGGTCAAACCCAGTTAAAGCCAGCAGGTTTGTGACGACCCGAGTAACTCGAATGGGTTTATACAACCTGGTTAGGTTTGTAAAATTACATCTACAAGTCCACTTTATTAACTTTTTAAATGTTTAATGTGTTTTAATCATGGTTTTAAAAACCGGACCGGACCGACTGGTTCAATCGGGAACTGGCCTTCAATTCAGTCCGGTTATGGGTAAAAACCGAAAATCACTCAAAAACCGAAAAATTCCGAAAACTGGCCAATTCAACCAGAAAACTAGGAACCGGCATGGTCGAATCGGTTAATGGCCGGTTGGCTTGAAAACCTAAACTACACCGTTTTTTTGAATTTTTCCCAGCCTAAAACTATGTCGTTTTGGATAAAGGCAACCTAAAAACTAAAAATCTTAACCCTAAACACCGGATTCACTCTCACGCCTCTCTGTCTCACTCTCACCTTAGTCCTCACTTAAGCTCACGCCTCTCTCTGAATCTCTCTCACTCTCAAATTTTTTTTTTTTCCTTCTCACCCTCATGGCCTTTAAACTCAAAAGTCTGATTTGCTCCTTATCCTCACGAGTCACTACGTTTGCTTCTAGGTTTTTTTTTCTTTGGTCTCGGTCTCGCCCTCTGTGCTCTTAGCTTTACTCTCTGCTTAATCAGGTATTGAATTCCTTTGCTTTTGATTGTTGATTCTCTTCTTCCATTTGATCATTTTCTTAGCTCTGCTCTTTGTTTGTTTATTTGTTTTTTTTTTTTCATTTCTCTTGACTTCATCTCACGTTCTCCATTCATGTTCTTTGCCTTCAAATTTCCAATCAGTTCAGTGACATCAATGGTAACTTCTATCATTAACTTAATTATTCAATTTCTACTTTCAATTATTAGTTTAGCATAGCATTTTAGTTTATTTGTGATTTTGTGTATGTTGTGGATTTGATTTACAGAGCATTATTGTTTGTGAAATATAGTTTAGAGTATTATTTATGTGTGTTGTGTTGATGGATTTATTTGTTGACAAAATGGTTGTTGTCAATTTGAAATTGTTGAGTGAAATGGAGTCTGCCTCTATACCATCTAATGAACATGCTTCTACAACCGGGTCTAATGCTAAGTCTTCATCTGTGAAAGCGAAATGTGATCCCGCATGGGATCATGTAATTGATCAAGAGTTGAAAGACGGAAAAAGTAGTTATAGATACGTACCTTGTGGGAAAGTTTATAAAGGAGGGGGCATCAATAGGATGAAAAAACATCTAGCTGGAATTAAAGGCGATGTGGCTGCATGTACAAGTGTACCTTATGATGTTAGGTTTCAAATGGTGAAAAATTTGAAGGAAATTTCTAAGTCTAAAGAACAACAAAAAAGGATCAAGAAGCATCTAATTATTCACCATTAGAGGACTCACCAGAATTTGAAGATGTCCAAGAAGTTACTCCTAAAGGTAGGGGGTTAGATAGGGGAAATAGAAGTGGTCCTAGTAGTTTGCCACCAAGATCCAATCTTGGCAAGAGAAAGGGTGGTGACATTGGTAATTACTTTGCTCCTAAAACAACACCAGGAGCTCAACCTTCTATTATAAGTGTGCTTGCTAGCAAAGAAAAGAAGAGGAGGGTTGATATGGTTGTAGCAAGATGGATGTATGATGCTTGCATTTCAATTAATGTTGTGAATTCTAGTTATTATCAACCTATGTTGAATGCTATAGCTTCTTATGGTTCTGGATATACAAGCCCAAATAATCATGCCTTTTGAGTGCCTTTGTTAAAAGAAGCAAAAAGAGAAGTCCAATTGATTGTTGATTCTCATCATTCATATTGGGCTGACACTAGTTGTACAATAATGGCTGATGGGTGGATTGATACTACGCATAGAACATTAATTAATTTCCTTGTCTATTGTCCTAAAGGAGTTATTTTTATACTTTCTGTTGATGCTTCTGACTTGGTTAAGGATGCTATTACTTTGAGTAACTTGTTTGATGAAATTGTTTATTGGGTTGGTCCTACAAATATAGTTCATTTGGTCACTGAAAATGTTGTAAATTATGTAGCTACTGGAAGAATTTTGTGTGGAAAATATAGGAACATTAGTTAGTCACCTTGTGTAACACATTGACTGAACCTAATTTTAAAGGATATTGGGAAGATAGATCATATAGATAAACTTGCAAAGCGTGCATCCAAGATCACAGTGTTCATCTATAACCATGTGGTTTTGCAAGCTTGGTTGAGGACTAGAAAAAATTGGAAGGAAATTGTGCGTCCAGGGTCAACTAGCTTTGCTACTACTTTCATTGCCTTAGGGAGCCTTAAGGAACATAAGCGTGACTTACAAGCATTGGTGACTAACAAATTTTATGTTGAATCAAGATATGCAAAAGATAAGAAAGAAAAGGTAGTATTGAAAATCATTCTTGACAATCAATTTTGGAATGATTGTCATGTAATTGTGCATATTGTGTCACCATTGATTTGTTTGTTACGCATTGTTGATTTTGATGAAAAACCAGCTATGGGTTATGTATATGATGGCATGTATAGAGTAATTGACGGAATCAAAAAAAATTTCAAGGACAGGAAGAGATTATGGGAGCCTTATGTTAATATTATCAAGGATCGTCAAGATACTCAATTTTATAGAGATATTCATGCTGCAACTTATTGGTTGAATCCAGCATTCCAATATGACTTATCCACTCTTAATAAGAGGCTAGAGACACAATCTGCTGTGACAGATGTTATTGAATCAAAAGTTTCAGTTGGTCGAATGAAGTTGGTGGAGGAAATAAAACTATTTCGAGAACGTGAACAAACTTTTGGAACCCAACTTGCTCAAGAATCAACCAAGACATCTCAACCGAGTAAGATATTGTTTATTTTAACTAATAATAAAATGAAAATATGTTTTAAAGATCATAGATCTTTTTTATTTTTTTGGTAGAAGTATAGTCATGTTTATTGATTCATTGTATCTATGTTTTGTGTTGTATATGGAACTTAGATGAGTGGTGGAAGTTGTTTAGATCTTGTGCTCCAACCTTACAAAAGTTTGCAATTCGAATCCTTAGCCAAATAGCCGCCTATTCGGGATGTGAGTGGAATTGGAGTGTTTTTGAACAAAAACATATCGAAAGAAGAAATAAATTGGAGCATCAACGACTTAATGATCTCCTATATGTTCATTATAACTACCAATTGAAAGAAAGGTATATATTATATAATCTCTTTGTTTCAATCTTTTTCTTTTAATCTCACTGTGCACTGAATCTAAAAATGAATAATGGGTTTTTGTTATTCCATTGATTTTGCTTTTTGTGGAAAAATATAAGTGATTCACTGATTTTAGGGGTGTGCAGCCAACCCGCCAAAACCGACTCAACCCAACCCAACTCGCCGAGTTGGGTCGGTTTTTAGGGTTTGGTGGGTTGGGTTGGGTTACAAAAATTTTTTTTATAAGGGTCGGGTTGGGTTTAGGTCATAAAATTTCAAACCCACCAAATACAACCCGACCCACCCATATATTTAGTATATATATATATATATATATATATATATATATATATATTATATAATTAATAAATTTTTTAAAATAACTAGCTTTTCCTATCCTATATAAAAGCCAATTAGTTCGCACAAACCCTAGTAAATTACTATTGTTGTTTAGTCATTAGGGTTATTTGCCTTTAAGGAGTTACATTGATACTAATCTTTGGGTTTTTTAAATATATTTATATTTCTTTTACTTGATTTAATAATAAAAAATTTGTCCAACCCATGGGTTCAACCTGACTCAGGTGGGTTGGGTTAGGTTGGGTTGGACTTATGTGACGAGTTGAGTTGTGTTGAATTTTTTTTGACTCACCATGGTGGATTAGGTAAAAAAATCCTCTTAACCCGACCTAACTTGACCCATGCACATCCCTAACTAATTTGGTCAAGTGGGTTCTTTGTGATTGTGAAATATAAGTGATTTGGTTACTAATTATTCATTATGTTCATCGTATGATATAGAGTCAAAGGGAAGAAGTTCAATTTTGATCCTATTGATTATGCAAGTATTGATAAAACTGAATTTTGGGTAGTGGAAGATGAGGAACCTCCATCTCTTAATCATGAGGAGATAGAGAATGCATTATATGAAGAGGGAGCTTATCCAATCAAAGAAGGGTCTTCTAGCCATGTACAAGGAGGTTAGCTTATAATAATTCTTTGCCTAGTTACATATTTTAATTGGATTATATATGATTTTATGAGAAATGATTATTAGAATGATTATTTCATTTATTGTTCTTTGGTTCTGGAATTTGTATAGATATGTGTTGGGTTTTATGTCATAAAATCCAATTTATTGACATGTCATAAATAATTAAATTGTTTAATTATATGAGACTATTTATAAATGAACTAATGAGACATTATCATAGTCCTTGAGATGCATTGTATGTAATTTATGTGATTTAGTCATAAAAGATATAAATCACAAGTTCCTTGTAAACTCAAAACATAGTTCATAGTCGGTGATGAAATTTAGCGTTTCATCTGCGAAAATTATAACACATCAACTAAGATGGTTTGTCTTGATCATGGAAGTGGAGACTTCTAGTTGATGTGTTGATGTGTCTTAAGTATTAAGACATATTGAACAGGACCGCTGTGAGATTAATTATTCAATCAACAACTGTCACCTGAATAATTAATCTCACGACTTCTAATTTCATAGACACTCAATCTTGAGAGGATAGTGAACACAATCATGAAATGTAGGTTACTTTGATATATCAGGAGTGAGATCTAATATTCACGGTTAAAACCTCAGTATGTTGGATAACCACATGTAGTGTTGAGGGAACACATATTTTCAAGATGAAATCCATAATCTCTTTTTATAAAGACACGAAATATCCCATTGAGATAAGTTTAATGAGAACTGGTTATTCAGGTTGCATACTTTAGTAAATAGTTACTAAAGTTTATATTTATTGAAATCGGATTTCAATAAATATGAATAACTAAAAGATTAAACCAGGTACTCAAGGATAAAATAGTTGTTTATAAAGTGATAGTTCATTATAACTTTGTTTACCATGGATATTTCATGGAGACGTCAAATGATATCATTAGAGTCTTGGGATATAATTTATTAGTAAGGCCTAGAGTGCAATTATATTTATATAATGATATTAAATATAATTAATTGTAACTTTGGACTTGTCAAGAGTTGACAAATAAGCCCAAGGCCTATTGGAGCTAGAGTCTTATTTGTTCCCTTCGATCTCATCTTAAGCCACAAACTAATGCTCAATTGGGCAGGCCCAAAAAGCTAACACAATTAAATAATCAGTTTTTATTTAATAAGAATTATTAAATAAAGTAACTAAAAAGATAGTTAAGAATGTACGTATGATGAAAAGAAAAGAAAACAGTTTTCCTCTACAATGAGAAGAAGGAGAACTTTCTTTGAGAATCAACGTATATAAAGACTAATTGAGAGACTACTCTTCTTAGGCACCATGTAGAATTGGGATGTTGATTAGAGGTATTCTCAAGTCTTGTTTTTGAATTTCACTGCATCAAGGTACGCTTTCTATTCTTTATTCTAGAATTCAAGGTTACATGTTATCTCTCTTGAATGAAGTAGATTCGTATTTGTTACTTCTACTATGTGTTTTGTATGATATGCAAAACCAGTTTTTACAACAATTGGTATCAAAGCGGTCTTCAATATCATGCTTGTATAACATGTGATTGAGTTTTAGAATTAAAGAAAAACTGTTTTCTTGGTGTTTTTATTTTCTGTAGTAAAGTTTTTGCATAATTGTGTCTTTGAATCCATATGCTATGTTTTATATATGAGATATATATGTTGGATTTAGTTTTTCAAAGTGGACCATGGTATATCTTTTAGTTACGGTGCCGCCTTTGCTAGTTTTTGTATTAGTGAGGTACACTGTCAATGTTCATAAATGATTGATGGTCTGACTTCATTAGGATGAGATTGTATACTTGATATGATATTATATATTAATATATGCATGATATGACTTTGAGAAAGTTAACTATGTATACATTCAAGGATTCTCTTTTCAGTAATGATACAGATTACTGATATTGATCAAACATTATGTTAATGCTAGCATTAAAGTTTTTTGGTTACTGGTTAAAATCCTTTAATGAAATTTATTCCTAATGAGATTAGGATTATGTTTTCAAGGTTTCTAGCATTATTAGGGTTCTTGATAATGATCTTGAAAACCTTAATGTTTGATCTGTGAATCTTCATTCATAAAATCAAAATGTGTTTTTTGATGGAAAATAGCAAAAACGTCAAAAACAGTTACTAGAAAATTCTGAGAAAAATTCAGTTTTGCGAGTTTCAATTTATTGAAGAGGAATCGAGAACTGGTCGATTCAGGTAGAAACTCTATGATGAAATTCTTCATTGTCTCGATCGATCGAGAATTCCTTTCAATTGATCAAATGTTATTTTCAATCGATCGAATAGGAATCGAGAATCGATCGAATGAGGCAGTGGCTTTGTGATGAATTTCTTCATTTTTTTGATTGATCAAGAAAAAGGTTCAACCGATTGAAGGCACTGAATTTTGAATTTTCACTTGCTTTTTGATTAAGTGTTAAGACTTTGATAAAAGGAAAGGTTGTGTGTGATGAGATTACACATGATTCTATATAAAGTGATTAATTTTATAGTCCTTAAAAGTTAAGGACATATATTAATCACTATTTAACTAAAAGACCTAATGAGATTAAAGATATTAGTTAAATTGAACTCTTAGTCATAAATAGTTTAGGACTTGTCTTTTAAGAAACATTCTAATTAAAGTTATATAGTTTCTAATGAGATTAGAATACTTTATTTAGTAAATTAAGGATAGAGTTCTTTATAACTAATTTTTGATCCATTAGTATATGGAATCCTAAATAGTTTAGGACTTCCATTTTAGTTATTGATTCTAATGAGATTAGAGTCTTCAACAAGTGCAAGGTTATTAGTTGTGATGGAATCACAATTATTTAAAGAAAAACCCAAATAACGAGTGGGAGTGTTGAAACAACCATTTTGTTAAGTTTATTGTAATGTGAATAGATACCTTGTCTTGGCCTCGAGCCTTACATTCCATGCGAAGGGTATTTACTTCACGGGTTACATGATTAAACTTCTTTGTGATTATGCGAATGGTCATTATGTTACTATGACGTGACTTAGTTAGATCACATCAAATTTAAACAATTAAACACATTTGATGTGTAGGGTTAAAATTGTGATAAGATCAAAATGTTTTCAAGACAATCCACTTGTTTTAAAATTTCTAGTGGGAGAGAGATACAAGGGTTGGATTTCACGGCTTCCATTATCAATTCATAGTAGTGTGGGTAAGCACCTCGTCTTGGCGTATATGCCTTGCAATCCCAAAGGAGGGTGTTTTGTTTCATGGTACTACAAGTTTAAACACTATAAGGGAGATGAAATGTGGCAACACATGATTCTATGATTCTAGATAATGGTGTACACTAGACTAAGTGTAATGTTAACCTCCCAAAGAAGCTATGTCATTACTACTTAAAGGCTAAAGGAAGAGCGGCAAATTATTTTTGTTTGGTAAGAGTTACCATGATAGTATTAATAAGGAGAATAGTTCTCGCCTGATCATAGTGGTTGGTATTCACTCTATGCTGAGGAATATTAATTGTGGGATTAGGTTGTCGTCGCACCTAGTATGGTATTGTTTTCGGGTTCCATACCATATGGTTATGGTGCAAAATTATAATGTCCTTGTATTTATGTTCATATTCTCAAAGTAAAGTTGTTATAAATTTTTGTTCTCTAACTACTATTTTAATTGAATCACATTAACTAAGAAATAATTTTGGACATAGTGCTTAAAGGAGCTGAAGTACATAAATATGTTTCGATTTAGCATTGTCATAATTTCCTATATATGATGCATTTATGGAAGATAGCTTATGATGTGATCATAGTCTCCATTGAAATGCTAAAATGTTATTTTGGCTTCTATCTCAATTGTGTTACAACATGAGATGTAAGCGTTAGTACTAGACTTAGATTTTACATTAAGTCTAGATGAGATGTTTGGTATGAATCATATTGAGTGCTAAGAAAGACTTAAGGATTTCTAATTCTATATCATTTTATGAAAATATTTTTTTTTTAAATGAATTGAAATTCTTGGATGTAGAGACTAAATGTTAATCTCATATGGATATGATCCACAAGTCCTTGTTAGAATCATTTGATCAATTCAAATTGTTTTGAAAATAAATTCTTTTTATATTAGTTGAGTTGATAAGTGAGTTCTACGCAACAAAAGACATCCTAAAAACTAAGGCTAAGATCAATATGATTTAATTCAAATTCTTAGCCTGAACCGAAAGGTAAGGGTGGTAAGAAGAAGAATTATAATACCAAATAGTTAGACAATCTAGTTGTCATAGTAGTTGCCAAAAGAAAATTAGACTCAAAAGTATGACCAAAAGGAAAGTGTTTCCATTTTGGTAGAGCTAAGCATTGTTCATGATTGTTTTCTAGATGGACATTTTACATGTTTTACTTTTTAAATAGAAAGTTTACATCCTTTGGTATTGTATGTTTTGGCATTTATGTCTAGATCTTATTAATCTAAAGGATATTCAAGATTGGTGAAAGATGAGCTTTTAGAACCATTATTTTGTTATATTCACAGTCTATGAATTCTATTTAGAGGATAATATGATCTAGGTCTCCTTTTTGTAAAGGAATGAAGTTCCAATGACTTCTTTAAGTCAGTGCATACATAAAAAAGGAATAGAGCTCTTTTAAAGGTAGATTATTTTAGAAGAAAATGTCAGAATTTGTTGTAAGACAACTATAAAATACATTTAGAAATGAAATGGTTGTATTAGATACACCACAAGACATTATTCTATAGATAACTATTACACTGGTACAATATCATAGTGGGAGGATTATCAATTACCAAATAAATTCATACTTTTGGGATAAACTTTTGAAGTCATTCCACAATGATATAAATTTAATCCTCAGTCCTACGTAAAGGCAATAGATGATATGAATATGAATTACTGAATAGAATTAGATTCTATTTAAAGTCTATAACTTATAGAGGTGCCTCGTGGCATTAAGCCTATTGTTTTCAAATAGGTTTACAAGAAAATTAGATTGATAGATTAGAAGGTGTAAACCTTCAAAGTCAAGACTAGTGGCAAAAAGATTTATTTAGAAAGAAATTGTTCGACTATGGAAAGATTTTTTCACCAATAGTCAAGTTTGATTCTATCTAGATTCGCTTATTCATTATATTTCATTTAGATGAAATATGTCAATGGCTATCAAGAAAGCTTCTTTTATTAGCAATCTTGAGGAAGACATCTATATGATGTTACTAGACTTGTTCATAGCAAAGAACCAGTAGTGTTTAGTATGCAAGTTGCTTAAAGTCCATTTATGGACTAAAGTAAGCATCTAAATCATAAAATATCATCTTTGATCAAGCAATCAAGTTGTTTGATTTTGATCAATTATTAAAAGACCTTATGTGCGTAAAAGCTATATAGAATAATAAATCTCTTGATGTATGTTGATGACATTTTAATCATTTAGAATGATGTAGAGTTATTGTCATCAATAGAGTTTTTTTTTAGTCTAGTTTGATATAAAGTACTTGGAAAAGACTGGTCACATCCTAAGAATTAAACTTTGTTAAAATTCAGAAATTAGGATGTTAGGTCTATTTTAAACTACTTAAATAGATTAGATTCTAGCCAAGTATAGCATGTAATACTTTAAGAAATGATTCTTTCATTTTAAGTTTGAAGTTCCTTTATAAAGGACTATAGTCCTAAGACATATAAAAGGAAGAGTATATTAAGATGGTTTCTTATACCATATCAATAGGAAGTCTATATGCTATGCTATATACTAAGCTAAATATCTATTTTGCGGTGGGTATGGTAAGCAAATATCAATTGAATCTAAGATCACTTAATTTAGTGGGAGTAAAGCATATACTCAAATATTTTAGGAGAATGAGGAATTATATGCTTGTCCACCAAAGTGAGGATTTGATGATTACTGGTTGTACAAATACTGACTTGTAGTTTGATTGTGATTCATGAAGTTGGACTTCAAGATATGTGTTCATCATAGGTGGTGAAAATATACATTAAGTGTAAGTATTCTCTCATTAGAAATATATGAGTACGTGAGATGTAGCAGTAGAAAAGATAATTTATGCAATAAATCTGGCTTAAACTTGTTTCCAAACCTTACCTTAGAGTGACTATGAATTACTCTAAAGGGAAATAAGTGTCGGATATATGGTAAATTGTCTTTGAGGGCAAGTGGGAGATTGTTGTGGTTTATGCCTTAAAATCCAATTTATTGGCACGTCATAAATAATTAAATTGTTTAATTGTATGAGACTATTTATAAATGAACTAATAAGACATTATCATAGTTCTTGAGATGCATTGTATGTGATTTATGTGATTTAGTCACAAAAAATATAAATCACAAGTTTCTTGTAAACTTAAAGCATAGTTCGCAGTTGGTGATGAAATTGGGCATTTCATCTACGAAGACTATAACGCATCAATTAAGATGGTCTGTCTTGATCATGGAAATTGAGACTTCTAGTTGATGTGTTGATGTGTCTTAAGTGTTAAGACATATTGAACATGACCACTGTGAGATTAATTATTCAATCAACAACTGTCACCTGAATAATTAATCTCACAACTTCTAATTTCATAGACTCTTAATCTTGAGAGGATAGTGAACTCGATCATGAAATGTAGGTTTCTTTGATATATCAGGAGTGAGATCTAATATTTACAATCATAACCTCAGTATGTTGGATAACCACACATAGTGTTGAGGGAATACATATTCTCAAGATGGAATCCATAATCTCTTTTATAGAGACACGAAATATCCCCTTGAGATAAGTTTAATGGGAACTGGTTATTTAGTGCGCCCACTTTAGTAAGGAGTTACTAAAGTTTATATTTATTGAAATCGGATTTCAATAAATATGAATAACTAAAAGATTAAACCGGGTACTCAAGGATAAAATAATTGTTTACAAAGTGATAGTTCATTATGACTTTGTTCACTATGGATATTTTATGAAGGGGTCAAATGATATCGTTAGAGTCTTGGGATATAATTTATTAATAAGGTCTAAAATGCAATTATATTTATATAGTGGTATTAAATATAATTAATGGTAATTTTGGACTTATTAAGAGTTGACAGATAAGCCTAAGGCTCATTGAAGCTAGAGTCTTATTTGTTCCCTTTGGTCCCTTTTCAAGCCATAAACTAAAGCCCAATTGGGTAGACTCAAAAGGCTAACCCAATTAGATAATTAGTTTTTATTTAATAAGAGTTATTAACTAAAAAGGTAGTTAAGAATGTACGTATGATGAAAAGAAAAGAAAACGGTTTTTCTCTACAATAAGTAGAAAAAGAACTTTATTTGAGAATCAATGTACATAAAGACTGATTGAGAGATCACTCTTCTCAAGCACCATGTGGAATTGGGATGTTGATTAGAGGTATTCTGAAATCTTGTTTTTTAATCTGATTGCATAAAGGTACACTTTCTATTTTTTGTTATAGAATTTAAGGTTACATGTTATTTCTTTTGAATGAAGTAGATCCGTATTTGTTACTTTCGCTATTTGTTTTGTATGAGATGCAAAACCAGTTTTCCCAACAATATGGACAATGAAGTGATTGAAGATGATGATGACATCAATTTGGAATCATTTGGTGATGAACTTGATGCTCCTTCCGGATTTAGAGATAAAAAACATCCTATTCAAGTTGAAGATGAAGAAGATGAGGATGAGGATGATGATAATGATGCTAGTGGTGGAGCATTTGGTTCACATGAGGATATTGATATTGATTTTCTTCATGACAAATGAGGCTTGTGTTATCAAATGAACCTTAAAACTTAGTAGTTGTTTGTTTGAAACTTTTTTGTTATTTGAATGTAATGAACTTATTTATTTAGTTCTCTATTTGAAACTTATTTGCTATTTGGATGTAATGAACTTATTTTCTATTTGCCATTTAGATGTAAATGTAATGCCTAATGAACTTATTTATTTGGTTTTGTTGAAAGTTTATTATGTTAAAGATGATTGTTTTGTAATGTTGTTATGTTAAATTTTTTAAAAAGATGTTATATACTTGTATGTTTTTTAAGGAAACACATTTATTACTATTGGTTTGTTAGTTTTAGTATATTAAAAAATTATTAATTATTTAAATAATTTAAATAAATAATAATTAAATTATTTATAACGTCACCAGTTCGACCATTAGTCGAACCCTGGTACAACTAGAAAACTAGTAATTAAGTTATTTTTCAGTTCTTTCATCGTACCGGTTTTTAAAACCATGGTTATAATATAGTAATTTGAAGAAGAGATAACTTAAAGAATTAAAAAAAAGAAAAAGAAAAAAAAGAAGCATTTGTTTGTCTTTCTGCCTACCTCCAAGACTCACTTCCTACAAAAGACTACTCTATTATGGTGAAATCTTGATTTTGAGTTATAATTGCAAATTTAATTTAGGCATATATATATATATATATATATATATATTTTATTTGACCATGCAATCCGACTGGTAACCCACTAATTGAACTAGTGACCTAACTCATAAATCAGGTTAATGTTCAAGCCGTGTTTAATAACTATGCCTACATATGTTGAGTCAATCGGTTTTGCTCCGACTTTGAGAAAATTTAGGTAAAACTAACTCAATGTTACTTTTGTCTATAATGACCCGTTTAATACGTGTATTTAATTAACCATTTTTAATTTATTTGAAAATACGTATGTAAAAATACGGGGGCTCTAAATCTCATAGCATTTCATTCATTCATTCATTCAAATCAACGCTGGTGGCTGCAAATATTCAACATTGTTAATTTGGGAACCACCACTTCAACAATCAAGAATCAACGCCCTCCATCAACGTTTCCAAAACTTGTACTTCTCATACTAAAAACACTGTTTCTTACTCTCTCACACGTCACAACCAACCAAACACCTCTCTCTTTCATCATCGGTTTTCTCGACATGTCAGAGGTTCTACGGTTCCGACCAACTCCCAGACCCCTGAGACTTGGGACCCCACGTGGCACGTCACGTGACTTCCGGCTACTACCTCCTACTTCGAACCTCGTACTTAATTCTCTGCCCACAAAACATTTTCCCGAGAAAATTCATGTAATCAGAAGTGAATCATCTCCATCTTCATCTTCAACTTCAAAGCTAAGCGCTTGGACCCAAGAGGCCTCATTGCAGGACCTCCATGACTCGCCCGTGTCCGTTGACCTCCACACCATTTCCACCGATACCCACTTCGATCGGGTCCTCGCCGAGGCTCAACAGCTCGAGGACTCCCTAATCATCGTTTGGTATGTTTCTGAATCTGGGGTTATTTATTTATAATAAATTTTATTGTTCCATTTTATATGAAGATTTTGGTTCCATTTGCTGGTTTTGGGTTGAGTTGCGGTTTAAAACGTGGGAAAAGAAAATGGAATGTTTAGGTTACTAAAATGCTAGGTTGGTTTTTATTCATTTTCTGGACACAAAAGATTGAAACTTGAGTCTATAATTTACAAGTCTATATGTTGTTGAAACTTATCAAGGTTTGTACTTTCTCTTTATGGGTTGTTTTAGGAAAGGTTTTGATTTGTTGGTTAATGTAGTATTGGGTTGGTTAAGGTGATGGGATTAATATTGTGGAGTGAAGGTCATGAGCTTCATACCACTCTTAAGTTCTTTTGTTTTTCTCGGTTTTTGTTGTAAAGAGTTGATATTGTAAATTGAGTCTCTACTTTCCTTGTTAAATAGTTGAATTTTGAGCGTTACAGTTTGATTTGTGCATATATGAAAAGATGCAATTGGAAATCCTGCATTTTCTTTCCTTTCTACATATGAAACATTTAATTTAAATGAGTTTTTTAAGTGAGGTATATGAACTTGTAGGATGGCAAGCTGGTGCAGAAAATGCATATATTTGAAACCAAAACTGGAAAAGCTGGCTGCAGATTACTATCCAAGGTTAGAATGACCCTTTTTTTTAATGACTATCTAACATGATCAAATTGATAATGTCACAATGGAAGAATCCCCCCACCCAAAAAAAAAAATTTTTTGATAATTCACATCTGACTGTAGTCTTTCGGATATATGGATTTGTTCCTTCAGCTGCTTAAGTTTTTCTTTTCCTTTGTTTTCTGGAAGTTCCAACAAACACGATATTGCAATTTGGGTAGTTTGGTCGCATCAATTGTAACAGATTCCCTGTCCATTTTCCTCATTTACTTTTCAAGCCAGAGCCTAGGCTGAGAGTGAAAACACTTTGATCATCTAGATCTGAACTATTTTCATTCATATTCCTTGTCTTTTTTGTGTGTGTGTGGACACATTATGCTTTTCAATGGTCTCCCAAGTCCTGAGAGAGCCTTTTGTAGGAAAACAAAATTTTCGTTTCACTACATAAGGCATGAGCTAGAGCTGGGCTGAAAAGGGGAAAATGCTTATATTGAATGTTTGGATATTTATGCATATTATTTTCATTCAGAATCCTTTTCCATATTTCTTTATTATATGCAAACTATTTTCATTTAGAATACTTGTCCACTTTACTTTATATCTCTCTCTCTCTCTCTGAATAAGACTAGGCTTCCCACTTTCTTTTCCAAATCATGCTTCTTGTTCTCATTATGCGTTGTGTTTCACCAATATCATTTGTTGCCCTGCATGCTATATTTGTCTTACACACAAAATAATATGAAAAACCTGAAGAACAAAGCAAGAAACATCTAATAAATACATGTGCAGCTGTATACTTAAAAATTATAGTAATTATAAAAATAATAATTATGAAAAAAAATTTAGAGTAAAGACAGTAAAGTGAGACTGGTCAAGCACTGGTTGTGTATTTTCCTCAGTGTGTTTGTGCCTTTATGTGTTATAATTGAAGTGTATAGTATCATACAGGCTGGCATAGTTACTACATAATTAAGATTAATTTTGAGAATTGATTTGATGTAGATTGAAGTTCTACTGTGTTGATGTCAATACTGTTCCACACAAGCTTGTCACTCGTGCTGGAGTAACTGTAAGTTTCTCATGAGGTTCCAATAATTTTGGTGTTTTAGAAAGGTGTAGAGGCAAATTAAGAGTAAAATGAGAAATGACTTGAGTGTGTTTGATTGTTGCACCATCTGCAGAAACTGAATGTATATTAGCAATTATTGACAGTGTAGGCTTCAAAGGTTTGCCTTACAAGGAGTATCTACCCAAGCAATACTTGGTTTATTTGTCAATTGATGATCCACATTCTTCATATGTTTGCAGTGTTGACTAGTTTTGATGAGTTTATAACACATTGAGAGAGAAAAGAGAAGCTGGACTTTCTTTTCTCTCTTTTTTTTTTTTGGGAGGGGGGTTGAAAAATATGTCAGGGTTTTGAACTCTGAACTCTGTCAGCCAAAGCAAAAATGCCAAAATTTGTATTATATAAACGGCAACTAGAAAGACTTGATTGCAACTATCAAATATGAATATGCTTGGCACTTTCTCCTTTCTCTTCTTTCCTTTGGGTGTATTTGTCTGTCTAAATGGGAGCACTCATCAATCTTATCAATACCATTGTTCTGTGTTGGGTCTGTCATACATTTGTGCAGACTGTTGACTTAATTATTTTATCTTTTTCATGCATATGTGTGCGTTGGGGGTCCAAATATGTGTAGAAGATGCCTACCATACAGGTAATTTTCCCTTACAATTGAATGTCTCTGAGGAACTTGGTATG
This sequence comes from Quercus agrifolia, assembly GCA_029955455.1. Classification (NCBI taxonomy): domain Eukaryota; kingdom Viridiplantae; phylum Streptophyta; class Magnoliopsida; order Fagales; family Fagaceae; genus Quercus; species Quercus agrifolia. The sequence continues at coordinate 10,280,358 of JARQAD010000004.1, read as the reverse complement.
TTCTTTCTTCCCTAGTAATAAACAATGATTATGTCACAGCTGTGGAAGGATGGCAAGATTCAAGCTGAGGTGACTGGTGGCCACAAAGCGTATTTAGTCATCAATGAAGTCCGCCAAATGATTGAAAATGAGGGTACTGTGTAAGTCATAGTAAGTAGTAAAGTAGGCAACCTCTCTCTCTCTCTCTCTTCATTTTAAAGTTTCATGTTGATAAAAAATCAAATTTGTAACCCACTTATATAAAAAAAAAAAAAAAAACCAAAAAATCAAAATTTTAATCCTTTTTTTGCCCTCATAAATTTTGTTCTGTTATAATTTCTTCAGTAAAAAAATAAAGGAAATTGACTTGGTGTTTGCTGCTACTTGCTCTATGTAAAGTGCATGGAACAGGAGGTGTTTTGGATGTTATATCATATATGGTATGGAGATTTCCTTTGATTTCCAACCTAAATAGGTTTAGACCATGATTGTGGTTTATTCTATCATTCCTTTCCCTGAATAAGGACCCCAAAGCTTGTTGTATGTATGTTACTTATAATTTAAAAAAAAAAAAAAAAAGAAGAAGAAGAAGAAGAAGAAGCTTGTTTTATGTATGTAAGTTGCTATCCAGGACTAGTTTGCCAAATGCCAGCATGATAGTCGCGAAAGAACACTGCCCTAAAAACCAACTATCAATGAAAAAAAAAATGGAGAGAAAAAGATGCAATTTATTTATTTGTTGATTGATTCCTATTCTTCAAAGTTGAAAGCCAATTGTCACTTTATTCTCTCTACTGTGGTGAAAGTTTTAACGGACATCAGACATTTCAAGAAGCAGAACCCTGTGAATGGCAGTAACAGGAATATAAACTTTTGCATTGACCTGCTGAGGCCTTAGATTCTAATCATAAATGAGCACTTATATTTTATATATGCAGTTTCAGGCTGTCAGCATTTCCTTAAACGTTTGGATTCACATACTTGTGGGTTCATTCACGTGAGAAATAAACAAATAGTTGTAATATAAAACGGGACTTGTGCTGAAGCACTAGATCCAAGCTTTGCTCTATAAAAAAAACACGTGAATTGGACCCAAACTTTACCCTATAAAACAAGTAGCCAAATGCAAATATCAGTGGCAGATGAATTTGTCACTTTCCTTGCTTGAGTCTTGGTGGTTAAAGAATAGGTTGGTGTTTATTACACACGCACTATTATGCACACACACACACACTCAAACTACACAAAAATCGTGACTTGAAGTTATAGTTTTCAAGTGTGTAACTGTATATAACAGGGTGTGTGAACTAGTTCTTATCCTAAAGAATAAGAATAAACCTATTCGGGGACTGTGGCTCTTGGTAATCGGTATCCGTTTAAATGTTAGTGGCAGGTGATTTTGTCACTTTCTAAGCTTTTGTTGCAGGAATCTATCCCAATATCAGAACCCCCAAGATGCTCATTCCTTGTCCTTCCACCTTTTCACAGTTGACAATATTGTAAGAGTCTTTAACATAAAACCATGGCCCCAATGAATTGGAGTTTAGGATGTGGTGGTATTAGCCACGTTGCTGTCACATTGATGCCACTGCTGGATTAATGGATTAATCTATCTGACTAGTGGGAGAAAAAAATATGTGAAGCTACAAAGTTTCCATGCATTTTGCTGGGCCACATCATTCAATGTGTGTGTGCATTGCGTGGAACTGAAATAACAGAGAATGCGAGGCACAAAAGCAACAAACTCCCTTGATGCTACCAAATTGTCTGGCTACTCTGTATGGCCAAAATTTTATGATTTGGGAAAACCATTACATCAGGAAATAAGCGAAGAGTTCAATGACTATTCATTGTTCATTATGTTTAGGCCATTTCTGCACAGGCTAATTGATTTAATTGTTGAGTAAGCAACTAAAGCATCCCTCAGACTAGTTGAAAAACTTACATCAGTTAGCTGATTATTGGTTGACTATCAACTAATCATTTATGGTGCTGGCAAATATCCTAACTAAATGTAACACCAAGTCAACACTTGAACTTGTCATTGAATATTAGCATACCATTTTTTCTTTTTTTGGTGGGAGAAGCACTTGTCGGCAAATTATACTCCAGTTTGTTTATTGACCAAACAGTTACGCTTATATTCTCTATCTAATTCCGAGTGTTTGGGAGTGGATTATCAAAGAACTTGAAGCATAACTTGTTGGAGTGGATTATCAATTCCAACTAAGATGCATAAATTTTCTCCTCACATGGAACTAAAAGACACTAACCAACCTCGACTTCAAGAAAATTAGATTGAGCAATTGAGAAGGTAAGTTGTTGCCTTGACCAAGATGGTGCAACACTTGTATCCTCCTCGAGTAAAGAGTGTTGAGACTTCTTTTGGATTTTCTATCGAAAGGTGTGGACACAAGATGGGGAAACAAAATAATCAAAGTGTCTTAAGCCCCAAACAAAGAGCCAAAGTGACCCCAAAGTTGATTTTCCGCAAGCATGGAAAAAGAAGGAAATCTTGATGGAAAGAATGGCAAGCAACGACAAGGTTGTTGCGCATAATTGAATTATAAGTTAATTAGACATGTACTTTTTTCTTTTTTTTTTTGAGACAAAAGTTAGACATGTAGTTAATTGATTTAAACAAGTGGGATAAATGTTTTATTAGCTATAGCTTATGATTATTTTAGTATGTGACTAGTTCATTTAATTAACTAATTTTTTTCCTTCTCAAAAAAAAAAAAAAAAAAAAAACTTTTTTATGCATAAATAAATATGCATGGTCGTTATAAAAAAGAAAAAAAAAATTATGATATTGAATGAAAAATTGATTTTTTTTTTAATTTGTGTTTAAGGTTGAGAGTTATCCACCTTAGGGTTCAGGATTACCTCCCCATCCACCAAAGAATGGATCTTTCTCTTCCATTAAATGCATCAAAATTTCTTTTGTATCAAAATATTACTTTGAGTAAGAGTTTTTGTAAAATTATGAAGAATCACTATAGCAAAATTTCATGGCGTATAAACCAAAAAAAAAAAAAAAAAAAAAATCTCCATGTAAATATTTCTCTTTACTATCACTTATAATTTCTAATATTTAGCAAAAAAAACATACTAAAAATAAAAGAAAGAAAGGAAAAAACCCAATATAACTTTGCTTATTATTCTCATTAAAGTAAAGCTTATTATAACTTATTTTGTTCAACAAATAAGTTGTGCAAAAATATCCATACCTAGAATAAAAAACAAAGATTAAAAGCTGTACTTATTAAATTAAGCTAAATAAACTTTTCAAAAAAAATACTCCCAAGTCACACCCCCAAAAAAAAGAAAAAAAAAACTATTTTAGGTAAGTAAGTAAAGAAAATTAAAAAAAAGAAAAAGAAAAAGAAAAAAAATATTTTCTTGGTGACCAATACCTAAACCCAAAACAATCTCTCTTACCTTTTCCCTTCACGCAAGTCATACACACACAACCCAAACAGAAAAAAAAAAAAGAAGTGTGTACATGTAACGCCCATGCACGTAAATCAAACCCACCCACCCACCGCCAATCACCGTCCAAATAATTCTGATCAACGCTCCACATTAATCTCCGACCCCACCGAAAAAGCCGACCGTTTTTTCGTACAATCTCAGCCCCACTCCCACATCACACACACACAAACATTTCTACATTCTACATTCTACATTCTACATTAATCTATTTCTCTCTCTCTCTCTCTCCGTCTCTCACAAAATGTTGTTTCTAAAATCCTCAGACAGTTTTTTTTTTTTCCCTTAAAAGCTCAGACTACGTTGTCTTAACAGAATAATAACAATTTTCCTCTGTCTTATCCAAATAATTCGAATTTATTATTAAATTAAATAAATAAAGAAAGCAAGAAGAAGAAGAAGAAGAAGAAGAAGAAGAAGAAAGAGCCGCACTTTGATTTTTGTTTTGGTTTTTTTGTTGAGCTTCATATCCACTCGTAAGTGCTCTGCAACAATACGCTGTCGTTTAATTTCGATTCAATTTGTTCAATTTTTGTGTGTTTATTTATTTATTATTATTAGTTTATTTATATGTTTTGTTTTTTTCAGGAGGATCGATAAAGGGCTTGTTGGTTTTGATGTGAAGCTTCAGGTTAAAAGGTGTGGAATTCATTATTATTTTAATAATTTTTTGTTGGGTAATTGAAATTCGATGATTAATTAAGCTCTCTGTTTGGTTGCTGAGAAAAAAAGCAACCTGAAAAAATTAAATTTTTGTTGGGTAATTGAAATTTCGATGATTAATTAAACTCTCTGTTTGGTTGCTGAGAAAAAAAGCAACCTGAAAAATTAAAGAATTTTAATCTTTGATTTCATTTCATATGTAGTTTCAGTTTGGAACAATCAAACCCACAAAAACGAACGCTCAAGTTTGCCTAAAATAGTAACAATTTGGCTAATTTTTGGTGGTATTACAATTTGTGAAGACTATAGCAACCTAAAATTTATTTATAAAAAACAAAAAAATTCAAAGTAGTTAAATTGGATTAGGTTTAGGTTTAGGGTTAGGGTTAGGGTAAGAGTTGTTGTTTATTGAATTCTGTTAATTTTTAATTTTTAATTTTTTTTTAATTTTTTGTGTGTGTGGGTAAATTAGAGTTTTCAGGATGGCAACTGGGAGTAGCATAGATGATGGCTTGCAAGGAGCTGATGGGAATTTAGAAGATGGTTTGCAGAGTGAGCTTGAATTGATTCTGCGTCAGCAGCGGAATCAGAACGTTATGAATCGAGAAAGGGATATGAATATGTATAGGAGTGGCAGTGCTCCGCCAACAGTTGAGGGGTCACTAACTGCTGTTGGTAATCTTTATGGGAACCCTGATTTTAGAGAGATTGGTGGTAGTATAAGTAATAAGATTGGGGGTTTATCTGAGGATGAGATTCGCTCCCATCCTGCTTATCTTTCGTATTATTATTCTCATGAGAATATTAACCCAAGACTGCCCCCGCCATTGATGTCAAAAGAGGATTGGCGGATTGCACAAAGGTTTCAGGCCAGTGGGTCTTCATTAGGGGGAATTGGGGACTGGAGGAAGGAGAAGTTGGCCGATAATGGTGATAGTTCATCGTTGTTTTCAATGCAGCCAGGTGTGTCTGTGCAACAGGCAGAGAATGATCTGATGGAATTGAGGAATGCCAGTCGAAGGAATCTCTCTAGGCAGTCTTCGTCTCAGTGGCTCAATAGCAGTCCAGATAGTTTGGCTGGATTCTCAAGCACTGGGCTTGGTGCACGGAGGAAGAGTTTCGCTGACATTGTTCAGGTAATATACAATAAGCCTAACCATGTTTTGTTTGTTTCTTTTGAGTTTCAATCCCGTGGCTTCAATTTTGCACATTGTTTGAAATATCTGGAATCACTTTGGCTTTTCCTGATAAAAGCAACTTGATTGAATAGAGCATTTGTTACTATGGTGAAATGCTAACCACTGTGTTTCCTTTTCTTCTATATCAACATTTTGTTTCATTTATAATTCAAATTAGAATGTGTGTGCAGGAAGGACTGGATCGACCTAGTCCCTTACCTAGAAGCCTGACACGTCCCACAAGTCGTAATTCTTTTGGTGATATTTTGGACACTAAAGGAATGGCTGATCCCCATCCAGCAGGGGTAAGTAATGGAGTGGAGTCTATAGAGGGCTTGCATTTTGGAGCTGCTCCCATGGTTGGAGTTAAGAATCATAATACAACAGTTTCTCATACTTTTGCTCCTGCTGTTGGTTCATCTTTGTCGAGAAGCAAAACCCCTGAACTGCAAGTTGTTGGGAGGACAGCTTGTCCTGGACTTCCCCCAGTTGGGAGCAGTAGAGTTTCCCCTATTGAGAAAAAGAATGTTGTTGGCTTGGCTGTCCAAAATGATCGGTCTTCTGGTGTGACTGACCTTACTGATATTGTGGCCAATTTTTCTGGCTTGAACCTCTCAAAAAGTAAAAATGCAAATGAAGTTAGTCATTTGCATTCTCTACTTCAGCTTGATTATGACAATCAGCCTGATTTTATGCTCAACATGCCCAATGGTCATAATCAGAGTCTGCAGCAGAAACTCACTGACCAGTCTAATGCTGAAAAGTTTTCTTTGACTAACAACTACATAGATTTAGCTAGGAAAAATGGAATTGTAACAAACCTTAACAATTCCGAGATAACTTCTGATGTTAACTTACCCAAACAAACATCTTCTGCTGCCAGTCTTTACTCAAATGTCAATTCTTCAGGATTTGGAAGTTCAGAAGCATTAAATTTTCATCACCAAAGTACAAATATTCCAAGTATGGACTTTGGTAGCCATGTTCCTGGTGCTTATACAGTAAATGAAAAGTTCAATTCTGCGATTAATGGCCATATTGATGCAGGTCACTCTCTCTTTTTTCTTCTTCAAGTTCCATGCAATCTTGTCTGGCATATCAAAACTTTCATTGGCTTAGTTGGCATTGAAAATTTTATTTTTCTTATGTTTCAGCTTTGACTGCTCCTGGAGATGGACAATTATTGCATAGACCAAGAAATCAAGTAGGGCCTGACCTTCATTCTCCAGCCATGGACCCACGTTTTATTCAGTACTTACAGAGAACTTCTGATTATGTGACGCATGCTGTAGCTAGTCCAAGTGATCCATCTCGGGGTAGGAATTTTTTTGGCACTTCACATGGAGACTTGGAGGGAGCTCAGCAAGCGTACCTTGAGGCATTGCTTGCTAAACAGAAACAACAATATGAGTTGTCACATTTAGGTAAATCTGGTGGTTTTAATCATGGGTACTATGGGAATCCATCATATGGTTTTGGCATGCCATATCCAGGAAACCCAATGGTAAATTCTGTAGTTCCTTCTATTGGATCTGGGAGTCCAGGGTTTCAGAATGAGCAATTTTCACACTTTACTTCTATGATGAGAAGCTCAATGGGAGGATCCATTGGGCCATGGCTTTCAGATGGTAATATGGAAGGAAGATTTGCGTCAAACTTATTATTAGATGAGTTCAAGACCAACAAGACCAGGTCTTTTGAACTTTCAGACATTATTGATCATGTGGTTGAGTTCAGGTAAGCATGTAAGGCTTTTATTCAGTGTTAATTCTACTCATATAGCCCCAGTTGGAGTACTGAGTTTAGTGTCTCCTGCCTACAATGCAGTACGGATCAGTATGGAAGTCGCTTTATTCAGCAGAAATTAGAAACGGCCACAGCAGAAGAAAAGACCAAGATTTTTCCTGAGATCACTCCTCATGCTCGTATCTTGATGACCGATGTCTTTGGGAATTATGTCATACAAAAGGTCAGAATTATTTATCCAAAATACTAAACAGTCTTATTATACTCTAAGTTATTAATTGAATAGTGGTGCTTGAATTTGTAGTTTTTTGAGCATGGCTTGGAAAGCCAAAGAAAGGAGTTAGCGAGCCAACTGACTGGTCATGTTTTGACCCTTAGTCTCCAAATGTATGGTTGCAGAGTGATTCAGAAGGTACTTTTGTATATTTTACATCTTGATTTTCTTCCATATTAATACAAGGACAGCACGCCCTGTCAGGATTTCTTGCTTCACATTTTTTATTCTGCTTGAAGTTTACACAATTTCAATATGAACTCATCCATTTCTGCCTTGTTGAACTCTGTTTACAAATGACATGTTCTCTGTTATGATTCTTACCACCATAAATGCGCCATTGCAATGAGTAAGTACCTATTTGATATGTTTGATCAACTTGATTTGTACCTTGATGGCAATGCATAAATGACCTATTTGGTACGTTTGATTTGTGCCTATAGCTTTTATTTCTCTTTTTAATGCATATATTGCTTTCATTTTACGTTCTTATTGAAAAAAGGACATGAAGTATTATCATGAGTGCATTTAAACCATGTGCTTATGCATGCAGTGGTACAAATTTTTACTGAAATTAAAAAGGCTCAACATTTTTCCTTTATGAATTCATTTGGGCACAGTGCAAAGTGAATCATGATGTATTAATAGTTATGGAAAGGGCCTAATACTCTAAATTTGATGACAGGCCTTGGAGGTGGTTGGTGTAGATCAGCAGACACAAATGGTGGCTGAGCTTGATGGTTCAATCATGAAATGTGTTCGTGATCAAAATGGTAATCATGTTATTCAAAAGTGCATAGAGTGCGTCCCTCAAGATCGAATTCAGTTTATCATCTCAGCCTTCTATGGGCAAGTTGTGGCACTTTCCACCCACCCTTATGGTTGCCGCGTTATTCAGGTTCAAAGCTTCATACAAAATTAGTTTTTTATTTTTTGTTTTTTATTTTTTATAAGGCAATTTATGTTTACTTCTTTGACAGTGATGTATGGCATATGTTGATTTATTTCATTTGATGCTGACAGAGGGTCTTGGAACATTGCAATGATCCTAACACTCAACAGATTATCATGGATGAAATCATGCAATCTGTATGTATTCTGGCACAAGATCAATATGGGAACTATGTTATTCAGGTATTCAGTTTTCCGTTTAAACCTGGTTCCATCATATTTGTGTGATTCAAATGAGGTCCTAGTTATATATTGAGGAAAAACCTGATAGGTTTTTACATTTTTGGTCATTACTATTGACTTTATTTTTTTTCTTGGATCAGAGGTATATTGTTTATGGGTTCAAACTATTATGTTCCAATAATTTCTGATGTTTTTAACTTGAACTTGAAAATGGAAAATGCACCACAAGCAGGTAGTGTGAGAATGTAAGAAAAAGAAATGTTGTCCCCATTGCCAAAAATGTTATCTAGATGAAGTTGACAAGTTTTAGGTACTTAGGTCATGTTGTTTTCCAATTTTGCCGTTCAATTTACTCAAGGAGCATTTGGTTTTGTGTAAGCTTATTCAACATGTCCTCACACTTGCCAGTTTCAAGGAGTACTTTGTTTACTATCTTCAATTAGTATTTTGCTTCTAGCCAATGAACTCTGGCTCAAATGATGGTTCCTTCCACAAAAATAGGTGGAAGGTGAAATTGTGCATTCAAGACCCACTGGATGTTCCCTGTAAAATAAATTAAAAAAGGACACACTAGATATGTGTAACTTACCAATAATAATAATCTTTCATTGAAATTATGAGTTTATTTATTATTGATCAATTTAACTTCAAGCACCCCAAAAAAGACCCATTGAATTTCTACCATAGACGTTTTTATGTGCTGATAATTATTTGGGGCTACATCTTGTTTGTGGATTATTTTGAACCGTTTATACTACACTGGCTTCTGGAGTTTTGAACTAACTTTATCTTCTTGGAAGATTTAATGGTTAACTTTCATTAACACCTTTATTTATTTATTTTGTAATATTTGCTTGCTTACCGGTTTTGTGCCCATTCAAGTGTTGTGGTTTGTTTAATCATTACCGCTTTACTACAATATTACATCCATTAGTCATGTGCCCCTGATATTTATACTTTTTTTTTGATAGCACGTCCTTGAACATGGTAAACCACATGAACGGTCTGCTATTATTAGCAAGCTTGCAGGACAGATTGTAAAGATGAGTCAGCAGAAGTTTGCTTCTAATGTGGTGGAGAAGTGCTTGACTTTTGGTGGTCCTGATGAGCGTCAACTTTTGGTGAATGAGATGCTGGGTTCCACTGATGAAAATGAACCCTTGCAGGTCTGTGTCCCTCTTCCTGTCGCTAAAGCGGCTTATACATGCTGCTGTATTATTAAATAAAAAAGGGTTCAACATGTCCATATATATATATATATATATATATATTGGTTAGATACGATAGAATTTCAACATATCTCTATCAACGTATGGCGTATGCACTATGATAATTGCTCGTTATCATCAGACCAAGACTCGAAGTGGTTTTTGTAGACAGTGTTTGAATGTTAGATCTCTTGCTTAACAATAAGAAACTTTACCAATTGGGTTAACTGGAACTCACAACATACCCATATATAATATGCACGGATATTAAGGAACAGGATAAACAAGTAAACAACTAAGTTGAACCAGAGCATATTTAAACAACTAAGTACTCCGAAAAATCCCAAAATTATGCTTTAAGCATGAATAGTTGCACTGTTTACTATTTCTGTCATTGTATGAAGTGCATTTTCTTTTTATCTTCATTTGGCTCTCTGCACTTTCTATGTTTGTAGTCTGTATTCTTTCTAGCTAAAAGAGAGTAAATTGCAGTTGACACCTGTTTGTTTCATGGTGAATAATTGTCTAATATAAAGTTTCCATTACTATATTCTTTTATATGCCTACTGATGAGTACTTGTTGCATGACCATTATAAAATGCAAAATTTTAGATCATGATGAAGGACCCATTTGGAAACTATGTTGTACAAAAGGTTCTTGAGACTTGTGATGACCAGAGTCTTGAGTTGATTCTTTCACGCATCAAGGTTCACTTGAATGCCTTGAAGAGGTATACCTATGGTAAACATATAGTTTCTCGTGTTGAGAAGCTCATCACAACTGGAGGTGAGGAATTGTAACAGTTTTCTACAGAGATTTTAGATTTCCTTTGTAAGCTAGCTTTAGTAAGCATCATGACTAATCATAAATTTTAATACCCTCATTTGCAGAAAGGCGCATAGGGTTGTCAACCTCTTTCTCTTACTCGCCCTCTTCCTGAGGAATCACAACTCCAGACAAGGCATTTTTCCTCTGCCACCACCAAAGACACTTTGTACAGCTAACATGGATGGTGATTTTATCAAGCTATCATCTGGAGTCTTTTTTTTCTACTGAGACTATATAGCAGTTGTAAATAAACACGAAATAGCAGGCCCACTGGAATAAGAAAATTTTTCTACGCCATTGACTGCAAGCTCCAAAGAGGTCATTCTAGGAAGTCAAGATACAGGAGACGGCATGTTATAATTGCCTAGTCTTTTTGGGATTACATGCACAAAGGTTCATAGTTTGTAAAGAAAAATTAATTGTAATTGATAAAGAGCAATGTTAAGGAGAGAGAGTGCTGGAGTCCATATTAGGCTGAGTCTTTGACATTGGGAACTTGCACATATATATGTATATATACTGACTGCTATTTTCTTGAGGTATATATTTTTGATTTCCTCGGCCTGTAATGCTTCTAGTGGTCAGAATTGAATAAAATCGTTGAACTTATGCTGGTGTTGATATTTTCTTGTATTCTTATATGAAACAATTGTTACTAAGCTTTTAGAACTTTTGGAACCCATAAGATCCTTGCCTTCAAGCGTTATAAATTCCCCAGTGAAGATGTACCAATATGAATTATCTCAGCCTTCATTTCAAAAAAACTAATCCAGTTTATATATTTTTCAAATATAACATCTAGAGTCTTCATGACAAGGTTTTCTTTCTTCAGCTCTTCCACTAGTACCTGTACAGTCTTCTTGATGGCAGAATGCAATAACAGACAGACTGAACTTAGATAACTTATAAAGGAATAGTAAGATAATTAGCAGCTCAATGCTTAAAATTATCACTCAGTACAGGAACCATATCATACACTGACCTTATTGACAAGCCTCAGTCCTCTATGTCCATAACCAGATCCATCCTGCACTACATAGAATTTTTCAACTGAGAATTTTATATAAATGAACTCAGCTTAACTCAACGAAGTGATAAGGTCAGCTGTATAAACCTATTTTAGAAATTTAATTTACTATCTTCTTATCAGGATGACCACGACAGTTTATACACAGATGGGCAAGGTGCAAATAAACGGATTGTATAACAGAGCAAAATAACACACCAACAAGAGCTCAAAGCTCAACTGTGAAATACATCAAAATGCTTCCAATCAAGAAAATGGCAGAAACTGGAATTGTGTGTACAATTAGCCACAGGCATCAAGAATGTATATCCCTTGAATTTGTTAAAGTAATTTATACAAGTTCATCTAAATCTATCATAATTCATTCATTTAGCGGTGCATTCATCCTGAAAGCTAACTGTAGTATGTTGTAGGTCCTGACTTGGAAGTATCTAACAAACTAGATACAAATTCAGATAAATAGAATTATAAAATTGAATCACATGGCATTCACTCATTGACCTGTTACACGGGTGATTTGATATGCATGTCGTAAAAGACACCTTCTCCTCCTCAAATAATCATACGGGAGACACATCCAAATCTGTCATCTCTCTTCTCTCTTCATCCACAACATCCAAATCCAAATCCAAATCCAAATCCAACTTCACGCTCCCATGATCAATAAACCGATTACTCAACCTCTTATTCTTCAAAATCACACCCGACTGCTTCATCAAATTAATGTACTTATTCCTCACTCGCAATAATGGATGTCTCTCAATACCCAATTTGTCATTGTAAGCCTCCTTTAGAATTGCAGTACAAGTCTTATTCCTCAAAGACAAGTAAAACATATGGGGATGCCTCTCAAATGCCTTATGGACCTTCTGTGGCAACCCAAAATATTTCTTAAGACATAGAAGCTTCTTCCTCTCTGCTGAATGCTCAACAAAGAGACTAAGCAACTCATGAAGAAACCCCACAACACGCTTCTCTGCTATATCACTACCTGGATCCAAATGCAAAAAATCCTCATAGGGTGACACATATGGAAGCTTCTGAAACTCCTTTAACCAATCGTCAATCTTCCTCCTCAACCTTGCATCCTTACGAGGGAAAAATGGAAACTCAATTGCCTCCATTGGCTCCCCAAAATACACCCCTTTCTTCATAGCATTTCTCTGTATCACAGACAATAATTTTTCCTCACACTCAACAGCCAAACCCTTCAACCCATCTTCCATCTCCACAAACTTAAAAGACCCATCAAGATTCACTTCCAAGCACCTCAAAAAATCCTCAGGCAAACCCAAATACCACTGCATTCCCTGAATAATCTTTAAAGGCAAAACCTTTCCTTTACTCATCAATATAAACCTCTTCAACCTATCCTTCAAATCCTCCTTACAATTCTCAAACACCCTTTTCTCCTCTCTATCAATCTCAACAGCTTCTGGGGTCAGTCTAAACCAAGGCAAGTTATATTGGGGACCTGTAAACTCTTCAAAGATTGCTGGGTATTGCCTCAAGAACCGAGCAACTTTCATGGGCACATCAAACTCTAGACTCCTTTTGGAGACCTGAGAGATTGGGATACAGCCATTGGGGTCTTGGGCTATGCAGTTTTTCAAGGAAATGATGGGTTTGAGTTGGATGGACTTGTGGATATGGTCAATTGAATCATAGTATGGGTCTTTTTTCCACTTCATGTAAACATCTACATAGTGGGATTTTTGGGTGTGTGAATAAGGAGGGTTTTGGGGGTGGTATAGGTAGGAAAAGATTGTTTTTTGAGAGTGGGACAGTAGTTTTTTGAGGGTTTTGGAGGTGGGGTTGGTGAGAAACATAGAAAAGGGATTGAAATGGATGGCGCAGATGAAGAGGCAAGAGGGGTCGGGTGGCAGTGAAGGTCGGCGAGAGGAGTTAGAGCTTGGGGCTCGTTTGTTGACTGTTGAGAAGAAGAAGAAGTGAGAAAATATAGACAGACAGAGAGTGCAGTTCACTGGTTCACAATTCCGATCCTCGTGTTTGGAATCAAAGCTGTACGTGTCGAGAACAAGATCATAGAATAGAAGTGTGTTACGCTAGATTTTGTTTTTGTTTTCTTTTCTAAACGGCTAGGGTTATGCCTCGATACAGTTTAATTAAGGTGAAGAAGACAATCTTAGACAGGTCTTCTTTTTATTAGTTAAAAAAATAATAATAATAAAAAAATAAAAATAAAAAAAGGTCTTCTTTTTATTATTTTTAAAAAAAAGTATTACTTCACATTAAATAAAACAATGCATTGTGTCTTAAAAAAAAAAAAATGCATGGTTTTTTATTTTTTATTTTTTATAATAGAAACGACAAATCACTACAAAAAAAATCTAAATTGAAAATAATGGCATTCAGCAAAAAAAGAAAAAAGAAAAAAGAAAATAATGGTTAATGTGTGACCACTTGAGAAATTATGTAATTAGTATTGTTGCACAATTCACCTACTTTGGGACATTGTTTAAGTGGGTTTCTTTCAACCACTCGCAAGTATGCTTCAACTGTTCAACATTCATTTTCAAATCGTTAGGCCTCATCTTCTTCATGCATTCATAGGTCATCCTAATTAATCTGGATCAGCCATGATCTACAAAGCCAATGGCATAATATATGTATAAAGACTGACCACTTAACAACCCTCTCTTTTCTTTTTCTTTTTTTTAAATATAAATAAATAAAAATCTTACTATCTTAGCTAAAACATGCGCTACAACTTGTCTATAAGAATGAGAAAAAGAAAAACTCTCAAAAGAGTTAACTAAGGACAGCGTATCTCTTACTAAGTGACTAAAAGCTGAACATAACATATCACCCTTATAAAGAGAATTGATAATCTCCCTAAAAATTCGAGTGACTAGTCCCAATTTCTTGAGCGAACAAAATTGCTCCTGTTTGAAATTCCATTAATCTAAACATGTAAAAAAGTACAAATGAGAGTTGTAGTTAGAGTCCTAATCATGCCCAATACGATTAGATTTCAAATATATCAGGATAACTTGAAATGAGGTCAACATAAATGGACCGAGTTTTGCCAGATGAAACTAACACAGACAACAACTATTAATGTTTTCTAAGATATCCAATTCTTTAATTTCAGAATTTCTTCAAATAAAAAAATGGTAGCTAATCTGATTAACCAAATACGGTTTACAACATTAGCAAATTTATATAATAGATTTGAGAGAACAAGGACACAGATTATATAATCTATTTTAGAAACAACCCAACCTCAAGGGTAACTTTGATGGATCCAATGAACCTGGAAATTTGTAGTGATCAATCAGAGAGAGAGAGAGAGAGAGAGAGATTTGTGTGTGAATGTGGATCTTGATGTTTTGTGCTTGATTCTAGTATATAAAGAAATGAAAAAGAACTAAGGAAGTGCCTAAAAACCCTAGAAAACAGTCAAAACACTTTGAGGAAAAAATTCTTAACCCAAATATAAAATTTATTCAAAATCCCAAAAATGAAAAAAAAAAAAAAATCAGACATAACTCATTAGAAAAAATAAAAAATAAAAAAATTTTGCTAGAAGAAGATAGCGAGAGAAGAGTACAATGATAGCAATGGAGGATAGAGATATCACAACTTATTGAGGTGAATTCACAAGTTCTGAATTCCTATCGAGAATCCATTATCTTCCTACCTAATCTTGCTTCTCTTTTTCCCTCAAATCTTTTTTTCTTTAGATTTCAAACACAAAACACACATACAAAAAAGAGAGTCTATGGACACAAAATTTGCTACACACACTACCACAACTCGTGCATGTGTTAATTAATGATTGGATTATTTATCACTAAATTCCAATGGTAATCCCATATGTAAGTGATGTAATATAATTACAAGTTGACACATGTGCAAGTGTGTGGTAAACTATGTGTCCCTAGAATAGTTGCACAAACCATCCTACTTGTGTCATTCACTCATTCTAGTGTTTTTCTTCTTTCTTGCTTCAAGTGTTTCATTAAAAAAAAAATAAAAAAGTATTTTCAAATTAGTGACTCCAAAACAAAAAGGATCAGATGGTTAGTGATTCCAAAATGTATGGTCCAGTAAGGTATTTTCAAATTGACTGTAAATTAAAAAGATAAAAAGACCAAATTAGCTTCTACTAACATGCATAGATCAAATTGATAGTGAGCCAAATATAGGGACCAAAATGGTTTTATTTTTATTTTTTTTTAAAAGGTGCATCTTGTCAGGTACCATGGGCAAGAGACGAAAAAACCTCCGATATGAGTCCGAATTTAGTAAGGATGGGGTGAATTTAGTAAGGATAGGGTATAAAACCCATGTTTTATACCATCCAATAAAAGATTGTCACATCAGCATTTTACTTAAAATTAAATGCATCTTACCACATCTAATAACATTTTAATAAACTCCCAATTTGGTTGGATTTATATATGGGTATTAGAATTGATTGTGCGCAGTTGTGCTTATTCTTAAATATGTGAAAGATGATGTGACATGTTTTGATTGGAGGGGTAAACCATTGGTTTTACACCAGAATTTAATCTTAAAAAAAAGGTGTATTGGTTGTGCTATGAAGTCCTTAAAAAGGGACAAAAATGTAACCAAGAAAAATATGCAACCACATCTATCGATACTCTTTTTTGGGCATCCCGTGGCCAGTAATTTGTTTTTAGGTGGAGTCCGAGAGAATCAAACAAAGCAGCCCATGTACTAGCATCCCGTGGCCAGTGATTTGTTTTGTTCAGGGTTATGCTCCTAGCCCTTTTATGGATGTAATTAATTCAGAGCAACTCCATGTTGTATTTGCTACTTAGACTCTATTTCTCTGTGTTTGTCAATAAAATTTTTTGTTCATTAAAAAAAGAAAAAAAGAAAAAAAAGAACCCCACCCAAAAGATCAACCTATTTACTTTTTGGGGACATTAATGTAAGTTTGTCATGTGCTGAACAAAACAAAATGCTTGACAAAGATACTACAAAGTGGCCGATCCCCTCTATTATGTATAGTAATAGTAACAACGAGAATAAATGGTAGAACTTAGATATAGTACTTTAATTATTTAGGTTCCCCTTTTATATTTTAGACACTTGTCTAATTAGTTAAATCAGCAAACAAATGTTACAAGACCCATCTCCTTTGGAGATTTTTTTTTTTTTTTTTTTTCATTTAACATGATTTTAGCAACTATTTTGTTGGTTAGCATGTTTTTGAAACATTTTAGTAAAATAGCATTTAAGCCTTTGAGACTCAAGTTCAGTGAAGAAACTCAAGTCTTAGAAGAAGAAGAATCCAGCACAACCTAGCACAATCTGAAGAAGAAGAAGAAGAAGACCCACAACCCCAGCATTCACAAACCCATAACAAATAGCAAGAAGTTGAGTATCAGAGACTCAAGTTCCAGGTGGATTTTTTTTTTTTTTTTTGTTTCACATTAAATTGCCACCACTTTGAACTCGATGCTTAGAGACTCAAGTTCCTTTACTAAACTCGAGTTTTAGAGTCTCGAGATGCCAGTTTACACAATAGTTTTGCAAACTTGACAACTAACTAAATGGTTTTGAAAATTATGTTAAATGCCAAAAAAATTCCATCTCCTTTTGTTATCTTCTCCTTCTTTTTCTCCCTTGGCCCACGAGAAAGCAGACAGATTCTTCAAGTTACAAATCTAAGAAAGCTTCTTCAATTTAGACCTATTCGACACTAAATCTAAGAAGGCTTCAGTATAATAATTCTTTGGTTTTTTTTATCCTTCTCTTTTTCTTCGAAATCCTCTCATCTTTTTATGGCTTACCTGAAATCCTTCCTCTTTACAGCTTTCTCTCTCTAAAATTTGTCCTTGTAGTTGTTTCTTTCTTCTTCTTTTTTTTCTCCAAGAGAAATCATACATGCATTGGTGATTCTGAGTGCAAGTTTGGCTCCTCACTCCTCAAATCTTAGCAGCACAAGAAGCTTTGGCGGAGGCTTTGCTAAAGGCAAAGGAGTTTGGCTTTGGCGGTACCATTGCTCTTACTAATTATGATAATTTGACAAAGGTCTGTAATGGTGACAAAAAACCACAATGGCAGGAAAGGTTGCTGTTGACAGATCTGCAATGCCTCAGAAGTCAGGGCCTAAACTTGACTCCCATATCTGTACCCAATTTTGTTTTACACCCTACTTTTGTATTAGCTGTACAAGCAACCAAAACTCCAATTCATCACAACTGGGGTCACCCAAAACTTTGTAATGCTTGCCTTTTTGTATGCTTATAGCATTAGAATAAAAAAAAAAAAAAAAAAGAAAAGCAAAAAAAGAAAAAGAAAAAGGAGTACATTATTATAACTGTTTGGTAGCTGGATATCTGAAACACAAGCAAGCATTTACAAGAATTACTAACAAAACAATCCAAGAATTTAAAAACAAAAATGTAAACCACCATAGACATTTGCATAGTAAAATGTAATCTTTGTCTGCAATATACATTTTCAAACTAAAATTTGTAAAAATCTAGCTTGAACTCAATATACATGAATTTGAATCTTTAAAAAAATGCAAACTCCTCTTAAATCTATGTCTGCCATGCTGTATACCATTTCAAATAGCTCCACCACAACATTAGTGTGTATCTATGAGAGCTAAAACTCAACATATATTTTGTTCCAATCTGCAATATACATTTTCAAACTAAAATTTGTAGGAATCTAAACTAGCTTGAACTTAATATACATGAATTTAAATATTTAAAAAAAGGAAAACTCCCTTTAAGTCTGTGTTTGCCATGCTGTACACCATTTCAAATAGCTCCACCACAAAATTAGTACGTATCTCTAAGAGCTAAAACTCAACATACATTTCATTCCAATCTGAAGCATAACAACATCTCCTTTTCTTTAGTGGATCATAGCAATACTTCCTAAAATGCGAAAGGAAGTTTCTAAAGAACCTGAGATGCTCCCTTGCTGCTTTTCCAAATTTTGGATGGATGTAATAATTTCCCTCATCCTCTGTGTGGAGAAAGTTACGAAGGGGACCATCAGAAGGAAGAAGTTCACTCCAATCCCCCAAACTTCCATTCATCTCCATGAGTTTCAAGCTAATGTAGTAACCAACACAATCATTCTCCAAAAACCTCTGAAGCCGGAAAATAAATTCTTCCCTTTTCTCGTAAAGCCACAAAGAAGGATATGTTTGATAATATGTAATCAATTAGAAACACTCCCATCACAATTTCCAATTAGAGCACACAAACACTTGAGATCATGTGCATAACGTTGTTGAGGCACACCAGCTAAAATTTTGTCAAAAATGATACTCAGCATATCTTTAATGTCCCCTTTCTCTGTTTTAGTGAAAATATCAACATCCACTATCTTATGAACCAGCATTACATTGAAATTCCCTTCATGATCCTTATGTAATAAGTAATTTTCTTCAAACTTATGTGAACTGTGAATCCTCCTCCTAGAAGCATGGAACTCAAAAACAGAAATAATAACTGCTTTGATTAGTTTACATGCACTGTGACGGAGGCGATTTGCACCCCAGGCTTTATACGTTTTTGACCAGTTGTCTGTGTTCTCCTCCAACCAGTTCTTTAACATTAACTCATAGTTAGGACGCGAAAAGGATTCGTATGCAGCATACGAATCTGAATCAATCCTTTTCCTCTTCCTTATTCGATCTATATCTACCAAACTAGACATCATTAAACATTAGATAAACTAATTGAGTTTCTGCACGATGTGCAATACAACTTATTATTAGTTTTCTCCAATATTTCGATAAGTTTTGCCAACAATCTTGTAACTCAACTAATTGACATCTCAATTTCAAATAGAAATATTCAGGATTCAAATCCCTACCCCCAACTATCGATGTATAAAAAAGATATTTCAATAAATTTCATTGTAAAAATTGTAATCTTTAGTTATTTTATATATAGACAAAATAGAAATACACTAAGAGTAGTATAGTGATTTGATCATTCTATATATATGTGTTTATAAATTGAAAATTGCATGATATATTAGCTAATATAGATAGACATGTTTCATGCCTACTAAAAAATGCATATATCTTCCAACCTTTTTTTTTTTTTTTTTTTTTTACATTTTTGATTTTGTATTACTAATTCCCCCCCCCCCCCCCCTCCTTTTTGGACATGGTTTCAATTGTTGCAAAAACAACTAAATTTGTGTAAAAATGCCATATTTCAAATCAATTGTTTCTCACTTAAAAAAAACCAATTGTTTCTCATATAGATCTTAAAATAATGATATTAAAACTTCATTATGCTTAAAATAATTAATATAACAAAATAAACATATTTATTATATTAGTAATCTTTCTAATTACATAGAATACATACTATAGTGTTAGTTTTACACAAAAAAGTTAGGAAATTTAAAGGATTAAGATTAATTTTAGTAGATTCACAAATATTTAATTTTTTTTATGGCTTTTGTGACAACTATTGTCAAAACAACTAAATGTGAGTAAGAATGTCATATTTTAAATTTATTATTATTATTCCAACTAAAAATTATTCTCTATATAGAGTTTATGAAAATAATCATATAAATTCATTTAATATAAATAATTAATGCACAACAATAAATAATTAATATATGCATTTACTCTATTGGCTAATTCAATGAACTAATATTTTAATATAAATGCAAACTTGGTTGAAGTAGAAAACTAAATAAAGAGAACTCCAACATGAAGTCTCTGTTTATATATATATATATATATATATATATATATATATATATATATATTGATATTGATGATTGATTGATTGATTGCCTTGCTGAACTATATAGTTAAATCCAATAGGACTAGACGAGAGAGAGAGAGAGAGAGAGAGAGAGAGAGATACTTTAAAAAGTGACGCATAAATAAATAAACAGACTTTACAAATGAGCCAAACTGAACGCACAATTTTGAAAGTTTCAAATTAAATCCTGAATTTAAGATTGTTGTAAATTAAATCTTATAGTGTCACTAATTTCAAATCGATCCTGAATTTTTAACATTGTTTTTTTTTTTTAAATTTATTTTTTTTATTATTATTTTTTATACAAGATAAAATTTCTACTTTAGCTTAATCTAAGTGTATATGTGTGTGAAGCTCTCTTCTGAAGACTTGAAGCTTGACCCTTGCTCCCCATACCCACAAGCATTTATACTTGTAGAGTGACCACCGCACCAAGGGTGCGCGGTGGTACATTGTATAAATTTAAACCCTGAACTCTTCAAATTTGGTTTAGGGGGCTTGATTTTCCGGGAGTTTAAATTTATAATTAACTAGTCGCTAACCCGTGCGATGCACGGGATAGTTTTTTAAAAAACATATATATTTACTTTGCTTAGAGAAATAATCACTTGAAACAAATAAGAATTCATCTCTACTTACTATGGCTCAAAACATAAAGTATAATTTTATTTGAAATGTAATCAAACATTAAAGGAAACTAAACAGTTGTATATCAATTATTGCAAAAAGGGGGAGATCTGGACCGAGTGCGTTATTCTCACGAGCAAATTTGATTAACTTCCTTAAACAAATATGAAGTGTGCAAAGAGATGATTTAACAGAGGAATATACACACAGACTATCTACTTCAAGGAGGAGTCGGTTTACTTTAATAAATGATTCTCTCTCTCTAAATGAATGCTTAGGCAAATATTCCATTTAATATTTTTTGTTTATTCATCTTTTGACTTATTTAAAAAATATATTCCTTATACTTTGTAATCTAGCATAGTAGATGACACTCATATTCTACATGAGCACAATATAAAGGAATAACAAACTTTAGGGATAATAATTTAATGATTTAACTATTTTTAGAGATAATTTTATAACTAAATCCATACAAATAAGTTATAAACACTCCCTCTCTCGAAAACTTTAAAAACTACTATTCAAGCATAAGTAAATAAAGATACAACTACCAAAATAGCTTTCACATAAATATTTTGAAATTCCCAAGGTCTTTATACACAAAGGCAAAACAAATCTCTAGTGTACAACTCCTAATCTCCACTTGAAAATATTATCTGCAAAATAAGAGAATTCATACCTAAAAAATAATTCATTTAGAAGGAAATAAAAAAAATCAATATAATTTTCCTACTGTTAATGGAGGCTTGCAATTAGTATGCACTTCCCTCCCTTTACCACTCATTTGAAACAATGAGAAGAATACTTTACATAAATCCATGAACTACTTATACTTAGGAGATAAAGCAATTATGAAAGATACCATTTATTTCAACCAAAAAAAGTTAAAGAAAAAAAGAATAATCATAATGAATCAAAAAAGAAAGCAATATGGATGGCTTAGGGATGATGATCCAATAGGTTTTGAAAATATTGAACATCAATGCAAGAACTTATTTGTGACTTTCATTAAACATTACATTTATCATGAATTCTATCCAACACATGCTAGAAACTTTTAATTCAAAAACTTTTCACAACTAAAGAAAATCAAATATGACTACAAACGATGTGAAAAAAAATTTAAAACTTTATTAGCAAAATATATTAAAAAACAAACATAGACCAAATACAATAGAAACTGATAAGGAACTTCATTAGCACAACTTTCCAATCAAAGAAAGACTTTATTTGATTGGTCTAGGTGTTGGGGCTTCTTAGATTGTTCTACTATCTTGGAGTTTATTTCTTCTCTTAGTATTGCATTTTAAGTTTTTCCTTGTTGTTTGATACTGATTGTTTGCTTGTTGCATTTCTTTGTGTTCATCATCATGAACACCTTGTATTTGCTTACTTTAGTTTATAGTTTCTTTAATAATACTCTTATTACCTATCAAAAAAAGAAATGCATATCATTAGTTAATATAAAGACATAATACATAAGCTAAGACATTAAAAAATCTTATTAGATTAATATGAAATTGAAGTATTCTAAACGTAATATACAAAGTTTGAGAAAAATGATTTGGCATTTTTTCTATTATTTGAATCTTAAAATTTTCTCCTATCTTAAAGCCAAAAAACAGTTCCAATTATAGATAACAAACTGAAAAATGTATACAAAAACTCCCCACGAAGCTAGGAGAGAAAGAGGTCCCTAGGAACACAAAGCCTATGCAAAAGGAAAAACAGACATAAACAAAAGGAGAGCCCCATGAAACATTTTGGATTTCTACTGGGCCAACATGAGCCATTGGGGCTCCTCCAGAAAGCCAATTGCACCCTTAACTATTCTTTTCGGCTGGAACTAAACTCTCTCAAAATAATACTTGTTACGGTTTCTTTTTGCTCAAATTATCTCTGGTAGGTAGGATATTGGAGCGAGCTCTCCAAACAAAGTTACACACTTTAATTTGGTGGCACATTAAGGGCCCATAATTTCCTCCATAGTAACAAATCTCCTCTAGCAGAAGAATGTTACTTGTTCCTCGGCTGCCGCAAGCGAAGTGCAACCTGGTATGCAGATTTTATAGAGAAACTTTGTGACCGATTCTCCTTCCATACCCACTGATCCCGAGAGTAGGTATTGTTCAAAGGAATGGCAAGTATCACCACACAGGTCAAACAGTGAAAAAAAATTTCCACGATCCCATTGTTTAGTCGACTCATCAATAAGTTCATTTACCTGCATAGAAGGAATCTGTTCCCCAATCAAATCAAGCCCTATCGTCCCTCACTCTCCACTTTGACCCAGCCCGAATAATCTCTCTTGTTGCCAGTAAGTTGCGCCACACGAATGAGGGATATGATATCACATTAAGGAATCATGGATGAAAAGAAAAGATACCGAGTGTTAGATTAATTTGAAGTAACTATTATAAAAAATAAAAATAAAAACAAAAAACAAAAGAGTAAGCAATGAAGTTGGATAGAGAAAATTAAACATCTTAGACTTCTAAAGTGATCAAGCAGAGGAGGCATCCAGTTCATATTCATTTGTAGGCCCAAAATGTCCTAACTACAAATGAAGCAAGGTGAAGGTGACTGTTGCTACCATTTTAAAATAAAAAAGGTAATAATTTCAGTTGCTCAAGTCTTTGCAAACAGTTAAAAGTTATTGTTCTTGAGAGAGGGCCATAGATCATATTAGTTTTATGCTGATTTTAAAAGGGGAAGATGAAAGAAAAAAAATCAGAAAAATTCAAAGAAAAGACAAAAGAAAAGAACCAATTTATCTTAATTAGATACCGATCCAACCACAATTCTTCCAGCATATAGTCTAAATGCATAAGTATAGAGAATCAAGACATTTTGGAAGTAGTTTAACATAGAAACAACTTTGAAATAGAAGATAATTTCAACTTAAAAGACATAATGCTATGATGTTAACTGTTTCATTTGGTCATTACTGGCTGGGTTTTTTTTTTTATAAGTCATTACTGGCTGGGTTAACAGCATTTACTGTAGCATTTTGTGCTACATTAGGGCCAAGGCTAGTCCAATAATTTTCTTAACAGATTTGTGAAGGACATAATAGCTTACACTCATGATTCTTGTATTTGAATTCAGTCAGCTGTTCAACTCAAAGTTTTGTTGATTTGGGTAAAAGTAACTTAGAGTAATTAATAATATGTACAATTCCCCTACTACATAGCTAATTTGTCTTTAGTTGCGCATGCTTAAATATCTAAAGCATTTAAAGAATGCAGATGTCAGTGGTACTGAACTCTTAACTTCCAAGAATTTGTTCACAAATGATGGAAATATTATACCTGAGCACTTATTAGCTCTAACTAATGAATAAATCATTATGAAAATTGTAATTCTCATGCTCTCATGCCTATAGTGGTTCTTTTTTAAGAGAACCATCTATAGCTCACAACATCAATGGAATAAGAATAACAAATTCTAAAAAAATATAAATTATGCAGTAAACAAAGAAGGCACCAGATTACCAATCAAAGTGAGTATTGGCTTTGCAATGCCCCTCTTCCCTTTGCCCTGCCAACAATCTCTTCTTTTTTTCTTCTTTTTTATATCAATTAACACATGTCAGAACAAAAAAAAAAAAACAACAACAAAAAAATTGAACTTTATGTGATATCCCAGAACATTAATAGTGAAACTAAAACAAATCCAAATATTTTATTAATAGTGAAACTAAAACAAACCCAAATATTTAATTAGACTGTAAAAGGGGGAAACTCAATACAGATCAAACCAAAAAAAAAAAAATCCATCTTTGTTTCTCATAAAAGACCTTAAAACACAGCAATTTTTTCCAACATACTCAAATATGTCTTTACCTGCACATCACAGGGTCCAATTGTATCCTTATGGCCTGCAGAATCTTGATGAGTAATGCCTCCCTAAAATCCAAAAAACCCAATTTTAATTTCTTTACAATTAAACCTGATAATAATCAAGCAATTGAATATCTTTGTGACAAACTGTCCCTGTAACATGTATGTGATAGTCAAAAAACTCTCAAAACAAAAATAAAATCGCCACAAAATGCAAAATAGCAGTAGCCCCAACAAATCGAAAGATTATATTACCCATTAATAAATTATAGAAAGGGAAAACCAATGTAAGATAAATACAACAAAAAAATACCATACATCAAACCAAAACAAACCCAGAATCAAAACCAAATTAAAGAATCCCAGAAAAATAAAAATCCAATAAAAATTGCATTAAAAAAAAAAATTCAATACCAGAATTTTAATGATTCTTCTTTGGTATAACTCTGAATACAAAGGAAGAAGAAGACGTAAAAACTCTGCAAAAAACAAAAAATCAATTAAGAGGAAAAGAACCACACCACAAAGCAACGATCAGGTTTTTTGAAGGACGGCTCAGAGGCCACTTTCGCCTTCAACGGTAGCGATGTCAACAACCCCGGTTTAGATTAAGCCCGCTTCTTTATTGTTGTTGGATTCAGAGAAGAAAGGCGAGAGATAAAGACCGATGGTGGTTCTGGGTTGTGGAGAGAAAATTGATAGTGAAGATGGGCAAAGAATCGGGTTTAGATTCAGAGAAAGGTGAGAGATAAAGACTGATGGTGGTTCTGCCTTGTGAAGAGAAAATTGACAGTGAAGATGGGCAAAGAAACGGGTTTGAGAGAGGAGAAGTTTTTTTTTTTTTTTTGTATTAGGGTTTTATGTATTATTGGGTTTTAGTGAAAAAAAATAAAAACTGATTTTTTTTTTTTAAATAATGCTGACGTGGAAAATTATGGTACCAGCAAAAGCTTCGGTTTTATATATATATATAGACTAGTTGAGGGGCCCGCGCGATGCATGGATAATGTTGTAAGTTGGTATATGAAAAGGTTATGTAGAATGTTTAACATATTTTAAAGTAATAACATGAAGTGACACATTTTTTCTCATTCCAAAAAATACTTGCAGTTAAATTTTCAATTAGAATTTTTTATACCAGTGACATTAGCTAATCAGTTACATATATGAGAAGCTCACTTGATGTTGGTGATGTAGAGAGATAGAGCTGGGAGAGGGTGAGTTAGACTTATTCCATACTTAAATGATGTTATATAGGTTCCTCCTTATATTATCATGAACTACTTTTTTTTTTTTTTTAGGATCACAAACAGTAATAGTTATTCATGATTTGAGATAGATTAAGAAGAGAATCAAACACAAAGGCAGAATCCCTTGTGTGTGAATGTGTGTGTTTGATTCCAAAAAAAAAAAAAAAAAGGAAGAGGAGAAAATTGGGAATAAAACTCTTTTCCCATGCTTCTAGATCACAATTCATGTAAAATAAATGAAATGTTAAATAGGCACCTTGACTTTCACAATGCAATTGAAACTTTCATAATTGACTCGTTCATATCCTTACAATTAATCATTAACTTTCACTTGATAGAACCATCGAAGGAAAGAAATCTCAACAATCTTCCTAGCTCATTGCTCCAATGAGCAACAAGTAAAATAACTATTTTTCATTCATTTAATGGCAACATCTATTCCTCTCTATTTTCCCTTAGCTCTTCAAGATATGTGTTCTCTATGATCTGTTACCATTAATATCACAAAATGGATGTCCTGCCTCAAGCTCATTACTGACCCAAATGCTGCAATCCATTAAAAAAACCTAGCATTATTACATTCTAATTAAGATAAGAATAAATATTTGTAAATTCTTGGCACTAACTAACTAATAAAACATCTCCTTAATTTGTATGTGTCACACATTTGGCGCATGTAACTCCAATATAAATTGCATGTCCATATTAACAATCTACACAAAGGTAGAAATTTTTGGATGGAGCTAGGGGAAATTTGGTTCAAGGATTTCTTTGAATTCTGTTGGAGGAATTAAGAAAAGAAAGGAAAAAAAAGCCCACCAAACCTCACTTTGTCATTGCCAGTAGAGAGTATTTTGGACACAAAATTGCGTTGGCAGCTTTTGTATAGTGAACTCCATTTCAGCTTCGATGACATTGGAATCGTAATTATATATAGCCCTCCATAGACACAACATGCCATTAACGATCCTCAAATCCTACAAAATTAAACCATTAATCAACATGAGAAGATGAAATTTGGAAGTCGTAAATGTATGGCATAATTATCTTTAGCTATTACGTGAGTGTTTGTGTGAAGTTGACTTAAACTAATGCAAAAGTGAGTGAGGCATTTTATCAACCACATGATTTGCATGTTCCAAATGGGAATAAGATGAATGTTTTGCAACATGAATCCACCAAATATTACGCCTAAGCAAAAGCTTATTTCTTAGGGTGTTCAAAGAGTTCCTTTCCTTTCTCCATTACACCTCCTTTTTGATTTGTTTCTACATAGTTAACAATTAACAAGAATATATTGAACAACTATGGTATTTAAATAAACAATGATTATCCAACAATCTTGTAGTCTGAACCCAAAAACTTCATAGCATTTTTAATCAGCAACTATGGAAAAATATAGCTAACATAATCAAAAGAGACAAAAGAGAAAGTACCTTTAATACAAAGGCCTTTAAAAGCCTCTTCACTGCGGACCAAATAATTTGGGGTCGCAAGCTCCACTGATTGAACCAAACCCAAGCTCCACTGATTGAACCAAAAAGAGATGGGATTTTCAAAACAAATTAATGCCATAAAATACCAAAAGATTACACATTGAACTGGAATTGTGAATCCAAAAAGCACAAAGTTGTCAAACAAAACAGCATAGGGAAAACCAATTACGCATGGATAAATACATCTAAAGCGGATTAGCCACAAATCCATTATAAATATAAATATATATATATATATATATAAATCATGGGAGGAAAAGAGGAAAAACTCACCTTGATTTCATACTGGTAAAAAACAGTGTGAGAGGAAAGAGAAATTGGAAATCTTAAAGGAATTTAATTCCGGGGGTGGTAGCTGAAGCATCTGAAGAACTCGAAAAGTCAGAGACTCAAAGGTGAAAAGGGATGGCATATTATTTATTGCCCATTAACTAATTCTCATGGTTTACATAAGCTATTAAAGATGAGCTTGAGTTTTTTACGATGGATGGTGTTTTAGTCGCAACTTTTGGCTACTTTAAAACGTTCTTTTGTGAAGAATGGCAAGAAGAAGTTGATGTGGAAGGCTATATGCAAAATTAGAGAGCCACATGGCAGAACCTCATGCTCTCACGCATGAGGTCTCTGCTTTTATATATATATATATATATATATATATATATATATATATATTGATTAGCCCCTCCAATTGTTTCAAATAAACACGTTTATGGGTCAAATCATCTCTCCCCTACTATGGAATTATGAAGAGAGAGAGAGAGAGAGAGAGGTGAGTTATAGTTTGCATTATTAATGTTAAGAATATAAAGTGAGAGAGAAAGACTGAATAGTCTGTATATTGATGTGTGTATAATAAGTACAAAAGAGAGCCTTATATAGGCTAGGTATGTGTGCAGTACAAGCAAAAGGAGTAAACTACAAGTAAGTATATTGGGCTAAGCCCAATGGGCTAAACTAGTCTAAGCTATACACTAACATCCCCCCTCAAACTCGAGGTGGCAAGGAAGAAGCCAACGGGAGTTTGGATATAAGATCTCGAAGACGACCAGGCGGGTGAGTCTTGGTAAAGATATCAGCAGGCTGGTCAGCAGAGGAGATGGAGAACAACTTGAGATTTCCTTTCTTGAGATGCTGGCGAGTGATGTGGCAGTCGATCTCAATATGCTTGGTGCGTTCGTGGAAGACATCATTATGAGCAATGTAGATAGCACTACGATTGTCACAATAAAGAGGAGTGGCAGTGGGCTGCGGAGCATCCATGTCAGCCAAGAGCCAGCGAATCCAAACAAGCTCGCAAGTGGTGTCGGCAAGGGCACGATACTCTACCTCAGTACTGGAACGGGAAACCACATCCTGCTTCTTGCTGCGCCACGAGACAAGAGAAGTACCTAACAGGAAACAGAAACCTGTGATAGAGCATCGATCAGTCGGATCACCTGCCCAGTCAGCATCTGAATAGGCATGAAGCTCGAGGGAAGATCGAGAGGAGTAATGCAGACCATGATAAAGTGTGCCTTTGACATATCGGAGAATCCGAAGAACAGCAGCATAATGGACAGAACGAGGTGCATCCATGAACTTACTAACCATACCCACGGCATGTGAAATATCCGGACGAGTAACAGTGAGATAGATCAAACTACCAACCAACTGACGATAGCGAGTAGCATCGGATATAGGTTCACCATCCAAAGGTGTGAGCCTTGCATTGTATTCTAAAGGAGTGGAAACAGTCTTGTTGTCGGTGATACCGGCTTTGGAGAGAAGATCAGAAGCATATTTAGCCTGGGAAAGATAGTATCCATCAGAGGATGAGGTAACCTCAAGCCCAAGAAAATAGCTGAGAGTGCCTAGATCTTTCATCTCAAAATGTTGACTAAGGAACTGCTGAAGAGAGCGGATACCTGCAGAATCATCTCCAGTAATAATCATATCATCAACATAAAGAAGAATAAGAGTGATACCAGCAGAGGATCTTCGGACAAAGAGAGCGGTGTCATGAGGACTCGAAGTGAAACCCTGCTGAGCAACAACCGAGCTAAACTTTTCAAACCAAGCTCGAGGAGCCTGCTTAAGGCCATAAAGAGCACGGCGAAGGCGACAAACTTGGCTGCCTGAATGTGGATAGCCAGGGGGTGGTTGCATGTACACTTCTTCATGGAGGTCTCCATTAAGGAAAGCATTCTTCACATCCATTTGATAAAGAGGCCAATGGCGAACAGCAGCCACAGCAATGAGACATCTGACCAATGTAAGGCGAGCAACATGAGCAAATGTTTCCTCATAGTCAATACCATACTCCTGAGTAAAGCCCTTGGCAACTAGGCGAGCCTTGTATCGTTCAACAGATCCATCAGCCTTGGTCTTGATCTTGTAAACCCACCTACAACCTACTACAGACTGACCAGGAGGCAAATCAACCATATCCCAAGTGTTATTCTTATGAAGGGCATCTAGTTCTTCGTTCATAGCTTGCTGCCAAAGAGGGTCAGTATGGGCCTCACGATAGGTGTGAGGTTCATAGAGGGTGGCAAGAGCAAAAGAGCAGTGATAATCAGCAAGATAAGGGGGAGGAATGCTTACCCGAGTGGAACGACGAAGTTCAGGACCAACATGTGACTCAGGAGAGGGTGGTGCCACAGGATCCAAGACAGGCGGGTCATATGCCGGAGACAGAACCGGAGATGAGTCGTCTGGAGAGGTAGCTGATGTTGAAGAATCCTCCACAAGTTCAGGATAGAGAGGGAGGAAAAGATCAGTAAAAATAGGAGACTCTGAGGAGGGAGATGTAGGAAACTGCTGAAGACTCGTGAAAGAACGATGTTCCCAAAACTCAACATGACGGGAGACATGAAGACGATGAGAAATGGGATCATAGCAGCGAAACCCCTTTTGAGACACACCATAACCAAGGAAACAACAGAGACGAGTACGAGGCTGGAGCTTTGTTCGTTCATGAGGAGGAAGAGAGACAAAGCAAGCACAACCAAAAACCCGAAGGGAGGAGTAATCAGGAGTTTGACCATAAAGAAGCTCAAATGGTGATTTGTTGTGTGTAGTTGGTGAAGGAATACGATTAATGGTGTACACAGCAGTGAGTGCAGCCTCACCCCAAAAGCGCTCAGGAAGAGAGGCAGAAATGAGAAGGGTGCGGACAACATCAAGAATGTGACGGTGTTTTCGTTCTGCACGACCATTTTGTTGAGAGGTGTAAGGACAAGACCGCTGAGGAATAGTACCATGACTGTCTAAAAAGGATAAGAAAGATTTATCATTATATTCTTGAGCATTATCTGATCGAAAGACTTTGACGGTGCGATTGAACTGTGTTTCAATCATTTTATGAAATGTTTGGTAAATAGACACAAGTTCAGACCTATGGTGAAGCAGATAAATCCAAGTATATCGAGAAAAATCATCCACAAATATGACAAAATATTTAGATCCCCCCTCAGTGGGAACAGGTGCAGGACCCCAAATATCAGAATGTATAAGATCAAAAGGGGCAGAAGAAAAGGAGTCACTTTTATTAAAGGGCAATTTTGTTTGTTTGCCAAAATGACAGGAAGTACAATCAAATTTTGAAAACTGAACTGAACCTAAATGACCTTGAGAAGCTAACAACTGAAGACGAGATAAAGATGGATGACCAAGACGAGCATGCCATAGATCAGGTGAGGAAGTGGTAGTGGTAGCAGCTGCAGAAACAACTTGTGAAGGAATCTTCAAGTCATGAACCTCAAACATGCGACCAATCTTACGGCCTGTCCCAAGCACTTGACCCGTCCGGGGATCCTGCACATCCACACCATGATTAGTAAATAAAAGATCTACGCCTAATTCACAAAGTTGACCAACAGAAAGCAAATTAAGGGATAACTTTGGAATATGAAAAGTGTCATTAAGGGATAGACTAGGAGAAGAGATTGTTCCTTTATGACTAACAGGCATAGGAGTTCCATCAGCAGTGTAAATGGTGATTGGATGTTCTAAGGGTGTCTTTTCAGAAAATTGGGATTCATCAGGAGTCATATGGTTACAACATGCAGTATCAAAGAACCAAGGTTGGTTACCTGAGGTGACAGAAAGGGCAGTGGAAGTGCGGGATAAAACCTGTTGAACAACTGCCTCAACATCAGCCGTAGTAAGTAAGGAAGTCAAAGATGGACCTGTAGGAACCGATGGATCTGAAGGACATACAGCAGCTGCCCGAGGAAGAGAAGCCTTATTATGCTCTTGCACAAATTTCTGCAGTTTGCGACAAACAGAGATGTCATGACCTTTGCTACGGCAAAACTCGCAGCGAGTACCTTTGGAAGACTGAGAGTTGGGACGCCCAGGGTTTATTCGTGGAGGAGCAGTGAATGCAGCAATGGGAGGCGGTGGAGAGGGTGTAGCCAATACATGATCAGATGATGACATGTGATAAGTAGGCCGACGGTTCTCCTCAGAAATGAGCTCCTTGACTGCAGCATCAAGAGAAGGAGTAGGAGACCGGCTAAGCAGAGAAGCCCTAGTAGGCTCAAAATCCTCACGTAAACCCATCATGAAGTGCATAAATTGACGACGATCCCGATATTTGACAAAGAGCTCAATGTCCTTAGAACACACCAGTGGAGGATCTGCAGCAGAGAGTTGTTCCCACATAGTAGAAGTCTGAGAATAGAAATCAGAAATAGACTGACCTGTCTCTTGACGCATTTGATAGAGCTTTGATTCAATGTGGAACTCCAAGCTTGAATCATTAGTGCAATTATAGCGATCAGCCAAAAATTTCCAAGCAGCCTCAGCAGTCTCAAGACGAGGAAGAAGATTATGAATGGAGGGAATAGAGGTATTGATAAACCAAGACAAGATCTTACTTTGAATACTCTCCCATTCCTCTAGGCGTTCTTCATAATCATCGGTTGCAACAGCAGTCTTCGAAGACTCTTCAGCAGTTGTGGCTTTAGACTTAGGGTTTGGTACTGGCTTAGGAATTGAACCAGTCACATATCTCCAGAGTTTACGCCCCTTGAGAAAGACAGTCATATTCTGAGACCATGCATGATAACTAGTTGGACCATCCAACATAATAGTGATAGGACGGATGATATCTCGTTCATTTTGTTGAGCCATAATGAAGAAAATGACCAAAAAATGGGATTTAGAGACCTCAAATGCAGAAACGGAGCTCAAAATCGGAATCTACGCGAAAAACTGAGCAAAACAGGTCCGATTGAAAATTTTTGACCAGGTCAAAGTCAACGGTCAAAGTCAACGGTCAACGGTCAAAGTCAACGGTCAGAGTCAACGGTCAACTGCTGACGTGTGCTGACGTGGCGTGTGTGACGTCACCTAGGGCTGACGTGGCAGAAGGTGACTCAACAGCAGGCGCGTGTGGCGCGTGGGTGAGAGTGGCCTGGCGCGTGGGAGCGCGTGGAAATCACTGGCGGCGCGTGGCGGCGCGTGTAGCGCGTGTTCGTGAGGCAGAAACTTCAGGCGGCGCGTGGGGGCGCGTGTGAGGCAGTTTCTGGCCGTTCTTGGTTGGGTTTTGCTCAGGATTTGATTTTCTGTCTTTCTATGCCTGTTATTTGGCAGGTGAATGCACAGAACGTTGATATCCGAGTGTTGCAGTACTGTGGGCGTGACGGCGGTGGCTCGCTTCTGACAGTGACGACTGGATGAAGGCGAGGGCAGCGGAAGAACGCCGGAGATGTCCACAGGAACCAGAAAATCAGAGGAATGGCTCTGATACCATGTTAAGAATATAAAGTGAGAGAGAAAGACTGAATAGTCTGTATATTGATGTGTGTATAATAAGTACAAAAGAGAGCCTTATATAGGCTAGGTATGTGTGCAGTACAAGCAAAAGGAGTAAACTACAAGTAAGTATATTGGGCTAAGCCCAATGGGCTAAACTAGTCTAAGCTATACACTAACAATTAAGAGGCAGCAGCATTATGAAGGGAATAGGGGCACTATATATAAAGGGAATAGTCACCATGATAAGTACACCTTACCAATTAGGCATATAGTATGCGGTATGTTCTGTTGTCAGATACTTTGAGAAAGTTGATGTTTTATATGCAAAACCATGAGCATATGTGCGTGTGTCTGGAATGATAAGTAAAGGCCTTGAGGATACTAAAACCGAGGACTTTTAAGACCAAGTCTGGTATACCATTTCCCTAGAACCAATTTTATCTATCAATTATTTGACAAGACATTGAAGATTAAAATGCAGATGCTTCCACTTAGAAGCAGAAAAAGATCTAACATGAAAACAACGAGGTATATGACAATGATACTCTAGTGTGACTATTTGTTGTCTGCAATCTGCCTGTGAAAAATGTACGTAGTTTCTTTTAGCCTGTGTTACTGTGTTAGGATTAAAACTTTGGGCATTATTCAGCCCTTAATTCAATTTGTTTTGTACTTACACACAAAAGGAGGAGTTGGTATTTAGTGTCACCGTTAGCAGGAGAAGAAGGGAGAGCTTATTATAACACCATTAGGTTAGAACCC
Organism: Quercus agrifolia; assembly: GCA_029955455.1. Taxonomy (NCBI): domain Eukaryota; kingdom Viridiplantae; phylum Streptophyta; class Magnoliopsida; order Fagales; family Fagaceae; genus Quercus; species Quercus agrifolia. The sequence goes on along the minus strand of JARQAD010000004.1, from coordinate 10,246,347 downwards.
ACTTCTCCAGAAAGTGAGAGAAAGAGAGGAGTATGGCTTTTTATCATGGAATTTCCTTCATATTATTCTAGTATGATCCTTCTTTAGAATACTGTACAGAGACAAATGCATGAGAGGTAATGATGCAAAAATCCAAGATGCAAATCCATTTCTCTTAAGGAACATAAATCCATTATGAGTGAAAGCTCTTCTGTCTATTAATCATCCAATAATCTCTAGTATGCTCCGGTTAATGTATATGTATACATTAATCATCCATTTTAAAAAACTTTTACAAGAAATTAAAAAAGCTGACAATAGAATAGACCATATGGGAAGTAGGAACACAAATAAATGAGTGAAAGCTCTTCCCGTCATGTACCATAAGAAATTTCTTCCCTCTTGCCAAAAACTTAAAGAGTGAAACTGTGAAAGTCAAACCACAAGCAATTATGTCTGCCCTGCGATGAAAAACTTACACTTAACCCACCAAAAGTCCCATTTCTGTCCCCAAAATTTTTTTTTTTGATCAGATTAGAGCTTCTATATCATGGCACAATCCAGTAGATAATTTGAAGCATGACGTCATATAACTATAAGTAGGTAATGCTTGAGCCACCGCCTTTATTAAAATCTCTTGGCTTGCTTGAGATGATAGTTTCCCCTCCTATCCTTGCAACTTCCTCCACACCCTTTGTTGGATGTTCTCAAAGCTCTCTTTCTTTTTTCAACCAATAAAAGATAGACCTAAATATTTTTCATATTGTTGAACCACCAAAACCTTAAGAGCTATTTTAATTGTATCCTGCAAAACTTGTGGTGTTGACTTGTTGAAAAAAAGGGTGGTTTTTGCTCTATTGATTTGTTGGCCCGATGCTCTCTCATACTTGTCTAAGACCTCCAATAGCTTCTTGCATTCATTTTCTTTTCCCCTGCAAAAAATAAGACTGTCATTTGCAAAAAAGAAATGTGTTAGTCGAGGTCCATTCTGGCAAATAGAAACACCCCTTATGTTTCCCAGTGTCTTAGCTCTTTTCAACAGCCCATGAAATCCTTCTATGCACAAACGGAATAAATATGGTGAGAGAGGGTCGCCTTGGCGAAGACCTCTAGTTGGTGTAATGTGCCCATGTGGTTCCCCATTGATCAAAACCGTGTAAGTCGCTATAGAAATACACTCCATCATTAATTTTGTCCTGGTATCAGCAAATCCTTTTTTTTTTTTAATCAAATTTTCCATGTGCTCCCATTCCACGCTATCGTAAGCCTTGCTCATATCCAATTCTAGTGCCATATAACCTATGTTACCCGTAGAGTGATTTCTTATATAATGCAAATTTTTGAAAGCTACCATGATATTGTCTGAAATTAAGAGTTCCATCATAAAAGCGCTTTGATGTTCAAAAATAACATGTGGCAAAATCTTCTTTAACTTGTTTGGTAGAACCTTGGAAAATACTCTATATAAAACATTGTTGAGACTAATAGGGTGATATTGTGAAACATATTTAGGATTTTTTACTTTGGGAATCAAAGTGATAAAAGAATGGCAAAGTGCACTTGGGAGAGTACCCGAATTTAAATAAATTAAGATAGCCTCAGTAACGTCATTACCAACCAAAGACCAGTAGCTTTGATAAAAAAGTGGAGGCATACCATCTAGCCAAGGTGACTTCAGGGGTGCCATATGTTTCAGTGCAAGTTCCACTTCTTGGGCTGTAAATTCTTCTGTCAATTGTATGTTCATATCTTCTGTCACTATAGTTGGGATTTGTTCCAGAATTTCATCAAAGCTGTCCAGATTGCTTGATGTACAAAAAGAGGCTGTTAAAAACCCACCACAATATCAACTGCACAGCTAGGTTGTGTATTCCACTAACCTTCTTCATCATAGAGACCCTTGATATAATTCCTTTGACGTCACTGTGTTGCTTTGCTATGAAAGAACCTTGTGTTCTTATCTCCATTCTTTAGCCATTGAATTTTTGAGCATTGAGCCCATATACTATCCTCACAGTCTAAGAATGATGATGTCCAAATCGTCAGTCAAGTGTGATCGTCCAGATTAGAGTCATCCTCAACCAGCCCGACCCTGAAAAGTGAATAATGGAAAGAAGAAATGTGGTACACCGGTGTGGTGCCTGTCATAGAGCCTCCGATGCCAAAGTTAGAAAATCGGGAAAAGAACGTTAAGAAATCTATTTGAAAGAACTAGAATATTTTTCTGTCTATGTCCTTTTTCTCGGATTTCATGGCTATATATACATGTACACAGGTGCCTCCTTCTAGCCGTTGGTGGGGCTTTGATGGTGACTTTATTCTCTCTTGGTAACGCCTCTGTAGGGTGTTAATGGTGAGTTATTCTCCCAACAGTATGGAAGCTGATCAATGCGTTGTAACGGTTTATTGATGAGCAAAGATGGATTTGTTCGTCCTTGTTTGGCGACCATTACTGGTGGGACGAACCTGGGAATCTTCTTCGTCCCTGCCCATGATTACGGACGACGATGATATGATTGGACCTATCAGCTGCCCCCCTATTCCAAGGTCGTCCATACCTTGGACAGTCACGGGAATATGAAAGGATTTACTTATTATTGGTATATATATATATATATATATATATATATATATATATAAATATATATATATATATATATATATTTATTTGTTTATATATATATATATATATTTTTGGCGGTTGTGGCGCTTGGGGTTCTGCTCAATATTGATTGCTTAATGGCGGCGTGGCACATATCATGGCCACGTGTTTGATTTCGATTGGCTGGGGGGTCTTATTTCCCGTGAAAACCTTTTCAGGTTTCCCGCATTTTTCAAGGCAAAACCTTTTGATTTTTGTCTTTCCTCTTTTATTTTTTATTTTTTTACTTCTTCACCTTCTCTTTGCGATTGGCTTCTCTGACTTCCTGAGTTGCGCATTTTGCTCTTAGTCTTCTCAGTTTCCTCCCTAATTTCCAGGTACGCCCTTTATTTACGCTCTTTTCCTTTCTGAATTTTGCTTGTGCTTCTGTCTTTTGAGTTCCTTTTTTCTTTATGTCCTTCTCTTTCCCCTTCTTGAGTGGTGTTGTTTCCTTTAATGGTGGGTTACTCTGGAGTTAAGCGCACTTCTCCTTCCGTCGCATTTCTTTTTGCTCGCTTAGGGGCTTTAGTAGAATCTTCTACCGACCCATTAGGTGTGCTTTCGCCCAGTGGTTCATACTCGCCGATTGAGGGTTTTGTTTTTAGTGTTAGTGGTTTAGGTTTGGTGTTGGGTGATTTATACCCTTTATTGCATAAATCTCAGGTTTGATTTAAATATGTTCGAGAGGTCCTAAGGAGGGAAAATATGGGGTCCGAGGTGGGGTCAGGTGACTTGGAGAGAGGCGCGTCTTCTAATGTCGGCAGGGAAGGGGCCGGGGTAGATACAGCCACTTCTGCGCCTTTAAATGCACCTTCGTCTTCTCATCTCCCTGCTCCGGCCGTTGCCTGTTCTTTCCATGCCCTTAAAGAAAAATGTTCTTTGAAAATAGAGGTTTTTAGCAAGTTTAAAGATAGGTTTCAGTTTCCTAAGACTAGGGCTCGTCTTCCCAGAAAAGGTGAGAAGGCTTGCGCCTTTGCTCACGGGGAAGTTTTTTTTTATGAGGCTGTGTTTTCATGCGGCCTCAGATTCCCCGTCCATCCATTTATCATGGAGCTTCTTCACTACCTAAACCTCGCACCAGGGCAGCTTATGCCTAATTCATGGAGAATCGTCATAAGCTGTATGATGATTTGGACGACCATTGCCGACGGAGATATGCTCACGATAAATGAGTTCGTCCATCTTTATTGTTTGAAAGAATCCAAGGATTTTGGGTATTATGAGTTTATACCTTGGGATAGAAAGTCGCGTCTTGTCGCTAATCTTCCGTCGTCCTTCTGTTATTGGAAATCTAGATATTTCTTTGTGTCGGGCGACGGTTGGGAGACTCTTTCTGATGATTTTTGGGGGGACGTCCCTAGGTTGCTGCGCCGGTGGGAGACCCATTTGCTTGGTGCGTTTGCTCCTCAAGAGATGCTTTTTTTTTTTTTTTCTAACTTTTTGTTTATATTGGTCATTACTTCTGATCTTTTCTTGCTTTTGTATTTTGCAGTGAAAGAGCGTCCTGAGCTCAAAAGTAAGTTTGAGGAGTGGGTTCAGGCAACAATCAAGTACGCAAGGATGATTGATGATTTTGACGAATTAATTGATCCACGTATGCTAGCTCGTCATTGCTTAGGGCCGAAGCCTTCTCTTTACGTCCTCAGCATACTTAACCGAGAAGAGAAAAAACGTAACTTGCCTTTGCATATGGGATCGTCTTATCCACTTTTTCTTCATCTTAACTTTATGTTTTCTTTGGTGTAGAGATGACGACCAAGTTTAACAAGGAGATGTACAAAAAGAAAATTAAGGAGAAGAATGAGCCCATTTCCAACATTGGCCAAAGAAAGTTAAGGATCACGGACAGGGAAAAAGAGAGAGAGAAAGAAATGGTGGAGAAGGGTTCGTCCACCCCTGCCTTGGGCTTAGAAGAGGGTCAGGCAGCATCTCCTAGCGTTTTTGTTGAGGAGGTTACCTGTCCTTTGAAAAAGCAGAAGGCAGGGAGTAAGGGAATTGAGAAGATTGGTTCTAGTGTTTGGTCTGATGCTGAGACGGCTATGGACCGTGCCAATGAGCTCCTCACTCCTAGGGAAATGAAAGATATTTCAAGCATACCCTCCCATGAGATGGTGAGTCGTCACGTCCACAAGCTCGTGCAGGTAATCCTTTTTATCCTCGTCTTCTTTCTTTTATTTTGTCCTTAATCGTTTGGTTGTATTTATTGACTTTGATGAGGCTTTTCGTTGTAAGGTATTGGGAGAAACCATGCATATCACAACTCAATACTTGTCAAATGAAGAGAAGGCCGTCATGGCCAACTCGAAAGTGGAGGTGTTGGAGGATAAGGCTTCGGGGTTACGGAAAGATCTGATCACTGCTATGGATGCCCTCAACACCTCCAAGGAACATATCAAAGTTTTGACGGAGCAGCTGGAATCTGAGAGGCAATCAGTGAAGCAAAAGGACGAACTCCTTGCAACAGCTGCTCAAAGGATGAAGGTTGTTGTGGCCAAGGCCGTCACTGCCTTCCAGACCACAGAGGAGTATAACACTATACTATTTCAATGGTATTTCAAAGGCTTCGAACTTCTCCGGAGATACTTGATTAAGCACGGCCCTGGCACGGATCTCGAAGATTTAGATTTTGAAGCTGTTGACAAAGAGATTGAGGAGGACGAGGTAGCCCAAGCGTCAGCCCAGACCGTGGCGTCAACTGGTGTGGAGCCTTCCTAGGCAAATAAAGATGATGATGATGCCCCCCAAGCTTGAACTTGTTGCTTCTTACCAAAGTTTCCTTTTTTTTTTTTATTATTATTTTTTTTTTATGCCTATGTAACTTGAGGCTACTGGACACTTGGTATTTGGATGCCCTACCTGCTTTTGGGGCTTTTTTGAATAGTTAATTTTATATAATATGTCTGTTGATTTATCTTTACCTTCCTGGTTGGTTGATATCTCTTGCTTGTGTTTGTTAGGATTTACTTTTGGATGTTCTTCTCTTCCTTTCGGGGACTTAAAAATTTTGTTGGCATATTTGTTTGTCCTCGTCCTTTTATTGACTTACAAGATTTTGCCTTATTTTTTACTTGAACATAAGGTTTGATGCTTCGCCAAAAAACATTTCGTTTGGGCAACATTTTTGTAGACAAGAAGTTTGACTGTTTTCATCAGGGCGATGTGACTCTATTCAAGGGATTTAACCGTCCTTTCGTCTGGACGATGTATTTTCCTTCTTAAGGAATTTTATCGTCCATTTTGTTTAGGACGATGTACATCCATTTCGGGAATCTTATCGTCCATTTTTTATTAGGACAATGTACATCCACTTAAGGAATCTTATCGTCTTTCTTGTTTAGGACAACGTTCATCCACTTGAGGAATCTTATCATCTTTTTTGTTTAGGACGACGTACATCCACTTAAGGAATCTTATCGTCTTTTTGATCGGGATGACTATCTTGGTCTTTTGAGGAGGAAGTAATTAGAGCGCATGAATTGCTAGATAAAACTTGTGAAATGCTGAATAACGACTTAGGAGATTCTGAATAATCACTTATTACATAAAAAAAGTACAAAATTAAATTATGTTTTACAATCAGGCTATGATTCCTTTTCATAGTACCTCTTGAGATGTTCGACATTCCATGGACGAGGTAGCCTTTTTCCTTCTGAGTCTTCTAGATGATAGCTTCCCTGACGCGAATAGTGGACGACTCTATAGGGTCCTTCCCACGTTAGACCTAGTTTGCCTTGCGTCAGATCTTTTGTTGCTAGATTCACCTTTTGAAGGACGAGATCTCCGATGTTGAATCTTTTCAACTTCACTCTCCGATTGTAGTATTCGGCTATTTTCTACTGGTACTTGGCCATCCTTTGGGAGGCTTGGTTTCTGACTTCGTCCAGACAATCCAGGTTCTACTTCAATTGATCATCATTACTTTGCTCGTCAAAGAACTCCTTCCTAAGGCTAGTGAGCCCTACTTCGACCAGGATGACTGCTTCTGTGCCATACGTCAGGTTGAATGGTGTCTCTCCTGTGGGTGTTCGTGCCATCGTCATGTATGCCCACAATACACTTGGTAATTCTTTGGGCCATGCTCCCTTTGCCCCCACTAACTGGGACTTGATAATCCTTAGCAAGGTCCGATTAGTTACTTCCGTTTGTCCATTGGCTTGAGGATGTCCTGGTGATGAGTACTTGTCTCTGATACCTAAGCTCGAGCAAAATGATTTGAACCCCTGGCTGTCGAATTGACGACCATTGTCTGAGATGATCGTCCTTGGTATCCCGAACCTACAAACAATATTTTTCCATACAAAATTTTGTACCTTTGTTTCTGTGATTGTTGTAAGAGCTTCCGCTTTGACCCACTTTATGAAGTAGTCAATTGCGACGAGTAGGAATTTCATTTGTCTTTTTCCCTGTGGTAGGGGACCCATAATGTCGATCCCCCATTGTGCAAACGGCCATGGCGAGGAAATGGTCGTCATCTTTTCTCCTATAACTCGTTGAACATTTCCAAATCTTTGGCAACTGTCACACTTCTTCACAAACTCTGTTGTGTCTTGTTGCATCGTGGGCCAGAAGTAGCCTGCCCCTATGATCTTCCCGACAAGTGACTTTGCCTCCGTGTGATCTCCACAGACCCCCCCCCCCCCCCCGTGTACTTCCTCTAGGACGTATTTGGTTTCTTCCTCTTCTATACATCTCAAGTAAGGCTGGGAGTAGCCTCTTTTGTAAAGCTCGTCATTTAGTACTGTAAACTTGGCAGCATGCTTTCGGATCTTCTTGGCTTCTTTAGGGTTTAGAGGTAATCGTCCATCTCGGAGGAACAATAAAATCGGACTTGTCCATCCTGAGTGGGTATGCACAGGGAGATTTTGAAGCTCCTTGATGCTAGGGGAGTTTTGTTCTTCCAGCTTCCAATCATTCATCTTATCTCGGTTGTCTGCCGAGGCACTTCATGCTATCTCGTTAGCTTCTGCATTCTGATCTCGTGGGATCTGAACGAACTCTGCATGATGAAAGGTACTCACCAGCTGGTTCGTCAATTTGAGGTATTTCTGCATTCTTGTCTTTTTCGTTTCGAAATCTCCTCTAACTTGCCCTATGACGAGCTGTGAGTCGCTCTTGAGCATGATATTTTCAGCTCCAAGTGCTCGTGCTATTCTTAGTTCAGTCAGCAAGGCCTTGTATTCTGCTTCGTTATTAGTTATTGGGAATTTGAGTTGGACGCCATACTTGAGAACATCTTTCTCAGGGGAGGTGATAACAATGCTCGCTCCACCTCCTTTCTGCGTGGACGACCAATCAGTGTTTATCATCCAGAGGTCTTTTTGGCTGTCTGTATTCTTGGGGGTGGTGAATTTTGCTATGAAATTAGCCAATGCCTGAGCTTTTATGGCTGTTCATGGATGGTATTCTATATCAAACTGGCTGAGCTCGATGGCCTATTGTACCATTCGTCCTGCGGCTTCGGGTTTGTTCATCGCTTTTTTGATGGGCTGGTTCATCATTACTATGATAGGATTAGCTTGGAAGTACGGACGAATTTTTCTCAAAGCCATTATTAGGGCAAAGGTGATCTTCTCTATACGCGGATATCGCGCCTCAACACCCTGGAAAGCCTGGTTAACGTAGTACATTGGGAGTTGTACCTTATTTTCTTCTCTGATCAACGCTGCGCTGACTGCCATAACGGATACCGCTAAGTATAAGAATAAGTCTTTGCCTTCTTTGGACGGGCTTAAGAGTGGTGGGTTGCGCAGGTAGTGCTTCAATTCTTGGAACGCCGTTTCGCATTCCTCCGTCCAAGCAAATGCTTTCTTCAAAGTCTTGAAAAATAGAAGGCATTTGTCCGTTGCCTTAGAGACGAACCTATTGAGGGCTGCCACTCTTCCTATGAGAGATTGCACTTCTTTAATCGTCCTTGGTGAGGACATTTTGAGGATGGCCTTGACTTTCTTGAGATTTGCTTCAATTCCTCTTTGCGAAACCATAAACCCGAGGAATTTTCCTGAGGAAACCTCGAAAGCACATTTTGATGGGTTCAACTTCATGCTGTACTGCCTGAGTGTGTTAAACGTCTCCTTGAGGTCATCCAGGTGATCCTCCTCCTCTTTGCTCTTGACAAGCATACCATCAACGTATACCTTAACATTTCTCCAAATCTGTTTTTTGAACATCTAGTTTACCAATTTTTGGTACATGGCTCCTGTGTTCTTTAATCCGAAGGGCATGACCCTGTAGCAGTAGAGTCCTTGACTGGTGATAAAAGCAGTTTTTTCTTGATCTTCCTCGGCCATCTGTATCTGGTTGTATCCAGAAAATGCATCCATGAAAGTGAAGAGTTTATGCCCGGCAGTTGAATCTACCAGCTGATCAATCCTAGGAAAGGGAAAACTGTCCTTTGGGTAGGCTTGATTTAGATCTATGAAATCGACACACATTCTCCACTTTTCATTCGCTTTTTTTACCATGACCACGTTGGCCAACCACTCGGGATAGTGGACTTCTCGAATAAAATTTGTAGCAAGTAGCTTATTTACTTCGTCCATGACTGCTTTGTTTCGTTATAGGGCAAAAACTCTTCTTCTTTGCTGAACTGGCTTCTTCTCTGGATCTACATTCAAACGGTGCTGGATGATGCTTGCTAGGATCCCTGGCATATCCTCGTGGCTCCAAGCAAATACATCAAGGTTATCTTTCAAGAAGTTGGTGATCCATTCCTTCGTCCCTGGACATAGATTCTTCCCTATTTGGGTCATCTTCTCTGGACTTCCCTCAACCAACTCTATCGTTTCAAGCTTCTCGACGATCTCTGATGTTTTTTCCTTAATTGTCCACATGTGGTTCTCCTTTAAGGCCAGGACGGCCTGGTAACACTCCCTTGCCAGCACCTAGTCCCCTTTCATCTCTCCGACCCCCTGTTCTGTTGGAAATTTTACCTTTAAACAGTATGTGGAAGTAGCAGCTTTCCAACGGTTGAGGGTAGGTCGGCCTATGATCACATTGTAGGACAAGGGTGAGTCTACCACCAGAAAATTGTGTTTGTTGGTCACCTAGAAGGGGTATGAACTGGCCGTGACTGTCAATGTTACTATCCCCTTGGGGTACACCTTGTCTTCACTGAAACTAACGAGGGGTGACTCGAAAGAACGAAGCCTTTTAGGGTCTACTTTTAATTGCTGGAAGGCAGAAATGTAGATTATGTCAGCCGAGATCCCATTATCTACTAGAACTCTCCTTGTATTGAACCCCTCGATCATGACCATAATGACTAGAGGGTCATCATGAGGTTGCTTTACTCCCCTTGCGTCTTCTTCTGAGAAGTACATGTCCCGGTTTGTTCATCTTTGTTTCAGAGGAGGTAGGCTATGAACACTGTTTACCTGCCTTTGGTATGACTTTCTGAGGGATCGAAACGATCCCCCTGTGGTGGGTCCTCCCGTGATAGTTTTTATTTCCCCTAGTGCATTCTGTGGACGAGGCGGTGGATGGTCTTCATCTCTTCGGAAACCCCCGTGCTGACCCTTCTGACTGTATTTGGTGGAATCTTCCTTTTTAACATACTGCTATAGTTTCCCTTTTCGTATAAGCTCTTCTATTTGTTCCTTCAGATCCTTGCAATCCTCTATGTAATGCTCGTGGTCTCTATGAAAACAGCAGTATTTCCTCTTATCGTGTATGCTAGGTGACGAGTGGAGTGGCCTAGGCCATTTAAGAGGTGGTTCGTCTCTTATTTCCATCAAAATTTGGTCAACAGGCATCACTAATGGTGTGAACTTCATTGGACGAGGGTTCTTGTCTTCTCTCCTTCTGTTTCCTTCGTCATTCCGTTGGTTAGCTCGATCTCTTTTTTGCCCTTTTCAATCGTCCTCTTTTTCCATCTTCTTTTCCTTAGTTTTGTCTGCTCCATCTATGGCTGCCAGAGCTTCTTCGACGTTCATATACTTCTGTGCCTTCAACAACGCCTCTGCCATTATCTTAAGGGGATTTTTAGCAAGGGAAGCCACAAAATCTCTGGACTTCAACCCTGCCTTAAAGGTCATAAGCTACACTTTATCGTCTGTTTCGTCTACCTCTAGCATTCCTCAGGTGAAACGTGTTACATAAAATCTCAAGGTTTCCTTCTCTCCTTGTTTTATGGTGAGAAAATGGTCGGTAGTCCTTTTGGACGTTGCCCGCCGACAAAATGATGGACAAAGGAGTTGCTTAGCTGCTCGAAGTTATCAATGGATGACGTTGGCAGCTTGTTGAACCACTTCCTAGCCGCCCCTTTGAGGGTAGTGGGAAAGGAGCGGCACAAAATCTCGTTAGGGGGTTGCTAAAGACCCAGTGTAGTCTTGAACGTATTCAGGTGGTCCAACGGGTCTTTCAGCCTGTCGAAGGGCTCAAGTTGAGATAGGCGGAACTTGAAGGGTACCGGGCACTCTTGGATGGCCACGATGAAAGGTGAATCCGTCTTTCTGACTATCCTGTCCAAACTTTGGTCCGTCTTCCCTTTGATGGCGTTTCTCAATTCGTCCATCTCCTTTCTCATCTCCCTAAGGAGATCTGAGTTCGCCTCTTCTGGAGTGCTGGTTCGTCTCTTGTTACTGTCTTCACCATCATCTCCGTTGACGTCTGTATAGTTGCCTTCCTGTTGTAGCTGCTGCCGCATCTCTTGGTTTTGCCCGATAAGTCCCTCCATAGTGGCTGCGAGTGACTAGATTTGCAAAGCCAACGCAGTAGGATCCTGGCTAGTGGTGGATTCCATCTAAACTTGTGAGTTGAATGGAACAGTGCTCTAAAATCACATGTCGAAGAGTAATCGTTGTCCCCATAGACAGCGCCAAACTGAAGATGTCTGGATCGTCAGTCAAGTGTGATCGTCCAGATTGGAGTCGTCCTCAGCCAGCCCGACCCTGAAAAGTGAATAATGGAAAGAAGAAATGTGGTACACCGGTGTGGTGCCTGCCACAAAGCCTCCGATGCTAAAGTCAGAAAATCGAGAAAAGAATGTTAAGAAATCTGTCTGAAAGAACTATAATATTTTTCTGTCTATGTCCCTCTTTCTTGGATTTCATGGCTATATATACGTGTACACAGGTGCCTCTTTCTAGCCGTTGGTGGGGCTTTGATGGTGACTTTATTCTCTCTTGGTAACGCCTCTATAGGGTGTTAATGGTGAGTTATTCTCCCAACGGTATGGAAGCTGATCAATGCTTTGTAACGGTTTATTGATGAGCGAAGATGGATTTGTTCGTCCTTGTTTGGCGACCATTATTGGTGGGACGAACCTGGGAATCTTCTTCGTCCCTGCCCACGAATATGAACGACGATGATATGATTGGACCTATCAAAGAGCATATTTAATTCTGTTTCTAGTTGTTTCATTCGATTGGTACTCCCTCCATTCATAGCCAACTTCTTTGACTTTTCAAAAAATTTATTTTCTTCTCTAGCTCTTGGCAAACATTCCCAAAATTTCGTTTGCTCCACTTTGGCAACTCCTTTCCACGTGTATCATTTTTTTTTTCCAGAATTTTTAGATCCCATGATTCCTCATTATTTTCCTTCCAAACCACTTCAACCGTATCGCCACATCCTTTTTCATTCATCCACATCTGTTTAAATCTAAAGGGCCTCTGTCGTCTACAATCCATACCATCGAGCACTATCCAGAGAGTTTTGTGGTCTGATGTAGTGACGTCAAGGTGTTATACCCTATTATCAGGAAATAAAGAAGGCCAATCAATAGTTGCCGCTGCTTTGTCAAGGCGTTCCCAAACCGTGTCTGCAAGGGATCTTTTAGCTAAAAACACAACCGAGGGATCTTTTGGAAGGTTTTGGAGGATCAATGAGTTTCTTATATTCAAATTATCCTAGCTTCATCCGTCCATCTTTCAGCTAAAAATACAATGGAGGGATCAATGAATTTCTTGTATTGCTGTAAATCCATAAGGTGTTTATCAAAGCTCCAAGGTTCCGTTGATAAGATTTTTTCCATCTAAGTTTTGTTATCAAAGGTAAACAAAACTATATGATCCTCCTCCTTCTTGACCTTAAACCCGTTTCTTGATCTCCGAATTGGGTTAAAAGTTTTTGCAATAGTGTCAATATTAAGTGCATGCTTCGTCAAGAATTTTGCTACAATAACAAATTCTAGCACCGCCTCTTCCTCTTCTAGATAGAGATCAGTGCCCTCACAGTTAGAAAGAGTTAGGCAACTCCACGCTTTTGTTTGGTTGTCCATTGGATGAAAACATAGAATTTGGAAAGGATAGAAACTGTTTCCCAAGCCCTTCTCTCTCCGAATCCAAAATGAGAAAGGAAGGAGTTGCAGTCTTTATATATTGAGTGGGTAATTTGAAATCTGGCATTCTGTTTCGAAACACTTGTTCAATATCTCTCAATTGTTGTTCGTCGCTCATCATCGATCATCACAACCTCCTACGATGGTGCATCGTCATTGTCACAGCAACAACAAACTCATCATCGTCATCACACTGCATCTTCATTGTCATCGAACAATCTGTAGGTGTATATGTATTACTTTGAAAGCCCAATAATATATTCACTGTACGAGATTGCATTGCCAAGCCCTCTCCTTCCTATACCTGCTCGAATAGAAGAGTATCCCAACCCAGTTCCACTCCTAAAATCAAAATCAAATCCAATCCTCCAATTTAAAAGGGGAGAGTATCTTGCTGGCATGTGTTACGTTTTATCGGGTTCGAAGTTTTACTTCTTCGGTGGCAAACATGATTGATGAAGTGTGATTTCGTCAATTGAATTGAAGGTGCCCAGACGTGTCCAACCCCTTGCCTGGGGGCCTGCGTAAGCGAGGAAATTGTTCCTTTAAGAATGGTCACTAGTGTGATGCTTGCCACAACGTCTCCGACGTTCAAGTTAGAACAAAGGGGTATGATCTATCAAGACAAAGGATGATAAAATGACAATAATTTATCCTTTCTGAATATCTGTGTTTTTCGGTGTCTAACTGTTCATTGGCAGTGCAGGGGGGCTTTATATATATGTTTTCTCGGGTCCTAGCCGTTGTGATTGGCATTTACTTCTTTCTTAGGTAACGATTCTTGCCTTGTAATGGAGCTTTTATTGTGCTCTCAACGGTCTGTACAGATGGTGTTGTAACCGTCCGAGATGTTATTGAAGGCATTGAATGGCTCCGCTGTTCTCGTCAATGATGCGGGTGTTTCTTGGGCTCATCTTAGGAGTGATCTCATCTACCCTGCTTTGTTCGTCTTTAATTGATCTTGTCAGCCCCGTCAGTTACCCCCCGATTCTTTGGTCATCATGGAACCCCATGACGACCATAGAAGATGAAAAGTTTTTTTTTTTTTTTTTTTTTGGACCAGGTTCAGGCATCAGCAACGACGTCATCATTAGCACGGGTGTCATCAGCTGGAGCACTCTCAGGGGCTTCATTGGCAGGGGCACTTTCAGGGGAGTCAGTCTCTGTAGCAGAAGACTGGGCAGCCTCGTTAGCAGCCATCTCCTGGTCTACCTCCTCCAAGTCCAGCTTCCCTAAGTCCACACCGGAAGGATGCTTGACAAGGTACCTCCTTAGGAGTTTGAAACCCTTGAAGTACCAGTTGAACAAGACCGTGTTGTACTCATCAGTCATTTGAAAAGCTTCAATGGACCTGGCAGCAATTGTCTTAAGTACGTCGAAGATGGAAGCTATGGAGGCTGAAACTTCTACATTGAAGCAGAACCTAATTGACTCCATGGGCGAGGCGACCACTTTGAAGGAGAAGGTGAAAGCTTTAAGTGATGACCTTAGGGCTGAGCGTCAATTGACCTTGGAGAAGCCACCTTAGCCTCTTGAGTGAGATACTCAGAGGTAATGCGGAGACTCTCCCCCAGCACCTGAGAAGAAATCCCAGATTGTTAGTAAAATGGGAGGTAAAAAAGGACTAAAAGTGACACAAACATCTTGCCTGAACAAGCTTATGGACATGACGGCTTGCGACATTATTAAAGAGTACCCCAGAGAAGACCTTAAGATCCTCAGCCGTCACAACCCCATGAGCCCTGTCCACTGCCAGCCTCTCGTCACTCCAAATAGTGGATGAACGAGGGTCAGCCTTTTCCTTCTCCCTCTCAGACAAACGTGGTCTTTTGGAGACAGGAGTTGGAAGTTCTTCAACCGAGGTCGAAGGTGAAGTTGTCCTCGTCGTTTCCGCACCAAAGACGACAGGGGTAACAGAGGTGACTGGAACAACAGAAGGGCCATTTCCGGTGATACGCACCATCTTTTTCCCTATGTTCGATAGTGGCTCATCCTTCTTCCCCCTCATCTTGGCGTACATGTCCTTGTTGAACCGACGAATGTGAAATAGCATTCCAAGAACTCAAATGTTACCTGAGTAACCCACCCCTCTTAAGTCAGTCCAAGGAGGGAGAAAGCCTATATTTATATTTAGCAGTATCAAAGACAGCAGTAAGTGCAGCATTGATCAGAGAGGAAGGTAAGAGACAACTCCCCGTTTACTACGTCAGCCAAGCTTTCCAAGGGGTTGAGTTCAGGTATCCAAGGATTGAAAAGATCGTGTTTGCATTAATAGTTGCCTCATGCAAACTAAGACAATATTTCCAAGCAAATCCTATCCTGGTAATGACAGATCAACCTATCAAGAAACCCATGAAGAAACCTGAAGCAGCCGGAAGAATGATCCGATGGGCAATTGAACTCAGCCAATTTAACATTGAGTACCATCCCAGAACAGCCATCAAAGCGCAAGCTTTGGCAGACTTCATCGTAAAGTTCACATCTCCAGACAAGGATAGTCTCACTAATGAAGTCGGGTGATGGACGATACAGACTGACGGCTCGTCAGCCCAAAAAAGGGGGGGAGTCGGGGTTGTCATAATCACTCCTGACGGAGAAATACTCAAGTACGAAATTTGACTGAAATTCCCGGCCACCAACAACGAGGTCGAGTACGATGGTATACTGACGGGATTAAGACTCGGAAGAGCTCTTGGAGCCAAGAACCTATTAGTCCAGAATGATTCAAAGTTAGTAATCGGACAAATCAAGGGAGATTACGAAGCAAATGAGGAAAGAATGCAGAAATATGTCAGGCTGGCGAAACATCTTACTCGAGAATTCGACAGGGTAGAATTCACATAGATCCCCAGAAGCTAGAATATGATGGCAGACGAAGTCTCTAAGCTAGCATCATCAAAAGAAGGGGGGATTAGCATGAACTTGGAAATGGAAGTACAAAAATACACCAGCATTGAAGAAGTGCCGACGTTCGCAATCCAGAGAGCGAACAGTTGGATGACACCAATCGTTGCTTTCCTCCAAGACAGGCACCTCCCACAGAATACAGAAGAAGCCAAGAAGATCAAGAAGAGAGCAGCCAGATTTACGATCCTCAATGACACCTTACACAAAAGAGGCTTCTCCATGCCTTACTTGAAGTGTGTTGACAAAGAAGAAGCAAAGTACATCCTGGAAGAAATCCACCAAGGGATTTGCGGAGATCACATCGACCTTAGGTCCCTGGTGAACAAGGCGATTCAAACAGGTTATTTCTGGCCAACTATGCAAGTGGATGCAGTGGAGCTCGTAAAGAAGTGTGACAGGTGCCAATGATACGGTAATGTCCAGCGGCTTCCAGTAGAGAGACTAACGGCGATATCCTCTTCATGGCCCTTTGCACAATGGGGAATCGACATCGTCGGTCCACTACCCCAAGGTAAAGGCTAGGTAAAATTTCTACTAGTTGCTATTGACTACTTCACAAAATGGGTCGAAACAGAAGCCTTAGCAACGATCACGGAAGCTAGGATTCAGAGTTTTGTCTGGAAGAATATAATTTGCAGATTCGGGATTCCATTGACGATCATATCAGATAATGGACGACAATTCGACAGCCAGGGCTTTAGGGACTTCTGTTCACGTCTGGGCATTAAGAACCAATTCTCGTCGCCAAGGCACCCTTAGGCAAATGGATAGACAGAAGTGACGAATCAGACATTACTCAAGATTATCAAAACCAAGCTGGATGATGCGAAGGGCGCCTGGTCAGAAGAGTTGCCCAACGTCCTTTAGGCGTACAGGACCACAGCAAGGACCCTAACAGGGGAAACCCCCTTCAGACTCACCTATGGAATTGAAACAGTGATCCCTATTGAAGTAGGAGTAACCAGCACCAAATGAGCAGCGTTCAACGAAGAGGGAAATGACGACAAGCTGCGACTTAACCTGGACTGTCTGGACAAAGTGAGAGACAAAGCTTCCAGCAGAATGGCAAAATACCAACAAAAGATGGCCGAATACTACAATAAGAGAGTAAAACTAAGACAACTCGACATAGGAGACCTCGTCCTGTGCAAAGTTACCACAGCTACAAAAAACCCAACCCAAGGAAAGCTTGGGCCCACGTGGGAAGGACCCTACCAAGTCGTCCACTACTCCCGACGAGGCAGTTATCACCTAAAAACTATAGACGGACAAAGGCTCCTTCGCCCATGGAACATCGAGCACTTGAAGAAGTACCACCAGTAAATGTATTAGATGAATGTGTTCATTCTTAAAATTAATAAACAAGTTGTTCTCCTAATGTCTTCATGCAAACAGATCTAGCCACCAGTAAAACCAAAAGGGCTAAGTAACAAGATTCCGCCCTAATGGATTTAAGTTACTGATGAAGCCACAAAAAGACAAAGCCCCTTAAGAGGGCAAGTCAAAAGTCTAAGTAACAAGATTCCGCCCTGACGGATATAAGTTACTGACGAAGCCACAAAAGGGGACATAATCCTTTAAGAGGGTGTGTCAGAAGGCTAAGTAACAAGATTCCGCCCTGACGGATGTAAGTTAAAACCCCTTAAGAGGGCAAGTCAAAAGGCTAAGTAACAAAATTCTGCCCTGACGGATGTAAGTTACTGACAAAACCACGTAAAAAGACAAAATCCCTTAAAAAGACAAGTCAAAAGGCTAGGTAACAAGATTCCGCCCCGACGGATGTAAGTTACTGACAAAGCCATGAAAGGTGACAAAATCCCTTAAGAGGGTGTGTCAGAAGGCTAAGTAACAAGATTCCGCCCTGATGGATGTAAGTTACAGACGAATCCACGAAAGGTGAAAAAATCCTTTAAGAAGGTGTGTCAGAAGGCTAAGTAACAAAATTCCGCCTTGATGGATGTAAGTTATTGACGAATCCACGAAAGGTGACAAAATCCTTTAAGAAGGTGTGTCAGAAGGCTAAGTAACAAGATTCCACTACTGACGAAGCCACAAAAGGTGACAAAAACCCTTAAAAGAATGAGTCAGATGTCTAAGTGCGCAATCACAAACCCCAATAAAGAGCACACCCAAAGTGTGCAAGCGTATCAAACAGTCAACAAAGGTGCAATCATGTGAGCCAAGTAAATACACAACCATAACTTTAATTAAAACCCAAAAAGCAAAGGGCCATTACTATTGTTTGTACATTTAAGGGCCCATAAACACTGGACCCAAAAATATTGTTCTCAGGACAGATTAAAAAGAAACTTGTTATGAAATTAGATTTACAGACCAAAAACATAACGGGCACACATACAAAAAGTTTTTTTTTCCTTCTAAGGACCAGGTTCAGGCATCAGCAACGACATCATCATTAGCACAGGTGTTATCAGCCGGAGCACTCTCAGGGGCTTCATTGGCAGTGGCACTCTCGGGGGTGTTAGTCTCTGTAGCAGAAGACTGGGTGGCCTCGTCAGTAGCCATCTCCTGGTCTACCTCCTCCAAGTCCAGCTTCCCCAAGTCCACACCGAAAGGATGCTTGACAAGGTACCTCCTCAGGAGTTCGAAACCCTTGAAGTACCAGCTGAACAGGACCGTGTTGTACTCATCAGTCGTTTGAAAAGCTTCAATGGACCTGGTAGCAATCGTCTTAAGTACGTCAAAGATGGAAGCTATGGAGGCTGAAACTTCTACATTGAAGTAGAACCTAATTAACTCCATGGGCAAGGCGACCACTCTGAAGGAAAAGGTGAAAGCTTTAAGTGATGACCTTAGGGCTGAGCGTCAGTTGACCCTAGAGAAGCCACCTTAGCCTCTTGAGTGAGATACTCAGAGGTAATATGGAGACTCTCCCCCAGCACCTGAGAAGAAATCCCGGATCGTTAGTAAAATGGGAGGTAAAAAGGGACTAAAAGTTACACAAACATCTTGCCTGAACAAGCTTGTGGATGTGACGGCTCACGAAATTATTGAAAGGTACCCCAGAGAAGACCTTAAGATCCTCAGCTGTCACAACCCCATGAGCCTTGTCCACTGCCAGCCTCTCGTCACTCCAAATAGTGGACGAACGGGGGTCAGCCTTTTCCTTCTCCCTCTCAGACATACGTGGTCTTTTGGAGACAGGAGTTGGAAGCTCTTCAACCGAGGTTGAAGGTGAAGCTGTCCTTGTCGTTTCCGCACCAGAGACAACGGGGGTAATGGAGGTGACTGGAACAACAGAAGGACCTTTTCCGGTGATACGCATCATCTTTTTCCTTATGTTCCACAATGGTTCATCCTTCTTCTCCCTCATCTTGGCGTACATGTCCTTGTTGAATCTATTCGTCATCTCTGCAAGGGGAAAACACTGTTAAAAAAAAAAAAAAAAGGGCTGGGAATGCACGAAAAGGTCAGCATTGATGAGCTTAGAACTTACTATTTTTCCCTTCAATGTTGAGATTTTGCAGGACAAAGGCAGAGGGCTTTGGCCCAAGACAGTAAAAGGCAAGGGTCCTTGGGTCCACAAGGTCGTCCCAACTCTCAATTGTGCGTGCGTAATCAATAGCCTCTGCACTCGCTCCTTGTACCTGCTTTTCAGCTTAGGCCGTCTCTTAGCTATGCGAAACGAGAATCGGGAAAGTCAATAGCAACAATAGTAAACAAAATAAAACTCAAATGACGAAAAGGAACATTGATGCACCTAAAGTCCCAACCTTGGGAGCTCACCCCAAACCCCGCCAGAGGGAGTCTCAAAATCATCCCCAGACACAAAGAAAAAGTTGGACTTCCAATACCTGAAAGACGAAGGTAATCCTTTGACGATCCTAGTTTTTCTCTCCCAGGGAACCAATTCATAGTACCCATACTCCTTGAACACTTTTAAACGGTACAAATAGACAAGCTCGTCAACCCTAAGCATGTCCCCATCCATAGCAGCCAGCCATATTCCCATACAACTGACCACTATTCTCCACGAGTTAGGCATAAGCTGCCCAAGAGCGATGCTAAAATGGTCTAACAGCTCCATAAGGAAGGGATGAATAGGGAACCTTAACCCACAGACGAAGGCGGACTCATAAAAGCACACCTCCCCGGGAAAGAAATGGCAGACCCGTTCCTCTTCACTGGGCAGACGAACCCTAACCCGTTCCAGGAATTGAAATATGTCCTTAAACCTACCTAGGGTATTAGCGTCCAACCCACACTCTTCTTTGAGGGCATAGAAAGCCCTAACCTCACGAGGGTTAGACACGGCAGTATCCCCCTCCACTGGGTCATCGCTTGACGACAACCCAGTCTCAAGTTCGCTAGACTTGACTTCCGACATTGCCTCTCTTACTAAATCCCGGAACCAATCAATTGATTGATGAAGCAAAGGCAATAGATTGGCCACTACAACGCCCAAACTGTTACCCTCAAAAATAAAGTTCTCAAGATGGGGAAAAAACCCCAAAGATCCCCCCAGGCACGCAAAAAGGAAGGAAATCGAGGGGCAAGCTATCCTAACTTCAGAACTACTAACCATGGAAAGATAGACTAAACCCCCAATAAACCCAAAAAAAAAAAATCAGAAAACTACCATGGCTTGTATCTGCATCGAAATAAAAGAGAGGATAGAAAGAGAAAAGAAAAGCATACCTCAAGGAGAAAAAGATGGGAAACGCCATTGTATGGCTCACCGAAGAAGAGTCACAGCCAGCAAAACGCTCGGAACGGATAGATGGAAATTTTCTCAGAAAAAGTAAAAGAAAGTTCTCTCATAAGGGTGAAAAAAGAAAACGAGAAATGGAGAAGTTTTAAATCAAAGCCCAAAAGAACTAGAAACCAACGAGAAACCCAATAATCCCACAAGTGAGAACATTAACTCCATCAACCGGAACATGCCACATGGCCACAGCCCATGGAGCGCCGCCACTACTCATTTAATGCAGCACTTGATCCCAAGGGTCACCCAAAAAAAAAAAAAAAACTTTTCATCTTCTATGGTCGTCATGGGTTCCATGATGACCAAAGAATCGGGGGGCAATTGACGAGGCTGACGAGATCAATTAAAGACGAACACAGCAGGGCAGACGAGATCACTCCTAAGACGAGCCCAAGAAACACTCGCATCACTGACGAGAACAGCAAAGCCATTCAATGCCTTCAATAACATCTCGGACAGTTACAACACCATCTGTATAGACCATTGAGAGCACAATAAAAGCTCCATTACAAGGCAAGAAGCGTTACCTAAGAAAGAAGTAAATGCCAATCACAACGGCTAGGAAAAACACAGATATTCAGAAAGGATAAATTATTGTCATTTTATCATCCTTTGTCTTGATAGATCATACTCCTTTGTCCTAACTTGAACATCGGAGACGTTGTGGCAAGCACCACATCGGTGACCATTCTCAAATGAGCAGTTTCCTTGCTTATGCAGGCCCCCAGGCAAGGGATTAGATATGTCTGGGCACCTTCAATTCAACTGACAAAATCACACTTCATCAATGATGATTTTCGTGTTTTGGAATCCTTAGACTACGTTGATGAACATGTCAAGATCAAGTACAAGGATGTTAAACGGGATAGATTTCCGCCAAAAGTCTTCGTTTTTGACACCGCCACCGCCACCACCACCATTGCCACCGCTCCTTTTTATTCGATCAAAAGATTTACGTGCTTGGAAGCACTAGCTTTTATGCACCCGGAACCGGAAGAGACTCGAACTCTATAAAAAATGATATAAAAAAGCTCTTTTTGATTGAGTTCTATGATCCTGAGCTTGATGAGTGGACCCTCTTGCCAAGTCCCCTGCTTAGGAACGATCCTCCCACTGAATGGGTGGGGCATGCTGTTTTGGGAGAACGAAGGAAGGTTCTTTTTCTAGATCATCGTTCCCATCTCTACTGTTTTGATCTCCAAAAACTTGTATGGATAAATGACTCCCCAAGCCTTTCCTACTCCTACTCTGATGCCTTTTATAGAAGGAGGACTGAGTTTGTGGACGATACCCTTTATGGATTGAGTCGCAATCACAACTTCACAATAGCTGCAATGAAAGTCCCATCTGAGGATGAGGATGTGGAGAAGAAGGCTTCAGTTCAATCTCTCTCCAACAAAAAAGTGGGTTTGGGTATGGTTAATTTTCCTCCTCAGGTGACATCCTCTAGAAGCTTTCTTCACTTGGGAAATGGATTCTTTGCTTATCTTTTGTCTGGCATGCCTCTGCCTTCCAGCAATAATCTTGATGAACACGACGACAAAGAACGTGTTCTTTGCATCCTAATCATCCTGTATTCCGTCCATATCCTTGGCTGCTTCTCTGTTGGACCTGATGTGCTGCCGCCTTGGACCAAGGAGGATGCCTATGCGGCCATTACCCAATCTTTGCATCCCAATTCTTTGGAGGCTGAAGGGGGCAATGATGTCAGAGTATAGTAGTTGCCACAACTAGTGTCGAGGCAACACAAGCGGATGATGTTGTTCATGACGGCAACACAGATACTGAAGATGATTTCAGTATGACTGCAGGGTCCAGGTTGCTAGGTAAGAGAAAAGCCATTGATTACCCTCATGGACCTAGATGCCATCCGTTGGGGAGCAAACTCACCAGGGCGTGTGATGTGAAGCCAATTAATGGGGATTCTAATAGAGGAAATAAAAATGAACTATGAGGGTTTTTTTTGGATTGTGGAGGGGGTGAAAATAAGTCATAGAGCTCAAAGTTCTAAAGTTTGTAGGTGGTTTTTGAAAGGAGAGAATCAGAAAAATGTATGATAATCAATCTTTATAAATGTCGAAAGGTAGCCAATTATTTTTAGTAATGATAGTTACAACTTTTCATTGTTACGGGATGTCCAAGGTTTTCTTTACTCTCAAATCTATGTACTTTAAAACTGTTAATAAAATGCAAATTTCAATTGGGTCAGGCTTAGATCCAGTGTCTAGTAGTACTGGACCCATTGAGATAATGACATATGTCCACTTTTAGACACAAGTCACCATCTGACCAAGTCCAATACATTGGATGCATTAGACCTAAACCAAGTTCATTCCAATTTATATGCTACAACTTCTGGATCGAATAGATCATTAGCTATTTAGCTTGGTGAAGGCCACTTACACCTACTAAGGTTTATTTATTTATTTTAGGTAGTGTCTTATTTTCCATGGTAGGCTTGTTACCTAGACAATGTCATGCTATTGGTTTTCATTTTTTTTCATTACTCTTTTCTATATCGTGATTTTGAATATGACAACTTTGGAGTTGATTTGACGTAAATTTCGGCTACATCTTTTCTAGGAGACTTTTGAATAATTCAAACTATGGTAAAATGAGAGAGCCGAAGAATACCAGATTTTTTTTTAAGTGGCTTAATTGATCATAAATCAGCACTAACAAATGATGATCCTGACATCTCAAACTGGGGTCCCTTTGTTTATTTACTTTGGCTTAGTTTTCACCTAAATGCTTATAAAAAATAAGAATAAATCAGTGGATGGAAAAACCAAGTATAAACGGACAATAAAAAAATGATGGAAAAACCAATAGAAGATGGAATTAAGAGGACCATAAAATCAATGAATGTGAAAATTAATATTTACAAAAGAATGAACAGCACGGCATAAGCAGAGACCCACAAAGAAACAACCATATCCACCCTATAATTTACAAGGAGCCATAAGCCGAAGGTTGAAAAAACTATACAAAAAAAGTTGAATTAGAAATTATGGCAAACTTCATGAGCTGATCAAGTTCCCAAAATTCCACCATTTCCTTTTTTTCTTCGTGTTGACTTCAGGCAGATCTAAACATGAAACAGTACAGAAAGAAACGTAATTAAAATCACTGCAAACTTAGCAAATGTTGCTAATATATATGCTTGCATCTTGTGTAAAATAATCACATCCAAACCTTTTCAACAGTTTTTTGATGATTAAATACTTGAGAAGAAGCACAGACATTTGAAACTCAGTTAATGGAATTGTATCATGTTTCTAACTAATTATTTATGAGCGCCTAATATGTCATAAACCTACAACCTCACCCTCCACCTAATTCTTTATATAGGAAGAGCCATTTGAGATAGAATTCATTGGCTTGTTTCTGCTTATTCATAAATGATTATGCTCCAAAATTTCATTATTGCTTCTCTTTCCTTGGAATTCACTGGCATGTTTCTTTTTATTCATAAATGAAAATGCTCCCAAATTCCATTATTGCTTCTCTTTCCTTGGTCCCTTTATTCCAAAATGCCTTCATGAAATGTAGATAGAGGAAGAAGTAACCCATGGGAACGGTTATTAAAAAAAAAATCCTGATTTAGACCTTAAAATCTTACTACTAAAAAGAAAAAAATGACTCAGACCTTAAGTAAAATCTTAAATATGTAAGATCTCATTATGATCCCAATTTAGAGAGTCGGATCTCATGGGATCTTGATCTTTTTTATAATATTTATCGATTTATACAATAATTATATTTTTTGGCTGTTTATTTATTTATTTAAATCCACATGTAAAAAGGATATAAAGGATTTGAAGGTGCAAAAACTACTCAAATGTTACAAATTTATTATTAGTATAAAATAAGGACCACAATCTTTACGGAAAGGAGTGTTTATAACACCAATTCCAAATTAGTTTAGGTGTTAGATTTTGCTTATTTTAATTATCGGTAAAGGTAGGAAAGGTTCAAAATTTATAATCAACTAAACAAATAACTTTATCTACAGTTCTACACAATTAAAGAACCTTGTGATCATTGCTTCTTTCTTCTTTCATGATGGTTACTTGAATAGTAGACACCTAGTACAAAACGGCATGTGTTGAAAATTTTTAGTTTTAAGTACTTTTAAAATATCATATTGCTACATTACTATTAGTTATTTTAATAGCTTGTAAAATCTTACAATCTTCAATTCAATCTACACCAATGTTAGGTATGGTCTAACTTTTCATTTGCCTAAAATTCCAGAAAATGTATATTATGAATAAATATATATTTACCTCCTTCTGGATAAATCGAATTGTAATGCACCTCAGCCCAAAAGCTCAAGAAAATAACTGCACAAGCCAAAGAGATTGTGTTTTACACTAACCATCTTACCAAAAAAATCAAAACATGATAAGGCTAGGAAAGAAAAGACATGAAAGTTATCCACTCAAATGATCAGAATTAGTAAAAAAAAAATCTTTTTATTTATTTTTGATAAGTTTGGCCCCAAGAAGAATGAGGAGGGGAGATTCAAACTTGTGACCTTTGCTTTGCTAGGCATGATGCTAGCCGATTGTAGTACCCCTTGGGGTTGTAAAAATGTTTTATATCTTACATATAGATTGGCTAAAATACAACTGCAATTTACCAAGTTTGGTTCCAGGCTAATCATCAGAAAATTGTTCAAAGATTTTTGATGACCAAACCAAATTATATTAAAAAAAAAAAAAAAAATCATAAAAAACACAAAGTCAAGCAAGACATCCAAAGATTGACAAAAGTTTCAAAGGGCTCAAAAAATATTCAAAACTCTACATACAATCAAGAGAATTGTGGATCAGACAGTAATGTTCAAATTGATCAATATCATGATTTACATAAACATTATTTCACGAAGAAGCTTAAGGAAGAGGGGGCAGGGGTTTGGATTATAATTTCAGCATGATTCAGATATTCAAAATAGCAGGTGTTGTTTGTGAAAAAAAGTTGCTTAGTGTCAAATTAATTTATTGCAGAGAATGCCAACTTTCCTTGACATTTACAACAAGCATACATGAACATGCACATATCTTAAATGTGACAATGGTAACTTTAAAAATAGATTCTTCCATTTTGACATCACAACATGTATATCTTTTTTTTGATAGGTCACATCACAACATGTAAATCAATCAGGACTACTACAAACTTAATCTGCATTGGTTATTACACATCAATTTTTACAACAATAATGAACAATTCTATTCTTACCTCGTTTGGACTTTTCAATATGTGGAAGGATCTCAATGTAACATGTGTCCTTAAATGAAGTTAGCACAAATATCTTGACTCCAAACTGCAAACATATAGTAAGACATGCATCATTCTTCAACCATAGAGGGCTTATACACACACACACACACATAGATATCAATGAATTATAAAGTAAAAATCACTAAAACACTCTTGCAGCACATATTACATCAACACAGAAGGAGGAGGAGGAGTGCGGGAGAAAGTAACACTTCTAAGACACAACTTACAGAAAAAAGCGTATTGCAGATTTGCTTTGAAAAAAAAACTCTACAAGAAGGCATTTACTTGATCACCTTGGACAAGTTAATCATAAAGTATGCTATACATGAAATTTTATTCATGCTGAATGGGAAAGGTTCTGCATATTTAACCAACAGTTAAAAATGCGACACATAATTTAACCCATGTCTGCACCCAATAGGTGTTGTTTACAATTTCATGTCACCTTAGGCAATTTACAATTTTTTCCTACTTATCCACTTGCAGCACATTTCCATAATCTTATTCATAACTTACAGTACACAAAAGTAATACATTTGCAATTTTAGCCTGCACCTTCAGAAAATTTCAGCCACTAAGTGGTACAGACACTCTCAAGAGCTAAACTTCCTCTTATAAAAAAATGAAAAGACCCAACTTCCAATTGTAATTTTCTAATGTCAACTGCTACAGTATAAGCTATATTCCTTACATATAACTTAACAGAAAAACAATAAACTACTATCCACATAGGATATCATGATGGGAAATTCCTTCAAGGTCAGTAAAGTTTAGGCAATCAGGTAATAGAAGTATCAATGGAAAACATTAAAAATTGTTTTCTAAATCACCGAAGATTGTAGAAAGTAAAGGGAGAAATAGGAAAGTCTTATAGTTCCTCATACCCAATCTGCAGCAGCCTGTAATGTCACATGATCACCCCATTCGCCACTCCTAGTTCATGAACCCAAAAAAAGGCATATAAGCATGAGAAATATTGTAATATATATTTTTGTGAATAAAATACCATTAAAACAGACAATAGCACAATACTTGCTCATTTTCTTCAAATAGTCATTGTAAGCCATGGGGACATAACCCCCGTACAATTCCGGGTGACACTTAAGCTGATGACAACAACAAACAAAAATTATGACACTTCAAATAAATAATTAAGTTTTGACATATTAAAATAAGGACAGATCAAATGCAACCAACCTGCTGAGTAATCTGTTCTCTTACAGAAGCGTGGTGGTCAGGAGAACGATACAGTTGATCAGATAAAGCACGAAACTGGGAAAATACAGAACTAATAAGATGTCTTTCAAGTATATAACATTAAGAAGTAATGCCAATAATTATTATCAAGCATCACAAATATAAATACATAACCGTCCACTTTCACTGATAATGTACAGTTTTTGTATAACTTCAAGCAATTCACTTGCACTGTAGAGGGCATACATCAACAATCTGGACCTTTCTCACTCAGAAATCATGAATGATGAATTTGTTACAAAGCCATGTGTAGAACTCACCCTTGAAGACCGGCTTGCAAGGGGAGGGTGCCCAAGAGCTTATAAACACATGATTAGGCTTATACTTAATCCATATGGGACACTAGGATCATAACAGAATTTTACACAAGGATTTAAAAAGAAACAAAGCTTCTTAAGTCAATGGATAATTATCAAATAATTTGAAGTCATTTAAATTATAGAAACAAAAATCAGCATGGCTGGACAATTTCATTTGCAACTCAAATGAGGCATTTATACAAATTAGAGAAGAAAAAGACCAAATGTCGGTAACTGCAGTTAATGACCATTTTAAACAAGTACATACGTCAAGTATATCTGCAGGTGACTTGGACACCAACTGAATCTGGAAAAGGAAACCACCCCAACCTATCATCTATTCAAATAAGGCATTTAAAAGGTAGTTATAGCAGAAGATCCAGATAAAGGTTTGTTGCCTTCATTGGATGCCTATTACTTAACATAGCATATCAGCCATCCCAGAATATTCGCAAATGACAACTCAAGGAATCTTCTGTACATGATCCATGAGGTCCATTAAGTTCCAACTTATTTTGGATTTCACTTTAAAATTGAATTGAATTCACATAAAACATTTTCATGAAAAATAAGGCTAAATTTTTTCTGGTGCAATGAATTGCTTCCAAGGGCGGACTTAAAAGAGAATAAATATTATGACCAGCAACTAACATCCAAGAATGTACTGCAAGGTGATACTCATAAAAAGCCCATAAAAAATGATAACTGAGATATAATGTGCAGGCATAAAATATTATAAATTAATGTTCTCTATCTTCACCCCCATCCCACCCAAAATAAATAAATAAGCAATAAACCAAAACTATTTTCTACTACCGAACAATATCATAGAACCTATTGTTTCCATTTCCAAGCATAAGCATTTATGCAAAAATATTTTTTTGTGTGTGCATGTGTTGTTGGGGGGGGGGGGGGGGGGGGGGAGCCAACCTGGCAGTTACCATCTCCTTGAACCTTAAGCTCAACCAGCTCATATAACTTCAGTCTGAAAATACCAAATATCTTAATATTAGATACATAGTAATTTGAATGAATTTTCAATTATTATAAATACCCAAAAAGAAAGGTCACACACTAAAGTAATAAGTAATAACTTATAAAAATGTAAGAACTTCACAAGAAAAATGCATTAAAAAAACTAGGTCACCAAGGCCATCACAAAAACCTCATTCATAGCCATGTCAATAGAGTTCACATGTGAGAAACACATACAAAATGTAGATCTTGGATTTGTTAAAATAAAGATGACTCTAAGCTTATATTCATTACGTTAATGCTATACTCAGAAATACTTTACCCTTCCAAACTCTACTCTTTTTCCCCACCCCTCTTATAAATTCCTAAGCCACCCTAATGTAGGTTTTGGTTTGAGAAATCAAAAATGCTGCCGGCATTTAGATTCTCGAGAATGTGATGTTGGGGAACCTAAATGCCCAAGAAAGTACGTTGCCCACGTTTGGTTTGATTAGAAATCTATTAAGATTCTTGAGAATGTGAGGTCACAGATTTGGTTTATTTATAAACTTTTATAAGAATGATTTATTCTTCCCAATTTTATCCTTAGATTTATAAAAACAATGTGTCACATGTGTATTACCCATCACTTTTACATGGCTTATAGAAAAATAATAATAAAAATAATAATATGAATCATGAATTAACTCAAATCTCCTAAAATAATAATAAGAATTATTTCATTTTTTTTTTAAAATGGTTTTCAAGGATATCATTCCTTGTCAATCAAAATTATTTATTTTCTTAAAAGACAAAAAATTTCAAATAGGAGATAAAAAAATTTATTAAAAAAAAAAATTAAAGGTGAATATAACCATAACATCAACCAAAAAAAGAGTTGAATATGTAGCATTAGCACTTTATTAGATATAGTTAAATTGAGGGTATAATTATATCTCTTTAAAAAATAGAACTTTCCCAAAGCATGGGAACGTGTTACCCACCTTTTTAAAAGGGTATCCACAAACCCCCAAAATGGGAATCCAGATGCTTGTAGGTATCCAGATTACCTAGAACTATTTGTAACCAAACATAAGGATGCTTGGAAATCCTAAAAGATTACCCTGGACCAAATGACTAGTACATGTCAAACAATAACCCTTTTTTTTTATATGTAATATGATAATCACTTTCTCCACAAAGTTCCACAACATGAACTTCAAAATCCTGCCCATCTTAAAATTTCAAAATGACCCCTAAACCTGCTCATTACAAATTCAATCCTGATATAATAATTTCAGATTTTAGTGCCCTATTTAGTATTTATGCTCTTTGTTCATAATTCAAGTTCCCCTTCATTCTGTGCAAGTGGAAAATTTCAGTTCTCAGTATATAAATCTAACATGTTAAGACTGGCAGCTCAAGGATCATTCAAGTGTTTTTGATGAATTATGAAGGCTGCTTTAATAGTTGTAATATTTTCAGTAAAAGCATATAACAACCTGGATAGCTCAAAACTCAAAAAAATACTAAGCATAGAAAGACAAGAAAAAATGACACAAGACCTCTCTAGCAGCCTTTGATGATCTGATAATTCTTCATCAACTGTGGGTATTTTCTCAATAGTTTTAGGAACATGCTGCAAAAAGTAAATGAGAGAAAGCATTAATTGCAGTACAATTTAAATGTCAATAGCCACAGCTTGGACAAGAAACTAAGAAAGTGGATCTATCTGCTCAAAAGTAACCATATTTGATTCAAAGAAATTAAAGTCAAATTGAGGTTGTAATGAAACTAGGCTGTAATTTAAAAGGATTTGACTCACAGGAGTTTTAGGACAAGTATATATATCCATTCTATTCCCAACAGCGCCCCTAAAAAAACTAGAGGATGATCTATGTCGCTGATCCACTTTAAGCTGAACTGCTACTCTCCTTGATGTTACTATAATAAAAGTTATTCCTAATTCATTTATGGAATCTGCTTTACAATGGCATCATGTTCAATATGTGTGAATATTGACAGCCAAGAATATCACAGCTTAGGAGAGGTTTGAAAATCAAAAGCAACTAAACACCCACAATAGAATAAATTCACACCCATTCTCACTGTGACTTTAATTAAGCATCCTGGATACAAAACCTTCATTTTCTTGAAAATGCTAATATCGCTCTCTCTCTCTCTCTCTCTCTCTCTTGCTCTCATACTTTTTAAAAGGACACAACACTACACTTAAGACATTCCAAACAATTCCACTTCTAGCCATTCAATCCTCCTATTGTAATATATTGCAGATTCCACACACAAATAATGAAAAGGAGGATGACAATGATAATCTATGACTTGAAAATATATGTTGCCAGACAGGTGAATTCTATACTTACAGGAACAGGAACTATCTGATTCAATCGTTTGCCTACTTCACCATCAAGACTGGACTCATCAACTATATCAAATATGTGTAACAAATCATCCACATAAGATGGTTTTCCTCCTCCTGGGCTAGAGCATGAAGCGAACATTTTAATTTCAGGATGTACATCATTTTCCACTCTGTTATGATCACTGGCCTCCTCTATTATGATTCCGCAGGGAACTGCATTCTCCATCTGTATGCCAGGTTCATTTGCTGCTTGCTGATCATTGTCATGCCCTACATATTTGTTGGCAATCTATCAAATAAGCAAAACAGAAAATAACGCCAAAAATGAACAATAATCACAAAGGCAGCGGCAGCCAGCACCTAAATTTCCATTACCATAACTATAGTGTCTACCCGAAGGACCAAGCCAATTCTGTGCAAGAACAGATTCTTGCAAATGCTCTGGCCCACCATTAGATACTCCAGAAGCTTCTAAACAATCAATCCGAGAAATTTCTTCTTGAAGCGCACGTGCTACAGCCTCATCATTCTCCACATTATCCTTCTCCCAATAACCTTCTCTAACAAACTCAACTCGACTCAAATCTTGGTCATATTGAGTCACACCACTACAAGAAGCATTATTCCTAAGAGTGCAAACATCTAGCAGATGATGGAGACCCCACCGAGTAACATCTGGATCATAATCATATGTTGCCATTTGCACGCATAACTATAGGTTGCTTCCTTTATCTCTATGCCCAAAAGATTTTGGTATCTGGGTGAGACACATAAATTAGTCACAGTAAAAAAAAATGAAACATCCAAACTAAAAATTTTATAAAGGCATAACCCAATTAAAAGAATCTCAAATATTAACAAAACAATCCAAACTTCAATGTAACAGTTCCTGATACACCTAATTACATAACATACCTTCAACCCTAAAAAAAATGCCAGATATGAGAAGTGCAGTTAATCCAAAATCAAATTATTTCAATCAAATTTTGATGCATAACCCACAAATATGAAACTATACCCTGAAATATAAACTTTCAAATATGTGCAAAAGTGAAAACTTTCAATCAAACTACTGAATTAAGAACCAAGGAGCAAAATTACTGAATTGATTTATCATCAAACTTTCAAACTCTAAATTCAATAACTTAAACTAACAAATAAAACAAAACAAAGACAACAAATTCAACTAACGAAAAAAAAAAATCGAAAAAAAAAAAAACCCTAATCCTTATAAATTCCACAGTATTCAAAAAGTTCCAAACTTTTTTAAAATTCAAACAAACCCCATTTTTAAAAAAAAAAAAAAAGTGAATAAATTAAAAAAACAAAAATGGAATTTGCAGTAGAAGTAATGTAAAAGCAGAGACAAAGTACGAAACTTTACGTACCTGCGTGAGTCTTGAGAATCAAAGGAATAAATTGTGGGAGCGAACGAAGTTAAGAATGTTTCTTTGGGTTTTGGTTTGCTTGAGGATAAAATTTTTGAGGAGAAGAGAGTGGGGTACACGCGCCAAAGGTTATAGGGGTTTAAAGGCAGCGTTAAAGGTCGAGCAACTTATTAGAATGCGGAATCGTAACGGAAAGAATGTAGGCTAAGGCAGGAGATTGCGTAGTGGGTGAAAACTTTCGTCTCTTTAGGCCTGCCTTTCTTGAATTTCGTTTTTTTTAAGTGACGCCGTATCAAATCGAAACCGCCATAAGCTGACGTGGCATACACGTGTCCAGTCTTGGACACGTGTCCGCATCGCAACGTGTTCAATGTTCATTGGCACTGGATATAAGCTACTCCCTTAAAAAAAGGGCAAAACTTCTGTCTAGTGAATTTTTTCATTGGACAAGGCAAGATTTGGACACGTGTCTAAGATCCAACGTATCCAGTGAAAAAATTCACTGAACACAAGCCTTACCCTTACAAAATTGAGGGTACTTGGTACCGTTATTTTAGTAATATTATTTAAATGTTATGAAAATACGTATGAGTGAAAAAATATTGTGAAAATACGTGTTGTGTTGTTTAAACAACGAAAACTGTTGTTCAAACAACGTTACCAAATAGCTTTGAATCTTTTTTAAGTGTTTTGGGTCCATTTAACTTAATTGATAAAATTTTTAATAGTCAAAAATTGAATTTTTTGTGTTTTACGAGTATTTTATTTTATTTTTGTGATTGATTGATACAAAAAGTTAAAAAGTTGACTTTTTTTTAAATATTAGCCATTGAATTTAACTATACTCGGTGAGTACTGTAGTGGATCTTAATCCATTCTAGTGTATTGAATAGGATATTAATTAACATAGGTTATTTCTACACACATGTTATGTAGATGTCATGTTCTATACACCCCAGTTTTGGATGTGTGTGATATTTCAATATTTGTATAATTGCCAAACAAGAGATTTGAGTTTCGACAATAATTCTTCCTTTCTTAATTTTTGTTTTCTTTTTTATATGATCCATTGATATAAAAATTTAAAAAGTTGGTTTTAAAAAAAAATATATTAGCCATTTAATTTAACTATACTCAATGAGTATTGTACTGGATCTTTAATCTATTCTACTGTATTGAATAGGATATGAATTAACATAGGTCATTTTCGGACGCATATTATGTTTATGTCATATTTAATACACTCTAGTTTTGGATGTGTTATATGTTAATATTTTGCATAATTGTCAAATCCTTTATTTCGTGGTTTGTTACTTTGTCGTGATTGATTTATAATAATAGCGTCAAAAGAAGGCTATATGGAAGTGATGTTAATTTGTTAATAAATTGCGTTTATCTCTATGACATATTTAGCCTAGTTTTTTTACAACTTCTTGAAATAACAGACTGTGAATTATTTGATGAAAACAAATTCATCCAAACGCAATGAAATGATAATGATAAATGATGAATTTATGTGTCTATTATTAACTATAATTTTCTTTTCTTTTCTTTCTTTTTTTTTTTTCTTTTTTTGTTGTTGTTGTTGTTGTTGTTGAGAAACAACTATAATTTTCACCTCTAATAAATTGTGAAAAAAAAAAACTAACAAAATATGTTATATACTTATTATTTTGTTGATAATTTAATAGTTGAGGAAGGAGGGATTTCAACTCTAAACATTTCCGTTTAAAAACCTAATGGGTTTCATTTAGCAAATGTTAAAAAGCATGGTGTGTGGGTTAACTAGTTATAGTTTTGATTTTATTAAACACGAGGAAATTATTTTCCCCTATAGAAACAAATGGAGCAACTTTTCAAAGTATTCATTTTTATTAACTTTATTTTTGGCCA
Source organism: Quercus agrifolia (assembly GCA_029955455.1). Lineage (NCBI taxonomy): Eukaryota > Viridiplantae > Streptophyta > Magnoliopsida > Fagales > Fagaceae > Quercus > Quercus agrifolia. The sequence goes on along the minus strand of JARQAD010000004.1, from coordinate 10,212,349 downwards.
TTCAAAGGGAAAATTAAACACCTACTTACTGATCATTTGTAAAATATAACACGAGTTAAAGTCACAACTCACAATGTTAGCCTTTCAATTTCCATTCAATGATATATCTAACAATTTTTATTTGCTGTATTAATAGGGTAGAGCAAATAATTTCTTTTTTCTATATAAATATAGTAGAGAAAATAATCACCTTGCCTTTTGATTTGCAAAGTCAATGTTTGTGGTAAGGGTTCTAGGTGGTTGCTAGGGTCTAACAGCACTCATTTTGGCATGATAAGTGGATGAAAGAGAGGGTCTCTCTCCCTCAGAAGTCTTATCCTGGGCCCTCTCAAGGGAAATGAAGATATTCTTGGTGTGCGTTTGGATGGCCCATTTCTCCCTCAAGTCTGCATTTGCATTTTTTTAGTGGGTCCCAAGGGTACTCTTTACGGACTACCAAGAATTGAAAAACGCAGCAATGGGTTTTACTATCGTGTTTTCCCTTTAAAAAAATATTTTGTTATAGTGTTTGCAGCAATAGTTTTCAATTTTCAGTAAAATAAGCAGTATCCAAACACACTCTCATTGTGAATAATGTTAGTGAGAAATGGTTATTGGAATCTTAGTAATATTTCCATGGTTTGACCTCCTTCCATAGTACTTATGATCAAAGCTACCCCCACCAGGAAAATACCTATTGACAAAGATAAACTAAGTTGGATCTCCTCTGCCAGTGGCAATTTTGATCCAAAAAATGCCTACAAGTCTACATAGTGAAAATTTCCCTTGTTTCAATGGGAATTGGATTTGGAAGAGTCCCATTTTTCCTTAAATAAAAAATTTTCTAAGGAAATGTTATCTTAACAGCCTGCCTGTGAAGCAAACCCTGCAGTATAGAGGTATTCTTGAGTCTGCTTCTTGTGATCTATGTTCTAGTGACAGGGGCGGCGCCACCTTATTGCCAGAGTGGTCTTAAGACCACCCTGACCTAATTTTTTTTTTAATATATAATAATTTAAAATTTTTTATTTGTCTACCCTTCAAAAAAAAAATGGGAATACCCTCAGTTTTTTTTTATGCCAATAAAATTAAATTTTGCTTCGTAATTTCTTCTACATTCAGTGGATGAATGATTGCTTCGTTATGTACATTGAAAGAGACGTAGCTTGTAGCATTGATAATAAAACTATCATACAACGATTTCAAAATATGAAAACTCATAGAAGGCAATTGTAAACTTTATGTATTTACATGTTTTTTTATTGTTGTTTTTGTCAATATATGAATTTCTTTTTTTATTAGATTGTATAATTTATACTTTTTAATGAATACTCTGAGAAAAATTCCTAGAGCTGCCATTGTCTAATGACAATGAAAGTATATCTTATGTCCTCTGAGATTGTTCCGTTGCTAGAAACTTCTGGTTGAATTCTGGAATTCTTCATTCTAATACCAATTTCTTTTCTTCCAACATTCTAGACTGGATAATACAGAATGCTTGCAACAAGGAGCTTGTTTGTTGGTTCAGGTCAATATACCTGTGGAATCTTTTTTCTGTTTGGAGTGTGGAGACATTGCTTTTAGAGAAATAAATTCTCCTTTAATCATATGGGAAAAACCAGGGATTAACTGGGTGAATCTCAACTCTCGAGATAGTCGGGGCAATTGGGTGGAGGGTTATGCTAGAGCCTAGAGCATCTGGCAGTGCAACTAGTATTATAGCAGAGCTATGGGGTTTAAGAGAGGGCCTTATCATTTGTTCTCAACTTCATTTACCTGCCATAGATAGTGAAAATCCTCCTCCTGATGTTTTGTTATTAATGTATTTAGATAATTTGGGTATGTATTATGAAAGATCTGGTGTTCTAAACACCCAAACAATGTAGCTTCTTCTATGAAGCATCCTTTATTACCAAAAAAAAAAAAAAAAAAAAAAGATTAATGTCAACCGTGCTACTTCTAAAAATAAAAGCTTTGTTTAGTTAGATATTAACAGTAAATCCTCATTCCCCTCATATTAAAACAATTGAGAGGTATGCAACTTAAATTTCGATCAAACCACAAGTGGGTAAGTTGTAATTTGCCCTAAATTTTATCTATATATGAGTCTTAAATTTTATATACATCTCAGAGTGCCCCATATGCATGACATCCCCAAAAAAATTTGTCATACAATATGTTGGAGCAAAAAACACATTCCTATTCTCCATTCTATCTCTACTATGCACTGCCAGCATATTTACACATGAAACAAGTATCCACCGTATAAAATTTACTTAAGTTTAGTGTTTCACATATATAATAATATCCTTTCAGGCATAGAACCACACAAATTAACTCTTAGTATGAGTTACAATCAATTACGTACATATAGTTACTTCAAACAGCAATTACGTATTTTTGAATAAGCTTGACACTGCGTATCCAATCAATAAAAGAATCCCTTCAATTGCCTTCAATAAAAAAGTACATTTCACATCATCCATTTGTGCTTGTATCCTTGCTTGTCTCTTTCTTTCAAATAATTCTTTCATACGAGTGGAATGTTCTTCCACAAATGGGGCAAGCTCCTCAAGAACCCTTACTCATGCTGGGACGCTGATTTGGGTCTTCCTCAATGCACTTGCTTGACAACGCCAAAACTCCCATGGCAGATTCTTTATACCACAATGTGTTCATGGGATCCATACTCTGTTCCAGCTTGGTTGGGTCCCCAGAGAGAGCAGATTTGACACACTCCACTAGATTTCTCTCATTCTTGGGTCCGTTGGCATGAAATGGTCCAGCACTCAGACTGTTATGCTCCTCTGTCTTTTCAAACTGTTTCACACATATATTAGGTAAAGGTGTATTATTACTAGTTACAGTTACAAAGGTACATCTGTTTAACGGATACAACATTTAGTTTAAGGAAAAAGAGACGCAAATTGAAAGAGAAAGAAATGTAAGATAAAAATGATAGCTAGGGTGCAACAAATTCAGGAGAAATTATTGTGTACTCCCGGAGTACAATAAATGCGTGCTCCCTCCTCTCACATGAATGGTGGGTCCTACTAATTAAATTCATGGTAGGACCCACCATTCATGTGAGATGAGGGAGTACGCATTTATGGTACTCCGGGAGTACCTAATAATTTTCCCAAATTCAGGATAACATGTGGGAGAGCAAATTCAAAATTACTTCACCTTATAGGAAGGATAATGCTTGAAAACCACAATGTTCTTGTCTACAAAAATTTCTTCTTGCCACCTCCTTAGCATTGCTCTTTTATATCTACATGGGTGCATGTTTTATTTAAGGATGGTAATATTGATAAACATAGTTATTAGATTATTAATAATAATCATAGTTCTATCATTTTTTTTTTTTAATTTCATAGATATACTCTTGGAAGAGGGGAAATTCAAATTTCAAACCCTAGTTCTCCTAAATCTTAATGAAGGAGAAACTAGGTCACCGAGTAAGACTCTTGACAATTAAATTTATATCACTAAGGTTACGAGATGCAAGCAATAAATTAAGATAAATCCCCCCTCACCCCTCAAATTATTTTCTTGCTCCGCCACTAATGGTAGGTTTTTAAGATCAATTTCACAAAGGAAAATCAATTTCACAAAGGAAAAAAAATGTAACACATCAAACAAAAGTTAGACTTGAGGGTATTTATATACTTACAGGAGAAGTATCCAATCTCAGAAAAGCATTGTCAAAAAGCTTCCTTTTCATATCGTCATCAATGACAATGGAGGAAGAACTCAAACTCAGTACTATCTGTTCAAATAGAACAAAACACATATCATACACCACAATCAAATAGGGAAACATACATACTGATAGCAAATTAACATCCTGATGTTCACGCAAGTACGCCAAAGCCTGGGCAGTGTCTTGTGCAACAACGAGTCTTTCTCCCCAAGACAGGAACCCCTTGAACAAATAGTGACTTGGACTTTTATAGCATGTGCATTCTCCTACCACAAATCTGACACCCTCTGAAAGGCAATATCCTATCAAGTTTACAAGGTTTTGGTGCTTAATTGCTGCAATAGTGTTTAATTCTTTTACCCAAGAGTGATCACCCTGAAAAATAAATTATGAGATTGATTCAGATAGGCGTATGCACGAAAGAAAAGAGATGAAAAGTTATATATGTTAAAAGAGGAAGGAGAGGATTGTGCAAGAAAATAAAAAGCTACAAACCTTGGCTTTAAGTACATGTCCTTGAATCTGTTGAGTAAGGACATATGTCTTTTTCCCACTTTGCTTGAGGGTGCCTTTGTAGAAGGCTCCAAACTCACCCTCTCTAATCTTGTAAGAGGGTTTGAAACCTTTTGTTGCTTTCTCCAAGTCTGAGACATTGGATTGAATTAGATGATCACTGGCTGATTGCTTCATTGCATACAGAGAATACTTTGGTGATCAAAGAAGAAAAAGAATTGGGAGAGAGACACAACTTATACAAGAACCCTCACTTGTGGATAGTGTTGCTTCACCAATCTGCACTAGAAAATAAAATAACGTTAAGTTAGTTATTAAATATAAAACAATGTCTGTCGTCAAACAATATGTCTATTACTAACAGATACGTCTATTACCAAGAGTCATGCGGAAGTCTGTAAATACCCAAGACTTCTTATTCAGTTTAACGTTATAATGTTTTTCTCTCTGCCCGTGTTGGTGATTCCCACACTTAACTGGGGATTATCATTTATCATCCACACTTAAGAGAGCGGTGTCTTGAGAGTTAAAAGCACAAAATCTGTCCACTGCTTGAAAACAGCGTACAAACAAAAACACAGGGACAGAAGAAAAAACACCCATAAATTGTGCTTTTCCAATGGCAATCCAATTTTGTTTTATTTTTAAAATAAAATAAATTGGCTGGTTGAATCAGTGAACTAAGAAAAATAACGGGTTTAGGTAACCCCTAATATATATATATATATATATATATATATATATATATATATAACACAAAAAAAAAGCCATTTTTAAAATTTTTTTGTTTTCTTTGTGCACGAGAATCATATTTTCACGTTCAACCAAAAACAAAACAGTTTGGTATATCTGGACTCCTCATGAGGGGAAGGAACTGACTGGCATGGCGAGAAGATATTCAAAATGTATTGACAAACTAAGATGATTGGATCCACAAACCTTCTCTTTTCTCTTTAAACGTTATCTTTTGGATTCTATGGAATCATCTTCTGGAGCCAAACTCTTCTCATGGGGGGTAGGGGGCTTCCAATGTCTGTTGTCGCCTCCACAATTTGATTCACCATCTCCAAGATTTCACTCATTTTGGGTTTAGCCTAACACACCAAGCACCTGTTGGCACACCAAGCCTCGGGTCCAAACTCCAAAATCAACTCAAATAATATTAGATTAGACAGGTGAGGTCTGACCCATTCCAATAGCTTTTGCTCACTCTTGGGGCGGTCCTTTCAAGAGTGTGCCTGCCAGTGATGAGTTCATAAAGGAAAACTCCATAGCTCCAGACATCACTTTTTGATGTATGATGCCCAGTTTGAATGTATTCCCGAGCTGGATATCCCACTGTTCCTACAACCTATATAAAAGTCAGGAAAATTGGTTCTCTATTTCTTTTAACTATCTTTAATTAATAGACACAGATTGCATGAGTTATATGTTAGAAGTATGTGGTTAAAATGATTAAGTTTACCATATCCCAAATTCTCAATAGTTTAAGCTTTTGGGAAAATCGGTAATTTAACATTATAGTTTGTTTCCATAATCTTTCCAGCAACAAGAAGATAAGCCATGAATAAAAAGTTACAGATAGAAAAGACAATTAACATGTTAACAACAGTCTAGTAAGATGATCAACAAAACTGACATTTTCAGATTAATACCAACAGAAATTTCCAATGTTCCTACTTAATATTAATTCGAGAATAATTAGTTAGACATGTGATAGACAACTTGTGCAGGGTTAGTAAACATACCGCAGTTGAGACATGTGACAGCCAACTTGTGTAGGCTTAGATAATAATCAATAAAAACTTGCCAATCCAACTTGTGTGAAGAATATTGTCAATTTTTGTGTTTGTATGTAGCATTACTCTTACACTTACACATGTACTTCCCAGTTCCCCTATGCCTGACACACCTCAATTTGCAAGTTCTTGGACAAGAGGTTCCTGCAATATTTCTTGCTTTGCATGAATTAATTTGTTCTAATTGGGAAGTCCTGCATGAGGGACCTAACACCTGTGCAAGGTTCATTTTCTTAGCAAACATAGGTATATATTTAGGTTTTCCACAAGAAATTTTGCTCTTCTAAACCCAACAGAAAACCTAAGCTTGTGTTAGGCTAAAAATAAAAAAATAATTGTTCAATTGTGTGAGCATATGACTTGAGGGGCTGGGATCAATGTAAACCATGGCCCAAATAAGCAAAACCTGCCAGACCTGTTATAAAGAGAATATCACAGTCAGTTATCCACTAAGTTAGAGTGGAATAGAAGTTACCAAAAAATAAGGAGAAGTGCAGTAACTGCTTTGTCTACTATAAATAAAGATTAAAAGTATTATTAGGGGGGACAACAAAAAATCTGATAAACTTGATTCACATACCCAGTCAATGGAAGGATAACTTCATGTTTGTAAGTGCATTTGCCTCACATGAATTATCAAAGTATAGTTTTGTAATTTAACTTAGGTGTTTGTGTGACTTGAATTTTTCTTATTTGTATGAACTTGAATTCTGAATTAAGATATCTATATATTGTGATTACATTGCTTGTTCCCTTATTTTTCTTAGTTGAAAATTTTGTACTTTTGAAGTCCTATTAGTTTAGGCAGTGGCAGAGCCCATCAATTTGGTGTGAAGTTTTGTCTAATAAGTAGTTTTTCCAAGAAAGTTTGTATTCTCACAAACAGCTTGATACACCCACCAATCTCAAACACCACAAAATATTAATCCACCTAAAAGGCACAACATCCAAACCTTTCTTACTTGAACCCATCGAAGTCTAATTTGCAGTACCAAAAACAGAATGTACAAATACTTTAAAATATCACATATTTCTAAATTACAACTTTACTTTTACACAATAAACATGATAAAAAAATTAGACTGATCAAATAAGTTCATCCAAACGCACAGTTTGTTTTCCATTGCTAATGAAACAAGTGTTTTCTGCGTATCATTTATTTTTAAGCTTATAGTGTTTCATATATGTATTAGTATGTCCCTTTTTGGCTTTAAACCTTTCAAATTAACAATAGCAGTAACAGTTACAACCAATTACATATATTTGCTTCACACAAGAAGTTATTGCAGTATTAGTTACAAGCAATAACATATATTTGCTTCATACAACGAGTTTGAAATTCTCTTGCACATCTCGAGTCATGAGTCTATGACGACTATCCGCTGAGTAAGGCTGCAATCAGGCGTACTATTACCTCTGCAACTCCAATACACAACAGAGCATCACGTTCTGCTTGTCTCTCCATTAAAACAAATTCATTATGAATTTTTTTATATTCTTCCACAATTGGAGAAAGCTCCTTAAGAACTTGACTCATGCTGGGACGCTTTTTTGGGTCTTCCTCCGTGCACTTGCTAGACAATGTCAAAACTCTCATAGCAGATTTTATACACCCAGATGTGCCTATTAGGTTGGGGTCCATAATCTGTGCCAGCTTGGTTTCATCTCCAGACACAGAAGATTTGATCCACTCCACTAGATTCCTCTCATTCTTAGGCCTGTTAACGTCGAAAGCAGGTTTGCCGGTGATTATTTCCAGCAGAATAACACCAAAACTGTATACATTGTCCGTGGATTTTATCTTATTATGAGGATCAACTTCTGGAGTCGTATAGCCCATGAAACTCCAATCAAGTTGTCCAGCACTTAGAGTACTGTTTTGCATCTCTGTCTCTGCAAACTGTTTCACACATATAGAAGATGTATAAGTTTCAGTTACAAATTTCCACAGGCTTAATGAGTACAATATTTAGTTTTAAGGATAATGAGTGTACAATATTTGTTAATGTGGATCTTGGTTGAAGTTTCTCGATATAAAATACATATAAAGTAAAAATTATAGGGTGCATTCATTTAAGCTATACCAATAGACAATAAAAAAGAGAGGTTGAATTTTATCATACTAAAAATTAAAAAACATTTGTAGTCATTCTAAATTAAGAAGTTGGTTGGGGTGGGCACTTGCAAATGGAAGGGATAAGAGGGGATTGTCCTTTACCTGTTCTCTCTATTGGAAATAGATCCATAATTTTAATAATAAAGTTTAGTTACAAAATTAGTTGTAGTTTTAGGTTATAAACTTACTTAATATATTTTTATTGGAGGTGAATTTTGACAAATTTACTATTGAATTACATCTTCTTCTTATATCCTCTATACTTACAAAATTTCAAGAAAATTATAAATCAATAACTATGTCATCAATAAATTTTTTAAATTGCAAATTTTTTTAATTTAAAATTATGCACAAAATATAAACTTATAAATTATATAGTAAATAATATCCGATTGACACAAAATTTAACATGTATATTAAAAGCGTAAAAAATATGCAATTCAACGGTTAGATTTTCAAAATATGTTGTAATATTTATTTTATTGAGTGAATTTGTAGCCTTAAGTTACAACTAATTTTGTAACTAAAATTTGTCTTAATTTTAAATGACGTGACACATTCAGGATGGAGGTAGACTTGGGCATTGGGGGGCAATGACCCTCCCTAATTTTTTTTATAAAAAATATTAGTATATATATAGCTACTAATTTTAGCAATTTCGTTCTATAAAATTACACTTTGCCTCCTTAATAATATCATTGATTCTTTTAAAAGTAATGTTATAGTCACAAACTTTTTTACAACATTTTTACAAACTATTAAGGTAGTAAATTCTTATTGATTTACATTTAGACTTACCACTTACATCACTTTTTTACTTACCAATAACCACTCACCATATCAACATTTTGTAAAAAAAAAAATTGTAACTCTAGCATTTTTCTCTTTCTAAATGCCATAAAAATATTTATAGGTACAAGCTAAAAAAAAATTAGCACAACAACAAAAATTACTAATAGTAAAGCTAAAAACAATTCAGTTTTACGCAAAACAAATAACTCAACCCTTTAAAAAATTTTATATAAAATAATTTTGTCCTTACCCAACAACAACGCACACATCAAAAGCACAAAAAAATAATAAATAAAAAATAGAAAATCTCTTAGTAGTTAGTTAAGCAGCTAAGCCGGAGGCCAGAACTGCCACACATAGTCAATAGCAAAACCGGCCCCCCTAATTTTAAGTCCTAGCTCCGTCCCTGAACACATTGTTAGGAATAAAAAATAAAATCTTAACCTTGATATTCCTCATATTCTAAAAATTAATAGGAATTTTATTTTATTTTTATATATTGTTTTAAAACCATTGAGGTGACATGCCATGATTGATGTATAATAAAAGTGTTATTTTTTTCTATCTCCAACATTAATCATATGTTTTTATAATCAATTTCACAAAGAAGAAAAAAAGTATCATATCAAATAAAAAATAAACTTGGGAGTATTTAAATACTTACTGTAGCAACTGCCTGGTCGAAAAGTTTGCCTTTCAGATTTTCATCAATGACAATGGAGGAAGATTTGAAACTCCTTAATACTATCTGTTTCAAAAAAGAAAATATGCATATCATAATTGTTAATAGGTTAGTGTTGAGAAATCTGAGTCAAAACACATTTTAATGTAATTGTGTTGTAAAGTTTCTTAATGTCCAAGATGAAATGAAGATCTATTTTGAAGACACAAGTAAACAGCTCATGAATCTGCTGAGAAAAGAGGAAAGTCTGCTCTTCACATGTTAAATGGACCTTTGCATAATTAACGTAATTAATCTACTTGGGTGATATTTTAGTTTAATTGGGGGTCAAAATTTTCCTATCAAGAACTACTTAATACCACAGTCCAGCAAGGAAAACATACGCACATGCTACTAATAATAACAATTAATATACCTGATGATCATGAAAATACACCAAAGCCTGGGCAGCAGCTTGTACGATAATGAGTCTTTTTACCCAAGACAGTAAAAACTTGGACAGAAAGTAACTAAGGCTTCCAATGCATGTACATTCTCCTACTACAAATCTGACACCCCCTGAAAGGCAATATCCTACCAAGTTTAGAAGGTTTTGGTGCTTCATTGCTGCAATAGTGTTTAATTCTTTCACCCAAGAATGATCACTCTGAAAAATAAAATTATGGGATCGATTCAGATAGATATATGGAAGAAAATAGATGAAAAGTTATACATGTTAAAGAGGAAGAAGAAGATGGTGCAAGAAAATAAATAAAATAAATAAAATAAGTTACAAACCTTGGCTTTAAGTACATGTCCTTGAATCTGTTGGATAATGACGGGTGTACTTTTCCCACTTAGTTTGATGGTGCCTCTGTAGAAGGCACCAAAGTCACCCTCTCCAATCTTGTAAGAGGATTTGAAACATTTTGTTGCTTTCTCCAAGTCTGAGAGACTGAATTGAATCAGATAATGACCAGGTGATTGCTCCATTGCACACAGAGAATACTTTGGTGATCAAAGAATTGGGAGAGAGACACAGCACAGGCAAGAGAGCAATGTGAAAGAGCGAGTGGTGTCTTGAGAGTTAAAGTACTAAGCTAAAGCCCCCCAACAACAAATTCTGTTCTAACTAAGATTTGCTCCCACAAAATCTGTCCACTGCTTGAAAACAGCGTACAAACAAAAACACGGGGACAGAAGCAAAAGCCCCCATAAATTGAGCTTGTCCAATGGCATTCCAATTTTTTATTTTTTATTTATTTAAAAGATTGGCTTAAGTAATACCCTCTAACAACAACAAAAACAACAGGCTTAAGTAACCTAAAAGGAAAATAAAACTTTTACAAAAACAAGCCTTTTTTTTTATCTTTATGTGCACAAGTATCATATATGTTTGGATTTTTTTTTACTTGAATATAGAGCTAAAACTAAACAACTTTTTCTTCTCGAAAAAAACTAAACAACTTTTGAATACTCGCTAACTAGAGTTTCAAAAGATGACAAGTTCTCTCTCTCTCTCTCTCTCTCTCTCTCTCTCTCTCTCTCTCTCTCTATATATATATATATATATAGCATATTTTAATAAAAAGATTTAAATTACATATCCAAGATATTTTTCTAAATGTACTCTCCCCTTTCATGGAACACATGTAACATGTTACATTAAGTTTAAATTATTATATAAGTTTTGAATTGTAATTTTTTTCTTTCCTTTCCAAATGTAAGTATAATGCCTATATTATTGACACTTGAATTTTAAGGTAATCTTTTGAATATTTATCATATTTATTATTTTTTAGGGGCACATATTTCTAATTTATAATGTCTATTTTGTTTGTATTATTTAGCCTAAAACTAAAGAGTTTGGCCCAAATAGAATAAAATTTCACACTTTCCAACCCAAAAATTAAGAAAAAAAAAAAACAATCATTTTTTTGCTAAAAACTAAAAGGCAACCTACCAAAAGAATTAATTTAAGACCCAATTAGTCCAAAATGGACTGAAGTGGACTGAATTTACTTAAGTGGATTGAATGTACCAAATTGGACCGAAATAGATCAAATGGGACTAAATTAGATCAAATGGACTGTATAAGACCAAAGTGGACTGAATGAGACCAATGCGGACTAAATGGATAGAACAGAACCAAGTGGACTAAATTGGACCAAACTAGATCGAATTTGACTGAAGTTGATCAAATGCTACTTTGAAGTGGCTCAAAAAATAGAGTGGTAACAATAAATACTGCACTTCAATTTTAGATATTATATAGAAGTTGTAACCATTTTTCCCTTGCATTGAACTGATGGCTTACTCCTATGAGCATTTCAAAAGTAGTTGAAAAGGACAAGCCTTAGCTTGAATGTTTTGCAAGTTAATGGGAGCAACATCACTTATTGAATGAAATTTCCTGTGTTACATTTTAATTGTGAAAAAAATACGTAATTTTCAATGGGATGCATACTAAAATTTTAGTGCGATTTCCATGTAAAATTAGTAATAAATATACTGTTTGGTCTCTTTTATTGAGCATACCACTAAAGATCATACGTGTGTCCATTTATTTTGTCATATTCAGTTTCTTTAAATTTTTTTTTTTTTTTAATGAGATCGTAGATGTGATTTATTTGAAGATCAAGTCAATTACTTTTTATTAATGATCATGTCAAATTTTATTGTGAATTAATTATTAACTCTTGATTGCAGTCCGAGTTTATTCCATTGCACAAGTGAATTAAGGTCTGTCCCAATTTGTAGAACATGCTATTGACATCAATCATTCTTATCCAATCCCTAAACCTTAAAGTACCCTATATAAATACCTTTTTTTTTTCTCGTATCATATTCTCCCATTCTCCCATTTCCATGCCCACCGCTGGTAAGCCCTTGTCTTTTTGGTTTTCAACCTCCAGTATCCCTAATATCTACCCAAAAATCCCAATAGTCAACTAACCATCAGCTACCTTCCTCAAAGCACCAAATCAACAGCCACTCCACCTTCGAAAACAGAACCAAAGCTCCCTCCTTTTTTCCATTCTCACCAACACAAAACAACAACCATTCAAAATAGAACCAAAACCTAGAAAAATCCATTCTTTTTACCCCAAAGCCTAAGAGAGAGAAGAATAATCAGCCCCTTTGGAAGACACAAATCCTAAGAAAAATTCCCTCTATCCCATGGCTGGTGTTGATACTGTATTTTGTCTGACTCTACATTTCGATAGAAGTTTTAGCCCTGAATTAAATGATTCATGATTTTAATTGTTAAACCTCATTTTTTTTAATCAATTTTTATGCAGTTGACTAAATTTGATTTAGCTTAAATTGAAATCTAACCATACAATTAGATTAATTTTGATGCTATATTTAAAACCATGAAGTTCTTTGTAATTTGATTGATTAAGGGCAAAAATCAGATTTGATTTGATAGCACTTATTAAATGAAATTACTCATGTTGAATTTAATTGTGGAAAAAGTACATAATTTTCTATGGAACATGTACTAAAATTTTAGTGTGATATCCATAAGAAAACAGTACTAAATATACCATTAGTACTAAGAATGTAAATGATGTTACCCGAGTTCTCCAAAGCGAACCGTGGTGCTTTGATAAGCACTTGGTGATCATGAGGAGGTATGATAGTGATATTGCTGTTCGTGATATTCCTTTTAATCAAGCTACCTTCTGGGTTCAGGTCCATGATATGCCGGTTAGATTCATGAACAAAACAGTAGCTGAATCAATTTGTGATACTGTGGGGATAGTGTGTCGTTCACTCGTTCTACAAGAGGGACTGATGAGGAGGGTGGCAGTTTCATGCGTGTTAAGGTTACTCTGGATGTCTCTCTACCTTTGTGCAAAGGACGACTAATATCTCTGGAGAATGGTGAGAAACGTTGGGTGAGTCTTAAGTACGAATGATTACCTAACATTTGTTATTAGTGTGGTTGTTTAGATCATGATGATAATGACTGCTCTCTCTAGATTCGAAGCAAGGGCACACTTTCTCCAAATCATAAACAATATGGTCAAAATTTATGAGCAGCTCCATATCGATCTTCTAACAAGCCAGTGATTTATGTCCCTGGTTACTACAAAAATTTTGATACTCCCATTTTGAGAAAGATGGCTGAGAAGGGAGCTTGCCCGGTCCCCACAAAGGAGCCACTAGTTGAAACTGCTCCAGTAGCAGATAACCTCGATATGGCAAGTGATATTCATGATGGTGTCATTACTAAGGACGAGACACTTGCCAAAAATGTTGCACAGGCTTATAGCAAGCTATTACTCCCGAAAATCATGGAGATTTTTTGATTGATATGTCAAAAGCTCATACACCAAGTTAGGGAGCGAAGAATACAGGTCAGTTGGAAGAGGGCGATTCTTTCCTAATTAGACTTTAAGGAAATTGATCGTGTATCTTCAGAAATTTGATGATCCTTTGAGCAAGTCTGATGAGGCAAATAGGCAAATGGCCAACTTGCCATTACCTAAATCCCGCTCCGATTTCCCTGATGTGGCAACTGAGATGGAGGAGCCCTTTAAGGTAGGCACAGCCCATTCTATGAGCCTATTAACTGAGCCCACGGTTAAGTTTTGCAAGTCTGACTAGCCACTCCATTCCTTCAGTCCATCTATGTCCTAGGCCCAAGCCCCCACTGCAGGATATTTCTAATAATCATGGGCTTTCAAGTGCGAGTAAGTCAAAGAAACATACTAAAGGAGGCCACAACTTCGGAGTTCACAAGAAATTGTCCCCAAATTGAAAAATCAATATACCCAAATACGAAGCGAAGAATTGTTGAAACTGAGGGCGCTCATGGAGATTCATTCCATTTCATTGTGTCGGCAGTGGCTGCATCCCAGTCACGCCGGTCACCATGAATTGTCTGAGCTAGAACTATCGCGGGCTTGAGAACCCCCAATGAGTTTGTGAGTTTTTCTGATTTAGTGAAAGCAAAAGGTCCCAGTTTGGTTTTTCTAAAGAAAACAAAGAAGAAGAAGGCTCACCTACAAAGACTGAGATGTTGTTTGGTATACGACAACATGTTTATTATTCCTCGAAAAAATTTGAGTGGTGGGCTCGCTTTGTTTTGGATGAATAAGCTTGATTTACACATCTGTACATTCTCGCGTTGACACATTGATGCGATGGTGAACCCAAGAATCCGTGATGCCTGGCACTTCACTGGCTTTACGAAGCCCCTGAAGTTGCTAATCGAGAAGATTCTTGGTCTTTGCTTCACCACCTTGGTTCGCAATTTGAAATGCCATGGGTTTGTATTGGTGACTTTCATGAAATTATAGAAAAATTAGGGGGTCCTATCCGCCCAAAGAAACAAATGCAAAGCTTTAGGGTTTGTTTGGATTTATGCGGTCTAGTACCTAGGCTTCTTGGGTCTTCCCTTCACCTAGAGCAACAAACGATTCTCTAGGCCCATAACTTGGGTGAGACTAGATCGTGCCACTACTTCAGAAGATTGGATGATAAAATTTCCGTCAGCCAAGCTTCACCATTTACTAGGTTTTTCCTCATATCACAAGCCAATTTGGTTATGTTCTGATGACATTCATAAATGTTTTTTCAGAACTCAAAAGCCATTTAGGTTTGAGGCCATGTGGTTGAAAGAAGACTGATGTGAAGGGATAGTTCATTTTGCTTGAGATATGGGCTCTGTGGGGAATCCAATGGAGAGTGTGCTACTGAAGGTTGGGAATTGTCAGGACAAATTGAGTACATGGAATGGAAGGGTATTTGACAATATAAGGATTTTGTTAGCTCAAAAAAGAAAACAATTGGAGAAAGCCGAGGCATTGTCAATGGTAGGAATAGGGCTCTAAATGAGGAGATTGATAAACTGATGGATATGGAGGAATGCATGTGGAATAAGAGGGAAAAGACAGATTGGTTGAAGTATGGGGACCAAAACACAAAGTATTTCTATTGTTGAAATTTTAAAGTACTCGCAAGTGAACAAACCGTATCGGAATATAGTTTGACAAGAAGGAGGTCAAACCCACAGGAACTTGAATGAATGCAGGAAAATTATAAAACCTTAACCAAATTAATCCTAATCTATTTTAATAAAAATTGGTTGTTTTGAAATTAAATATACTAAGCAAATAATTGAACTAAGCAAAGATATAATATAAAGCAATAAAGAGATGTAAACAATCTAGAGAGAGGAATTAAGGTTTTGGAATTTGCCTTGTAAGTTATATCAGCATATATTTATGATCACTAATTTTCTAAACTATTGCATGATAATCTAGAAATCAATCTTGCTATGATGGAAAATATTATCATTACAAATTCTATTTAAATATCTAAAACGTACTTTTCTTCACTTCTTATATATAAAATCAAATCATCAATTGTATCCGTAACCAAACAAATTACAAGAGATATCCAATTTTAAAATCAATAAATAATAAACCAAGCATTCAATTAATTAAGACAAATCCTAAATCATGAGAAAAACATGATTGAAGTCATATCTAGAATCTCATCTTAGTCAATTGATATGAAGCAAAAACAATTTAAATCATTAAAGAACAATTATTGTTGGAAAAATCAAATCATATAAATATTACTGATAATCCTTAGCAATATTTCATCATCAACCCTAATTATAAATTTAACTACTTATTGTAACTGAAATAAAACACAAGAATAAAATACTAAACATTAAACTAGACAAATAAAATAGAAAAAGAAATAGTCACAATGCTATCATGGAGAAAAGCTACAGAGAAGCCACATGCGGCACTGTCTCTTACTCCAATTTTCTGTTTTGCATCCTAGCCCTATAACTAGCCTTTGGCTCCTCTGAATTTTGCCCTAAAGAGCCTTTAGATAGGGCAAGGAATCCTATTACAAGTTGAATTCCTGTTTGGAGAAAATCCCAGATTTTTAGGCTTCACTTAACCGACGATTTTGGCCCATTTAACGTCAGAATTCAAACTTTTGGACATCTGATCCGAAAGTTATGCCAAAAATACTAATTGATGTGCAAGCTAGAATCCTAATCCAAATTGGACTTAAATTTTATGCAAATTTTATTTGATTCCTTGCTCTAATTGAACTTAAATTTAATTGGGTTGGCCTTCTTTAACTTCATCATGACCCTTGTAAAAATAAAATCCATTAGCTTTCTTCTTTATACAAATTCACTTATTTAATTTCATTCTCCTATAAAAGACAAATTCATGCAATAATATTTAATTAAGTACAAAATTGATTATTCAACATTATTCCAAAACCAAATATAAAATGCATGAATTAACTCAAAATAAGTATAATAATGCTTTCTAATAATGATATAAATATGCAAAATTAAGCTATTATCAATGCACATCAATTTCTATTATCAGTCCTCTGGACGAAATAAGAGGAACTTTATTGCAGGCCTAGAGAATGAAACCGGGGAATGGATTGAGGAAGAAAATCAAGTTGGTGATATGCTTATCAGCTATTATTCAGGGTCTTTTCATCTTCAAATCCTGTGTTTCTTGATCCTGTGATAGATGGGGTTGAAAAGGATTCCTGCAAGTATGAATGATGATTTGGATAAGCCTTTCGAAGCCTCTGAAGTACAGTTTGCTCTCAATCAGATGGAGTCTTCTACAGCACTTGGCCCTGATGGTTTACTACCTTTATTCTATAAGTAGTTCTAGACCAAAGTGGGTGCAAAGGTCACTGATGTAGTGCTTTTTGTGTTAAATTCAGGTACTATTCCAAACAACTTAAATCATACTCACCTAACCCTTATCCCAAAAGTTTAAAGTCCTAGGCAAGTTACGGATTTCAAGCCTATTAGCTTGAGTAATGTCCTGTATAAGTTTATTGCTAAAGTTTTTGCAAATCGTTTGAACTCCCTCCTCTCCAAGATAATCTTTGAAACTCAGAGTGTCTTTATGTCAGAAAGACTTATAATTGATAATATCCTAATTGCACATGAGACACTTCACTACCTGAAAGCTAAAAGAACGAATAAAGCTTGATATGAGTAAAGCATATGACCAGATTGAATGAGTTTTTCTTGAGAAAATTATGTTAAAGATGAGATTTAGTCAAAGTTTCATTCACCTCATTTTCATGTGCATTCGATCAGTTACCTACTCCATTATGCTAAATGGACAACCCCATAGTTTCACATGCCATCCTAAGATAGATGCATGTCATTTTTCACATATCATCTTAGGATGGATATATGTTATTTCTCACATGCCATCTTAAGATAGATGCATGTCATACATTCACATGTCACTACGTGGTAGATTATACATGCCATGCATTCACATAGGATAGAATTTATTATTATTTCATTTCACATTACATGCATATCACTCTTTTAAAATCGAATGCCAAATATTTCAGTAGTTGGTGAGATTTTAAGATTAAATTCAAAATGAGGAACTATCCTATCCATATAGACATGGAGACTTTTCCCACGCGTAACAAAAAATACACAGGGCACACATAACACACTCAGATTCATGCTCACACAACCATAAACCTGAAACCCAAAAACCCACAGATGAATACATTTTAAAACAAACTCCAAACCCCAAATCAGAAAATACCATGACAAACCATACCCAAAAATCCTATCTTTCAAAACCCCAATCCAATCACAAAAGCAATCAATATACTACCGTTGCAGTGGCTGTGGCCTCGGCCTTGGCTGGGTCCGAAAGAGAGAAATTTGGTGGTTAGAGGTCGAGAACCACCGTTGTTAGTGGTGGTGGAGAAGAGGGAGAGAGCTATGGCTGGAACGATGGATAAAAAGAGGTTTGGGTTTAATCTGATAGTATTTAGGTTGGGTCTAGCTTGACCCATTTGATTAGGGCCCTACCCAGTTCTAAGAGTGTGGTCCAGAAGACCAACCCGAAATTCTACTCAATCTAAACCCAAACCCCATCATTGGCCCAATCCGAAAATTACACCAGCCCACTCTCTTAAATCAACCCAGCACCTTGCAACCATCAGCTACTTAGGTCTCCATTTCAGCTAGCCCATCAACAAAGGTCAGCCCAACCCAAAAATTAAGAGCTGTTACTCCCAACCGGTCCACAAGCAAAGATTTTCCAAAATTACAAAACAACCCCAAATCTTTTCAAAATTACCATTTTGATTAATAACTTTTGAAAAATTATCCTTTAACCCATATTTTCCAAAATTACAATTTAACCCAATATTTCACAAAATTACTTTTTGACCCTTAAAACTTCCAAAAATTTCACCAAGGCCCTTGAGGTCTCAAAAATGCATTTTCAATCTCATTTTGTGCCAATATATGTGTGTGTATATTTTTAGATAATAAATTTGTCAAATGACTTTGTTTTCACACTTTATAGGAATTCAACATTTTCTTATTATTTCTTTGCGTCGTTTAGTTGCTAGTTGGAGGATACAAACTCCAAAGCTGGAAATGTTAGTTGTTATTATTCTTTCAAAACCTGTCAAAATAAAGTTAATAATTGTCAATTGTGTTATGTTAATTTAACACTAATCTATATTTAGTATATTTTGGATAAGTTATATACCTATTTATAGGTCAGGTTGTGTGTATTCTTTTGTTCCAACCAACGTGCGTTTTCAATGGTAGTCTCACCAAAATCAATGAGTTTAGCATTTTGATCCTAAATATTAAGGGAAATTCAGTTATAATTTTTTGTGGATAAATTAGATAGAAAAAGCAAACATTTATTTATATAGGTTTTCTAGTATATAGGTGTTTTTAGTATATACATTATTTATGCAAATGTTTTCTGGCATTATATATATATGTTGCCATGAACATATGGCGGCTTAGCTGTATTCAGTGCCAGTAGACTCTCGAATATGCCTTGTAATATATGCGAAGTCTGCCTCCAGTCTAAGTCTGCCAATAACTTTATTAGTATTAGAACTACAAAGGAAGTTGAAAGAAAGAATAGAACAAAGGCAATTAATAATCTGTTAGTTTAAGAACTTGGAATATTTAAATTATTATGTTTTATGCTAGAAAATAGAAAACCTTGGAGTGCACTAGAGACATCTCCTTGTAGCCTTTCATATACCAAAAAAAGTAGTAATTTCTTTCCCTTGTATCCAGTACCATGCTCATAGAGTTGAACAATATTTGAGTGGTGATTGAATTTTGGAAGGTAGTTTTCTCATTCTGAGAATCGATTGAAAATGAATTAGTTTTAGGATTAAAAATACAAAAACATACAAAATAAAATTAAAATTACTTACTTCACACTTGCTTTTATTGAAGCTATTTTTGGGCATGACATTCACAGCAGCATCTTTACCAATGTCCTTAAATTGACTACCATAAATAGTTTCCAACCTTCCACTCTTAATTATGTTTGAGAAATTGTTTGAAACCTTTTTAATATCTAGTCCCTTGGCATACAAACATTGGGCCAAATTAAAAAAGGCTTTAAACAACTTCTTGAATGTAACCAATGACATTGATAAAGATTGGGCCAATTTAATGACATTGGTAAAGATGCAGGTATGAAAGTTGTAGGGTCACGAATTGTAGCCCACACCTAGATGGAAACAGGAGATGGGCCCAATAAGCCCAATACAATAAATTTGTGAGAGAGTGGATCAAAGAATTGGGCTAATAGCGAGTCTTATAACAGTTACTGAAGGTTAGGTGATTGGCCGAGGAGACTAAAACACATAAACAGGTTAAGATCTTATGTCCGAGGAGTAAGTTTTGGGCTAATTGATAGATTCGAGCAAGGTCCGAGGGGTATGATCTTAGATAAAATGCTTTCCTTTAGGTTGGATTTTTCCAGATGCTACAGTAGTTATTTCTTGATATTTCTTTTTTTTCTCTCGTGCCCCTTTCTTCTGGAGGTTTTACTCCATTATATAGTCCTTCATTGTTCGATCCTATCATCCACTTGTCTGCCATCTAGCCTAGTACTTGAGTTTCCACCTCTTCTATTACAGCTTTTTGATTTTCTGGGGGTAAAGGTGATTTAAAACACTGTTCAGGGGTCTTCTCCACATAAATGCGGCCAGGAAAGCTGCTGTAATGCATTTAATGCGGTGGTAGCAGCTTTTTCCCAAGATATTTCTACATCCTTATCCCTTCCATGTGCATCGGTAATCTATCTTCACCTCCGGAACTTCTTGGAAGGTGGACTAAGGGGAAGCCGAGGCTCCTCTTACCGACATATGTCATATCCGAGGAGGGTACTACTCTCGGATCAACCTCTCTGGATACTTACGCGTTCTACTGTTAGTTACGAGGGTTCCCTATGATTTCCTCTCCTCGGACGTATTGTTGATGAAACGTTGTACCTAAGCCCACCACATGGGCCCAGGTTTTGCTCCCCCACAATAGCCCCTCAAAATTCTAATTTTTCTTTCTTATCCGAGGAGGAAAATTAGGATTTTGATGCACAAGTAATTACGATGTAGCCCTTAACAATATTTAAATTTAGGCGCGTGTAAGGGTCATTTCTGCTATTTCGCGAGGGCTTCTGACGCTTGGGAACTCGCACAATCATCATTAAACGCTTAGAACTGCATTTCAACCCAGACATCCTACGGTGAAATACGAATCCAACGGTCCAGATCTCAACTTCAATATTTGGGCGGGATTCTGTCCTTTCCATTTTCCGTCCCCAATATAAAAACCTTCAGACGTTACTTTTTGTTTCCTATCAGAGCTTGCAACTTCAAAGTGTTCATATTCAGGCATCCACCCTTTTTTCACAAGAAAGAGAGCTTGACGATCTTCCAGCGACCAGAGGAACAATCTGTGTTCATTCTCACGTAAGTTTCGCACTCCGACCTCCGCTGTATCCTCGGCTAACCTCCTCGGCTAACAACTCCACCTTATAGAGACTAACAATGGGTAGATTCGAACGCTTAGTAAACACTCCGGCCCTGATAGAGTTGTTCAAAGAAAAGTACCACATTTCCCCAGAGGTGGTGGTACGTCATTGCACCGCAGAGGGAGTGGAGTTTGACCGTAAAGTAGGAGAGGTGGTCATCCCTATGATTGCCTTCATAGAAGGGGGGATGACCATCCCTATGGGTAGGATTACACGAGACTATCTTCGTGCCCATAGGCTCTGTCCCCATTAGTGTGCCCCCAACTTCTTTAGAGTCCTAGGGTCAATTGACGCTTTGGACCGGCATCTGGGGCTAGGATTGACGTGGCACGACGTCACCCACTTATATGAAGGCCATATAGAGACTCGGGCAGGCTTTTACCTTAAGTCCCGTAGCAATGTGGTCAAACTGATATCCTGCCTCCCCAAGTCTAATAAGGGATGAAAGACGATTACCTAATCCTGTCGGGGCCTTGGAGCGACGGCTTAGCCTGCCCAACCAAGGCCGGGACACTAGGTGGAGCAACCTAGACCTAGGATTTCTAACTTTAACATTGAGGAGTATTCTGATGCCTTTACGCTTATTTGCTTAGTTGTTTTACGTTAGTGTTACTGTTATTATATTTTTTGTAGCCGAGGCTTAACAATGTGTTTTACTTGCTTGACAGATAAATTTTTTACCAATCCGAAGCTCAGCTTGATCAACGTTCCAGCCTTGAACTACTTGCTGAGATCAGAAATTTTTGTGAACGACGACGGGCAACTACGAGCGGTTCACCTCATTTTGGATTTCGAGCCCATTTCGAGGTCATATTTAGACGTCGGCAACTCCATCCGAGCAGGAGACTATCGTTTGGCGCGCATAGACGTGTCTCGGCCGAACTTCCTCGCCAACAACGATCTTCCTCCAGTTGACCATCCCATTCCACAGGGGATTCCCTTTGCTGCCGAACCGCTGCGTGAAGTACCACTTGGGGAAGCTATCCTCCGAGAAGGTACAGCTTCTTCTTCCTCCCTCGAACTAGAGATTGACAAGTTCAGGTTTGAAGAAGAAACAGTCTTTATATCAGAGGCCGAGGAAGGAGCGGACGAGCAGTTGTGCGTGCAAACTCCAGCTCAGGTGATAACCTATATTGCCGATACAACTGACGAGGAGGAAGACATGGCTCCCCGGACTGGCCCTTCTTTGAAAGATTTGATGAAGGGCAGGAACAAAGGGCCATCTCCTCAAGATAAGGGCAAATCCAAACAAACTGCGCACCCTCCCCCTCCTCCGCCCTAGGTGCCTGCCGACCTCGGGCTCAAACCAAACCCAGATCTGAGGAGGAAGAGGCCAGTGGAGCCTACCGAGGAGGGGGAGTTAGGCCCATCAAGGGGCAATAAGCAGGCCAGGCCTGCACAAGAACGTCGGAGTAGGAGGGCCCACTCTGTGGAGAGCCGCGAGGAGCAACCAGCGGCCCAGGTTCGTCAGTCACCACGAACTTGGTCGCCAGTGCTGGAGGTTGATGGTGCCCCCATCTCGATGGATGCCTCACTTAGGCACTTTCGTGGTGGCCATGCAGGCCGTATGGCTGATGCTTTGCTACAGCCCCTCCTCCTGCCTTCGGACCTGGCGGCTTACAGGAGTTTCGATTATCCTGACCTACTCCTTTCCATGAAAAGGGACTTGGCTATGGTGAGTAACTTCAATTTGATTTCTTTTTATTTGCATATTATTTCTTAAATCTAAGCCACTTTTCCACTTTGCATAACAGGTCGCGCAACAAGTGTACGTGGCTGAGGAGTGGGCGAAGCGCTTTCGTGATGAGACAAAGGATGCTCACGAGGCCCGAGAGACTGCGGAGGACCATCTGAGCGTGCTGAGAACCCAACAAAAGCAGATGGCCGAGCAGGTGAAGAAGGCTGTCCAGGACAAGGCCAGTGCTGAGGCTGGACTAAAAACGACTGAGAAGCAGGCTGAGACTCTTCGCAGCGAACTACACCTCTGCGAAATCAACTTAGCAACGGAGAGGCAGATGGTGAAAGATCTGCGCGAAGAGCTTCATAAGGCTAAGGAAGCTGCACAGCTACAAAAGGAGGCAGCCGAGGCCGAAAAGCAAGCTTCTTATGCTTTGGGGGTGGAAGAGACTCAGAGCAGATTAACTGAAGAATTTTCTTCTGTCGCTACGGAATACTGCGACGTTGCTTGGGAAAAAGCCCTTGACGCCGCTGGGGTCCCTGCTGACTCCATCCTTAGGAGGCCTGAGAGCGTGTACTATGAATCTGACATTCAACCGCTCCCAGGTTCTGATCCTCCTCCTTCAGAGCAACCAGCCCCAGTATCCGAACCTCCTGCGACAAGTCAAGTTCTTCCAGGTCCTGTGGAAGTCCCAACAACCTCCCATCAAGACGCTGGTCAAGGGGAAAGAGTTGAGGCCTCCCAGGGTAAGGCTCCAGATGCTGCCCCTTTGCAGTCTGAACAAGTAGCTGACCACCCAGCTCCCAAGACCAAGGCCTAGGATATTTGTTTTAGTGTTGTTTTCTTTCTGTTTTCTAGGTTTAGCATTTTAAAGATTTGTACTGTGTTCTAATCATTAATGAAGATATACTCCTCTTGTTTTACGTATTATGGCAAGTAACAGTAAATCCTTCTGCTGTCATTTCGTTTTTTTTTTTTACTTGTGTTATATGAATGACTAATTTGATTAAGAAGTTCTGGGAATTGGGTTAACATATGAGCTAGATAAATATAACTAAATTTAACAAGAAATTTGAGTCATGCATTTATATCTATATTTGAATGCTTAACAGGAAAACAGAACAAGTGTTAACTAACCCAAATCATCTGGTCAGAAGTCTCCAGTCATGATTGGATTTAAGTTTAAACACCTGATAGAACGGCGAGAGTGTTAACTAACCCAGATCATCTGGTCCGAGGACTCATGCATGATTGGATTTAAGTTTAAACACTTCATAAAACAGTGAGGGTGTTAACTAACCCAGATCATCTGGTCCGAGGACTCATGCATGATTGGATTTAAGTTTAAACACTTCATAAAACAGTGAGGGTGTTAACTAACCCAGATCATCTGGTCCGAGGACTCATGCATGATTGGATTTAAGTTTAAACACTTCATAGAACGGTGAGGGTGTTAACTAACCCAGATCATCTGGTCTGAGGACTCATGCATGATTGGATTTAAGTTTAAACACTTCATAGAACGGTGAGGGTGTTAACTAACCCAGATCATCTGGTCCGAGGACTCATGCATGATTGGATTTAAGTTTAAACACTTCATAGAACGGTGAGGGTGTTAACTAACCCAGATCATCTGGTCCGAGGACTCATGCATGATTGGATTTAAGTTTAAACACTTCATAGAACGGTGAGGGATATGGAAAGAGGCATACATATTTAACATAAAGAACGAATATTGATTAAATACAGATTTATTAATAATAGTACCTTTTCAAATTGTTGACATTCCAAGGGCGGGGTACTACAAGTCCGTCCAAGTCTTCCAAGAAATATGCTCCAACACCAGCGTTGGAGGTGATACGATATGGTCCTTCCCAATTTGGCCCTAGTTTTCCCCACGCAGAGTTCTTTGCTGAGCCCACAACTTTGCGCAGCACCAGGTCTCCTGGGGCCAAAGGTCTTGTCTTTACATGGGCGTCATAACCTTGCTTCAGCTTCTGTTGGTAATGAGCTAATTAAACCATTGCGTTCTCCCTTTTTTCGTCAATCAAGTCCAGACTTCTTGCCAAGTTTTCATCGTTGTCTTTCGGATTGAATGAGCTTGTTCTCGTCGTTGGGAACCCGGATTCCAAAGGGATGACTGCTTCAGCTCCATATGTCATTGAAAAAGGGGTCTCTCCAGTGGACCTACGAGGTGTGGTCCTGTACGTCCAGAGTACATGTGGGAGTTCTTCCACCCATCTGCCTTTCGCATCATCCAATCTTTTCTTCAATCCGCTTAATATGACTTTATTCACAGCTTCAGCTTGTCCATTCCCTTGAGGGTAAGCCGGAGTAGAATACCTGTTAGTGATCCCCAACTCGCTACAGTAATTTCTGAACATCTTACTGTCAAACTGGAGTCCATTATCTGAAATGAGTACATGAGGGACACCGAACCGAGTAACAATGTTTTTCCAGACGAATCTTTTCGCATCCACATCTCGGATATTGGCTAGTGGCTCTGCTTCAACCCACTTTGTAAAATAGTCAGTGCCGACTATGAGATATTTCTTGTTTCCCACAGCCTTAGGAAATGGTCCGACGATGTCCAAGCCCCATTGAGCGAATGGCCATGGACTAGATATTGGATTGAGGACTCCTCCTGGCTGGTGTATACTCGGTGAATACCGTTGGCATTGATCGCACCTTTTGACATATTCTAAAGCTTCTCTCTGCATATTCGGCCACCAATAGCCCTGAGTAATGGCCCTATGCGCTAAGGACCTGCCTCCAGTATGGCTTCCACAGATTCCCTCATGCATCTCTTCCAAGAGCAATTCCGTTTGATCGGGATGAACACATAGCAGATAAGGCCTAGAGAAGGAACGCCTGTATAGCTTGCTATCCTGCGACAGCCAATAACTAGGAGCCTTCTTTCTTATTTTGTCGGCTTCAATTTTCTCTTCGGGTAGAATATCGTCCTTTAAGAATTGCATGACAGGATCCATCCAACTTGGCCCCATTCTAACTTGATTGATCTGGACTACGTTCGTTATTGTCGAGGGTCGATGCAGGTCCTCAACGAGGATTATGCGAGGCAAGTTCTGTGCCGAGGAAGTTGCGAGAGTGGCCAAAGAGTCCGCATGCGTGTTGCCACTTCTTGGGATATGTAGCAAGCTAAAGGATTCGAACTCCATCTGCATGATTTTCACTCGGCTAAGATAACCTCGCATTCTCTCGTCCTTGGCTTCAAATTCACCTTTGACTTGACCAACAACTAGCCTTGAATCCGAGAAGAGTTCAATGGACTTTCCTCCCATCCTTAGGACCATAGCCATTCCTTCTAGTAGTGCTTCGTACTCTACTTCGTTATTCGTGGCAGGAAAGCTTAACCTCAGTGACTTTTCAATGGTGATCATCTCTGAAGATGTCAACACCAACCCAACTCCTGCTCCTTTTTGGTTTGATGCTCCATCTACATGCACTTCCCACGTCGGAGGGAAACGCCTGGAGATACTACCGGCTAGTTTTACATCCCTTTCCTCTGATGCTAGTAGACTATCCGCTTCTGGTTCGGTGAACTCCGCCACCAGGTCGGCCAGTACCTGGCCCTTCACTGAGGTGCGAAGCATGTACTTGATGTTGAAAGCTCCCAGAATTGTACCCCACTTGGCTATCCTTCCCGTGTAATTTGCGCTTTTAAGTACGGCCTTTAATGGGAGTTGCGTAAGAACAATCACCGTGTGCGCTTGGAAATAGTGAGGCAGCTTGCGTGTGCCAAGCACCACCGCCAAGATGGCCTTTTCCAGTGGAAGGTAGCGCACCTCTGCCTCGTGCAGTGATTTACTCACGTAGTACACTGGCCGTTGTACGCCGTTGTCAACCCTTATCAACACTAAACTTACTGCATAGGAGGCCACTGCAATGTAAGCAAAAAGAACCTCGTCCGGCTCAGGACTTGACATGACCGGCGGCCGAGCAAGATAGTCTTTAAGTTGTTGAAAGGCTGCGTCACATTCCGTCGACCATTCAAAGCTTTTCCATTTATTGATCAGCAGGAAAAAAGGTCGGCACCTGTCCGCCGATCGAGATATGAATCTATTCAGAGCAGCGGTCATTCCGGTTAGTTTTTGCACTTCTTTTGGGTTCCGAGGAGTTCGCATACTGGTGATGGCCTTAATTTGGTCGGGATTGACTTCAATTCCCCTATGAGTAACCATATAACCCAAGAACTTTCCCGACCCAACACCAAATGAACATTTGGAGGCGTTCAAACGTAGTTTATGGCTTCTGAGAATTTCGAAGACAACTCGAAGATCTTCTAGGTGTTCAGATGCCTTTTTGCTTTTCACCACCATGTCATCTATGTAAATCTCCATATTTTTCCCCAATAACGATTCAAACATCCTCGTCATCATCCTCTGGTAAGTGGAACCCACATTCTTCAAACCAAAAGGCATCACCTTGTAGTGGTAGTTCCCTACTGGCGTGACAAAAGCAGTTTTTTCTTGATCGTCCAATGCTAGAGGTATCTGATGATAACCCTGGAAAGCGTCCAAGAAACTCATCCGAGGATGGCTGACTGTGGCGTCTACCAGCTGATCAATTTTGGGCATGGGGAATGGATCTTTAGGGCAGGCTTTATTTAGATCTGTGAAATCAACACATACTCGCCACTTCCCAGTCTTTTTCTTGACCACAACCATGTTCGCCAGCCACTCGGGGTAGAAGATCTCTTTGATAGCCCCTGCCTCTTTTAGCTTCGTCACTTCCTGACGGACTGCTTCTGCATGCTCTTTAGATGGCCGACGAGGGAGTTGCTTTCTGGGGGTCATTACTGGATTAACATTCAAATGGTGACAAATGAAGTCTGGGTCTACCCCCGGGGCCTCATAAGCGCTCCATGCAAAGACGTCTATGTTTCGTTTAAGGAACTCTACTAATTCCTCCTTCTCTGACTGGGGTAGCTGAGATCCGACTTGAAATAATTTCTCAGGGTCATCTCCTATTGTGACTTTTACAAGATCTTCGCACTTTGCTTCCTCGGATAACCCATTTAGACAACATTGGGGGTTTTGATTGCTATAACTCCTCTTTTTGAGCCTCAGATTCTGCTTCAGGCTTATGTCGGATAGCTGCTATCATGCATTGCCGCGCCATAGTTTGATCATCCAGTATCTCTTCTATCTTGCCTCCAGAGGGGTATTTAATCTTCTGATGCAGGGTGGAAGAGACTGCTCCTAAAGTATGAAGCCAAGGCCTAGCAAAAATTGCCGTATAAGGGGAGTAGGCATCCACCACTATAAAATCGACCTCCACTATCTCCGCTCCGGCCTGCACTGGCAGTCTGACCTGCCCCTTCGGGATAATAATCTTCCCTTCAAAACTTACTAAAGGGGAATTATAAGGCGTCAGGTCTTCAGCTTTTAGGTTCAGCCCCTTGAAGAGGTCAGGATACATGATTTCGGCTGCACTGCCTTGATCCACCATTACTCTCTTTACATCATAGCCTCTGATTCGGAGGGTAATCACTAGAGCATCATCATGAGGTTGAACAGTTCTGATCTTGTCTTCGTCCGAGAATCCCATGACCAGGGACCGGTTTGATTTAGCTCTCTTTGACTCGTGGGAGTCATCCTCAGGGTACAGCCGAGCCACCGACATTACCCTGGAGGGGCATGACCCTGTCCTGCCAGGTGCCGCAAAGATAACATTAATGGTTCCAAGATGAGGTCTTGGAGGATTCTCCCTTTCTGGTCGAGTATCCGTTTGGCTGCCCAAATTGTTGGAATGATGCAACAGCTGTTTCAATCTACCCTCTTGGACAAGCTGGTCAAGGTGATCCCATAAGCTTCTACAGTCCTCGATAGTATGACCGTGGTCTCTATGATATTGACAATAGAGATTTCGGTTTCTCTTTTCAGGGTTTCCCATCATCTTATTGGGCCACTTGAAGAATGGCTCGTTTTTTTATCTTTTCTAGGACTTGGTGCACAGGCTCTCGGAATACAGCTCCGACTATTTGGCTGTTACTGGATATCTGCTGCTCGGCATAATCCCTTTTCGGCCGGTTATTATTGTACCTGTCCGGCCTAAACTCTCTCCTTTCTTGAGGGATAAGCTTAGATTTCCCTTTTCCTTGTTGCTGCTGTTGTTGATCATCTTCTATCCTTTTATATTTATCCACTCTATCCATTAATTGTTGCAAGCTGGTGACCGGTTTCCCTGTCAGGGACTTCCTCAGACCATGTTCGGAGGGAAGACCGACCTTGAAGGTTCTGACAGCAACCTCATCAAAATCTCCGTCAATCTCGTTAAACATCTCCCAATACCTCTCGGCATATGACCTCACAAACTCCCCTTCCCTCATTGTCATTGACAGCAGAGAATCAAGGGGTTGAGGAACTCTGCTGCATGTGATAAACCGGGAGCAGAATGATTGAGTGAGCTTCTTAAAGGAACCGATGGAGTCAGTCTTCAACCCATCGAACCATCTCATCGGCATCGGTCCTAGGCTAGAGGGAAATACTCTACACAACAAAGCCTCGTCCTGAGAGTAAACCGCCATCTTTTGTCTGAATTGGCTCACTTGTTCTACAGGATCAGTACGTCCGTTGTACATAGAGAACGTAGGCTGATAAAAACGTCTGGGAAGCTTTGCCTTTTCTATTCCCCGAGTAAAGGGAGACTTAGAAATTTGGGTCAGAGCCTTCTTCATGTCTTTAGTTCCCACTCCCCTTCTAGACGAACTTTTTCTCCTTCTTTTGTGAGAATGTTCCTCTTCATAGGAGTAGGATTCACTGGAGGGAGTTTCTGAAGAATCCCTGTAATTGTCCTCTCCTTCATCGTTGGAGGAGACATCAGAACTTGAAGGGATGTGATTTCGTTGTGCTCGACGAAACTTCTTCTTCAAATCCTCTATTTCACGTTGCAGGTCTTGTTCATCAGCGTGCTCTTGCACCAGATGGCTCTTTCGTCGATAGCCGCTTTTCCCAACATGGATCGTCCGTGAACTGCCTTCTCGTTGGTTATCTATGTGGTTTTCCCGTTCAAGATTATGGAGTTCGTCTGGTTAACTGACGTTTACTGATTCTGCATGAGGCGGACTGGCCTGTTGTGGTCCTGAACCTGCCATAACTGTCGTAAATTTCTACTAGCGCTAATTCTCCCCACAGACGGCGCCAATTGTAGGGTCACGAATTGTAGCCCACACCTAGATGGAAACAGGATATGGGCCCAATAAGCCCAATACAATAAATTTGTGAGAGAGTGGGTCAAAGAATTGGGCTAATAGCGAGTCTTATAACAGTTACTGAAGGTTAGGTGATTGGCCGAGGAGACTAAAACACATAAACAGGTTAAGATCTTATGTCCGAGGAGTAAGTTTTGGGCTAATTGATAGATTCGAGCAAGGTCCGAGGGGTATGATCTTAGATAAAATGCTTTCCTTTAGGTTGGATTTTTCCAGATGCTACAGTAGTTATTTCTTGATGTTTCTTCTTTTTCTCTCGTGCCCCTTTCTTCTGGAGGTTTTACTCCATTATATAGTCCTTCATTGTTCGATCCTATCGTCCACTTGTCTGCCATCTAGCCTGGTACTTGAGTTTCCACCTCTTCTATTACAGCTTTTTGATTTTCTGGGGGTAAAGGTGATTTAAAACACTGTTCAGGGGTCTTCTCCACATAAATGCGGTCAGGAAAGCTGCTGTAATGCATTTAATGCGGTGGTAGCAGCTTTTTCCCAAGATATTTCTACATCCTTATCCCTTCCATGTGCATCGGTAATCTATCTTCACCTCCGGAACTTCCTGGAAGATGGACTAAGGGGAAGCCGAGGCTCCTCTTACCGACATATGTCATATCCGAGGAGGGTACTACTCTCGGATCAACCTCTCTGGATACTTACGCGTTCTACTGTTAGTTACGAGGGTTCCCTATGATTTCCTCTCCTCGGACATATTGTTGATGAAACATTGTACCTAAGCCCACCACATGGGCCCAGGTTTTGCTCCCCCACAAAAGTCATTCCGACAATAGATTCAATGCAAGCAAGTGGGAAGTAAGTAATTTTAATTCTATTTTGCATGTTTTTGTATCTTTAACCTTAAAAACTAAGGGTGTGGCTTTTATCTAGTGTCCTGTGATACTGGACCTACTGCAATCATGACACGTGTCTAAAAAATGGACATGTGTCATGATTGTAGCAGGTCCAATGCACTGGAGGCACTAGACAGAAGCTACGCCCAAAAACTAATTCATTTTCAATCAATTCTCAAAATTAGAAACCTATCCTTCCAAAATTCAACTACCATTCAAATATTGTCCTACTCCACGGGTATGGTACTGGATACAAGTGAAAGAAATTGCTACTCTTTTTTTCTTGTTTATGAAAGATTACAAGGAAATGTATATGGTAATTCAAGGTATTTTATTTTTCACCATAAAACAAAATAATTTCAATACTCTAGGTTTTAAAGTTGTCACATTATTAATTGCCTTTGTTTTGTTCTTTCTTTCAGGTTGCTTTGTAGTTCTTATGCTAATAAAGTTATTAGCAGACTTAGATTAGAGGTAAACTTTGCATATATTACGGGTCATAGTCGAAGGTCCACTGCATATAGCTAAGCTGCCCTATGTTCATGGCAGCATAATGCCAGAAAATATTTGCCTGGATAAAATATATACCAAAAGACCTATATAAATAAATGCTTTTTTTTCGATTTGATTTATCCAAAAAAATGCTAAACTCATTGATTGTAGTAGGGTTGCCATTGAAACGCATGTCAATAGAACTAAAGAATACGCACCACTTGACTTATCCAAAACAGAGATTAGTGTCAATTTAACATAACAACATGATTGGCAATTATTATTGTCTTTGTTTTGACATGTTTTGGAAGAACAACTAATATTTACAGCTTGGGGTTTGTATCTTCCAACTGGCAATTAAATAGCAGAGTCCTGAAAACATCATTTACAAGATGAAGGCTAAAAATGAAATATGCAATCAACAACTATTTTCAAGAAATACAAAAATCGAAAAGGGTACATGATCTAATCAATTTAGGTATGTACTGCATGAAATCAAGCAAATAAAGAACTTCAATCCAAAAGGTCATCCATCTGATTGATGAGATTATTTCCCTTTTCAGTTAGATTCTAATTGGATTTATGGTGTGGAATGTTATTCTTACACAATGGGATTCTGTTTCTAGTTGGATTTATGGCGTGGGATGTTATTCTTAATTTCTAGATTTATGTACATTTTGTCAGGATAACAGATTTTTGGGTTCATAATGGATTCTGTTTCTGGTTGGATTTATGGTGTGAGAATGTTATTCTTAATTTCTAAATTCACGTACTTTTTGATAGCGTTACAGATTTTTTCTTATGCTACGAGATTCTATTTTTTTCTCTTTCGATGCAATCAAATTTCTTATTTTTACCAATAAAAAAAAAATTGAGAAACCTACGTTGTCCATTGAGGAGACTTTAATGTTGTTAGATAGATTTCCAAGTGAGAGATTGTTGGCTGACGGCTCTTCCCCTCAGTTATGTGGAAATTTTTGATAGCACTAATCATGTTAAATGGAAAAGCTCTTAATCATGAAAGATCTAATCCCAAATGGACATTTGAGCATAGAAATAAGTTCACACCAACGCAACCCTAGAAGATGATAAATTTCATTTGAATTTGAATTAAACCATCACACATTTCAATATCCAATAGAAAACTTTCTGAATTTGAATTAAAATATTTAACCCATATAAGCAGCACATTAAAAACAATTGTGCCATTAGTTGGGAGGCGACATTACAGTTGACGATTGTTTTGTCTACTACAAAGATAGAGTATATGACAGGTACAAAGGCAGTGAAAGTAGCTATTTGGTTTAAGGATTTGGACGATGATCTCAGTTGACAATAGGATGATAATGTTGTATTTTGTGATAGCCCAAGCATCATACATTTGACTAAAAATCTGATGTATCATGGAAGAACCAAACACATTGATGCCAGATATCACTTCATTAGTGAGATTGTATCTCAAGGCACCATTATTGCTTCATCGGATGATCCAACAGATATGATGAAGCTAGTTCCTTTACAAAAGTTCAAGCATTGTTTGGACTTGATTGGTGTTTCCAATTTGTGATAGCCCTTAGGAGCTTTGGTTTGGTGGTGGAGAAGTTTCATTTGTAGGGCTTGTCCAATTTAAGCCAAGGTGGAGATTTGTTATGATTGGTGGCTTGAATAAGTATTACACGTGAGTGCATAGCATGAGATTATAACCCATGTTGTCTTGGTTGTCTAAGACTTTGAGTTTTAAATGTACCCCGTGTAGGACATGTAAAGCAACCCTAGCTGACTTATATTTATGCTAATATATATGCACACTACTATGCACCTTTATTGGAGAGAGCTGCATATTGTTTAGGGTTTTCAAGTAGTGACTATGTTCAAGAGATTTTCAGGTTTTTCTAGTCACATGCTTTTGGTGAGAGAGCTATTTTGGGTTTATTTGGAGTTTGCGTTTTGTGAGAGTACTTTTGGTACCACCACTGTAATCTTCCCCCTTTGTTAGTAAAGCTTTTTCCTCGATGATACTTATGGACGTTGGCTAAAAGTTGAACTACGTAAATCTTTGTGTTTCCTGTGTGATCACTGTTATTTGGATCAACTGAATGAGTTATATGGAAAAATTGATGTCAAAGTTATATGGAAAAATTGAAATCAGAGGAAGTGTTTTTGCAACTGATCTAAATCCCAGTGTTTTTTTTTTTTTAATTTAAATTTTGGTCATACCTTGAACCCATCAAAACTTGATTTGCAGTTCCAAAAATTGAGCTCATTTGGATGAGGTGAGTTTATTTTCATCCAAAAACAGAATGTACATATATTTTAAAATATCACATATTTCTAAATTACAACTTTACTTTTACACAATAAACATGATAAACAAACTAAACCGATCAAATAAGTTCATCCAAACGCACAATTTGTTTTTCCATTGCAAATGAAACTGGTGTTTTCTGCGTATCATTTATTTTCAAGTTTATAGTGTTTCATATATATATATATATATATATATATATATATATATATATATATATATCCCTTTTTGGCTTCAAACCACTCAAATTAACAATAGCAGTAACAGTTACAACCAATTACATATATTCGCTTCACACAACGAGTTATAGCAGTATTAGTTACAAGCAATAACATATATTTGCTTCATAGTGCGTGAGCTAAGGCTGTAAGCAGGTGTACTATTGCTTCTGCAACTCCAGTACACAAGACAAGATCATCTGCTTGTCTCTCCATTGCAACAGATTCATTATGATTTTTTTTAGATTCGTCCACAATCGGGGCAAGCTCCTTAAGAACTTGACTCATGCTGGGACGCTTTTTTGGGTCTTCCTCTGTGCACTTGCTAGACAATGTCAAAACTCTCATAGCAGAGTTTCTACACCCAGATGTGCCTTTAAGGTTGGGGTCCATAATCTGTGCCAGCTTGGTTTCGTCTCCAGACACAGAAGATTTGATCCACTCCACTAGATTCCTCTCATTCTTAGGCCTGTTAACATCGAAAGCAGGCTTGCCAGTGATTATTTCCAGCAGAATAACACCAAAACTGTATACATTGTCCGTGGATTTGATCTTATTAAGAGGATCAACTTCTGGAGTCGTATATTCCATGAAACTCCAATCAAGTTGTCCAGCACTTTGAGTACAGTTTTGCATCTCTGTCTCTGTAAACTGTTTCACACATATAGAAGATGTATTAGTTTCAGTTACAAATTTGCACAAACTTAATGAGTACAATATTTAGTTTAAGAATAATGAGTGTACAATATTTGTTATCTGGATCTTGGTTGAAGTTTCTCAACATAAAATACATACAAAGTAAAAATTATAGGGTGCATTCATTTAAGCTATACCAATAGACAATAAAAAAGAGAGGTTGAATTTTATCATGCTAAAAATTAAAAATCATTTGCAGTCATTCTAAATTAAGAAGTTAGTTGGGGTGGGCACTTGCAAATGGAAGGGATATGAGGGGATTGTTCTTGACCGATTCTCTCTATTGGAAATGGATCCATAATTTTAAATGATATGATACATTGTTAGATATAGAAAATAAAATTTTAACCTTGATATTCCTCAAATTTTGAAAATTAATAGGATTTTTATTTATTTTTATATATTGTTTTACGGCCATTGAGGTCACATGTTATGATTGATGTATAATAAAAGTGTTATTAATTTCTAACTCTACCACTAATCATATGTTTTTATAATCAATTTCACAAAGAAGAAAAAAATTATCATATCAATAAAAATTAAACTTGCGGGTATTTATATACTTACTGTAGCAACTGCTTGGTCAAAAAGTTTGCCTTTCAGATTTTCATCAATGACAATGGAGGAAGATTTGAAACTCCTCAATACTATCTGTTTCAAAAGAGGAAAAATGCATATCATAACTGTTAGGGTCATAATAGGTTAGTGTTTTGAGAAATCCGAGTCAAAATGCATTTTAATGTAATTGTGTTGTAAAGTTTCTTAATATCCAAGATGAAGTGAATATCTATTTTGAAGACTCATGAATCTGCTGAGAAAAGAGGAAAGTCTGCCCTTCACATGTTAAATAGACCTTTGCATAAATCTACTTGGGCGATCATTTTAATTTAATTGGGGTCAATATTTTCCAAACAATAGCTACTTAAATGCCACGGTCCAACAAGGAAAACACACACATATAATACTAATAATAACAATTAATATACCTGATGTTCATGAAAGTACTCCAAAGCCCGGGCAGCACTTTGTAAGATGGTGAGTCTTTTTACCCATGACAGTGACAACTTGGACAGAAAGTGACTAAGGCTTCCAATGCATATACATTCTCCTACTACAAATCTGACACCCTCTGAAAGGCAATATCCAACCAAGTTTAGAAGGTTTTGGTGCTTCATTGCTGCAATAGTGTTTAATTCTTTCACCCAAGAATGATCACTCTGAAAAATAAAATTATGGGATCGATTTAGATAGATGTATATATGAAAGAAATAGATGTAAAGTTAAGGAAGAAGAAGATGGTGCAAGAAAATAAAGAAAGTTATAAACCTTGGCTTTAAGTACATGTCCTTGAATCTGTTGGATAAGGACTGGTGTTCTTTTCCCACTAAGTTTGATGGTGCCTCTGTAGAAGGCACCAAAGTCACCCTCTCCAATCTTGTAAGAGGATTTGAAACCTTTTGTTGCTTTCTCCAAGTCTGAGAGAGTGAATTGAATTAGATTATGACTAGGTGATTGCTCCATTGCACACACAGAACACTTTGGTGATCAAAGAAGACAAAGAATTGGGAGAGAGACACAGCACAGGCAAGAGAGCAATGTGAAAGAGCGAGTGGTGTCTTGAGAGTTAAAGTACTAAGCTAAAGCCCCACATCAACAAATTCTGTTCTAACTCTTAACTTGCTCCCACAAAATCTGTCCACTGCTTGAAAACAGCGTACAAACAAAAACACGGGGACAGAAGAAAAAGGCCCCATAAATTTAGCTTGTCCAATGGAACTCCAATTTTATTTTTTATTTAAATAAAATAAAATAAAATAAAAAAACATTGGCCAGTTGAATCAGTGGAAAAAAACAAAAACAATGGGGTTAAGTAATCCCCTAAAAGGAAAATAAAACCTTTTAACAATAACAAGCCATTTTAAAAAAAATTGTTTTCTTTATGTTCACAAGAATCATATATTATTGTTGCACTTTTTTTTTTTTTTTAAATCATGAATCTAGAGATAAAATTAAACAATTTTTGAATAATCACTAGAGTTTCAAAAGATGACAATCTCTCTCTCTCTCTTTATATATATATATATGAAAAGTGTAATTTAATAAAGTATTTAAATTACATAATTATAATATTATTTTATATAAATAAAAAAATTAATGATTTTTTTAAATATACCATAATTTTTTTTTTTTTTGAGAATGTAAATATACCATAATTGGTTTACTAATTTGAACATATCCAAGAATATTAAAATACAAATGTACACCCACATTCCATAGAATACATGTAACATGTTGCATTAAGTTTAAATTATTATATAAGTTTAGAATTGTAGCCTTTTTTTTTTTTCTCCTTTCCAAATATAAGCATAATTCCTACATTATTGAAACTTGAATTTTAAGGTAATCTTTTGAATATTTATCATTTTTATTGCTTTTTTAGGGCACATATTTTTAATTTCTACTACCTATTTTGTTTGTATTATTTAACTTGGAATTAAAGAATTTGGCCCAAATAGAATAAAATTTCATACTTTCCAACCTAAAAATTAAGAAAATAATAATAATTTTTGAGCCAAAAACTTAAAGGCAATCTACAAAAAGAATTAATTTAAGACCCAATTAGTCTAAAATGAACCAAATTGATTGAATGGACTGAAGTATATTGAAATGGATCAAATTGGACCGTATTAGAGCAAATAGGACCGAAGTGGATGAAATGAACCAAATATACTAAAGTGGACTGAAATTGATCAAATAGGACCTTTTTTTTTTTTAAAGATGCTCAAATGGTACCGAAATGGGGCCAAAATGGACTAAATTAGACTGAATGGAACGAAGTGGATCAAATTGGACCAAATTTGGATTAACTCATGTCTTAATTTGAGTTAATCCATATGAAGTCCCCAGCCTGGCTAATCCAAAGTCCGACAACTTTGCAATCCATTGGTGATCCAACAGTACGTAGTTCAGCAACCCCTAAAACATTTACTTCTGTCAGCCATTCTTTATGGCCCTGTCAGAAAGAGATGGCAACGACAAAAATCATATATGTATTTTGAAGCGCTATGAAGACAGAAATATAAGAAGAAGAAAGTAATTGAGAATTTCATTTTGTCCTTTCTTTCTAAACTTCACCAGTAAGAAAGCAGATATGTAGTGTTTCTGGCACCACATACATACACAATGCTAATATGCTCACACTAAAAGTTTTATTCCATTACTCTGTGACAAACTTACAGATCATATGTAAAAGAATTCTCTAGCTTTTCTGAAGCACATAATACTACTTAATATTGTTACATAATGTAATATATAAGTGTATTTCCACTCAAGTTCTGGAGGAGAAGAAAACATGCCTGCAATCCTCTTCTACTTGGTTGTTTAATGGCAACATCTTTTTTTTTTTTTTTTATGTGGATCATCTGTGCTCCGGATCACAGCCCTTTATACACCACCAAACCCACCATCTCCAATCTGAAATTCTTCGTGGCTGCCTTGATGCCTTCAACTCTGAGAATGTGAATTCTCTGAGATTACTTTGTCATTGAGACAAGATTGCAAGTTACTTAGCAGAGGATGCAGTGCTAAATTCTGAGACATTCTGAGAATTAAATTCAGAACTTAATGGCTTCTTATCCTGGTAGGTTGACATGGAAGTGGAAGTGGACCGAACAGAATTGGACTATATAGCCCTTTGCTCATCATTTTTTCTTTGTTGGAGAAATTAAAAAACACTTCATAGCCCCTCTAAAACTGATTGCCTCACTTCAAATGCAACAAGTGTATAATGGTGAGAAAGCAAGGCCAATACAAGGAAGGAGAGAAACTACTTTTATATCTATTGCCACCGCTAAATCACAAATCCTATGGACTTTAAGAAATTCAAACAGTTCCCAAAATTCCCCTTTCACATATTCATTTAGTTTGCATTTTTTATTTAAGGATTTGAAATCAAGGGATTTGAAGAACAATTGTTAGTATAAATTGCTTGATATTAATTTATCAACATATGATGATGTGAACTTTGGAGATTTTGCTCAATGATAAACACTTGTGATATTATGGATTTGAAATGGCATCTACACCTAGTAATTTCTAATCCACATATCAATATATTTCAAAACCCCAAGTCATTGAGGAAATTCTTTTCACCTGTAGAAACAAATGGAGCAACTTTTCAAAGTATTCATTTTTATTAAATTTATTTTGGACAATTAAAGGGAAAATTAAACACCTACTAAGTGATCATTTGTAAAATATAACATGAGTTGAAGCCACAACTCACTATCTTAGCCTTTCAATTTCCATTCAATGATATATTTAACAATGTTTATTTTCTCTGTTAATAGGATAAAGCAAATAATTTCTTTTTTCCATATGAATATAGTACAACAAATCACCTTGCTTTAGTCTTGCATAAAATTTTGATTTGCATGTGTATGATTAGTGTAAACCGTGCTACTTTTAAAAAAATAAAAGGTTTGTTAGTTACATATTAACCTTAAATCCTCCTTCCCCTCTTATTATAAAAAGTAAATCATATTATTGCAAAAAAACCGATTCCTGTTCCTCACTCTATTTCTACTTTGCACTACCCGCATATTTACACATGTATTTGCTTCCCGGTATACCTAACACACCTCAGTTTGCCAGTCCTTGGTCAAGACTCAACAGGTTGCTGCAATATCACCTGTGCAAGGCTTATCATCTTAGCGAACATTGGTACACAATTCTGCTATTCTAAACCCAACCAAAATTCTAATTAAGCTGGAAACACCCACCAATCTCAAATAACACAACGTCAACAGCCTAAAAGATACAACATCCAAAAACAAATTGTACAAACCTTTTAAAGTATCACAACTTTCAAGATACAATTATACTTTTACAACAACAACAACAACAACCAAAAAAAAAAAAAAAACTGATGGAATAATCTAATCTAAACACATAAAAATTGTTTGCCATTACAAGTATCATCATCATAACATTTACTTAATTTTATAGTGTTTCACATATATAATTACGTCCTTTTAGGCATAGATTCACACAAATTAACTCTTAGTAAGAGTTACAACTAATTACATACATATAGTTACTTCATATAGCAGTTACACCTTGTTGAATAACTTTGCAACTAAGTGTACAATCAATAAAAAAACCACTCCAATTGCCCTCAATAAAATATCACATTTCACAGCATCCCTTTGTACTTGTATCTCTTCTTGTCTCTCTTTTTCAAGAAATTCTTTAACACGAATGGAATGTTCTTCCACAATTGGGGCAAGCTCCTTAAGAATCTTGCTTGTACTGGGATGCTGATTTGGGTCTTCCTCAATGCACTTTCTTGACAATGCCAAAACTCCCATAGCAGATTCTTTAACCCACAATGCGGACATAGGGTCTATAATCTGTTCCAGCTTGGATTGGTCTCCAGAGAGAGCAGTTTTGACCCACTCCACTAGATTTCTCTCATTCTTGGGTCGGTTGGCATCAAACACTGGCTTGTTAGTGACTATTTCTAGCAAAATAACTCCAAAACTGTATACATTGTCCGCAGATGTGAGGTTATTAAGAGGGTCAAATTCTGGAGTTGTGTGATAATCCATAAAATTCCAATCAAATTTTCCAGCACTTAGACTGTTTTGCTTCTCTGTCTTCACAAACTGTTTCACATATATACAAGGTAAAGGTGTATTATTACTAGTTTGAGCTACAAAGTTACATCAGTTTAACAGGTACAGCATTTAGTTTAAGGAAAGTGATACTCAAATTGAAAGAGCAAAAGAAGTGTAAGGTAATAATTATAGCTAGGCTGCGAGGGTGCAACGAATTCAGGATATCAATAGAAACGAGATGTTGATTGTATGGATTTTTATTTGGCAGAGAACGGAAAAGGGAGCATTGTTGGTCCTCAACATCTGAAAATTAATGGGAAAAATTTTTATATCCAATTTAGTGATACAAAACGTTTTTATAACTTTGTTTTTCTTTTTCTTTCACAACCACGGAAGTGATTTGTTGTGATTGATGCATAATAAAACTATTGTCAATCGTGATTAGTGAATCAATGTTAAAAATGATGTTAGACTAATTATAAATTTTTTCTTAAAAGTTTTATCTTACAAGTGGGAGGGCAGATTCAAATTTAGCTCCCCTTGTAGGAAGTATAATGCTAGTGAACCACACAATGTTCTTCTTACCAACTCCTTAGCATTTCTCTTTTATATCTACATAAGTACATGACTTAGATGGTAATGTTGATAATCATAGTTATTAGTATTATTAATAATAATCATAGTTCTATCATTTTTTTTTTTTAATTTCGATAAATATACCAATAGGGGAGAGGAAATTCAAACCATGGTTCTCCTAAATCCTAATAAAGAAGATCAGACTATGTCACTGAGGAAGGCTCTTGACAATTATATTTATATCACTAAGGTCACTAGATGCAAACAATAAATTAAGATAAATCCCTCTCTCACCCTCAAATTAATTTCTATCTCCACCACTTATAGTAGGTTTTGAAGATCAATTTCACAAAGAAAACAGAAAGTACCATGTCAAACAAAAATTACACGAGGGTATTTATATACTTACTGGAGAAGTATCCAATCTCGAAGAAGCCAGGTCAAAAGGCTTCCCTTTCATATTATTATCAACAACAATGGAGGAAGAACTCAAACTCAGTACTATCTGTTCAAATAGAAAGAAAAAAAAAACTTATCATATACCACAATCAAATAGGGAAAACACAAGCATACTATTAGTAAATTAACATACCTGATGTTCATGCAAGTACGCCAAAGCCCGGGCAGCATCTTGCACAAAAACGAGTCTTTTTCCCCATGACAGTGACCCCTTTAACAAACAGTGACTTTGACTTTTATAGCATTTGCATTCTCCTACCGCAAATCTGACACCCTCTGAAAGGCAATATCCTATCAAGTTTACAAGGTTTTGGTGCTTCATTGCTGCAATAGTGTTTAATTCTTTCACCCAAGAGTGATCACTCTGAAAAATAAAATATAGGATTGATTCAGATAGGTGCATACATGAAAGAAAATAGATGAAAAGTTATATATGTTAAAAGAGGAAGAAGAAGATGGTGCAAGAAAATAAAAAATTTACAAACCTTGGCTTTAAGAACATGTCCTTGATTCTGTTGGATAAGGACGTGTGTTTTTTTCCCACTTAGTTTAATGGTGCCTTTGTAGAAAGCACCAAAGTCACCCTCTCCAATCTTGTAAGAGGGTTTGAAACCTTTAGTTGCTTTGTCCAAGTCCGAGACATTGAATTGAATTAGATGATGACCAGGTGATTGCTCCATTGCATACAGAGAATACTCTGGTGATCAAAGAAGATAAAGAATTGGGAGAGAGACACAGCACAGGCAAGAGAGCAATGTGAAAGAGCGAGTGGCGTCTTGAGAGTTAAAGTACTAAGCTAAAGCCCCACAACAACAAATTCTGTTCAAATTAAAACTTGGTCCCACAAAATCTGTCCACTGCTTGAAAACAGCGTACAAACAAAAACACGGGAACAGAAGCAAAAGCCAGTGGCAGAGCCACTTGATGACCAAGGGGGGCGTGCCCCCCCCAAATTTTTTGTAAAAAATAAATTTTTTATTTTGAAAACATCCTAATAATTTGTAAATTTTTAAATAATCTAATCATTTTGGCCTCTCATACTTGATAATATACATATATATTTAAAAAAGTCTAAAAATAAACTTAATTTTTATTTAAATAAAATACAATCCATAAATACATATGTCAATAAATTATAATAATTAAACATTCATCATCTTTAAAATGAACACATATGTATTTTAATAATTATCTCAACAAATAAAAGGGAAAAAATTGAGTTATGAAGTACTGTATATTACTATTTTACATTTCATATGTACACAAAAAAAAAAAAAAAAAAATATATATATATATATATATATATATATATATATATATATATATATATATATATGGCCCTCCCAAAAATACATTCCTGGCTCCGCCACTGGCAAAAGCCCCCATAAATTGAGCTTGTCCAATGGCACTCCAATTTTATTTTTATTTAAGAAGAAAAAAAAATCATTGGCCTATTGAATCAATGGACAGACTAAAGGAAGCATAAAACTTTTTAACAAAAACAAGTCATTTAAAAAAAAAAAAATGTTTTCTTTATGTGCACAAGAATCATATATTATTTTTTGGATTTTTTTTTACATGAATCTATAGCTAAATCTAAACAACTTTTGAATACTTACTTAGAGTTTCAAAAGATGACAAATTCTCTCTCTCTCTCTCTCTCTCTCTCTCTCTCTCTCTCTATATATATATATATATATATATATATATATACACACACACTAGCCTCATTACACGTACTTCGCGCGTACAATGAGACTTTTTATTTTTTATTTTTTGAGTTTACACATTTTACTCATGGCAGTTTCATTTTATTTTTTATTTTAAGAAAATTTTGTATTAGTACTTTACTACAAATGTGAGAGAGAAATGTGGAGAAGAGAAAAAAATAGTATAGTGATAATAAAAAAATGGTACGTTTGTGGAAAAAAAAAGCAGTTTTATTTTTTATTTAAAAAAAAAAGTTGTATTAATACTTGACAACCATTATGCACCATTTGTACGGTAGTTAATCCATAAGTATAAGTACTTGTGGGGTATGGAGGGTAAGGGCTAGGTTTCAAATCTCCAAAAAGAAGTTTCACACACATATACAATTATGTGGCGTTTGGTATGGGGTAGTGATAACGCCTTAAAATATATATTTTGATAGGCCAAAAACGTATTGACCCCTTGTGATGAATTAATTGATTAATTAGCCAAGTTTATTAATTAATCAAATTAACATGCAAAGCGCGTGGTAGCACAAACGAATAACCAATTAAACTAAATATGCAACGGAAAATAAATTGACATGGTGATTTGTTTACGAATGAGAAAAACCTACACGGCAAAAATCCCACCGGGTGATTTTAAGGTCACCATTCCCGAAAATCTACTATTATCAAAACAAGCGGTTACAAATAAAGGAATCTCAGTACCTTATACCAACCTACAGTTAAATCCTCACCCCAATACCCAATTGGACTTGTTTTGTAGTGACAATCTCTCCTTTCAATGCACGGCTCCCAGTACATGACTAACCAATTGCGTGGATCCTAGTACATGACTTAATCTCCAACTTGAGAAGGTTGTTGGCTGTAAAGTTCTTCAGTTCATCATACAATGAAAATCATGAAGTTGCTTGGTCACAAAATCCTATGGTGTAAAAACACAGCAACTTCTTCAAAAACTAAGACAAACTAGGTTTCTGGTTACACTTCTTCACTCTAGTGAAATTTTCTCTTGTGCAATTGTGTGTAACCTTTTACAGTCCTTAAAATAATCCTTATATATGTTTAGGGTTCTGAGAAAAGAAAGCCCAAACATGTATCCATGGATTGGATGAAAAACAGTCCTGAAAAACTGAACTTCATAAACCTCGATAAATAGTCATCTATCGAGTTAGCTGTCGAGGCACGAGCTTCACAGCTTTTTTAAACCTCTATAGATGCTAGCTGTCGAAATTTAATAAACAACACTTTTTGACTTGATTCTTGGACAGACTTGCATGACTTTAACACTTAAACTTGAAACCTTATTTCTTGAAGTATTAAATACATCCTAGATCTACCCAATTACAAGTAAAGAAGTAAAGTGCGTTTTGTTAAAGGATT
The DNA here is from genome assembly GCA_029955455.1 of Quercus agrifolia. Lineage (NCBI taxonomy): Eukaryota > Viridiplantae > Streptophyta > Magnoliopsida > Fagales > Fagaceae > Quercus > Quercus agrifolia. Next base: position 10,167,712 of record JARQAD010000004.1, on the reverse strand, counting down.
AGCTAATTACATAAAATAGTGACATATGTTCCTAACATTAAATCACATATGTCCTAACATACTTGTTATATATTTATGTGGGGGTTATTTCCTTATTACTATGCTTAATTTGTATAATTAAGCCATGATTTGCATTAGTCTCTATTATTTATCTTTTACATAATTTCTTGTATAAGATATCATTCATTGTGTGTAATTTTCTACTTTTAGGAAATTATGTGAAAAAACCGAGTTTATAGGTGTATGTTTTTAGACCCCTTAAATACAAACAAATTAATCTAGTTATTTAGTCAAGTGATTAACTTAGGTAAATTATGCAGATCTAGGTTAACACAAATAAATCATATCATTGAAACAGTGCAAAAAATAAAGAACACAACGATATGATAACCCAGGAAAACCAAACCGGTAAAAAACCTGGAGAGGATTTAACCTAGCCATCTTTAAGGTAAAACAGATCCACTATGAAAGAATTGAAATTTTACAATAGTGACTTAGACCACTAACATCATATTACTACCTCGAGTAGAAAACTTACTACCATGATCACGTGACAACTCCGAGTTCGCGGACTACTTCTTTCTTGGATTCACAACAACCACAAGTACTCCCACTTGTATTTCTCTTTAAGCTCTTTGTGGAGCAATTGAAACGATCACCAAGTTCTCGACATCAATTTAGATCTTGATCACCCTAAGTATGTATAAAGGCAAACACCTCTAGATCTCACAAGAGATTCATACACATAGCATAAACAACAACAGTAAAACGTGGCTAGGATTTTTCCTTTTATACTTAAGGAAAAAAATTAAACCCTACATATCATACGGGCTTGGGCTGAGTTGGAAAATCCTGCAGAAAAACAATCTGCATGAGCTTCGATCGATCGAGTCTAACTTTCAATCGATCGAACCTTGCAGATTTACACATTAAATCCTGCAGTACACTCAATTTCAACTTTACACAAAAACACACTTTGAGCAGCCTAAATCTAGACTAAATGTTTTGATCATAGTTTGCCAACATTATACATTAAAGTTCTAATAAAGTAGTTCCTAATTCCTTAGAACCTAACAATAGGAATTTGTAAGAGAATGGAGGCCAAACTAGAATTAAAGAGGAGCTAAACGACCATGCTTAAATGTTTAAAGATGTGCAGCTGGAGTGCTTGGGTCGTCTACCATGTTTGGAAGCTTCAAATAAGGAAAGAAATCAGGCAAAATCTGAAAAGGAAAAATTAGATATGAGCACTGATCAGTATTTTGGGTCTATCTCTCTCCTCAAAAATCCAATTGACACAAGGCTAGATGGGTTGGAACCATGAATTAAATATCTATAACTTTTCAGTTTTAAGTTTTCCAAAAATCACAATTTTTGAAGGCTGAAATTAACTCACAATTTACTGCTGTAAATATGGACGAAAATTAAAATAGTAAAAGTTTTATTTTCTTTGGACACTTTAACGTTAGGGTTGTGAATGGAGGCTAACCAGAACAAATTTTGGAGAAAAAACCTTGTAATTTCCTTTCTCTAATGGTAGCCTGAACTCTTTGATAAGGCTAGGGTTTATGTTTCTTCTATATGGTATGAATATTCAATGTGATTCTTTCTAAGATTTTAGACAATATCATATTTGATTGTTCAATTAGATTTATTTTGATGTATTAGTTCTTCCATGCTTTCAATAAGTTCAGTCATGTTATTCTTATTTTTTTAGATGAATTTCTAATAGTTTCAAATAGAAATCACATTTTAAAGTGAATGAGGTTTTTCTGAAAACTATTCTAACCGCATTATTAATCTAGGTTATATGCATTCTTGACTTGTGTCAGTTCAACTGAATCATAAGTTTTTAATTATATAAGAATAATCAATAATAAAATATATTTTCTTAGATCACAAAGAATTTCATATCAATATAGGGAAATGTCGAGGGTTCTTTTTATATTTCTTGTACCTTAGACACGCTTCTTGATGTTATTAGACAACGCTTAGTGTAGGATTTTTCTAAGAAGGAAGTTGGGCCTCGAGCTTCGCGGAATGGGCTCCAAAGTACCATTCTACTGCTGCCAGTTTGTGTGCAAATGTTGAGTCCAAAGTCCAAGGGAAGACGCTACAAAGTGGGTTTATCCTCTTTTTACCGCAGAAGGAACTTTTCTCTAAATTTTGCCATAGGACTAACTTTTCTACTATGCAGTAAAACTTTCTGCTGTTCAGTAAAGACTTCTATTATGTAGTAAAACCTTCTATTGTGCAGTAAAACATTCTGTTGTGTAGTAAAGCTTTCTGCTGTGCAGTAAAGCTTTCTGCTGTGCAGTAAAACCTTCTGCTATGCAGTATAACTTTCTACACTTTTCTACAATGTGAATGACTGCTCTTCATTTCTTACTGCAGAAATACTTTTCTACTTCCTGCACATAAACAGATCTAAAACCTAAAGAAAATACTCATCAAGCAAATGTTAGTTTACATGGGTTAGCATATTCTCTAATATATACATACATATATGCGTATATGTACTTATACGTATTCACATATACATATATAAAATATATTTTTTGCAGAACATGAGAAACAATGTATATGTATATATACTTATGGCAAGATAAAGATTAGTTTGTGTCAAAAATAAAACACATAATAACAAAGAAATAAGAATGCTTGGGCAAAAAAAAGGTTTAACTAGTATAATAGCTAACACGGTAAAATAATAAAAATGTGCTATAGCAGAATAACTAGTACAGCAAATAAAGATACCACAGCAGGACAACTGATGTAGCAAACGTGATAAAAAAACGTGCTACAACAGAAATATAGCAGATATAAGTTCTAACGAGCGAAATCAAGTATATTTGCAATCAAAATCAAAAATTGAATCTTCCCATAGAATAAGTAAACCAAGATGGAACCCAAACCCTAACTTAAACAACCTTGTCATAAGTTTTTCCCATCAATGTTGTGTATTTTGGAGAATATGCCTAAATGGCTACTGACTACTACTTTTGGGGGACTTCAAAGAGTGGGTTTGCTAAGAGGGAGGGAAAAGATGGTCTATTAATGCATGCCCCTATTTCTATCGTGTTTTCTCTCTTCATTTTACCACTTTCTTTTTTTCTTTCTCTCCGTTCTTTTTACTCTTAGTTTCTTACTATTCTCTTGTCGTGGGTTGTTCCCCCTTTGGTCTTTCCTTTTCTTGGGTCCCTCTCTCTAGGTGCCTCTTTCTCTCTAAATGCCTCCCTTAGGTGCCTACTGCTCTCTTACCATGGGTTCCTCCCTTTAGGTACCTCTTCCCTTTCATCCATGGCTACCTCTTCCTTTTCTAGTGAGCTAATTCAATGGGATTTCTCCCTTTTACCCCTAGGGCTTCACCAACTTTTTTTGGCTTGTTGTGGGCATTCCTTCAGGACTACCCACCAATCCATTAGTTGCCCGGCCATTACCTCTACTTAGAATACATTTGCTGCACCATTACTCATTTCGATACAAAATTACATTTTGTTTGTTCTTGCTGTGTACCTCTACCTCTAGGTTCAAATTGATAAGGATTGAGCTACCTTACTACCTAGCTTTATGGCATGCATCAGATGGTCTCAACCATCTATTACTTCTTTTGGGTAAGATACCATCCTAGTAGGGTATATTCCTAAAAAAAGTTACAGCTGGAAACCAAATATAGACCCATTTTCCCCTCACCACCAAACCACACCCTCTAAATCCCCTTGACCATGGGCCCACCTCCCTTGTATTGGCTAGGTATATGTTGGTGATGCTCCGGCCCTTCTGTGCTTGTTCCACTATCTTCTGTTTTTGTCTTCTTTCGTTCCCACGCCGTTTCTGCCATAGCAAATTAGTTTTGTTTCGTTCTGCTGGGTGCTTTTGTCTTATTTCTTCATGCATTTCCTGCTGTGTTTGTCATTTCCTTTGGTTTGGTTTTTCTTTCCTTCATGCAATTCCTGCTACTGACACTTCCTACTGTTCCTTGTTTTGCTTCTTCATATTAGTTTTCACGCCTATCTTTTTATACAAAAGGATTTCGGCCTTTATGGGCCAAATAATGTTGACTGGATCAAAAGGGTCTTGGACCCAATTTGTCTTTATCTGCCGAAGTCATTCTACCAGAGAACTGTATTTTACGGTAACGCTGTATTCTGCTGCAGATTTGTATTCTGCTATAGATCGCTTTCCCTTGCATTTCTTTCTTTGGACGTCTCTTGCTCTTTGGTCTTCTTGGTGGGCCTTTAGGCCTTACTTTTCATTGGGCTTTCCTCCGTATGGGCTTTTGGGTATGGATAAAAAAATAGGCATCAACATTCAGCCCCCTGAGTATATATATTGCTCTTGCAATTCATATGTGAAAACTTATGCAATTTTCTTTCGCAGGTTGTTTCACAAGTCACATGCAAACGCTTCTCTTCTGTTCTTTGCGGGCCTATTGTTTCAATCTTTACTCTCCTTAGGAAAATCGTTCTCTTTCTTTCTGCAAATTTATGACCTTCCAAGGGTAGCCAAAAATTTGCTCTTCATGAGGGTGGTGGTTTTGTTGTTGTCATCCTAAAGCGAGTTTGCTGAAAACTTTGCCTCTTTTTAGCTCAATTGTTTCTGCTGAATGCCTACATGTTATTATTTGACTTGTGCTTGTTGAGCCTCTTTTGGGCCTGCTATATGCTTTCCTTTTGCTAAATTCCAGTAGCCCAATACTATCATTAGGTTTGTAGTCATACTGTTTTGGGCTTCCTTGGCCCATTTCACCACTTTCCGGCTCCTTTGGCCCATTTTATTCTTTTGGGCATCCTCGGCCCGTTTCATCGCTTATGGGCTCCTTTGTCCCATTTTATTCTTTTGGGCATCCTCAGCCCGTTTCATCACTTTCGGGTTCCTTTGTCCCATTTTATTCTCTCATTCCCATGGGCTTTTGCTAATTCTTTTAGGCTTTCTCGACCCAAGTTACCATATCCTTTACTTTCGGGGTTTATAGGCTTTTCCACTAACCCCTATTTACTTAATTCCTTCCTTTGGGCTCCTTCGGCCCATTTCATCGCTTTCAGGCTCCTTTGGCCCATTTTTGCTTGCTTTCCATTTCTCATAATGCTTATGAGTCCATTATTGCTGCTATTCGAGCTTAATGGTTTTCTTCTTCATTATGATGTTCTACATCTCTGTAGAATGCTCAAAATTGGCTCTTTGGATTCTTTGACTCTTCTTCTCTTGCCAACTTCGCGAATAGCACTTTGTGGAGCGAGGATCCTTATTATGGTCTTCACTTTTCTTTTCTTTTAGCCACTTAAGGTTGCTTCACTTCAGGCTTTATTCATTCTTTAAAAATAGAGAAAGTGTTGTCTTCTACTACCTTCGCATCTAAGCCAATGACTAAAAAGAGTTTTATCAAAATAGTTCTGCCATATTACTTTCTTCAAGTAGAGTTCTTTCACAAGAGGAAAGCTTCCTCTAAGTGTGTAAATCAAAGGGTGGCTTCGCTCCCCCTTTTCTTGTGCCTTCTTTTTCTCTTTGCATTCACTTATCTTCATTTCTTTTGCTCAAAACAAAGCGTAGAGCTAACATTGCAAGCTCTCATCATAGTAGAGTACTCTTTCATTTGTTGATAATACTTTCCGTTGTGTTGAAGAACACATATATTCTTCACCGAGATGAAGTTTTTACGGAGAAGGACGTTGGGCCTTTGTTGTTTGCATTGCGGGCTATTTCTGATTCTACCATAAATTCTGGTTTTGCTACAAAATTGATCTTTCTATAGAAGTGACTGAGTTTGCCACTCATTTTAAGGCGCCTACAAGTGGTGCCACTTTAGATGTTCTTTTTTCAAGGGACAATGAGGATTCTTTCACGAGAAATCTTCACTTTCTTTTCATTTTAAACATTTTCTTTGTCATTCTGCTACAGCAACTATTGATTCCTTTGCGTTTTCTTTTTTCTTCTTTAACATATTCTTCTTATCATTTTGCCATAGCCGCTGTTGGTGAGGATATCATTGCCTTTTTGATGAAAAGGCATAGATGTTGTTGTGAACTAAATCTCTTAACTTTGTTGTAGTCATCCGCAGATCTTATTTCTCCCAATTCTTCTTTCTCATGTTGCTAAGCTTGGCAGTGTCTTTCCATTTCTTATGGAAGGTGGCTTGCCACTAAATGTGTTGCTAGAGAGATGTTTGGACTTTATCATTGATTTTCACCTTTTGTTTCTGCTGTGAGTTCCTTTGTTACTCAGCTTTTTTGCAAAGCACTCTTGAAGCCCTAAAGTCTCACGAAGAGCATTTATTTTCTATAGTAGTGCTTGTTGGTTCACCTTTACATATGTTTTTGCCGGAGTGCTTGTAGGCCTTCTCTTCATGCTTCCTTTCTTTGCTTCATTTACATTTTCCGCAACAAGGGTGGTAAAATTTCTTCTCATGGATTCATTGCTGCATAGACTTTATATCGTGTGAGAACTTATTCTCCAATTGCTAGTTGATGCTTCTGCAGAAGATAGATGATGTTGCTGCTTTATCACAGATTAGAATGTTACTTGATCATGGTAGGTTGCAACAAATTGCATGGGTGTTGCACTATGCCATATCATGAAGTTTGGAGTTGCTGCAAATCAAGTGGCGGATGAACGTATACTTGTTGTAATGCCATAATCAATACTTATTTCGTGGTGGGTAATGTTGTTGCTACATATTGATACTCTAAGCGCTTTAGGGAAGCCTTTCCAAATTTGTTGCAGAATGGGCCAGCCCCCAACATGTGAGACAACTAGATGAGTCCTTAGCCTTCTGTAGAAGGCTTCCCAAATTTTGTTGCAGAATGAGACAGCCCCCAATATACGAATAAGCATTTAGCTTTTAGTAGAAGGCTTCCCATATTTGCTGCAAAATGAGCTTTAGCCCCTAGCATGTGAGACAACTAGATGAGCTTAATATCACCTTCTCTTGGTGTTGATGCTCCATCATATGGTTCATGCATTCTTTAGTAAAAAAATTTGATGTCATGGATCTACAAGTTGCCATATTGTAGAAATTCTTCGTTGCTAGAGAATTTGGGAAAAAGTTACTTCCCATGCATGCTTTGGCTTCGTTCCACTACAAGCATAATTGTTTCCCATGTATTTTCTGCTACATATGATTATGTTGCTGCTACATATTGATACTCTAAGTGCTTTAGGGAAGCCTTTCCAAATTTGCTGCAGAATGGGCCAGCCCCCAACATGTGAGACAATTGGATGAGTCCTTAGCCTTCTGTAGAAGGCTTCCCAAATTTTGTTGCAGAATGAGACATCCCCCAATATACGAATAAGCATTTAGCTTTTAGTAGAAGGCTTCCCATATTTGCTACAAAATGAGCTTTAGCCCCCAGCATGTGAGACAACTAGATGAGCTTAATATCACCTTCTCTTGGTGTTGATGCTCCATCATATGGTTCATGCATTCTTTAGTAAAAAAATTTGATGTCATGGATCTACAAGTTGCCATATTGTAGAAATTCTTCGTTGCTAGAGAATTTGGGAAAAAGTTACTTCCCATGCATGCTTTGGCTTTGTTCCACTACAAGCACAATTGCTTCCCATGTATTTTCTGCTACATATGATTATGGCTATAGCTTTTCTGCAGATAATTTCTAAAGACTTGCGATCATGGCTCCTTTGCAAGTTTGATTAAGTGTAGTCCCTATTATGGGCTTTTGCTAAGAACTCACAACCAGGGTTCCTTTACTGGCTTCTAGCCAAGAATTCATAACCACGACCCTTTTGCTGGCTTTTGCTACTAAGACCCATATTCCTTGGATTTCTTATTCGTTTGCTTTGCGTATGGGCATATTTAGATGGAGCTTGCTATGTCTCTTGTTTCATGGTTGGCTAGTAATAGTCAAGAGTCAGGGGCTTCTAATGTAGAATTTTCCTATGACGTACCAACATCTTCTTGGGTCATCATGCTTCTTTATTCTCGTGGCAGAATGCCCTTACACCAGAACGCCCTTGCAGCAAAATGCCTTCAATAAAAACCACATAATAGTTTTCTGTAGCAATAAGATAAGCAACTCTATTCACGGTAAAATGTGTGTCAACAATTGTTTATGCTATTTCCCTCTTGTACATAGGCTGAAAGAAGGAGCTTTGAGTTTTTTCACTATTGCAAAGTTCTTCTAGGATGAGACATAGGCATCAATGAGCTTCATGACTTGAAAAGTGATGGTGGAGTTGCGTAGTTTGTAGTACAAGTGATCTGATACATTCTCTCTTAGAAAATATCATAAAGATCATGATCATTAATGCCACTCTAGGCATAAATCCTCTAAGGTGCTTCAAAGAAAACTTCTCAAATCTTCAAGGTTGTTGAATCAGTTTGCTAGACCCGAGAATGGACAAAGAGCATTTTGCAAGCAGCTTGTAGATTTGGGCTTCTTTATGGAGAGTATGCAATAATTGCGTGATTGGCTTCATTCCAAGGTCTGGATTTAATTTGGACACTTCACTACCCCATCACATACCTTCAATGTATTCTTTTGTTGAAAGCGGATGTTTCAGTATCGTCGAATTAATTACTTCTCCCTCCTCCTTTCATTGATATTGATATATTTGTTGATGTAGTAGCAAGAGATTGATTCGGCAAAAGTGAACATGAAAGGCTTTGTATGCACCTCTCTTGCTTTGAGAACAAGTCTCAAATACGTTGAATAAGATCTAGACTCAAATTTCTTGCTGTAGCAGAATCGTCCACTACCCTTTTACACATCTTCACACTATTGGTATTCCCATGAATTCTTTATGGGGCAATAATCACTTTTGTTGTAAAAGATAATCATGTTGGACTTGTGGTTGCACTTAGAAAGTTCAAGAATTCAATACTGAATTTTGTGGTAGGATATTCCGTGAAAGACCTGCTGGAATTCAATATAAAATTCTACTACAGAATATTCTACTGCTGAATATTCTACTGTGAATAGTTTGCTAAGATATTTGCACTTTGACTTCTGAAACTTTCTGCTACGAAATATTCTGCAGGTGAGCATTCTGCATTTTTGGGATTCTGCTGTGAATGCTATGAAATACTCTACCGATGAACATTCTGTATTCTTGAGATTTTGTTGCAAAATATTCTACCGATGAACATTCTGGAACTCAACAAGTTTTGCTGTAAATAATCTGCAGAGAGATCTACATTCTGGCTTTTGAAATTTTTTGCTATTAAATATTCTGTGAACGAATATTCTACACTTCTGAAATTTAACAAATTCTGTTGTGAACAGTCTGCCGAAGGAACTGTACTTTCTGCTACGAAATTTCTGTGGAGGGACATTTTGCACTTCTGGAAAAGTTTGCTGAAGGATACTTCACGGAGGAAATAGTTATTTGCAACAGTATAGTAATGATGAAATAGTTATTCACAACAGTATAGTTTTCCTTTGGCTTCTATAGCTTCATTTTTTGTTTCTAGCTTTTGGTTCTTGAGGGGAAGTAGAGCTAAAATCACTAGCATGAAAAAAATGATTGAAACCTTGTGAGGGAATGAAAGGATTTTCTCTTCTAATTGTTGGACTTGAAGGTGAAGATGGAGAGAGTTTAGAAAGCTTCTAGTGTTTTCCTTAAAAGAAATGAGAGCAAAAAGTGGTGGAAGTTTTGGTTTTGCATGTTTGAATATGTGGCTTGCCACATGTCTCACATGCATGACAAAGAGAATAATTGGCATTTAAAGGGTAGGACCAAGTATTGTAAAGGTCTTCTATTGTAGAGTTCTCAGGATATTTCTGTTGTAGAACTCTATGGTGTTGTAGTGATATTTTGCTACCGCGTTTTGATGCAATGCCATTGAACTCTACCATGGTATTGTGGTATTCTTCCACAACATTCTATTGCAATATTCTACCATAGCATTTTGCCCACAATACTAATTTGTTTTAACGTTGCTGTGTTCTGCCACAGAATTCTACTACAGTACTGTCCTGCTATAACGTTGCTGTATTCTGCCACATAATTCTGCTACAGTATTGTCGTGCTGTAACATTGCTGCAATATTATGCCATAAAATTCCACGACATTGTTTTGCTGTAATGTTGTCGTGATATTCCGTCATAGAATTCTGCTATGGTACTGCTGTGACATTTTGGATACTTTCCTGTGTTATAGCACAAATTAAACAACATAATTAATTCATCTAGTCTTGATATACAATAACATTTTTTTTTTGAAGAATTTTGAGACTCTACGAAGCCAAATTCTCATTCAATCCCATCAAGAACCTCATAACATAAGCTTTGTCATGTAAAGCACTCAAGATCTTCATCACTCCACAAGAACATTCTGGAAATGGTTCATACTTCAACAATTAATCCCACAAACACTTGAATTTGGTGTAGTATTCTGTCACTGTCATCTGATTTTGGGAGATATGAGAAATTTCCCCCTGCAAATTGTGGATCTTAGGTCCATTGCCTTGTGAAAACAAATTCTTCAATTTGATCCACATTTCCCTTGCTGTCAATCAAGTCTTATCAATTCTATATTGCCCGGCCTTCACCTACTGGAAGAGAATATCTCAGCCTCATCAACTTGTTTTTCTGCAACTGCATCTGTCAATAGTGTTCTTGTTCAGCCACACATTTGGCATTCTAGATTGGGGCATTTGTCCAATGCCAAGTTGGCTTTGGTGAAAGACAATAATGTACCTCTTTTCAATGCTAATAAAATGATTCATTGTGAAGTCTGTCCTTGATGCAGAGAACCAGCATTCTGCCTAGCACCTTGCTTCTTGATTTCAACAAACTGCGAATGTCTTTTCTAGATCATGATTATCATCTTTTGGTAAAAATGGTGGAAGATAAGTTTGTTATGATAATACATAATCACTTGAGGAAAAAGCTGTATTGACAAAGATCAAAACACAAGATTTTCGTAGAATTGCCTAAACTGTAACTTATACACAACTAAATAATGCTTCCTACCTGAGAAAACAAACACATAATTCTGTCTGCATGAAGACCCACCATAAGGTTTATATAGTCAATATCAGTAAAAGATAGCAACAGATATTCAAGTTCACAAATTTTCGTTTTGGGGCCATCTACCGGTAAGTACAAGCTTATGATCATCTCAGAAAACTTCCATTAGCAATAAAAGCCATCAGGTGGTCAAATTATTTGTATATGCACTCATCTATGCTGTTAGAAATTTACACTGCATGGTACATAGAGATTGGAATAATTTTACACCAAAAAAAAAAAATGCAGCCTTGCCAATTATACTTTGCACTCACTCATATATGTGGATAGAGATTTTACATTTGTATTGCACAATACACAGAGAAGAGTAATTTTCGCATTCAACCAAAAACAACAGTCTTGCCAGTGGCCTTTGGCCTGAATGGCATTACTGGACTCCTTATGAGAGGAAGGAACAGGCTGGCATGGAGAGAGAAAATATTCAAAATGTATTGACAGACTTAGGTCTCCATGTTTGCCAATTCAAACAACCTTTCTCTCCAATAATTGGATCCACAAACCTTCTCTTTAAACGTTCTCTTTTGGATTCTATGTAATCATCTTCTGGAGCCAAAATCTTCATGGGGGGTAGGGGACTTCCAATATCTGTTGTCTCCACGATTTGATTCACCATCTCCAATACTTCACTCATTTTGGGGCGTGATTTAGACTGCCGCACCAAGCACCTGTTGGCTACAGCAGCTAACTTTTGGGCAGACTTGAGGGAATACTTCCCTTCGAGCCTTGGGTCCAAAATCAGCTCAAACTTTCTTAGATTAGACAGGTGAGGCCTGACCCATTCCAATAGCTTTTGCTCACCCTTGGGACGGTTCCTATCAAGAGGGCGCCTACCAGTGATGAGTTCATAAAGGAAAACTCCATAGCTCCAGACATCACTTTTTGATGTAAGATGCCCAGTTTGAATATATTCAGGAGCTGCATATCCAATTGTTCCTACAACCTATATAAAAGTCAGGAAAATTGGTTCTCTATTTCTGTAAACTATCATTAATTAATAGACAGAGATTGCATCAGTCATGGTTTGTTCCATTATCTTTCCACTGCCAGCAACAAGAAGAATTAGGCATGAAGAAAAAGGTATAGATAGAAAGTAACAATCTAACATGTTAGACAACAGACTATCCATTCAAGTGCATCTAATAAGATGATCAACATAACTGACATTTTCCAATTAATACTAACAAACATTTTCAATGTTCCTGCTAATTAGTTAGACATGAGACACCCAACTTGTGCAAGTTTAGTAAACATACCGCTGTTGAGACATGACTTAATCCATCTGAAGGCCCCAGCCTGGCCAATCCAAAGTCCGACAACTTTGCAATCCATTGGTCATCCAGCAGTATGTTTGAGGACTTGAAATCCCTAAAGATGATCTATGCCAATAACAAAATTTACAAATGATCAATAATTTATTAAGAGAAATGTTTTTAGTCTAGTTGCTTTAATGCATAATTGCCTATCTTTTCTAAATAACTCTTCTAAAATTCAGCGGATCTCTTTCTTAAACGCCAAAGAATTCAAAGTACCTGAAAATCCATTCCTTCATGAAGGTATGCTAAGCCACGGGCAGTATCCTGGGCAATTCTCATTCTTGTGCCCCATGGAAGAGGTGTTCGAAACCGATTTGATAAGTGATCCTGCACACTCCTGTTGGGCATGTATTCATATATCAGCAGCCTCTGGATCCCTCTTTCATCATCTTCAGCACAGTAGCCCAATAGTTTAACCAGATTTGGATGTTCAACAACCCCTAAAACGTTTACTTCTGTCACCCATTCTTTATGGCCCTGTCAGAAAGAGCAACAACAAAAATCATATAGGTATTTTGAAACGCTATGAAGACAGAGATATAAGAAGAAGACGATAATAGAGAATTTAATTTTATTCTTTCTTTCTAAACTTCACCAGTAAGAAATCAGATATGTAGTGTTTCTGGCACTCCCTACAAAATGCTAATGTGCTGTGCTAAAGGTTTTATTCCATTACTCTGTGACACACAGATCATATGTAAAAGAATTCTCTGACTTTTCTGTAGCACAAAATACTACTTAATACTGTTGCAAAATCAGATACAGTAAAAGTATATTTTCACTCAAGTTCAGAAGGAGAAAAAAACATGCCTGCAATCCTCTTCTACTTAGTTGTTTAATGGCAACATCTATTTTTTTATGTGGATCATCTGTGCTCCGGATCACAGCCCTATATACACCACCAAACCCACCCTCTCCAATCATGAGGGCGCGGCTGAAATTCTTCGTGGCTGCCTTCAACTCTGAGAACGTGAATTCTCTGAGATTACTCTGTCTTTGAGACAAGATTGCAAATGACTTAGCAGAAGATGCAGTGCTAAATTCTGAGACATTCTGAGAATTCAATTCAGAACCAAACGGCTTCAAATCCAGGTCGGTTGATATGGAAGTGGAAGTGGACCGAACAGAATTAGACTGTACAGCCCTTTGCTCATTATTTTGTTCTTTGTTGGAGAAATTAAAACACTTCATAGTCCCTTTAAAACAGATTGCCCCACTGCAAATGCAACAAGTGTATAATGGTGAGAAAACAAGGCCAATACAAACAAAGAAAGAAACTACGTTTATATCTATTGCCACCACTAAATCACAAATCCCATGGACTACGAAATTCAAACAGTTCTCAAAATTCCTCTTTCACATATTCATTTAGGTTGCATTTTTATTTGAGGATTTGAAGAACAATTGTTAGTATAAATTGCTTGATATTACTTTAACAACATATGATGATGTGACCTTTGGAGATTTTGCTCAAAGTAAAACACTTGTGATAATATGGATTTGAATTGACATCTCACACCTAGTCATTTCTAATCATAATACAAAAAGCTCTATCATTTCATACTTTATTCAAGTCATTTAAACTAAAAAAATGAAATCCAAATCCTTCTCTTTAAATTCTTTCATCCAAACGAACCATTAGATTATGTCATTTATGGTCCTATATTTTGCTTAAATGTTTCAATAAATTCAACATGAAAACAAGGAATTCAAACAAGCATATTTCATCATTTATTTTGCAAACTCAAACCTTGTCAAACCCCCCAATATTCAAACTGAATCCCTCAAACTTCTGCAACTTTCAAGTCCTATACTCTTGAACTATCCTTCAATCTTGTTTTTCAGGAACCCGAGCTCCAATTTTGATCAATCATGCAGAATAACAATACTTTGTTCCACCAAAACATTGAAGTGCAAAAACACATACATAAAATTAAGAGGAAACTCTTCAAGAAACAACCAAAATTTCAAAAACCCAGAATTCCATTTCCATCTAACTCACTTGAATACTCACAATCCGGAGAATTCAATGATTTAGTAAAAGTCAATCTTTGAAATATAAGCATTCAAAAACAGAGAAATGATTAAAAGAGAAACCTCTAAAGAAGAAGACTTTACCTCTACATATAATAAAGTCCACTAGATAGAACTAAAGCAACACTTTAGATATCATTCACACAACTTCGATTTGGGAGCTTTAAAGAGAGACCCAGAAAGCAAAAAAGAGAATTGAGCGTGTCCAAGGACACGACGAGCTCTCCATAATCTAAGGCAAGTCAATACAAGGCAGCTGGAATTGAGGTTACCAAACAAAAACTCCATATATATATATAATAAACAGAGAGAGTAAAACCTCAAAAAGAATTAGTAAAGAGAGAGAGAGAGAAAGGGTGTGTGTGTCTGTGTGTGAAAAGGTTAAATTGTGAAAGCGACAACCGTGTGAGAGATTGATGGCTTTTGTCTGAAAGAAAGTCATAGAGCGAGTTATTTATGACGCGGGCTGAGTCTGATGAGTCTATTATTCATTTATTTACAGTAAAAACTAAAAAGATTTTTTTTATAAAAATTTTCATATGCATGGTGTGTTTTTTTAAAAGGTAGTTGGCAGTTGTAAGCCATTGTCGAGTTTTGTCTGATTCGGTACGGGATCAACATCCACTTGTAATAGCCGTGAGACACGACTACATGTGTCTTGTTTCATGTACACTAGCATATTAAAAGGATTTTTTAAATAATAAAAAAAGCTAATAAAAGTATAAATAAAACCTTTTTTTATTGTAAATGAGACTTTGCATTTGATTAGTTTCATTAAAAAATAAATAATGATAGTGACATATTTTTTTATTATATGCTAACACAATTTTATAAATTCTAACAAAAAAGTGTACATGAAATGTACAATAAGATTTTTCATTAAAAAAAAAAAAACTAATAAAAGTTGTAAACCATTGTCAAGAACTGGTGCTTTTGGGGAATAACTGGGCTAGGTTGTTGTAAATCTATTTCTTAACTTGCATAGGGAGTTTTCTAATGTTAAAGTTCTTGTCTTTGTTTGTTTGGACCTATAGTTTATATCAAATGTATTTTATTATTATTATAAATTTGATAGTTACAGCGAAAGAAGATTTGAACATTAAATGTTTATATTAGAAACATAAAAAAAAACTGACAATTCAACTGTAAATGATTATTATCAATTGAATGTCATAGGTTCAAATATTATTATATTTTTTTTTATCAAAACCTACTTGGAGCCATTCGTTCCAGAACCTGCTCACTCCAAGTAGCAGCAGATGCGTTCCTTCAACACTCGACATCAACGGATTGAGTAACTCCTTTCATTGTCAAAGACCCGTTGATTGGACCATTCCCCTCCTCCTCTCACCGTGACCCATTTTCTTCCCCCTATGCCACCAATTTTCGCAAATTTGGCAAGATATATTTCAAAGCTGGTGGAGATCTCAACATATTCACTAAGATATTTTCTAGAACTGACGAGACCAAATCTTGCTTCATTGTTTGTGTGTCACGTTGATCACCCACCTTACCATCTCAATTTTGATTGAACTAAACAAAGAATTTACAGGCGAGTGACGGGTTCACCCCAAACCCAATTTGACTCGACTCGTGGAAACCCCTTGTTAAATTACTCATTTGGTCCTCTAACTAAAGGGTAATATTAATGTGGTCCCTAAACTATTAATTTTGTCAATTTAGTCATTAACTATTAACTGTGTCAAGTCTCTCAATTTAGAAAATCTAGTCAAATTTATCCTTGAATCTCCTCTCTATTTAAATTTTAATGATATTTGTTAATGTGATAAATGGAACACATGTTAAAAGATTAACATAGAAACGGTAAAAAATTTAAAAATCAACTCAATTTCAACTATTAATTTTTTTGTTATACTGTAACTAGCATGTAACTCATGCATTCGCATAAATGCATTTAAATTAAACACAATTTTTATCATAAAAATATAAATAATTAGTGAAATTATTAATAAAAAAATAGTATGTAACACATGCATACGCATGGATACATTTAAAATTAAACACAATTTTTATCATGAAAATATAAATAATTAGTTGCTAACTCTTGCGATGCATGAGATAATTTAACAAAATTTATATATTTTTACTTTGCTCAAATAATTACTTGTTTCAAAACGAATATGTTTCACCTTCTATTCATAATATGGCTCAAAGCATATTATGATTTTTTTTTTCTTTATCTTTTTAACCCAGAACAGTAAAAAGATGATGAAACTCTTAACAAATTTAAGTTAAAAAAGAACATTTGTATATGTAAATCTTTCCATTTAAGAACTTTCACGCCCTTGTGAGAAACCACATACAACATTTTTTAGATTCTGTGAGGTGGTGGGTTACATAGAATTGAGTATATTTTTTTCAACAAAAAGATTTTAGTAAAAAAGGCAAAGGGGGCAGAACTTTGCCAACAAAATTGGAATGCTTTTGGCGGGGAATTTAAATTGAAAACAACTCATGCCATCAAAACCCTTAAATGTCTAGAACTTAAATCCCTTCAGCATTATAGAAAGAAAAATTAGGCACTCACTTGGAGTAACTAGGCCATGTTCAATAAATTTAAGTGTATGCATCCAACTACAGCAACAATGGTAGAGACCAATTTGCACACAAAAAATAAATATAAAGAGAAAAGAAAAAATCAATCAGAAGAACAAAGTAAATAACCTACTTCTTATAAATAAAATAAAATAAAATAAAATAATAATAATAATAATAATAAAGTAATGCCGATGATGGCATGATAATGCCACAAAATAGATTCCAGTGACTACTATCCTAGCTAGAGCGTTTCATGAGATGAGACGCTGTGTAACCTTAAATTTAGGTTATGAAACATAAAAGCTGCACATAAGGGATCAAATCAAAGGAAAGCACAAAGAAAATAGAGGTAAATGCTTTATATATATATATATATATATATATATATATATATATATATATATATATAAAAGAGAGTCCTAACAGGAATCTTTTAAAAAAAATAATAATAATAAATCAAATTAAAAAATATAAATAAAAAATGCTAATGTGGAAAATTGTAGAGAGGTCAACCAAAACTCAAAGGTTTCAGTTATATATATATATATATATATATAAATAAATAAAAAATTCAAAAGTAAACGTAATTCCTTTCAAAAATAAAAAATAAAAGTAAACGTAATTAGTCACATATTAAAATTCTTACCTAAATTTAATACTACTTATGATCATTTTTTTTTTCTAATTTTTAATAAGATAGAACGTGTGGTGATTTTTATTGAGTATATGTGTTTGAGTTTTTATTTTATAAATTTTATAGTTCATTACTATCATATTCTTAGCATTTTGTACTCATTAACTCATTTGATGTAAAGATTAAAAAACTTAAGTCAACACATTGACACAGCACAAAATTAGCCCACAATTGACTTTTAATTTAGAATTTAATTAAATTTGCTCTAAGTTTTGACTTTAATTATATATATAGATATAGCTATAGACTAGATTCTTCGTCTTTTGCACAACATTGACTCACTTAAAACAATTTTATTATAAAAAATAAAAAAAAATAAAAAAACAAAAAAACTTAGATAGGACATGTAGTGCAAAATTAGACAATAATTGGAATCCAATTTAAAATTTAATTTTTTTCTCTCAACTTTGACTTTAATTATATACTAGTGTGTAGCATCGTGCATATGCACGGATACAATTAAAAATAATCATAATTATATAGTTCAAATTATATATATATTTTAGAAGAAATTCAAATTATACATGGTATCAGTTTACACTTTTTTTAAACCTTACATTTCTAAAATATGTAATGACTTCTCATTATTTATATATATATATATATATATATATATTTATTTATTTATTTATTTATTTATTTATATAATTTAGAATTTAATTAGTTTTAGACTTTCCAATTTGCACCAAATAATTCACTTGCCACAAAAATTAAAAACTTAGATAAACACGTTGCAAAATATTAGACTCCCATCGAAATCCAATTTAGAATCTAATTAGATTTGGACTTTTCAATTTTTATATTCAATAATTCACTTAGCATAAAATTAAATGGAACATTTGGAGCAAAATTGAGAATTCAATTAAAATCTAATTGGATTTTCTCTAAACTTTAGTTATATATATATTTATTTATTTATTTATATATAGATGGTAATATAGCTTTACTCATTTTTTGAAGGGTTGCATTGGATAGGCCCTCTAACACCATTAACATGGGGTTGTATTGGTTAAGTATACGGGACTTTTTTTCCATTTAGTATTATTTTAGCAACAATTTTGTTAGTTAGCATGTTTTTGAAATATTTTAGCAAACTAACATCTCGAGTTTTTTGAACTCGATTTCAATTGCCGAAATCAAGTCTCACTCACTCGATTTTGATGCTCTGATACTCTGGAAAGCTGATGTGAAAATTTTAATACACGTAGAACTCGAGTCTCACGCACTCGATTTAGTTTTACTGATCTAAACTCTAAAGTACAAACATGAAGAACAAAGAAGAAGAATGAAGCAAAAAGAAGGAGAAGAAGAAGAAAGAAGGAAAAGAAGAAGAAGAAGAAGAAGAGAAGAAGAGACCCACCCTCTGAAGTCACTTGCAAAACCAAACCCACCTACAAAAAAATCTTTATTTCTTTTTTTCCGTGTTTTCTTCTTCTTCGTGTTCTCTAAATCTAAAGCCTAAATCAAGTGTATTAGACTCGAGATCCACATGTACACAAAATCCACATCAGCCTCTGGCAGAGTATAAAACGAGTGTATTAGACTCAATTTTCTTAGTTGAAGCCGAGTCTAACAAATTCGAGATGTTAATTTGCTAAAATGTTTTAAAAACATGCTAACTAACGAAATTGTTACTAAAATAGTGTTAAAAGGAAAAAAAATCCAAATATACGACATGTTTTTTGTTTGTTTACACCTGGCCTTATAAACCTTACAAACAGGTAGGTCCAGGAGAAAAGCGGCAAACAAATTGATACTTTGTAATCCAAAACTATATTATAAAACAACTTTTTTTTTTTTTTAGTTGAGAAAACTTTTATAAAACAAATTAAAGATTAGTTTTGGATTTTCTCTAAACTTTAGTTTTATATATATATATATATATATTTATATATAGATGGTAATATAGCTATACTCATTTTTTGAAGGGTTACATTGGATAGGCCCTCTAACACAATTAACATGGGGTTGTCTTGGTTAAGTTTAGGACATGTTTTTTGTTTGTTTACATCTGACCTTATAAACCTTACAAACAGGTAGGTCCAGGAGAATAGCGGTAAACAAATTGATACATTGTAATCCATAACTATATTATAAAACAACTTCTTCTTCTTCTTTTAATTTTTTTATTTATTTTATTTTATTTTTTGAGAATGAACGTAGGAATTTAATTGGACTTGATTTGCCAAAGTGGTCAAATCATTTTGAGCTATAGAAAATAAAGAATGAGGAACTTCCTCCATCCATGCAATATAGTTAGAAACATTAATTGAGTATCTAGCTAAGTTATGTGTTAATTTATTGCCGTCTCTTCTACAATGAGAGTATAGTAATTTTGTGTAAGAATTTGAAAAAATAATAGCATCCTGGATAAGCGGCTGCTCTGAAGCTATTGTACCTCCCCTGACTTTAAAGAATTCATGAGCAGCTCTGAGTCTCCTTCCAGTATAGCTTCACTTGAACCTGTTTCCAGTCCAAATTCCAGTGCCCGCGCTGCTGCAACTGTTTCAATTTCCAGTGGTGTGAGTGCTGGGGAGAAGCTCTGCTGCAACTGTTCTAATTGAGAAAACTATTATAAACAAATTAAAGATTAGTTTATGCAGAGGGGGAAAAAATAATTAAAGATTACATATGGACTGTACGTCTGTCAGTGGGTTTGTCTTTAGCGTCACAACTTTAATTAATTGGTTTTAAGTTTCTCACGTCTGGACAAAATTTATGGGTTTCAATTAGTTTAACTGGTAAAATTTATGATGGTTATATAAAAGATTTGAGGTTTAATCTCGTTTATACCAAAAACTAATTGATGTCTTAGTTTGATAATAAATAGTTATCATCAAGAACAGATACCATAAGTTTAATCTCACTAAAAAAAATTAAAAAAAAAAAAAAAACATTTGGGCAAAACTTGCTCACCTATGCTATGATTCATATGAATGCCACCCTTTTTATTTTTTCGCTCTGGGCTTAACTTTTCCTCCTAAATGCCACTTTTTCTCCTCTTTTTAAAACTGGCCTTTCCTCAGCTATCTGCTTTTCTAAGATTTGCAAACAAAATTTGATTCTCATTATTAATTTGTTCAACTACAAGAAAGGATATATGATGGCCCCTTTGTTATTCTCTCCCTCAAATATTGTATTGGCATAAAAATTACACAATCTTCCTTTATTTTCCAACCTTTTATCTTCTTTTATTTTGGCAATGTTTAAGATGCAAAAAAAAAAAAAAAAAAAAAAAAAATCACTTTTCTTCAACTTTGTATGATAGTAATCTGTGATTGGTACATCATTTTTATTCATCCCTAGCAATGCTTGTAATTTACAACAATTGTACTACCTCAATAAATACGAGAAAAGCAATTACAATTTTTTTTTCTTTGACATCCTTTCTTTTATCCACTTATCCTATATCTTATTTTAATTAAGCTAAGGAGTTTTTTTTTTTTTTAATATCTTCAACTGGCATCTGCACATGAAAGCATCCTAGTCCTACACACACAGTTTTAATTTAGTTTATAGGTGAAACTTTAAATTTACTTCTTCCATCTATATCGTTCATGTTCCAAGTTCCAACCATTAATAAAACAAGAATACCAAACATGTCTGAAACTGAAAGCCGGCAAGGCTAGTCGTTAGGACGTGGTTTCTCTACTTGGTCCCACCATATTCTCTTCACTTCTGCTTCTCTCTCTCTCTCTCTCTCTCTCTCTCTCAGGCTCTTAACTATTCTCATTTCCGTGGATCACTCCCTCTGTTTCACATTGACCTTTGAAACAGCGAAACCCCCACGTAGTCACATACCATTACTAGTCCCCACAGACCCCACAAAGTACGCCAGGGACCAAACTGCCAAAACCCAAGTTCGGTTCATCTCTGGATCTCTCCACAACACAAAAAAAGCCTCACATTCTGCAAACTCAATTACCCTTTTATGAGCTCAGAATCTTTGTTAGTTTCATTATTTCAAAACTTACTTCCAATCCTCATACATCTTCCATTGTCCAAATGAGCTTAAAGAACCTCAAAGTTTTTAACTTGAGGACAATTCTCACTTCAGCTGCTCTAGTTTTAAGTTTGGTATACTTGGTCCAATGCCAAGATGTGAATGACTACAACAATAACCAATTTGATAACCCTGCAGTTCTTCCTCTTATCACACAGGTCGTTTACAGTCAGATTTCCAATCTGACTGCTGTTATTGGTCAGGATATTGGCGGCCAGTCCAGCTTCTGCATTAGGGATTGGTGAGTGATCCCACTTTGTTTGCTCAAAAAAAAAAAAAAAAAAGCATGGAAAGAATAGAAAATTGGATTTTGAATCTTATTATATTGATTTCGTTTGGTTATGAAAAATCAGCACAATTTAAGTAAATGGGTGAATTTGGTAAGCTAAATGAAGTTCTTGCTATTAATGGTACTTTGGATTCAATTGCTAGATTAGTAGTTGCTTATTGAAGCTTAAGCTGATTGAGAATGGTGTAATTTTGTCTATTTATGCGTTTAAGATCGACATTTTAATTTCCTTTCTTTAGTTACAAAATTTTTGCCATATGTGTATTTTTGAATCCCATTAATCTTTTTATTTGTTTACCTGTATAAAAGGGTTGAATTTATTTGATTTCATCTTGAAGCTTAGTTTATTGTTTCAGGAATACTGACTGGGATCGAGCCTTTAATTTTTCAACCAACTTGGATTTCTTAGCTTCTTGCATCCAGAAGACTAATGGTATAAGTTCTTTTGATTAGAAAGAAAATGATAATGCTACTCTTTTAGTCAATGAGAAAATCCTGGAAAAAACTGTAGCTTAGGATTTTTTATATTTTAATATTTATTTTGCTGAATAACATATAACCATATGGCTCAGTTCAAATGACCTTTTCATTTAATGGGGAAATCTTTACAACATTAATCATACGCTCTTGATGTTTGCATCCTTTTTTTTTTACCTCAGTATTTTTGGCAACCAATTGAGATGTTCAACAATCAGCGAGAAGCTGCATGTTGTTAGTGAACCAATGTAAAAACTGCGAAAGAGTAATGATTTAGTGGTCATTCACGCCTGATTATTGGGTTGCTAGATAGATCTATATTAGATTATATGTTCTTAGAATGTTTGGGATACTGTAGAATTTGCTAGATCTATCATTTTCTTTTCTTTTCTTGTGAAAATTCAGTAATTGTATGGCATATTGAGTTCAACATAATTATCATTTTGTTACTGATAAGGTTCACTCTCTCTTCAACGAATATTTACTTATCAGGAAAAGAATGCCATGGTTCACATTAATTCATTTCCTATATGTTAAGAATGAGAGTCAATTTACAAACCATCAATTTCTTCTAGCTACCAATTAGTAAGCTGCTACTGTCCTGGAAAGCTGCCAATTAGTAAGCTGCCACTATCCTCCTGATATTGAATTTCTTCAGCAAGTTGCAACGAGGAGGGTCTTAGAAATTCTTTCTCCATAAATCTGACCAACTATGAATTTTTTGTCCTTGCTGACTTTTCTCAATCTACTTGAAAATCTTTTTAGGTTAACATCTCTATATCTTCATCTATTCATGGTGGTTTTCACTCTCCTACAGGAGACATTACACGTCGCTTGTGTTCAGCAGCAGAATTGAAGTTTTACTTCAATAGTTTCTTTGAAAGATCTGGGAGTACCAATTACTTGAAACCTAATAAGAACTGTAATTTAACCTCATGGGTAGAAGGCTGTGAGCCGGGATGGGCTTGTAGTGTTGGCTCAAATCAGAAGGTTAACCTAAATGATTCAAAGGCCATCCCCACAAGAACACTCAAGTGTCAGGCTTGTTGTGAGGGTTTCTTCTGCCCTCATGGTCTTACCTGCATGATTCGTAAGTATTTGAGAGTCCTGTATATGCTTTCTTTCTATAAAAACCTGGAGAAGCTTCTAATTGAGAAAACTTCAAACATCAATTGTCTTGTAGACATCAATTGCCATAATAAATTTGTGATACCAAGTTATTAAAATAGGAGGCCACATATAAATGTTACCATTGGGATAAAAATTTATGAAAGGTCAACCATTTCCCTCCGTATCTCCTAGGAATCAAGTAGTACTTATACATATGTACTTTTTCTTTTTCCTTGGTTAAAAGCTGTCTCTGATGTTTCTTCTGGTTGTTGGCATTTGATATCATGGTCTTGAAGCTTGCCCATTAGGTTCCTATTGTCCCCTTGCAACTCTCAACAAAACTACTGGTGTATGTGAACCGTAAGTTCTGCTTCCAGTCCTAAATATCACTTCATTTATGGTATGGCTTATGTGCTTACAGAATATATGAAGATGATATATGTTTCTGCAGATATCTATACCAACTACCTCCAGGGAATCCAAACCATACTTGTGGGGGAGCAAGTATTTGGGCTGATGTTGGTAGTAACAGTGAGTTATTCTGTTCAGCTGGATCATATTGTCCAAGTACCACCAGCAGACAGACTTGCACTAGTGGGTATAAAAAATTTTCTCATTATTGATCACTTAGCAACCATCTCTAATGTTTTGATCGTTGCAACCTTGTACTTTGTTTTTGAATAATGTTTTAACTTGATATGAGAAAGTGAAAGAGTGCTTTCATTGTTGTGGACTTAGAAGCCTTCGTATCTTAATGCATGTATTTAATTTATTTGGAGCTATTAGAGCATGATCTACTTTTGGGGGAATATGAGTTGAAGTAAAAAGAACTTCTATTTTTTATAATTGTCTTTCTTGCCTCTGTGATTATTTCCTAATGCCGTCATTTTTTTCATGGGACTAGACATTACTGCAGGATGGGTTCTACATCTGAGAAAAGTAAGTTTTTTTCGTCTCCCCCACCCCCTCCCCCTTTCAACTAAATTTCTGAAAAAGTTTTACATAATATATAGCAATGCATGTGTCTGCAAGCCTTTGTGTAAAATAGTGTTTTGTATACAGTTAATTTTCAAAATTTATATGTTTGCTAGTTTCAATATTCCTATGCCTGTATATTTTTGGAGTTTGATTTCACTGTTCTTCTGGGTATGAAGTGCATTTAACTCTTAACCAACCACCTTGCAGGCTGCTTTAAGTTGACTTCTTGTAATCCAAACTCTGCAAACCAAAATATTCAAGCATATGGAATAATGTTGTTAGTAAGTTGCTCCCTTTACTTCTGAACCATAAACTTGATAAATGATCTTGCCGGGCTCCATCTCTCAGCATCTTCAATTTTTCTTGAAGCAAACTATGCAAGTCTTAATGCTAATATCCCAGAAACTCTGAGAAAATTCTCAGTTTCAATTTGCATTTTCATTGATCTTCTATACAATCAGCAGATTTTGATTCTGTGTTACATAATAAGAAGTGTGCTCCTAGCACCGCCCACACCCCCCCCCCCCCCCCCCCCCCCCCCAATTAACCCATGGTTAACATCAGGCCAAAAAAAAGGGGAAAAAAAAAGAGGAAGAAAATTTGTTAGTAGAAATTGATGTAATTCAATTACTCTTGCAGGCTGCTTTAAGTACTCTGCTACTCATCCTTTACAACTGTTCTGACCAAGTTCTAACAGCTAGGGAAAGGAGACTAGCCAAATCCAGAGAAGCAGCAGCCAGAAGTGCAAGGGAGACAGCAAAAGCACGTCAGAGGTGGAGATCAGCAAAAGATGCTGCAAAGAAGCATGTAAGTGGATTGCAAGCTCATCTATCACACACATTTTCTCGTAAAAAAGATGCAAAGGATCCCGAGAAACTTAAGATTTTGGATCAAGTTAAATCTGACATAGATGATGATCCATTACCACCTCCACATCCAAGTATGTCAGCTACCCCCTCAAGAGAAAATAAAAAGGAACCCAGTGAGCTCATGCAGATAATGCATGAAATTGAAGATAACCCTGATAATTATCAAGATATAAGTATTGGAACTGGGGATATGAGTTCTCATATAAATGTGCCAAAGGGAAAACAAACTCATACCCAAATTTTCAAGTATGCATACGCTCAACTTGAGAAAGAGAGAGCTCAGCAGCAAGAGAACGAGAAACTTACCTTCTCAGGAATAGTTAATTTGGCTACTCATCCAGAAACCAGGAAAAGGCCTCTGATTGAGATTTCTTTCAAAGATCTGACCCTTACCTTGAAAGCAAAAAATAAGCATCTATTGAGATGTGTTACTGGGAAAATCAAGCCTGGCCGCATTACTGCTGTCATGGGTCCATCTGGGGCTGGAAAAACAACATTTCTTTCTGCCGTAGCAGGAAAGGCAATTGGATGCAGGATGACTGGTTTAATTCATATAAATGGAAGGAATGATTCAATCCACTCATATAAGAAAATCATTGGTTTTGTGCCACAAGATGATATTGTACATGGAAACTTGACAGTGGAAGAGAATCTCTGGTTCAGTGCAAAGTGCAGGTACGCCCCATTTGCTCCTTGCAAATTCCTACTGCTTATCTTGTATACTCCATATATTGTGGCCATCATCTTCACTTGACCGATGGAGGTTTGGTGCCAATGTTTATCATCAACATGCCATAGATGAAAAGTTTAGAACCTAAAATCCATAGTCATTTTTCTTTTTCAATTCTAAATCATCAATAATCTTTGATCTGCATGATTATTTTTCTGTCAATCTTCCTATATAAACTGCTGCTTTTTATTTATTATTATGGACTTTTGTTGTGTAGACTACCCACTTACTTGTCAAAACCGGATAAAGTTCTAGTTGTTGAAAGAGTTATCGAGTTCTTGGGGCTTCAGACAGTGCGGGCATCGTTGGTTGGAACAGTGGAAAAGCGAGGAATATCTGGGGGCCAGAGAAAGAGAGTAAATGTTGGATTGGAAATGGTCATGGAACCTTCACTATTGATCTTAGATGAACCCACATCTGGTTTGGACAGTGCATCATCTCAGCAACTTCTCAGAGCACTTCGACGTGAAGCACTTGAAGGGGTAAATATCTGTATGGTGGTTCATCAACCAAGGTAACTTCTGTAACCACAAGTCTGCATAATTTGAAAATCTCTTTCAATCTTTCATCTTCTTATTGTTTCTTTTGTGTTATGTCACTTGTATTTTCCATGTCATTACCAAAATATATTACTATAATTTGGTACAAGACTAAAAAGGCATCTTTGGTGACTAAAGTAGGGGCCTTTTGCTATGATTTTTTACTATTAACTATAAATGATTATTTGTTCAGCATAATAGGAAGTAATACCAGTTTTTCACGTGTTACATGTTGAGTTTTAAGATGGGTCTAACATTCCAGCCGGTGAGATGTACATAGAGATAAATAATACCGAAAGCTGATCTAGTGCTTTTTAACTCAAATTTCTAGGATTGGTTTACATAATCAGCATAAAGCAATATGGACAGCAAGATTTACAGGTACCTAACTATATACAATGACAACTACATATAGACCAGGGGGGGCCATGGCCCCCCCGGGCCTTTTGAATTTTTTTTTTTACACTAATATATGCTACTATATATTATATAATAGATTTGGTTCAAAATTTTCATTTTTGTCTCCCCCCTTCAAATTGAACTCAAAATTTAAATAATAATACCACGGACACAACTTTTTTCACAACAATTTTCACAATTGTTGAAGTGGTCAAATGTGATTGGGGGAGAAAAAAATGGTAGCTCCATGAGTAAGATGACTCAAAAAGTTTGGGTTTTTAGAATTTGGGTGCTACCATGTTGTCTAGCTCCACCTAATTTTTATTGTAACTATGGAGCAAACATTTACTATCATGCATATTACCAAAATTAGGTTTTGCTACAAAAAAAAAAATTATTTTGTACATTATTTTTATAATATATATATATATATATATATATATAAAATGATATTCTAATAGATGCTTTGTACATAAAAAGGGAAATTGTTGTGAGTTTTAGTACATAAATTAGTCATAGATGAATTTAATGATACAAAATGAAGGTTGAGTTGATATATCATAAATGATCAAGTTGAAATATATTAAAAAACAATTATTTGTACATATTATTTTGTTAATATTTAATGGATACTAGTTTTATTTTTTAAGTATTACTTTAGCTTTAAATTTCATGTATTTTCTTAATCTTGAATGATCAAAAAAAAAATTTATTCATATTTTGGCCCCCTTTTAAGTTAAATATCTGGTTTTGTCCCTGGCTATAAAGTTATAAAGTTTCTTTGAATGCTTATCAGATCCTATATAGGCTTGGCTAATTCTTTTGAGCTATAATTTTGATTAAGAAAGACATCATAAATCTCATCTTAGATTCTATGGAATATTTTAAGTTTGATTTTAATTTTACTTTTCTTCTTTCATTTATTAATGGGTGAAATTTCTGCATCAGCTATGCCTTGTTCAAGATGTTTGATGATTTGATACTTCTGGCAAAAGGTGGTCTTACAGCCTATCATGGACCAGTGAAGAAAGTTGAAGAATACTTTGCTGGCCTTGGGATCAATATCCCAGAGCGAATAAATCCTCCAGACTATTTCATTGACATTTTGGAGGGTATAGCGATGCCAGGTGGCAGCTCAGGAGTAAGTCATGAAGATCTACCTGTCTGTTGGATGCTTCATAATGGGTATTCAATACCCCCTGATATGAAGCAGAAAGCTGTAAGACTTGCTAGGTCTTCAATAGATGTAATTCCAGCTAATGAACTCAATCATGCTGGTGCTGGAACGGTGGAAAATTCTTTTGCTGGAGAGTTATGGCAAGGAATGAAAAGCAATGTGGAGCTGCAGCGGGATAAGATACGACTTAATTTTTTGAAGTCCAAGGACTTAACAACGAGGAGAACTCCAGGTGTATTGCAGCAATACAGATACTTTCTTGGAAGGTAAATAATTATATGTTTTAGATACCCTCAAGTATCACATTTTTCAGATAATTTTTTTGCTGAAATCTACAAGATGGTTAACAATCCCAAATTCCCATATATTTTCATGTACTCATCATCAGAATAATCATTTTTCTTTAAGTTATGGATCATAATAGGACTTTTCAAAAGGATCTGTTTGGCTCTTGAAATAACTAGGAAAGGAGAGGAAAATGTGATAAGTATGTTCTTTCTTATGCATCTTCAAACAATTACAAACATCTTCTTCCTTTGAATTGTATTTTTTGAAGACCAAATGGAGGGTTAAAGGTTGGTCATGTGACTCCAAAAATTTGTTGGTTATTCTAGTGAGTCATATTTCTTTAAAACATAATGACATCCTATTTTTCCCCCCATTTTAGGACATGTTATAAAATAATATGAATGTTTTGAGGCTCCTGTCTACTGATCAGTTCAATACTGCAGTCTTTTCATTAGTTGCTGAAGCTTGATCTTCTATATGCCCACGGCATTTCAGGGTTGGTAAGCAGCGATTACGGGAAACTAGAATACTGGCAATGGATTATCTAATCTTATTACTTGCTGGAGCTTGCTTAGGATCACTTGTTAAAGTGAGCGATCAAACCTTTGGTGCAGCTGCTTATACTTATACCATAATTGCAGTTTGTAAGTCCAAATATTCTGTTAGCCACTTCATAAGGCTTTCTTTGAACTTGCTTTGTTGATTTATACACACAAAAATCTTAATAGGAGTAAGAGATACTTGCTTCCAGAGAAATTTGGGTTATTGTTTCTTGTTAAAACAACAAACTGTATTCTTCTTTATACAGACTAAAATCTATAGAGGAACAATCAGTAACATGTCAGATTTGTCTTTAGTGAATCTGTCTGGTTGCCAAGTCAAATAACACTACATGATATCCATAAGCACAAAGGTTACTTCCTTACTGTGATCCTTATTACTGATTTCAGCTCTTCTATGCAAAATTGCGGCTTTGAGATCATTCTCCCTGGACAAATTACACTACTGGAGAGAGAGTGCTTCTGGCATGAGCAGCTTGGCTTATTTTCTCTCTAAGGATACGATTGACCATTTTAATACAGTGATCAAGCCTGCTGTATATCTCTCTATGTTTTATTTTTTCACGAACCCAAGATCTACCTTTGCAGATAATTACTTTGTCTTGTTCTGCCTTGTGTATTGTGTAACTGGTATAGCCTATGTGTTGGCCATAGTTTTCGAACCTGGTACAGCCCAGCTGGTGAGTAACAGAAGCACACATTAAAGAAATGACAGAATTTTCCTCTAAACTAGTTTGGAGGAAAGTTTCTCTAACCCACTACATGGCAACTGAAAAGACTATCCACATGTATTTTTAATCACATGACTTGTTTAAAATTCTTAATGAATGATGTGATTTTATACATGTGGATGATCTTATAAAATGCTGTGTAATGGATTTGAGGTCTGCAAAGCAATGGAAAAAATTTGGTTTCAAACATTTTTGGAGCTATCTTGCTTCAACCCATGCTTACGCACAAGACTACCCCTCTTCCTGAAAGTTTTGCGGGGACAACTTTACAACAGTGGACGACCACCTGTAGGGGGTTTACTGCACAAGGCCCCTGCTTCCCCTGCAGAGGAAAAGCTTTATCTCAGTGATGCTTAGCATGATGTGGCGATTAAAGAAACCATCCATGTGTAGTTTTAGTTACATTACTTTTTTAATGAGTCATATAACTTGTTTAAATAATACACATGGATAATCTTATAAATCGCCACATAATAGTTTGGAAAAGATAGCTCCAAACATGTTTTGAGCCAAAGAAAATATCAACTTACCAATTTAATTTTTTTTATATTATTTATTTTCACTGACAAGGCACTGTTTCTTGCAGTGGTCAGTTCTTCTTCCCGTTGTTTTGACTCTCATCGCCACACAGCCAAAAGATAGTGAATTTATGAAGATTTTAACTAATCTATGCTACCCTAAGTGGGCTTTGGAGGGATTCATCATTGCAAATGCTGAAAGGTAAGGCAAAATTATCCTTCCTCTTAAGAGAGTAACTTTTTATTTTTTTTACAATAAGTGGTGGTGGGAGATGTGAACCCAGGTTCCCCAATAGAGAGAACTGGGCTATGCCATTGAGTTATATGGCTCTTAGTCCGAACAAAGTAACTTACATATGTGTGTGACGCACATGTTGCGCCCATTATACATGCAACATGCGTAACCAAACTAATCTGCAAATTAAAGTTACAGTTTCTAACTCTCCATATCAAGAAAACATGGATTAACTGGCTGGACTCTTTACGCAAAAAATTCAACACACATCTTAAGTGGGTTTTGATTTTCTTTATATCAGACCTGGGATACAATTAGATATTCATGTTTGTGAGTAAACCCCTTGGATTGAGGTTTGAGCTGCTCAAATCTGGGAAAACCCATTTTTGCCTATCATGAGCTGGATCCCGAATCAAGATACTTAAACGGGCATTAGATTATATATGATTTCTAATCCCCCCCCCCCTCCCCCCCTTTTAAATGATTACAGTTTCCCTGATGTTGAATTATCTTTTGCACTACAGGTATTATGGAGTGTGGCTGATAACTAGGTGTGGTTCACTTCTAAAAAGTGGTTATAACCTTCATCATTGGAGTCTATGTTTAGCCATCCTTATCCTTATTGGAATTTTTAGTCGTGTGATAGCATTTTTTTGTATGCTGATCTTCCAAAAGAAGTGAGATCAGACTAGTGGACATTCTTTTTCCATACTACATATACACAAACCACAATTTATGCTACTTTGAGAAGATTGTATCACTGTAACATGTCGTGAAAATGAGATAAAGGTTCATTAAAGTTCTCAGTTTAATCTGCTGGCTAACACAGGCTGAATCATGTAAAAGGTTTTTTACCAGATCATGTTGTATATCATAGGATTTAATGGTGCAAACTTTTGATGAGGATTGGTTGGCGTCTCTAGGGGTCAGGTATCTCAGAGAGGTTGTACATTTGAATCCAGTTTTGTTTCTGGTTTATTGTTTGTAGAAATAGTGGTTTCACTTCCTCCTCTCACACAACAGTGTGTAGGGCTATTCGAAACAGTGCAACATTTATTAGTGGTGCCTTTTATATTTAAAATGCATTATAATTATTATTATTATTATTATTTTTTAGTTTAAAGTTCACTATTCTTACTTATTGAAATGAAAAATTACTAATTAATTTATGGTATGATAATAATAAATTAGATTTATGCATTTTCCTAGTTAGAGTTTGATTAGTTTTAAGTTTAAATTTTGTATTATTTTGTTTAATTATTGATTATTGATTTAATTAAGTGAATATAATGGTTGATTTTATTGTACTCTAAAGTTTTTAATATCCTCTATATGGTCATCTTTATTTTACTTTTTAACTCCTCTTGACCACTTCTTTGTTTTTCATTTTTTCTAGAGAAGACTTTATTTTCCAAAAATTAAACAATGAAAAATTAAAACAAAAATATTGTCTATACATATTCATCTGGGGCGGTTTTAATAGCTAATAAACACATTCAAATACATAGCCATGATTGTATTTTGATATAAATTCAAAATCTCACTTCCAAAATAACTAAATATTATGTTTAAAAAAAAATAAAAATAAAAAAGCATAATGATCATACGTCTGTAATGCATTGTTTATCCCAACAGAAAGCCATTGATCACATCTAGACCATGCAACTCTTTGTCTTAGGAGTGGTGATGTGGCTAATCACTTGATTCCCATAAATAGCGTCAATTGATGATGCACAAAAATCGTCAGTGAGCTGATTGTCCATGAGTGCTCCAATGGGGTGTTTATGAAACATGAAAACCAAGAAACAATAGAGAGCATCAATGAGGTGCCGGTCAAAGACTCTTCGAAGGTTAAGTCAGTCAAAGAATAATCACCAAGGACTCAATAGTGTGAGAGCTAGGGATTTTCTGAGTACCTTAGGCAAGAGGAGGCTAGGTGTTTATATAGTGGTGTAGGATTGATTGGGATCCCATGGATATCAAATTTTTCCTTGTATGGAGGATATGTATTTTAATGTTTCGAGATCTAGGGGTTTTCCTTCCCATATTGGGAGGATACAAGCGTGTTGAAGAGTCTTTGGATGTGTTGTGCAATGTATTGCCAAGTAGGGATTTATAAGTGGTGTGCACCTAAAGGTTTGTGGGACCCATGGATCAATCGTCAAGGTCAAGGGCATTAGTTCATCGGGCTTATGTCTTTGTCCATTGGGTTCATCTACCCCCTACGTAGGGTTTCTCATTATTCATCAGCATGGTCCCACTTCCTTCTCTTAGCATGGTCCCACTTCCATCCGTCGGCACAAGCCTAGTCTCGCTCGTTGCCTAATAGCACCTTCAGAGACACCGGGTGGTTGAATTGTTAGGACCCAACCTACTAAGCCCGACGGATCCTAGACCCCTATAGGGCCCTACTGGAAGGAGGTACAACCTAAAGGGCGGTAGGTTTCAAAGACGTATGGTCAGACAAAAATACCCTTATCATCATATATACAAAACAATTATAATCTTAAGTTTTATTCTAATGTTACAATTCACAACCAAACTTATGAATATGTTTAGTTATTCTATTTCAATACATTTTATTCTCAGTAATAAAGACTACAATTCATATTATTGTAATCCTCATTCAGTATACCAAATGTGCCTTACAAGAATTATCTTGTAGAAAATGACCGGTCTTTCCTCTAAGAGAAAAAGAAAGAGGTTTGGATTTTTTTTTTCAAAATAACCCTAAATCTCAAACAATTTCATTAGTTAACACGTTTTCAAAACAATTTAGCAAACTAACATCTCGAGTGTAGAAGACTCGATTTTGCATACCAAACTAACATCTCGAGTGTAGAAGACTCGATTTTGTTATGCAAAATCGAGTGTGAAGAACTCGATTTTCCTGAGGGACAACAAACATCATCAAACCAAAGAACAAGAAAAACAACGAAGCATCATCAAACCCAAAGACCTAGACAAGAAAAACAACGAATTAGAGGAAAACCTTCGCTTGGAGCTTCGTCGCCGTCGCCACCTCCTAGAACCTTTGTCATCGTTGCCTGGGTTCAGTCTGAGCCGAATGGTTTGGGTTAGGGAAATCTAGGTTTGTGGGTTTTGCCTTCTTTATGGTTTCTATTTGGGTATGATCTTTCCGATTTGTTCATTCTTCGTGGCTTGTTGTTTCTTCGTGTTTCTTGTTTAGGGTTCTTTTGGTTTGTGTTTCTTCTTTGTTTAGTCTGGGTTTTTGGGTTTCTTCCTTTTAGGTTTCTTCTTTGGTTTTGCCTTCTTCGTGTAGTTTAAGTTTCTTTAGCTTTGTTTGATCTCTTCATGGAACTTGAGTCTGTAATGCTCGATTTCCACGCATAGAACTCGAGTTCATTATACTCGATTTAGCACAACAAAATCGACTCCATTATACTCGAAATGTTAGTTTGCTAAATTATTTTGAAAACATGCTAACTAATGAAATTGTTTGTGTTTTAGTGTTATTTTGAAAAAAATCCCAAGAGGTTTTCTTAAAGATTAAACAAAGGAAGTGTGCGTTTGACATTTATTATTTTTGTCAGTTTATTTTTACTACTGTTCATGAGTTCCACTATACTTTTTAATATTATTTATGAGTCTCACTATACTATTTCAATTAAATTTTATCTTTACATATAATAATTTCAAAAAAAAAAAATTTAATTTTAGTTAAATAAACTGATTCTAAACAGACATGAAAAGAGGCATTTAGTTGAATAAAAAAATTAAAAAAAAAGTTAATAAATTAGGGAGCAGCGACAAACTCCTCTATTCCTGCCTGCCTACTACCACAACTACTACTGCCTACCTACCGACGACTAGTAACACGAAGAAGGGACCATAAAAAGGGACAAGGGTTGCGCAGATCCAAACCAAAAAAAAAGGAAAGAATTTAATGTCAACCATCAATATCGTCGCTCCTGGTCCTCATGTCATTACATGCAAAGGTACTTCAATTTTTGTTTCTTTTCTGCTTTCTTATTGTAGTAATTAATAATAATAAGTACTAACAAACATTCATTAATTAAGCTGCGGTGGCATGGGGAGCTGGAGAGTCATTGGTGATGGAGCAAGTGGAAGTGAGTCCGCCACAAGCCATGGAGATTAGAATTCAAGTTGTCTCCACCTCTCTCTGCCGCAGTGATTTCACTGCTTGGCAATTCCATGTACTCATCTTTCTCTTCTTTCACTACTTTTTTTTTTTTCTTTTTCTTACTTTCTTTTTTCCAATACTACTTACTTATTAGATACATGTTCTACTCTATATATATCATTCTGGGTTTTTTTTTTTTTTTTTTTTGGGTTGTCTGAAGAGACAAATTCCGTTTAAGAGAAGAAATGCTTTTAAGAAAGAATAATACTAGAGAGACAAATTATTTTACAAAAGTTTTTACAAGCTGCTATGTGACAAGTGATTATTGATAAATGAAAAAAATGATATTAACGGTGGTTATAAATAAAAACTAATAAGAGCTTGATCATATCAATATTTTGTAAAAATGTTATAAAATAGTTTGTAAATGTAGCATTATTCTTTTAAAAATGTTTGTGACATACAATTGATTGGTTCGAGACATTGGTCATAGTATTATCTCTGGATAAATTTTTAATTGCATTAGAAGTATTTAAATTTAGGCTTGGTGATAGATCTTTATTTGAATTGATCCCTATGTTTTAGGATAGGATTAGTTCCTATGTTTTAGGATTTGTTGATGAGATTATCTCATCCTTTGCTATTTATGTAGTTGAATGCATTAATGAGAATTAAGCAGAAAATTAACCAAAAATGTCTATTTTCTCTCTCTAAGTTCAAGAGATTGGTTATCTCGAATTCACTACGCTATCTTTTATTTCTTAGTTTACAACATTTTCAGACCTAATTAAGCATCCTATCCTAGTTGTCCCTGTCAAAAAAAAAAAAAAAACCTCAGAAAGAGCAATCAATACCAACTTGTTTACTTTCACAACTTGATCTCTCTTTTTTTTCTTTTTTTTTTCTTTTTTCTTTTTTTAATTACGGAATAAATGTTTCTCCTTGAATCAAAGTCCTTGATTAGCAACCAAATTTCAAGATAAATGAGTACTGCAAGTGTTTACTGGAGATAACATAATAATTGTTCCTTACAGCTGGAGTCAAATTAACATAATTATAAATCCAGTGGAAAATCTCCCAAACAAACTGAAATTTGATATATTACAAACATTACCTAGATTGCAAGTTGAGTTGCTTGTTTTATTGTTGCTTTTACTGGACCGGAGGCTTGAGATATAATATAAGGGATGTGCATTTAGCTACTTCTCCAATGCATGAAGGCAAAAGCCACCAGACGATTTTTAAGGGGCTAAAAGCAGGTCCAAGAGTTTTTATTTTGAAATTATATCCTTCATTTATTTTTATTTTTTTTAAATTCCAAGAACCATACCTCTTCAAAAGAATAGCATGTACTGGCAATTTATGTATTAATTCCCAATCAGTTAGTACAGATACTCTTAAAAGCATGCCATACTTCTTTCCTTGGTGAAGCTGAAAGTATAGTTGACCTACTATATATATATATATATATATTACCTTTCCAACTTTTGTTTCACTTTTCAGACAAATGGAGTTTTGGGAAGAGGTGAGGTTCTGAGTGTATGTCACAACTTGTTTGTTTATGCAGGCTATTTTTCCTCGAATATTTGGCCATGAAGCATCGGGGTACATTCTACACTTTTGTCCTACTAATTTAATTGGATAGCACTTAAACTTTTCATGGATGATTTTTAAATAGCAAAACTGAAAAAGATTTCTACTTGAAGATAAACATGTTGAACTGCACTATGTAATTCATGAGATACAGTAGAATGCGTTGTGGATCTCATTAGGATTGGACTAAGTTAGTTAAAGGAAAAGAAAAAAAAAAAAAAAAACAGGTGTTGCAGACTTTTAATACAATGAGGATGATTAGTGACAGTTTTCTCATCATATAATATCCACTTTGTTAAATGCTTATATAACTGGCAAAGGGAATGCGTTCCGAACTTTTGATTAATGGCATTTTTACAGGATTGTCGAGAGTGTGGGGCAAGGAGTGACTGAATTCAAAGAGGGGGACCATGTGCTAACTGTGTTTACTGGAGAATGCATGCAATGCAGACAATGTACATCAGGCAAAAGCAATGTCTGTGAAGTTCTGGGGTTGGAAAGAAGAGGTGTGATGCATAGTGATCAGAAGACACGGTTCTCAATAAATGGAAAGCCTATCTATCACTATTGTGCGGTCTCAAGTTTCAGTGAATATACAGTGGTGCACTCTGGATGTGCTGTCAAAGTGAGCCCACTGGCACCTCTGGAGAAAATATGCCTTCTGAGTTGTGGAGTAGCTGCAGGTAAAAATTTAAAAGCTTGATGGCACATGATCAAGTCTGACACTGCTGTGCCCTCTGTTTGACAGTCCACACAACTGTAACTACATGCATAAGTGTCTACCTAAATTTTCCTGCAATAGAAAAAGAATTTCTTGGTTCAGGATGGTAATACTTCACAATTCAAGGCCAAGGAGTAAAAAGGATAATATTTTCTTTTGGAGGTTCTCCTACTTGCATACAATATGCATCTGTGTCTTTGTGTGGGTGTGTGTGTGAGTGATAGACAAAGGAATTCTTTATTATAGTTGAGTGTTCTTGACAGTGGGGTTGTGCTATTAGGTTTGGGTGCAGCTTGGAATGTTGCTGATATATGTGAAGGATCAACTGTGGTGATTTTTGGACTTGGAACATTGGGCCTTTCTGTAAGTATGCTGACATTATAAGATGCTTTCCATCTGTATTCTCCACAAGAACATGTCAATTAGCTATCCAAACATGATTTTGATTAGTGATTATTTCCTGTACGACTAGGTCGCACAAGGTGCCAAACTTCGGGGGGCATCTCGAATAATTGGTGTGGACACTAATCCTGAGAAGGGTGAAATTGGTATTATGATTTTGCCTTTCATTTTCTGGTTTTCAGTGGTTTGAGCCATTAAATATTTTCTGGTTGATGATTGAGTTTACTTATTGGTGCAGCAAAGGCTTTTGGAATAACAGAGTTTCTTGACCCAAATGACTCTAATGAACCTATTCAACAGGTTAATAGAACTAAGCAGGCTCTTATCATTTTATTTTCTTTTATGAGAAACATATGATAAATATTATGTATAGCTCATTAAGGAGAAACACAATAGGCTTGTTGGTAAAATTCTTTCAGGTTATTAAGCATATCACTGGTGGAGGGGCAGATTACTCGTTTGAATGTATAGGTGATACTGGAATGATAACTACTGCATTGCAGTCATGTTGTGATGTAATTTTCCTAATGTCCTATCTGTCATGTTTTCTAATTTAAGAACACTTTATTGATTGCACTTCACTTGATTATTTCTTTGTCAACTCTTGTTTCTTTCAGGGATGGGGTTTGACTGTTACTCTTGGCGTACCAAAAGAAAAGCCAGAGGTGACAGCTCATTATGGACTATTTCTTAATGGAAGAACATTAAAAGGTTCTCTATTTGGTGGATGGAAACCTAAATCTGATCTACCCTCATTAGTGGAAAAGTATATGAAGAAGGTAAGTTGTGCTATAGAAACTTCCCGTAGTGTTGATTTACCAAGTTTTTCCTTTTTGGCATTTCAAAATTTGTCTTAAAATGACCAGAGTATCAAGAGGTTGTATACCTGGTGAAGTAAGAATCATAAGGATGTAAAACAAATTACATGTCTGGAAAAAAGTTTAATTTTAGAAGTGCCTTTATACAGGGTGAATAACTCTATGAATAAGATTGCAAACTGCAAAATGGATATCTATATATATTAAATAGCTTAACATGAGGACACATTGATTCTCTTGAGCTGATCAAATTTGATTAAAATGTTGCATTTTGGTTATAATTACTTCTGCAATTCTAGCCCAGACATGTTGAAACAGGATAAATTGTTTTCCCACAGAACATGGTGATGTGGTGCTCCTTTCTCTCATAAACATGGTGGATACACCATGAATGTGAGAGAAGGGAGCACCATGTCATTGGGCTTTGGGAGTACCTAATAATTACTCTTGAAACATATACATTTAGGTCAGGATTTTCTGGTCCTATTCATGCATTCCCAAAGGCCCAATGCAAATTCTAAAACTAATTTTTCTTAAGTACCCATGCAAACATAAAGAGTAAAGTTTGTTCACCTCTTGCTTGTTTACTTTGAATCCAATGCACTGTCAATAGCTCTGTACTAGTAACGAAAACTGAAGATAGATGGCAAGATATATGGCAATATTTGAGAGAAAGAGGAGGTGAAGGGATGGTGCGAGCCTTTGGAGCATAGAAAATTTGACTGAAATTTTGAATTAATGAAAATGCATATAATATTACAACAATATGGTTTAAAATCT
Organism: Quercus agrifolia; assembly: GCA_029955455.1. Taxonomy (NCBI): domain Eukaryota; kingdom Viridiplantae; phylum Streptophyta; class Magnoliopsida; order Fagales; family Fagaceae; genus Quercus; species Quercus agrifolia. The sequence goes on along the minus strand of JARQAD010000004.1, from coordinate 10,128,802 downwards.
TCCACAACGGTGGTCCAACCTTGCTGGATTTTCTGCTGCAACAACCCCCCAACCCAAAAATAATAATAAAATTGCCAAACCTGTGGTATCTTGTTTTAAGTCTAACAATCAGTCCATGACAATACAAAACTAGACAAGATGAGGAGTTGTTCACTGATAGCCCAGCAGGAGTGACTTTTTCATTATAGAAACAAAGCTGATTTATAGTATGACGCCAACAACAACCAAGTTTTTATAGATTCTCAACAAACTAGTTACGGTAGAACACACATTTTTTTCTACCATTCTATTCTATCCGAAGTCACTCTCTATTACTTAATTGACATCCTTTCTTACTACTTTGAAATGTTATTTTTGGTCTCCCTCTACCTTTTTTTCAGTCATTCAACTTAAATCAATTCATTCTTTCTCATTGGTGCACTAATCTCTCTCCTTTGAATATTACATATTTCTTGTAACCAACTCTCGTATATATATGTGGAATGTAGTGACTGAGGGCTGTTATGAATTTCAACTCCTTTTTCCTCAATACTCTTCATTAAAACAATAAAATCCTAGATTATAAAATTAAAAAAAATAAAAAAATAAAAAAAAATAAAACAGAGAGGTAAAGATTAGCACATACATAAAAAGCTGAACTCTGGAATTGTAATGTGAGATACTTTCATTGCATTCTTGCACGTGTTTGTGTTTCTAATATAAACAATCAGATAGTTGAATAACCCTGTAGTTTATATTCTCAATTTCTGCCTGTAGCAAAATTCAGATTGATAAATTTGTTGACTAACTATGTCGGTAATTTTTCACAATCTTTGCGTGCAGGAAATTCAGATTGATGAATTCATTACTCACAATATTCCATTTGAAGATATCAACAAAGCTTTCAATCTCATGAGAGAAGGGAGGTGTTTGCGTTGTGTTATTCACATGCCAAAGTAATTTTTTTTTTCATTAAAGATCTGTTTGGGATTTGTTTACTTTGCTAAAACTAAAAACTTTTTGCAGAAAGTATTGTAAATAAAGGTAAAAGTTAACTGAAATAGCACAGTGAAACTCATGAATAGTATCAAAAAGTACAATGGGACCCATGAGTAGTAACAAAAATAAGCTGAATAGTAAAATAAGTTGGCAAAAATTATTTTTGCCAAATGCACGCTAAATTGGTTTTAACGGAAATATTGCTTGGGAGCATCTATATGAGAGAAAATCTGATTTGCTTCTTTGTTGATTGTTCTAGTGCAAAGGCGACACTTGTGAAGGAGTAGAGGCGAATACTTCTCCGGTTGAAGCCTTTTTTAACAGCATACTGAAACAATGTAGTTGGTTGGTTGGTTGAAAATATTCAGTGGTGATGTTTCATTGTTTTTAGATTTTACAGCTCTCCTTTGATTTCCTGCTATCTACTTAAATAACTATGAATGATTCATTTGAATGCGGATTTCTAGTTGTCCATACCTTAATAGTTTTTATACACTGCCTTGGTGCCTGTCTCACCTTAAATCAAATGGCATATTTAAGAGAAAGATTAAGGTCACGGGTTTAATCCATTTCGGGTACATAAATTGCCCACTAAACCTATTGTGTCTCAAGACCACGTGGAACCAAGTGATACAGTTGCAACAGAAAAGTGGCTAGAAGATAAGGAAGCTAAGATGATAAGGATAATGGCTCAAGAATTAGTTGTCGTTTGGATTGTTATTTGAAGTAGTCATAGCACACTATGCGTGGGAATATATCAATTTCTACAAATATATCATTCAAGAGTTAGGCCATTTTGGATATACATCATTTCTTTCCTCTCTCCGTATGTGTGTTAAAAATACTTAGTATTTAAAAAAAAAAAATTCTAAAATTATGAGGTTTTTTTTTTTTTTTTGGGGGGGGGGGGGGAAATTGGGTGTATTTAATTGATATTATTTTTATTTTTATTTTTATTTTTATTGAGAAGAGCTATTATTCTTTTTTTAAGTGATCTATATTCTTCAAACTTTTATTATAGTGTGTTATGTTTTCCTTTTTTTATTTCTACAACTACATATTTTTAAGGAGATTGTCATGTTAATCAAATCTCATCACAAATTTAAAATTGAAATTACTTAAATAATTGATAAGCACATTCAAATATTACAATTGTTCTCTTTGATTATTAAATGTTATTTTATTGCATTATAAAGAATTAAAAATAGTATATAAGATTTTTTTTTCTCTTTTATTGTTAAATGTTATCATATTCTATTATAAAAAAATTTTAAATAGTATATAAGAATATAATATTATTCTATTACATAATATGATTTGGATAATTTGATGTTTATTATTATTATTATTATTATTATTATATTTTTTATACTTTTTCTTCTTCTTCTCATCTTATCTTATTCACCATTTAAATTCAGCCACATCCTCCATATCATTAAATTATTTATATTTTCTTATTTTTTATTTTTAAAAATTAAACATATAATATTTTACTTAAATTCAAGTAAATAAAATTTTCAAATTCTCACTTCCAACATATCTAGGAATAAACTCAAAACAAAACTATATGTGATGAGAAACTTGTTAGGACATATGTGAATCAAAGTTAGGAATATATGTCAATATAAAATTAACTAATCATTTGATAAAACGCACTTTACTTATAATTTGGTAGATCTAGGATGTGTTTAATGTTTTAAGGAACAAGGTTTCAAGATTAAGTGTTAAAGCCATGCAAGTCTGTCCAAGAATCAAGTGAAGAAGTGCTGGATTTTAAAACTCAACAACTAATATCTATCGAGATTTAAAAGGCTATTGAAGCCCGATGCTCGACGGCTATCTCGACAGATAAGCTATCTATCGAGGTTTATGAAAATCAGTTTTTCAAAGCTGATTTCAATTCGTGAATACATGTTTGTGCTTTCTTTTCTCACAACCTTAACATATATAAGGATTGTTTTAAGGGCCGTCAAAAGTTGCGCAACTATGAAGCAAAGTCGTGTTCATGCAAATTGTAACTAGAGACAGAATTTGCCCTAGTTCATCTTTCTCTTAAAGAAGTTGCTGTGTTTATACACCGTAGAGTTTTGTAACCAAGGAGTTTTGTAACCAAGGAGTTTCGTGATCTTCATCGTGTGATGAACTGAAGAACTTTACAACCAACATCTTTCTCAAGTTGGTTATTAAGCCGCGTATTGGAATCCACGCATTGAATTGGTTAGTCACGTACTGGGAGCCGTGCATTGAAAGGAGAGATTGTCACTACAGAACAAGTCCAATTAGGTATTAGGGTAAGGGTTCAACTATAAGTTAGTATAAGGTATTGAGATTCTTTTACTTGTAACCGCTTGTTGTGATAATAGTGAATTCTCGGGAGTGGTGACCTTAAAATCACTCGATGGGGTTTTTTTCCATGTAATTTTTTCTCATTCGTAAAAAAATCACCGTATTAATTTAATTTCCATTGCATTTAGTTATTTGATGATTTGTTCGTACTACCACGCTTATTGCATGCAAATCGAATTAATTAATTAACTTAGCTAATTAATTGGTTAATTCATCATAAGGGGTCAATACATTATTGGCTTATCAAGTGGTATCAAAGCAGGCACACTCTGATAATGCATACTTGGCAATTTGGGGATTTCATGATTGTGGGTGCAAATGTCAGAACTGGTTGATGGGCCCTTGTGTATGCATTTTGTCGACAAGTTTTATACATCTCATTGAAAAATGTCATGGTCTCTGATGAAATATAGAAGTTAGGGATTTGGGGATTTGCATGCGAAATTTGGGATTTTCATGAATGTGGGTGTTTTGTTCTATACCAGTCATTGCAAACTTAGTTGTTGATGGATTAGGTTCTATACCTTTGATGGCTTTAATAGTTGGGTTTGGTTCAACATATTATGTACTATTGATGGATTAGGAAAACCAAGACGAAAATAAAAAATATAATATATGAAGGTATAGTTGGGAAATGAGTACGTGTTTGTGTGTATATATTTGTCCCTGTGGCTGTTTGTGTGTTAGTGGGTGAGAAAGTATGAAAAAATTTAAACGAAGTTGGGAAATGAGTATTTAGTACTGAAACATTCATCATTACTTTGATGAGTATATTTGGAAGTAGTTTTTCTCCTTTAAGCTATTCTTAATATTCCTATGACTCATAAAAGAAATTTGGGTTAGTTGTGTAAGTATGATAACTTTCACTAGGGGTATCTCTTGGACTTTGTATTGTTTGTTAGGTTTTTTTGGGGGGTAATTCCTCTATGTCTTATGTGGACTATTTGAAGAGAGTGGAATCATTGTACTTTGGAGGATAGGAGAGTTCAATCTTGTAGTTGGAATGGTCTTTTTTGTTTCTTGTATGATTGGATGACTGTGATGAATGGTCTTTCATTTTCTTCCCTATTGGATTTTCGGATCAGTGCACATTTTGCCAATTTGTCTGGCTTTCCATTGTACACCACTTGTGTACTTGGGGAGCAGCTTGTAGATACTTTTAATTTCTTTCAATAAAGATTTTCATTACCTATCAAAAAAAAAAAAAAAATTTATGTGACTTCCTATGCTATTTCTTTGCCTCAGAGATTTATGTTTTTATTTTTTATTGTATATACTTGTAGTTATAAACCTCATAGTGAGGGACATATATTAATATCTAGTTTGCTTTGGCAATTGTGTATTGAGCCAAATTCTTACACTATATCTTCTTGTTTCAATATTTGTTACCTGTCATAGAATGTTCTCCTTTTATAAGGTAGGTACCTATCAGAAAATGTTTGTAAGAACATAGTTTGGTATTCTCATATCCAGGGTTGTTGGAATCTTAAGATTGTGTCACAGAGTATTGTTATATTCTGTTCATCCTGTTTGTAGTGGTGTGTTGCGACTTAAATAATGCTCCCAAGTGCAGGATTGTCACAAATTAATAACTCGGTAAGTCCGAGGTCGAATCCACAGGGAGAAGGGAATTGATTAGCAAATCACAAGAGAATAAAACTAAAATAATAAAGTTTAATTGAAGAGATTTTTAATAGTTTAGTGAAAGTAATTTAAATTGAGTGAAAACAACAATATATTAAGGCACTAAGGTTTAGGGTTTCACACACAACACATCTATTGGTAGTCTTAACAATATTTATTTTATAACTCAACTAAAATTCATACGAAAGATGATCTTAGTCAGATGATTTAACAATAAAAACCCAAGAATTAATTGTATAAGGTAGTTTTATGAAATTGATTGATTTTAGGCAACAAAACTAGTGAATTAGTTCGCAGGGAATACTAAGCATTTAACGTGCCCGGAGTCTACGATAAATCAAAGGATTATACAGAACTAAACACTTTTCTAGATGAGTAAAACAATCAAAAACATCAAAAAATAAGCATTAAAACCAATAAATAATTGTTAAGAACATACCAATAAACGGTTGGGTTTCACTCCTTACCTTAACAAGGCTTCTAGCAAGCCATAACACAAATAAAACTCTAAAAATTGTAAAGAAACTTTGAGAAAACCTAAATTATGTTCTACAGCAGCTCTCCTCCGAATTTTTCCCTAAAGAGCCTTTAAATAGGTCTAGGAATCCTATTACAAGTTGAATTTCCATTCGGAGAAAATCCCAAGTTTTTAGGCTTCATTTAACTGACGTTTTTGGCCCATTTAACTTTAGAATTCGAACTTTTGGTAAACTACCAAGTTATAGCCTTTTAAGTTAGCTTTTCATCCCAACTGAATCATCTCGATTGAACATCTGAGACGAAAGTTATGCTCCAAATTTCCTAATCTGAATTGGACTTGGATTTGATGCAAATTTCCTTTACTCCAATTGAACTTGAATTTAATTGGGTTGGCCTTCTTTGACTTCATCATGGCCCTTGTAAAAGTAATGTCTATTAGCTTTCTTCTTTGGACAAATCCACTTATTTAGTTTCATTATCCTACAAAAGACAAATTCACGCATTAAAATTCAATAAAGCACAAAATTGATTATTTAGCATTATTCCAAAATCAACTATAAAATGCATGAATTAACTCAAAAAAGTATGATAATACTTTTCTAATAATGATATAAATATGCAAAATTAAGCTATTATATGGTGCATAGTTTTTTTCGAACTGTGGATTGCTATAGGACATAGTTTTCAGTAACACCAAGTGGAAATATAATGAATTTTGTGCAAGTGGAAATATATTTAGGGTTTACCGAAGTAGTACTTCATGCATAATGCATGTCTATGCATCTTGTGCAGTAGGAGGTTTAGAATGTGGGTGTTATGTTTATCTCTTTGTAATGCGGTTTTTGGTTTTGTTTTTTATTTTATTTTTTTGTTTATTTAACTTGGGTGCAGTTTTGTGAGCTGATTGTGTTCCCATTGCTGACCATCAGTTAGTTATGGCTCCAAAAAGGGCTAAGAAGGGAAAATCCAAAGCCAGAAGAGTACATGGGACTGCATTTGAACTTGAAGTTGTGTTTGATCAATCAAGGTTCGAAACGCACATAGATGAGCAAACCTTTGAAACCTTGATTAAGTATAGGTCTATTTGGGAAGAAAGGCAAATCAATCTAGATGAATTGCATCCTTCTGTCCGTGGGAATCTACAGTCTAGGCATTGGCTGTCTCTGTGTACAAATATACAACCCTCTCCAACTGACTTGATTAGAGAATTCTATTCGAATCTCTCGGTGTATGAGGATGTTCACAATGGTCATTACTTGACATCGTGGATATGTGGTGTAACGTTTACAATAACTAGGGATGTAGTATCCAATGCTCTTGATGTACCTTGTGTTTGTAGACCTACTTATCCATACTCTGAGTCTCCTCGTATTGATGATGTTATGGATGTTCTTTATGGAAGATCAGTTACTTGGGGTTCTGACCCAAGTATTAGCTCAAGTGAGTTAACTAAGCTTAATTATATCTTCTTTAGGATAGCTTGTCACAACATCTTCCCTATCTCTCATGTCCATACAATCCCTATAGACAGGTGTTTCTTTCTTTACACCCTCGTCACCAATAGTTCCATTTGTTTTCCTTCCCTTTTCATTGAAACCATTGCGGAGGTGTGTAGGAGCAAGTATAAGAGGCATGGTCTGTTCTTTCCAGTTTTCATCCATAGGGTCCTCAAATACTTAGAATTAAAGAACTTTCCTTCCCAAGAGTTGGTCCACATCCTTGCCCCCATAGGAGCCAAATTTCTGAAACAGCGAAGTGCCCAAAAGAAGTTTGTCGACCCTAATGTTGGTTCATCCATGAGACCACGAGTATGGTCTACTACTGGAGATGTTCTCGATGAGGACATGCATGAGGATCCCGCTGCTGCTGTTGCCAAGGATGGTGATGATGAGGTAAATGTTCACACTGTTGCTGCTGCTACGCATACATGCCCTCCTCCTCCCTTTCTTCATGCTATGCTGGAGACCGTTATGATGACTCAAGTAGCCCATAGGCAGCTTTTAGATGGTCTTCTTGCCGAGGTTGCAGCTTTGCGAGCAGACTTTGCTAATTATAGATGTCTTGTTCCACTTTCTCCACCATCTAACTCTTGATGATTGCCATTGGCCATTGTACCCAAGGGGGAGACGAAGTTTTTGTAGTTGCTATAGCATATTTGGAGAATTGTATGATAGTTTTGTGTAGTGACTTTCAGCCAGTTATATATTTTGTTATTTTAGTGGCAGTTTGAAAAACATGGTATCTATGGAAAGTAATTTCATATATTAATATGATGGTTAGTTTCATGCCCATCATTATTATTATTAGTATTATTGAAATGGTTCTAATCATAAGAATTTTTTATGTTATTATGTGACTCTATATAGTATCAAGTAGATTCAAAAATGTAAATAAGATTTATTTCATAATTCTTTACAGCGTTCACATGTTATTAGATTATAGTAATTATTAATACAAATTGAAGGTTTGTGAAAGCACAATTGGTTTACAGGGTTTGATATTGTCGATGAACCACCTAGGAGATTTTCCTTGGAGCAATGGATCAAGCTAGCCAAGGAAGTTCAGGCAACTGATTTTATTGCAGGTTTTCCTTTTCAGTCATGTATTTTCTAGTGATTGACTCTCTTTTTTTATGTATGGGTTTAATATTGGATATTATTTTCCCTCTTAAATCAACATTTATATTATTTTGAATTTGGTCCCCATGTGGACTGTACCTCATGCATCATATTTTCATTACGAAATTTAGTGATGAGCCCTTGCAGGGCAATCAGTTTGCACAATTAATGAGATAACAGTAAAATATGGTTAGGCCATGCTTTGTGTAACAGTAAAAAATAATAATAATAATAATAAAAATAAAAATAGATTGACACTTGGCACAACTTCATGCACTCCCGCATTAGGTCTAAGGGTTTTTTTTTGGTGAAATATTGATTCTTTTGCTTTTGTGCTTCTAGGATGGAGTATACGAATGTTAATCTTATAGAAGTCTTATAATGCTATTCACTATCATTTCTTCATCGTGTTATTCAATTGGTCCATGTATCACACGAGTTAACAACTAGTAACAGTCATAATAACTACAATAGTAATAATAACTACAACGGGGTAACTCACATGATAACTTTAAATTCCCACTGAACCCCAAAGAGCAGAAACAATATCAGTCCCAAATAAAAAAAAAGGGAGTAACTTGATTTGCCAACTACTTTTGCACTAAGTCTAGTCCTATCAAACTACTTCACGTGAATAATCTCTACATGTTGTGAATATGTACGCAAACTTTCTCACAGTACCCTCATAAGCTCGTTACTATTGCCCCGATTCCAGTCATATCAAACCAAATCACATGAATACAGTTCAAATGACTAATGCGGCCAACTTCTCCACTGCTACGCGACAGCTTGTGACAGTTTCACCATATTCACTGAGATAGAAACACATTCACGTGATTAATTACGCATGCTTCTGCACTACACTGCATGGACCTATCGCTGTTGCACCAAGACCAGTCAACCACATTAGACACACCACACACACTAACTAACGTTATGTTTGAATCGAGTCATTTTCTTAACTATGTGTACTATTTGACGTCTCATCACTGTTTCGTCCTGTCCAGTCAGATCAAACACAAGCCCTACTATCGTTCTCACGTGTATACTTCTGTTACCTGTTGCACTTCACTGCATCAGCTTGAAATTGCTACACCAAGTCCAGTCATATCAAGTGAACAGCCTACATGTATCAATTACTATTATGCAGTTGACCTTACTCTTGTACCAATTATGAATTGTTGCACCCAATCTAGTCATATCAATTAATCAAGCTAACTCATGTACCAATTACTATTAATTGAACAACTTGCACATGGCCGACACGACCACATCATACAGTTGCCCATGCAATCCTTCTATATATAGTCGTTTAAGCATCACATCTAGATATACCTCAGTCAAATTCACCTTTTGCAATGCTGATGCACAACTGGCTCCTTCCCCATTTTCCTGATAACTATAGGAAGGAGAGAGATAATGATTAGAGAGAATATTATGTAGGACTGCGGTGAGAATGGGAGTACCGCATGAATGAGTCCAACTCTCTACATAATGATCTCCTTCTACTCGGGGCACCTTTGGTGGACCGAGTCTTGCTGACAATGCTAAGGGGAAACATGGACCAATGTAGGCGAACTGTGGCCAAAATCCGAAAGGAGAACAACCTAATTTTCCTTCGTAGGTGCAGTTATCACCTATTATAACTTGTAGAAAAGCAGGCCCCTGCAACCAACATGCAGCTCACCTTAGCGGAACGAATTAGTGTCCTTAGCTACGAGGACTACCTATAAGTAGTCATTTACGATTACGCATAAGACGTGCATATTTTTGCAAACAATGATAAGGTTTACATTGTCCCCTAAACATAAACACTGTTCCCTACACAGTACGAATACAACAATAGTGTCACACATACATCTAATACATAATTAAGGATAATAGTTATACATCAAAGTGTGAGTGGATCACGACACAATTACTCTTCACCTGACATCTCCACGTCTGACTGATAAATGTCTACTATAAGAAGTGATTGCATGTATCGTGCATGCTCATATAACTTACCCTCCACTAATTCTCGAATCTCCACTTGGGTCTGATATCGATTGAGACGTATTTTCATTCGATTATTTTCTTCTCTTATGTGGCACAATGCTCTACGAAGTTTGTCTATAATGTCTCTTGGCATCTGCGATGCGAGTTTTCGAGGCACTAGCAACTTATAACCAATCATCTCATCATAAAACATCCCTTGTTCACAGAGTAACCAGTCCCACTCCGCCCTCATGGCATTGTGGACCTGTGTACTATTTCGCAGGTTCGGATTGATTGGATAGCTGAATTCATCTTCTAGTACCAAGCAACAACCTATGGCAGTGAACACATCGTGTGGCCTATAGCGATAAGGGTCATCCATTGACGCTAACTACAATAACATCAAAAGATCGAGTTAACAATGTGCATCAACTGTTAGTAAATAATGTATAGTTGCATAACATGGTACATGACTAAGACATTTCTAAATTGATGTAGTTTTACATGCTAGATCTATCATGTGGCTCGTAACATAAACAAAAGAATAACTGTACAATGATGCATAATGCATGGCACTGTGTGAATTAGAGATGAGGATTTAGTCAAACACACTGCAACTATGCAAATATAATTGACTTATACGACTGTACACATGTGGAAATACACTATAACAATTGAAGCATGGATACTCTCATTCATGTACCGTTTTTCTAGCCTGTATAGACATGACAAGCCCTGATACTCATTGTTAGGGTATTTTTTTTTACACCTAATTTTATTTAAGTACTACCTATTTATACCACTAACGAGTTATTGGATTTTCCCAAATATTTTTTGCTCTATTATTCCATTAATCACAAATATTTCATATCTCATTATCTAAACCGGGTCATGATATAAACTATCACAAAAAACCCCAAAACTCATATTTTATCCAATTTTATTATCATTATTTAGCTAAGCCCAAAACTGACCATTTGAACCCAACGAGCACATCATATTCTATTTAAAAGCCCATGATTCAAGTCCATGGCAAAACAATTTTATCAATGGAATTCAAATCCATAATCAAAGCTCATGATTTAAACCCATGGCAATTTATTTATCCAAAGCCCAATTCTCATTGGCAATATTAAAACCCAATTCTCATTAGCAACATCAAAACCCAATTTTCATTGGCAACATCAAAGCCCAGTTCTCGCTGGCAATATTTAAAACCCAATTTTCATTGGCAATATCAAATCCCAATTCTCATTGGCAATACCAAAAGCCCAACTTACGTTGGCACTATTAAAAAACCCAAGCTAATTACTTGGCACTATTTTATCGAAAGCCCAAAGTTATCAATACTTGGCAAAATACTACATTGCAATTATTTCACCTAAAAGTCCAATAATGAACAAATACTTTAGATGCTTAAACATATTACTGTAATATTACAAGCTCATGGAATGTATGAATTATCTATTCTCAAAACCCATGACAATCATCTTATAAAAGCCCATGAAAAGTTATGATTATTGGACCCATGATATTTATTTATTTCATATTCAACTCATGCTAACTATCTATCTTACATCACAACATCCATAATATTTATTCTCAAAACTCATGGTAAATATTCAAACCCACAAGCTCATCATTTAAGTTATGATGTGATTATTAGAAACCATGAAACATTATTTGCAATATGAAATTCATCATAGTAAATATTACTTACAAAGGTATTTTGAAACTTGTTCTATTGTTTCAAACATTACAACTATTTGCCCGAGGGCTGTCACATCAGTTGAAGTCCAAAGGATGATTGAATTTCATTATCTTCCCTAAAACTACACCTCCAACGGAAAGGGAGCCGAAACCAAATTATTCAAATTCCAACAAATTGATGCTAAAAATGTTAAAAACATTCAAGACGTAATTCATGTGTAAAGCCCATGAATCCTAAAGGGGAAATAATTGGGAACATGTGGTTTGGAGGGCATAAAAGGATCTCCAGTGGAACCCCCTGAAGTGACTAAGAATTTGACACTTGGTTTGGGGTGTTGAATCTTACTTCTTGGGGACCAAATCTCAGTTGCAGCATTAGGATTCACTCTTGATACACAATAATTAAGCTCAGCCCCGAAAATCTTGGCACTTAATGCAAAAAGCTCTAAAATCCCATCATTACCCAAAGAAGCAAGACAACCCCTCAAAGTGGATTTTCCTACTTCTAATCAATAATATCAGGAAACTTAAAGCCTTGATTTCTTCACCCTTGATGAGTCATGCATTTTTGGATTCTTGCCAATCAATGCTTCTCCAAAACTCTATTATAAAAGGAGAGGCAAGCTAACCAAAGAGGCAATTCAGTCATTCCTCTGAAACTTCTGAAATTCGTTTGTCATTTTGACAAGTAACAGAGCTCTCTTTTTCATCCATCACCTTGAGCTCAAACACATCTAATCCCAGATATTTCCTCTCCACCTTTCACACTACCACAGCTCATAAGTGTCTTCCAGCTAACCACAAAACAGCCCATTGCTCATAAAAGACTTCAATCTCAGCATCAACCTCACCTCACTAACTCAAAAGCAGCCCATATTCATCTCATTCGTCCCTTACAAATTTACACTCACTAAAGTCTTAGCTTAAAAACTTGCTGCACTGAGCTAGGGATCTTTCTCTCCCTTCATTCCATCATGTTTTTCCTCTTTTATTTGTAACTATGGAGCCTTTAATCATTGTTTATTATTATGGTGAAGAATATAATGTATTTGTAACAATTGAATTTTGTCCTCACAATTGATGTAATGATGGCTAAAAGTACTATAAATTCCCTTGACCAAGACACACAAGGACCCCTAGAACTGAACACTTTCCTAAATTTATTTGATCATTAACTACTGGATTCTAAGTATAATTTCACCCTTACCGCTGGAGATAATACCGTACCGCTAGAGGACTGATTTGAACTATGACGTCGTAAAAAGACTAATAATATAACGAATTAACAACACTAACGTGTTTATTATGCTTTATTTGTTGTCTTCTTGTTAGGGTGCAGCCTCTATCTCTTACTTGGGCGGACTTACACCACACCGATAGCCTTTGGGCTTTATTTCAAGGGCCCATCGTTGAGTTTCGGCTTAGCTACCCCATATTCTATTTAGGGACATCAAAAAAAATTTCCCCCCAACACTCATATGTAAAATTTTTTATGATGTTTGGACCATGAGATGAGCTTATAAATGCACCACAATACTGAATGGATTATTTCTATCCCACTAACTTCTTCAACTAACTAAGCTATGAGTACAATGCCTCAAGCTCAAAACGTACAGTGCGAAACAAGTTTGAATCTACTTCAACAAATGCATCATCACAAGTTCCAGCAGAGCAACAACTACAGATATACACAGACCACTATGGAGGGAAATGAGTTGGAAAGAAAAGAGATTTCATTAATATTCCAATATACATGTACGAGAGTCTAGGGATAGCATCGGACACATCATGGTCGGCAGACCTGCACAACTGAGTACAGAGACCACCACAACAAAGTTCACCAGAGCAGAACAACCATGGTTAGAGCTATACGAGAAGAAGTGTGAGTTGGAGGTGTACTGTCGATGGAATGGTTTAAGAGTTCCTAAGGCACGGTCAGTCGAGTTACCTAGAGACGAACCTACCAACATACTTACTCGTCTTGAACGGGAGAACAATCAAATGCAAAGACGACTAGACCGTTTTCATGCAGTCCAAAAGGCTAGGAAACATCTATCAGGGAAGGCATAAGAGCGAACCATCAAGTCTATTAATGAAATTACTACTTTAGACAATGATAAAGATATTTCAGACTTTTTAGATTCAAGCAATGAAGATTTCCAAAAATTCCTACCTAAAAAATATGAGACATTTTTGTTAATTTTTAGACATTCTGTGTAAGACGTAGTGTTGTTGTCAATGTTTGACAATGATGATTATGTACGTTCAACTAAAGTATGGAATGCATTAATGCATGATATGTGAGTCCCACCACCTATGGACGCATATTAACAAATAATAGATAGGGAGACCAGCATACAATTTCATCTATAGTAACAACTTTTATTGCTTTTGCATTGCTGATTTGTTAATAAAAACCTTCTAGAGTTATCAACATGATCGTAAACACTACTTATCATATTCTTATAATTATGTGTTATCCTTCATTTCACTAAGCATCTTATAACTATTTAAGAAATATAAGGTAGATAGTTGATTACTTCTTGCTATGCTAAAGATTCTCATTCTCTTGTGATTAAAATTTACTACAACAAACAACCAAGATCACACCAATGTACTCACATAACACTCATTCAACCAGAAGAAAAAAAAAAAAAAAATCCAATACAATATCAAATGAAAATACCATTGCCATAAAATTATGGTATGGGTTTTTTACCTAAGGTGATAGAAATTTCAATTCAGTCCATAAGCAGCCATGGATCTGTAGAGTAGCAATGGAACTCAATTCAGACTGAAAGTAAGACAGTCTGAATGGGAGCAGATGTAATGGTATAACATAAGCATATCTCGATTCTAGTGATATCGATTTTGCTTTATAACTTGATAATTTCATAGTCAGGTATATAACTCGATTTTAAAGTAATCGAGTTATGTATGGATTAAAAAAATGAAAATGCCATGCTGGCAAGCCAGCATGGCAAAAATATCATAGAAACTCGACTTTTAGATCATCGAGTTTTATGCAAAACTCAATTATTTCAATGTCAAGTTTTAAAAAGGGGCATACCCCTATATAGTTTGAGAAAATGAGTAAAATGTTGGAAAGTTTTGCTGAAAGGGGAAAAACCCCATTTTCTCCGGCATGCATATACCCAAAAAAAACAAAAACTATCTTTGTTACCTTCTTCCCTTTTACAAATTATTACAATGGAAATGATTATCTTTTTTAAACAGTTAGATGACCGAAGCTAAACTGTCTCATAAGTACAGACATACAAATAAGGTTGTTTCTAATGATTGGAATATACAATACATCGAAAAATATACAATTACCAATCCAGCGAATGACAGTTTTTCTCACCAGTGAACATTGTCTGTATGATTCTTCTACACACATCTCAACAAATTTATTTCGTGATTTGTCGTAAGGGTCTTTGCTTCATGGTCATCCACTGATGATCACAAGTGTCTTTGCTAAATGATCATGGCTTTTAATACTACAATTTTTATTATTTATTAATATGACGGTGATATATAATTTAATAATTATTAGTATTAATAAAAATGATATTAATAGTAGGTCCATATAAAATGATATTACTTTAATCATAACTTGTCATATTATAAATTTTTTTTTATATAAAAAAAAAAAAAAAAAGAGTGAAAATTGTTGCGATAGGGAAGCCCTCGAAAAGACCTATCATTTTGAACTAAGTGCCAAGAGATCTTGGGTACGAGTACTAGTATTGACCCATACTTCGTAATATATGTGCAGAAATCGTGGTAATAGGGTTGAGTAGTGACATGCACTGTTGTGCGCTGCTGGTATATATCCATGAGTTTACCAAAAAGCCTAAGTGACAATGCACCTTAGGATGTGAGAAATCGTGGTAATGGGGTCGAGTATTCTTTTTTTTTTTTTTTTCCTCGAAATAAACAACTAAATATTAGACAATCATTTTCTTTGAGACATCATTTGGACCATCCTTCATGCCTTTTTGGTGCTTTTGCCCTTTGCTGCTTAGATACATTTTACCTTATATTGTTATATATCAACTTCACAACCATCCTCACTTCTTTTAACCTTTGTTTTTTTTTAATTTTTCGAGGCTTGAATTTCTTTCCTTTTTCCATAATATGGCTTTCTTGTTCCAATCACTATTTTTTGTTTCAACCATGCCTAATAAAGACGAAGAAAACGAATATTTAAGCCGGCAACGACAAAATCCTTAGGACGTTGTCTTCTAAGTTGGTGGTATCAATGATGCTAGCTAGCTAGCTAGCATCACTCCTGCTTAAACCATTCTCTACATCTTGAACTCTGAAACCCCACAACTCCATTATATACCCTTTGTATGAGCCCCTAATTATTGTTACATTATTTCAAGACTTACCTGCCGCTTCCAATCACCAAATGAGCTTCTTCAAGGTTTTTAACTTGAGGAAAAATTTCACGTTAGCCATTTTAGTTTTGAGTTTGGTGCAATTGGTCCAGTGTCAATATGAGAGTTTCAACGGCTCTATACAGAATCCCCTATTCAATAATCAGCACGCCTACAGCCAGATTATTTCCAATCTGAGTGCTATTGTTGGTCAGGACATTGGCAACCAGTCTAGCTTCTGCATTAAGGATTGGTGAGTTGGTTCACTTTACTTTGCAATATGTTTGGTTGCTCAGAAAAATGCATGGAAATAGTTGGATCCAAACTAGGAAAAGCCAAAAAAGGTTCGTTCCGTTTAAAATTATGACCATTTTTATGGTTCAGATTATATACTACATGGTCTTTAAAAAACAAAAATTAAACATTATATATCTAAAGTTTTTTTTTTTTTTTTTTTTAAGAAGATTATACATCTAAAGTTAAATCTAATATCATGTCATTTAAAATATATTTTCTCTGTTTCAAATTAAATAAGTTGTTACTTATCTGTTTGTTTCGATGGAAAATATTGTATAAAAATAGTCTTCTGTGTTTTTCAGTGTTTGGTAGAATTAAAATAAATAAATCAAAGAAAAACTATCTTTAATCAATATAAAAAGTATGGCTTATTTTTTGAGATTGTTTTCTACTAATTTTTTTTAGAAAACAACTCTATATTATAGCAAGCTAAATAAAGGAAATTAGAAGATTTTTTTCAACTCATTTAAGGTTCCTACAAAACATAGAAAAATGAGATAGTTTTATAGAAAATACTTTTTAGAAAATGAATTATTTTCTAAAAAATATTATTGTCGAAACAAACAGAGCATAATGGAAAATGAGAAACTTTTTTTTGTTGAGAAAATGAAAAATGAGAAACCGATTTTACTAGTTGGCCCTTGAGAAACTCTCTTTTAATTTTATTTTTTTAATTCTTGTTTAGTGATAGCATTATCTTTGACCTCCAAAAAAAATTTGTAGTTACTAAAAATAGTATGTTAAAATAATAACATATGAACCATGTATGATTCCGGTACTTATCAATTATTACTTGTTGATGTGTTTTGCAACGTTTTGATTCTTATTCAATTCTTAATCTTGAAATTGACATAACATATATCCAAAAATATATCTTTATTGATTCATTTTGTCGCATTCCCACCATACTCCATCTTAGTTTTTCACAATTTTATGATATCGTCATGACCGTATTGTATTGTAATCGTGTCCTGTATCCATAGACCATATGGATACTTCTTAGATGAAAACAAAAGAAATTAAGTAGTTAAGTTTTATTACATTTGAGAATGACTCCACTCAAGATTAATAGATGAATTAGGACAATTGGAATAAATTCTAAAAAGGAAAAAAAAAAAAATGAAGTGTGTGGAGTTGAAGTAGTTTCCTGTTTGGATTCACTTTTTCCATCACTCAATTTCCATCACTCAATTTCTATCACTCATCACTCATCACTCATCACTCAATTTTTCACACCCGTTTGGCATCATCACCCAATTTCCATCACTTAATATTTTTTACACTATTTGTGGGCCCATACCTGTCAGCCGGTACAGTTTTTTTTTTTTTTTTTTTTTTTTCAGTACCCAACTCACCGAAGCTAATATATATATATATATATATATATATATATATATATATATATATATAACAATAATAAATAAATAAAAAACTACCCGAACAGCCAACCCAGGAAAAGAAAAAAAAAATGAACGGCCAACCCAGGAAAAGAAAAAAAAAAAAAAAACAAACAAACAGCCAACTCCAACCCAAAATATATATAAAAAAAAAAAAAAAAAAAAGTCAAAAGGTGGTCAAAAGTTGCGGCTGTGGGTCCCCTATATGTGTTTAATTACAATATTGTTATTGAGTTATAAGTTATGGAAACAAAGTGTAACACCCCAACCTAGTTGCACAATTAATTTTATGAGTTTATATGTATGTTATTGTCTTAATTATTTTTGTGCATGAAACTTTGATTTTTGTGATATTATAGAATCTATATGCTCTTTTAGGGTGATGGATGTAACCTTTTAAAGGTAAGGATATAAATGTGGGTGTAAAGTGATACTATTCTGTGTAGGTAAGTGTGAATGCAAAGAATATATATATATATATATGTAAGTGTGAATGCAAGAAAATTGGAAAAGGTGGGTGTAATGTTTTTTTTTTCCCTAGTACTACACGTAGCCCACCCCAATTGTCAACATCCCTTATCTGTTTTGCTGCCCAAAAGTCTTCTCCTTTTATTATTTTCTTGGCTGCATCTGAAGTCCAGCAGCTCCTTTCTTCTTTCTCTATTCCTCTTTCATTCTTTTTGTTTCCTTCTTCTCCCCTTCTTACACGGCAGCCCTCCCTCTTTCACCAAAGCATTTTAACCCTCTCTAAAGAAGAAATTAAAGGGTTAAGACTAAAATTTCAGCTTCAAATTGTTGGGGGTAAGAAATCAAAACGTTATTTGTTCATTTCTACTACTTTAACTTCTATCCTGATTTTATAGGCTGAATTATGATTCTGTTTTAGTGGTTTGATGGTTTGATGATATTATGGTTTATTGAATGTTTGATAACATATTTTAGTATGTTTATTAAAGGTATAAAAATACCCAAATGGAATTAAGGCTTATTGCTATTTGTTGATGATTTTGTAAGAATATGTACTGAAGCTGTCTCTGTGACAGATTTGGTGTTTACAATAAGAAAAATATGTATTAAATCATATTCTGTGAATTAAGAGGCTAGGGGTAGTTTTTATGAATTATAAGACACACATGGTTGTTTTGGAATTGGTCTCACAGCCTTTGGATGAGTAGAAAAATAATGGTTTAATTTCTAAGTTGCATGAATTTCTGTCAGGACATTTTTGAGTATGCTGTCTTGCGTGATTTTTAATAAATCATGGGTTGATTCTTTGACTCCGAAATTTTTATGGTTCATACTGGACATACAGGGGAGTAGTTCTGTAAAATTTCATGACAATTGGATGTGTGTAGATAGCCCGTTTGTATTTTACAAATGGGGCGTATGCTGCTGGAATGGGCAGTGAACAACATATACTACCCCTGACTTTGTGGATTTTAATTCTCAAGTTAGGGTGTATGTTTTGATCTATAATTTAATATGATTATTCCTTGTTATGTTAGGATCATATATGAATTTTATGAATTGGTTTCTCTATAGTTTGGATGCTTAATATGTTTGATGATTGTATCATATGCTTTGGGGAACTTTATGTGATGGGAATTAAGTTTTTCTTGAGTTTGAGAGTTAGGTTGTGTTTGAGGTATAAGTTTATATATTAGGAAGAGTTTGTCCGTAATAAGTCTTGGTTTTTCTTTTAGGTGACGAGAACGAGAACACGGATACTTGAGCTCCTCGTGTACATTCTCTCGCGCCTTCTGTTTTCAGGTAAGGGACTTGTGACATGTGCTTTTGATAAGTATAAAAATTATCTCAAAACGTATTATGCATTAAAGCTTTTGATTAGAGATATTACATATATGCATGATTTAAGTAAAATACGTGTTCGTGAGTTGTTCAATCTTATATACATAATAATTCTAGCATATTGATGCTATTATTCATATCACGAACATGATATTTAAGAATGAAGTGGATATGCTACTATTATGAAACATTATGTAAAAGCAAAGTTATCAGGAAAATATAGTTTTCGGGTTATTCCTTTGTCATGTTCTGAACTCAGCCAGTAGGGGTTATAGTACTGGCATTTCCATGGAGATTCTGATTGGCCATTATAAGTGGGACTGGCTCTGCTGTACCCGCCCTTGTTGGTAACAGCCAACTTGTGGAGGATGTCAACCTACCCCCATGGTTGAAAGTATGTATTATGATATGATTCCGGAATTACCTGGCATTGTGGGGAATGCTGGATGCCTGGCACTCTGTGCTGGAAGCCTCCCAAAGTTGTGACAGACTTACAATTGGATTAACTAATATGTATTACAAATGAACTATTAAGTTATTTGGAAATTATAAGAAAAGTATGATGATAAGAAAAGTATATTGAAGGTGTTATAAGTTTGATGAGAAGTTATGATAAAGAATGTTATAGTCTGTTCAAAGTTAAGATTACTGAATTATATTTAAGTTTCTTATTATGTCCTTTTATTTATTATATGAAAGGAAGATGAAGTATTTTTATCTGAAAGTTCATAAGTTATGTAAGAACAATACGAACAGTATGAAGACTATTTTATCAAATCTGGCATATCCATAAAATATTTGATTTACATGCATTCTTATTAAAGGCCCATGGAGCTTTAAAACCTTACTGGGCTTCGCAGCTCACCCTATTATATTTCAGTGCACAGGTTCTTCCTGGAAGCAGCGAGAGTATTAGAGGTGGCAAGGATTCTGTGTTTCCTCGTTTTGTTAGAATGTAGAGTTTTGTTGTATAGCAGTTAGCTCTTTTGTTGTATAGGAGGAATCAAGATATACTTGATCCTTGAGCACAGATGTAATTTAGTATCTTAGTTGTTTTGAACCCCAGTTGTATATCTTTGGGGTTAGGTTTGTAATAAGAGTTTTGCTAATCGTTTAGCTATGTAATATTTACCCTTATACCCTAAGTTTCCGCTAAGTGACAATCTTGCAAAGTTCAAATGAAATGAATTTTCAAGATTTTCATCTTTTTTGTATTTTGTGGTTTTTATGTAAGATATAAACAGGAATTCAAGAAAGCAATTCTTGATAAGCATCTTCAATTTAGGTTGGTTCGTGTTAATATTGAGGTAAACTTGATATTAACATGCCGGTCATGCTCTAAATCCTGAAGTACAGGTTTGGGTCGTGACACAAAGTTATAGAAACAGAGTTATTGTTTGCCAAACAAAATTTTTGCTATGGGTCCCACCATTTTTGAGTTATGATTTATGGAAACAGAGAATTGAGTTATCAAAAAACCCAATCCAAACGGGCATAAAGAGCCTGTTTGGCCAACCATTTTTCATCACTGAATTTCCATCACTCATCACTCATCACTCATAACTCATAACTCATCACTCATCACTCATCACTCAATTTTTCACACCCGTTTGGCATCATCACCCAATTTCCATCACTCAATATTTTTCACACTATTTGTGGGCCCATACATGTCAATCAGTGTAACTTTTTCTCTTTTTTTTTTTTTTTTTTTAAAGCTTCGGTGAGTTTAGGTATGGTTCGGTCTTCAGTTTGTTTTTTTTTTTTTTTTTTTTTAAGCTTCGGTGAGTTTGGGTACTAAAAAAAAAAAAAAAAAAAAACCCAGAACTGAAGACTGATCAAGTGAAAAAAAAAAAAAAAAAAAGTCAAAAGGTGGTCAAAAGTTGCGGCTGTGGGTCCCTCCATGTGTGTTTATTTACGAAAATGCCATTGAATTATGAGTTATGGAAACTGAAAACAGCCTTAGTTGTTTTCAGTTTCCATAACTCATAACTCAAAAATCAGAGAATTGAGTGATGGAAACAGAGTTATCGTTTAGCCAAACAACCTTTTTGCTATGGGTCCCACCATTTTTGAGTTATGAGTTATGGAAACTGAGAATTGAGTTATCAAATTTGGTTGGCCAAACAGCCTCTTAGTTTGCGTCTTTTTTTCTTTTATTTTTTTTATTTTTTTTATTTTTTTTTTTTTATATATTTTAGTCATGTTTTGGGTTTTCAAGAACTATTTCTTATTCTATTAGCAATAGTAACGTGTTATGATTTAAAATGGAGTAGAAAATTTTGTATTTTAGAGACCTTTGGCACTTGAAAGACATAAGAAATTGAGAAATATTAGGTGTTTGTGTTTGATAGGAAGATCGACAACCTATATATATATATATATATATATTTTTTTTTTTTTTGAGAAACCTGCTTCATTAATAAAAACTGAAATCAGCCCAAATCGGCTAAAAGTACATCAACTATTTGTGGTGGAACATCCTCCATCTACACAGAAAAACTATCAATAAGTCTCACATGTTTTGCTAGAAAATGAGCAACTAAGTTACCCGACCTACGGGTGTGAGAAAAGGAAACACAATTGCAAAAGGGTAAATAAAGCTTAATAGAAGAGATTAAATGGCCAAAAGATGAAAAAGACTCCTCTTCCTTTCTTAAGGCAGAGATCACCACCTTTGAATCTCCCTCGACAATAAAAGAGAGTAGATTGAGGTCCATAGCCAATGAGAAAGCTCGAACTGCTGCTAAAGCTTCGACTTCATCTGATGAGGATGGGAGCTTGATTTTCTCCGCCAAGGAAGCAATCACCTTCCCTTGAGAGTCACGGACTACCACTCCCACCCCTGCCTCCTCTGTATCAGCAAACACTGTCCCATCGAAATTGATCTTCAGAAGTTGCGGAGGAGGAGGCTCCCATTTGGGTCTTAACCTCTGGATTGGAGACAACTGTGTCTGAGCTACTGGCTGCACCTGTATAAATTCTTGAAGCATTTCTTTGGCTGACGAAAGGACCTGAGAGAGAGGGAAGGGCTTGCTGCTAGTTCGAAGTTGGTTGCGCCAAGACCATATCGTCCAAGCAATCACCGCGAACAGGTCTGGCTCCTTTCCATTCTGCAACACGAAGTGAGCAAGCTCGTAAAACTTAGAGAACTTTTTAGACCTGCAAAACAACCACAACGTGTCAGCTTCCCATATGGCTGTGAGTTCAGGGCAGTCCCATAAAGCATGATAACCATCCTCTGCCTCTAAATTGCACTTGCAGCACACATCTTCAGCAATGACTTTTCTACGGACCAAATTCTTCTTCACCGGTGAAGCTTCCTTACACGCCCTCCACAGGAAGTTGCATGAGGAAGGTAAAATATGTATATATATATATATATATATATCCCTGTAGAGATCAACACGTATGAGAAAGAGGGAGAGAGAATTTGGAGGTTTCTAAGGATTGTGGATCAAAGTTATAGATAATCTCTTCAGATTTTCAACCCAATAACTCACTTGATTAAAAATAAATAAAATTAGATGGGCACATGACGTAAAATTGAGAATTCAATTGAAAATCTAAATGGATTTTTTTCTCACATTTGGCTTTATATATATATATATATATATGATTGAAACGTTAGATTTAACAGTGTTCTTGGGCATGAATATAAACTTTTTAGTCTGTTAGGGGTGAATATCCCTATATTATACCTAGTAACTAGTTCTGGTAGGTGAGGCCAATTAACTACAAGTTTTATTGGGTTGAGACAGGTCCAAATGACTCATCTTTAGGAAGATTTCTTAAGTTATAAAAAATAAATAAAATTGTTAGATTTAATCGGTGTGCTTAAAGTTTAAGCTGGTAAGGGAATCGCCAATCAGTCTATTTGTGTTTATGATCACCATTTAAATTTCATTTCTTCTGTTACAAGTTTTTGTCTATATACATAAACACACATGAGGCTGTTAATCACTTCATCTTTTTACAAGTATAATTGAGTTTAATAATATTTGATTTCATTTTGATCAAGCCTTGTTTACGTTTCAGGGATGCTGATTGGAATCATGCCTTCAAGTTTTCATCCAACGTAGACTTCTTATCTTCTTGCATCCAAAAAACTGAAGGTATAAATTCTTTTATCTTAGAAAATAAAACTCTTTTGCTAAATGAAAATTTGTAGTAAAAAAATAAAAAATAAAAGAGATTTTTTTTTTTTTGGTACCTTAGGATTTTTTTTTTTCTTTTTTTATTAAAAAAATGGCTAGAATATTATTTCTATTCCTAAAGTTTGCATGAGTTTTTTTTTTTTCTTTTCTTTTCTTTTCTTTTTCTTTTTTTAGAATTTTTTGTTTTTGTTTTTGTCTTTAAACTATTGAAAACATTACACTTTCTTTTTAAAGAGTTTTTTCCAATGGTTTAGAGAGATGAAAATATGGACAAAAATGAAAGTTTTATAATAATTTAAGTTTTTTTTTTTTAAGTTTAAGCACAGAAAATTTGAACATTTGCAATAGTTTAGAAACGGAAAAATAAACTTTTTAATGTTTAGAAATGAAAAATTGAAATTCACATGGAACGAAGACAATATTTTTACCATATACTCTAGAGTTTTGCACTCGTTTGTTATCTCAGTTTTTTTTTTTTTTTTTTTGGTAACCGAAGTGTTCAAGTCTCAGCCAGAAACTAAGGTACCAGTCATTCGGACAGCTATATAGAGGTAAATTAGAATAGACTCATTAATAAATTTACCATGGTTTGATTTAACAGTTTGTGTCTACGGTATATTGCCATCGAGAAATTATATCTTTAGTATTATCATAATTAGTCACTGACTCATGCAATACATGAAAATAAATAATTATTTTGTATTGTAATATGGTATATAATTTTTTTTTTTTAAATTTCTTGAAGATAATTTGTTCTCCCTAAAAATTAAACAATTTTTATTCGGTCCAATTAGGTCTATTTCAGTCCAATTTGGTCCACTCGGTCCAATTTGGTCTACTCAGTCAATTTCGATCCCCTTCCGTCCATTTTAAACTAATTGGGCCTTAAGCTGATTTTTTTTGTAGGTTTTCTTTTCAAGTTTGGATTAAAAAAAAAAAAAAATTCCTTCTTAATTTCTGGGTTAAAAAGTATGAAATTTTATTATATTTTGTCTAAACTCTTTAGTAGTGAGTTAAAAAATACAAATAAAATAGATATTATAAATTAGAAATATGACCCCTAAAAATGCAATAAAACTGATAAATATTCAAAAGTCTCATTCGGTTCACATTGGTTCTATTCGGTCCAATTTGGTCCATACGGTGGTAATCAGTCTATTCGGTCCTATTTAGTCCACTCTGTCCACTAAAGTTCTATTCGGTCCATTTCGGTCCACATTAGCCTCATTCAATTCACATTGGTCCTATTATGTACACCTCGGTCCTTTTCACATTGGTCCTATTTCATCCAGTTTGCCCACTTTCGTCCTATTTAGTCCATTCTGTCCACTTTGGTCTTATTCAGTCTATTCTGTCCAATTTGGTTCTATTTGGTCCTACTCGGTCTATTATGTCCACTTTGGTCGACTTCAGTCCTATTCGGGCCATTCGGTATACTTTGGTTCTATTCAGTCCATTTTGTGCACTTCGGTCCTATCCAATTCACATTGGTCCACTTCGGTCTAATTTGGTCCTATTCGGTCCATTTTTCTACTTTGGTCTTGGTCCTAATCTGTCCATTCTTATTCCACTTTAGTCCTATTCAGTCCACCTTGTTGCTATTTGGTCCACTTATGCAAATGTCCAATTTAATATGTGATTAATACAACCATATCGCAAAAACTAAATGCAACGAAAAATAAATTTGACACGAGCTTTATGATTACGACTAGAAAAATCTTGACAAAAAAATCCACAACGGGTGATTTGAAAGCTTACCACCAACTTGAAAAATCCACTATGAAGATTGAAGTTACAACTTTCAACCATAAGGAATATAGACCAAATCCCAAAGTAGTAATTAGTAAAGTGGATTCCATTACTTGCACTAGAAGTTGGCTAGGATTACTAATGACAGTTGATTTACCCACCATCAAATTCTTCTAGCAACCAATAAGTAAAGTGCTACCAGTACCACCATTGTACATCCTCCTCATCTTACATTGCCTTCAGCAAGTTATAACAAGGAGGCTTCTAGAAGCCCATCTCCAAAAATCTGAGCAGCATATCCAATTTTTTTTTCCTTGCCGAATTTTCTCATTCTGTATGTAAATCTTTTTAAGTTCTAAATTTATCTGTTCACGGTGGGTTTCATTGTTGAACAGTAAGCTTTAGAAGGCGCTTGTGTACAGCAGCAGAAATGAAGTTTTACTTAAACAATTTATTTGAAGGACCTACAAGTGCCAAATACTGGAAACCTAACGAGAACTGTAATCTAACCTCATGGGTTTCTGGCTGTGAGCCGGGATGGGCTTGTCATGTTGACTCAATTGATGATGTTGACTTCAATAATGCAAAGGTCATCCCTGCAAGAACTTCCCAGTGTCAGTCTTGTTGTGAAGGTTTCTTTTGTCCTTATGGTATTACTTGCATGATACGTAAGTATTTGATATTCCTTTATATGCTTTCTTTCTTTAAAAACTAGGACAAGCCTCCAAATGTTGATTCATCTTATAGACAACAATTGCCATAATAAATTTAATCATTTAACCATTATTTTAACACTGCTCATGTGGTCTTAGACTTTCCCTTAATACGGGTCCAACATGTGATATTTTTAACTTTTTAAATAGAAGGTAAAGTGGAGATAGGGTTTGCACTAAAATGACCTTCTCTAATACCATGAGAAGTTAAGAAGCTCACCTATATATTAGATAATATATATATATATATATATATATATATATATATATATATATATGTATATGTTCTTTGATATCTCTCCTAGGAATCAAGTAGTACTTCCTTGGTTAATAGATGTCTCTGATGTTTCTTCTTGTTGTTGCCATTTGCTATCATGTTCTTGAAGCTTGCCCATTAGGTTCCTGTTGTCCCCTTGCAACTCTCAACAAAACGACTGGTGTATGTGAACCATAAGTTCAGTTTCTCGCCCTAAAATCACTTTTTTTTTTTTTTTTTTTAATGGTAGAATGACATTAGAGGTACTACAAATTTTACTACATATATAAGCAGTGTAAACTAGTGTGTCAATTTTGAAACACAAAACAAAACAATAATTTAGAAATTTATTTATTTTGTTGTTGCAATGTCAATTTGTAAGTCTTTTGTAGTAAAATCAATAGTACCTTTAGCCTTTTCCTTTATGGTAAGGCCTATTTGCTTACAAAATACTATATTAAAGATGATATATGTTTCTGCAGATATTTATACCAACTACCTCCAGGGCAGCCAAACCATACTTGTGGAGGAGCAAATATTTGGGCAGATGCTTCTAGTGGTAGTGATTTATTCTGTTCAGCTGGATCATATTGTCCAACTACCACCAGCAAACTTAATTGCAGTAGTGGATACAAAATTTTCCCCCATTATTGGTCACATAGCAACCATGTATAATGTTTTGCTAGTTGCAAACTTGTACTGTTTTTCAAATCATGTTTTGACTAGATAGTGGATATGTAAGGACTTCTATGTTTAAGCTATCATGATGTTCTTTTGATAATGAATATAATTGCTTTGTGCTGCCTCCGTGATTATTTTCCTGATAGCAATCCTTTTTTATGTTTTTCATGAAATTCTAGGCATTACTGCAGGATGGGATCTACATCCGAGGAAAGTAAGTTCTTTTCCTCAACACCCCTCTCTCTTTTCCTGCTAGAATTGTGAATTAGTTGCACATAATTTGTAGTGCTAATTTCATGTTTGTGCATGCCTTTGTGTAAAATACTATTTTGGTCTCATTTGCATAGAGTTGGATTTCCACAATTTATATGTATGCTGATCTTTTCGGAGTTCAAGTTTTGCTGTTCTGCAGGGTGCAAAGTGCATTTAACTCCTTATCAAGCATCTTGCAGAATGCTTCAAATTGAATTCATGTAGCCCAAACACTGCAAACCAAGATATTCATGTATATGGAATATTGATTTTAGTAAGTTGCTCCCTTTACTTCTGAACCATAAACTTTATAAATGATCTTGGCTGGCTCCATGTCCCAGCATCATTAATTTTTCTTGAAAAAAACTATGTAAGTATTAATGCTAATATACCAGAAACCACCTCTCTGCATTACACAATAAGAAGTCTTAGATCATCATTAAACTCTGGCTAACATCAGTTCAAATATAATATTAACCCCTTTCAATTACTTGTACAGGCTGGTTTAAGTACTCTGCTAATCATCATTTACCACTGTTCCAACCAAGTTCTAGTGACTAGGCAAAGGAGACTAGCCAAATACAGGGACGCAGCAGCCAGAAGTGCTAAGGAGAGAATAAAAGCACACCAGAGGTGGCAAAAAGAAAAAGATGCTGCTAAGAAGCATGCAAGTGAATTGCAAGCTCATCTATCAGGCGTTTCTCCTAAAAAAGATGTAAAGGGTCCCAAGAAGCTTAAGGTTTCGGATCAAGTTAAATCTGACATAGATGATGCTCAATTGCCACATCCACAGGACCACATCCAATAACTTTAGATGCCTCTCTTCCCTCAAATGTGACATCAGTAGAAGATAAAAAGGAACCTAATGAGATGATGCCAGAATTTGAAGATGACCAAGATAGTTTTCAGGGTTTTAGTATTGGAACTGGAGATATTAGTATCAAAGCAAATGTCCCAAAGAGAAAACAAACTAGTTCCCACAGTTTCAAGTATGCATACGCTCAACTTGAGAAAGAGAGAGCTCAGCAGCAAGAGTATGAGCAACTTACCTTCTCAGGAATTGTTAAAATGGTTAATAATCCTGAAATCAGGAAAAGACCTCTAATTGAGATTGATTTCAAAGATGTGACCCTTACCTTGAAAGTGAAAAACAAGCATCTATTGAGGTGTGTTACATGACTGCCATCATGGGTCCATCCAGGGCTGGAAAAACAACATTTCTTTCTGCTGTAGCAGGAAAGACAATTGGATGCATAATGACTGGTTCAATTCTAATAAATGGAAAGAATGATTCAATCCAATCATACAAGAAAATCATTGGTTTTGTGCCACAAGATGATATTGTGCATGGAAACTTGGACTGTGGAAGAGAATCTTTGGTTCAGTGCGAAGTGCAGGTACACCCCATTTAGCTCCTTGTTAACTCCTACTGCTTTTAATTTATACTCTGATTGAGGCCATCATCTTCACTTGACTAATGGAGATTTGGTGACAAGCTTTATCAACATGCCATGGATCAAAATTTATGTTCAAAAAGCAACAATCTTTTTCTTTCCTTTATAATCATCTCTAATCTTTGTTCTGCATGATGATTTTCTGTCAATCTTCCTGTCCTAACTGCTATATCTTTTTATTATGGACTTCTGATTGCAAAGACTATCCACTGACTTGTCAAAACCGGATAAAGTTCTAGTTGTTGAAAGAGTTATTGAGTTCCTGGGGCTTGAGACTCTGCAGTCATCATTGGTTGGAACAGTGGAAAAGCGAGAAATCTTAGGAGGCCAAAGAAAGAGAGTAAATGTTGGATTGGAAATGGTCATAGAACCTTCACTATTGATCTTGGATGAACCCACATCTGGTTTGGACAGTGCATCATCTCTGCAACTCATTAGAGCCCTTAGACATGAAGCTCTTGAAGGGGTAAACATCTGCATGGCAGTTCACCAACCAAGGTAACTCGTAATCACAAAGCCCATATGTCCCTTGAATTCTCTGATTCTCTCCTTGCGTGCCTTTGGTTGAGCACTTGTTAATTTGTTGAAAACTGGTTAAAGTATAGTTGTACCAAGAAATAATTAGCTTTTAAAAAGTTGTACATGTGCAAATAAGGTAAAATGTTAAAAGAAAACAATGCTGGCAAACATACATCAAATGTTTTACTCGAAGATTGTTAAGAGACTATAAAAGCATCGTTGGTCACTTACTTCTTTGATTTGACTCTTACTATTGACTACAAAGGATTATTTTTTCTGCAGAATGGGAAGTAATGCCACTTTTTCACATGTTAAATGTAGAGTTTTTAGATTGTTAAAAATATTGGTTTAGACCCCAGAGGGTTCAGCTACTAATTTTAATTCAATTGATTCACTTATTTATTTTGGTAGTTAATAATTACAGCATTCAAATAACAATCTGATCACAGATGAACATATGCAAAAGCATAAAGAGCAAACACCACCACACGGAGAACAGTATGTGTTCACAAAGTGAAAACCGTTATAGAAAAACCTACCAAGGTAAAAACACTTCGAGGGCCAAGCCCCAAAAAGAAAATCCACTATAAAAGGTTTTTGCGGTAAAGACTATACTCACACGACATCCCATAACATGTAGATAGACACTGTACCCAATTTCCTTCTTCCTACTAGCAACTGCAGACTCGTGCCTTGTGTCTTAATGTGATCCACTTCACAAACAATCGCCACTTCAAGAGCTTCCTGAAGATTTGCATTCACTCTGTGTTTCCGTGATCAAGATCCAACACACAGTAGGTGATCAAGTTGTTGGAATAATAATACCTCTCAAGGATGTTCAGTTGGAGAGGTTGGAAGACTATGGAATTCCCTCTCTAGATTTTCTCCCAATTTTTGCAGCCATCTTCCTCTCTTGAGATCAGGGTTCAATTTTGGCTTTTATTCATGCAGGGTTTGAGGTTGCTGTGGCTACAAAATCAGCCCTGGAAGTAAAAATCCATAACTTCCATAATAAGGTCTTACTCAACCAAATGTCAATCATGTGACTACTGAAAATTTCTATCTGGAATTTATTTTTGCTCAACCGAGCTCTGGATTTTTCTCGAGCGAGATTTTCAGTTTTGCACAGTGAACAAAAGCTTAAATCTTCAACCCAAATTGCACCCTTACATGGTACATAACTCAAAATTACAACATATTTTTGTCATGAAATTAACCAACACTAAAATCCTAACTGATTGGCTTTAAATTCCTGCCAATGAGATGTGCATACAAACAACTAAAACAGAAAGCCAGTTTAGAGATTTCTAGCATTAGCTTCTAGCATCAGTTTTAATTCATCACCCCTAAAGCAATATGCACTGGAAGGTAGAGATATAGAACTTCTTGAAATATTTACCAGGATCCTGCATAGGCTGAACAGTCTTGGTTTATTACCTTGGTTCTGAAAATTATTATAAATCTCGTCTTAGATTCTATGCATATTTTGAGTTTGGTTGATTGTGGGTTTAATTTTCTTCTGTTATTTATTAATGGGTGAAATTTCTGCTTCAGCTATGCCTTGTTCAACATGCTTGATGATTTGATACTTCTGGCAAAAGGTTGTCTTACCGTCTATCATGGACCAGTGAAGAAAGTTGAAAAATACTTTGCTGGCCTTGGGATCCATATCCCAGAGCGTGTAAATCCTCCAGACCACTTAATTGACATTGTGGAGGGTGTAGTGATACCAGGTGGCAGCTCAGGAGTGAGTCATGAAGATCTTGCAGTCAGATGGATGCTTCGCAATGGGTACTCACACCCCCTGATATGCAGCAGTTTGGTGCTGGACTTGCTAGGTCTTCAATAGATGTAATTCCAGTCAGTGAAACCAATCCTGTTGGTTCTGGAATGAAGGTACATTCTTTTGCTGGAGAGTTATGGAAAAGTATGAAAAGCAATGTGGAACTGCAACGGGATAAGATATGACTGAATTTTTTGAAGTCCAAGGACTTAACAAACTGGAGAACTCCAGGTCTATGCCAGCAATACAAATACTTTGTTGTGAGGTAAATAATTGATCATGTTTCCAGATAACCTTGAAATCACACTTTTTTCAGTTAATTGATTTAGTGAAATCTACAACCTGGCACCTGGTATCTGGTTAGCATAATAAAATTCCCAAAATCTAAAACATGGTTCTTCGAAATTACTAGGAAAGAAAAGGAAAAATGTGATAGAGCTGTTCTTTCTGAAGCATTTTTAACTTCTAGAAAATTGCCCTCCTTTGCCATGTATTATCTGAGAACCCAATGGAGGGTAAATGATTGTTGGTCATTCCAGTGAGTCATATTCCTTTAAAACATAATGCCATGTTAGTTCTCCATACCCATAATAGTACATTTTATTTAAATGATATGAAAATTTTGAGCTACCCCTACACTGATCATCAGTTCCATACTGCTATCTTTTCATTAGAAGTTGAAGCTTGATCTTCTCTATGCCCATGACATTTCAGGGTTGCTAAGCAGCGACTACGGGAAGCTAGAATGCTAGCAATGGATTATCTGATCTTGTTACTTGCCGGAGCTTGCTTAGGATCACTCATTAAAGTGAACGATCAAAACTTTGGTGAAGATGCTTATATTTATACCATAATTGTAGTTTGTAAGTCCCATTATTCACAGTTAACCGCTTGGTATGACTTTCTTTGAATTGCTTTGTTGATTTATACAAAATATATATATATATATATATATATATATATATATTAGTAGTGGTACATACTTGATTTGAGAAATTTGAATTATTGTTTCTCAGTTAAACAACAAACTGCGTTCTTTATTCGTCCTAAAATCTGCAAAGCAATAATCAGTAACAAATTAAAAATGTCAGATTTGGCTATAATGAATGAGTCTGATTGCCTAGTCAAATAAATTATATAGTACTACCTGGAATCCATATGCACATACACGAAGGTTACTTACTGTGATCTCTATTGCTGATTTCAGCTCTTCTATGCAAGGTTGCGGCTTTGAGAACATTCTCTCTGGATAAATTACACTACTGGAGAGAAAGTAGTTCTGGCATGAGCAGCCTAGCTTATTTTCTCTCTAAGGATACAGTTGACCATTTTAATACAGTAATCAAACCTGCAGTATATCTCTCTATGTTCTACTTCTTCACGAATCCAAGATCTAGCCTTGCAGATAATTACTTGGTCTTGTTCTGCCTTGTGTACTGTGTAACTGGTACAGCCTATGCATTTGCCATCATTTTCGAATCAGGCATAGCCCAGCTGGTGAGTAAAATAAACACACATAGAAGAAAATATCAGCTTTCCAATTGTTATATAATTTTAATTTCACCTACAAGGCACTGTCTCTTGCAGTGTTCAGTTCTTCTTCCAGTTGTTTTGACTCTCGTGGGGACACAGCCAAAAGAGAGTGAATTCATGAAGATTTTAGCGAAGTTTTGCTACCCTAACCGGGCTTTGGAAGCATTCATCATTGCAAATGCTGAAAGGAAAGGCAGAATCACACTTCCTGTAAATAAACTTACAAATGTGTACACTGACACTGTATATGTGTTGCACCCATTCTGCATGGAACTTGCTTATGGAAGAGTCTAACCAAACATATATCTTATATCAATCTATATATTATCTAAAAGCTGAAATATAATATTTATTATCATTACACTCTTGTTGAGTCACATCAACATAATATTTCGGTTCACTTTGTCTACTTTGGTCCATTCAGTCCATTTTAGTCCGATTCGGACCATTATGCTCTCTCTCTCTCTCTGTTTGAATGCGTCTATCAATTATTTGAATAATATTAATTGTAATTATGTGATAAATTTTGATTATCATGATAATCTCCTTAAGAGAATGTGAAATTTGAAACTTAAAAATTTTAGTTGTGCAAAAAGAAATTAGTAAAATATAATACATAATAACAATAATTAGAAGAATATGGACCACTTCAAAAAAGAATAATATCAATTAAAAACACAAAAAATAATAAAATTATATATTTATAAAAATAGAGAGATGATAATTACTTTTAAAAATTATTTAATTTTTAGGGAGAACAAATTATTTACAATAAAATTTAGAAAATAAATTATAAATTGTAAACGGGTTTGCAACTAATTACAGTCAAAGTTTCCAGCAAACCTATATTAAATAGCTTGACTCTAATGCAAACATATCTCAAGTGGGCCATGAATTTCTAGATCAAGCCTGAAATACACTTGAAAATTTCTTTTTCTTTTTTAATATTTTTGTTATTAAGTAAAGATGTTATTACCATTATACTATTACTTTTAAATCGTAATACGATTCAAATATTCATGTTTGTGAAAAAGGCCTTCTTCGTCAAGATACTTGGACGATGGAACAACCATTATTAGGATAATTTAGGATTTGTACCTTCTTTTTTCTCCTAAAGAATTAACAGTTTCCTTGGTGCTACTTATTGGATTTGCACTGCAGGTATAATGGAGTGTGGCTGATTACTCGGTGTGGCCTCATTCTAAAGAATGGATATGACCTTCGTGATTGGAACCTATGCATATTTATCCTTATAGGAATCATTAGTCGTGTGATTGCATTTCTTTGTATGGTGACCTTCCAAAGGAAGTGAGACCAGACTGACATTCTTTTATAGTATAAAAATGCCAAGTTATTTACCAATTTTAAGACTTACAAATTAACATGACAATGAGTCATTGTTTCACTTTCACAACATAATAAATAAATATCCAAATTACTTCTTCGTAACTGATGATAATGAGTTTGTAAGTTTTATGTTGTAAAATTTATAAGGGAAAAGTTAACTAATGCTCTAAGAACATTGGTTGAACATTGGTTTGAAGTTTTATCAGCTAATCTGCTGGCAAACTTCTACTTTCCAAACACTGCTAATACTTTGCAAGTCCATTATCATTTTATTTTAAATACATTCCAAATTAGAGATATCTCTTGAGTATTGAGTGGGCTGAAAATTTGTAATGAAAGTTATGAATATATATTCCTATGAACTTTTACCATAGTAATGAAAAGAAAGGCAAACAAAATACATGCATACACAAACAAACAAAAGGAAAGACCTGTACAAGGAGAGGAAACATGGGATCGTTTCTAATTGTCTAAACTTTTATCTCAAGCTGATTACAAATTAGTTCAGCAACTTTTATTCCATCAAATTTTGTAAATTAGAAGAACAGGAAAGTTAAGAACTTGGTGGATAAAAATTGCAATTGGTTGCTTCAATAATAATATACTGGAATCCAAACAAAGGGATATAAGATGATTGAGCATCAACCATTATATATCTTCTTTCCTGTGATGAATTGAACATATCTAAAGCCACTTTTATGTGAATAAATAATATAACACTTGTGACATTATCGAATTCCTGAGGTACAATTATTGGGAAATTTATGTCCACTTTTCTTTCCCTTTTTCTTTATAAACCAGGTTGGCTGAAAGAAACCATAACATATCGGGGTCGTCATTTTTTGTTGAGAATATATGCAAGACTTATGACTCTCAATTGCTAGTAAAATTCATGCCGAATAAATACATGGTTGGAATATTTTTTTAATGGAAAAAAGTTTCTATACTCTGTCCAAACATTTTGGGGGCAAGAAGTACAGTGGGATCATGCAATCCATCCCAAATTCATATTGATGCCACCCTTTTTTTGACATCCCAAAGTTCAGACTTCATGATCTTTGTTAACTGACAGCTTCCTATAACTTGGATGCGTCACAACTCTTGACTACATCAACATGCCAAGCCATACAATCAAGAGTGACTGTCATTGCTGCTGATGATAACCCAAAACATCAGTTCACTGAAATATAGTTCTCCAATTTCTGAAGAATAAGTGGGTTTTTTAGAGGCAAAGACTATGAAAAAGATTTCAGAAAAGTTTACCCTATCATATTGCAGATGGTCATTTCCAAATAATATCTCCCAAAAATTTAAGACCTGGAACACCTCTAATCTCTACATCTACTAGTGGTGCCTGGATCAATTCCAAGCTGGAGAGTTCTGTGTCATTCCGAATCATATCAAGAGCACGCGACTGATCCTGAAATATGTAAAAAAAGAATACTTTCCATTTCAACTATCCCCAAAAATACAGCAAAATAAAGAAAGAAAAGTAATTCAAACTACACAATGTTTTCTTCTAGTGTAAAAAGCAAATGCTCACAGTGTTCTTGCATTAAGCAGGTTATCACAATCAATACATAATAAAGCATATAATCTGCCAATAAGTGTGTATACTGATTAATACCTTTCTTTTCATTGCACAAAACTTGCAGTCTGAGGCAGAAGGGGGAAGGATCTGATTAACAATAAGCCTCTTTACAGGAACATTTTCCTTCTTCAAGGAGGCACGCAACCTAGAAGACTCACTAACCGCCATTACCTTGCAAAAATAGAAAAATGTGAGTAATTAAGGTAGAAGCATATAGCCCAAACTATTCACTCAATAACAAGCTAATCAGCCATCCTACACTCATGTCAACCAACACTCGATCCATTTGAGGTAAACTTAAAGCAAATGGAAGTACCACAGAGCAAATAAAGTAATAAACCATTTAGATGACAAGAAAAACAACTGGTATAGAACTACTTCTAAAGATTCTCACCGTGGGGATTGTTACTATGACGAACTCAGTTGAATCTATGTCACGAAAAAGCTCACGCACTTTTACCATCCTCTCCCGCAGTTTCTCTAACTTGTCAGCCTGCATTATAAAGCAACATTAGGATATTTTGTAAATCAAAATCAAAATCAAAAAAGAAAATGCAACACCAATTCCTAGTAACATAAGGCTGACCGCATCCGGCCGGGTTTCTTCTTGCCCAAAAACAGATTTGATGGCTGAGGTGGCCGAAGCTATTTTCTGTCTGAACTGCAAGAGCCAATTTGAATGGGAAAAAAAATGTCAATGAAAATGGAAAACAACACTAGAAACATTGCGTTGGAAGTAGTATGGAGAATAGTTTTAAAAAATCTCCTGAATTTGTAAGAAATGCTTACATTTACCAATCCAATCCAATAAGGTACAATCAAGTGATTACAAGTAGAGTATAATTGAAAATGTTCCTTACCTACCCACAAAATGGAAAGTTAACATAAATAGCATCACAATTTTTTTGTCAAATGAGTCTAACTGGAAGTTTGTGATGAAGCAACATGTCAAAAAAAAAGGCAATGCCCATGGGACTCTTAAATCTAAGATATGATACTTACCGACAGTGTTGAAAACAGAATGATGAAAGTCTTGGCAATAAGTAATATGGGAAAAAATAACTCAAAGGGGGAAGAGGGGGGGGGGGGGAGGGAGAGAGAGAGAGAGAATGTCAATGATGTCTGAACATAGTTATATGGACTAAAGGCATCAAAAGAAGGGGGAGAGTCTTGGATTCTTCCCTCTTTGTCACACACACACGGATGGATTCTTCATCACATGGAAAATCAACCATTGTCTTCCATGTTCCACTTTCTTAATCTAATAACATGACTTTGTCCAAAGAATATTATGGACATCATGATTCTCATAGTTAACTTTACACCAATGGATAATTTCAAATCCACCCATTTTCAATGTTATTTCCAGAATTTTACAGATTCCTCTGTATCACAGTTATGATCAGACCTCTCTCTCTCTCTCGCTGTGATTATCAAAGCTATTCAAAGCTGTTGCCTTAGGGAGATATATTGTGTTGTACTCTTGTTGTTTATGAGTGGTACTCTTCTAGACGAGTTTGGAATTTCAAGTGAAGAGGTATCCCTATCAGCTGTCACCATTGGAATATTCCTCATCCGGTTGTAGCCACATCTCCCATATACAAGTAATGAATTGTCTAAGGGTTAGTATCTAAGAATTTCCAGCTCCTCCTTTTACGTACAATATCTTTATCAATTATTCTCTTTCTTTAACAAAAGCAAAAGAATACAATCTACAAACTTAGCTTAGAATCAGCACTTTGACTATATTGTCATCACATTCTTTAAAAATGGCCAATTAAAAGCTACTAGAGCTGGAAAAAAATTTATTTAGTTGCTTTTCCATGACAAAGAGAGCCAGAAGTCAACTTTGGTCACGCATTATAGTCAACTTATTATAAATTATCAGAAATATGTATCCTGCTAAAAGAATTAAGACACTGCAGACAACTCACATTCTCACCATGAGTGATAATTTGACTTTTATAATCATTAAATTCTTTTTCTTTTTTCTTTTTTTTTTTGGGGTGGGGGCGGGGGGTGTGGGGGGAGGGATTGCTGTAGGTTATTCTTACTCCCCATCCACATGGCTACCTTCAATATCTTGCCTATGGAGGCATCCAGGAAGTCTGGCAAGGACAAAAGACGCAAAGTATGACCCTGTCAAAAATAATTCATTAACTTCAATAGATATTAGACAACATGCATGACACAGAACATTTTATTATGTGCTTACCGTGGGTGCAGTATCAAAAACTATACGAGTAAACATGTTATATTCCTGTGATTCCAGAAATTGAATAACCTGGCAAGAGGATTTCTAGTTAGTAAGGAAGCAAGGAAACTAAAAATATTTATTGTGCAAAACACTGAGCTAAATAAGAACTGCAGATAATACATACCTTGGATATTGCCATAGCTTCATCCAAACCAGGGGGAGGTGTCTCAAGCAGCTCTCCTAGTTTTAGCTCTCCTAACTTCATCAATCAAAAATACGTCAATCAAAGAGAATATGGACTGTGATCATTCAAAAGTCAGGACATTCTTTCTCTTTCTCTCATTTTTATTTCTTTTTAAAAAAAAAATTAAGGTAAGGTATATCATAAACTGTTGGGAGGAAATTTATGATGGGGAAAAAATCCCGACTTCTCAGGACTTGACCTCATTTTGCACCATAAGTGAGCAGCTCTACTCGTGCATGTGCGGGTGCATGCATTTGTACACTTACAGAGTCACCCAAGGAGAGAAATAAAACCGTGGAAAAACCACTCCACTCAACTCAATTCTGGATAAATGAAGTTCTGAAGTTATTCTAACTGTAATATAGGGTCCACCATTGAGAATAGCCCTGGTGTATTGTTATAGTGTTCATATTGAGTAAAGATACTTATAATATAAGGTTATGTTGCAATATCAAGAATTCCATATAGAGCTTTACCTGATCAGCAAGCATTCCAAGGCCCATACCATTCATGAAATCCTGAACCCCAGTTCCACCATTTTTCTGAGTTGCACTGCGGAATTCTTCCCTAGCCTTCTCAGGGTTTATCTGGCATAGAACTAATGAATTTAACTTAAAGAAATAAGAAAAAAGAGGGGGGGGGGGGGGGGGGGGGGAGAGAGGAAGAAGAAAAAGAATAAGGACAAGAGAGAGGATAATCATACAGACATCTTTCTATACCTCAAGAGCAAACAATGGAGAATCAGGTCCTTCAACTGGTACCAGTGTCCCTCCAGTCAAATCCTATGATAAATAATACAAGTACATACTCAATCCAATTAGTGAAGTGCTACTTGGCCAGCAGATATTTTAATGCAGAACAAGAAGAAAAAAATAAATAAAAACCTGAGCAAAAGAATCACTCAAGGAGTGTGCAGGATCAGTGGAAACCACTAGAGTGGGGTGCCCACTGTTAGCAAATTTTACTGCAAGTGAGGCAGCGCAACTCGTCTTCCCTACCCCTCCCTTTCCACCTAGCATGTAATACTTCCGCTTGGTCCCAGAAACCATATCATCAAACACAGTAACACCTTCAGCAGGAGTAGACACTGATCTCACTGCCAAAAAGTAGTACACAATAAATATTCATTTTTAACATCCTAAGAAGTTTTTCAATTGGATCAAATTCTTCTCTCTTTGGAACATTATTCTTTGGAACTTCTGGGGTGCATAAAATGAAGCAAAATTTGAATCATTACAGCTATTGCCTTCTAAATAAATAAAAAATAACATTAGAACTCCCCACAAGGAAAGCGGAAATTTTCATTTGCTTCTTTTCGTCCTTATACAAAAACCAAAATTATGACTTATTTCTGCTTGTACAGAACCATGATCCTAAATCATGATGTAACAAATAAAATGTAACAAATAAAAACTGGGTCATACATAAAGGCCAATGGGTAATTGGGTGCAACTTCATGTGCTAGTGACTAACATAAAGGTACATCATCCAACAACTTTCATTCTGGTTTAAGTGAAAAAGAAGAGAAAGAAAATCAAGTCTATGTTTCTCTTATTATATCTTAAAAAATGAAACCCAGGCTCATTTAAACGATTTTTTTTTTTTTTTGGGGGTAAAATAAAATTTTAGATTCAAAATTCGGTTTTTCCCCTTCTCCTATATTTTCTTGATAACAGGGTGAAAGTTACAGTCTAAATGAATAGAGAATCAATGAATTCTACAATGGAACGTATCTCATTATGACCCAAAAGCACAAGACCATTCAAACAAAGTTCTTAGGAAAGAAAATTATAGCAAAATAACCGAGGCCTCCACACCCTCAAAAGTATGCTTGTTCCTTTCCATCCAGAAAGTTCACAACAGGCATAAAGGAGCTAAGTTCCACATAACTGAAGAATATTTTCCAAACCAATCCATCCATCCAGAAAGTAGCTCTACAACATTCCTGGGCTTCACTATTGTTCAACAAACACTGAAAAGGTAAAAGTCCACAATTTATAGGTAATGTCACGATGTCAAAACAGATGATCTACGGTCTCACCACTGCTTCTACACATACAACATCAAATTACTAGACTAATGCCTCTCTTAACAAGGCTATCAACAATTAGAACCTTTCCCCACGCTGCTGTCCACACAAAAGAAGCTACCCTCTTTGAAGCCTGTGCCCACCAAATACATTTCAAAGAAAATGTGTCACTGCGCTTGTGCCTCTTATAGCATCGTAGTATGACCTAACATCAAATTGACCATCACTACTCAATCTCCACTTCATTCCGTCAGGACCCTTGATGCTTGAGAGATTTATTCTTTTCTTCATTCACACTTTTTTTTACATGGAATTTGATTCAATCGGCACTTTGTGATAGCCTTGTTAAAAATAATAATAAAATAATAAAAAACCAATCTTTCTATTCTGTTACCAAAAAAATGTTCTTGAAACTCAAATGGACCTTACTAAAATCTGTGTTCTGCCTTCCTTATGCAACAACCAAATGAAAACATTAAAACTTTTTTACCCCTTACCCTCCATAATTACCTTTTGTTCTATATTTTATCATTTCTTCTCCCATAAAGAATTAGTTTCCACATTTTTTTTCCCTGCCTCCTACGTGCTTACTTCTATTCAAGTTCAACCAGACAATCCACCAATTACAACCAAATATTTTTTTTTCATTGAAAACAGACAATTGGTTGTCCCTACAAAAGTATAAATTTCATTATGTAAACCCCAGAAACACTCAAACCAATTAAAATCCCATTGAAAGTTTCAGTCTTCATGTTGACATACATACATATGAATACAGATACAATTTTACCAGCAAAAAAAAAAAAGACCCCCACGAAATAAATCACAACTTAAAAGAATTGGTATTGAAAAAGATTTTACCTTGGAGTGATTTTGTGAGAGGTTTGCTTGTGGTGGAAAGTGAGATAAAGTTGAAACTTTTGGTGAGAGAAAATGGTGTGAGGGTCTTGGGTGAGGAAGAGACCAAACCCACCATGGCCATTGAACTTCTTGAAGCTAAGCTGTGAAGAGGAGCTGAAAAAGTAGAGGGAACAAGACGAGTAGCCATAGTTTTTTCTGGGAGAAACTAGAAACTGTCCTCTGGCTTTGGACTCTGGAAATTAAAAACCTTCTCTCATTTCCATTTTCTGAGCCCAAAAAAAAAAAAATCCTCAATTGTTTACTGCTATACGACAGGCACTATTTTGTCGTGTGAAACTAGTTGTTAATAATTACACGACGCCTGTCGTCTACTTTGTAGGACAAAAATTTTAGCCAAATCTAACTCAAAATTTCGCCTTTTCTAGTTAGTGTAATCTCTTTCTTAAATCTTAGTATTAGCTTACTTGGCTAAAAAGAGCCTTGTAGCACCAAAAATTATACTGAATTTTTTTTACTCTTTTTTAAGTTGAGTTGTAATTAACCTCACTTAGATCCATCATGGTACAAAGATAAAGCGGATATGCGAAATTCTCGGAGTCTCTAAACCTTTTGGAGGTGAAAAAGTGTACTTTTAACGAGTATGATAGTTGTTTATTTTATAACTTTATAAGTTTTGTAACGCTGTGACATTCTATATGCAATATCATTCAATACTTGTTGTCCTCTAGTAGGATGTGGGAATGAATGTGCCAATTGAACTAAAGATAATTGGTTGCTCAATGCTATTCATATTTGTCATATATCTTGGCTCAATTGAAAGTTTGATTGAACTAAATTAATTTCGATATGCTGATTGCTGACTTGAATTCAATTAAAACTTCGAGTTTGAGCATTCGTAAATCAAGGCAAGTATTTAATTATCTCCACTTTCTCTAATGCTTCATTTCCAACATAACACACTTGCCTGCCCTCGTGTTCTCTACAAAAACAAGGAAATCATTTTCATCTGCTTTGTTCAAACCATTTCAAACACACTAGGAAAAAAAATCCTCATCTTTCCTTTATAGTATTAAGATTGGATATATAGAAAATTCATTGGCTATGAAGG
The DNA here is from genome assembly GCA_029955455.1 of Quercus agrifolia. NCBI lineage: Eukaryota > Viridiplantae > Streptophyta > Magnoliopsida > Fagales > Fagaceae > Quercus > Quercus agrifolia. The sequence goes on along the minus strand of JARQAD010000004.1, from coordinate 10,086,687 downwards.
TGCATCTGTCACTCGGCTCATCGATGAAATCATAATAACTGATTATAAGACGTGGAATCAAATATTCATATAGAGGTGGGAGATGGAAAAACATTCAGACATCATCTGGCTTGTGTTTTTAGCTCATGATGGTTCAAAACTTCAAATTCTGAATTGACCCTACCAAGTTGCAGAATAACTCCCATCTGTATGCACATTGAATGCGTGACCACCCTCTTATGCCTAAGAGGGCCTTCATGCTAACATAAACAGATACACTACCATAATAATAATAATAGCAATAAGTTATCCTTGGAAAAGATAAAAACTGTTGGAAACTTTATTGATTACAATTAAGCAATTGGTGTTTGTCATTTTGTAATCCTCATGTTTACATTTTCCATCTTCATTCAATGGATTACCAGTGTTTTAGCTGACAGACGCAGCCTGGCATTTTCATTAGATTATCAAGTGGATAATGCTATGCATAAACCATTTGTGATTGCGTATATGAGTAACATGTATAGGCAACTTAATTTTAAAAATATATCCCCAAAAAAAAAAAAACCTTTTAACAAAACAAATAAACTGCTATGTAATTCTTACATAACTCAGAAACATCATCTGAAAACTGCTATGTAATTCTTTCAAGGTTTGCTTCCCGCTAAATCTTCAAGCGTCAGATTCAGGGTATCAACAGAACCTTTCTTCACCTCCTCACCACGAACAGCCAGATAATCTTCAATGCTCCCTGGTTGTCCAAACATTCCTAGGTGATCTGCAATCAGGTGTAGATTATTACACCCACCACACCGTGCCACCACCACCCCTTTATCATATGATTCGCGACAAACTGTCTTTACAGATCTTGTTTCACAGACCTTGCAAGTAAAGATCATGGCAAGATCATGCCTTGCGGATGGCTTCAAGTTAGAATTTGCAGTATACTTCACATTTGAACTATCATTACTGTTTATATTGGAGGGAGCATTTACTGAGTCACAATCAGGCTTCAAAGTGCCCATTTCATGATTTTCCAAATCTTCATTGGCATGGCTAGTTGGTTGTGTTTGTGTCTGAATCCCTCTTTGACAAAATTCGGATCTGCTAAAGGATGCATTTGCAGAAGAGAGAGATTGAAGAGATTGCCAAAAAGATTCTGCAGGAAAATAGACAGAGATGACTAAGATATCAAGCAAATAATATAAAAAATAATTCAAGCAGGAAAATATGTTACTTAGGAAGACATTCATCTAAACATTTAAATAACACAAGGAAACTTAACTGAACCAGCAAGGTCAGAAATAAACTCTTCTGCGGCAAAAGAGTATATTAGATCAATATAAGCACTTTGAACAGTCCTGAAGTACTCATCTCTACTCTATCTTCTATAAATGTTTCCACCTCCTAGGTCTCAACATCCTTGGTCACCACTCTAGTTTTACGATTTTAAGTAAAATGTTTCAGTAATGCAGTGGTGAAATGAGTATAGTGAACTTACTACATGATCATAGGACAACAAATAGCTAGTATCATTGCTCTTAAGTAAGATGTTTTGTTAGTATGGTAGTAACATGAAACTTGAGAAACACATCAATAATTCATCCACTTCACCAAAAGTTCAAGGAAGCATCTCAGTTTAAGGCCTAGAAACCAAGGAATTAAATAAATTTTAGTTTTAAGTTTTAACTGAGTTGCCAAAGATTATCAAAACGCATTCTACCACGCCCTTAAGATCAATACAAGGATGTCAAGGATATGTCTTCATCATCACAATATGATTCATCATTGCTTACTAGATTTTTAACAGAATTTCTCAATTTTTTAATTTTTAATTAACTGCATTTTTAATTGATGGTATTACTTTTTCCACCGAAGCTGGTAAGCCATCAAACTATTGCCAAAAGGGTTAAACCAAACCCCTAATAAAGACCATGTTCAATATTACCTCATAAAATTCAAAATTCAATCAACAAATATGAAATCTTAACATATTGGTACTTGATCTTCAGCCCACTCATGTGGATTAATAATGCAAAAGAATAATAAGCTAATAATCCAAAGTTTTCTCTCCAAACGTCAAATCAAATGTACCAGGTCTGATTCTCATAGTTGAAAAAAGCTATTGAGAATAATTATAATCCTTATTCAGTTGTTATCCCTTTGTAGCTTCCAACTCTATTTTCAACTCTTCTACACAGTCAATTGCGAGTTTGTTTATTCAAGGAAAACACAAAAAATAAATAAATAAAACCCACAGAAAAACCCTTCACCTGTTCAGCCAAGAAACTAATAATAAGTCAAAAAGACCAAATTTTTGCATTCAGTCGTTAATTTCATTCAACTTTACAAACTAAGACTAAGCCAAATTTTCATCTTGAAAAAACCAATTTTTAACAGAACTAAACACAACCCACAACCCAAAACCAGCTACATCTTCACATTGTTAGTATTTGTTTCAATTTACCTCAGTTTGCTTAGAAACCAAACATAGCATACGGTAGTTTTAAACTTCCAAAAACGAAAACATAGTAATCAGAAGAACATTAGTATTATCTTAATTCGTAGAAATCACCTTTAGATTTAGGGAAATGGGTCTGAAGCTGAGTTTGATTACGGACAAAGAGAGAGAGTAGTCGCTTCTGGAACATCCTGGCCGCCATTGTGAGTTTCGTAGGTTAGAGAAGCACACGTACGGTCAAAAAATTTTAGTGTTATTCAATGGAGGAAATTACAGTGTGCCCCGCAAGGTTTGGAATTTATATATTTCTCCCCCCAAGTTCAAGCTTTTTTATTAGTTTCCTTTGCATAATATTATGTTCATGTGCATGTTACGCAAGCCTGACCAAAGTAGATCGCAACGAAACAAGCGGCCTTGGATTAGGTTAGGGTGCTCTATTTTTTATTGGGACAGGAGAATAGTATTTTATATTAAATAATATCAAAACATATGTATCATAACCTAATAAATAAAAAGTAGGCTAAAATGTACTTTTGATTCATACATTTTGGGTCTATTTATAGTTTGGTCCCTAAATTGATTTCGCTCCTAGGTCAGTCCCTAATTTTCAAAAATAGTTTTTAAAATAATCCCTACCGCTAACCCAGTGACAGAAAATACTAAGGTGGCAAACAGAGTGCATACGTGACATGTTAATTGCTAAAGAGGCAAATAAAATAATATTAAAAAAATTTATTTTACTTTTAAAAATGACAAGTCATCATTTTAATTAATAAAAAATTCAAAAAAAATTAAACTGAAAAAATTCAAAATCAAAAACAAAACATAAAAAAAAAAAAAAACATTTTTTCAATTTTAAATAACAATTTATAGTTTCAATTTTTCTTGAACTTTCTTAAGAAACAAACATTAAGTTAACACCCCTTCTCATTCTAGGCTGGCATGTCTGTGTTTGTGTTTGTATCTATTTCATTTTCTTCTTTCATTTTTAGATAAACCAAAAAAAGAAAAGTCAAAATAAAAATAACTCAATAAATATGTGTTTGTATCTTTCTTTGTTCAGATCCTTTTTCCTTTTTCCTTATTTTTCAGATCCTCTCTCTCTCTGTCTCTTGGTGCGTATATGTGTTTGTATCTTTCTTTGTTCAAGCTTTCAATCCCTCACTCTCTCTAAACCTGACTCTCTAATCTTTGGGTTTTTCCAATTTTCTGTGGGGTGGTTGGTAATGGAGGTGGAGATCGGTGATCGGGGTGGAGTGGTTGGGGTGGAGATCGGTAATCCATAGGTCTTGGATTATGGGTTTGGTTGGAGATGGAGATGGAAATGGCTGGGTTTGGTTAGAGAGGGCTGGGTTTTTCTGGGTTTGGTCGGGGTGGAGATCGGTGGTCGAGGTGGTCGTTTTTGTTGAAGAGGGCTGGGTTATTCTGGGTTTGGTCGAGGTGGGTGGAGATCGGTGGTTGGGGTGGTCGTTTTTGTTGGAGAAGACTGGGTTTTCTGGGTTTGATCGGGGTGGAGATCAGTGGTCGTTTTTGTACTGTTTAGTTGACCGTGACTCGGACTGGGCTTCGACCAGGTGGATTCGGTGCTGTTGATAGTGAGTTAATGGTGGATTTGGGTTTGTTGACGGCAGATTTGGTGTCGTTGATGGCGGATTATTTGTTGTTTTTTGGATCGGGGTGTTGTTTGATGAAGTTCTGGGTTGGAGGTTTGATGATTTTTCTGGTTGGTTTTCTCATGTTAGTTTGGGTTTAATGAATTTTTCATGTTCTGGGTTTGATGAATTTTTCATGTTCTAGAGGTTTCGGTGGAGGATAGAGATTTTGTATGAAATTTTGCATTTTTCTGGGTTTGATTGTGCTCTTGCTCTGGAGTTGATTGTTCTTGGATTCGGAAGAACATTCTTGTGTTCTTAGCTAAAAAATAATAAAAGCAATAATAATAATAATAAAATCAGATTTAAAAGTTTGTTTTTTTTTTTTTTAATTTAGTTTGAATTAAATTGAAATGAAAAATATAAATTATTTTAACCAAAAAAAAAATAAATTATTTTTATTTTTTTAATTAAAATGACCCGACTTTTTTTAATTTAAAAAATGCTGACATGTCCTTTAAAAAATATTAAATAAAATATTTTATTACTATTTTATTAGTTGACTTTGGCACCTAGCACTTCCGTTTGCCATGTCAGCTTTTTCCGTAATCGGGTTGACGGCAGGTACGATTTTAAAAACGATTTTTAAAAATCAGGGACTGACCTAGGAGCTAAATCAATTTAGAGACCAAATTGTAAATAGGCCCAAAATATAGGGATCAAAAGTGCATTTTAGCCTAAAAAGTATGTATGTAAAAATAACTACTCACTAATATATATCTTTCACTTATTGAATTTTGATACAACTGACATGATATCATTTGATTCTCCAAATACCTTCTTCATTTGGTGAGAGTTAAGGCGGCTCAAAAATTAATGAAGTAGAAATACAAGAGATGACTACTGAAACACATGATTGATCACTCAAAATTAAAATCTTTGTAATACTTAACCTCCTTTGGTGGATTTCATTTTAACTCACACGTTGAAAATTATGTACACGTGATATTCATGTGATACTTGGCTGACTTAGATCCCCAAAGGGGTACTCAAAAAGACCAAAAGGCCATTCATTGTTATGTAAACACCAACTCTCTCTACCAAAAAAGAACAACCCTTATTCAAAACTCCAAAAACAACAAAGTTTACCAAATGAACGCTATCAATTTCTAAAGTTTGAAATGAATGTTGTTGATCCTTAAAGTTTACTAATATAATGTTTTGATATATATAAGGTGCCACTTCATTCTTAAAAGGACAAAATTTAACTACAAAATTAGTTGTAGCCTAAGCCTACAACCTTATTCAGTATTTTTTTAATGACGATGAATTTCGACAAATCCATCATTGGATCACATATTCTTCTTATATTCTCCATACTTGCAAAATTTCTAAAAAATTAAAGATCAATAATTATATCATCAATAAATTGTTTAAGTTGTAAGTTTTTGTAATTTAAAATTATGCATAAAATATGAACTTATAGATCATATAGTAAATAATATCCAATTGACACAAAATTTGACATATGTATTAAAAGTGTAAAGAACATACAATTCAACGATTAGATTTTCAAAATATATAGTAATGTTTATTTTATTGAGTAAGGTTGTAGACTTGTAGTCTTAGGCTACAATCAATTTTGTAGCTAAACTTTGTCATTTTTAAAATATCACCTTATCGTAAGAAAATTAACAAAAGTTACCTAAGCTATCAATAATGCTCAATTTAAAAATTTTAGAGACCAATAGCGTTCATTTCAAATTCCATCGACCAATAACGCTTATTAAGTAAATTTTAGAAACTAACTGTAGGGTCACAAATCGTAGCCCAAACCCAGATAGAAAAGGGGATGGGCCCAATAAGCCCAGTACAATAAATTTGTAAGAGAGTGGGCGAAAGAATTGGGCTGATAAAGGGTCTTACAACAATTAATGGAGGTTAGGAGTTTGTCCGAGGAGAATAAAACATATAATCAAGTGATAATCTCAAGTCCGAGGAGTAAGTTTTTGGATGAATTGATCATTTCAAGTGATATCCGAGGAGTACGTTCTTGGATGAAATGATTGTATCTAATGGTGTTCTTCCTAATGCTACAGTGATTCTTTCTCAATGTTCTTTCTTCATATTTTTCTCTTCTTCTTCTGAAGGTTTTACTCCATTATATAGTCCTTCTTTATTTAATCCCACCGTCCACTTGTCTACTATCTAGCTTCGTACTTGAGTTTTTTGTCTCCCTTCCCACAGCTTTTTGATTTTCTGGAGGTAAAGGTGGTTGAAAACACTGTTCAGAGGTCTTCTCCACATTAATGCGGCTAGGAAAGCTGCTGCAATGCATTTAATGCGGTGGTAGCAGTTTTTTCCCTAGATATTTCTGTGTTCTTATCCCTTCCGTGTATATTTGTAGTCTATCTTCGTCGCTGGAGCTTCCTGGAAGGTGGACTAAGGTAAGACGAAGCCCACTTCACTGACATATGTTAGATCCAAGGAGGATAATCCTCTCGGACCAACACCCTTGGACATTTACATGCTCTATTATTAGTTACGGAGCTCCCCCATGATTTCTTCTCCTCGGACATATTGTTAATAAAATGTGAGACTTAAGCCCAATGCAAAGGCCCAAGTTTTTGCTTCCCCACACTAACAATGTATTTTGACCTATACATATGGTTCAAACTCACGTCCATTAGATATGCTAAAATAGCATAAGGTCCAAAAGTTGCCCAACAAATTAACCACAAATAATACTCACATCAGCTTATACAAATTTTATAAAATAAGATTTAGCTACGGTGTTTGTGCAAATTTACAAGTCTCACTTATGTAAAATGTAAAAAGTAAATTTTTATGCTAAAATAGAGATAAATTTTTACAGGTAGAATAAAAACTTTCGATCAGAATAAAAACAATAGATTCTCTAACTTTGGTTGGCCAAGAACAATCCGTAGAAGATTGGTGATTTTTTTTGCTTTTGTCATATTCACTCACAAAACTGGTAATTCAAGTACATTTAAGTTTATTTGTTTGAGTGGACACGATAAGGAAGCCATTAATGTGTGGATTCTACTGGTCAAATTCAAAATGCATACTAATACCACATTCCAGTAAGAAGGTTCACACCAACATCAAAAGGTGGCCGTATATTTTTGCTACTCATCCTTTTACTAAAGGGGCTGTGGCTGAAAACGTGAGTATCATAAACAGAATTTACCCATGACTAGTATATGTCTCAATGTCTAGCTCAGTGAACATGCATGTCCAGCACTTGTAAGAATTAAAATATTCTCATATCATATGTATCTTCCTTGGCGGCAGACTTGTTAAGTCGATAGTCTTCTCTTGACTTAAGTCCCAAGTACTCAGGATGGATCTCTCTCCTGTGGAGTCAAGAGACTCAGAATTGGTCTGAATTGATCCTTTACTTCTTGTCCACCAACCAGGCCAAACCACATAAAAGTTTTACCAGACTGGCTCACGACGATTCTAAGCTAATGACAATGACATTTATATTAAAATCTATGCTTAGACTTGAGAATTTTTCTAAAGTAATCATGAAAAGGAGAAGAGGGAAGGATTAGTGGATTACTTTGAAAATTATTAACTGTTAAAAGCAGCCTACTTCTTGACTTCATAGAACATCGACATTGACGGGATTGACGAATTCGTCTCCCCAAGACGATCTCAGCGACACAGAAGAGCTAAACAAATACCCACATCACTGACGAAGGCAACCAGGCCATTCAATGCAGTCAATTATACCCGGAGCGGTTACAGAGCCAGCTATATGAACCATTGGAGCACATTGAAGCCACATTACGAAGCATAAAACGTTACCAAGAGGGACATTAAGGCCACCATAACTACCCAACGGCTAGAAGCTGTGAAAACATATATAAGGCCCTCACAATATCAACACGAGGTAGAGGATATACTCTGATAATTTTATTGTTATTCTACGATTTTGTTTTACCTTACAAAAAGACTCCCTTGTACTGACTTTGGCGTCAGAGACGTTGTGACAGACACCACATCGGTGACCATCTTGAGGGAGCTGCTCTACCTTCGGCATATTCAGACAAACTAGGGATTGGTTCCATCTGCCCACTCTGACCAACGAGTTTACGCTTCATCAGACATAATGTTTTCTTAATTGATATTGGACAAAATTTAACTACAAAATTGATTGTAGTTTAAGATTATAACCTTACTTAATATTTTTTTTATTATAGGTAAATTTTGACAAATCTACCATCAGATTACATCTTCTTCTTATATCTTCCATACTTGCAAAATTTAAAAATCAATATCTATGTCATCAACAAATTGTTTAAATTACAATTTTTTGTAATTTAAAATTATGTAAAATATAAGCTTATAGATCATATTGTAAAAATATTTAATTGACACAAAATTTAATGTGTATTAAAAGCGTAAAAAACATGCAATTCAATGTTTAGATTTTCAAAATATGTAATAATATTTATTTTATTGAGTAAAATTGTAACCTAAGGTAACAACAAATTTTGTAACTAAACTTTATCCATTGATATTACATCATCAATAAGAAAACATGACCATATTTATTTCCTACTCATTCTTGTATTATGCGTCAAGCTAAATATACAAGTTTAGCACTTCTTTTAAAATAAATAAATAAATAATAATAATAATAATAATAATAATAATATGATAATTATATTAAGAGAAGGGAGGATTGGAAACATTAAACATCATCATTGGAAACACCACAAAGTATCACTTAAGTGATATACATAAGATAAAATATGCAAGATCTTCATTGGTGGAGAACACTCAAGTTGACAATCCTTTATCTCGACTCCAAAAGCTTTATATTCAAATTACGTCTAAGGTTTGTGATTTTGTCAATTAGAATTCCTTTTTTTTTTTTTTTTTTGGGTAAACATCAATTAGAATTCCTAACTTATAAAAATCATTTATACTTAAAGTCTTTGCCCATCTCCATATTCATCTATATCATTACAGATGATAACAAAATAAAGAAAAACAAGAAATCATTAATAAAATTTTGCATTTCATCCAAGACTTTTAACTTTTTCACATCTTTTTTTATTTGTGCTTTTGTTTTTTTTTTTTTTTGAGAAACTTATTTGTGCTTTTGTTAGTTTGTCATTTGATATCAAAGTTGGATGGAATGACTAGTTCAACTCAAGTGAGCGAGTAAATTGGAAAAAGAAAAAATAATTAATTACTACTCCTAATTTTTTTTTTTTAAATCTTAATTACTAATTTGACTATTGAAGTAAAAAAAAAAAATCAAGGGATTAAACTAAACTTTAGCCTTATTTTTTAATTAGCCAAAAGTAGAAAGTCGACATATGTGTTGGAGTCTAATTTAAAAAAAATTCCCATTGAGTTAAAATACAATATCCAGGAACTCCTATCAATTTCTTTTTTGGAAAGTAAGAACTCCTGCCAATTTCTTCAACAGCGTGTTTGAAAAGAATCAATCAAAGCATGAGAGAACAAAACAATAACAACAAAGTAGCAAGAATTGAACACGCACAAAAATGTCCATTAAAAAAATTCGCACTCAACATAAACGAATGCCAACAAAAACCCAAAAAAAAAAAAAAAAAAAATCTTGTGTGTTATTCACATCATTTACAAGTATAAACAAAACTATAAATTCCTCTTACCCTCAAAACGAATCAATCTAACCCAAACTCATGCAACCTAGGGTTAAAAAAAAAAAAAATTTACCCCAAATCAAAATGATAAAAATATATAGAAGTCCAACGGTAAGTAAAGTTAAAGTCGAATAAGGCATCACCTAGGAATCACAAACAATTTATTTGGGTATTATATTTGTGTCCTATCTGCCTTTTCCTGTTATAATTTTTCAAAAATTACGAATCACCTGTACCAATGTCCATGCTTCCTAGGTCACCGAGGGGCCAAGGAAACCGAAAAATCGGTGGGTAAGCCAATCTGGTCAGCCCAATGCTGAGATTCCAAATACAACTTGGAAACCAAAAGTGCGACCCGACCCATATCGGGTCTCTTATTCGGATCCTCCTCAACGCACTCCAACGCCAACCTCACCATCTTCTCCGCCACTTCCACCGTGTACGAGTCCCGCAATCTCCGGTCGATCCATTTCCTCACTCCACCATATTCCCCACTCGCTTCCCTCGCCGTGTCGATCACGCTCAATCTCCTGTACCCGCCATTGTCGTCGAACGCGAACTTCAACACTTCTTCACCCGATAACAGCTCCAACACCACCACGCCGAACGCGTACACGTCGCTCTCCTGCGTCGCGAGTCCCGTCTGCTGAAACTCCGGCGCCATGTACCCTCTCGTGCCTTCGAGCTTCACTTCTTTGGATTTCTGCTGCGGCTGCGGCGGGTGTGTTTTGGAATTACCGGTGATCTCGCCGCAGAGCTCGGCGGTGCCGAAGTGGCAGATCTTCGCGTTGAGGGACTCTTCGGTGACGATCACGCTCGAGCTTTTGATGTGGTTGTGGACGAAGCTCGAGCTCTGTACCCCCGTGCAATGGTGGACATAGTCGAGCCCGTGAGCGAGGTCCGTGGCGATTTGCATGCGCTTCAACCAGGTGGACAACACGGTGAAGCTAGGGTTTTTAGGGTTTCGGAGACAGTCTTTGAGATTCGCTCCGGTGACGAATTCGTACACCAAATAAATGTAATTCCCCGATAGCGAAGCGCCGAGGAGCTTGATCAGGCTACTGTGGTGGATCCGGCAGATCGACAACAGCCTGTCTCGGAGCTCCGGCACCTCGAGCGGTCGTCGGAGCTTACGTTGGAAGACGGCGACGTCATTGTCGCGCAGATTGCACCGCCACGCGGCGGAGGTGGAGGAGGCGGAGAATTTATTGGAGAGGAAGTTGTTGGTGGCGGCGGAGATCTCCGAGAAATTGTAGATGTGAGGATTTTCCGGCAGAGAATCCTTGAAGCTAGAGAGAGAGGCTCGGCTCGTAGCCGAAGATTTCGAGGAGTAGTACTTGTTGTTGTAGCTCGACCCGGACCCGGACCCGGTGGCGTAGTTGTTGGAAAACGGTTCGGGAATCGAATCGGTAAACGATCTCCGGGGCCTGGAATTGGAATTCGGGCTCTTGGGTGCGATTACCTCTGTGCTCTTCTTCGTTTTGCACATTTGGTTTTTCTTCTTCATCAAACGTGCGCCGTCGATGATAACGGCGTGTAACATTGTGGAAATGTCATGTATTTGTGTCTGAAATGAAATGGCGGTTTCATATGGTTTTTTCTTTTTTTGGTCAAATAAATAAACAAATTATTATATTAAATACTGTAATTAAATCCCACTTTGCTTTGTCGAGCTGAGCTAATTGGATGCGTAGTGAAACCTTCGTCGAACAATTATTGCGAACTCTTGTAATACATAGATCTCATTAATTAAATTCACGATGGAACTCACTATTTATGTAAGGATTATTTATATGAGGAGAGATTACGAATTTATGATATATAAGTAGTACCTAATAATTTTCCATCTTTGTCTCTTATTATGATTCACAAATGGATTCTTAATGAATAAAATCATATGTTTGCAACAAAAATATATTCTTTTTTTTGTTGTTGGTAATAAAAAATTATATTTATATATTTTAATTTTTTTTGACAAAATCAAAATATTAAATTATTGAATTGGCGTGCGGTAGTTACATGTCATTGATTAGTTTACATTCACAAGAGGAAATCAATTATTTAAAATGCTTTTTTTTAAGGGTTTGGTTAATGTGCGTCGTAAGGACACATATTAATCATCTATTTTAAGAAATTTTTTATGAAAAAGTTAAAAAAAATTTCAAAACAGTGATTATTTTTTTGTTTTTTTTTTTAAAAAGTTTACTCACACGTTAGTAAATCCTTTTTTGGTATTAAGAGAATCTCACATAATTGTAATTGAAAAAATTATATAAATAATAAACTCTTTACGTACTCATATATTATATATATGGTGTCTTAATAATAACAGACACAACTTTCATTTAAAAAAAAAAAATGTAAATGCATAACTTATAAATGGTGAAGAAAGAAGAAATAAGAAGAGACTAAAATTGGATTGACAACTAAAAAGCATATTCTTTATGTAAAAGCATGTTGATGATGAGGTATTGTTTAAGGCAACATGTGTCTCTTCTCTATTAGCTCTACTTGGGATTTAGGAGGTGGCCATGTCACGCACGTATGGTTTCTGATATTTTATTTGATAATAAGATATTTTATCAGTTGACAATATGTGATTGTCGAGGGTAAAACAGTTTGATTGTTTATAAGATGATTTAAAGTTTTGTTTATAATTAAAAAGGATGATGGGGGTTAGTTTTTTTTTTTTTTTTTTTGGCTGGGAGAAAGGAAATTGGATAGTGACTTGAGGCTAATAGATTGGTGTGAACATGGTTACGGAAAATTTGGATATGTATAGTGACTTAACTATTAAACAACCCTATCAACTAGTACTTTGAAGGCTAGTCATCAAAATATACAGTGCGATTAGAAGCCAATCTGACTAATAAATCTGATTCCCATTTCAACCTACGAAACTTTTGACTTCATGCATGAGGTAAGACACAAGGTTTTTTTTTTTAGTAAAAGGTAAGACACAAGTTGGCTAGTTGTGCAAGCCTGCTGCCTGCAAGGCATAAACAACTTTGTTTGATAACTTCCAACAATCCAAAATCACAGAATGCATTATAGTAGTTTATACTTTATTGGAATATAGCCGATTGTATTGATTATAGTTCAACTCCAATAGAGCCAAACAAACAAGAATAATATAATCGTTTTAAATTTTTTTTTTGGTTAAAATTTTCGGTTCAAATAGTTTGAAACTTGATATTTTTTTCATTCAAAATTGGAATAAAATCAAAAACTAGTTTTTAATTCGTTTGATGCTCATGCTCACTAGATGCTCATGCTCACTAGTGAGCATTAGCATCATGTCCAAGTGAAAGAAGACAACTCAAATCGCCCTTTTTTACCTATTTTTTGTTTATCCAAAAAAAATTTGTATTTTTAATGCACTCTCTCTTAATAAATTCGATTTATTTTTCTTTTATTTCAAATAAGATTTTAAACTTTAGTGGTTGAATAATTGTGTGGGCCAATTTTGCCCTGTGTTAAAACTGTATGGGAGGAGGTCAGGCCCAATACTATCCTCATTCGTACGAATGAAGCAGGAAAGGGCCCGGCCCAATATCCAGTGTGAGGGCAAACGAATATCCGAGGACAGCCAACCAAAGAATGGACAAAATTACCGTTCGAGGAGAGGAGGAGCATGCTTATGAGGAATTGAGCCGTGTCCGAGGACGATGGTAATCTCGGGACTTTTGTCCGAGGTATCTGGTGAACTCGTTAATCACTCAGAACAACACCTGGGACGAACCTTATAACAAAGTAAAGGGGGAAATATCAAATAAAGGGTAATAGTAAGAAATGACAAATATCTAAAGGTGCTGTCACCTCCGCATTAAATGCCTCCCAGCTAACCTTCTGGCCGCATTAATGTGGAGGTGATACCTGAACAGTGAGCGGACAGCTTTCCAGCTAAGAATGGAAGATTCAAGAAAGGGCAAGGGGGATGGCGAAAAAGGACTTTGAATGCCAAGTCCACACGTGGACTACAAAAAAGGCAAAAAAGCCATAGTATATAAGGCGAAGAAAAAAAGAAGAAAGGGACACAGAAAAAAAAAGCAAAGAAATCAGATCTCTAGGGCATGTCCGAAGAGACTTATTGCTAAACTCTACGCTCATATCTTTAAATTTTTTACACTAAAATCCAATATCTCAGCCCAAGATTCAGACTAGCTTTCTCTCCCGCAATCTACAAATTTATTGTTTGGGGCTACCTGGACTTAGATCCATCCCTATTCTGGATTCGAGTCAAATCTGGCCCTTACAATTGGCGCCGTCTGTGGGAAATTGCTTGATCTGATCAGCAAGAGATTTGGGTTTAGTGCGTGAAATGGAAGAATCAGGTTCGCATCAACCAACAGTAGGGCCACATCAGGATAATGACAATCCGCACCAGGCGGCTTCAGGGGGTTCGCAGCATAACTGCTCGGGGGTCCACCCTCAACAAAGGGGAGCTCATGAGCAAAGTGGGCAAACCATGCACATTGATAGAAGTCAATCGCGTGGGAAAAGTCATGTATCCCATGCAGAGAATGAGAGGGACATGCAACATGAGATAGATGAATTGAAGAAGAAGTTACGTAGCGCGCGGCGGAGACGGGCACCATTCGAATCTGAGTCTTCCTCTGGGGATACAGAGGATGATACATATAGGCAAAGATCTAAAACTCCACCTAGTGAAACCTTCTCCGGTGATGAAGAATATAATAATTATAGGTGGAAGAGCAGAAGTACTTCGCATAAGGGCCTAGGGAACAGAGCCATGAACGAGGCCTTGAGTCAAGTGGCCAAATCGCCTTTCACACGATGGATTGAGGGCGCCAGCCTTCCTCGGCGATTTAACCAACCAACTTTCTCTCTTTATAATGACCGAACAGATCCTGTGGAGCATGTAAGCCATTTTAATCAAAAAATGGCCGTCCACTCGAAGGATGAGGCTTTAATGTGTAAGATCTTTCCGTCCAGCTTGGGTCCAATGGCAATGAGATGGTTTAATGGCCTTAAGGCAAACTCTATTGATTCTTTCAAAAAGCTTACCCAGTCCTTTGGAGCGCGCTTCATCACATGCAGTAGGGTACCTTTGCCATTAGGATCTTTGTTGTCAATGTCCATGCGTGAGGGAGAGTCCTTGAAGGCTTACTCGGACAGATATTGGGAGATGTTTAACGAGATAGATGGAGACTATGATGATGTGGCCATCAATATGTTTAAGGCAGGGTTACCGGCGGAGCATGATCTGAGAAAATCACTCACCGGCAAACCTGTCACCAGTGTACGTCTGTTGATGGATATGATTGATAAGTATAAAAGGATTGAGGAAGATCAATTGCAGGGTAAGGGAAAAGCGAAGGTGATTCCTCAGGAGAGGAGGGATTCCAGGTCGGATCGGCCACAGAACAATCGTCCTCGGAGAGACGTTTTAGGGCAATCTGCATCTGCCAATGCTCAGGCAGTCAATGTTGTGTTCCGAGAGCCAGTGCAGAAAGTTTTGGAAAAAGTAAGGAATGAACCATTTTTTAAGTGGCCGAATAAAATGGCAGGAGATCCAGGCAATCGCAACCAAAACCTGTATTGCCAATATCATCAAGATCACGGTCATGCTACTGAGGATTGTCGGAACTTATGGGATCATTTGGAGCAACTGGTCCGAGAAGGGAGGTTAAAGCATTTATTGCATCATTCCAGTGGCCGAGGAGGCCAGACAGGTACGATGTCTCAGGGAGGTCCTGCATCCAAGCCCCCTCTGGGAACCATCAATGTTATATTCGCCGCTCCAGGGAGGACTGGATCCTGCCCAACGAGGATAATGTCTGTATCACATTACGCCGACGATGAGCCTAATTCAATGCCGAAGAGAGCCAAGACGAATGTCCCTTTGGTGCTGAGTTTTTCAGAAGCGGACAAACAAGGAACCATACAGCCACACGACGATGCTCTGGTGGTTACCCTTAGAATTGGCGGATACGATGTGAAGAGAGTCATGATTGACCAGGGAAGTGCAGCGGAGATTATGTATCCTGATCTTTTTAAGGGTCTGGGTTTAAGGCCCAAAGATTTATCTGCCTACAGCTCGCCTTTGGTGAGTTTTGAAGGTAGGATGGTGGTCCCTAGGGGCCAGATCAGGCTGCCTGTGCAAACCGGATCGGATGTAGTTGAGGTAGATTTCATCATGGTAGATGCCTTCTCTCCGTACACGGCCATTATGGGTAGGCCGTGGTTGCATTCTTTGGGCGCCGTTTCCTCCACCCTTCATCAGAAAGTGAAATACCCCTCTGAAGGTCAAGTGCTGGAGATAGTGGGAAGCCAGTCTATGGCTAGGCAATGCCTAATTGTAGCAATTCAGCATAAACCAGAGACTGGCGCCTTATCCAGTAAAGAGAATGTCTTATAGCAGTTGGGGGCCTCGTCGTCACTACGTGGGGGGCTAGATGAAGAGATGAGTTGTGAGGGCCTGGAAAGGGTGATTATAGGGGACGACCGTGAAAGATTTTTCCAGGTTGGGGCTCGGTTGCCCCCACAGGAGAAGGAGGAGTTGGTTGAACTTTTAAGGGGAAACGTGGACGTTTTTGCATGGGACGCCTATGAAGCCCCTGGTCTGAATCCAGAATTCATTTGTCATCATTTAAATGTATATCCTTCGGTGACTCCAAAAAAGCAGCCTCCTCGGCGACCCTCGAGTGAACACGTGGAGGCAATAAAGTCTGAGGTGGTTAAACTCAAACAGGCAAGGGCAATTAAAGAGATTTTCTACCCCCAGTGGCTGGCTAATACAGTAGTGGTGAAGAAGAAGACAGGGAAATGGCGTGTCTGCGTAGACTTCACAGACCTTAACAAGGCCTGCCCCAAGGATCCTTTCCCTATGCCGAGGATAGATCAGTTGGTAGATGCGACAGTAGGCCATCCTCGGATGAGTTTCCTGGACGCCTTCCAAGGTTATCACCAAATACCATTGGCAGTGGAGGACCAAGAAAAAACGGCTTTTGTCACTCCTGTGGGGAACTATCACTACAAAGTAATGCCTTTTGGCCTGAAAAATGCAGGATCGACTTATCAACAGATGATGACGAAGATGTTTGAATCACGGTTGGGAAAAACCATTGAGGTCTACATTGATGATATGGTGGTGAAGAGCAAGTTAACATCTGAACACTTAGCAGATCTTACCAATGTTTTTGAAATCCTAAGGTGGCACAAGTTGCGTCTGAATGCCTCCAAGTGCTCCTTTGGAGTGGGGTCAGGGAAGTTCCTAGGATACATGGTGACTCATAGGGGGATTGAGGTAAACCCGGATCAGATTAAAGCAATCAATAGCTTGCAACCACCTCGGAATCCAAAGGAGGTCCAGAAGCTTACTGGGATGATGGCAGCATTAAATCGGTTCATATCTAGATCAGCAGAGAGGTGTAGACCCTTCTTTCTGTTGTTGCATAAATGGAAAGAGTTTCAATGGTCCAAGGAGTGTGTCAAGGCCTTCCAGGAACTTAAACATTACCTATCCCATCCGCCTATAATGTCCAGCCCAGTGATGGACGAAGTCATTTTTTCTTATCTCGCTGTTGCCTCACACGCCATAAGCCTTGTACTCATACGGGTGGACGATGGTGTACAACGACCAGTCTATTATGTAAGCAAGTCGCTTAATGAAGCCGAGGTGTGCTACCTACCACTGGAAAAGGCGATACTGGCTGTGGTGCATGCCACGAGGAAACTCCCCCATTACTTTCAAGCGCATACTGTGGTTGTCCTAACTCAACTCCCCCTCAAGTCAGTGCTCAGGAGCGCCAATTATACAGGGAGGGTAGCAAAATGGGGTACGATTCTAGGGGCTTTTGATATTAAGTACATGCCCCGTACCTCGATCAAGGGACAGGTGCTCGCCGATTTGGTGGCTGAGTTTGATGAATCTCCGGAAGAGGTGGAAATGGGAGACGAGCCGGTGGAAGGAAAATTGGTAGGCATGGCCTCTATTCAGGGCCTACGATATTGGAAACTGTATGTTGATGGAGCAGCCAATCAGCGGGGATCAGGAGTGGGGCTAGTACTGGTGTCCCCTGAAAAGATTACCATAGAGAAATCCTTTAGACTGAATTTCTCCGCTACGAATAACGAAGCCGAGTATGAAGCTTTACTGCAAGGGATGCAGATGGTGCAAAAACTGGGGGGAAAGGCAGTAAGAGTTTTTTCGGAATCAAGACTGGTTGTGGGACAAGTAGGAGGTGATCTAGAGGCGCGAGATTCAAGGATGCTAGAGTATTTGTGTCTGGTTAGGAATATACAAGAAAGGTTTGAAGCTTTTGACTTGTCTCATGTTCCTAGAAGTGGGAACACCCATGCAGATTCGCTGGCCACTCTTGCCACGTCCTCGGCTCAGGATCTACCTCAGGTAATCCTGGTGGAAGACCTGTATACGCGACCTCTGACGCATCAAGGTGCACCATGGATACATCAGATTACGCTGGGCCCCAGCTGGATGGACGTCATATCACTGTTCCTGGAAAAAGATGTACTACCTGTAGAAAAATCCGAGGCTGACAAAGTACGGAGGAAAGCTCCTCGGTTTTGGTTGTCCGAAGACAAAAAATTGTACAAACGTTCGTTCTCTGGGCCTTACTTATTGTGCGTGCACCCAAAGGCATCGGAGACACTTTTGGAGGAGTTGCATGAAGGGGTTTGTGGAAGTCATACAGGGGGAAGGTCATTGTCCCACAGGGCTCTTACCCAAGGGTATTGGTGGCCAAACATGCAGAAGGAGGCGTAAGAATATGTCAAGAAATGCGATCAGTGCCAAAGATTTGCACCGAATATCCACCAGCCTGGAGGAACGCTCAATCCGCTTTCTAGTCCATGGCCTTTTGCTCAATGGGGCCTAGATATTGTGGGGCCTTTCCCCAAGGCTGCCGAGAACAGAAAATACCTCCTGGTATGCACAGATTATTTTACCAAATGGGTTGAAGCTGAACCTTTAGCCAATATCAGGGATATGGATGTCAAAAGATTCATCTGGAAGAACATAATTACGCGATTCGGTGTTCCCAACGGCCTCATCTCGGATAACGGTCTTCAATTTGACAGTAAAGCCTTCAGGAAATACTGTTCTGATCTGGGAATAAAAAATAGGTATTCCACTCCAGCCTACCCGCAAGGAAATGGGCAGGCCGAGGCCGTAAATAAGGTCATCGTGAATGGATTGAAGAAGAGGTTGGATGACGCCAAGGGAAGGTGGGTGGAGGAGCTACCCCACGTGCTGTGGACCTACAGGACAACGCCTCGGAAGTCTACTGGTGAGACCCCCTTTTCAATGACGTATGGGGCTGAAGCCGTAATACCACTAGAGAGTGGTTTCCCTACAATGAAATCTGGTGGATTTACTCCGGAGGAAAACGAAGAATTATTAAAAAGGAACCTGGATCTAATTGAAGAGCGGCGAGAAAACGCTAGGGTGCAGTTGGCCTACTATCAACATAAGCTAAAGCAAGGTTACGATCTTAACGTAAAGTTGAGACCATTGGCCCCAGGAGATTTGGTTTTGAGGAAAGTTGTGGGAAACGCTAAAAACCCTGCTTGGGGAAAGTTAGGGCCCAATTGGGAGGGACCGTATCGCATCACGACGGTGGCAGGAATAGGGGCTTATCACTTAGAAGATTTAGATGAGAGAGCTATACTTCACCCTTAGAATGTAAATAATCTGAAAAGGTATTACTATTGATAATAAAAGTTATCTTGTTTTCCTCTTGCTTCTTAATATCCTATGGCATCTATTGACATATTAAACAGAAGCTAAGTTATGTCAGGTCCTCGGACCACATACTTAGTGAAAATTAATATCCTATGGCATCTATTGACATATTAAACAGAAGCTAAGTTATGTCAGGTCCTCGGACCACATACTTAGTGAAAATTAATATCCTATGGCATCTATTGACATATTAAACAGAAACTAAGTTAAGTCAGGTCCTCGGACCACAAACTTAGTGGAAATTAATATCGCAGAACATCTCTTAAAATGAGAAATAGTAGGTCATCCGTGTTTTGTCCTCGGACCATGAATCTTAAAAAAAAAAAAAAATAATAATAATAATAATTGTCCGAGCAGTGTTAAGGAATATATTCAATGGAATATATGTTGTGATGAAATCTTTAGAACATGATCTTGAATATAAGTTATTATTCTCTGGATTAAGTCTTGACTTGCTTTATAGGCCATGATTGACTTCGTGGATGTCAAATAAGTGTAAGTATGATTCAATATGTTCACATCCTACTTATCGTTTAGGCGTTGTGATATCGCCTGAAAATTGTGAAACTTATTAGGGAGCTAAATAGAAGGGAGATACATTTTTGAGAGATCAACATTATGTTTTATTAATTCATCTTGTTCCTCACTAACGTATGCTGGTTCCTTGATAATGTATCATGTTATGAAAGTAAACAAAGAACAGAACAAAGTAAATATGATACAGTTAAGTGAAATAATGACGCTGACAAATATTACTTAAAATAGAGAAAAGTGTTTCATACATCATCAAAATTGGCCTTTAAGCACAGAAGATGAAATTACAATTGTTATCACTATTTAAAAAAAAAAAAATAATAATAATATAAAACTAAGGCTTCAATTTGATCTGGAGCTTTGGTTTGGAAGCCTGGTCAGCTGCCTCAGGGTTGGTCTCTTTCTCTTTGTCCTTAAAAGGCTCCTGTGCAGGTAAAGTGACTAATGCTAGCTGCTTCTCAAAATCTTGAGAAGCTGTCCCTGGTTGAGGGGCTTCAGTCACTTCACCTGAAAGGGGCCCCTTTTGGATCTCTTTCTCTTTACCCGGTTCTGGTTGGGTAGCAGAGGGAAGGGGCTGAAAGGAGGCCTCGGCAGTTGGCTGAGGCACAAGAGGTGCCGTTTCAGCCTGCTTAGGAATTTGCAGGGCTGAGGGGAAGATGATGCTTTCTGGCTTCCTCAGCCCTGATGAGGCTTCAACCCCAGCCTGGTTGAGAGCCTCTTCCCAAGTTTGGGCACAGTAGGCGCGGCAGACGACGGGGACCTCAGCCCTAAGAGCGTCTTCGGTCTCAGCCACGCTAACATCATATCCATGCTGCTCTGCCTCGTCTCTCTCCTTCTCGGCCTTGAGTTTATCCTCCTCAGCTTGCATTTTCGCTTTTTCAGCCAAGGCTTTAAGCTGGTTAGCCTCCTCCAGTTGCTGCCTCAAAGTTGCAATTTGCTCCTTGGCCGTAACCAACTGCCCTTTAACCTCAATGACCAGTTTCCTCTGGCTCTCAGCTTGGGTCTCAGCCCCCTTCAAGGCAGCCTCAGCACTTTTCCTTAGCTGCTCCTCAGTCTTCAATTTCTCCTTGAGGTCATTGTTGCTGTTCTCGGCGATATTCAGCGTCTGCACAGCAGAGACCCTTCTTTGTCTCTCATCGTCTAACTGTTGTGCGAAGGAATGATATATCTCTTCCATTCTGAATATGCCTTGAACAGCCTGTAAAAGAAAAACAACAGCAGCAACAAAACAGATGTAACAGAAAATGTGTAAGAATAACAATATGTATATGTACGAGTAACATGAAATAACCATTATGCCAAGTGAAAAGAAAAGAACAAAAGTTGAAGAATGGCAACACATACCATGCCTAGAGACCGCTTGGCTTGGAGAACTACTTCATTCCTCCTTAAACCTCGCAGCTCTATCATATCCCTGGGCAGCAGGAGCGTTTCCTCCAATGCCGAGGCCACCTGGCAGCCAATACCCCCGTTGTAATCTCTAATCGAGGCATTATCGGTCAGAGGTTCACCCCCAAGCATGGGAGCTGGAAGCCATGCCTGGGGTTCAGACTGTTGAACCTCTCCAGGCTCTGGTCCTCTACTGGGAGCATGGCCGACCTTCAGCTGCTTCGTCGGCCTATGGGCCCCCTCTTCACTGGAGGAGCGAGTCCTCCCAGTCTCCACTATCTCCTTACCCTTGGGCTCCCTTCTCCTCTTTGGATCAGGTTGTTCAACCCTGGATGGAGGAGCTGGTCGAGGGGCGCGAGGAGGGGACTTGGGAGGAGGGGGAGGAAGCTTGGGTTGGGTAGGCCTCCCAGCCTCCCCCCTCCCAGGTTGGCTCTCCAAGAGCTCCTGGAGGCTACGTTGGGGCTTCCTCTGAATGCCCATATCTTCAGGGGTATTGGGTGAGGGAGTAAGTAAGTCAAAGACTTCGTAGTCGTCTGTGGCCGAGGCTAGGTCCACAAAACTTCCTTCTTCTCGTTCAGCTTCTTCTTCCTCCTTTACTTGAGAAGTGTGGGGAGAAGATGGAGCGACTTCGGCGAGACTGGCAACGGGCAGTTCCTCGAAGTGTTGAGAGTATTCTGGAAGAGGGATACCTTGGGGAACTACGAATCCTTCGTAAGCAACGCTGATTCTGCGAAGCCGAGGATCCTTAGCCTTTATCACGCACGACGGGGCTTGAAATGCGCACGATATAGGGTTGTAGCCGAGAATGAGATGAGCTGCTCTTAACTGACCGTCTGATGGGTTGACGTAGATTTCGGCTCGGAGAACTCTATCCAAACTGGCTTTGTTAACTAAGCGCAATGATGGCGAAGTAGCGCGGGGATCTGCAGTGTCAATAGAGACAATCAAGAGTCGCTTTAGTGTAGACCGACGACAATGGGAAAACTAGAATCTGAACAGTTAAACGAAAAAATTAAGTAAGTTGGATCCCCACCTGGCTCACCCTCTTTAACTAGGCATGGTAAGCCATCATGCCACTGCCCAGAGAAGATTAAGAAATCTTCTTTTAATCCCTTATTAGATTGAGGGAGACACTGAATCAGCCTGACCTCTGCCTGCCTGGATTTTAGGTAGTACCCCTGATTTTTTAGGTGCTGGAGGTTATAAACCCAGTTTATATCATGGTGGGTCAAATTCAGGTTCATTCATTCGTTCAGGGCTTCTATACTTCCTAATACACTAAACATATTCGGCGCGCATTGGGTGGGGGATAACCTAAAATACCTAAGATAGTTCCTAGTGAGGGTGCCCATGGGAATGGTCATCCAAACCCTTCTATGAAAGCGATCATAGGAATGACAACCTCATTTGTCTTTCTTTCATCATACCATTCGCCCTGTGCCGCGTATCTAACGCCCACATGAGGAGGAATGTTATATTTAGTCCTAAAATTTCTCATTCCTTCCTCGGTATCTACTAACTCCTTAAATCTACCCATTTTTTAAGAGGCCCTAGGGGAGAGATTCTACAATAAAAGGAATAAAAGTTAAAGAAAGATAAGAGGACTTACAGGTGTGAGAAATGGTCCTCGGATAGGATTTATATATTTGTAGACGCGCAAAGGAACGAGAGAAAGAAATAAAGTATCAGGTTCTAGAATGACGCAATCGTTCAAAAGTGACGAGAAATTGATTTGAAAGACTACTTATAGTTGCGCAAAAATTAAAAGCGGGAGTTCGCCCGCCCAAATTCCCAAAAGGCCCAACCACCGTTGGATTGTCATCTCACCGTTGAACGTGGGAGACAAAGGGGTTGCCAAAATTAAATAAAGACGCTTCCTGGACACTGAAGAGTCAGGAGTGAGTCGCGAGAAGATAAACACGTGCTGCTATTATTTGACCCAATAGAACCAGATCATAAGGGAGATCCGAAGAGAGAATCAAAATCCTCCTTTTCTCCCGAGGAGCTGAAAAGCAAGATTTTGAGGGGCTATTGTGTGGGCCAATTTTGCCCTGTGTTAAAACTGTATGGGAGGAGGCCAGGCCCAATACTATCCTCATTCGTACGAATGAAGCAGGAAAGGGCCCGGCCCAATATCCAGTGTGAGGGCAAACGAATTTCCGAGGACAGCCAACCAAAGAATGGACAAAATTACCGCCCGAGGAGAGGAGGAGCATGCTTATGAGGAATTGAGCCGTGTCCGAGGACGATGGTAATCTCGGGACTTTTGTCCGAGGTATCTGGTGAACTCGTTAATCACTCAGAACAACACCTGGGACGAACCTTATAACAAAGTAAAGGGGGAAATATCAAATAAAGGGTAATAGTAAGAAATGACAAATATCTAAAGGTGCTGTCACCTCCACATTAAATGCCTCCCAGCTAACCTTCTGGCCGCATTAATGTGGAGGTGATACCTGAACAGTGAGCGGACAGCTTTCCAGCTAAGAATGGAAGATTCAAGAAAGGGCAAAGGGGATGGCGAAAAAGGACTTTGAATGCCAAGTCCACACATGGACTACAAAAAAGGCAAAAAAGCCATAGTATATAAGGCGAAGAAAAAAAGAAGAAAGGGACACAGAAAAAAAAGCAAAGAAATCAGATCTCTAGGGCATGTCCGAAGAGCCTTATTGCTAAACTCTACGCTCATATCTTTAACTTTTTTACACTAAAATCCAATATCTCTGCCCAAGATTCAGACTAGCTTTCTCTCCCGCAATCTACAAATTTATTGTTTGGGGCTACCTGGACTTAGATCCATCCCTATTCTGGATTCGAGTCAAATCTGGCCCTTACAATAATAATAAGTCTTACCTCAATTATTGATTCGTGCATGTAGTGGGGGGGCTGTAAAGTCAAGCATAATTTTTTTTTAAATATTTTTTTTTTTTGAGTAAAAGTTAGAAAAAGTCAAGTAAAATTTGTTTTTTTAGAGACAGTCTAAGTAAAATTTAGATAACCTAATCCATAGTGACTTTTTTTGTAGTAAAGGTCGGCTGCGTTTGGTTGAATGTAAAATGATTTCTGAGTGTAAAATATTTTTAGGTGAAAATATTTTCGGGAAAGGAAAATATTTTCAAGTGTTTGGTTGCATTATAAAAATTGTGGTAGAAAATATTTTCATCTGTTTGTTTGCATTCTGAAAATGCTATTTTCTCACATTTTCTCAGCCACTTTCTAAGTTTCCAAACAAATTTTATAATAGAAAATTTCAATATATAAACTTAAAAAAACAAAAATCAAAACAGAACCATTCTTTAAACTCAAACAATTCGGTCAAACTGAGAGAGGGAGGCAGAGAGAGTGATCAAAAATTAAGGGAAAGGGGCAGGTAGATCGAGAAAGAGAGAGATCAGTCATAGGTGGGTCATGGGCGACGATCTCGGCGGTGCTAGGGTGCGATCTTGGCGGCGTGATCTCAGAGGTGAGGTTAAGTGAGAGAAGAGAAGAAAAGGGAGATGGGTTTGAAGGGATGTGGATCGGGTATTGTAGAGGGTGGGTTTGAGAGAAGTGTTTCATTGGCGACGTGGGAGTGACAGATCGGAGACATTGGAGGTGAGATGGGTTTCGCTATGTGAAGAAGAGTTTTGCCTTGGTGGATCGGGTACATACAGAGCTCAAAGTGGGTGGAAGTGAGGTTGAGTGGATCGGGTACGGCGGCGCTGCTTGTCGGAGTGTGGGGGACCTCGGGTCGACATCTGCATATGAGGTGGAGCTACGTCTCTCTCTTGTTGGTGCGTGGGGTGGAGTTGAGGGGAGATGGGTTTTGGACCCCTGTGTTCTCTCTCTCTCTCTCCTGGAAATCATTTGAAGGTAAAATGAGAGTGTAATTGATTTTACGGCTGAAGTGGGTGATTTTATAGTCAACGGAAATGATTTTCCGTTTGACCAAATTTTCCATGCACAACCAAATACACGACAGGGTGTAAAATGATTTCCTGAAATGCTTTTCAGGCAAAACAAACGCACCCTAAGTAAAATTTAGATAACATAATCCATAGTGACTTTTTTTTGTAGTAAAGGTCGGGTGGTCCATATAAAAATGAATTAAAAGAAAAAGGTAAGATAATTTTTATTTAAAATATCAGGTTGATGTGGGTAGAAAATTTTTTGGTAATCCTCCACTAAATGCGAAAGGAATGTTAGCTATCTGCACTCATATATCCACATTATTATAGAACATATTGCTGGGTAATCGAAACACATTTTCCTACCTTATTAAGTTCTCAACTACAATGCCTCTATACCCCTTTGATACTTATTGCATTTGGTTGGACATAAAGATTGAATTTTCAACACGGCCAAAGAGAAAATATTGTAATTATTTTTTAACACAAGCATAAACATATGCATCCAATATTTCTAACTAAACATGTCTTGCAGTCTATTTTCTATTTCTCATCAATTTATACACGAACAAATATCACTTTTGATCAGAATAGTGTCTCATTTTTCAATTTAATTGTGTAGGTATGAATTAGGGCCCTCTTCCAAATGATCCCGAATTGCAAACCTTTTTGTTAGGGCCCAAATGTGATCATCCAGGAAAATTTCATTTAAAATCAGATAAAATGACACCAATTGAGGAATGATATTAGCAGTTAACTGAAGAATGAGTCTTCTTCCTATATTTTATTTGTTGGATTTTCTAGAGTTATGTAGTTTTGTATATCGTTTTGTTTCCTTTATACATTCCCTATGTACTTGGTTTTTTTTTTTTTTTTTACACCTCATTTTTATGTTCAATGAAGTTTTTTATTTTCCACTAAAAAAAAGTTGACCAAAGAAGGAGGAATTCTTTGCATGACATTTAGGTAAAGGAAAAGATGGAGATTAGGAATTATCCAAGAAGAAAGACTCGCGCGGTTAGTTCAAGAAGAGGTATGTGAGGAGCAATAGTCATCTCTACATGAATGGTCTTTAGCTACCAACTTCCACTCAACATTAAAATGTTGAATGACCCTTCTAAAATTCTGAATAATAAAACAGTCATTAGGAGACCTACCATTACCACTAAACGCAGGCAAAGGGATATTGATCGGACAACCCATGGGACGCTACACCGTCAACTAGTATAAATACCCACCCCTTGTCACAACAAAGACAAATAGATAGAGAGGAAAATAAAAACATTATGAGAGAGAGAGAGAGAGAGAGAGAGATTTTTGAGCTCCTTATTCATATTGTGGAATATTTCGATATCAATACAAATAAATTGTATATTTCTCATTTTTTTATCCACTATAGTAATAATCAAGTTCTCAAAGTATTTAAAATTATTCGATTTAATCCATACACTAATCTGAAAACTTATGTATCATATGACTCAGCATATTTTTATGATGAAATATGTCTACATGACTTAAAAATTAAAAAAAATGTTATATCCACAACATTTTTCATAACAAATTCTAAGTGACATGTTGTTATTGTTGGGGCAAAAAAGTAATTTCAGTAGTAGGTTCAAATTTGAACCAATAACAAGTAACCACTTATAATTTGTTGTGAAAATATTGTGAATGTATAGCACTTCTAAAAAATTAAACACAACTCAGTCTAAATGCATTAAAAATGACATGCGACCACAACTTTTAATCATCACATGACATTATGTTACGTGGGATAACCAAA
Organism: Quercus agrifolia; assembly: GCA_029955455.1. Taxonomy (NCBI): domain Eukaryota; kingdom Viridiplantae; phylum Streptophyta; class Magnoliopsida; order Fagales; family Fagaceae; genus Quercus; species Quercus agrifolia. The sequence goes on along the minus strand of JARQAD010000004.1, from coordinate 10,059,666 downwards.
AAAAAAAATTTCCACTTTTTAAATTTGAATTTGTCAAATAATGCTCTATTCCATATTTAATTAATGAAAAAAAAAATATACAGATACAAAAATGAAAAAAATATGTGGACTGTGGGGTACAAGAATTTAAATAAGGTAATTATGCCATGTGTAATACCCATGGCCCAGGGGGCATTATCGCATCGAAGAGGTCACACCCTCGGATAGCAAGGCCACATCAGTGGCACGTTACTATATGAGGTCATACGGTAGAGAAAGAGTTTTAGAGAAGAGGTTAGCCTTGACGTGACTAAAGGGATGGTGGCTGCCACCATATTTAATGCATCTTACCAAACCTTCTTGCTGCATTTATGTGGAGAAGATACCTGAACAGTGTGCCTTAGCTGCCGCAACTCGCAAGAGATTTGGAAAGGTGTCTGATGGGACAAGCACTCAAATAGTGACTTGGATGATCAACAAATGGAGGGTCAAGATCATCTAAAAAGAGTTATATAATGTAAGAGACCCTCCATAGATAAGGAATCAGAAAATCAGTAAAGAAAACACTATAGCTACAAGAACTGAAATTGCATCTCAGTTTAAAAGAAATATACATAAGGACCATTCTCCTTGGATTTTGCTGAGGAAGGGTTTCTTTGCACAGAGTTTGGTTTTTTCTTTACTTTCTTACTATTTTTGATTTAGTGTGCAAGTTGTTGGATCCATTGAATCCTAACTTTTAAGTCCACTATCTACAAATTCATTGTATTGTTCTAGGAACCAAAACCTGCCCTTACATGGACAATCATTTGACAATTTGTTTTTGAAAATTTGAAACTATAAACACCAAATTGAAGAATGAATACTTTTTAAAGGCCAAAATAAGTATATTAAATATAAATAAATAAATAAAAAGTTTTTATGTTCCTCGGTTTCTCCTCCTACAGTCGTTATATATAAAGTCACCATCCGATCCGAAGTTCAAACCGACCTAAAAAAAGGGCATTCTATAACTATTCCCTTTGGCTATATATATGTAATTCCCCCCTCTTTCACATTCTCTTCCCTTCGCTTTCTAGTTTCTTCTTCACCTTCACCGCACCAAACCCCTCTCTCTCTCTCTCTTTCCCAACAAAAGAAAATTGTTCAGTTCGCATATCCGAGGAATTCAATAAACCCTAGCTCTCTCACCGAAAAAAGACACAAGAACAAAAACAAGAACGACATTTGCTCTCTTCTCTGTCTCCCAGCGATCATCACCAACAACAGGTTCGTAAAAAAAAGAAAAGAAAAAGGCTTAATAAGAATCTAGGGCTTTGGGAATTGCATTTTTAATCCCTAATAAAGATTTGAAATTGAATAAGCTTCACTCAAATTATTATTATTTTTAAATTTTCAGTGTAAATATATAGTGTGAAAAATATCCGGTTCATGAATATTTTTAATTTTTAAACTTTTTTCCCATCTGTTGATTTTGATTGATTGCTTTCGTGTAGTATTGCTGTTGTTGTTGTTTTTTTATATGTTATTGTTTTGATTCAGATAGGTTGTTGTCATGTAGGTTAATTGGTATTTGCCATAAAGATGTCGACTTCGATTACAAGTACTATTGCCACACCACCCCAATTGGCACCAGGTATTTATATGGGTATTCATGAATTTGATTTTAGTTTATTAGCTGCTATTGGAAGAGTATTTAACTATTTATGCCCTTTGATTGCCGAGTTTTTCCAACACTAGTAAATAGAGTTGCTTATTGATCATAACAATTTGAAATGGAAATTTGAGTTTTTTTTTTTAATTAGATCATGTGGTTTTGAGCAAGTAAATTGGACATGTTATCAGTTTTTTTTTATTTTATTAGGTGGGGTATGTGATAGTTTAACAATGTGTTTTACTAAGGAATAGAAAAAGTGGTTTTAGTTCACTTGAAGTTGTCTAAGAATACGGACTTAAGAGATGAAGCAAAGCAATGATGCAGTTTGGTTGAAGAGATTATTTAGATTTTGATACTCACAAATGCTGCTTTACTTTTTTGTGCATTGAAAATGAAGGGTCTGCGCGGATTTTGATTTTGGTGATGCTACTTGACTGTTTATCTTTTCTGTATACAGTGAGAACATATGGTCTGCGCGTGGAGGGAATTAAGCAAACTGGATCTGATCTAGGGAGGGTTTGCATGCAGTTTCGACCTTTAGATTATAGAAGGGGACGTTTTCAGATTGCTAATTCTGGAGCCAGTCTTTCACATTTTGATAGAAGAACGCCCATCATGCGTTCCATTGGAATGTCTGTAATATGTGCTGCTGCCTCGGTATGTTTGTTTCTGCATATCTCCTGTTTGTTGTATATGTGTTTCATGTCTTTATATTGCCAGACGTAATTCTTTTATTGGCGTCTCCTGTATGTTGATGTAAACCTATAGATTGCTATTTGCCAATGAGGTCTGGGTCAGATGTAATTCTTTTGTTGGTGTCTCTTGTGTTTTGATGGCAACCTATAGCTTACTATTTGCCAATGATGTCTAGCTCAGTGACACCTCCTCTTTTTATAAGAGCAAGGTGGAGGGGGAGTTTGTGGGTTCAAGACCCACTGGGGGTGTATGTTACATACCAATAATAATAAAATAAAATAAAAAAAACTTTACACTACTCTTCTGCTGCAATGCGGAAGAGTGTTTTTGTAAGTGATTTTTAGGAGTATTGTTACATCTATACTGAGATTTCAACCTTCTTATTATGTTTTTGGTTAGAATCTAACCTTTTGAATTAGGTGACTTATTGTCTCTGGCAGCCTTAAAATTTAGAATTGCTGCAGCAAGCTCATGGTGAAAGCTTTTCAGGACTAGATGTGGGTACTATTTTCTGTAAATTTTTTGTAATAAGTTGGATTGAGTATTAGTCTTAGTATTCAAACAAAGAGCTGGCTAAGAACCCAGTTAATTAACTATCTGATTTAGGAACTATACACTGATGCGTGGACATTATTTTACTTTAGAATTTAAGCTACTGTATTTTTTTATTTGCAATCCGGTTGTATATGAATCCTAAATGTTCTGTTCACACACACTTTGTTTGCAGAATGCGAGATGTGCTGGTGCTACTGCAGAGCAAACCCAGACTGTTACAAAGAAGTCTCCAACAATTGCTTCTATTCCTGGTAATTGCTATTTCTCAGTGTTATTTATTACCAAACTGCATGTGGTTTGCACAATGCATTCTGTCCCTAGCCAGACCACTAAATATTTCCTTAGGTTGTAGGTATGTGAAGTTAGCTTTGTTAATTTGAGAGGGTGGCTTTCACAGAGAAAAAATCATGATCATTTTGATTACTTTACCCTGCATCTAGTTCAATTCTCATTCTTGGTGTGGTCTCCTATTCCATTTGCTATAGTAAAGTTGTGGTAATTGTGTGTGATATGTTCCTTTGATTTTTCTACTTTATGGCTCCAGTATAAGTTCTAGGATCTCCAATATAAATATGTGGGCATGTATTGAACCGTGCTTGTATGGCATTATTTAGTTAACTTTGCACTACCAAAGTGCATGTGGTTTGCACAATGCACTCTGTCCCTAGCCAGACCTCTAAATATTGCTTTAGCTTGTAGGTATGTGAAGTTAGCTTTGTTATTTTGAGAGGGTGGCTTCACAGAGAAAAAATTATGTGCATTTTGATTTCTTTACCTTGCATCTAGTTCAATTCTCATTCTCGGTGTGGTCTCCTTTTCCATTTTCTATAGTATAGTTGTGGTAATTTTGTGTGATGGCCTTTTGATTTTTCTACATTATGGCTCCAGTATAAGACTATAAGTTCTAGGATCTCCAATATAAATATGTGGGCTTGTATTGAAATGTGCTTGTATGTCATTATTTAGTCAACTTTGCACTGGATATGTTTTATTGAAATTTTAAGGAAATAGCTTATAGAAATCCTTGTCCCAGACAGTGCCAATAAGGAGCTCTCATTAGGCAGGAATATTTCTAATAGCTGTGTAGAAATACATGAAGTTACCAATAAAAAGGAGATTCATATAAAATAATCTACTAATGCATCTCAAGTTAAATACTTACCAAAAGGAAGAAAAAAAAAGACCAAGTTAAAAATTTCGGATGGTTAATATTTCCCGCCTTGTGGATTGCCAGAAGGATGCTGCAAAATGCAGAGAGACTAGTTTTTTCTTGAATAATATTGTTGTTTAAATTTATTTATTTTTTAAGTGTCTATGGGAATAACTGTTCTACAAATGAATTAGAATTAGAACTGTATTCTCTTTATTTTTGTGTAATCCTTTTTCATTAGTTTTTGATTTCTTATGTTTATTTAGAAGTTCATCTGCAGTGATCACAAACAATGCGACTCTACTTTGGTCAAGAATTCTGATTTTCCTCTTGAATTTTATTGGATCATTTCAAGTAGCATAATAATAAAATGAAATTTCAGGCAAGGAGATGGCACCAAGACTTGATGATGGTGGCACTGGTTTTCCTCCATATGATCGTGGTGGTGGTGGTGGCAGTGGCGGCGGTGGAGACATTCCATCGGGTGGATGGATCCTCTTTGGTTTTCTTGGTGTCCTTGACTTTCTGAAGGATAAAGAAATCAAGTGGCGTAATCAGGATGATAGGTGAAGATGAGTAAGGATTCTCGTTGATATAAAATAGGGACAGTTTGCTTACATTTGTAGTATAGACTATATAGATTTATTTGTGCTGCTAATTCTTTTTCCATTGATGAATAAATTGTAATACTTGGAAAAGGTCAACTTTGAGTTGTGGTTCATTAGCATATGGCTTGTGGACTCGGGCAGGAGATATTCTTGACACTACATTTTGTTTTTTATTTTTAATTTAGCATGCACTTTCTAAGCAATGTTGCATCTTCCCTATCATGCTCTGCTTAAATTCTCTGCTGTACAAAGTTGTAACCAATGCTTATCTAAATGATATATAAAGCTTGTATCAAACTAAACGAAGATCTTAAAATCAGTGTCAACGTTACTGTTTTAAGTAGGGTTAATGTGTATTTGATTTTCTCTCTCTTAGTTGGGCTTTTCTTTAAACATTTTAGGACAAAATTTAGTTACAAAATTTGTTGTAATCTTAGTAGACGACCTTGCTCAATATCTTTTTATTAAAGGTGAATTTTGACAAATTCACAATTAGATTACATATTCTTTTTATATTCTCTATACTTGTAAAATTTTTATAAAATTAAAGATCAATAGTTATGTTATCAATAAATTGTTTAAATTGCAAATTTTTGTAGTTTAAAATTATATGTAAATTATAAGATTATAGATCATATAGTTATCTGTTGACATAAAATTTGACATGTATATTAAGAACGTAAAAAACATGTAATTCAACGGTTAGTAATGTCTATTTTATTGAGTAAGGTTGTAATCTTAGGTTATAACCAATTTTGTAGTTAAACTTTATCCAACATTTTATTCTTACACTAATTGTTTATAAATTGAAGTGAATTCAGTTCAAAGTTAATGTCCAACATTTTATTCTTACACTAATTGTTTACAAATTGAAGTGAATTCAGTTCAAAGTTAACCTTTGATAAAATCACTTCCAAATGGATCAACAATTAAAAGAAATTATGAACTATCAAAACGGACTTGTTATGCAAAGGTTAAATGGGTTTGAAGTTAAGAGATTTATTTATTTATTTTTAATTTTAAAATTCATTAGGATTTGAACCTTGATGTCCTTGATTTCTTGTTATAAGGACAAAAATTATTTACAATACCTTAGGTGTTATTTCTTATCTTCTCTTTTTAAGATTTTATCATGTGACAATTTAACTAAAAAATACACTTTCATCTCATGAAAGAAAAGTCGTATGACAAAATTTTAAAATGAGAACTTATGGAATAGCACCTAAGTATTATATATATGACTTACTCGTGTTATAAATACTAAGAGATACATAATGGTGGCTCTAGAAATTTTTTTTAATATGTTCCTTAAGAAGTATAAATTATACAATCTAATAAAAAGAGAAATTTATATATTGACAACAACAATAAAAAAATACACAAATGCATAAAGTTTACAATTACTTTCTACGAGTTTTTATATTTTGAAATCGTTGTATGATAGTCTCATTATCAATTTTACAAGTTACATCCTTTTCAATATACATAACCAAGCAATCATTCATCCATTGAATGTAGAACAAATTATAGAGCAAAATTTAATTATATTGGCATAAAAAAAATTGAGGGTGCTCCCAAACTTTTTTTAAAGGGTAGACAAATAAAAATTTTAAATTATTATATATAAAAAAAAAATTTCAGGTCAAGGTGGGACCACCTTGGCTTAAGGTGGTGCCACTCTTAGAGATACAACTAATTAAGTTACAAGACTTTAGTCGAATGCTAAACTTATGGAATTAGACATAATTAGATGTAGGACCAAATTTAATTAGTTGAGCCTACTCTCTCCACTCCAGTATGACGCATAAACATTTAAAATCTTATTCGGTTGTATACGGCAATATGCGCATTTTTTACACTATTATCTTGTTTACTTTTCATGAATTCAATAATTTATCAATCTTATACGACACCCAAGATCAAATTGCAAAACCCATTCATTACTCCTGAAGGAAAATCCATCCACAGAGAATAGAAATGTTGCCAAAATTGACAGTTCTTCTGACCCCCGCGACACAGAAACCTCTTACACACGCAAGCACATGAAGGTCACATATACGGCCAAACTTTAGGACTTCATTGTGGGCCTAAAACTCTACGTGGAGAAACGTAAGAGTTGCACTAGCCACTAGCACGCGACACCTATCCAAATCAAGTCAGTTTTCAGAGCACTAGTTGTTATCTTTTGATTATTTTGGTCCTCTCAACTCTCAAAAGTCTCAAGGGAGGGAGCAAGAATCCTTGACTTGAGATAGTTCCAAGCTGCTCCAACTTTTTTGACTTTAGGGTAGATGGGCGCATGGGACCCCCACGGGTTCTTAATGAAAAAAAAGAGAAAAAGAAAAAAGGATTTTGGTGCACCATCACAAATTAAATTATATATTGACATTTCATAAATTATAAATCGACATTTCAACATGCCGTTGATTTGGGTGAAAATACGTGCCTTTAGAGTTTTCCTGTAGCTTTGGGATATTCTTGGCTCTAGGGTTGTTATTGTGTACTCTAAGAGTATACAATAATTTTTACTGACTTTCAATTCTTTCATTTTACTTCATATGAATTCTTATTATCATTATCACTATCGTCATGACTACAATTGCCACCAATAATATTTTTTATCTTTGTCATTGTCATTACCACCATTGTTGCCTCACCACCAACACCACAGTTCCTATATCACCACTACAATTGCCATCAATAATATTTTTTATTTTTGCCATTGTCATTACCACCATTGTCGCCTCACCACCAACACCACGGTTCCTATATCGCCACATCATACAATTTTCAATGTCGTTGCAACACTAGACTATCTCCAATGCTATTGTTACAACTATTACTGCTATTGCCACTATTACCTACCTCTACCACTGTCACCATCACCTCTCTACCACCACTGCCATTGTCAACACTCTTACTATCATTGCATTGTCATCATTGCTGCACCACTACCATAGTATTTTCTATTTTTGAAAAAAATTTTTACAAAAAAAATTTATCTTCTTATCCCTTCAAAATACAAATATATCATTTTATTATTTTTTGTGTGTTTGATTAATATTTTTTGAAGGTGAACTATATTTTTCTTACTTCTATTGTAATATGCTATATTTGCCTAATATATAGGTTATCAAAGAAATTTTGCCTAATATTCAACTAAATTGTATAAGTTTTAAAATTATTATTAAACTTTCTCATCTTTTAAGGAATAAAGAGATTATCATGATAATCAAAACTCATCACAAAATTACAATGTTATTTAAACAAAAATTAAGATGAAACCAAAAGAATAAAAGATAGACTTTTGTGGGAGGGGTAAGATCCGAGCACATACATGCTTAGGTTCTAACCTAGCCCATGGATGAGAGTCCAAAGAGGAAGGACGAGGAGCCCAATGAGCAAGCCTACCTTGAGAAGTGTTGAGCAAGCCACTTGTACCAAAGGATAGGATACTGAGGAAGACAATAGAGACGTGCAAGTAAAGAAGGGGAGAAATATCCAAGGAAAGTAGCCATCATCTCTGCATTTAATGCACTGTACCAATTCAGCTGGCCGCATTAATGAAGGAATGACCCTTGAACAGTAATCTTATAGCTCACAGCACACTTTAACATCTCTAGAAGAGCCTTGATGGGACAAACATCCAAACTAAGGCTTTTGACTGTACAAGTGGAGGGCTCATATGCAATTTGATGGATTATATAAGAAAAGGAAACTCCTCCAAATAGAGGGACAAAAAATTGAAAAGAGAACATAAAAACAGTGTAGAATCATCCTGTATTAAGGACTTGAAACTTTTTATAAATGTTTGCACCTCGGCCAAACCCGAGGTAGTATTATTTCTAGATTTAGTTCCTCTTTTTATGATTCATTCTACCATTTCTCCATTAACTTGGCAATTGGAACATAAAAGTGCTTTAAAATTGACCTCGAAAGCCCATACTCTAACAAATTAATTGCAGTGGGCCTTTTAAACCAAACTCCATTATTCTAAGTGGGCTTAGCCTTTTGGGCTTGTATAACTTTATAATAATTTATTACTCAAAAAATTAGTGGGAATATTCAAATTCATAGTCATGTATATTATGTTTTGATATAAACTCAAATTCTTATTTCTAAAATAAAAAAAATAAAAAAACTAAGTATTAACCCAAACCAAAATTCAACTGAAACTATGAGAGAGAGAGAGAGAGAGAAGACTTTCTAATGGGAAATTAAAAAAATAAAATACCAAAAAACATATTTAAAATAAAATAAAATAAAAACTCATCAACCTTAATTAGAGTTATAAAAAAGAACAAAAATCCAGAGAGAGAGAGAGAGAGAGAGAGAGAGAGAGAGCTTATAGTTTTTGTGTAGGAAAAGTATGGATTGAATGGGAGAAATAATATCAAATTTATACAAAATAAAATGGGAAAAAGAAGAGTCAATATATAAGAAAGAGAAAATGATGAAAGAAGTGTAACCACCAAAAGAGAAACAAAATTAGAGAAAGACAGAAAGAGTATTAACTTTTTTTTTTTTTGTTGTGGACAACTTGGAAGGAATAGGGGAGAGAGAGATAGAAATGAAGTAAGAAGAAATTTATATGAAAATTAAGATGAAAGAGGAAGGGTGGATGTAGATGAAATGTTGAACAAAGTAAAGATACATAATTTAAGAAGATATAAAGGAAAAAATTTAAAAATCTCTAATGAGAATCAAATGAAAATTTTAAAAAGACAATTATTGAAGGGATGAGCTTATGGATGAGGCTTCAGTGGTGTAGTGGTGGGAAAGGTGTTCGAAGTTGGCAAGCTGGTGGATGAGCTTATAGATGTTAGGGATGTTCGATGCAGTGGCGAGACGAATGCATGTGAAGAGAGGGTGACCCGTTGGTGTTGGGTCTGGTAATGCCGTGGTAGCTGGGGTTGGTGGTGCAACTGCAGCCATTTTGAGTTTTTTTTTTTTTTTTTTTGGGGTTCATTCTTCTTGGTGTGGGATAATGAGAAAGTTGACGTTTTTAGTTTCTGCACTTAATCTTTGAGAATCTAAAGTTATACTACTTGAGTTTGGTTTAAATGCAAACAAGAGGAAAGAAATTTCGAGGAAAAAATGGAAGAGAGTTTTTTCTAACTTGCACCATTGTTACTATCAGTCAATTTAGGGGTGTGCAGAAAACCTACCGACCCGCCAAACCTGACCTGACTCGTTCCGCCGAGTTGGGTCGGTTTTTAAAGCTTGGTAGGTTTGGTTGGGTTACAAATTTTTTTTTTTAATAGCGGGTCAGGTTGGGTTTGGGTCATAAAATTACAAACTCGCTAAATCCGACCCGACCCGATCCACCCATATTTAATATATATTTAAAATATATTATATATAATATTTTTTTAAAATCAGTTGTAGGACACTTTATATATATATATATATATATATATATATATATATATATATATATATATATATAATATTATATAATTAATAATTTTTTTAAAATAACCAGTTCTTCCTATCTTATATAAAAACTAATTAGTTCACATAAACCCTAATAAATTACTATTGTTGTTTAGTCATTAGTATTGTTTGCCTTTAAGGAGTTACATTGATACTAATTTTTAGGTTTTTTTTAATATATTAATATTTATATTTTTTTCTACTCAATTTAATAATAATAATAAAAATTTGTCAAACCCATGGATTCAACCAACCTAACCCGATCCATGTGGGTTGGGTTGGGTTGGGTTGAATTTTTTTTGACCCACCATGGTAGGTTAGGTCAAAAAATCCCCTCAACCTGACCCATGCATACCCCTATCAGTCATTGTCATCATTGCTCACCACTACCATAGTCATTGTTATGAAATATTAGTGCCTTTTTCGTGAAATGACATAACATGTTTCGAGATATGGAATTAGCATCAGCATCATACTTCATGCAATATCAGTGCATTTTCGTGAGAACCATATGACATAACATGTTTCAAGCTCTGGGATTAGCACCAGCACCATGCTTACATATAATATCAGTACCTTTTCATGCGGACCAAATAACATATTATGTTTTCAAGAACATTTTTAGAGTTGCAAGCAATTATAGAAAAGCAAATGATTTTTTCCAAAAAAAAATGCTTTTCCACGAAGTTGAGAGATTTTTGAAGTTTCCAGGGGATTCCCCTCCCCCTATAAAATAGATAACGATATTTCTTGTGAGTCACCTCAAATTGGGCTTTTGAGGGTAAAATTGCATTGGGTGCTCTGACCTCATTAAACATCTATTGTTAGCCTGCTCTACAATAGCCGATTCAAATGTTTTGCTGCGTAACCATGAATGTAACTATAGTTAAAATGTGTTGCTCTCGGAAATGTCTTCCTCCTCTTCCCAATGATTCCACGAAATCTAAAAGTAAGCCTAATCCAGACTACTGAAGATGGTTTTATTTAATTTGATACTATGAACGAATAGATGGAAAGAAAAATCCTCTCTTCCTCAATACGAAGTGATTTATCCCACCATTTTTAAAAGGAAAAGATCAGCCATGGAGGAGTGCTAGCCAATTTCAAAAGAAAAATTTGAAACAACAAACCTAAACACACAAAACACCAGATATATTGTTACATGCAACAAACACCAAAGACGGTAAATTTGAGGGAACCAACTAAGGATAGCATTTGAAATTACTTGTTAAAAACATCAGGAATCAGGTGAGTCACAAACAAAACCCACACCAGATACAACTCATCTTTCTCATACATTCTAATCCACTTTTCAATTTCATTTCTTGAAATCTAAAAAAACCCACAAAGTACTAAAACCCCACAAAAAGAAAAACCCATTAATTAAATGGATTAAATAGCAGGATTGGCATAAGCTTGGAGAGCCTCACCAGTGAGCCTACAAATCCTCCATTCTTGCAAGACATTAGCACCCATTTCCTCATAGAACTTAATAGCATTCACATTCCAATCAAGCACCACCCACTCCACTCTCCCATACCCCATCTTCACAGCTTGAGCAGCCACAGCTGAGAGTAGCATCTTCCCAAACCCTTTCCTCCTATAACACTCCCTCACAAACAAGTCCTCCACATAAAACCCTGGTTTCCCCAAGAACGTCGAGTAGTTCGGAAAAAACAAAACAAACCCACCAACCACAACGTCAAAGCCACAATCTTTATCGTTGGATTTGAAGGTTTCGCTTTCTGGATCATCGATGGGGAGGTCGAGAGTGGTGGTCTGAGTAATTGGGGAGAAGAAGAGAGGAGGAGATGGAGAAGGTGGGAATGGGGCTTGGGAGAGTTCGAGGATGAAGAGGGTGAAGGATTGGAAAGGTGGGGAAGTGAAGAGCGAGGAGGAGAGGGAGGCTTCGGTGGCGGAGAAGAGGTGGGTGAGGCGTTCGAAGACTGCCATTTGGTGGATGAGTTTGTGGATGTGGGGGATGTCCGATGGGGTGGCGAGGCGGACACGGGAGAAGAGTGGGTGGCCTGTTGGTGTTGGGTTTGGTAGTGCGGTGGCTGCTGGGGTTGGTGCTGGTGGTGGTGCGGCGGCGGCTGCCATTGGATTTTGTGAAAATGTCGGTTTGGAAAGGGTTCTAGTTTTTACGGTTCTACTGTTTTCTTCTAGAATCTATATTGGTGTGTGGCAGTTTGAGAGTAAAAAGATGAATGATGAATTTTAGGAGTTTGGTTGGGGTTGGACACGTGGGGCTTGAGTAAGATGTAAACATTACAGTGCTAAGATATATGAACAAGATTTAAGCCCAAATCTAAGGATTTGTTGTTTTTGGGCCTCATTATGGGAACCATATATAGCTTCTTGGACTCAAGTCTCTTAACCAATTCTTTTGAGACCACCCTGAAATGATTTCTTTCTATAATTACCCATACTCAATGTTAGGAAAAAATTGAGGTTCTATTTCTTAAGTTTTCCTTTTAACTTTAGCTTTATAGATTTTTTTTATAAGATGAAAATGCATTTTTAGTTAAATATAGTCATATGACTAAATTTTAAGAAGAGAATTTATATAACAGCAACTTAGTACTATACCTAAGTTTTGCCCCCAATGTTTTTAGGACAGGAGGGCTTTAACTCATGAGTTCAAGGGGTCAAGGCAATGGAAAAGCATTCATCTTTGTCTGTGAACCATCTTTCAAGTCTCAGAATGAAGAAATGTGCGTTTTGTTGTATAGTTTAAGGTTGTTTAATTCAATTGACTCCGCCGAGTTGCAGAAAAACTAGATCTACAAGCCCATTTACCTTTTGGTCAAGGATCTAAGCACATTGAATGCAACAGATACCCTATTCTATACTTTTCTGTATGAGAGAACCTCCAAGCTAATACAAACTACACTGCTGTCAAAATCGATAACAATAACGTATCCTTTGAAATGATATCAACTGTTGGAAAGGATTCTTATTCATTAACTACAAGAAAACAACTGGTGGTGTTTCATTAAAGTGTAAGACTCGAGTGCATTGTCAATAGATACCCAAGCGGAAAATGCCATGCATAGAGCATATGCGAATTGCGATTACTCTTAAAAATAAGAATAGGTAACTTAATTTAATCCCAAAAAAAAGGAAAAAAAAAATCTTTAACAAAACAAACAAGAGTTAGGTTCAACGAAAATTATTTAGATATCTTATCTGTAATACTGTTGTATAATTCTTTCACGGTATCCTTCCAGCTAAATCTTCAAGCAGCAGATTCAAGGTCTCAACAGAACCATTCTTCACTTCCTTGTCACAAGCAGCTAGGTATTCTTCAAAAGTTCCCTGGTTCTCTAAACCATATGAGAAAATCTGCAATCAGGTGTAGATTATTACACCCACTACAACATGCTACCACCACCCCTTTCTCACATGATTTGAGACAAAATGTTTTCACAGACCTGGCAACTAAAGATCATGGCAAGACCACGCCTTATTGATGTTTACAAATTAGAGGTAGCAGAATACTTCACAGGAATCACAGCTGAACTTGCAATACTATTTATATCAGGAGAGAACTTCACTGAGTCTCAATCAGGCTTAAAACTGCCAGTTTCATGACTTTCCAGATCCTCATATGTTTTGTTTGTGTCTGAATTCCTCTTTACCATACTTGAATCTGCTAAACGATGCATTTGCAGAAGGAAGAGATTGCCAAAGGGGTTCTGCCACCAATAAAGGTAAAGCCACACACACACACACACATACAGACATGACTACGATCTCAAGCAAATATATATAATCTAATTCAATCAGGAAAATAAGTAACTTTGCAAGATATTCATCTAAAACACATAAATGAAACAAGGAAACTTAGCTGTACTAGCAATGACAGAAAGAAGCTCTAGTGCAGACAGACAGAGTATTCTGGTCAATATAAGGACTTTCAACATTCCTGCAGTGCTCAACTCTACTATATTTTCATATTTAAAAAAAAAAAAAAAAAAAAAAAAAAAAAAAAAAAAAAAAAAAACCCTCGATTATATTTTCTATAGTCGTTTTGGCCTCCTAGGCTTCAAACAACCTTGGTCACCATTCTAGTAAATGTTTCGTTAATGCAGCGGTCAAATGAGTACTGTGAACTTACTACATAAGCATAGGTCAACACATAGCTAGTGTCATTGATGTCAAGTAAAAAGTTCCATTGGCATGGGGGTGACATGAAACCTAAGAACAACATCCATAATTCATCCACTTCACCAAAAGTTCAAGCAGCAATTGAGTTTATACTGTGCACTGCTAATAATTAATTTTTAAAAAAAAGTATACACAGATTAAAAATATGGATTTGAACTACCACATGTTATAAAATTTGTATTTTCTGAATACACAGAGAATCCCATGACCATTAGATACCGGCAAAAATTTTTAAAAGGGATATGAATCAACCTGTAAGTTGGGGACATAAGCTCAGGTTAGTCTTCTAGTGCTCAACTCAATCATGATTCTTTTGTGGATTCAGGCTCTTTTCTCCTGATGCTGTCCAGTGAATGATCTTGAATGCATTGTACAGTAGTAGTGTTGTTTTTCCTTTAAAATATCAAAATTATCTGATGCAAAACATTGCCACTTTGTTTGGCACACAAACCAAAACAAAACTGTTAATACTCTTTGATACAATCTTAGTTTGCCTTCTTTCCCACCTATCCCAGGGAAAATTAAAGAATTTCCTATTGGCATAGTTCCATGCTAGATTTTCAGCACAACCCCAATGTTAAAGATTAGGTACATAACCATACTCATGCAGACGCACAGTCAATGAATTTAAAGTTACATAAATAAGGTTGGTTTCAGGATGGGTCATATCACGCGTAATAAAAGTACGCACACCATTCTTGAGCTCAATCCAACTACACCCTGGTGCCTTTTTCACATTTTGTTGCCTCATTGCCTGTCTAATATCTAATACATCTTCATATCGACCGCTTACTCCATAAATATTTGACATTAGTACATAATTTCCACAATGCTCTGGTTCAAGTTTAAGAACCTGTCGTACAACAATGTCAGCAAGATCAGCATTACCATGGAGCCAACATGCTGCTAACAAAGTCCTCCATACCACTGGATTGGCCTTGATAGGCATTGCTTGTGCCAATTCATAAGCGTCCTCAAGCTGCCCAGCTCGACCGAGCATGTCAATCACACAGGCATAATGCTCAATAGTTGGATCCACACCATATTTTGACTTCATCAGCGTCAATAACTCACGCCCATGTCTCACGAGGCCTGCATGGCTGCATGCAGACAATACCCCAATAAATGTGACAGCATCAGGCTTAATTTGTGCCTCACACATACGAGAAAACACATCCAAAGCCTCATCACCATGACCTTGCATGCCATGACCCATGATCATGATGTTCCATGAGGCCACATCTTTATTTCTCATCTTACAAAAAACCGAATGAGCATCTCTCATACTGCCACATTTTGCATACATGTCCATAATAGCATTGTTCACTAGCACATCATCAGTATCTTTATGATTGCCATCCTTCCCCAACCCATTGACTATCATATACCCATGAATCTGTCTTCCATGCATCAGTGCAACCAGATTAGAGCAAGCAGGAAGGATTGCTGTGATAGTAACCAAATCAGGCTTAACTCCAGCACCTAACATCCTATCAAAAAGTCTTAAAGTAACATCATAATCACCGCATTGTCCATGAACAGATATGATTGAATTCCATGAAAATATATCTTTCTCATTTATCGCCTCAAAAATTTCCAAAGCATCTCCAATATGCATGCATTTCCCATACATATCGATCAAGGCATTGGAAACTGCAACACCTGAAACATACCCCATTTTCATCGCAAACCCATGAATTGCTCTCCCATTGTTAAACTCCTCCATCAAAGCCAAAACCGATAACACCCCGGTAACCGTAAATCTATTAGGAACAACCCCTTCTTTACCCATTCTCTTGAAAACCTCCAAAACCTCATCCAACCTCCCAATTTGTGCATACCCATTAACCAGCGCATTCCAAAGCGCAACATCCCTCACAGGCAATTTCTCAAACACCTCCTGTGCCTCTACAATCAACCCAAATTTCAAATAGGTATTAACCAAAGCACTGCCAATAAACACATCCAACTCCAACCCAAGTTTAAACAACAGCCCATGAATCTTCCTAACCTCCAAAACCTCCACAATATCACAACAAGCTTTGATCACACAAGGAAAAGTAAACTTGTCTGGCCTAACATCGAACACCCTCATACGCTTATATAACTCAAACCCATCTTCCGCAAGCCCATTTGAAACAAACCCAGAAATGATTGCGTTATAGGCAAACACATTGTAATGATGGGCTTGGTGATTGAACACCAAAAGGGCATCTTCCATTCGGTTGCATTTTGAGTACATGTTGATAAGGCTGGTGGTGGATACAGGAGAGTTGAGAAAGGCATTGGTGAGCATGTAAGAGTGGAGTTGTTTGCCTTTGCTGAGATTCTTGTGGTGGGCACAGCCTTGTAAGGAGGCAACGCAGGTGGAAAGGCTGTAACTTGAGTCATCGGAAAGTTTGGCATTGGATTTTGAAGCTGAGGAAGAGAAGTGAAGAGACAAGCAACAAGGTTTGTGGATTCTTGATACGCATAAGATGGTCCTTAGATTCATTTAAAGAAAATCTAAGCTATCTTTTTGTGTCATTCTAGTGGCTGCTTTCACTTTCACACAATCATATGTAGGTGTTCCGTATATTAACATACAGAGTTTTTGTTTGTGTGAATGAAATGAAACACTATATATCTGTTTTGACTTGGGGCATCGTTAATCGATAATTGGGCTCCAAAACTAAAACTAGTTTAAATAATTTAAATAAATGAAGATATCATTTTCTTTTCTTTTTATAAATATAGGAAATATAAAAGACCAAAAATGATGTTGAGATTGAGTTGTTATTAAAATCATATATTATCATAGATTATTAAAATTTCAAAATATGTAATATTTATTTTAATTTTTTGAAACTTTTGGTACTTAATTTTTAATCTGATTAGTATATTAATTTTATATTGAAATTTGTTAATAGAGTTTATGTTATATTAAATTAAATTAATCATTTAATGTACTTATTATGACACATGCTGAAAGTATATTATATGACATGTAACACTTTTGTTGAATCACAATAGCTCAAGTACAATTAGGTAAAACCTAACTCTTATCTTCAAAACAAAAAAAATAAAAAAAAATAAAATTATAGCAGCTAATTATGAAAGGAATTTAAAATAAATAATGATATATTTTAATTTCTAGAAACTTTTGAAAATAATAATTTAGTCAAAATAATATTTTTAACCACTAAGCACTATTTTGTTAGTCATGATAAAAGTTTTAGATGTATATAAAACACAAGGATAAAGCAACCATTTACGGGGATGGAACCAGGATTCGATGTTGAGGGGGGGCCAAAATATAAACCCAAAAAAGTTTATGAAAATCAAAACTAACATCTATTTAAAGGTTTGTTGAATTTCATCACCTTCATTAATGTTATTATCTCATATTTGCATAGTTTGGGATCACATTGCAATGGACCAATATTGATTTCATCGGTGGTGATCTTTTGAGAATTTTGTTTGAAAAATTTCAAGAATTGGGACATCAATGCTAGCTTCTGAATTATTCGTATTTGTTTTCTTTAAAAAAAAATTGTAATTCACTTTCCCATTATCTACAAATCAAATAAATGTTTCATTACTTCCATATCAAATAGTTCTAATGTTTTAAAAATTAGTCCCCCCCCCAAAAAAAAAAAAACAAACAAACAAACATACCCCACAAGCTACAACAAAATTAATGTTAATAAATTGTTTTTTAAAAATAGCTAATAATTCATAAAATAAACCAACAAACAAACATTATATGGTGCGATGGTCACTTCATAATTATAAGTACTTGTGGAGTGTGGGGACAAATGTTGTGGTTCAAGTCTCCAAGAGAGAGTTTCACACATATATACATTTAGATCAGGCTAGAGTAGAATTTCTATTTTTGTATAAAAAAAAAAAAAAAAAAAACAAACATTATCATTAATATTTAATAACATATATATTACTATCCAACATGCACACATTTGATTCCTAGTTTCCACGCCATTCACATTTTCTTTGCCTCAACTTTCCAGTTTTTCTATCTTTAATTTATTTCTTTTCTTATCTCATTTGTCCTTATCTGAAACTCTCTTCTTTCAAAGTCAAGACTCATTCAGTTTGAAAAATGATGACTTTTTAATTACACGGTAAACTCACACACCGCAAAACACATTGCATTAGCTATCAGTCTATCACAGAGGCAAAATGGTCAGAAAGGAGAGACAACAGAGAGATAAATAAACTCATATCAAAGAAGAGAGGGACATCAAAGAGAGATATCAACTCAGGTCTAAGAAGAGAGGACCATACCTCAGTCGATTCAACTCATTAAAGAGTGTGGACAGTAGACTGGAGGAGACCAAGTCACTGGTTGCGAACTTGTGACAGTGCGACTGCCTATTGGTATGTGGATCTAATGTTAGCGGCAATGAGGAGTGGTGGAAGAAATAGAATGAGACTATGAGAGCAGTGAGATTGAGAGAGAGAAATCAATTGGGTAATGGGAACTTGTAATTGTTTTGTTTTGTGCATAATTTTCTGTTTAGACTGGAATTTTGATTTATTTTGTAGTTAATTTTGGGTTGTCTAGAGGTTTTTGATGTTATTCTTGGAGTAATTGCTTTTATTTAAAACGGAGAATTTCCTTATTATCCTTGGATCAATATGCAACGGGCAAAAGGATGTTGCCTTTTTTTTTGGTTTTTCAATTTCATGGGGTTAATATGTAAATATTTTGGAGGAGGGGGGGCCAAAAAATATATCTTCCGAGGGAAATTTTAAAATTTTCAGTTTTTTTTTTTTTTTGTAGAGAGAAAAAATTTTCAGTTAAATATATATACAATGCTGTATTTTTTTCGAAATTTGGGGAGGGCCATGGCCCTCTCAGCCCTGACGTGGGTCCGTCTTTGACCATTTATGCAGCACAAGGAGAAAAAAGAAAGAAAAAAAAGAAAGAAAGGTGGTCACTTGACATAACCACAATGTAGAGTACACATTTTCTCCTTTTCTTTTTATATTAAAAGATATGATATGGTATAATATACTAAAAGACCAATTATTTTAGATTACATTGTTTGAAATTTATGCAAGTGACTTGGGAATAAACAACAACCTCAGGTGACCCACGTGACTAAAATCAATAGATGAAATCATATTAAGGGTTTGTTTGGATATCGTTTATTACTGAAAACTGAAAATTGAAAATATTGTAGCAAAATAATTTTCAAATGTGTGAATAGTACCATGAGACCTAATTTTGAAGAAAATTTTGCTGAATTAGACAATTTGTGGGTCTCGTGAACAGTGCACGGGACCCACTATATTGGACGCAAACGCGCTGAAACTGAATTTTAGCCCAATCCAACTCTCAATATCTCCCAAAATGTGTGGTTCATGAGAAAATAAGATATAAATAATTTTTTTACGAAAATTAATTTAAGTTCAATCTACAATTTTGAGTTTAAATGACAAGAGAAAGATGAATTTAATTTAAACTTAAAAAGTATCTTGACATGGGAACTTGAATTTCATGAAATACCATAATCATCACGTTTGAGTATAGATCAATTTTTAATTAACCTTAGTTTCTCTATTAGTTTCAGGTTGCTCGAAGTGATTCTCTAACTTCAAAGACTGGGGCTTGAAATCCAAAAATGCCTAATTTAATAGGATTTTTGGGGAAATGAGTGAATTAATTAACAATATTAATGAGAGAATCCTAAGTGATTAAGTTCCTAAATGACCAAGTCAAATTATTAAGCCCAAGTTACAAAGACCAAGTTATCAAGCCTAATTGAACTAAACTGATTTGAGGTAAATCATCTCAAAGTGAACTAATTTGGAGTAAATAACCTTGAAGTGAACTAATCCCAAAAAAGTCATCTTGAAGTAAAGTAAATTGCTAAAAATATAATAGATTAAAGCTTAAATGATTACTTAACACTAAATTGATTTGAAGCAAGCAGGAGATCAAATTAGACTTGAATGAACAACTAAATTTTGCATCAAACTAATTGAATGCTTGATTAGATAAGATCGCAAGTACAAAGGGAACGAACTTACAAGCATAAAGTCTTTTACAAAGCCTAAGAACTACTTGAATCATCTAAGAACTACTAGATATCCCTAATTTAAGCACAATTGGTCTCAGAAGTGCTCTAATGTGTTATTAGTTGTGCGTGGTGTCCTTTACTTGTAGAATCATCACCTATTTATACTTGAGGCTTTGACAGTTATGCCGCATTTTTTTTTTTTTCCATGTCTTACCTTAATTAACATCATTGCCAAGTGTCTTGTTATTAGTTGGACTTGGTAACATCATATAACCACCTTGAGGCAATTGCTTCCTTTCTATCTTCATTTACTTAGCACGTGTCTTGCCATCTGAATATTTTTATTACTAACTGTTTGAGATAATTACACATGTTTTCCTCGAGGTAAGTTAAGTAACTTCCCAACATCGTATGTGCCTTTAATTAATCAACTCGACTTGTCACTAATCTAGGTTTTAATATTTAGTTTAATTATATTCAACTTGTGCATCCATGGTAACTACTTTTTTTTAAGTGGTTGATCCTACTCTTCCTCGTGCTTTGCAACTTAATTAATTAAGGAGTTCTTATATTACCACAAATAAACTCATTTTTACTACAACTTTTCTACGTGGTAAATTATAACTGACTATCTGTTACTTTCAAATGAACCCACAACTTTTTATCCGCTAATCACATTAAACACATGAAGAACTTTGACGAGAGATGACAATTGTGCACATATTTTTGTGATACTAAATTTTTTTAATAATTATTTGGCCCAAGTCAGTGCTATATCATGTTTATGTCTATTATCTTTTTTTAGTTTTAATCTCTCTTTATTTATTTTTTATTTTTTATTTTTACATCATCTTATCTCTACCTTAATCCTTTGCCCTAACCCCTCTATATATTCTTTTCTCTACCTTATTATTTTAAATTTAAGAACAAGGAATCACTTAATTTTAACCCCATTCAAAGAGTCCTATCCATTTAAAAAAAAAAAAAAAAAATTTCTTTGACAAGATTGTTAAAGTTGGTGGCACAAACCTCCCACATAGTATGTATCTACAATCTCAGAAGTCATTGTAAAAAAAAAAAAAAAAACTCATAAAGTCGCAAGCATAGACTGTGGCCCTCACATCATCACTTACTCGCGAAGGGGCTAGAACTTTGGATACGTGGAGAAAAATAAGAATTGCAATCCAATCACTTTTTGGTCCTCCCACGAAAAGAACATAAGAAGCCTCAGCCTTCAAGATGGTTCCAGATTAGCCTCAACCCAAATCACTTTCCACAAAGAAGTCTCAGCCCCCAAGTCTGGTAACCCAGCAACAGCTTATTCCAATGTTTTGGAAAAGTAATTACTGATTTTATCCCACTATAATTTAAAAGGAATAGATAATCCATGGATGAGGATTAGCCACTTACAAAGATTTGAAATAGTTGAAAAAAAGAAAAAAAAAATTGATACAACGAAACACACAAAGCACCATATATGTAGTTACATTCAACAAACAACAATGAAAGTAAATTTGAGAAACTAACTAAGCATATAGAAATCAATTTACATAGAGAAAACATCAAGATATCAAGTAGATCACAAACACATTCATATCAGCTCCATCTTCTCCCTAGTCATGCACTCTAACCCAACTGTTCCTTTCCATTTCTTGGAATCCAAATATACACAAACAAATAAATAAAAGCCACAGAAATAATAATAATAATAATAATTTTTAGATAGCAGGATTGGCATAAGCTTGGAGAGCCTCATCAGTAAGCCTGCAAATCCTCCACTCTTGCAAGACCTTAGCACCCATTTCCTCATAGAACTTGATAGCATTCACATTCCAATCAAGCACCGCCCACTCCACTCTCCCATACCCCATCTTCACAGCTTGAGCAGCCACAGCTGAAAGTAGCATCTTCCCAAACCCTTTCCTCCTATAACACTCCCTCACGAACATGTCCTCCACGTAAAACCCTGGTTTCCCCAAGAAAGTCGAGTAGTTCGGAAAAAACAAAACAAACCCACCAACCACAACGTCAAAGCCACAATCTTTATCGTTGGATTTGAAGGTTTCGGCTTCTGGGTCATCGATGGGAAGGTCGAGAGTGATGGTTTGGGTAATGGGGGAGAAGAGAGAGTACTGTGTGTGGAGTTGGGGAGGAAATGGGGTATGGGAGAGTTCGAGGATGAAGACAGTGAAGGATTGGAAAGGTGGGGAAGTGAAGAGTGTGGAGGAGAGGGAGGCTTCGGTGGCGGAGCAGTGGTTGGCAAGGTGTTTGAAGTTGGCTAGCTGGTGGATGAGCTTGTGGATGTGAGGGACGTCCGATGCGGTGGCGAGACGTATGCGTGTGAAGAGAGGGTAACCTATTGGGGTTGGGTCTGGTAGTGCTGTGGCAGCTGGTGTTGGTGCTGGTGGTGGTGCAGCTGCGGCCATTTTGAGTGTGTTTTTTTGGTTCTTTGTTGTTGGTTTGGGAAAGTGAAAAACTTTGGGGTTTCTAGTATTTGCACTTACACTTACTGTTCAAGAATCTACAGATATGCTAGGTGAGTTTTGGTTTGGCGGTGGAAACAGGAGGTAAGAAAATTTCGATGAGATTAATGGAGTATAGTTTTTCTAACTTGTACGGTAGTTTATAAAAAAGTTCGTCTTTGGAAAAGCAGTGGTCTGCTGGAAGACGTAACTAGGTTGCTGTTTGTTACAGATTTGATCTTATCAAAAGAAACGTACAATTTTTGTTAAAATATTTGACTAAGAATTTTAGTGTGGTACGTGGAAATTTCATACTTGAAACAACAAAGGCAAAAATGATTTGTCTATCTTGGATAGTTGTGTCAAAGATTAAAATAATCCAGACCCACTTGAGCATAATCTACAATGAAAAAAAATAAAAATAAAAGCAATCCAAACCCACAGCACATTATCCAAATCCACCTCTAGACAAGCGAAGAGACCCACAAAAGCATAGCAATGGACTTTTCTAGCCTGATCAATGGTACCTATCTCATCTGTCTCCTCCAAGAAGAAAGAAAAATACAAAAGAGAAGAAAGTAAAAGAAAGGCGTCAATATTCATTTTATATCTACATTTGGCACATTCTCAATCTCGAACAGACTCTAACTCTAGCGTTGTTTGATCATTACCCCTAAAAACAAAGAGTGGTAATGTAGTCCCACGATTCATCTTCTTCATCCATTTACCAAGGGACAACAAAGAACATAGTATCTATCCTCACTAGTACAAAAAAATGAGAATCATCTTCTTAGATAACCAAATTAGTAGGTCTGACAATTTTGGCCAGCCAGGATTTGGCCACCCAACATGTAGCATTTCTCTTTTGTTTATGTTTTTTTGGGGAGAGCTTCCTCTCCTCCTGATGATGCTGCTGGATCCTAAACGTAGAATCCAGAGAGATCAAGACCCTTAAGACTTCTCAACTATCAATGCATACAAATGATTGGAGAATGCCCACCTACAAAATGATCAATCTATGTGCCTAACACTACACCTAACCAGAAAAATGTAAACTACATGTAACCCTTGGCCTCAAAAACCCCACTTGCTTATACCCGTACTATATATTACAAAACCAGCTTGAACAAAGAGGACATATCTTCAGGCAGGTGAGTTCACATAGTGCCCTGTTTTCCGTCTGTGCCTGCTATAATCTGAAACGAACCTGAAAGAAAGGCCACATCCCTCAACCTTGCACTTGTATGGGCGCTCACCAGTGTGCACACGTATATGCTCAGTCCTAGCCCATGCCCACTTGAATGACATGGTGCAACCTTTCCATGGGCACTTGAGGGGCCTGTCATCGTCATGAACACGTTTGTGAAGCATTGCATACTTGTGGTTGCTGAACCTCTTCCCACACCCTTCATGTGGGCACCGGTTGCGTTTGTGCAAGAGAAGCTCTGCCTTTGTTTTGAAACTCATGCGGCAGCCTTCAAGGTCACACTTGTGAGACCCCGTTGAGTTTTTATTCTTAGGAGGAAGAGGAACATCTGAAGCTTTGCTCACCTTCTTTCGCACCAACTTCTCCTCAACTATTTTACTGGTGTCAATTCCACATCTACTGGTTGCATCCTTCCCAGCCCTTGGCCTCAACCCTTCACATGGACTCCTGATAAAGTCACTGCAACCAAACTTGTTTTCCATCAAATGGTCTGCTTCTCTTTTTCTTTTTCTTATTTTGTCTGTGCTTGATCTGGGTTCTAAAAGAGTGGACTCAATGCTTTCAGGCTCTCTATCATCCTGTGATGTACAAACTTCTTTGTGAAGCAGGTTTTCTGCAACATGGGTGTCTCTTTGGATTCTGGAACAATTCTGGATTGGGGCAGGACTAGGTGGATTAATAAGTGTATCATACTCAGAAATCTCCTCATCATTTTCATTTGTCAACTCTTTCTTTTGCTCCACTTCATTATCTAAAGCCACTCCACCACTCAAATTTTCCTCAGCATCGATCCCTCTTGGAACTTTGTAACATTCCCCCCCTGAGATAGTTACAGGCTCTTTTTCCACTTGCATAATGAAACTAGGGACGGGCATCCCCTCATCTGTTCCATCTGAAGTCTGGATATCTTGTTGCACCTCAGTGTCTAAAGTCACACCATCATGCAAGTCTTCTTCAGCAGAGCACCCTCTTGGAACTTCAGGACATTGTTCCAGTGATACACAAGGCTGACTAATTTCCATTGGTGAAACAGAAACAGAACTTGAGACAAGTTCCTTGTTATTTCTGTCTGGGGAATGGATCTCTCTTGATGCAGGAGTAGGCTCATTTGTCGGTATAACATAACTTGAAACTGGCTCGTCCTCAGTACTTCCATTTTCAGACTCAAGTTCTTGCTCCACTGCATCTGAAGACATGGCAATACTAATGTCTTCCGCAGCACGAATCTCTGTGGAACCTTCACAACTTTCTTGCGTTGAGGCAAGAGTAGGCTGGTTTGTCACTGCAATATTACAAGAAACACCTTCTGTTGAGGCAAGAGTAAGCCTGTTGATTGGTGCAACATTACTTGAAAGAGGTCCATCATATTCAATTCTGCTGGTGGTATGGATCTTTTGCTGCACTTCATTGTCTAAAGCCACACACACAAGAACCTTACTGTTGACACAAGATTCCTCCAGAACTACATTTTCCATCTGTGCCTCAAAATTTCTCACGACAGGATCAGCAACATGGGGAGTTGGAGGTTTAGAAGGATCAGAAACCTCATTCATCAAAACATCACCTTCAGTTGAAACATTGCACTGCCCTTCAGAAACCAGATGAAAAGACTCATTTGTGATGCTGATTTTTTCCTTACTTTGATTCTCTGCCTGCATTCCAGACCTCTCATCAGTTGCAATGACAAGTGGACTACCACATTTTTTGGCATAAGTTGTCTTGTCCTCCTCCTTGGTTTCATCAGTGCTCTTGATCTTGTGTTGCATCTCAGAACCATCCCATGTTGCTACATTACAAGCTTTGCCATCAATGTCAAAATCATCCAGAGTGTGATTCTCACTCTGTGTCTCAACAACCACTAGTGTATCAGAGGCAGGGGAATCTTCAATTCGGGATGGAGCAAAATTCAAGCTCCTACCACTGGTAGCTGCAAACCCTGAGGATTCATGCTGCATTTCAGACACTCCGGAAGCACTAGAGAAAACAAATCCTGCATCATTTTTGGAATTTCCTTTGTTAGAAAGGTCATTTTCAGTAGCCTTCCCACTTTGCTTATCGCGGTCTCCATAAGTAGCAGCTGAAACATCTTTTGACAGATTCTTTCCAGGGCACCCATCAACTGTACTTGCACCTGCGGAACCACCCAGTTTTAACTTAGGATTCCTTCTTGAATATTGAATTAGTTTTTTTTCATTGTTGACAATGATGCCATTTGACCTTCCCCCCAACACTTCATCCTTCTTTGATTGAGCTGTGTCACACACTTTACCATGGGAAGAATGGTTTGACTTTCTTGAGCGTGATCTTCTAGACCGCCATTTGACAGTCAAGCATTCTGAGGTGGCACTTTTTTCAGAGAACAATCCACCCAATGTCAGTGCATGCTGTACTTGCATAGATGGAGAGTTCTTTCTGACCTTGGCACAATACCGTAAATTGATACCCAGTTTTGATGTCCAGTCTTCTCCGCATTCATCATGTTCTTCATCATCAATTGCAAGATCTATCAAGTTCAGATCTTCTTGGGATGCAGTATCTAATGGAACCTCGTTATAATCAAAAGGTTTACCAATTTCCTCAGAAACGGCCACAGCATGTGCCTTCATTTTCTGATAGTCTACATAAATTAAGAAAATTGAAGAATAATTATTGTTGAAATCTGGATGGTGCGCATGTATGCTCATAATGGTTGGTTGACAAATAAAAAGATGTGTCACAGATTAATAGCAAACAGAAAGTGGGTATTAAACAATAGTTGAATGTGTCTCATTTAGATATTAATTAATTTCAACATCATTCAGAAACCAGGTTTATCCATGAGAGAGGTAAAAAAAAAAAATCAAATACCATAAAATAAAAAAGGGAGAAAGTGATTAACTTTAAAATTAGGGATGGGTATACAACTGTAATTTGCAGCATAAATCATTGACATAGTTAAAGCCTATCTTACCTGAATGGCAAATCATAAGCAAGTTTACTCCACCTTTTGACTGCAAGAGTTCCACAATCTCAATGGCATGCTCCAGGCAGAAAATCCGTGGCCTCAGAAATTTACTTGAGGTGTTCCACTGCGTGTCAAATTTGGTTAATAGTGACATTTTCAGATCCTTTGGTGGTGGAGAAACATCAGGAACAGGAGGGAGATTCTCTGCAGAACAAAGCATTAATTAACTCAGTACAGCTCTTGAAGAGGCCGAGTTTAGTGGTCAAAAGGATTAATCCTATTCAATTTCATGTTTTTGTTTGCTTTGATGAGAAGCTACTGGCACCAGTTGAAGATACATTTAAAAATGTCATTCTTCCCCATGGTTGTTTGGTCTGCTAATACATCTCCATAAGATGGGAGCCCAACTTATATAATGTGGAGACTTAAGACTAGTTCTATGCATTCTTCTACAATTCTTTTTAACACAGTTTTATGTACAACACATTTAGCTGATTCAGGGTCATGCCAGAAATACGAGTAGAAGTGGTAAATGTGTACATGTAGATGCTAGAATCAATGAAAAACCAATCTAACAATATGATAGGCCACAAAAAGATTACAGAATGAAGTACGGCTGTAACATATAATCCAGAAAAGTTCAATGACAACTTACTTTTGACAGAATAAGATTAAAGAAGTGATTGCAAATGTGAGCAAATTACCAGGCAAGAAAGTATGTAGACCAAATACCTGGAATATTGCTCTTAATAGACCCATCACGATCTGGAGAGGAACAAGCATTCTCAGGTCCTGAGACTCTGGGGCCTCCTTGAACCAAACGATGATCCATGGGCTGAAGTTTCAGGGATGCTTCTTCAGATGGTTGTACCACAGACATAAATGGAAAACCAAGTATTCCACAAGCCACACATGCCAATGTACCCGAATCAACTTGAAAGTCACATGATAAATCGTCACCATCCAGAGACAAATCATTGAGAGTCTCTATATACAAGTTCATCTCGTGAATCAGATCGTTCTGAATATTATTGTTGTTTTCAGTATGAATATGGGAAGCATTTTCTCTTGGTGAGGTAGAATCAGTAGCAACTATGCTGGGCAACTGAGAATCTCTACTTGGATATGGAAGTAAATCAGCATTCCATAAAACAGCATGGCAAGTTGATACTTTTCCAAGAATATTAGATAGCTTAATGTTTTCTTTTAAAATATCTTCTATAAAAGCCTTCTTTACTAACAATTCTCTTTCTTCCTTTTGACGATCTCTCAGACGAGAACTGCGCACACCTGGTAGTAAGGATCTTGGCACTCTGGCATCAAAACAGTCCAGCAAATCAAACATAAGAAATAACTAAAGATGTGGTATCCACATGATATTTATATGGACACAATAAGCAAAAATATATGACGTAAAAGCAGCATCACACAAAGTAAGGGTAAGTGCAACCAAAGTATCAATTTCAAATGCAAAGTGTACAGTAGAAATCTGCCTACTGAGCCCTTGTTACTCATCTATGGCCCTAAGCAACAACTGATACGTTAATTATAACAGCACCATCTCCACAGAGAAACTATTGTGGTTTCAAACACCCCCACAGAGACTCTCTAATGCACTAAATAAAAGGAAGAGCATTTTCTTTTAAGGATAAAAAGGAAAAATTAACAGTTATTACATATTTCAGCTAATTCCACTTTCCAAACACAATTACACATTCCCTTCAAAGAATTTATTATATGAAAAATGAAAGTAAAACAATAATGCTCAATTATCAGTTTTCACAAGATGTGCATTAAGGTCCAACTCATTTCATTAGGACCAGTCTAATTATAAAGTTTCCAGCCCATATTCAGAATTAAAGCATATTTTGAAATATACCTAATGAAATAATAAAAAGAAATCCCCCTCGACAATTGCAACTCTTACAGAATCAGAAGTACATTCATAAACTATTTTACAAATACATAAATTTACATATTATCCTGGAAAAAATCAAATTAACATCTATAAACATGTTTCAGAAGTTGTGAACCACCAAGATGAATGACTGGAAACTTTGATGGTCACAGATACCTGAGTCTGGCCATTGAACATCAAATATTTGGAAAGAGAATCTAATCTTGTAGAGGAATTAGGCAAGAATACTACAATCAATAAACATTCAAGAGAAATATCTTGTATAGATCTTCAGAGAGCAGTCTAAGAAGCAATGTGGACAGGATATTTCAGTCACTAATTTTGCTCAACAACTTAGGATCAACAGAATATTTGAAGGAACTATAGTGAGCTAACCTTGAGACAAAAGACATGGTCAGCAGGTATAGCAGCTGCTGATGAGAGAGCATGGGAAGATAATTCATTGCAGCTCTGCGCACTGCAGCTTCCTTGGCTACTGTGAGCCATTGTGGGGTTCCAAAGTTAGCAGCTTCCCCACAATTGAAACCTAATTTACAAAAGGAAGGCTATAATAATCCATTAAAAGGATAAAAATGAATACACTCTGAAAGAAAAATTCAAGGAAACTTCTTGTAATAGCAACATGCCTAATATAATCAGGCTCTCTAGTTAACTCTAGTCACTGAGACACTGATATTCTAAGAGCAGAATAAGCATACAAATTACTGTTACAGACATCAATCAGAAACACCAATGTTGAAAGGGAAGATCAAACAATATATATTAGCTACGACAGAAATGGATTAAAAATGGCCTTGCAGAAAAAGGTGCTAGCAAAGTCACTTGGCAGAAGAGTTGTAACGTGTCCAATTAATTCTTTTGAGCATTTTAAGTCCAACTACACATTTTCAGCTCATTTGCAAGCCAAAATGGTCCTGCTCACAAAAAATTTGAATCCTTTGCTTTTACTAGAAACAAAATAAATGGAAATTTATTCATATTTTGTAAACCAACTTCCACTCCAAATTTTTACAGAACTTCCATCTTCTAGGTTGTCTTAGATTAACATGTGTTTCTCCGAGTACCATACACCAGGTGGTATGTCTTAATACAGTAAGATCAGTATGTTCAGGGCAGGAGTTTATAAGTTAAAGAATCATATCTCCAAAAAAATATTGAAAATATGAAAACTATAAAGCAATTACCGTGGCTGAATCCTACATGGTAGGCCCTTGGAAAAGTCACGACAAATTCACCAGGATTCTGTACTAACCTAAAGGAAAAATAAGAACAGACATGAGTACAGCTCCCAAAAAAAAAAAAAGAACAGAAACAGCAACTCAGCATCATAAGTCAAACCTAAAACATTTTCAATTACAGAAAAGTATAACCCTCACATAAATTTTAGAATGCTAATTAGAAAGAAAGCAACCCACCTACAACATGGAATGCCCGACGCAACAACTACCTCAGGTGATAGAAGAGTTGTCTTCTCGCCCAATAATGTGAGTGCAGCTGGAGATAAGAGAAACTGGACCTGAGTTACAAAAATGCTATAGAAGTGATAAAATCAAACTAATTTCAGATTGAAATGAACTGTCTACATTAAAGAAAGTAAAATAAAATGGCCAGACTAAGAACTGTGCCTCTATTTAAAAAATAAATAAAAAAAATCAATGAAAATTTGGAAAATTTTGGACAGTAAATTCCAGCTGTGTCAGGACACAACTGCAAATTAATTACTTTGCGAAATTGCCAAAAAATCAAAATTATTTGTGGGACCAACTTTTGATTAATGCTTCACCTTCTTAAATTATTTAAAAAATAACCCTCCTACAAGTGGCAGGTCCAATTTAGAACAACCTAATTGAATTTAGATTCCACAAATTTAAAGTACTTCTTTGGGTATATATTTGAAATTATATTCTATATTATTCATTTAATTATTTATTTTTGAAACCATTCTATTTCATATCAATTATGAATAACTAAGAATAAATAATTAATAGCCAAGATCTCAATAGCTTACTAAATTCTTAAACATGTGCAGTTCCTGCTTTGTGAGACCGCTTAGCTTACAGGTTAGAGCATTGCATTTGAAATGCAAAGGTCCTTAGTTTGAACCCCATGGATGGCTTTTCCTTAATTGCTTGCCTTTTGACACAATTCCAATTCAATTTGAGAATTAACAACTCCTAAACCACAGATAAAAGTACGCTCATTTGGAGTAGTTTAAGGGTTATTGGGACTCAACGGTTCGCAACCCCTGCCCTGAACCTAACCAAACACTCATATCTTTACTGTCCAAATGGATAATCACTGACTGCGTGTGTGAATTACCAATTGAAAAAAAAAAATGGAATTGTAAGTCATTCATCAAGTAAAACATCAATTGATGACAGGATAGAGATGATATATTCAGCGAAAAGATAAACATGATCGCTAAATGAAATATAATTAGGAAAAAAAAAAGAATTACATTCAAACGGTAAAACAAGAGCTATAAATGCTTCAAAATCTTAATAGCGCAAAAAAAAAGAAAAAAAAAGGGCTTATGTAGTGGCTCATCATTTGAAAGCCTACACGGTCCAACCAAGTCAGTCACTTGTGCTCACTGTCATATCACATGGAAACAATGTTGAGTCATAGATATGCACAATTCAGGTATATCTATTGACCATGCAAGATGGGGTAAATGCCAGCAAAAACATTGTGAACCCCTGGTACTGTTTAAACAGAGCACTCCTTTCCATCTATAAATAATACAGAAATATAACCTTCATTATTAATTTTTTTTTGCTTTGTCAATATAAAAAAACCCCAAATGAACATTCCAAGAAAATTTGGTGAAAATATACTAGAGTTTGGAAAAAATATGCTAGAGTTTGTCAAATTAGTAAACTCCCAAAACATTTTCCTAAATAATCATCTAAAAAAATTACATACCTAAATGATCAATGTTGACACCATAAGCCTCAGAGCGAATGACTTCCTCAAATTCAAATGCATAATCTCCAGGGACTGCATACCAAGTTTTTGCAGAGCCAGTATGGAGAAAATTCATGCTATGAAGCTCATGATCTTCAACGTGCCAAGCAAACCAGCTGAAAAGCATACCAATGTAGACCATAGGAGAAGTAACACCTGGAATATCATCCGGCATGAAACGTGTGAGTGAGCCGGGTGAACGTGCAATTATTTGTAAGTTCCATGGACTGTTTGATAGCTTCCAACCTGCAGTACCTTCCATCTCATTAATAGCACTTGAGCTCTTTCGCCTAGAGTATCGTGAAGTGTCATCTGATAACAATGTTGATGAAGTAGTAGGTGGCTTTGGTGTCTCCAAAGACATATCAGGTTCATTTTTGGCAGAAGAATCTTTAATCTCACCATTAGGGGAATCCGTTACACTATCTATCTCATTATTCTTACAGTCAGAGTTCTCTTTACTCCTTTGGTAAAAATTCCTCTTCCTCCTCCTCCTATGAAAATACCGAGACTGACCCTCCGGTTCTCCAAACCCAGACCCAGGAATATCATTTGCATACTCCACATAGATTGGCTTCTCAGAAGTTGCCTTCCAAAACATTGCTTCTACAACCAATGGCGATACCTCCTTAACCATTCCCAATATGCTCCGCGAAAAAACCTTAGACTTAGACTCAAACTGTTCCAATGTATATATCTCCCCACTTTGCCATACTTGCTTATGAACACCCAATTGCAGACTCTGCACCGCCCCTTTTGTTCTCTTCACACTCTGCCCCAATTCTTGGTGCCTGGTAGTAAACACAGCCCGCGCCTCCCCCTCATTACCACCATCCCCAGAACCCGTTTTCGACGAAGAACAAACACCCGGACAATTCACATCAGAACCCAATTCCGGCGACTTGGAAAGCGACTTATTCAAGTTACAAAACACATATTTCTTAGAAGGCTTGGGCAATGGTGGGATAATCTTACAAATACCAAAGGCACTAGCTTGCTTCTCAATTTTCGATATATAGGCAATTGGGTCAGCAAATTCAGTGTCAGTTGGCCTAAACTCAGGTGCCAGTGGCAACCCTTTTAGCCAGTTGGGTATTTCAACATTACCCATTACACAACCAAGATTTTTTTTCAATACCAACACATGAAATGGAAGTCAATAGTATACAATTACAGTACACCACATTAACAAGGGTGGTACTCAATCATACACAATAAACAAATCATTAATTATTGAAAACCAAAAAAAAGAAAAAGAAAAACCCTAGATTGGAACATTAATGGTGAAAATTGTACATGGGTTTTGTTATGATTGAAAGATGAACCCACATTAAAGCATGGAAATTTATTATCAAACAGCAAAAATGCAAAGGGCAATTTAGCAATAGAACCTGAAACAGCGAAGGAATAGTGTATGATTGACCTTCTAAAAGCACCACACAAGAGGAGAGAGAGAGAGAGAGAAAGAGAGAGAGAGGAGAGGTTTTTGTTTGCCTAGGTTTTGAGTGACAATTCTTAGCCGGCGCAAGATAGCGTGCTCTGTTGCGATCAAGCTAGGTTACGCCGGGGCGGCATAGTGCACGGGTCGGTGGTTTCGTTTGGGCTAAGGTTTGAGGCGAATGGGGGCTTGGATGTGTTATATATACCATAAGGCGCACGTTAGCATGAAGCGCTAAGCGGCCTGGGCTGTATGGATAGGGATTTCTATGGTGTGTAACAGGAGTACGTTGTCCGGTGATGATCAAAAGGATTTCCATTTTTTTGCAGATATTTGAGATCAGAGAATTCTTGTGGGGTCCACATTAATTTCCTTACTTCCCAACTTGACGTGGCGCTATTCAACTTTTTTTTTTAGTTCAATGGCTAATAACACATTTTCAAACCTCATTTTTCATTTTTTTTATATTAACTTCACCTTTATTTTATAGTTTTTTTAAATAAATCAATTCTAATATATATATATATATATATATATATATATATATATTTTTTTTTTATATTACTTCAAAATTTGTATGAGAATATTTTAGTACACTAAAATAAGAGGATTTTTTTTTTTTCGTCTTCAATTTTTAGTGTATCAAAATATTTTCATACAAATTCTAAATAACATACTCTTTAATTTAATTTTTTCCTACAAAAAAGCAAAAAAGTTTAAAATAGTAGTGCTATCTCACGTACAAAAGGAGAAAAAAAATTTTTATTCTCACCACTCATTTGAATTCAAATATCTAATTATTTGTTATCTATTTGAATTCAAATACTTCAATTATATTTATAAAAAAATATAAAATTACGTCTTCCAAAAAAAAAACACTACCTCATATAAAAACTACTCATTCTTATCCTGAAATTTTTATTGTTTTTGTGAAATGAACGAATTTTTCCCCAATCAGGTATTGTCCTCTTTGAAAATGGCGTTGAGCCTTAATCCTCAAGGATTTCCTCAATCTCACATTGGGAAGAGACGCCTCCCACTCATGCCTTATAAGCTTTTGGCCTAAGGATGAATGTACCACTACTATATATATATATATATATATATATATATATATATATATATATATTTTACATGCAGCAAGCCTATCACAACGAGCGAACCCCAATATAAGTGAACGGCCTATTATATACAATATAAATGAGAGATGATTGTTGATATCAAACCGTTGTCGAACATGATATTTTTAAGAATTATTGATGTGATTAGAAATATTTACTAAACTGCTAATAAAAAAAATATGTTTATTGTTGAATTTTATGTTTTGTGAGAGTTAAAATATTAGTATTATTAAAAGTAAAAAAAAAAAAAAAATTATAAAAGTTAGTTAAAAAGGGGTAATTTATTATTAGTTCATTATCAATATTTGACGTTTCAATAATGACAAGTTGACAACACATGAACTTTATTCACTTTAAGTGAAAATATAAAATTGGAGATAAGACAACTTCTTCATGTTTTCATCAGTTTGACCAAACATGAAAGTTTCATGTTTGGTCAAGCTTGAGGCTCAAAAACAATCAATCTTACAACTTTCATTTCCATGATAAGGGGGACGATCAAGCTAAGTGCACCCATAACAAAATTAGATTGCATGAAACTACCATAAATTTCTAGTATTAACCAAAGGTAAATTAACAGTGAATTTCCTATGTCATGGGGATGCCCTGTATGTCACGGGGATGCCCTATATTAAGTCCATGCTGCTTTGTGAATGTATGAGTAGTGACTACAATTGGGGGAAGAAAAAAGGGAAAGAAGAAGAGTAAGGAAAGAGAAAAGGATTATCACTTTATTTGTTTCGGTATAATAAGAGGTTTTCTATAATTTCTTATGTTTGATATGACCAAAAAAAAAAAAAAAATGAAAGTCAATGGAAACAAGGCAATATGTCATAATCTAATGAAAGTCAATGGAAAGAAGCCAACATGTCATAATCTAATGAAATTTCATTTCGCTAATCTGAATATATATGTCAATCCAAATAGTTCATATTATCTCTAGACTCTAAGAGCATTTCCATTCGGAAAATTTATTCTATCCTATTTTACCATCCTAAAAAACTACTTTATCAATTATATCATATTATTTTATAACACACCCAACATTCTAACTTTTATTTTCTTATACAATACATTAAAATAATATATTTACATAATAAAATATATTTATATCTCCCTCTAATTTCTCTCTCTCTCTCTCTCTCTCTCTCTCTCTCTCACATCACCTTCATCACCAACGTGAAGACCTAAAACCCTAACACAATTTATCAAGAAAAAAAAAACCCAACACAAAAGCTCATCGCAAACCCTAAACAAACCCAGCACAGAAACTTAATCAACCATTAAGAACGAAGATCAACACCTAGATCAGAAATCTCCATGCACCACTTCAAGCTCAACCTCTCTAGCTTTCCACACCCAATAGCTATCTTTGCCAACCTAACATCACTCACTCCCAAACATTTATCCATCCTCAACTTCTTCAACCCTCTCAGACTCGATATAGCAAGCCTTTCTATCCCCGTAAACCCAACAGTACAACACATCCAGTACTTCCAGACACGAACACGCCCCTACCAACCTCTCCAATCCCCCATACCTCAACCCGCAGTCCTAGACCCACCGTGCCACCACACCGATCCCACCATGATCCACCACCGAAACTCAGCCCCAAACCCACGACCAAAACTGATTAGTAAACCCATCACCACCCACAACCACGTCGATCTCGCCGCCACAACAACTACCAGATCCTTGACCACGCTGATCTTGCCCAGAGAATACTACAAACCCACAACCATGCCGGAAACCCATGAACAAACCCACTTGGTTTGAGATGAGCTATGGAGAGAGAGAGAGAGAGGATGAGAGAAAGGCTCTACCACGGCTCACAACCTCTACACCTTCACCACAGAACTTGATCGAGCCTCCAATGTTGTTGCCTCCATGTCAATCTAAGAGAGAGGAAGACAGAGTTTTCGGGTTTGAAGAAGAAAGAGCAGAAAGAAAGAGAGAAAAGGAAGAGAGAGAGATAATGAAATAATGAGAGAGGAGAGAGAAGAACCAAACCGATTAAAAAACAATGTTTTGTTTATACCATTGTGCTATAGTGCCGTCTTACCTTTAGGATGGTATTGTAGCACTATGGCAAATTTTTTTGCATTTTTACATGTTTCCATGTCCGGCTGTTAAGCTATTTGGGCCTTATATGCTAAATTTTCCTTACATTTGCCATATACCAGGCCCATTGTGAATGCTCTAAGTGTTAGGTAACATTGAGATCTTAGAACTAATCATTTGCGTTTTACAATGGTGGGTAATACATCCATGGGTTAGTTCACAATTCCTTCTAATCATGTCAAAGATTATCAGTTAGGTCACTCATCCAATTAGAAACTTTTGATGGGCTTCTATGATTTGCAAGAAAATAAAACTAATTAAAGAGACCACTGAGTTGTGCCCTAGTAAGGAAAACTTTGATACTAATAGGCCAAGAATGTATTGACCCCTTTCGATGAATTAACAAATTAATTAGCCAAGTTAATTAATTAATTCAATTAGCATGCAATACGTGTGGTAGCACAAACAAATCATCAATTAACTAAATACAATGGAAATTAAATTGACACGGTGATTTATTTATGAATGGGGAAAACCTACATGGCCAAAACCCCATCGGGTGATTTTAAGGTCACCACTGTTGAGAATTTACTATTATCGCAATAAGCGGTTATAAGTAAATGAATTCTAATACCTTATACCAACCTACAGTTGAACATTTACACCAATACCCAATTGGACTTGTTTTGTAGTGACAATCTCTCATTTTTAATGCATGGCTTCCAGTACGTGACTAACCAATTCAAAACACGAATCCCAGTACACGACTTACTTACCAACTTGAGAAAGATGTTGGCTGCAAAGTTCTTCAGTTCATCACAAAATGAAGATCACGAAACTCCTTGGTCACAAAACCCTACGGTGTACAAACACAATAGCTTCTTCAAGTAAAAAAAAGGAACTAGGTTAAATTTTGTCTCCAATCATAATTTGCAAGAACACAATTTTGCTTCACACTTGCGCAACCTTTGACGACCCTTAAAATAATCCTTATATATGTTTAGGATTGTGAGAAAAGAAAGCCCAAATATATACACAAGAATTGGATGAAAAGCAGAGCTGAAAATCTGTTTTTTATAAAGCTCAACAGAAAGCTTATCTGTTGAGCTAGTTGTCAAGCATCGGGTTTCAGTAGTTTTAAACCTCGATAGATACTAGCTGTCTAACTAGCTGTCAAGTTTTAAAATCTAGCACATCTTCACTTGTTTCTTGGACAGATTTGCATGGCTTTAACACTTGATCTTGAAACCTTATTTCTTGAAGAATCAAACACATCCTAGATCTATCCAATTACAAGTAAAATGTGTTTTGTCAAAGGATTAGCCAATTCTAATTTGACATATGTTCCTAACATTGAATCACATATGTCCTAACAATCTCTCCCTTTGACAATTTATGACAAAACCACAACAAATAAATAAATATATGAGAGAAATCATAAATCACTCAACTCATACTCACTTGTTGAATACAATAAAATCTATCCTAACACAAACTCTTGAAAAACTTTACAAGAAGAGAGTTTATGGCAAGAAGACTTTGACAACCTATATTTCTGAAACACTTTAAACAAAACTCATCACGACATCTTAGTGTGAAATAGAAATAATAAATTGCATACAGTATATAAGAATCATGTGCATAAAGAGAGAAAAGAAATAACACATGTAAAGATAGGTGAAATAAAGTAATAACAACCTCAATATATATCAACATAAATGGTAGAAGCTAGAGGAGTCGTCGTCTCTATCCGGGGCCGCCTCGATCTGAGATGTGCCTCGCTCCGTCGAACGGTAGCAGCATCTATGGCACTCATAACTGTGAAGTGAGAAGACTCGGGAAAGGAGACAGAAAAATGGCAAATGATCTACGTGATAGTTGAAGGAAAAATAAGCTTATCACGGATCGCCGTATCCCTATAGACATCTATAAAGGATAGAATGAAGTGAGAAGGGAAGTCGATAGAAATAACCTCTAAGAGGGATAACAAAAATCGAGTACAAGGCTCTATAATGGAGTTATAGTGAGATAAAGGATATAGAATGAATGTTATCACCATGTTAAGGAACCTCAGACCTTTTGCAAAGCCTGAGCAAGGGGTGTTTTGACGGTCACCCCAAGAAGAAGGTGTCTCACAAAAGAGAGACGAGAGTTCGACTTTGGACATAGTCCTTAGACAATCGCAACTAGGGTAGTCAGGATACGCTAACCTAGGAACGTATAAGCGCGTTCCTACTAAGTACGTACCTCAAACGCGAGAGAAGAAATGGGGTACAAAAGTATCGAATCCATGCATATTGGAGTAAAACTCCTGTATGATCATGGAGGGACAAGTGACCGGGATATCATATAGTGACCCCCAACCCCTACTGTAGATGACAGTGGGTAGGTCAGTATCGGAAAAATCTAATAAGATGACTTGGCGTTCTAAATGAATGCCTCATCGAGAAAAGTTTTTTGAAAAGTCCTTTTGGGCTTTATCATCACGGAACCGTACATGAGAAGGTGTAGGGTTAGAAGAAGAAGTGGATGTCCCAGAACGAAAAGGGTTCTGGGATGGAGTAGATTTGCGTTTGGAAGCAGACTAACACAAGAAAGAGAGAAAGGGAGAGAAAGAGACAATTAGAAAAGCACTAACAAGACAATATATAATAATATAGAGAATTAAAGGTACGTATATATGAAAAATGCATGAACATGTGACATGCAAACTTAAATACATCATGGGCTTAGCTTAATCCAAACCTACCAGCACACAACATTACAACAAAGTAAACACATATCTAAAATGCATGAAACATTGTTATAATGCAAATGTGATGCAATGCATGAACATTTAGGATCATTTACACAAAACCCATTTAAAAAATTTCACAAAAACTTCATCAATTTTGAAAAACCCAAAAACCCAAAACCTAGATCTAAATGCATGAAATGCATGAAGAATGAGAGATAAAGAGATCATATCAAGTGATTTGAGATAAGAAAAGGCCGAAAATCACGTGGGTTGAAGGTTTTGAGAGAGAAGAGAGTGTTTGAGAGGTGAAAAGATTGAAAACAATCGAGAGAGATCGAGGAGAAATGAAGAAAAATCGCGCAGATCCTTTATATAGAAAAGTCATAAATCTTGATAGAATGAGAGGTGTCGAAAGGTGTCGAGATTTAAAATGCGTGAAAAAGCTATCGAAGAGGTGTTCAGGATCTATTAAGAGGTGTCCACAGCAAAAGGATCTCGATGGATCGAGAAGCTATCGAGAATTTATCGAGCATCCAGAAAGTTTCTTGATGGATCAAGCAGCTATCGAGGAGCTATCGAGAATGCAATAAAAAGCAACTGAAGGGGCTCGATAGATAGCCTAACTGTTTAGAGGTGTCCAGCAGCTGTAGAGATTGCTTAAAAACAGTTTTTCAAGAAGAGAAAAACACATAAATGAATGCAATCAAGCATTCTATACAACTAAAGATCCAAACAACATTTTAAGCTCTCAAAATCATCTCTCAATAAGAAAAAATGTTAAGCACATGGATCCACACACACACACACAACAAGTTTAACCAATTTTATATTTCAAAAACAAGTCAAGACAGTTTAGTGAACATACATTAACACATGTATTCCTTATGATGGGCAAATCACATTGTACCTACACATGTATCAAAAGTAGTAAAGAATACTGTGTGTTGTGTGTGAAAAACATCGCAAGATTGCATTCGTGTCTACATGTTATGACGATTTAAGATATGAGAAAAATCATTTTAACTCACACACAATCATAATTGTTTGATAGGAACTATCACCTTCAAGGTATATCCTATAACTCTCACATCTCCTAGAATA
This sequence comes from Quercus agrifolia, assembly GCA_029955455.1. NCBI lineage: Eukaryota > Viridiplantae > Streptophyta > Magnoliopsida > Fagales > Fagaceae > Quercus > Quercus agrifolia. The sequence goes on along the minus strand of JARQAD010000004.1, from coordinate 10,019,433 downwards.
CACGTTTGCAATCATATATAAAATATTTTGATTCTTTTTGCTTTTTATTTTTCTTTGCATATTTTTCTTTTAAGTAAACCTTGCATGGGCATACAGGAGATAGAAAAGAAATACCCAATGATGTTAAGCATTTGACATTTCACTTTTGCTATGCCTAAGCATGCAAATGTCATTTCATGATTGGTGGGCAATAGTTGTGAGATGGTTAGTTATGCCTTTCTTTTAGGATTTTCTAGTTCTTCCTGTTAAAAAGAGTGATACAAGTGTTAAGCACAAGAGATTACTTAACCTTACTCATCATAAACACGAGCCATAATGCTCACTTTGATTAGTTATGCATAGCGATACTCATCTAAGTTACAAAAGATACAAAATTTAGAAAACTTTGTTTTGATGTCCATTCAAGGTACACAAGTACCAATGTATACAAACACACACTATTTTTATATTTTTCTGATTTTTCAAATTTTTTTTTTATGAAAAACAAAATAAAGCAAAACTGAAAAATAAACAAATAAAACATGTTAAACAAAGCAATGCATAAAACTAGATTAACTCAAAACAAGAAAGCAAAACACACAAGTAATGCAAAAACAAAAACAAGAAGGAGAGAGAGAGAGAAATAATGACAGAATCACTTTAAGCATTTTTCCTTCCACACCTTGGAAAAACCTTTACGTTTAACAAACCTTTCCGTTTAGCAAACCCTTGATCTGGCGGTGAGGGGGAAGAATTGAAACCGTTCAAATTCAAAAGAAACATGAGGGTTTTGAGAAGATCTCCAAGAGGAGTAAAGGAGAATGGAAATTGATTCTGGTTTTAGGACGAGATCATGCTGTTACTCTGTTGAGTGGCTAACCACTTATAGCAATTAGGTCGAATATGTCCAGCTGCTCCACAGTGATGACATAAATGTTGCTTTTCTATTTGGGCTTTTGAGTATTTCCCTTCTTAGTCCTAGGGTTCTTAATCTCTTTCTTATCAAGTTTAGGGGGTGTTCCTAAGATAGATTTACCCTTATCTATGTTCTTATTAACTAATTCATTTTCAACATCATTGTTCTCAGTTTCAACATTATTAGCAGGAGGAACAAAAATAGTAGTATTAGAAGTAGCAATACTAGGAGAAGAGAAATCATACCCTAAATCGGTTTGATCAGAAGTAGATTTTTGAAGACTGAGCATCTCATCAAGCTTTGCACTTGAAGTCTTTTCCAACTGAGCTCTAATTTAGAACAGTTCTACCTCAAGCTTCTTGGTCTTCTTAGTCAATAAATTATTCTCAAATCTCAGTACTCCAATGGTTTAATTAGCTTCATCAAACTTTGTGGAAATTTCTTCTTGTTTAAGCTCCACTTCACTAAGTTTTTTAGTGGCCAACCTATACAATTTCTCATACTTTTTCGAGACCTTGTATAACTTTGCATAGGCTGTGCGGATGTCATCATGCTCATCCATCTTTTCAAACTTAGACTCCACCAATTCCTCTTCTTCATCCACATCTTCAACAATCCATTTAGTAGGATTTACAGTGGCAGTGAAGGTATTTAGGATTCCATCATCCTCATTGTCAGAATCATCTTCAGGCTCGGTGTCACTCAAGGTAGCAGCAAGTGCCTTACTTTTCCCAATGGTCTTGAGATATGCAGGGCATTCTTGTTTCATGTGTTCGAAGCCTTGACATCCAAAACATTTTGGTCTTTAGGAAACAGTGTACTAATCGCCATCCCTAACATCATTCTTTCCATTGTCTTGGTTCTTGAATCGAGACGAGCTGAACTGCTTGCGGTCTTTGTCAAATCCTTTAGCATTGGCGTTCTTCATAAACTTTTTGAATTGCTGGGTGATATAGGATTTCATCCTAGAATCTTCATCGTTTGAAGACTCATCAATGTCACTAATGAGACTAATTTGCATTGGCCTAGCTAAGGATGGCTAGATCCAATGGGTATCAAGTACCTGACTTGAATCTACTCGAAACTGTCAAGTATTATCTAATATATCATGGGTAAAAATAATTGGGTTGAGAATTACCTGGAACTTGAATTTTTTGGGTTGGTTTTGGGTATTTCCCGAATCCGATTGACAAAAAATAAATAAATAAAAACCCACAATACACACGTTACACACCAATTCCCAAATCTTTTTCCTTTGCTTTGCCTTTGCGACTTTTATTCCCAAATACTGTTAGAATAATGTGGCCCAACATAATATATATGATGCCTCTATTATTAACAAATAAATATTCAGTCTTTTGTGAAATTATGCAATATTTTTATGATGTAAGATATTGATATATTGAAATAGGTCTACTTGATTTAGTAGACTAAGATTATGAATGCATTCATTGTAGTCCTTGACTTGACCATATCCATCATGATGTAGCCTATTCTGATAGGTACATTGTTGGACCATGATGGAAGGGAGGTTCAAGTTAAAATTGCTCAGACTATGGAAGACAATAAGGGCTAGTCTTTTGATGGTTAGTGCATAATAATCTCGGAAGTCCTTCCATAATGAGATTCATGCACGTTGAGTATTGGCTTTAATAAATCTATCGTGTCAATACCAGTAACTTGAACTCCTATTAAAGGTGTTGTCATTATAGTAGTTCTGGATATGAAAGATAGATGAATCCATGTATTAGCATGAAGTTACAAAAGTAATAACACATTAATGAACTTCTTCATTAATGAATCTAATTAATAAAGTTGTTTATTAACAAATGTAACATTTCTGTTACATGGAGTGTTATTACGATAGGAAGGATTTTATGGCTGGTCATGTCCTTTCTGAATATTATAAATATTGTCAAGGCCACACTTGCAAGGGGGTGTGAAAGAGAAAATAAAGCTCTTGTTAATCCTGACCAGCTGGGGAGAGCATCCTGATTGCTTGTGAGGTCCTTGAATAACATAATCTAGTATGTAAATTTCTCACATCTTATTGTTGATTTTTATTACATATGCACATGATACAATTGTTAATTGATAGATGTATTATATTTGTTTCTCTTGAATTATTACTTTTTTAGTATAATTCCAACAAATACGACTGCTTTAATACCATTCCCTAATCCGAGCTGCTCTATTTCATGTTCCCTTCGGCTTCTTAGTTCTCTTCTCAATCTCGCCTAACTACTTGGTTTTAGACTTTTAGTAGCAATTAGTTATTTCTTTTTATGAGTTTCTTTCAAAGTTCATGTACTTAAAGCTGAATATTTAAGTCATGAGTTTTGTTTTAATCTTCTTATTTTTACGTTGTTTAGCTGATATAGTTGTAGATCAGATGCCTATGCTTGATTTTTTTGATGAGTTTCGTGGCTTTTGGTAATTATTGGGGCCTTGGCCTCATGGGTTATGTTTTTTCCTTACATTTTCTTAGCACTCAAACGATTTGTCTATATTGATCTATTGTTTTTCGATTGTTTTTCTATCTTTTTATCTTCAATCATGTATGCTCGTGTGTATATGCACTGTTTGACCAATTGGATATTTGTCATTTTCTTGCTATCTGGCTATTGAATATGTTATGAGCATGGAAATGTGGAATACTCTTGTTGTTAGGCTTTAAAAAATAATGTAAGAACCAGTGTTGAGAAAATATTTCTTGAAAGTTGATACTTTAGTTTAGTGATTTGTAAGCAGAAGAAGATTATCATAGCGAAGCTGTTCATGTTTAATACAAATTTATGAATGTAGAGATAAGCGATATTCTTCAAGGTTTGGAATTTGGAAGTGTAAGAGGAAATGCTAGGAAGGAATTGTACGGATAGGGGATACATGGTGGAATAAAAAATAGGTTGTGATAAGAAAAGGATATGATCCAAGATAGATGGTCACTTGTAGAACAAAGTCTTGTGTAAATTTCAATGAGTAGGAGATATTAGGGATTTGTAGGGTTGAGCATTTCTTTGTTCAATTGTGTTAATTTCCTTTTCTTTTTTTTCTTTTTTTTTTATATATTTTATTTTATGTGATTCATTGTTCTTATTTGTTTTGTCCAGCAGTCAAGAAAGTTTAATTAGACAAGAAATACTATAATTGGTAAATGGCCCAAGCTCAACCATGTTATAGAAACTGGGCTGCTTGATGAGGCATGCTATATTTGTTTAATTTAACCATGGTCCAACCTAGAGTACCCCCACTCTGTTAATACTTACTACCTATAACACATTAACAATTACTAAAATCCATATCCAAATCAAAACAGGAAATGAAAAAAAAAAAAACATTTAAATCAAGAAACATCTTCATCTGAAATAAAATTCTTTTCTTAACAAAGAAAGAATTCCAATCATATGATTTAGACGACAGAGCTAATGATAACCATACATGAGTTATGAGTGCCATGTCCTTCTCTCTACCCATTTAAATTTTAAGAAGGAATATATTCCACTCCTATGGCCACTTAAAATATTCCATTAAGCTTATAGCTCTGAACTGATTTTGATTTGACTGTTACAATTTTAGTATAGTTTTCCAATGTCAATTGGGTGCAATCCGTGGCAAACTTTGTACACATGTACTGTGGGTTTCAATTAGTTTAATTGGTAAAGTTTATTGTCATTGAATAAGAGATCTGAGGTTTCATTCCTGCCTACACTAAAATCAATTGTTATCTTGGACCGATGAAAAATAATAATTATAAAAAACGGACGCAATAAATTAAAACTCTCTAAAACAAAAAAGTAGTACCTGTGTTCTTGTAAGTACGATGTTTAACAAAGTCTCATAACACTCCTGGTGGCACAACATTGTATATGGTTAAAAAGGATTTGAAAGTTGAAACATATTAGTCACCGTCAAGGTTGTTCCACAAATAAAATTCTTTGCCGCAATCTTACGAACCAAGGAAAAATCTCAAGGATTGATATTAGTCATTCAGGTATAAAATGAGAAGTGGGGAAGGGGTCCAATGATGCTTTAATAAAATGTTCTCAATGCTCTACAGGAATCCTCATTACTGCAAGACATGTCTAGAGGCAGTGCATGAATGAAATTTCTTGATTGTGGTGTGGGTCTAGTAGTCCCACAAAATTATTTTTGAAAAACAAAGAGTTTAGGATTCCATTCCTTAAGCACAAAAATGATGCTTCTACTCAAATGGCCATCAAATCAAATAGAATTGAAAAAAGGAAAGTTGGAAAAGTAAGTTAAATTTCCTTGGCTAATTGAGAAGTGCTTCCTCTCTTAAATTTCTTCTGTAATTAACCAAGTTCACTTGTAATATTAAGCAAGAAACACCTTGGACTTCAAGTGGAAACTAGACTAATTTTTCGTTCTGACGTCCTTATCTGATGCAAATCCAATCTCTCTCTCTCTCTCTCTCTCTCTCTCCAATTTGCAATTTGATAATCAAGTTGGCATGCATGATTTAGGCATGCAACATTAGACAAAATCCAGTTTAAGTGCTCAACTCTCTCTGCATCAATATTAACAAAACTGAAGCTCTTACTAGAGAAATTTGTAACATTTGCCATGTGTGATGATGGAGGATGAAAAATAGTCCAATTCAGAATGGTGTCAATGTCATCTTGACAACATTTGGACAATCATTTATAAGGTGGCTCTAGTTAAAAGTTCAAACTGTAGAGAATAATGAATTCAATCATTTAGCCATTAGTGTAAAAGTAATTGCTTCAAGCAACCAAAGAAAGTAAATCCAATAAGAATCTCTTGCAACCTCAAAGAGCCGGTCTCCTGGCTGCAAGTCCAAACCAGCTTCTTCTTATATTAGAACGCAGTTTCTTGTACACAAGCCCTCCTAAAAACAAAACTCCCCCTGCCAGCACTGCAATCACTATTCCTACCTTCCGTCCACTGTTCAGTCCTCCAAAAGAAGAAGAAGAAGAAGTAGTAGTGGCTGAGGATTAGTATTAGTAGGTGGAGGAAATTAAGGTGGAACATTTGTTGGCAGTACAGGCGGTGAAGAGAGTGGTGTAGTTGGTTTTACATGCAGTTTATGAACTAGGAAGCATAGACATGGATACGGTGTGACACAAGAACATAGAAATTTTTTTAAAATTATAACATGACACGACAAGTATGATACAGATACGATACCTCAATGAAGTGTTCATTCTTAGGCTCCGTTTGTTTTGACTTCAAACGGAATTCAGAGATTCTTTTCTGGAAAATAGCATGTTTGGTAGGTCCGGAAAATTGGGTCAAATTGAAAATATTTTCAGTTTGACCGTAAAATAAGGCTTTTGGGGCAGAAATGGTTTGAAGTGAAAATTTTCACTTCAAACCATTTATGGACTCACGCGCAAAGAGAGACAAAGGCTAGGATCGCCGTTCGACTTCGAATCACACCCAGATCGCCACGAACCCAGATTGCTGTTCGACTTCGACTTTGAATCGCACCCAGATCACACCCTTCAACTTCGCCGGCGAACTCAAAGGCCAGGATCGCACGCCTTCGACTTTGCCGACTTCGCACACCTTAGACTTCGTCGAGATGGCACCAAGACGGCACCGATCGCACTGAGATCGCGATTGAGAAATGGTTGGGTTTTGATGAATTTGACCAGATTTGATGAATTTTTTTTGGTTGGGTTTTGATGAATTTGACCAGATCTGTGTTTATCTATTGAGAAATTGTATTATATATTTGTTTGAAAGCTGAGAAAATGTGAAAAATAAGAAGAAAATATGTTTTCTATATTATTTTTAGCAACACAACCAAATACTAGAAAATATTTTCCAAAACATTTTTTGAAATGCAACCAAACACTTGAAAATATTTTCATTTCTTGAAAATAACATTTCCAAAAAATATTTATTTTCCGAAAAATATTTTACCTGAACCAAACACAGCCTTATTCTTATTCCCTTAGATGCATGCAAAAAGCTTCCATTTTGAGCCTAGAAAAGCCAGAAAGGTGATTGACATGCAGCCTTTGTAACAAATATAATTAGTTATCCATCAAAATATTCAATAAATTTAGTGTTATGTGATTATTTTATATTCCTTTATTAGAGTTGACCTTACCAACCTTTCACATAATAATATAATATTCATTCACAATATTGTTATGTTGATGACTTTTTTTTTATTTTTATAGAAAGTTGTTATGTTGATGACTTAATATAATTGTATCTTATCAATTTTATATTATATCGTTTTGTTTTCTTAAACACTGTATACTTCTTGTATTTTTATTTTCAGTTTTAATAAAATTCAATTACTTATAATTAAAAAAAAAAAAAAAAGGGTGATGGGCTTTGATGAGATTCAATAAAAATTTTCCAAGGCAGTATCTTTTACGTATTATTCAGCCTCAACATTAAACCTGCTTTGAAACTCTTGGTGGCAAGACATACTTGTACTCCAGCAATGCACTCCCCATCATTCTTAGATGCCAATTAATTTATCATACCTCAAATCTGTAGTCAGTATCTTATACGTAAAATGGCACTCCTTTTTTACGCAAAACCATAGTCCAATATCTTATTATACGTACAGTATTCAATAGGGGATAAAACAGTGCAGAGTAGATACTAGATTGGACGTGGATAACTCATCCAAATTCTATGTATTACCAGTTGTTACCAGATACCACCATCTTTCATCTTACTTTGATTTAGCTTGGACAAGTTGTTCCGCCATTCACTGATCTATTAACGTATTGCTTATTGTTGTAACTTGTAACTCGCATTTAGTTATCTCAGTAGCACAAACACACCAAATAATGAGACTAGAACGAAAAATAAACAAGATCCATATTCATATATTATATCAAAAATACAATCTTAATCATTAAACAGTACATCCCTTGAAGAACTCATCCGAAAGTCTTCACGAGTTAATGTAATACAAGTTTAGAAATACCATATACGACCAAAGGAACTTATTTATCAAAATAAGTTGGAGTGGTACATTACATATTTATCAAAGCAAAGCAAACTGCAGGCTGCAAGTAGATATCGAAGGTGAATATTCAATGTAGTAAACGGTTTATTTTTTCAACGGAAAATGGTGAACCGGGATCTTGGCCGTTTCTAATAATAATGGTGCAAATTTGTCTGCAGGCAATGTCACATGCAGGAGGAGTTGCCGAAGGATTCTCTCTCAAGCACTCAGGCGTGCATAGAGAGAGACATTTCACCAAATCTTGAGGCTCGTCTGCAAATGCCATCACAACCAGCATGGAGGAGACAATAAGGAACATGGCAATGGTATTCTTGGTGTTCATGTCTTATATTGTTTTCTTTTTATTTTGAAGAAAATATTAATGGAAAGGATGAAGAAAGTTATGGTGCCTTTGGATCATATATAAAGGGCACATATATATATGTTGCTCCTCATGTGTTATAGGAGGTTGAAACGACGCGTGAAGGTTAATATTTTTCTCTAAATAAAGGTCATTTGGAGTATGTGTTAAAACAAAAATGTTGTAGAATGATTTTGAATTGGTCTTGAATCTGATCTAGCTAGCTAGTTATGGTTATGGATGCTAACCAAAACTATATGAAGTAACCATTTAAGTGATTATTTTTGCATTTAAGAGTTTCACTGAACAGAATCCTGTAGAATGATTTTGAATCAGTCAAAAATGTTATGGAAGTTACTTACCAGAAAATCTAGAAATCATGAATTAAATACTTTCATAATCTTGGAGAATAAACATCGACTTCATAGATAATTTAGTAAATAATTTGGACAAATACATTGAGTCTTTCCATATTATGTTTCTTTTTCTCTCAATTTAATGTGAAAGTACTTGGGAACCTAATCATTCTTATATAAGGTAATTAAGTAAAAAAAGGGTTAAAAACTGATGTACACAACCAATAATTAAGTCCAAAGTTGCCTTAAATTTTTGAATTAAAATTTCACACACAATGTATATCAATGAACTCCCAGTATTGGTCTAGCCAACTTATATGGGAGCTATAGGGAGATCCAACTGCACCCTTTGTTTTGTAGCGCAAAGAGCTAGCTCTTTTTCATAATTACCATTTGTTGGATATACGCATGAGTAAAATTTCACATTAAATAATAATGACAAGAGTGAGTAGTTATTATATAACATAGTTGGATTCAAACTTATTAGCTTACACATTTGGGTTAAGCGATGTCCATATATATATATATATATTAAATTATTAACAACTCAATTGTCACTTCTTATAAAAAAAAAAATAAGAAAAAACATCAATTGGAGTCTTCCAATGTGTTATCTTATCTCCCTCAACAAGTAATATCAGAGTTTATGTCTGATAGTGTGTAGCAAGGTGACAAGGTTTTCAAGATTTCTTTTTTAATTGGAGCTAAATAAAAAAGAATGTTACATGAGTTTATGAACACCCATGTATGAATATGTTTACTTTCATAATCTTGGCTCCACACATATAATTATTGCCAATGGTGCTATGATTTACAATCAAATGTATGAATATATTTAGTTATTTCATTACAATACTTTT